>CM042697.1:410828643-413275766 GCA_023614405.1 Avena insularis
GATGTTGCCCGCCGCTGCCACGCTCTTTGCCCCCATTGACCCGGGACGGTTTGTTTTGCTATTTAGGTGCGGTAGTACCTGGTGATCTAGTACCACCGCTCTGCCTAGGAAAATGTTCAACGGGCAGATTCTGCCCGTCTCTTTAAATAGCTTTGCCCCTTTGTCTTTTAGGGTCGCTTCTTCCTCCTCCTTTTGTCTAAGCTTTGCCCTCATTTGCCTTACTCTTTGAGCTTGATTTATACTCACCCCTCCATTGATTCTTGCATATATTTGAGGGGGAGTTGGAGGTGATCTAGATCTACGTTTTGACCTAACCGATTCATCTCTTTGTGAGTGTATATTTGGGGATCTAGATTTTGGGGGATTTTGTGTCTCTCTTTGATTCCTCCTCTCTTGTTCCCCCAATAGCTTTAGTAACTTTGTTGGAACTTGAGAGTGAGGGATTTGAGCATCTTTGTGGTGTTCTTGCCATTTGCATTTGGTGCATCGGTTTGAGTTCTCCTCGGAGGATTTGGTTTGAGTTGCTCATTGGAGCTTGTCCATCTTGGGTTCTTGGAACCCTAGAAGGTTTTGTGGCCTTGGTGGCATTGTGGCCTTGGTGGCATTTGTTGAGGCCTTTTGTGGCGTTTGTTGGGAGCCTCCAATTAAGTTGTGGAGAAGTGCCCCAACCTTGTGAGAGGTTTCGGTTGCCACCGACAAGTGCACTGATAGTGGAAGCGTGGATCGATCCCATTGGGGTGAGATTCACCGAAGAATAAGGGAGGCCTTTTGTGGCGTTGGTGGTTTGATACCACCCCCTCTCCAAACGATACGTACTCCATGTTCGGAGGAACTCGGTAAAATATCGTTGTCCACGCGTGCCTCGGTTATCTCTATACCCGAGCTCTTTACTTATGCACTTTAGATTGTGATAGCCTTCGTGCTTGAAGTAATATATATCTTGCTATCACTTTGTTGCTTTTATTGCTTAGCATAAGTTGTTGGTGCACATAGGTGAACCTTAGTTGTTCTAGGTTGTGCTTAACAAAGTAAACACTAGTTTTATTCCGCCTTTGTTGAGCCACTCTAGGAAAAGTTTTAATCGCCTATTCACCCCCCCCCTCTAGGCGACATCCGTATCCTTTCAATTGGTATCAAAAGCAGCACAATTCCTAACTGTTGTCATTCCTGGATCATTTTCTAGCAGCAAATGTTTATTACATTGTGAGCAGGAAAGTTCAACCATGCTAGCATTTCTACTCTTATAATGCAACAAAACTACAATTCTGTCCAGATATTCATAATTTTGGTTAAATACCTCAAGTACAATTTCAATTGTTTGTGTGAACTCCATTAGTAGCATATCTGGTGTTCATAGGTAGCAAAAACAAAAAAAAATAAGCTGGCATGTGGTGTCCTGAAATTCAGAGCAAAAATTTTGCAGTTCACAGGTAGCATTTCTTATGCACTGTTGCAGCTGTTAATATATTGGTTTGTAGCAAATATATACTACTAATGTAGAAAATATGTTCTTTATACTGCAAACATGAATGATCACAGTATTTGAATAGCAGAAACAGGACAATAAAAAGGAGGAAATAAGCATCAACACCAAATTGTCATTAGCATTTGTCTTAACATCAGAAGAACTAGTTATGCAATTACACCGAACCATCATTCACGGTTACATCGCACTACAAAAGAAATTTTCCATTAGCTAACAACTTTCTTCCATCACACTACTGCTACTACATAAGCTAATCTACTTTGGGTTCAACTCCTCTTCCATGAGCTTCTCCACCGAATCTTGGTTCTCCCTTGCTTCAATGAGATCTGCTGCAACAGTCCTGCGAAGATCCGGGCAGTAGTTATTGTCGAATTCTGCCATGACCTTGCCGTTGAAATTCTCCATGAAGAGGATGCAAAAGAATCCACAGTCAAATCTGGAAAATGCAGAATAGAAGCAAACAAGAAGCTAAATGTGAGCAATAAACTAATGATGGAAGCATTTGAAAAAGGAGAAGCTAAAAGATGCAAACTTACAATGTTAGTTGTTGCGAATGGTCAGGCATCTTGAGAAGGTATAGCTCCATGTCTTTAGCAAGTTTAGGTGCTAACTTTGATGCATAAACAAGAGTGGTGAAGTTCAAAAACTGCACCTTTCAAACAAAAAAGGTTGGTTATTAAATAAATCAAAAAAGAAAAGAGGGAAGCTACTCAAAATCGCATGAACATGTCTTGCTACAATACTGACCAGGTTTTGTGCAAGATCATCCAAGATACCAACCCCCTTGTCCATCTTCATCGAATCAAAGATGTGGTATTGCTTCATCATAATGTTGACAGTAGGTACAACCCAGTGCTCATTCCTCACAGTAGGGAAATAAAGCTATATCGAAGCATATAAACAAAGACCAGATTAAACATGATGTAGCATGTAGCAGTATATGTAGCAAGAAAAAACAACTCGCAATATCACACTTTAGGATCTTGTACTTTGCACACTGATCATTGAACTCATCCATACAAGTTGTTGCATTGAATGTCTTCGGATCAACAACCAGTTTTTCCTGTTATCGAGGGTAACAACAAACAATGTTAGATGTTGAAGCAAAAACATATGAAGCAGAAAAAACTATGCAGCAAGATCTTGCTCACCACAATGTTATGTGTGAACGCATATCTCCTTTTGTGGTGTGCACTGTTCTTGCAGATAATCATAGCCTCGTGCTTGAACTTATCAATCCACACATCCATCACCTCGGTACTAAGAAATGCACGCGGCTTTAGAGATTCTTTAAAACCCTTGTATGTGCAAAAGTAGCGTCCAACTTTCACGAAACACCTCCTGCAACCAAACAGCAAAACACATCATTTGAAGCTGAACATATAATCTGCCCCTACTACAGATATTGCAAAGCTCATTTTGCAAAGCTCATGTTTCTACAAGTAGAAAGTAACATGTACTAAAAAAGCTACTGAGTAACACAAATGTAGCAAAAAAATAATGAAGCATATCGAACAAATGGAAAAAATGAATTAAACTAAATTGATGTAGCAACTATTTTAGAGTAGGTAAGCTACTAGATAACACAATTGTAGCACAAACAGGACACTAATGAAGCTTCTACATGAAAAAGGGGGAAAGGACAAAACACATCTAAATCAGTGTAGCAAAGAAAATACAGTTAATGAGCTACAAGTTAAAACAAATGTAGCAGATTTGAATAGCTTCTGAAGCAAAAAAAATGATAGAAAACTCACTACCCCTGTCCCTCCTCCTTCCTCTTCTTTGTGAGCCTCTTAACTGTCCTTCCATTTGATACAAACTTGGTATAAATTTCATCCTGATATTTAGACACCTTGATCTTCTTACTCTTTGGAGGTGTAAGTTCCTCCTTTGTTGCCCGCTTGAACCTCATCTTCTTCTCATGTGTCACCATCCCAGAGCTTCCATCACCCTCAGCACTAGAATCAATAGGCACGGCACCTTGCAAGAGACAAAAAAGTCATTTTTAGCACAAACGACGCTTGTAGGGGAGGCTGACATGGTTATACCCCACGGGTACACAACGTTAGCATACCTGGTCCAGCCCAAGGGAAGGCCCATGACAAGATACGCGGCCTGTGGAGGATTTCTGGTGCCCCAAGCCCATGATGTCTTCAGATCCTTGGAGAACAAGACTAGAGTAGATAGAGTTTCAAAGGGGCAAACCCTAATATGTAACCGACTCGACCTGCACCCGGGACATGCCTATCTATATAAAGGCTAGGAGGGAACAGCGACGAGGACCTTCAACTCACCTCATACGCACCTCACGCCAGATTGCATCTGCGCACCCCTGTAACTTTCGGTTCCACCGTAATCAAGAGCAGACAAGTAGGAGTAGGGTTTTCCCTCTGGGGGCCTAAACCTAGGTAAACCTGGTGTCTCCGCATTGCTTGTATGTTAACCGTTCCGCAATCTCCAGCATCCCCATCTTCTCCAAAACTCAAGTCCATATAATGGGCATTGACGAGATCGAACCTCGTCAATTGGCGCGGTCTGTGGGAACTGGGGACGCTGATTGTGCGATCGTGATGGTCCCATCCGGAGCGATCTACAACTCGTCAGCGATGGAAAATAACCTCCACTTTGGCACCTTCGACTTCACCGCTCACTCGCCGGCCACCCTGAGGTATTTCGAGTTCGTCGGTGACGGGCTCGAGATGTTGTTCGGGAGCTTCTGCTTACAAGTGGGGCAGACCGACACTCTCCGCCTCCCAGAGCGGGTGACACCACTGTCCATCAGACCCGCTTCGTGGGTCCCACCCATCAGTGTGTTACGCATGTCGACGCTGACAGACGAGTTATATGACAGCAGCAGCTGCAACTTAGATATGTGCGGCCCTCCCTCAGACGAAGGAACATATGGTTCCGGATCCGAAAGTTGCGGCAGCAGCGATCCAATCCGCGGACGTTACCTATGCACCATGGTCATCCAGAGCGAAGCAGATCCATCGCCAGGTTCAAGTGTGCCTAACCCACCTCTCAACCCGCAAGGTGATAATGGAGGAAACGGGGGAGCTCCATCGCTCAGGCCCAACGAAGGCGACGCCAACGCCTACCAGAAGATCAACCTCAACGAGGAGGGATGGCGCCAAGCACACGAAGTCGTGGCAGGCAACGTCATCCTCCCTGTGAATGCTTCACGGGGTCTACTAATGGCCTACCACCTCCTCCTCATCAGCGAGCATAACCGGCAAGTAAAGTTGCAGGAGGAGCTTGACAAACATAAGCAGGCGGCTTCGGAGTCTAGTGTGTGGCGAGCTGCACTCTCCGACGCTGGCGGCTCTATCTCGCACGGCAACAACGCCAATAAGCATCGCTCCCGCATGGAGCACATGGACCCCGCCGCATGCCGCGAAGTCACCAGGTGACGAGGTTTGTTCTCGTCAATGCCCATTGTTATGAGCTTGGGTTTTGGAGAGTGGGGGTGCTGGAGATCGCGGAACGGTTAACGGACAAGCAACCAAGGGACATGAGATTTACCCAGGTTCAGGCCCCCGGAGGGAAAACCCTACTCCTTCTTGTCTGTTCTTGATTACGGTGGAACCGAGAATTACAAGGGTGCGCAGATGCAGTCTGGCGTGGAGGTGTATGCGGTGGAAAGGATTGGTCAGATCTATAGATCTGTTGTGGTCTAGTCTATTGTATTGTAGCGTGTCCTCCTCATTGGACCCTCCTAGCCTTTATATATGGAAAGGCAAGATCTCGGGTACCAATACGAGTAGGTTACAAGTTGTATTCAAACTCTAGTCTTGAGGTTTCCTTGTCTTGTGCGCTTGGGAGTCCGTGTCCATATGGGCTTGATATCAGCCGAACCGTCATAGGCATCATGGACCCTGACATGTCTTCGAGTGGGCCTTCCATCGGGCTGGACCAGGTATGCTAACATCAGGTACCCATAGGGCATATCCATGTCAGTAGCCCCCGAGTGTCCATCCGAAATGTAGATTCGGGTGGAGACTTTGTCTTGAACCTTGCATTTGGATGTCGAAGTCGAAAGTTGTGTCGAGTGTGAAGTACTTCACCCGAAAGTTCATCGGGTCAGCTGAATTTGTTCGGTTGTTGTAAAGGAATCAACATCGTGGACGTAGTCAACACAATGGACTATAGGGTGCGCGACCAGCGCTACCTATGGGAGTAACCCCCGAGTGTCTGTTCGAGTTAGAGACTCGAGCAGAAACTTATAGTCGTCGGTTGCACAATACGGTAATCCGGAAGTTCTTCGGATGACCTTGCAGATGCCCTGAATGCCTTTGTTTTTTCGAATGCGCGACCAACGTTCCCTATGGGAGTAGCCCCCGAGTACTCAGTCGAATTGTTGATTCGAGTGAGGAATCGAAGCGTGCCACTCAAAGATCTTCTGTGTGCGCAACCAGCGCTCCAGTATGGAGTAGCCCCCGAGTGTCTGGCAGAGTCGTAGACTCGGGCAGAGACTCGAGTCTTGTATCGTGTAGTTGTAGTAGGAAATCTCGTGGGCGTACCGCTGACCCGGAAGTACATCGGGTGCACGACCAGCGCTCCTAATAGGAGTAGTCCCCGAGTGTCTAGTCGAGTCGTAGACTCGGGTGGAGACTCATGCGAGGAGAAACCACTGACCCGGAAGTGAATCGAGTCAGCGTCTCATGCATAAGGAGCCAGGAATCAACGATGCGGAGTCATGCGGCGTCTTAGTCGGGTGAATCGACGTTGCAGATGAAGTCGACGTTGTTGCTTCTGTCGGGTGCGCGAACAGCGTCGCGTTTTTGTAGCATCTGAGGAGTGACTCTACTCGAGTCGTGGGTGTATGGCGTAGCCAGCTGTTTTGTCGACTCCTGTTGGAGGACCCAATAGAATAGCTCGACGTAGTCGACGTTCTTGTAAGCTGCAGAAAACATAAAAAATTATAAAGTACTTGTATCTTGTAAAGAATATTTGCCTGTCGGCTTGTAAAGTAAAATTCTAATGCCAATCGAATCGACACTTTTGTACTGTTTGCTAGGCCTTTTCGTTAGCCTGATTACCCTTAGTCTCAGTACCTTGCCGAGGCACTCGGAGTTCAAGGATTCGACGATCAGGCAGAATCAGCTACTCGGGCTGTCGCGTTCGAGGTGCTCGAGTGCGTGGAGCCGATGACACATTAGGTTACTCGAAGAGGGCGCAGCCCCCGAGTGTATCGAGTGCGATTTAAGTAAGAAAGAAAATCAACTCTGAGTAGATAACTTAGCTTTGTTGTTTGTTGACGAGGTGAACGGGTCGCGAGAGCCAACACAACCGGCGGGTCACGGTCTTGAGAGTCGTCGTGATCGGAGGGTCGCGGGAGGCGATGCAACCTGCGGGTCGTGGGCATCAAAGTAGTGGTTCATAGGAGCCGAAGGAGCCCCCGAGCCGACGTAGCCTAAGATCATAGCAGATCACGCAACGGAGTCGAAAGAGCCCTCGGGTCGCCGCAGCCGAAGAACGCAGAGGGTCGTGCGATGGAGTCGAAGGATCCCCTGGGTCGTCGCAGCAGAAGACCGCAGAGGGCCTTGCAACGGAGTCGAAGACCACAACAGGTCACCGAAGTGGAAGGAGCCCCCGAGTCATTGGAGCCAAAGATCGTAGCAGATTGCCGAAATTGAAGACCATGGCGGGTCGCCGCAGTGCCGGTGGAGGTAGCGAGTTGCCACCGTCGAGGACCATAGCGGGGCGCCTCAGTCGAAGACCATAGCGGGGGGCCGCAGCCGAAGGTTCACCGGGTCACCGGTGCCGAAGGATCCCTGGGTGTAGAGTCAATGCGATCAGACATGATCATTGCAGCGGCGGACATGTGATCGATGTCGATGGAGCCAAGGCCGCGCGCACGTGCCCGCCTTCAGACTGTTTACGAACGGCCCATATGATCATGGAGTCTAGATACAAATCCCGAGCGTGGAGCCAAAATCAAGGAGATCGCTGGGTCGACCTGATGCAAATGCGGACTTGTCAATCCATGAGACCACGATCCATTGATGTGCCTTTCAGCTTGGTCACGATTTGGTGTTGTGCCTCTAATATCTCTTCTTAGCTAGCAGGTTGCTCGTATGCAACAAGGGCTGATCCGAAGGCTTTATATTCAGTCGCAACAAAATTTAAATTGTAGATTGCTTCTCACGAAATAGTAGTAAAGGACACCCTCGTTTGATTTTTCTCCAAGACCGCTAGATGCAACTAGCTACTTCAAACTGCATATGGTGCTTTCGCCGATTCTGATGGTAACATGCTTTTGTCTGGCTGCCCTTCGATCGGAAGTGCAGCTGCCCATATAAACTTCTCTCTTCATCGGGACTTGATCTGTTTCCGTACGTGTAGGTCATGTATGACGACTGCGCTGATCAAAGCGCCAGCGCAAAAAAAGGATCTTGATAGAATCGCAAGAACAGATGAAACGTCTGCCGTCGGCACGTCCCGGAATTCTTGATCTGGTGGATCTGATCTGCTGCGCTCGAGTACAACGGTGACGTCGATCCCGGGAGCACATAGAATAGATTTATTCTCATGTGTGAGATTGAAGTAGACATGAAGCAGATCCGACTTCCAGAAACCGATGAATCGTAGATTATTGGTGATGAGACCGTCATGACCGCACGATCAACACCCCCAATTCCCCAGACGACGCCAATTGACGAGGTTTTTTCTCGTCAATGCCCATTGTTATGAGCTTGGGTTTTGGAGAAGATGGGGGTGCTGAAGATCGTAGAATGGTTAACAGACAAGGAACCAGGGGACACGAGATTTACCCAGGTTCAGGCCCCCGGAGGGAAAACCCTACTCCTGCTTGTCTGTTCTTGATTACGGCGGAACCGAGAATTACAGGGGTGCGCAGATGCAATCTGGCGTGGAGGTGTGTATGCGATGAAAAGGATTGGTCAGATCTGTAGATCTGTTGTGGTCTAGTCTATTGTATTGTAGCGTGTCCTCCTCGTTGGACCCTCCTAGCCTTTATATATGGGGAGGCATGGTCTCGGGTACCGATACGAGTAGGTTACAAGTTGTATTCAAACTCTAGTCTCGAGGTTTCCTTGTCTTGTGCGCTTGGGAGTTCGTGTTCATATGGGCTTCATATCAGCCGAACCGTCATAGGCATCATGGACCCTGGCATGTCTTCGAGTGGGCCTTCCGTCAGGCTGGACCAGGTATCCTAACATCAGGTACCCGTAGGGCATATCCATGTCACCAGTGTCCTCAACACGTCCTTCATGATGATGGACGTGAACGGAAACGTCATGTCGAAGACACTGCAGGCTGCTATCATGGAGGCCACTACATACCTCGCATCCCACCCACCTTCGGTGGGTGACCCGAAGAGCGCCATGCACAAATCCGCGCTAGCCGGTCTCGGACTCGTCGGAGCTGCGCTCCACGGCGAGGCTCCTGCGGAGCCAAAGAAAAAAGCTGCGGTCAAGTTCACCCGCAGCCCTACACCCTCATCCGACGAGGACGAGCACGATCTACCTTGACATCGGAAAATCCCATGGCACCGTAGCAGCGACTACGCCGCTCGAAACGATCTCACCCAGCGCAAGATCGACAAGGCACGTTCTAAACGCGCGTGCTCAGCCGAATCCAACGAGGACGACGACTAAGAGCTGTGCGGAGCCAAATGGTTCAACATATCCATTCGGCGGACGCGGATCCCAAAAAATTTCAAGCTCCCTTCGGACACTCTGACGTTCGACGGCACGCAGGACCCGAAGGCCTGGCTCAGCGACCACCTCTCATCCGTCAAGCTGCACGGCGGTAACAGGAACATCGCGCTATAATGCCTTCAGCTGCAGCTGACAGGCGCAACTCGGATCTGGCTCAGCAGGCTGTCCTTTGGCTCCATCCGAAGCTGGGAGGAGCTGGCATATAGCTTCATCCGCAACATCAAAGGCACCAGCAAGAGGCCAGCCTCGATAGAGGACATGCGCGCCTGCACCCAACGTACCGGCGAATCCACTTGCTCATACATCCTACGCTGGTCCCACATCAAGAACTCCGCCACGCACATCTCTGAGGAAAGTACAATCGACGCCTTCAAGGATGGTGTCAAGCACCCAGACTTCAAGGAAGAACTTGGGCGCGTCAAGCCCAAGACACTCGACCACCTCATGGATATCGCCAACCGATGGGCGTATAGCGAGGACTCCCTCCACTGAATGAATTCGGATGACAAGGACAACTATGGCCGCAGGCAAGAACGCCACAGCAAGCAAAGATCGCGCATCTACGACGACCGCGATGGAGTCGGCATGGTTGCGGCTGGATACGCCGACCGACGAAACGATGGCAACCGCAACAGCGGATACCACGGAGGAAACTTCCGTGACGGAGGGCGGCCCACACAAACATGTCAACGTCGCAGCCATGACGATCAGCCCTCGGCATACGACAAATTGTCTGGTCCTTGCACCATCCACTTCTACATCGACAAGCAAGATGGCAAGAAGAAGGACAACCACATGCTAAAAGACTGTCGCGAATTCCAGAAGCTCAGCAAGGGTCTCACCCAAATTCGACACCAGATCGTAAACCTTGGATTCGGGCCCGCACCTGCACCAGGTGACATCGCCCACGGAGCTCCTCCACCACTCGTTGGACCGTCGAATCCAGCGATCGCACCAACGCCAAACAACGCCACAGGAGGGTACCCGCGATCGAAGGGGTCCCTGGTGATCCAGAAGGGGCGCCCAACCAACAGGGTGCAGAAGAAGATCACCCGGCAAGTCAGCCTGGCAGCAACCTCCCCGCCAGCAATCCCTGAGTACCTCAGTGGCTCGGAGTCCTCCATCACGTTCGACCGTTCGGATCACCCACGCCAGATCCCTCGCCTAGGACATGCTGCCCCGGTGCTCGAGGCACAGATCAGAGGATTCGAGATGAGCCGCGTCTTCATGGAAGACGGCAGTGGCATCAACCTGATGTTCGCCAGCACACTCGCAGCAATGTGGATCCCGCTATGCAGCCTAAAGCAATCAGACACGACGTTCTACGACATAGTCCTAGGGAAGGCCATATATCCCCTGGGGAGTATATGACTCGATGTCATCTTCGGCCAACCTGAAAACTTCAGACGCGAGCGAGTAGAGTTTGAAGTGGTGGACTGGCCATCACAATACCATGTCATCCTCAGGCGCGTGGCATTCGGTAGATTCCTGGCAGTACCGCACTACGCGTACCTGCTACTGAAGATTCCAAGACCCAGAGGCGTTACCACCGTCCAGGGAAGCTTCACCTGATACGACCATTGCGATAGAGACTTCAACAGAATCTCCCAATCATTCGGCATGCATGAGGAACTCACGAGGCTCAGAGAGGTGACAAACAATGGGGCACTCCCAGTCGTCAGGCAAAACGCACCTGATATGTCATTCGACTCCATGGTCAACATGAAGAAGGTGTAGGTTCACCCAACGGACACCTCCAAAACGGCGTTGATCGTCAACGACCTCAGTCCTACATAGGAAAGCGCGCTCATCAAATTCCTCCGTGAGCGCTGGGAAATCTTCGCCTGGTGTCCTGCGGACATGCCAAGAGTTCCCAGGGAATTCGTCGAGCACGCACTCAATGTGTACCCCGACGCAAAGCCAGTCAAGCAGTCGATCCAATGACTGTCCGAACCAAGAAATAAAGCCGTTGGAATCAAAGTCAATAGACTGCTCGATGCCAACTTCATCCGAGAAATTAAAGAGAGCGAGTGGCTGACCAATACCGTGCTAGTCCCCAAGAAGGACACGGACATCCTACGGATGTGCGTGGACTTTACATCACTCAACAAATACTATCCCAAGGACCACTTTACTCTACCGCGGATCGATTAGATCATCAATTGGACTGCAAGATGCGAGAAACTCTCCTTCCTCAACGCCTACTCAGGCTACAACTAGATTCGGATGAAGGTAGAAGACCAGGAGAAAACGGCGTTTATCACGCTGTTCAGAGTGTTCTGCTATAACACCATGCCCTTCGGGCTAAAGAACACAGGTGCCACATACCAGAGGTGCATGCAGGCGTGCCTAAAAAACCAGATCGGTCGCAACATTCAAGTCTATGTCGACGACATAGTAATCAAGACCAAGGAAGCCAAGACGCTGATTGACGATCTCCGCGAGACGTTTGATAACCTTGTTCACTATAATATCAAGCTGAACCCAGAAAAGTGCGCCTTCGGCGTCCCATTTGGCCAACTACTCAGCTACTTCATCTCCTAGCGAGGGATCGAGGCGAACCGAAGAAAATCAGGGCCATACTGTTCATGGAAAAGCCAAAAAACCTCAAAGGTGTCCAGCAGCTGGCTGGGCGGATCGCAACGCTGAGAAGATTCATCAGCCGCATGGGCGAGAAGGCCCTGCCTTTTACCAGCTGCTGCACAAGGCGGACAAGTTCGAGTGTACACCCGAAGCAGATGACGCATTTGAAGACCTCAAGCGGCTGCTCTCCACCTCGCCTGTCCTGGTCACACCAAAGGAGCGAGAGCCTTTGCTGCTATACATCGCAGCTACGCACCAGGTAGTAAGCACCGTACTCGTAGACAAACGACCCGAAGATGGCAAGACCCATGGGGTCCAACGCCCAATCTACTACCTCAGCAAGGTACTGACACCGACAAAGCAGAGGTACCCTCACTACCAAAAGCTCGCCCACAGTGTATTCATGACGGCTCTTCGACTGAGCCACTACTTCCAGGAGCACCAGATCATGGTCGTCAACGAGGCCCCACTGTCCAACATCCTAAAAAACCCTGAAGCCACGGGACGTGTAGCCCTGTGGGGCATCGAGCTGTCTCCCTTAGACATAGTCTACGAGCAGCGCAAGGCCATCAAATCTCAGGTCCTACCTGACTTCCTCGTCCACTGGATGGAACTCCAGCAGCAAACACTCCGGACATGATGCAATCATGGACGATGAACTTCGACGGCTCCAAGCGCGAGGCTGGAGCAGGAGCTAACGTCATACAGACGTCCCCTCAGGGCGACAAGATGAAATACGTCCTTCGGATGAAATTTCGCGCCTCCAACAACGAGGCCGAATACAAGGCCCTCATCCACGACATGCGAATGGCCAAGATCTGCGGCGCAACGCGCCTAATCATCTATAGTGACTCGAACCTTGCCGTTCAGCAGACGATGAATGAGTGCGACGCTCACAGCGCCAACATGATCGCGTACCACGCGCTCTACAACTAACTCAAAGGGGACTTTGATGGCTGCGAGCTTTGGCACGTCGGAAGGGAAAGCAAAGAGGAAGCCGAAAGACTCGCCAACATAGGCTCCGCCTGCGCACGGGTGCCACCATGTGTGTTCCTCGAACAAATATGCGTACCCTCTATCAAGAGGAAATTCCCCAAGGGATCACCCGAAGAAGCAGAGCACTCGGGGGCTGCGCTACCCGAAGGACAGGAGGGACCCGAAAAACTCGACATAGAGGTCGAGGTGCTCAACTTGATGCAGGTCATGGCAATCGAAGAAACATGGACGCAGCCGTACCTTCGGTACCTGATAAACAATGAACTACCCGATGACCCGACGGATGCCCGGCGCATATCTCGTCGGTCTAAGGCCTTCACCATCCACGATGGCGAACTGTACAAGCGCAGAATTTCGGGTGTGCTCCAAAGGTGCGTCACCATCAGTGACAGTAAAACCATCCTTCAAGACATCCACGAGGGCATGTGCGGCCATCATGCAGGCAGCTGCTCCCTCGTCGCCAAATCTCTACGAGCTGGATTCTACAGGCCAATAGCCATGAACGACGCCAAGGACATCGTCCGAAGGTGTAACGCCTGTCAGAGATACGCGGACAGGCCACACACACCAGGATTGGAGCTAAGGCTCATACCACCGGCCTGGCCCTTCGCCCAATGGGGCCTCGACATGATCGGCAAACTGCCCAAATCCTCGAAAGGAGGCCACGTCTACCTCCTGATCGTAGTTGACAAGTTCACCAAGTGGATCGAGGCCATGCCCGTCACCAACCAAAGCGACAAAACTGCCGTCAAGTTCTTCGAGTCCATAGTCTACAGGTTCAGTGTGCCACACAACATCATCACGGACAACGGCTCAAACTTCATCTCAAAGGAATTCCAAGACTTCTGCAAGGGCCTTGGTATCAATATATCATACGCCTCCATTGTGCACCCGCAGACCAATGGACGGGTCGAAAAGGCCAACGTCCTAATAGGCAACGACATCAAGAAATGCCTGCTATGCCCACTCGAAAGGCTTGCGGGAGCCTGGGCATAAAGGTAAAAAATGCTACGAAGGGATAAAGGTACATACATTGTTCAGCTCGATCCACTGCACTAGGTGTCTCGGCAGCAACTGAGGCAGCAGAATCTGGTACCTCCACAGTTGGTATACCTGCAGCCGCTTTACCTGCGTCTCCTTCAACATCATCAGAATCTTGCGAAAACAGCTCAAAACATGGAGCTTCAGGATCACGATTCCATGCTTCAGGGTCTATATGTGCAGGACAAGGGGACGGGTCACGGCGCCACAGTGACCTGACCGGGATATCAACAGGTTGCTGCTCTGGCACATCAATTCCTCCCATGGGCGATGAATCCAAAACTACAGCAGACTGTGGCATATCTAGTATGTGAACATGTGTTTGCAACTCATACTCGTACTGCTTCTCACCTCTAGCTGCTATCTCATTCTCTTTTGCTTCATCCTATATTGCTTCTGTATCGTCCTCTTTTGCTTCATCCCTTCTTGCTTCAGTAACATCCTCTTTTGCTGCATACACACTTGCTTCAACATCATCAGACTTGTTCAAACCATCGAATGGTTCTTGCTCCTCGAAAACTTTTTCATGTTCTTCTTCATTGTCCAGTCCTGCTTCAGATGGAAACACGACACTAGGACCAGCTCCGTCTTTCAATTGTGCATCAATGTCAACCAAAAGCGCAGCCATGTGTTGGGAATGCATCCGTTTCAACCCAACAACAAGATTCTTCATTGTAGTTTCAACATCAGACGCCCAAAAGGCCTTATGCTTCTCGGCCAAGTGCTTGAAGCGAGCAGGTACCTGTTGGTAAGAAAAAGGAAACAAAAGAAACAAAAACATCAAAAACTAAACATAAGCATGCAGCAAAATATGTACACCAAGGTAGCAACTATAGAAAACCAATGAAGCAAACTATAAAACCTAATGTAGCAAGAATGTTATAGTTTTGCAAGGAAAACAGAATCTTGCAGCAATATGATGCATACAAGGCAGCAAAATATTTTAGATAAGTAAGCAACCTATCTAAGGCAATGTAGCAATACTGAAACATTAATGCAGCAGATTCTATACCTCTAGTTCTTGGCTACTGGGAAATACTAGCCATTCATTCAATGAGGCAGAAAGATTGACTTCAGATTCATCTAAAGCAGGAGCTGGAGCTTGGTTTACTTGCTCATTACCAAGACGAGTATGGTATGGAGTTTCCGATAGGGGGAGAAACTGCACACAATGAGGATATAGTCAGATGACAAACCAAACACAAAAAACACAAACAAGGTACCCCATTCAATGCTGTCAGAAATGCCGTACCAGGCGCCAACCGAAAACTATAGTATTGTTCAATATCTTAAGCTCAAGGTCGTGTTTCACAACAAATTCAAAGTCACTGTTTGTCACGAAGCATACTCTTGGCAGAGACTTGTTGAATACATGGCCGCAGTCTCGTGGGAAGCTCAAATGGTCCATGTATGAAATCTGTTATAGGCAATGGAACAACAAACTAGTAAGGGACAGAAATCCGAAGTTGAACGAAGCAAAAAACAAACTAAAAAAAGTATGAAGAGGAGTAACGTACACCAAGCAAAGCAAAATAGCCAGTGATCCAGAACTCATATTTGGTCTCTCCCTCAGTGAGCTTCAGTGGCATCGCCTTTTGCTTCCAAATATGATCCACTTGTGCTATAGCTAAATCCAGAAGGTGTTCATCCCAAGCATACTCATCGATCTTGGTGGGGCTGGGGCTAACCATGGAGGAAAGATATTCAATGCTAATGTTGTTAGAGCTCTTAGGAGCAACCACGAGAACCAAGCAAAGAAGGTCCCATGTCCGGATTATCGTTGCCTCATCCGTGTTGGCGCACGATTCGAGTAAAGCTACTGCAGTAGCTACCTCAGACTTGGTGCTGCCAGCTTTGTAAATGTCCTGAAGCTCACAGGGGTCATTTTTATTCAGGAGCTCTACAGGTTTGTTGCCGCGGTGAATTCCGAACACCTTGTTCACCATATCTCTTATGAAAGCCATAATGTTTTTGCATGTTTTATACTCCCGCAGATTCGGATCAGTGTGCAATGCAATGTAATCTATCAACCCACTAGGAATCCTGAATGGCGACACATCTAAATACGATCTGAACGCATTCTTCGCAGCAATAACTGCCTGCTTTTCGGGATTAAGACCTTTTGCCAGGGTGAGCAAACGCTTCGCAGATAGGCGGTTTTTAGACATCCATGTCTTCGCCCTATCCTCCTGCACAACATCAAACACGAAAAACTAAACTCAGTGCAGCAAAACTAATTGACAATGTAGCAGCTACATTAAAGCAAAAAATCTAAAATAGATAGATGCACAATAGCAAAAACAAAAAGTAAGGACAAAAACTGCCTAGAAAAGCTAATGAAATAATTAAAAGGGTAGGACACATGCATAATGTAGCAAAAGTAGTTTTATGGGGCACCACATAAAGAAACATTGTAGCAAAAATGCGTGCCAAAACAAAAAACTAACGAAGGACAAATTTTCCTAGAAAAGCTACTGAAACAATTAAAAGGGGAGTGCACATGTATAATGTAGCAAACTATTTGAAATGGGGCACCATAACAAGCAACATTGTAGCAAAAAAGTAAAACTAAGGACAAGTGTGCCTATAAAATCTACTGTACCAAATCTATAATTTGTTGCATAAGTAGTTGTATGGGGCACCACATCAAGCAAACATTGCATCAAAATCAAAAATCAATCGAAGATTCCTTACATATTTAGTAGCTGCAGGAGCAAAACCTAGGAAATTACAGATTTATAAGCTGCAGGAGCAATTCCTTACAGACACTAGAACATCAATCATACCGCAACGACAACACAGGAGACATCACGAAGGGGAACGCAGCAAAAATCGAGGGAAACCCTAACTGGCGGAAACGAAGATGAACTCACCTCCATGGCTAAGGCCGCGCCGGTTAGCTTCCCTTCCGACCGGTCTTCTTCTTCAACGGCACCATCCGAGATTTTTGCCCTGCAACACACGGTGGCTACCTAATGGTTCGAGATCCGAAGGGGAAATCGAGCGCGCGTGCTGGGGGAGAAAGCCAGAAGGGGAAATCGAGACGAAGGAGAGGGATACGAATCGGAAGATCTGACCGCCGGTGGCGCCATCCCGGCCAGCACTCGCCGTCGACGAGGGGTCTCGCTCCGCGGTTGCCTCCGTCTCCGCGGAAACCTGCCCGAATGGGTGCGGGGCGACAGTTTCGGCATGGTTCCGAGATGTTCGGGAGTTGTGGACGTGGCGCGTGCTGGACGGTTGAATCGCGTCCGATCCAACAGCGAGACAGGACGACGTGATCGTCCGGGAAAACACATCATTTTCCCAATCGAAAAGGTGTACTAATTAAATTATATAACTGTAACAAGTAAAGAGACGTGGGAGTGGGCTGGAGAAAGGATCATGCATTACCACGCAGGTTGAATTGAACGAAGAAGAGAAAAGTAGTGGTGAAGATACGTGCATGTTCTGCATCTGCCAAGGAACTTTAAGCGTGCAATTGCCACGTGCTTTCGCAGTCATGTGTGTTCCGACGCCAGGACTGACATACACGGATGTCTCCCTTTTCAGGTTCGCAGCGAACCACGATAGCAACAGACGGCAATCAGAAACAGATAGATACTCGGGACGTACGTAGGCCTGGATGTACGTACGAGAGCCGAGAGACAGAGAAAGGGGCTGGATTTTCGTGTCTTTTGATTATACTGTGTTTCTTTAAAAAAAAGCTCTCCGAATTCCCGCCGGAAAATGGCGGGCGTGCTCGGGTAATCGTGACTACGCAGATTCAGTTGAATGGAATTCCGCGCAGGCGCCAGCGCCGCAGTCACGCAGGAGAACGACGACGAGTTGGAATACTTCCGTACCATCAGTCAGTGCCTGCTGAATCGATCTAGTATTCCCAAGCTAGTGTAGCAGCCGGGCGGGCTCTTTTCTTTCTACGTATCGATATCGAAAGCGACGCACCCGTACGTACGTACGCACGCACGCACGTACGTGCCTACTACTACTTTGGTCGTTGTTCCTGGCAGGGTGCCGTAGTGGAGGTAGAGAAGCAACAGAACTACACAAGCGTACACTACTTTTTCTACAACAACTGCTACGAGCAGTCTAAACAGATGACAGAAAAATACGGTAAAAAAGATACAGGAATAGTTCTTTGAATGAACTACACACGTGAATCTAACAATATATTTCCATGTAAGTTTCTATGGATAATCAAGATGCCTTCGAAAATAAAAGTTCTTATTTGGCTAGTGTTGATCAACAGTATTATGACAGAAGATAACCTTCAGAGAAGAGGGTGGCCTGGAAGTGACCAATGTTACTAATGTTGTCAGAATGAGACCGTGGATCATCTTTTGTTCAGATGCTCTCTTGCTGGATTGATCTGGCAGGTGGTGCCATGTGCTCTGAATTTTAACAGGGTTCCTAACGGTGCTGAGTATTAGGTTGCGGACTGGTTAAATTCCTTCTTTGCTGACCATGAACACATCTGGTACTTGGTGCTTCAGCTGTGCGTTCGATGTTGTGGAAGTTCAGGTGGTGCTATGTGCGCTGGATTTTATTACTAACAGGTTCTGAAAATGCTGATGATTTGGTTGGGGATTGGTTAAATTCCTTCCCTGGTGTCCATAAATTTCTGGTACTTGTTCGTGCTTGAGCTGTGTGTTGGATGTTGTGGAAATCTTAGAATGATGTCTGTTTCAATCAAAAATTTCCCGACGACCCATCTAGTGTTATTTTTTAGGCTGTGTAACGTTCTTAATACTTGGGCAATACTGCAGAAAAATCAAGGGCGGAGAAAAGTTGAAGCTGGACTGGAAAAGATCAAGATGCACTATGGGAGAGTATATTTTTAGGGGCATTTTGCCTAAGGCACATCGGTGAAGTGCCTCGAAAAATAATTTTTAGGGGCGTTTTATTTTAAGTGCCTCTAAAATATAGGTTATTAGAGGCATTTTATTTAAGTGCCTATATAAATATCTTTTTTTGTGGCACTTTTTTTAAAACTTCCCTAGAAAATGATGAATTTTAGGGGCACTTAATCAATCTGCCTCTAAAAAAAGAATTATTTGAGGCACTTTAGCAAACTGCTGCTAAAAATATTGATTTTTAAGGGCACTTACAACAAACTGCCCCTAATAATAATATTTTTAGGGGCACTTTAGCAAACTGCCCCTGATAATCCTCAAACCGCACCGCACCGCACAGTTCTTCTTCTCTCCCCCGCACCGCATCCCTTCTCCTCTTCCCCGCACCGCACCGTTCTTCTTCTCTCCCCTCCCGCACCGCATCCCTTCTCCTCTCCCCCGATGACCAAGCCACCGGCGCACCGGATCGAGGGCCGCCTCTCGTCAACTATCAGGAGCACCGGATCGAGCCGCCGCATGGAGAAAGGTGGTCTCGTCCACCGGCGCCGCCGCATCGACCCTCCCGCCGCATCCACCGGCACCGTCGCACCCACCAAGTAGGCCTCCTTCTCAACCCTAATTAGGGTTCCTCCTTTCTTGTTCTATCTGTCAACGTTGATTCATGGCTAGGTAGTTCCTTGTAAGTGTCATAGAAAGACCTATTATTTTGCTCCATATTCGTTCCTCGAGTTCCACTATCACCATTGGCCAATCCATGACCATTATCTACTACAATAGCAAAATAGGTTTAGCACACAAATCAATCTAGGGCAACGGAGTGGTCGTATTATTTTTACCAGGTAATATTTCTCTATTTCGTGCTAGTATATCAAAAAGGAATAAATACAGTATAGATAGGTATCTAGCATACATACCATCTTCATTAGGTGTTCCAACTGGTTTAACATTGAGGTCCAGTTCACCAGAAAGCCTCTTGTTTTTCTTCACTTTCGTTTCTTGAGTTCCAGTGACAACTATAATTCCACCGTCACCATTGGTGCAGCAATGAGCATCCTCTTGTACAATAGCCAAATAGTTGCAACACACAAATCAGTCTAGGGGAAAAGGAGTGTTTGTATTATTACAAGGTAATATACTGTCTATCCAAAGTTAGTATATCAAAAAGTTAAAAAAAAGAGGAGATTGTACAAGAGTATTTCAATTATTGGTTCAAGATTGAGGTTCCTTGTTAGATTACCTGAGTGTTAGATTGAGGTTCAAGATTGAGTGTTTCAAAAAGTTATTCTACATTTGTATTAGATTACTTGTTAGATTAGTTTCATTTGAACTTTCTGGCTTTGATATGATCTTGGAACTTTCCTATTGGTTTAATTGTGCTACTTGAACAAGATGAAATTTGACTACTATCCTGCTGTTTGGTTCTAGGATAATTCCCATGAGTTTGTACTGTCTACTGTTAACTACCGTGAGTAGTGGATCATGTTTAGGTTGCTCTTTGTGTTTAGTTTCTACTTATTTCTTTCTTTGTCTGTGGTTTTGAGATTATCTACCTCAAGCTGCTAAGGTTCAGGACTAATTCCTCAATCTTTATTATAGATTCTGATATTTAGTGTGGATTCATTTCTACGATGCTTGTTGATCAGATGTTGGTAGGCTTGTTGTGTTGTTGTTTACAATATCTAATATATAATTTTGTTGGATCAAATTTGTAGCAGTGATAACTTTGAGAATGATTACCTGAGTGATGATGACGACGGCCACATTACCCCTGAGGACTACTACGTCGAACCAGAAGATGACTATGTCGAACCAGAAGATGACTATTTCAGTTATAGTGATGAGGATGAATTTGATGAGATGGCTCAGATCATAATAAGAGGTATGGTTCCCATTAATTGATGAGATGGATCAGATAATAATGATTATATGAAGAGGTTGCTTTGCATGATTATAACAAGAGGTACAACTTTGGCATGTAGGTCCTGGATATATTGGGGATGAGTCATTTGACAGGAACTGTGTTTTTGGCAATATTGTTGAAATGAATTTCCATCGACAATGCAGCTGAAGCATTGTTGAGGACCTACCAAGACCTCCTGTTAAGGAGTACATTATCCTGTGACAAGAGACAATATCATTGCTGATGAGGGAACAATGGTGACTTCCTCAACAATGTACATTGCTTTCCTTTTGTTTTTGGTTTCTTTACTATATGTGTAGTAATGATTACTGAATTACTGAATTAAGATGTTTTTTTGACTTGCTATTTTTCAGGAATTCAATCCACAATACACTAGCACTTATCTCTTACAGTTCATGATGCCATCTATTAGGCAATGTGTCCCTGCTAGATCTCAGGTTATCAGTGTGGCTGTCACCACAGCAACAAGCAATATGAAGAAGTACTGCAGGATGAGGTTAAAGAACAATGGAAACTCAGAGATCTTCTTTGGGTGGACTAAGGCTGTAAAAGCGTTCCAGATGCAAGAGGGAGATGTCTGGATGTTCAGTTTCAAGGATGAGAGAAAACTGCTACCACCCAGCCGAAGGGATCCTTTTGCCTGGATGAAAGTGGAAATGCTGAAGCTTGAGCCAGAAGTTTAATCCAGAAGCTTGCTCACTGTTATGTATGCTCACTGTTATGTTCAAGGGAGATGTCTGGAAGTCCAAGGATGAGAGAAAACTGTTATGTATGCTCACTGTTATGTATGCTCACTATTTGGCCATATGCTGGTTTCCCCAGATGATTGGTCCAGACAGTTCATTTCTCATTGGCCCCATGCATTATTGCTCCTGCCCTGTGTGCATTTCTTATGCTAGTACTTACTGTGAGCTAGACACCTTTCTATTAACAGTAATCATTTTACAAGTTTGCTAAGACAAGTTCCTGTGAAACCGAGACTGTTGTTTCTTTCATTTTTGGTGCCTTGATGTCTGGACTGTAAAACATGGCCATATGCTCTACTCTCTTTTTCCCAGATGTTTGGTCCAGACAATTCATTTCTGTCATAGACCTAGTTACCCGATCCTCATGCCTTTGTAAGCGATATGGCCACCGTGTGTGTCCTTGGCAAGCACATCCTGCAAGGGTCCCTCTAGGGAGGCTAAAGTGATGCAATCCAATCCTCGCAAACTCACCCATCACGTCTCTGAAATGCTGCACAATTATCAGCTCAAACACGGCCCTCATCTTGCTCATGAACTGGCCCTCATCTTCTTGGATGATCTGCCTCGGCTCCTCGCAGCATGGTCCACACATCAGCACCTGGAAAGAACTGAAATTCTCTTTATTCATCACACCCTGCCACCCAATATCAAAACATCAAATAGCCATCTATGATTCTAAATCTCCCTCACGAAATGGCAAAAATATCATAACCCAAATTTAAGAGAATTTTGATATTTGCAGGATTATCATTTGAACGTACGCGTATGTCCTATCACTGCAAAGTTCCAGTATAGAACAATCATAGTATAGAAGGCACAACAAGCAACTTCATGCAGGTCACGGTGATTCAGAGCCCTGAGGAAACTTAGATAAAATATTGTACACCTTTTGTCTGTATAGACAATCATAGTACAGAGAACAATCGGGTTCAGGATTTGCAAACACAAAAGAGGAACCAAACTTTAGTGCACTCAATTACACACTGACCAGATGTTATTGAAAGAACATGTCACCAAAGATGCTACTTAAACATAGTTGGATAATCATATATACTTAGTAAACATAGTTGGATAATCATATATACTTAGTACACCACACAGTTCACTTAATAAACATGTAGGTTCTACCAAGTTCACCACAGATGGAGAGTCTACTTAGTACTAAATAGAACCCTAGTGTAGCACACTAGTGTAGCACACAGTACATATAGGCTCACTAGTGTAGCACACAGTTCTACTAATTTTAGCAGACAACTCATGCTAAAAAGCATGGGCGTGGCAGGATTACAATCGACATGTAAAACTCTCCATCTTCTTCTTCATAGAAAGAGAAGAGACATATGTCTTCTTTTTCGATCTTGAACTTGGTGACAACCTCACCCCATCCTGATGTCATAATTGCATTGTTGGAATTAGCTCCCATCTTCATCCTAACTGGATATGTCATGATGCTGCTCATTCTCTCAACTTGAACATACAATGGTTCAACAAGGTACTCCTGTAGGTACTCCATTGAGAATTTAGCTCCAAAAACCTATGGTAATAAAAGAAATATTGCATGATTAAGTAATTTTCCCTAATAAAACAAATATATCATGAAATGAATATATCATGATTAAGAAATGTACCATTTTACACTTCTTTTCCAAGACATTTGAGTTGTTCATCCTGTGCACATAATACTTGATTTTTGTGACAGAAGCATCACACCAAGATTCAAGGAAATCCATCTGATCATCAGTAAGTTGCACGTTGTTTCCAAACATACACATCTCATCAAATGACAAATTCCCCGTCTGTTTAGGTCCTGATGCAACAAATTTTATAGAATTTAGTAGGCATTAACAATTTATTCTACTACATAATTTATATGAAGATGATATTTCATACCTCTGAATCCAAGGTCCCCTGATTCAGCATCTGAGAAAATGGATTCATCACTGTCATCACTGTCACCACTAGTGACCATGATTGCATCAGAAGTGGATGTTCCCATCTGACCATGATTGCAACATATATTACTAATTCTTGATTATGCAAGGAGCCAAGGACAGGATCAATAAGGAAATAGACAGGATCAATAAGGATCAATAAGTAAGTTCCAAGTGATCAGAAGCTACCATCTCTTTATCTGCTTGACAGTATAGTCAAGAATATTGGAAAAGATTATGTACCAAACTTATCTATGTGGCCAAAAACCTTGCTGAACACAGTACATATCAGTACCAACCTTGACTGTATATAGTAAGCTCCATGTGGCCAAGTATATAGTAAAACCATGACAAAAACACATGACAAAAACACATGGATCAACTTAACTGCTCCATACTTAAGACATGACCTCCTGAGGTAGCACATTTTGGTAGTACCAACTTCAGTGTTGCAAGTTTTTAACCAGTTATAACAAGACAATCGGGGAAAAAACACCAGCATTCAGCATTCAACTAGAGCTTAGTAACTTAAGAGCTTAGTCCACTAGATTTGACACTAAGGATAAACAGATTTGAATCTAAAGATACTAATAACCAAATTCCTTTTCATGAGCACAACCACATCATAAGAGAACAGAAGATACTAATAAACCAACAATGTTGCTCATGTAAAAATGTAAAAAGATTATGAAGTGTGTTTGGTTCATATATTGATGTTGCTCATGTGTTTGGTTTTAAATCCTTGGAAGCAATGTATGTAATTGTCAAAAGCAACACTTACAAAAACTAAGCATCAGTGAGTGCTCATTATGCATGGATTTAGTTGGAGCTTTCTGTCATATTGTTTTGCGAAATTGCAGGCGAAGAAGAAGGCACTCCTCCTCGAAACAGGTATATGCCCAGTTTTATAAATAAATCAACATCTATACAGTATCTATACAGTATCTACGTGATCTAAGGCAAGAATTTAATTGCACAAAAAGAATTATTGGCCAGTCTTAAATCAGCCAAACTGACCACAGAAAACGCCAGACATTGTAGGCAAACAAAGAACAGCGGGAAGACAGAGGCCTTGGCAATTCTTCCAACAAATGATCAACGTATCAACCAGCCACGGGATTGTGCTGGTTCAATGACATTATATTACATACGCAGCTAAGCAAGTACTTCACTGAATGATACTGGCACTGGTAGCAGGGGCAGCTAAGCAAGTAGAGTGCTTTTTAAGGAGAGAGCAGGACCAAACTGCATTTTGAACAACAAAGATCAAACTACCAGCCCTGAAAGAGAAGATACTGAATCTAATGAAATAATTGTAGGCAGGCGGGCTCTCCGCGAACTGCGGCAGCTGCAGCAGCGGGCGGCCGGAAGAGAAAGGGTACCGGCAGGTCCGGCGAGCACTGCGACAGCGAGTAAATCTTCGGGTTCCTCCTGTCGTCTCCCCATTCAAGCCCTAATCTCCCCATTCAAACCCTAATCTCCCCATTCAAACCGTATTCTCCCTAAGAAGAGATGAAGTGAGGGAAGGAAGGCTGGCGACCACAGATACCCCCGACCTCGGAGGCTGCGACCCAGCGACCCCCGGTGACCTCAGCTACCTGACCTGCGAGCTCCCTACCCCGGCGACCACCAGCTACCCCGGGACCTCGCGGAGCTCCCCTACCCCGACGAGCACCAGCTACCCAGCGACCTCGCGAGCTCCCCTACCCCGGCGACCACCAGCTACCCCGGGACCTCGCGGAGCTCCCCTACCCCGGCGACCTCGCGGAGATCCCCTACCCCGGCCACCACCAGCTACCCGGCGACCTCGCGGAGCTCCCCTACCCCGGCAACCACCAGCTACCCCGTGACCTCGTGGATCTCCCCTACCCCGGCGACCTCGCAGAGACCCCCTACCCCGGCGACCTCCTCCACGGCGCTGCTCCTCCTCCACGGCGACCTCCTCCACGGTGCTGCTCCTCCATGGCATGGATCAACAGAACCGCATGCTACATCGGGTCCATCGCCAAGGAATAGCATCTGGTAATTTCCTCCATTCCTTGATCTCCTGATTGAGTGATGGAACTGTTTGAGTAATTACTATGATTGAGTAGTTACTATGATTTACTTTTGCAGAGAATTGATTTACTTTCTAGTGATTGTTCTGATCTCCTGATTCATTGTTAAAATGGATAAGAGTTGGCTAAGAGCTTGCAGAACTAGTACTGAGTATGGTGATGGTCTTAAGAAATTTATAGAATTAGCTTTTGCCAAGTCAGCGAGGAACAATAGGATTTTATGCCCATGCCAGCGTTGTGCAAATAGGTATCGGTTAGGTAGAAAATAAGTTTATGATCACTTGATTTGTGAAGGCTTCATGAATGGATATCAAACATGGATATTTCATGGAGAAGTCACAGGAATTGAAGAACCTGCAGATTCAGATGAAGATCGAGTAGAAAATGCAGATTCGGATTCAGACTTTGAGGAGTATGCTGAAATAGATGAGATGGCCCAAATGCTCCTGGATGGTTTTGGCATGTACAACAATTCAAGCTTAGGAGAAGATGAAGAAGAGGAAGAGGAAGAGGAAGATGTAGATCCTGAAAGTTATGCAGAGTTAGTTAATGATGCTAGTAGAGAACTTTACCCAGGTTGCAAGAAATTCTCAAAACTTCATTTTCTAGTGAAGCTACTGAACATAAAAAATGAAGGGAGAATTTCTAATTCCTGTTTTGATGACATAATCTCACTATTCAGAGATGCACTTCCAGGAGGGGAAAACCTACCCAAAAACTTCTATGAATCAAAAAAGTACATTAGGCAAATTGGGTTAGGTTATGACACAGTTGATGCTTGCAAGAATGACTGTATTATTTAGAGGAATACATGCCAATGCTACTGAATGTCCTACATGTAATACAAGTAGATGGAGAAGTGCTAAGCCTAGGGTAGATGGAAGAGTGCACAAGGTTGCCCAGAAAGTTGCTAGACATTTCAAACTGAAGAAGAGGGTGCAAAGGTTGTTCTCATCCCCAGAGAGAGCACCATACATGAGGTGGCATAAAGAAGGTAGAACAAAATATGGATTGATGAGGCATCCCGCTGATTCACCATCTTGGAAAAGTTTCGATGTTTTGCACAAACAATTTGCAAAAGAACCTAGGAATATTAGGTTTGCCTTAGACACAGATGGCTTCAATCCATTCAAAAGTATGAATCTGGCTTACAGCATCTGGCCAATCATTTTAATCCCTTAAAATCTACCTCCTTGGATATGCTTGCAACAGTCAAACATCATCCTGTCAGTTATAGTGCCTGGTAGGAAGGCACCGGGGAAAGACATGGACGTCTATATGCAGCTTGTTATTGATGAACTACTTGTTCTTTGGAAATTTGGTGTTCTTACACTTGATGCTTCTTTTGGTAGAAAATTTCGTGTATATGCTGCTCTACTGTGGACCATCAGTGATTGGCAAGGTCGTGCAGTGTTGAGTGGTGAGAGTACAGCAGCTTGTTCTCACTGTCTTATTCAGACTAGTTCACGCAGGTTACAACATGGAAAAAAGACATGTTTTATGGGACATCGAAGATTGTTACCTACTGAACATGAATTCAGACAAGATGCTTTATCTTTTGATGGCACTGTAGAAATTAGAGATCCTCCTGTACAAATTACAGGAAAAGTAATTTCATAATTGACAGAACACATTGTGACTGACTATGGTAAATTGCAGAAGCAAAAAAAGGCAGAAAAGAAAAGAAAGAGGACAATCAACAATCAAGATAATGGGGGTGAACAGAATGAGGGTGATGAGAATGAAGGGAGTACATTCACACTGTCGAGACAACATTTAGGATGAGAAGTGTGTTCTTTCAACTGCCTTACTGGGAGACTCTACTTGTCAGGCATAACCTGGACGCAATGCACATAGAAAAGAATGTGTTTGACAATATAGTGAACACTCTACTTGATGTAAACAGAAAATCCAAGGATTCAGTAAATGCAAGGCTTGACCTTAAGCAGCTGAACATAAGAGAAGGTCTTCATGCTGATTTGACTGGAGCAAAACCAGTGATTCCTAAAGCTCCATACTACATGAGTCCCCAATTAAAGAAAATATTTTGCAAACTATTAGGAGACACAAGATTTCCTCATGGTCATGCATCTAATTTTGAACATAAAGTAGAAGATGGTAAAATAACAGGGCTAAAAAGTCATGATTGTCACATTATAATGCAGGAGTTGTTGCCCCTTGCAATGAGTAGAACATTGCCTGAAAATGTTAGTAGGCCACTAATGGGTCTATGCAATTACTTCAAGGAAGTTTATTCGAAGGTTATTGATGTCAAACAAATGCAAAGGTTGGAACAAGAGATTCCAGAAATTTTATGCCAATTGGAGAAGATTTTTCCTCCTGCATTCTTTGATATTATGGTTCATCTAACAGTCCATCTTGCTACCGAAGTAAGATTGGTTTGGGCACATTCATTATAGGTCTATGTGGCTTACTGAGAGGTACGTCACACATATTTACTTTCATTGCAATTAAGCACGGTAGTAGTCTAGTTGATGGAATTAATCAATAGTGATCTTGATCATAGGTTCAATGGCAAGATGAAGAGCTTTGTCCGTAGTAGAAGCCACCCCGAGGGAGCAATTGCTGAAGGATATGTTTTTTATGAAAGTCTGACTTTCTGCTCGAGATACTTGTCTGGTTGTACACCACGACTTGATGACATGAATGCAGATATCAATGAACACTATTTAACAAAAATAGGTCGCCTTGTCGACAATTGCTTCTACTGAATTGGATTTCACAACATGGACTCAGGCTCAACGCTGTGTGATTTTTAGCTATCCAGAAATTTCTGTTTTCACAGAGTAAGTTGTCCTTTTTAGTTATGCAGATATTAAGGAAACCCTAAAATATTGTCCTCTAAAATTACCAACTGGATTTCATGCAGACAACATTTACATATTTTGTCAAGTAAAAAAAAGATTTCAAACTGGGAGTTGCAGAGTTCTCATCATAGCAGTTTCCATGATTGGTTTGTACATCATGTAAGTAATAAGATGTTTTAAATGTCATAGCAGTTTGCATGATTGGTTTTCTTGAAATGCCTGACTCTTCCATTTCCTATTTAGGTCCAATATCTGGTGAGCAGGGGCACAATTACATCCAGATGTATTACTATTGTCTAGAAGGCCATACATGATGGCCAAAAAGTACAATAGCTATAGCATTAATGGTTGCATTTTCCATACCCATAATTATGGAAAAGGAAAGTCTACACAGTGTTATGGGGTCTCATCACTTGCTGCTACATCTAGCTTTTGTAGTTCTAAAGATAAAAATCCAGTTGTAGGAAATGTGACATATTATGGTAGAATACTTGAGATAGTTGAACTTAGCTACTCAAATGAAGGGTATGCAGTGCTATTTAAATGTGATTGGGTTAAGAAAACAGGATTCAGAGTAGATGGTTTGGGGTTGCCTCAAGTAAATTTCAAAAATGTGCATAATACTGATGACATTGCTTCAGAACCTTTCATTCTAGCGAGCCAAGCAAAACAAGTATACTATGTCGAAGATCCAACTGACAGCGATTGGAATTTTGTGGTTACTCCCTCACCAAGGGATTTCTATGATATGGATTTTAGGAGTGATTTTATTTAGGATACATATGTGAGTGATTATATGGATTCATCTTACTATTGATGTCGTATGCTTTTTTTATGATTCATTCTAATCTTCTGAAACTACGTTTTCAGGTGCTAAAATGATAGGAAGTCAATAAAGAAGAATGAATGAAGTAAACAACAAACTAAAAGAGCTAGATGTGCTACACAGAGTGATCCCACGAAGTTATAGAGACAATGAATTGGAAGAAACACAAGAAGCAAATAACAGGAAGAAATACAATGAAGATTTGGAAGTGAGTATTTACATTGTTAAATTGAACAACTTGATGTATTCTATAAAATTTAGTGAGTACCTAGTGAGTATTTTATGTGTATGCAGAATTCAAAGGTTGGTGATGATGAATTTGAAGAATTTATAAGTGGACAAAGACAAGATGCACAAGAAAACAAAAACATAGAGGTACATGGAAATAATGATGAAGAAGATGTGGATGAGGAAGATGAGGAAGAGGAAGAAGATGAAGAAGAGGAAGAGGAAGATGACGAAGAGGAAGAGGCTGCACAAGAAGCCGGGACAGAAAATTTGATGCTTCAAGGTAGTAATATGCAACTCTACATCTAATTTACAACTATAAAATCCAATTTATTTCATGCAACTATATGAATGGTTTGAATGGTTGCCCTAATCCAATTTAGTTCAATTTAGTTTGAATGGTTTGAATGGTTGCCCTAATCCAATTTAGTTTAATTTACTTCATGCAACTATATGAACTAATGTCCCACAATTAATATGAACTTGAAATCCAATTTACAACTATAAAATTCTGAATGAAAAGTAGTAATTAACTGTTTTTTTGTTTCAGATAGGAAAAAGAGGGGAGAAAGAGGACCAACAGAGCTAAAAAGATTGTGGGACAAGCATGGACCAAATAACAAGATCCATTTGGAATTTAATCACCTTGGTCAGCCCTGTGGGCGTAAGACCTGCAAGTTGGCAAATTTTATTGGTTACTTAGTTAAAGTAAAAGATGTATCTATTGCATCTCCAAGTTGGAGGAAAGTACCAGAAGCTGAAAAAGACAAATTGTGGGAGAGTGTGAAGGTGAAACTTGAGCAATCATTTTTCTTTACCATATATGTGAATTAATATGTACAAAGTTCTAATTTTAAACTAATAACAGAGTTTCTTCGATATCGATGATTCATTCAAGCCATGGGTGATGAAGTCAGCTTCTAAAAAGTTCAGGGGTTTCAAGTCTTTCCTAAAGAAGAAGTTCTATGATGCAACTCTGACATTGAAGGAAAACATTCAAAACGGGTGCCAGAATAGAATTCCACCAAGTCAGTGGGCATGGCTGGTAAAGCAATGGAGGACAGGTGAAGCAAAGGTAAATCCATAATGTATACATAGTTCTTGATGTGGGTTTGCTAAGTAAATCTGCAATTGTATATCGAGTTTACTGATCTCCAATTTCTATACTGCAGAAAATTGCAACTAAGAACAAATCTGCAAGGGGAGGCCAGGAAAATGGATGTCACACTTCAGGGACTAAAAGCTTCGCAGTTTTTCATAGACAACTGGAGCTGAAAGAGGGGAGACCAGTTGGGAGAGTGGAGCTGTTTTTTGCTACACACTTAAATAAAAAAGGAGAACCAGTTAATCAGTACTCTGCCAACAAAATGGTATGTTCTGAACCTTAACTGAAATGAGGTTATTCATGCATTTATTATATTGTCATAAGTTTGTCAGGAACTAAATTAAAATGAGTTTGTTCATACATTTATTGTATTGTGATGAGTTGATTGTATTGCATTTATTGAATGACGTGTTTCTATTTCTAGTAGACTGAAGTTAAGAAGTTATGTGAAGAGGATCCTTCATTGATGAAATCAGACGATGATGAGTTGTATGAAAAGGTATTTCCAAATGCAAAAAAATCAAGATCACATGGTTTTGGGCTTGTTGTTGGAGGGAAAATTCAGACAAGATAGATCACTTGCTACATGTCCTGGAACGGTCAGAGAAAGAGAAACAACATCTGTTGGGTGTGGTGCAAACATTGATGGAAAGAAGTGACCAAATGGAAGAGAGATGGAGTCAATTTATAGCATCTCAAAAGAGTCAATCTAACCTTCAGCATGTACAGCAGCAACATGAACCACAGCAACATGAACAACACATGCAGCATCATGAACAGCCGGACCTTCCTCGGCAACACAAGCAGCAACCCAACCTTTCTCAGCATCACAAGCAACAACCTGGCCTTTCTCAGCAACACAAGCAGCAGCCCGACCTTCCTCAGCATCACAAGCAGCAGCCTGGCCTTTCTCAGCAACACAAGCAGCAGCCCAACATTCCTCAGCATCACAAGCAACAGCCCGACCTTTCTCAGCAACACAAGCAGCAGCCGGACCTTTCTCGGCAACACAAGCAACAGCCCAACATTCCTCAGCATCACAAGCAGCAGCCCGAACTTTCTCAGCAACACAAGTAGCAGCCCAACATTCCTCAACATCACAAGCGATGGCAGACCTTTCTCGCAACACAAGCAGCACCAACATTCCTCGAGATCACAAGCAACAGCCGACCTTTCTCGAACACAAGCAGCAGCCCAACATTCCTCAGCATCACAAGCAGCAGCCCGACCTTTCTCAGCAACACAAGCAGCAGCTTGACCTTTCTCAACCTGAAAGTCAAGCTGGTAGCTATAACATATTTGCCAACACAAGGAACAAGAAGAAAATGGAAGAGAAGATGGCTACTGATTCACAAATTCAAAACTCAAAACCTGAACCAACTATCGAGAAGCAAACTTCAAAGAAGAAGAGGAAGAGGATCAGTGAAAATGAGATGGCAAGGGGTGAATTCAAGAAGATGAAGTCAGATGCAAATTCACAGCTTACTAAAGCAAGTATTGAAGTATCAAAAATTCAATCACAATCAGAAGCAATAATCTTGCACAAAGTAAAGCTAGAGAAGGTTGCTGAGAATATTGCAAAATCACATAAAACAGATGCATATATTGAGGGATCACAAGTAAAAGCAAGAGGAAATCCTAACAAGAGAAAATCCTCTTTCAAGGTAGGTATGGAGGTTGGCTTGAAATCACCAAACAGTGCACAAGTGGTAGCATTTGGAAAATTCAAAACATAGATAAAGAATCCAAATGCTTGGATGGCAAACCACTAGCAGACTATGTTGAGGTTTTGGTGAACATTGTTCTCAAGGAATCTACACTTCTGCCACGTGCACAAGGGAGGATTACCAACTTGGGAGTGCCATGCTCATTGCATCCCATGGCCAAGACAAAATGTATGATAATCTAACATAATTTCACATCATGTTGGTCATTTACACATTGTCATAGTGATATCTAATATCTGAATTTTGTTCATATAGCTAGAAGAATCTGAAGCAAAATCTATTGTAGTGCAAGTTAATTCAAGTGGAAAAGCAAAGAAGCATCGCAAAGAATCTGATCAAGGTAGAAGCTAGTGAGAAACTAATGCAGGTGAGTACACTCTAATCTTGATTTCATGGGATATGTATGCTATGAACTTACTCTCTGCACTTTTATCTTGTATACTCGTGTGAGTTATCTGCCATGGGATATGTATGCTATGAAGAGTGCTTGCTCCTTTCGGTTTTCTGTTTTTGCACTTCCTACTGACATGGTAAAATAACTCCAACGATTCTTCTATCAAAGTTTGAAAGAGTCATGATGGCTAGCACATATATACTGCAAAAAACCTATAAGATGTTACGTTATTCAGAGTGGAGAACACGCAGATATTGTCCCTAGACTCGAGCTATATTTGACATTATGGTAGATTATAAAAATCATGCCCACCTAACCAGATTTTGCATGCTTTCTTGTTTTACTAGTTTTTTTTTAATGTAATTGCTGATTTTCTACATGTCAGCAGTTCACCACAAGCGACCAAGCAACAGTGACTCGCATCTTACAAAACCCAATATCACACATATCCTCACTTCTACCTGTCCTTCCGGCATTATGACGTTTTCAAAGTAATCAAATTTGGATTCTTAGTGAATATAAGAGAACCAAACATAAATATTCAGTAAAATGTCACTGCAATACTGTTCTACAGTGAGATTGCCACTACCAGAACTGAAAGACAATTTAACTGGTCAATCTTGTCTCTTTACTTGTTTTACTAGTACATGACATCAGCACAGTTCGGCAACCATGAACTACCTTGTCCCAAATCCCAAATGGAGCTTTACTGATGACATATGTCTTTTCTCTCTTTTTTAGACATGGCAGCCCTGGTCGACACACTGAACTGAAATGTTTGATTGATGATTTTGATTTTGATTTTCCACTTATACGTGATCAAAATTTTGATGTTGAATTTGGTCTGATTTTTTAGGTTTGGCCTATACTGCTAGGTATGACGTGGTCTCTTGGCACATTCTTGATGGTATCGATAATTCCATAATATCTTGCTGGTCCAAGAAACTTGGAAGTGAGCCACCGCATGTGTCTCTAATGCGTTCCTTTTTGTATCGTCGACCTTCCTGAATTGTTACTGTGAACAGTTACTGCGACAAACTATATTGCTGTTGTGAAAAGCTATATTTTCGCCTATATTGTTACTGTGAACAGTTAATTTAAATGGTTAAAAGATACTGTTGTTGTGAAGTATGGTTAAAAGCCGTTGTTGTGAAGTTTGGTTGTTACTGTTCAAATGCACTATATTGTTGTTTTTATTGTTGTGAATTGTGGTTGGCGTGAATAGTTACTGTGAATTCATCGTCTGAAAATGGTTGGTGTGAATAGTTACTGTGAATATTCATCGTCTGAAAAATAGTTAGAGGCACATTGCTAAAGTGCGGCTAAAAATAGTTAGAGGCACATTGCTAAAGTGCGGCTAAAAATAGTTAGAGGCACATTGCTAAAGTGCGGCTAAAAATGGATTGAGGCAGTTTCCAAAGTGCGGCTAAAAATGGGTTGAGGCAGTTTTTAAAGTGCGGCTAAAAATGGGTTGAGGCAGTCTCCAAAGTGCGGCTAAAAATGGGTTGAGGCAGTCTCCAAAGTGCGGCTAAAAATGAGTTGAAGCAGTTTCCAAAATGCGGCTAAAAATGAGTTGAGGCAGTTTTCAAAGTGCGGCTAAAAATCATTTTTAGGGGCACTTTTTTCAAAGTGCGGCTAACATTTTTAGCGTCATGATTAAATTCGACACTTTTAAAAATGCCACTAAAAATAAATAAAGGCACTTTAATGATTTTTATGGGCACTTCTAAGTGCCCCTAATTAACAACTGTGACGTAGTGATGGTGGTTAGAGAAATTTTTGCCAGGTCACCTGGATGGACGTCGGACGAGTGCCCAGATTAACTATGTGATGCCGTTTTGGCTGGTTTGTTGTAGTTATTTCGGGAAATTGTAGTATATTCCCTGCCGTGTTTTTTTTTTACTTCGGAATTTTTTTGGTTTGAACTCTGTATTGGATTTGGCGAATTCTTTATATGAAAATGAATGGGATGCTCGTTTGGTAAAAAAAAAGGAACCTTGAATCTAAGAAAGAGGCTGAAATGGTGTTCAAATTCCCATGAAATTAGGCATAGGAACCCAACCCACAGGAATAGAAAGAGGCTGAAGTAGATGCTCAAAATAATATGACCACCCAATCAAACGTGGTAAGCGACAAACTTGCCTGCAAATAAAAAAAGCGTGCCACAATTTGTTTCCATTCATACGTGGCTTAATTAAACTATTCAGAGCAGCGACCCGGGAAACAGGCGTCACGCCCGTGGTTGAAAAAGCTGGTAAGCGGTAAACATCACGTCCACCACGGCCGGCTTCCCCGGCCGGACGGACGAGGACGTAAACCCAAACAGTAATCTATCGATCGACTCGACTACTCGAGGTTTACGCTTGCGATAAGGACAGCATGTGCGGGAACTTTGACCCGCTTTGAATGTTAGCCATGTATGCACATGCATCGATAATCGGGCCGGGAGGGAATGGATTTAACCGTAGAGCCAAAAGTTGACCAGCGGTTGCTTTCGCTTCGACGAACGTAGCATGGCAGTTTCGTTTTGCTTTTCCTCTCGGCTAGCTTCGGTGGTGGTTAGATCGAAGTTGCTCTGCTTATGCATTTTCAGTTTCCGGAGTGTTGACTCAACGGTAACGGTGACAGTTTGTTTAGCAATTTAACGGAGTATCGAGTATATATCAGGAAAGGAGAAACATGATCCTTTCTCTTTTCTAAAACAAAGTGACTTGAATTTGTCTAGATTCATATATATTTATATTAAAATTTGAGTCACTTATTTTCGAAAGAATGGAATAGATTCCGTCATCAAATTAAGTGAGCTGAAATCGGGCACACCTTTCTCTTCCTCTGAATGTTTCGATGTTATGAAATGTTCAGGCCCGCCGTAGTTCTGCTAAACACCTATCTCCGATGCAAAACTGTAGCACGGTTGGCGTACATTGAGATCACGCTGTTTATAAAACAGGGAGGAAGGCGAAAACAAAAGGAAAGATCAAAATCCCAAACGACATCGTACAACATACCAGTAGTAAGAGATTAAACTGCAAGTCAAAAAAAAAGATTAAACTGCCACTCTAACTAATTAACAGGCTACTACAGTTACAGTACAAACATAATACGCATTCCATGGAGGTTGGTGCACACCCTAAATCAGGCCACTCGACTCGATTCCACGGAGACAAACAGAAAAAAAACAGCAAGCATCTCCACGGATCGATCACACACCATGCACACGGGCGGATCTAAGCACGAAAAAAGCTAGCCGGCACAAGGGGCGGAGGAGATCCATCAGGCTCTGGCTGCGAGTGAACGGCCTTGCGTGCGCCTTGCTTTGCTAGCAGGTGGCGTCGACGGGCTCGGGGCACTCGAGGATGCGCTCGAGCCTGGGGCGCCACCCGTCTCCGGCGCGCGGGGAAGGCTTGCTACCGTCGTCGTCGGGCGCGGCGGCGGTGCGCGCGGTGCCCATCTGGCGGAGCACGTCCTCGAGGCGCTGCTCGCCGCTCTTGAGCTGCGCCATGAGCCACTCCAGCTCCGCCCTCGTCAGCACCACCTTCACCTTCATCCCTGCTGTCGACGCAGCCGTCGGGGACGGCGCCTCATCATCCTCTTCTTCTTCCTCGTCGTGCAGCAGCACCTCGCCTATACTTCGGGCCTCCTCCGGCACCACCCTCTCGCCGCGCCGCCGCCGCGCCTCTTCCTGCTTGGACGCCGTGTTCAGGCAGTTGCCCATGGCGCGCGCTCGCTGGCCCGCTCGCCGACGGCCGAGAAAGGCGCTGGAGTAGAGTACAGTTTTGCACTCTGCTTGTTCTGGCCGGCGCTTTTGCTAAGAGGTGGCAGGAGCGGGGGCGCGGGCCGTTATATAACGACGGCGAGACCAGCCAGTCCAGCCTCCCCTCTGGGTCTGGGTTTGGGGTGGTGCGTGGTGTGCGGGGCCGCCGTGCGTGGGTGGGGCCGGCGGGCAAAGCGCAAAGCGTGCTGCGTCGCGCGCACATGGTGCGGTCTCTGTGCGGGTTGATTTTTTTACAAATATAACCCTCTGCAATTCGTCATCGCCAAAAATACCCTTCTCGCGCCGCAAAGCCAAAAATGCCCTAGCGGGAGGCTGAAAAGACGACACGTGTCACCTCCCGCCACGGGGGATGGCGGGATGTTCCTCCGCCACGGGGTGGCGGATGTTCTTCCGCCATGGGGAATGGCGGGATGAGGTGGGCCACGGCGACCAGCCAACGGGGAGGTTCGACTTGGCGCTGGCGGGAGGTTCGACTTCGTGCTCGCACTGGTGGGCCCCACGGCGTCATTCCGCCACCGCCAAAGGCGGGAGGAACATCCCGCCACCCCCCGTGGCGGGAGGTGACACGTGTCGCCTTTTCAGCATCCCGCTAGGGCATTTTTTGCTTTTGCGGTGCGAGAAGGGTATTTTTGGCGATAGCGAATTGCAGAGGGTCATATTTGTAAAAAAAATCGTGCGGGTTGGGTGCGTGGCCCCTCAACTGCAGGCACACCATACCACACGCGCCTTCGCTTTTGCCGCTGCTTCCCCCCGCTTTGCCTTTTGGTCGGTCGCTCGCGGCTGCGTCTGCAAAAGGTTTGTTTCGTGGGACGCATTCACTGACGAGATCTCCGGGCATGTGGGCTCGCGGTTCCTCTGGCAACGGGACCGGGCCATGCGGCCAGCGAGCGAGAGCGCGTGCATGATCCAACGGGGTCGGGTGGCATGCATCATGGGTGCTTCCGCTGCACGCACGGCCTCGCGATGAGGCGTCCGGGAATCGATCCATCCAATCCATGGGTGCACGACAGCGCGCTCGAGCCTGTCGGATCGGCACCAGATCTGCCTGTCGAAGCCTCTGTACATCCATCGGTCATGCCCTACGTACGTACTCCTAGGTTGGTTCCGCGCGCGCGCCCCAGCCACGCATTTGTCTATAAAGCGCCTTTGATCAAATCTGGCTACTGGCTTTTGTTGGATGCCACCCGGTTTGGGGTACTATCCTGAAGTTTACTGCTAGACTGCTATAGTTCGTTCAATTTAAGGAGTGTACCAGTAATCATCCGTACATGGAAAATCATGCCAAGAACCTAGTAATTTTGGCCTAGCGGATTTTCGTAGCGTCGATGATTATAGCCGATAGCACATGCCACAGCCTCCTTCATGATTATAGCAGTGGTAGAAGTGCTGGGTAGGGGAAATCGAGCCACGCGCGCAGCTAGCTGCACGTGAACACACGCCAAAACTAGTTCTACTAGTAGTCTAGTACATCTCTCGGCTCGAGCGTGCTCACGGGCACACCGCACACGTACATATGCTCGGCTGCTCCTACAGCAAATATTGTAATCCGTGTGTGTGTGTGTGTGTGTGCGGGGGCGGGGGGGATGCCATCCGCTAGCTAGTTATATGATCAATACAAGCCAATCGATCGGCCGATCGACACGAGCGCGCGAGATTCCATGTCGGATAAGATGCCCTTAGGCTGTATAGATTGCGGTATATATTATATTGATATTGCAAAAATGATTATAACGTGAGCTTTTAGGCTGTTTATAGAGTACTAGAAGACTTGGGAGGCAAGAAGACTATTAGAGATAGAATTGGATTATAATATTTAAACTATCAAATATAATATAATCGTGATATACTCTAACACCCCCCCCACCGCAGTCGGATCGGTAGTGATGCAAACAGCAAAAACATCGCGGACGGTCTGACTGGAGCATAATCCGAAGTCGCTGACTGGAGAGGATGTCGGTGGATGCCGATGTCGATGTAGTCGAAAGTGGGGCGCTGTAGTGGTGGTCGATGGTGCCGTTGGTGAAGTTCTCTCCGTTGATGAAGTCGATGACGTTGAGGATGATGTGTTGTGGTGATGTCGTCATTGAGCCTGGAGAATTCACCGTAGTGGTTGAGGTAGACGTATTTTGAGAAGTAGTCGAGGTAGACGACACGCCTTGCCGAGCTTGCCAAACTCGGAAGCATGCCGGGGACGAAGGCACGCGTCGATGTTGCCAATATCGGACGTGCAAAGACAGGGACCATCATGAGCCATGCGAGCCAGAGTCGGAGGGAGCGACAGAGAAATTCTCCGTGAACGGTCGGTGCGTAGAAGTTGTCCGTCGATTTGTCGAAGTAGATGAAGTACTTGCAAGAAGAAAATTAATTTAGTGCAAAATAAAAATTAGACTGCGACTCTGGCGGCGAGGTCGTGGTGGACGAAGACGATGAGGTAGTTGTTGATGGCGATTGAGTTGTTGCGGTAGTCGATTTCGGGGATTAGACCCATATTTTCCACTTGTATGAGCGCGACATCACTCGTGGAGAAGAATGATTGCTTGTCAGAGAGGCCTTTGTTGGGAACCCCAAGAGCAAGGTATGATGAGCACTGCAGCAAGCTTTCCCTCAGTAGAGACCAAGGTTATCGAACAAGAAGGAGGAAGGAAACGTCACATAGGTGTTGCAAGCAACGCGGAGACCTGCACAACACAAACTCAAGACTTTGTCCCAATGAATCAGTGAGATTGTCCAGCTCACCGGTTTGCTGTAACAAAGGATTAAACGTATGGTGTGGAAGGTAATGGTTTGCAGCAAGTAAACAAGTAACAGTGGAAGATGTATCAATGGTAAAGATTGAACTAGGGTCCATAGTTCACTAGAGGTGCTCTCCTTAGATAAACAACATGGCATGAAGGGTAAACAAATTACAGCAGGGCAATTGAGAGGAATTGAGCAAGGCATAACAATGCAATTACTAGTCAGAAAGATATTATGAGATTCGATTGGGCAATACAACAAGATACATAGACCGCCATCCAACTGCATCTATGACTAGAAGTCCACCTTCAGGTTATCATCCGAATCCCCTCCAGTATTAAGTTGCAAGCAACAGACAACTCTTTAAGCAAAGTGTGTAAGGTAAACAGTCCACATGTTCCATGAGCAAGAGACCGTTGTTTTCTCCATAGTAGCAACAGCACATCTACAACCGAAGAGATTATTGTCACTTCCCTTGGAAACTAGAGGCATGAACCCACTATCGAGCATAAATACCCCCGCTTGGAGTCACTAGCAACTACTTGGCCAAGATAGCTGCTAACAACGGAGAGCATGCATGATCACAAACAACACAGACATGATAGAATCATAAAGACAAAACCAATAATCAAACCAACATAATAATCTCAATATCCATCGGATCCCCGCAAACACAACATGCATGATTACAAATAGATGAGAACTTGATCATGAACGGAGCTCACAAGATCTATACATGAAAGCACAAAGGAGGAGATACAACCATCTAGATACTACATGGACCCATAGTCCAAGGTGGAACTACTCACGCATCATACCGGAGATAAGGCCTCTGGGATGATCTCCCCTCCGGCAGGGTGCCGGGAAGAACTTCAGATCCCCCCGATCTAGGGACGACGGTGGCGGCGGCTATAGAAGGTTTCGTGGAGATTTGATCGGTTACTTAGGGTTTCTGTATCGGGGGATTTTTATAGGCGAAGGGGGAGGCCGAGGAGGCGGCCAGGAGGGTCAAACCCTACCCAGGCGCGGGGTAGGGACCACCCGCACCTAGGGGATGTAACATCCCAGCATTTAGGAACCAACGAAGGGTAGATTTAGGAATCTGTGAAATTGCATGCATTCATCTATAAAAATGTGGGTAAATTTTTCGCCAAATAAAAACCTAAAGTGATCAAAGTTTCTTTCATTCTTTAAGATTAGGAATAGCCTTGGAGAATGATCGTTATAAACTTTGATATGATCTTTGTGGATTAGTGTGTTTTGGCAAATGAAATTTGAATTTAAACTTGAGTGTTGGATTTATAATTCAAAAGGATTTAGAATTATGTTTGAGTATTTTGATTTAGTCAAGAGTTGATAATTAGTAGCTCAAACTTTAAATAGATAACATAATCAAGAAAAAGGTATTTATTCCATAATTTTATTCAATAAATAAGTTACAAGATGTAACTTATGAAAATGATCAAGAATCTTTACAATAGTAATGAAATAAAAGAAGAACCTTTATATATTGAGTAATAGTACAATCTTTATTACTCCCTCCGTTCCTTGATATAAGGTGTATAGTTTTCTTGCACGAATATTAACGCGTAGGCTAAAACGAAAAAACTTGATACTTCTAGATGTTAGTACATGTAGATGACCGATGTGAAAATAGAGGAAAATAGGGAAATATCGGTATGTCATCTCTCTAAATCAGTTTAACTCCGAAATTATGTAAAAAAATCCCACGATCCCACCGTATACCTTATATTCTGGAACTTTTTATAGAAAACTATATACCTTATATCAAGGAACGGAGGAAGTACAAAAGAATAAAATAAAGATTACAAAAGAATAAAAGAAATATTACAAGTGACTATTCTATAAAGAAAAAGAAAACCTAATCTAAAGTCTTGAATCTTCAAGTCTTGTACCTGCAAAACAACACACAAACTAAAAGAAAGAAAATTAAGGATTAAAATATTATACTCTCAATATTGACAGTGAGTTGCAGAGTTCACTTTTTCATCATTGAGTAATCTTTAAAGGGGCAAGTTTCACAAATATGAAAGAACTATATCTTTCATAATTTTAAGCCATAAGTCAAATAAACAGCAAGAAGGGGCAAGTTTCACCAGAGAAGTAAAAGTAATCAGATAAAAAGGTAACCTTCAGCCCTGAACATATCCACAAGGTGTGCAGCAGGCACACAGGCAGCACACACAACTAAATGCATGGTGTATGTTTGTCACAAAGATCAACAGCTCAACAAACAAAAGCTGCACCAGACAGTGTGGGCAAGCAATCCAACACCATTCCCTAGTTCATACACATCAAGCACAGCAGCCAAACTAAACCAAACCAGATCACACCAACCACACTTTGATCATCTCACCAAGATGGTGACATAAGGAGGGGGTAGATCAGGTGGATAGCAAGAACAAGGTCAAGCCACCAGGACCAGGAGGTGGAGAGCTAGATCAAGGACAAGTCCAGGAGCTGGAAGTATCAGGAGGAGCACCATATCAAGCTAGCCACATAACCAGCAAGATCAAGCCACAATATCAACAACCTGCAACCCCAACAACACGCAAGTGTGGTGAGTATAAAAAGACCATCACATGATCTATCTGTTTAATCTAGACAAGCATTCATGAGTTGTCTCATACTCAACTTCTCAGAAAAACACCCAAGTGGGGTGAATCCATCATTGAAGTTTTTCAAACACCAAAAGAAATCAGAAAACTATATAGATCCAACTAGGATCTCAGGACAACCTCATTGATCCTAGCTATCAAGCTATATTTTAAATTCCAAGAAAGAATATAGCCAAGATCTAAACTTCTAGGCACACCTCTTAAACAGGAGTAGCACCTTAGAATTCCTACATCTTATGGATCTATATAACTTAATAAGCCTACAGATCATTTTCCCAACTTTGACTCAAGAATCAGTAGTTGGTATCACTACTAGAACCAATCCATGAGGAACAACAAGATAAGGATCTAGACCCTAAACCTCAGACAAACATCATAGGCTTTAGGGATACAAGGAAAGAAGTTTCCACTTATCTCTGATGCCAAGCTAATCTTAAGCTTGAACAAAACCAAGCCAAGTAATAGAAACTAATCTTGTGTGCCATATTAGAATGATGTCACAAGAACAGTTTCTAAACTAAGCAGGTTAAGCATCCAATTTTCACAAATACACTCACAACCAACTATAAATCATTTTCCTGATACTAATCACAGGAATCATTTCTAGGTAGATCCATATACATATCATCACTGTAAGAGACCAATTGATCTCCGCTGTATATGAATTATAAGCCAACAACTACAGAGACAATGACTTCGTCACTCAAAAATCACTGTCAGTAACTAAGTAATGATAGTGATAAGCTCTCAAACCACTAGAATCTCCAAGTAATGATTCTAGAGTAACATTATCATCTGAACCATATCAAATTAACCAATGGAATCAATCTGGTAATCCACATCAAACAATCACTCATCATGCTTAGGGATCATTAGTACATGATCCAAATCATCAGGTATTTAATCAACAGAGGGATATGAACCCCAAGCAGAACAAACAACCCTAATCAGTACATGACCACTAGCCAGGAGTTGCCACTACAAACACATAACACGGGGTGGCATAGCACAGAGGACACGAGGGGGAGAAGGCTAACTTACTGACAGTTGTTGCTATGGGCGAGAAGAGGAAGCAGAGGGTATCGACGAGCACGGCGGCACGAGGAGCACCCCAAGGGGGCGCTGCGACCCACACCACGTCGAGGTGGCGACCACAGCCATGCCTGAAGGCAAGAAACACCACCACAGCACACGGGGGTAGTGGCGGCGACAGCACTAGCACCACCCCAAACCCTAGGGTTCAGAACGGAGCCGGTCTGGCCACAGGAGGGCTCCAGGTCCAAATTGAGTTGGACAGGAAGGTGGAGCATGGTCGACAATCTCGCCCTGCACCACAGCAACGGCCAGGGAGGACCACGGCGGCGAACAGCGCACGGCGGCGGCGCCATCGACCACGGGGTCGAAGAGGAGAAGAGCGATGAGAACGAGAGAGTGACAGAGAGAGTGTGGGATGGTTGGGCCAGGACCCCTTCAGGGAGTCGTTTTGGTTCTGCCCTATTGGGCCACAAGGGCCCAATAAACCAACACAGACATCCCAATTACCTAAAGACAGCTTCTAATAATTAAGAAAAGACCTAAATGCCCCTGAATTTAAATAAACTCTAGAAAATAAATAAAAATCCAAAAATTATAAATAAAATATTTTTGGATTCCCAGTAATCCAAACTATCCAAATAAATTAAGAAATAAAATTATAGGCATATAAATTTTATTAAGAATTTTGTAATATAAATTACTTATGGAATTTTATAAAATTATTGAAAGATGATAAAAATAAATAAAAATCACTTTCATCATATATTTAGAAAAATACTAAACAAATATTTAATATCAATTTTTGGTATTTAAATGATAATTCATAAAGGAATTATTAAATAAATAAAATCCAAATAAGATAAAATAAAATAAAAGAATGCAATATTCAATAAATATTAAAAAAATATTTATAAATTCTTTATCACTAAAAAGAATTTTTGTAATTTAAATAATGAGGGAGAATATACAAATAAATAGTGCATTACATTACTTTGCATAATCATTTTTCTTCTTTAAATATTGTCCTTATCGGACAATAATGATGTTTTGTAGACATAGAAGCTCAAGGTCCAGTGCAAGCATCTGACTTCACTACCTTGCAATCACAAGGCAAGTTCATCACTTGCTCATGTCCTTTGAAGAGTCTTTATAAAATATTTGCAAATTGTGTGTTATCATCTATATTCCAGAAAAAAAATATTATTTTCTCAATATAAATAAATCTTAGGTATCATCCTAAGTGTTGATATGATGGGGCAATAGAACTTAGGTTTCTATTTGCAATAATGATGAACCATTAGGGATTAATAACCCATGACATCAGTGATTCTTGTGCCGTATATTACGCGTTAACCATGAGATTTGGAATGGGATGGAGAAGCCAGATGTATCCTTTTCCTCTCGTATGGAGGCAAGACAACCTTAACGTGACGTTGTGATTCCTTGTGCGGATCCAACATACGGGTGGGCACCCTTACGCCCCACACTTTTGGTGTCTAGATTATCTATGAATGGTGTTTAGGGAAATGGTCCATTTAAATGGTACTATTCCGGGCATCACCAGGTCATAGAGTCTTCGGGAACTCATCAGGGTTTAGCTTACCTGAAAAGGAGGCTTAACGGAGGTGAGCCGGCCCCGAAGGATCGTGCGGACATATGAGGTCGCGGAGAGGGAAATGATTGGCTTGGACCAACTACTGGGCCCCACATCATGAAATTATGGACGGGAAAGTACGCCCGGTTGTGCAACAAGGAAGTTGATCTCTCATGGGAAAAGTAATGCACCTCTGCAGAGTGTAAGAACTGTAACTTGTTATTCCCTGTTCCGGTAAGGAGCTACAAACGTAGCAGGAAAGGACCTCCATGAAAGTTCTGGTCAACCTGTGAAGGCTGATGGTCATAGATTTTCATAATAAAATCAATCTTTGAAGAAAGATTTACAAAAATTGCATAGTGCCAAGGATTGATAGTACGAGGTAGTAGATAGAGCATCAAACTTCCTACCTTGCATATAATGAACTTGTTGGGTAATGCTGTTACTCATCCTTTCCTTTGAATCCTTGCTTAGACTCTGAGAATCCCGAAGATACTCCAATGTATGCAACTGAAAGCCAGGAGGAGGTCTTCTATGAAGATCCCAACCTGTATGGAGCCGTAGAAGGGGAGGACTACGATATCGTCTACGGAGGAGAGTTCCAAGAGTCCGAATAATTACTATAGTTCTAGTAGCCACTTGAGCCGAGCAACATGGAAAATATATAGCAAAAAGTTGTTGAGATGAATTTGGAGTTTAAACTTTAAATTCGAAACTTCCGCTAAAACACTTATATTTTTGTTTGTAAGTTGAATCTTTGGAAGTCTTGAACTTCCGGTATTGTAATAATAATAATGTGTGTATGTTTGTAATATAGACCCGCAATGTTTCTGTTGTACCACTCTGAGGGATGTGATATTTACGGAATGGTGTTCTGTGGATGTCATGTCAACGACTATAGTGTACTACACATGAAGTGGTATGTTGGGTCACTGAAGTTGGTATCAGAGCAAATTGCTTTGACCTTAGGTTGGAAACCTAGTAAAGGGTATTACCTGTAGGAGGGTGTAGCAACGATAAAGAATTCTCTAAAAGAAAAGTAATGGGTATTCAAATGAGAATATTCCGTTATATGTTTTAGTGCGATAATTCTTTGTTATGATGCAATATATTATTGGTTACTAATAAAAATATTTTTCTTACATACAGAGCTATGGCGCCAAAGTTTCCAAAATAGACTTTGGTAAGGAAAGAGAAGACTCTTGATGATTATCAAGGATCATTCACAGACCAACTTTGTCAACTTTTAAAGATTTTTAGTTGTCCAACTAGAATTCCAGTGAATACCATAACCTATTATGATGGACGGATGTTATCCAAGTATCGTGTGAGTATCCAACTTCTAGAGGAGCTTGGGTTGTATCATGATTTACCTATAGGTGAAGGTAGGAGTCACTTAGCAGCATATCATGTTGTTGTTGTGGAAGCGATAGCTAATATCCGGGAGCATAAAGCCAAGGAGTTGGAAGGTAGCACATTTTCTATGATACCTCATGATTCTATAGACTCGGAGCCTGTACCGGATCATCTTACTTTAGTTAATAAGCATCCTAAGTTAGCTTCCAAGTTTATGGATAGATACCGAACACTCATTGAGTCTTTTTATAAGACACATCAAGTGATTGTCAAAGATAAAAATGACATGTTAGAGGTTCTAACTGGTCCGGAAAGGAGGAAGCAGTTAGCATTCCAGTTGGAGAAGGAAGCAAGTAGTAGTACAAAACCCAACTTTAAGGATATACCTATAGATACTGAATCTTTTATACCATATCCTTATTCATCAAGGCCTGAACCTATATATGACCTTACTGTGGATATGAGGTATGCAGTACCACAGGGTTCAGAGGATAGTTTTAATTCAGAATTGCCTATTGAGAATTCTGATGGCTGGAGAATGGGATCCTCTGAAGGATCTCATGAACACCAGATGTCCATAGATGGTTCTGACAGAAATGTTGGAGAATCTAGCTGGAGGGGTGCAAGAGTTAACCCTAATAACAGTAGTAGAAATGCCATGTTCATAGATAATCAGGATGAAGAAGATCCTGAGGAGAGAGTGTTTGAATCATCAACATCTTCTCAATGCCCAGGGAATATACATTATCCGGTGTTTAACTATCTTGCCCAAAGGAGCACCTGGGGAGCATCAGGATCTACGTATTCTGTTGACAACTCAAGGAATTAAGCTCAGGATATGCAAGTGGGAGATAATGTTGAATATGTTTCTAAAGACTTTTCAGCTGAGCTGGAAGGAGTCAATGCGCTCAGGTTGAGTAATGAATCAAGTCCTGACACTTCAGATACTGAGTATGTTCCTTCTGGAAGGCCATTTGTTCCACAAACTGTGCGACAAACGTCACGTCATCACGGTTGGACATCAGGCATGTATGATGAGCATAGTTACTACTAGAAGTAGGCAACTATTTAGAGGTATCGAGTACCGTGTATTGTAATCCGGGAAATAAGATAGTTAGATAAATAAGGTAGTGTTGTGATTATACCTATATGGTATATGTTGTAATGACTTTGTATTATTATGATATTGTAATGTATAATATGTGAAATGCATATTTGGATTTTCTTTGGATTTTCATTGTGTGACTAGTTCTGTGCATAAAGTCGAGCTCAGAACACATGTGCATGATGTAATTATGAGTATTCGCTTTATGGGCAGGACTAGGGATCATGGATACGGGTGTAGAGACCAAAGCTGAACATCAGCGAATGGAACGTGAGGCCAAGGAGAAGGCCGATGCAGATGCAGCAAATCAGGGAATGTTACCACCACCACCACCAATGAGGCCGTTAATGGAGGAGAACTTTATGCAGTGTATGCAAATGATGCAAGAGACCCGGAATAAGTTCATGGAGGAGTTGCTGGGACGAGCAAATCTGAGAGCACTTGAAGGTGGAAGAGTGAGTCTTTCTGCCTGCCAGAATGCAAGGTCGTTACCTTTTGCATCAGCACCTGAACCAATGGATGCAGAAGATTGGCTAGCAAATGCAGAAAGAAAGTTGAAGACTGTAGGTTGCAATGATGAGGAGAAATTGAGGTATGCAACTCATCTTCTGACTGGACCTGCAACATCATGGTGGGAGAATCAGTTAGCCATGCAACAGCCAGGAAGGGAGTACACCTGGGAAGAGTTTAACTAGAGATTCCGTGAATATCATGTTCTGGGGAGTGTTATGGAGTTGAAGCGGAGAGAATTTGAAGAGCTGCAACAGGGATATACTAGTGTTATGAAGTATATTCGGAAGTTTAGTCAACTGTCTTGATATGCGGAGGAAGAAGTTAATACAGAGGAAAAGAGGAAGAAGCGTTTCCTGTGAGGATTAAATCCATTTGTGAGGATGCAGTTAAGGTTGGCTAATAAACAAACTTATCAGCAGTTGCTGGATGCAGCTATTACTTTTGAAGATGACTACAAGAATGTCCAAGAGGATAGAAGGAAGAGTGCTAAGAAGGAAACCAAGAGGATACAAGCAAGTAAGCCCAAGTCCAATCTAGAATTCAAACCAAGGAATAGACCTTATAACAGCAACAATTCCAATCGGAGTGCAAATCCAAACGTAAAGAATATTATATGCCACAATTGCAAACTCCTAGGGCCTATGAGCAGGGATTCCCGAAACCAGTAATTGCATGCCATGCTTGTGGGCAGAGAGGTCACATAAAGCCAAATTGTCCAATCAAACCACAAGGAGGCTGGCCGGTTCGAGATGGAAGGCAAGCCAGTGAAGGAAATGGACAACCCAATAAAGGAGGGAATAATGTCAAGAACAACAATGGCAAGAGGAACAGACCTACCGGGAAGCTGAACTGTGCAACCCTAGAGGAGGTGGATAACTCGGAGCATGCAGTGATAGGTACGCTCAATATCCTTACCAATCCCGACAAAGTTCTATTTGATACTGGTGCAACTACTTCATTCATTTCTGAAGAATTCTGTGATAAGTTCGGGATTAGAAGGGCAACGTTAGAAAACCCTATGACCGTAGTTACGGCCGGGGGAAATGTGATTGTACGCCACATTAAACAAGATCAGATTATCTCGATCTATGGTTGTACATACTTTGCAGACCTTTACATGATTCCTTTGAAGGGAATTGCAGTAGTGCTGGGGATGGACTGGATGATGGAACATGGGGCTTAGATAAATTGTGAGGAGAAAACTGTCTCAATCAAAACTCCAAGTGGAACAAGGATAGTTTACCAAGCAGATAAGCACAGTCATATTATGGTGGATCTGAAGTTGAACTCAATGAAAGAGGTCAAATTGGAAGATATTCCTATAGTAAATGAGTTTCAAGATGTTTTTCCAGCAGAGCTACCTGGAATGCCACCAGATCGGGAAATAGAGTTCACTATTGACCTAATTCCAGGTACAACACCAATAGCTCAAGCACCCTATAAGATGGGACCAAAAGAATTAAAAGAACTCAAAGAGCAAATTGATGAGTTAGCCAAAAAAGGGTTTATTCAGGAAAGTGTATCCCCATGGGGAACACCGGTGATCTTTGTAGATAAAAGGGATGGTGGTAGAAGGATGTGTGGAGACTACAGAAATCTGAACAATGTTACAATAAAGAATAAGTATACTTTACCAAGGATGCAAGATTTGTTTGATCAAGTGAAAGGAGCCGGAGTATTTTCAAAAATCGACTTAAGATCTGGATACCATCAAATAAAAATCAAACCTGAGGATGTTCCAAAGACAGCATTTGTCTCAAGATATGGACACCATGAGTATCTGGTAGTACCATTTGGTTTGACCAATGCACCATCAATATTCATGAATCTGATGAACAAAATCTTCATGCCATATTTGGATAAGTTCGTCATAGTCTTGATTGATGATATTCTGATATATTCAAAGGATAAGGAGAGCATGCTGATCATTTGAGAATAGCATTACAGACTTTAAGAGAACATAAACTTTATGCTAAGTTTAGTAAGTGTGAATTTTGTCTAGATGAGGTAGAATTCCTCGGCCATGTGATCAGTAAAGATGGAATTGCTGTAAATCCATTTAAAGTTCAGTCAGTACTAGAATGGACCGCACCAACCAATATGAAACAAATTCGAGGTTTCTTGGGGATGGCTGGTTATTATCGGAGATTCATTGAAGGTTTCTCCAAAATTGCTGGACCAATGACCAAATTGTTAAGAAAGAATACACCATTCAATTGGGATGAGAAGTGTGAAGCAAGTTTTCAGGAGTTGAAGACCAGGTTAACCACAACTCCAATTTTAGCAGTTCCAGAAACAGGGAAAGACTTTACAGTATACTGTGATGCATCTAAAGAAGGTTTGGGTTGTGTGTTAATGCAAGATCGGAAAGTGATTGCTTATGGTTAAAGACAACTAAAACCACATGAAGTCAAATATCCAACTCATGATTTAGAGTTAGCAGCAGTAGTCTTTGCGCTGAAAGGATGGAGGCATTTTCTTTATGGAGCCAGCTGTGAGTTATACACTGACCATAAAAGTCTCAAATATTTCTTTACTCAAAAGGAATTGAATATGAGACAAAAGCGTTGGTTGGAACTAATCAAAGATTATGATTTAACAATCAACTATACTCCAGGAAAAGCAAATGTTGTAGCAGATGCTTTAAGCCATAAAAGTGCAGATATTCAGCCTACCAATCGGGAGCTACCAAAAGAGTTACAAATAGACTTGGAAAGATTAGAGCTTCAATTCATTAGAACAGAGGTTCTTGGAGGATTGGCTACTATGCAGGTAGTTGCAGAGCAGGACAGTGATCTTAAGCACGAAATTTTTAGACATCAAGCAGAAGATCCTTTCATTGCTGAGGAAATTCGGAGGATATCTCAAGGACAAACATCAGTTTTTCGCCTTGGATATTATGAGTCCTTATGGTTTCAAGACCGTCTTTGTGTTCCAGATGTGACTGAGATTCGTGATGTCATACTCAGAGAAGCACATGAAACACCATATTCTATACATCCAGGAACTACTAAGATGTATATGGATTTGAAAGAATTATTCTGGTGGAATAACATGAAAAGGGACATTGCTAAATATGTATCAGAATGCCATACTTGCCAAAGGGTGAAGTTTGAACATCAAAGTCCAGCATGACCATTGCAACCCTTGGAAATTCCTGAATGGAAGTGGGAAGAAATAGGTATGGATTTTATCATAGGATTGCCCATGACACCTAAACGGAAGGATATGATATGGGTAATTGTGGATAGACTCACTAAAAGTGCACATTTTATTTCGGTAAATCAGAAAGATAATGCCGAGAAGTTAGTAGAAGTTTACATCAAAGAAATAGTAAGTAAGCACGGGGTGCCCGAGAAGATTGTTACTGATAGGGGATCGGTGTTTACTTCAGCATTTTGGAAGCAATTACATGAAGCACTTGGTTCAAAGTTAGATTTCAGCACAGCTTATCATCCAGAGACAAGGGGTCAAACAGAAAGAACAAATCAAATACTAGAAGACATGTTAAGGGCTTGTGCATTAGATTTTAGAGGTACATGGGAAGATCATCTACCATTGGCAAAATTTTCCTACAATAATAGCTATCAGAGTAGTATGAAGGCAGCTCCATATCAGGTTCTGTATGGAAGGAAATGTAGATCACCAATATGTTGGTATGAGCCTGGAAGCAGCAAGGAATTTGCAACAGACTATATCAAGGAAAAACAAGATATCATTGATAAGATCAAGGATAGACTAAAAATAGCTCAAAGTAGGCAGAAAAGTTATGCTGATCAAAGTTGAAGATCATGGCATCTAGAAGTGGGAGATATGGTATATTTGAAAGTAAGTCCAATGAAAGGGGTTAAAAGGTTCAGAGTTAAAGGAAAATTGAGTCCAAGATATATCAGACCATTCAGGATACTGAGTCAGAATAGAACTACAGCTTACGCTTTAGAGTTACCATCAAGATTGGCTCAAGTTCATAATGTTTTCCATGTGTCACAACTCCGTAAATGTTTGAAAGTTCCGGACGACGCAATCACACATAGAGTTACAAGAAGACTTGACCTATGTGGAGAAACCCTGTAAAATTCTGGAAGAAAACTGGAAAAGGTTAAGGAACAGGGCAATCAAATACTGCAAGGTACAGTGGGAACATCACCCCGAAAGGGAAGCCACATGGGAAAAAGAAGAGGATTTAAGAAAAACATATCTAGAATTATTCAGGTACACTTCAACAAAACTTTGGGACGAAGTTTAATTTAAGGGGGGAAGTCTGTAACATCGCAACATTTAGGAACCAACGAAGGGTAGATTTAGGAATCTATGAAATTGCATGCATTCATCTATAAAAATGTGGGTAAATTTTTCGCCAAATAAAAACCTAAAGTGATCAAAGTTTCTTTCATTTTTTAAGATTAGGAATAGCCTTGGATAATGATCGTAATAAACTTTGATATGATCTTTGTGGATTAGTGTGTTTTGGGAAATGAAATTTGAATTTAAACTTGAGTGTTGGATTTATAATTCAAAAGGATTTAGAATTATGTTTGAGTATTTTGATTTAGTCAAGAGTTGATAATTAGGAGCTCAAACTTTAAATAGATAACATAATCAAGAAAAAAAGGTATTTATTCCATAATTTTATTCAATAAATAAGTAACAAGATGTAACTTATGAAAATGATCAAGAATCTTTACAATAGTAATGAAATAAAAGAAGAACCTTTATATATTGAGTAATAGTACAATCTTTATTACAAAAGAATAAAATAAAGATTACAAAAGAATAAAAGAAATATTACAAGTGACTATTCTATAAAGAAAAAGAAAACCTAATCTAAAGTCTTGAATCTTCAAGTCTTGTACCTGCAAAACAACACACAAACTAAAAGAAAGAAAATTAAGGATTAAAATATGTTACCCTCAATATTGACAGTGAGTTGCACTGTTCACTTTTTCATCATTGAGTAATCTTTAAAGGGGAAGTTTCACCAATATGAAAGAACTATATATTTCATAATTTTAAGCCATAAGTAAATAAACAGCAAGAAGGGGCAAGTTTCACCAGACAAGTAAAAGTAATCAGATAAAAAGGTAACCTTCAGCCCTGAACATATCCACAAGGTGTGCAGCAGGCACACAGGCGGCACACACACCTAAATGCATGGTGTGTGTGCTGTTAGCACAGCATCAACAACTCCAACAAACAAAACTGCTCAGCACAGCCGTGGGAAAGAAACCCAAACACCATTCCCTAGTTCATACACATCAAGCACAACAAGCAAACTAAACCAAACCAGATCACACCAACCACACTTTGATCATCTCACCAAGATGGTGACATAAGGAGGGGGTAGATCAGGTGGATAGCAAGAACAAGGTCAAGCCACCAGGACCAGGAGGTGGAGAGCTAGATCAAGGACAAGTCCAGGAGCTGGAAGTATCAGGAGGAGCACCAGATAAAGCTAGCCACACAACCAGCAAGATCAAGCCACAATATCAACAACTTGCAACCCCAACAACACCCAAGTGTGGTGAGTATAAAAAGACCATCACATGATCTATCTGTCTAAGCTAGACAAGCATTCATGAGTTGTCTCATACTCAACTTCTCAGAAAAATACCCAAGTGGGGTGAATCCATCATTGAAGTTTTTCAAACACCAAAAGAAATCAGAAAACTATATAGATCCAACTAGGATCTCAGGACAACCTCATTGATCCTAGATATCAAGCTATATTTTAAATTCGAGGAAAGAATATAGCCAAGATCTAAACTTCTAGGCACACCTCTTAAACAGGAGTAGCACCTTAGAATTCCTACATCTTATGGATCTATATAACTTAATAAGCCTACAAATCATTTTCCCAACTTTGACTCAAGAATCTGTAGCTGGTATCACTACCAGAACCAATCCATGAGGAACAACAAGATAAGGATCTAGACCCTAAACCTCAGACCAACATCATAGGCTTTAGGGATACAAGGAAAGAAGTTTCCACTCATCTCTAATGCCAAGCTAATCTTAAGCTTGAACAAAACCAAGACAAGTAATAGAACCTAATCTTGTGTGCCATATTAGAATGATGTCACAAGAACAGTTTCTAAATTAAGCAGGTTAAGCATCCAATTTTCACAAATACACTCACAACCAACTATAAATCATTTTCCTTATACTAATCACAGGAATCATTTCCAGGTAGATCCATATACATATCATCACTTTAAGAGACCAATTGATCTCAGCTGTATATGAATTATAAGCCAACAACTACAGATACAATGACTTCATCACTCAAAAATCACTGTCAGTAACTAAGTAATGACAGTGATAAGCTCCCAAACCACTAGAATCTCCAAGTAATGGTTCTAGAGTAACATTATCATCTGAACCATATCAAATTAACCAATGGAATCAATCTGGTAATCCACATCAAACAATCACTCATCATGCTTAGGAATCATTAGTACATGATCCAAATCATCAAATATTTAATCAACAGAGGGATATGAACCCTAAGCAGAATAAACAACCCTAATCAGGACATGACCACTAGCCAGGAGTTGCCACTACAAACACATAGCACAGAGTGGCATAGCACAGAGGACACGAGGGGGAGAAGGATAACTTACTGACGGTTGTTGTCGTGGGCGAGAAGAGGAAGCAGAGGGTGTCGACGAGCACGGCGGCACGGGAAACACCCCAAGGGGGCGCTGCGATCCACACCACGCCGAGGCGGTGACCACAACCATGCCTGAAGGAAAGGAACACCACCACAGCACACGGAAGCAGCGGCGGTGATAGCACTAGCACCACCCCAAACCCTAGGGTTCAGAACAGAGCCGTTCTGGCCACAGGAGGGCTCCAGGTCCAAATCGAGTTGGACAGGAAGGTGGAGCATGGTTGACAACCTCGCCCTGCACCACGACAGCGGCCAGGGAGGACCACAGTGGCGAACAGCGCACGGCGGCGGCGCCATCGACCACGGGGTCGAAGAGGAGAAGAGAGATGAGAACGAGAGAGTGACAGAGAGTGTGTGGGCTGGTTGGGCCAGGACCCCTTTGGGGAGTCGTTTTGGTTCTGCCCTATTGGGCCACAAGGGCCCAATAAACCAACACAGACAGCCCAATTACCTAAAGACAGCTTTTAATAATTAAGAAAAGACCTAAATGCCCCTGAATTTAAATAAACTCTAGAAACTAAAATAAAAATCCAAAAATTATAAATAAAATATTTTTGGATTCCCAATAATCCAAACTATCGAAATAAATTAATAAATAAAATTTTAGGCATATAAATGTTATTAATAATTTTGTAATATATGAATTCCTTATGGAATTTTATAAAATTATTGAAAGATGATAAAAATAAATAAAAATCACTTTCATTATATATTAATATTGTAGTATTTTATAAAAATACTAAAAAAATATTTAATATCAATTTTTGTTATTTAAATGATAATTCTTAAAGGAATTATTAAATAAATAAAATTCAAATAAGATAAAATAAAATAAAAGAATACAATATTCAATAAATATTAAAAAAATTAATATTTATAAATTCTTTATTACTAAAAAGAATTTTTGTAATTTAAATAATGAGGGAGAATATACAAATAAATAGTGCATTACATTACTTTGCATAATCATTTTTCTTCTTTAAATATTGTCCTTATCGGGCAATAATGATGTTTTATAGACATAGAAGCTCAAGGTCCAGTGCAAGCATCCGACTTCACTACCTTGCAATCACAAGGCAAGTTCATCACTTGCTCATGTCCTTTGAATAGTCTTTATCCAATATTTGCAAATTGTGTGTTATCATCTATATTCTAGAAAAAGAAAATATTATTTTCTCAAAATAAATAAAACTTAGGTATCATCCTAAGTGTTGATATGATGGGGAAATAGAACTTAGGTTTCTATTTGCAATAATGATGAACCATTAGGGATTAATAACCCATGACATCAGTGATTCTTGCGTCGTATATTACGCGTTAACCATGAGATTTGGAATGAGACGGAAAAGTCAGTTGTATACGTTTCCTCTCGTTTGGAGGCAAGATGACCTTAACGTGACGTTGTGATTCCTTGTGCGGATCCAACATATGGGTGGGCACCCTTACGTCCCACACTTTTGGTGTCTAGATTATCTATGAATGGTGTTTAGGGAAATGGTCCATTTAAATGGTACTATTCTGGGCATCACCAGGTCATAGAGTCTTCGGGAACTCATCAGGGTTTAGCTTAGACGAAAAGGAGGCTTAACGTAGGTGAGCCAGCTCCGAAGGATCGTGCAGACATATGAGATCGCGGAGAGGGCAGTGATTGGCTTGGACCAACTACTGGGCCCCATATCATGGAATTATGGACGGGAAAGTACGTCCGGTTGTGCAACAAGGAAGTTGATCTCTCATGGGAAAATTAACGCACCTCTGCAGAGTGTAAGAACTGTAACTTGTTACTTCCTGTTCCGGGAAGGAGCTACGAACGCAGCAGGAAAGGAACTCCATGAAAGTTTTGGTCAACCTGTGAAGGCTGATGGTCATAGATTTTCATAATAAAATCAATCTTTGAAGAAAGATTTACGAAAATTGCATAGTGCCAAGGATTGATAGTCCGAGGTAGTAGATAGAGCATCAAACTTTCTACCTTGCATATAATGAACTTGCTGGGTAACGCTGTTACTCATCCTTTCCTTTGAATCCTTGCTTAGGCTCTGAGAATCCTGAAGATACTCTAATGTATGCAACTGAAACCAGGAGGAGGTCTTCTATGAAGAGCCCAACCTGTATGGAGCCGTAGAAGGGGAGTACTACGATATCGTCTACGGAGGAGAGTTCCAAGAGTCCGAATAATTACTATAGTTCTAGTAGCCACTTGAGCCGAGCAACATGAACAATATATAGCAATAAGTTATTGAGCTCAATTTGGAGTTTAAGTTTTAAATTTGAAACTTCCACTGAAACACTTATATTTTGGTTTGTAAGTTGAATCTTTTGGAAGTCTTGAACTTCTAGTATTATAATAATAATGTGTGTATGTTTGTAATATGGACCCGCAATGTTTTTGTTGTACCACTCTGAGGAATTTGATTTTTACGGAACGTTGTTCTGTGGATGTCATATCAACGACTATAGTGTACTACACATGAAGTGGTATGCTAGGTCACCGCAGGGGGTTTGGTCGCCCTGGCCCGCTTCTTCGTCTTCTCTCTGGACTTCTTGTTCCCCATGGAAAGTAATTGACTTTGACGTTTATCTCATCCAATTCCGAGAATATTTCTTTACTAGCTTTTCTGAAATCAAAAACAGCAGAAAACAGGCAATTGGCACTGTGGCAACTTGTTAATAGGCCAGTACCAGAAAATATGTAAAAAGTATCTCAAAGTGTAGACAAAGCAAAGCAAAGTAGATAATAAACAAGCATGGAGCATCAAAAATTACAGATACGTTTCACGACGTATCAAAGAACTTGTTGGCGTTGATGATGACCACGAACAGTGGTGGCGGCGACGATGTGGCGATGTTGTTGATGTAGATGGTTGTCGGCGATGATCACAACGGTGATGAAGGTGCATCCCTTTGTTGATGGCGAGACACGTACCCCGGGACATGTGTTTCGGTCGATGTTGGCGAAGACAGACCGGCGTGGTGACGAGGTGAGGATGGAGAAGCCGATGCAGGGCGTGAAGACGTCCCTTGGGACGCCGCGCGGAGCCTCCTTCGCACAATCATTGGCGATGATTGCCGGAGATGAGTCGACGCCAAGGTTGAAGTAGAGGTGCGCGACGACATGCGGCTGTGGACGAACGCAATCCGATCTACGATCGGCGAAAGAACAAGAAACGCCGGTCAAGCGGCCGACGAATTGGAATTTATATATTGGAATTTATATATACATTGTTTCTGTTATCTATACTTTTTATATATACATTGTTTCTGTTATCTATACTTTTTATGCAACTTTGTGCGAAAATCTCCCTTGGCGTTCATACAAATCAGGTTAGTCTGAATACCACATATTTTAGTGTTTCTTTTGTTCACAGAAATTCCATGGTAATTTTGGACGACTTCAATTCTTACGAATTTTTTCCTATGCCAGCTAGTTTATTCTGTAGGATTGGGATTTATATGATTCTTAGGTTCTGTTGTGCTTATTTAGTAACTTGATGCGAAAAAATATGATGAAAGTAGAAAAAAATGGTCAAACAAACACTCAAATAGACAAAAAGAAGTTACACAAATACATAGAGGGTGTTTGGTAGGCTGCATGGATTTTGGGGCTCACCGGGGCATTGTCCACGGCGAACACTGCCACGCACATGACACACATACAGGCGCTGAGCCACCTTTTGCATTCGGTTCGGTAGCCTGCATAGAGATTTTTTATATGATGATAGATACGGAACTCGGGTGTTTGATTGTCTACACCTATTTCACTGTCATATTGACACACATTAAGACTATCATTAGCAGTGATCTTGTTCTTCTTGTTAGAGGGCTGCAGCGGCGGGCACCTGCACTTACTGGCAACTATCAGCGACGGAGATGGACGATGACGACTTGTGAACCTCATTTTTAACTCCATCTTCCTCACGTACATGTACATAGAACACTACCATCTATAGAAAGATCTCTATACCTTCATTGAAATGCAAAACTTGCAACACAAAAATCATAGGGAACAACAAGATCAAGATACTCCTCAAAGGACACTTCGAGCGGTTGCTTGTGTGCGATGAATCTGAACAAACAAGCATAAAAAAAGCTTCAACTTTGACCATGAATTTGAGGAGATAAAGTTCAAAAATCTTTGGTCAGAATGAAACCTATCGTCGATGCGCATCTTTTGTACGTAGAGCTCAACTCGATTTGAAGCTTGTATGTGATCGAAGCTATGAAAAGTAAGCATGTTTAGAAAGAGAAAGAGAGGAGGAAGACATAGCACGCATTTAAACGGACCAATTTCTGTCTAACTCGGCCTGAACGGAGTAACTGTACGGCTACAAAGGCGCCCATAATGATCGATCGATGCGTGCTTCCGCTGCACGCGTGCACACCCACGGCCTCGCGACGTGAGACGGCCGGGAATCGATCGGTGCACGACAGCGCGCTCGAGCCTGTCGAATCGGCACCGGATCTGGCTGTCGAAGTGTCCATCCCCTTCCATCGATCATGATGCCCTACGTAGTACAGTACGAGTGGTTCCAGCCACGCAATTGTCTAGAGCGGTTTTGATCAAATCTGGCCTCTGCCTTTTGTTTGATGCCACCCGTTTCCGGTATATAAGCAGATGCTTTCCGCTAGTACGTACTCCTTACGTAGAAAGAAGCACCGGTATACGGGTGACCGCATGCCACACCTCGTAATCATAGCAGTTGTAGGCGTGCTGGGTAGGGGGCGTCGAGCCACGCGCAAGGGCAACAACTAGCTGCACGTGAACACACGCCAATACAATGACCCGTGCACCTTCTATATGCATTTCGGCCTCACGGGCACACATTATACGCTACCTGCTCCGAGCCTCCGAGCTACTACAACTAATACCCCGATGTATGATCAACATATGTACAGTACAGGCCAATCTATCGGCCAAGCGACACGAGCGCGCGGGATTCCATGCCGGATAAGGTGACAAAGCTGGTGCCATGGATGGACAAAATTGGCGGCACGCGAGAAACCACGCAACTTACTGTATACTACTCCCTCCGGAGGAAGTAGGAGTATGTCAGATGGAAATAATACAAGTACAAGTCGTACTTGCACTGCCGTACAAGGTACTCCCTCCGTTTTTAAAATATAAAATATTTTAGCTTTGTGAAAAAATGTATTTAGACTTATTTTAGTGTGTAGGCTTATTCAAATTTAAAGTAAATCTACACATTAAAATAAGTAGATACATTAGGTTCACAAAACTAAAACATCTTATATTTTAAAACGGAGGGAGCTGCTTGCTCCATGACGATTTTGAAGGCCTCTGTTTCTTATACTTATGCTTCCTGGCTCCGTAAAAATAAAGTGACTTGGATTGTTCCAAATTCACATATATCTACACATTAAAATGCGAATATAGACAAATCCAAATCATTTAGTCATTTACTTTTAGACAGAGAAAATATGTTTTTAGACGATTTGTTTGATCTATATAAATTATACTAACTCTCTCCGTCCTGAAAATAATATCGCAAATTAGTCTACATTCGAATACGTCTATATACTAAAACGTGTCTATATAGATGTAAATCTCGACAAATCTGCGTCGTTGGTTTCTAGGACGGGTGGAGTACTACTTTTCATGCACCTTGCCACAAAAATCTACCTTATCTTTAACCTCATGGAGATTCTCTTTAGATTTTCACTGACATGTCATGCACCTATTCGTGATTCATTCACACTAGCTAATTTATCATGAAATATTAGTTTACCACTGAACTAGTTTAAATTTAGATTTCAATTACAAGAAGAAATTGATCCCAATACCTTTTAATACAATATGTAGGAGTAGAATATATTTCCTGAGTTTCATAGAGTCAAAATGATTTTTCATATATGATGAATTATGAAAACTTGGATTAATGTTGAATTCATTGTAAAAATATAAATTGAGAATATGCATAGTATATTGTGGAATATAATCAGGAAGTTAATGAGGATAAAATATTAGAATTGAAGTAAGGAATTTAAATTATATACAAAGCTAAACTCTAGTAATGCGATATAGAAAATCAATTCAGAAATATTTTAGAAATAAGTTTCAGTAAATTAGAGCTAAGAGAGAGGGCGTGTCTATGTAGTGGCGAGTGAAATCATCAACTAAGTAGAACCGCGATGCAGGCCAGCCACGCTGTTGCTGTCTTGCAGTGGCGACCTATGAAACTATAGATGGAAGTGGATCACTATTTGGATACCCTTTATCCTATTTAATTCAAAAGTTAGTTCATTTTAAACTAAAGAGAGAAGAGGGTACCTATTGTTAACCCACTTCCGTCAGTATATGAAACTCTGACACCTACATCATATCTTATCGTGTGTAATCTCATCGCTCTAGTTTTTTTTGTACTCCCTCCGTTCTAAAATAGATGTCTTAGATTTGACAAAATTTAGATGAATTTAGACACTATTTAGTATATAGATTCATTCAAATTATGAAAAATTTGAGACATCTATTTTAGGACGGAGGGAGTACTATTAGGCATGTGATGTTCTACTACGCAGTGAGAAGATTTTCGAGAAACGGTGGAGACAACTAACACTCCACGGGAAATCACAAAACGGTAGGCACTATCCAAGATTCCTACTCATCCAAAGCTCAAGTCACCAGAGGCAGAGGACAAAATCGCTAGGGTTTAGGTAATAACTACAGAGATAATAACCAGCAACCTGTAGGAATAGTAAAACATACAATACAATACTGTATGTCACACCCCCGCTGCTGATCAATGCTCAGCGGGGTGTTTGTTAAATCTGAAGAGCGGGCAGTGACTGACTAGTCAAGCGTGCTGCCTCTTCAGGCAATTCGCAGACAAAAAGCTGCAGGCAGCTAGTACCAACTAATCGGAGATGTCCTTCCCCTAACCACCATAAGCAATCAGCATCCCGTTATTAATTCCTGCTCCCTGCAGCTTTGTTCTGCCCTTTGTTTGGACTGATCGTGTCTCTTTGTTTGGCTTTCGTCTAATTCGGTGGCGGTACGTCTGTCGGACTGTTCTACGAACATGTACTCCTTCAATATCAAAATATAAAATGTTTTAGGTTGTGAAGAGGATGAATCTAAACTTGTTTTAGTGTATAGATTCTCAAAATATTGAATGAACCTACACACTAAAACAAGTTTAGATTCATCTTCTTCACAAACCTAAAACATCTTATATTTTGAAACGGAGGGAGTATTGTTCAGTTGGTCAAAGTCGTCGTTGTCGATAGAGTATAGTTCGAACGGGAGTGCAGATTATTGAAGTTTGTACGTATATGCTCCCGTATGTATGTATATGTCGACAGTAACAGGTACCAACCGCGTGCCTAAATTGATACAACGAGCTTGTTGGGATTGGAAGACACGAAACCGTATTCAAAAATGGCGCGAAGGAAAGAGCGAAAAATTCCCCCAGAATTCCAGAAAGTAGAAACAGAGTGCTTGTCTGATCTTACCCTGCCTCAACCATAGGTCAAGAGAAATGACTGGCAGATCAGATTTGGCCATCGAGGTACAGGTCGTTATCTCCACTGTGATCACGTCTACCAATCGGTAGTAAGTCCAGGTGTACTCTCATTCCGTGAAATTTCCACCTGTGTTGGGCACTCTGAATTCGGAACGATGTGAAGAAAATGCACCTGACTTGTAGCGCCCGAACAAATATCCACCGTCTCTTTGAAGCAAAAAGCTTATCAATCAATGAGATCAAGGCTGAAGCAAAAACCTGGGCAGTAGCTAGTAGAGGTCGTTTCCCCCTCCACGCTAGTTAGCTGTGTTGCAACTTTTTTCTAGAATCCTTAGGGCATTTCTAACTGCTCGACGCATTCCATCCGAGCGTGTCCGAACTCGTTTGTGTGGTACGTGACGTCCCAGCGGCCTGACCCTAATTGGGTCTCGGTTGCGTCGGCCCGGACAGCGCGCTTATCCAAGCGCGTCCTCCTAATAATTTGTCCGAGCTCTCTCGCTAGTGGCACACTAGCCACGCTCGTCCCCCAAACACTCGCACTCCATATCACGTGACTCGAGCAGGCGTAATCTTTGCCGCCGCCGATGCCTCCCGCGATATCGAGCGTCATCGCAGGCCACGCGCGTTGCCTGAGTTGTCTGTACGCGCCGCAGGCAATCCCGTCGCCCCGGCCTCCGCGTGTGGACTGGACAAGCGACACCCTCAGCGTGGCGCACAACCTGCCCGATCATTTGTCCGAGGTATGTTCGCCGGTCCTTTTTAGGTTTTATCCGGCCCGCTGCGGGAGTTGGCATCACCATTGATGGCCGCATACTTTGTAGATGGGCAGCAGCCGAAGGAGGAGTCCGACGGTGAGACCGAGATTCTGCTAGCGGGTGCACAGATGGTGCACGACCACTACCTCCTGCCGACGCGCAGAGGTGGCTCGTCTAAGCGGTGCGAAGCCAACCAGGAGTGCCACCGAGAAGAAGGCCACATACGCCTTTACAAGGACTACTTTCATCCAACCGATTCAGTCTTCAAAGAGAAGGCATTCCATTGCCACTATCGGATGTCGAGTGACTTGTTCTTGCAAATTCTTAATGGGGTGACGGAGTATGATAACTACTTCGAGGCCAAGTACGATTGTACCGGTAAGATTGGCTTCTCCTTTTATCTAAAATGTTCTACTGTCACTCGGCAGCTTGCATATGGAGTGTCTGGTGACCTCCTCTATGACTACATGCGCATGAGCGAGTCCAGATGCCATGAGGCTATGTACCGGTTTTGCAACACGGTTATTGCAGTGTTTGACAAAGTTTACCTGAGAGAGCCAAACATCGAAAATATTGCCCGTCCTTTGTCCATCAACGAGAGAAGGGGGTTTACTGGTATGCTTGGCAGCATCGATTGCATGCATTGGCAGTGGAAGAACTGTCCCTTTGGTTGGCAATGGTGGTTCAAAGGATATGCAGAGGGGTGTACCGTTATACTAGAGGTTGTTGCATCATATGATCTCTCGATTTGTCACTTCTTTTTTGGCATGGCTGAATCAAACAATGGCATCAATGTGTTGTAGCAGTCTCCGGTGTTTCCTAGGCTGGCAGAAGGCAATGTCCAACAGATTTCTTATCAGGTTCCATTGCAATTACTACCTTTTATGTTTTCTGCAATTTATTATTTCGAAAATACAAAAATACTTTTCCTACTTGAAATCATCCATAAAAACCTAAAATCAACTTTATTATCTTCCATATCATATAGTTTACATTTATTTACTTTATTTATATTCCATATTACTAATATGAAACCTTGTGCTTGACAACCATTTGGTGGAGTTGCGGACACAAGACAAATTATTTTGCTTTACAGGTTGCTTGACACGGAGAACACGAATAAATTTCCATAACCAATTCCCTGAGAGTTTAATATTAAACCCTCGAGTCATCCTTGTGGGAAAAAAAAGCTTGCTACAACACTCTGCACTTGGAGGCTTAACGAAAAGTGGTCACGATTGTTGCCATCAAACGGTGCCATCGTCCTCGCCCACCCTAGCCTAGACCCTACTCGTCCATCCCCCAGTAGAACCGCCACCGTGGATCCCCGTCGCCAAGTAGCAACGCCGTCACCACCATGTCCACCCAGGCAAGCCAGGCCATCGTCGGTCTGAGGACAACCATCGGTGCGGCAGCTTCCTCCAAGCCGGGACAAGAGGCCGACAGGGAAATGTGCGGGTAGCTTAGGTGCGACGGGCACGCAGACGCGGCCCCACCATGTTGTTGCATGTCACACCTGTAGGTCCAACCAGTGGAGAGCAGGGCACGTCGTCGGATCTGGGCCCGCCTGGCCCAGACCTGGCGTCCCAGCCACCACGCTGCCAGGGGCTCTAGACCGTCCACCTTCATGGGGGACGTTGGGAAGACGCGCTCCGGCCAAGACCGCCCGATCCAGATCGGGCCATGAAGGGTCTAGATCCGGCCCTGCGAAGCCCCTGCAGCCATGGAGCTCCATCCTCCTTGCACCATAGTTCACAACCCTCGACCGCCTTCCTACACCACCCTACACCACCGCCAGAGCCGCCATCACCCCCCGCCGCCATGTACAGCCGCCACACCAAGCTGAGGTGGGTGCAGCAGCGCGCCGCCACTGTTGGAGATATGCCCAAGAGGCAATAATAAAGTGGTTATTATCATATCTTCATGCTTATGATAAATGTTTACATACCATGCTATAATTGTATTAATCGGAAACATTAATACTTGTGTGAATTGTCAACATAAAAGAGTCCCTAGTAAAGCCTCTTGTTAAACTAGCTTGTTGGTTAATATATGATCATGGTTTCCTGATCATGAACATAGAGATGTTATTAACAACAGGGTCATATCACTAGAATAATGATATGATGGACATACTCTTATAGTTAAGCATAGCATAAAGATCAAGTCATTTAATATAGTTCATTTGCTATAAGCTTTCTGATACATAGTAACCTAATTCATTCGACCATGAGATCATGTTAATCACCATCACCGGAAGGATGCTTTGATGACATCAAACACCACACCGTAACTGGGTGGCTATAAAGGTGGCATTGAGTGTTCGGAAAGTATGGGTTGAGGCACATGGATCAAGAGTGGGATTTGTCCATCCATATGACGGATAGATATACTCTGGGCCCTCTCGGTGGAATGTCATCCAATTAGCTTGCAAGCATGTGACTGGCTCACAAGGGATCACATATCACGGGAACGAGAAAAGAGTACTTATCGGTAACGAGGTTGAACTAGGTATGTAGAGATACCGACGATCAAAACCTCGGATAAGTAAACTATCGTGAGACAAAGGGAAATTGGTATCGTATGTAAGTGGTTCATTAGATCGCAAAGTAATCGTAGAAATATGTGGGAACCATATGAATTTCCAGATTCCTCTATTGGTTATTGCTCAGAGAAGTGTCTCGATCATGTCCGCATAATTCACGAACCGTAGGGAGACACACCTAAGGATTCGATGTTGTTGAGTAGTTATGGAATGATGAGTAAGAGACCGAATGTTGTTCGGAGTCTCGGATGGGATCCGGGATATCACGAGGAGATCCAGAATGGTCCGGAGAATAAGATTCATATAAGGAAAGTCCTGTTTCGGAGTTGGAGAATGATTCCGGTGTTTTCATTGGGAATGTTCTAGAAGGGTCCGGAAGGTCCGGCACTCCAGAGGGGAAGAGTGCATGAATGTGTCATAACAAGTTGGAATGGTTGCATCATGTACTAGGTGTCATCGCTGAGCAAAATAAAGGGATAAATCAAATCCTAGTTTAAAAAGTCAAACGCCAATTTGAAAAGTCAAACGGCAAGTTTGCTTGGTGGAGGGAGAGTAGGAAACCTACTTGGGGAGGAGTTCCTCTCCCTCCACCGCCGGCCAAGGAGGCCGACTTGGGGGAGGACTCCCTCCCCCTTGGCCGCGCCCTCCCACCTATAAAAGGAGGGGCAGGGCTGCCCCTCTAGACACACCTTGCCCCACCAAACCCTAACCCTAGCCGCCGCCACCAAGTCGCCGCCGCCGCCCTAGGGTTTCCTCCGAGCCGCCGAGTTGGGGCCCTCCCCTTGCCCAAGCCACCGGCCTAGCCCTCTCTCCTTGGTGCCTCTAAACCCTAGATCGCCAAGGCCTCTCTCATAGTCCACCATACTCGCTCCGGCTTAAGGCGAAGCCCTGCGAGATCTCCCCTCTACTTCCGGTACCATGCCGTCGTGCTGCTGGAATCGCGAGGAGAGTGCTACAACCTCCGCTGCCTGGAACAAGGGAGAGGAAGGTCTTCATCGAAAATTCAACGTGACCGATCAAGGGAGCACTGCCGGAACGCAGCGCCGGAAGGATCGTCTACACGATCTTGAGATCGGCAAGTGTACGACTACATCACCCACGAGAATCTGCTCTCGTTAACCGCTTTCGACCTTCGAGGGTTAGTATTCTATCGACTCGTTGCTACAATCTAGTAGATAGATCTTGGCTTGATCACAGATTAGATCTTGATTATGTGTTCATGCGGTAGAAATTTTTTGTTTTCCATGCTACGAACCCCTACAGTGGTATCACAGCCGTGTCTATATGTAGATCTATTGCACGAGTAGAACACAATGGTCATTGTGGGCATTGATGCTTTTGTTGTCGATTGCTTCTTGTGTACTTTGCATCTTGCGGGATGGTGGGATGAAGCGGCCCGGGCTAACCTTACATGACATCGTTCATGAGACTTGCTCCACGCTAGACATGCAACTTGTATTGCATAAGTGGCTTTGCGGGTGCCTGTTTCTCCCAACATAGTTAAGATTCAATTTACAACGGGTGATTGACAATACTAGTATCAATGTTGTGGTTCTTGTTCGTAATTTAGAACGACACTTATTGAAAGCCCCAAACCACGTAAAACATGCAAAGAAAATTAGAGGCGTCTAACTTTGTTTTGCAGGGGTGTGCTGTGATGTGATATGGCCATGATTGTGATGTATGCAATGTTCCTTATTGTAAGATTGGCAACCGGCAGGAGCCATATGGTTGTTTCCATTAAGTCCTGCGTGTCTATTATTCAAAGTAGTTGTAATAGTTGATGCTGGTGGAAGACAATCATGAAATGGCGCCATTGACCTTGACGCCACACCGGTGATGATGGACATCATTTTCGTGCTTGAAGATGGAGATCGGAAGCACAAGAAGAAAGGCCATATCATATCACATATTATGAATTGCATGTGATGTTAATCCTTTTATGCATCTTGTATTGCTTAGTTCATGATGGTAGAATTATAAGAAGATCCCTCAAGCACACAATTTCAAGTTTTAAAGTGTTCATCCTTAGTAAGCACCGTTGCTAAAGCTCGTTGTTTCGAAGCACCACGTGATGATCGGGTGTGTTAGATTCTGCGAGTGTATACAACGTGAGCAAGCCAGATTTGCTCATGCAGAAGCTAAGGTTTGATCTTGACGAGCCTAGCATGTACAAACATGGTCTCGGAACACGGATCACCGAAAGGTAAAGCATGAGTCATATAGTAGATATGATGAACATGTTGATTGTTCGCCATTGAAGCTACATCAACTCTCGTGATGATCGGTTTTGATGTGGTGGATTTGGTTCGTGTGATCACTAAAACAATGTGAGGGATATTGTTTTGAGTGGGAGTTTAATAGCAATATGATTAAAAGTTGAACACTATTTATCATAAATTAAATCAAAGTGAATTTGCATAGTTGTTGTAGTCATTGGCATCCGTTTACCACCTTGCGCTTAGTTATAATTGAGATGATAGAACTATAGAATTCTGGTTAGTTACTTTACGAACTGGTATCGTATTGTTTTGAAGTGTTAATCTAAAGTTTAAAAGTCCCATTGCAAACTTTCAAGAAGTTCCTAAGCATTCCATGAAGTTTAATAGTTGGTATTAAATCAAGAGTAACAATTCCAGTGTTAGTATATAAGTATCATGCTTATCTCCATGATTCTTGATATTCAAAGGATTGTCTCAATATCAAGGTTATCTAGAATCTGAAAGAGTTGTTTCAGAAACCATGATGTGTGGAAGATATTGTGATATCTAAAACGAAGTTTTGGTTGCAACATGATAGAGTATAATATGGCAAAATTCATGTTTTCATATTTGATGAGAATTTGCAAAAGGTTGGAGACACTAGTTGTCCTAATCCTCAAAAAGGTTGTGGAAAGCAACATTATACTCACGATTCATCGTTATAAGCTAAAAGTAGCTTGATCATGGATAATTCCATGATAAGTGTGAATATTTGATGTAGGTAAAATGTTTACTACACCAAGAGATTACTAAAGAAAGGAATTTGAAAGAACACCAAACATTTGATGGTGATCTACTTCAAAGTGCAAGTCCAAAGACATTGGTATTTTACTATACATGCTTTGGACTATGTGTCATGTATATGGCTCACTATTGATGTTGATAGATTCTTTCAAACAGAAAAAGAAATACTGAAAGTGAATCTCATAAATATATGGCAGAAAAGAAAAGACTAGAATTGTTCAGCTTAGGTATATAGAGGATATACATGTTATGGTTGTATTCTTTGCTTGTTAAACAATGTAGTTCTTAAGTATTGGATACTGAATTTGTTGGTATGAATCGTCATACGAAACAACAGAATTCATGAACTATAATGGCCTAAGTAACTAGCAAAAGAATATGTGATGATGTTCATCGAGAACAAATAAAGGGTTATTGTGTTATTCGTTAAACATCAAAGTTTGCCTTCAAGATTTGTTTTATCAGGCATTATGAGAACAAAAGGGTTGTTCAAATAATTGTCGTAATCCATAAAAGATGGATGATTCACAAATCTCGTCGGAGAAATCACATCCATAAAACTAAGTGCTAAAAATGTCGAAACACAAATTGATTGAAAGATCACTTAGGAAGTGACATCGCCGTTTAAATTATATTGGAAAGAAAACATGAAGAAACTCCATGTGGATGAATTTTGGAGTCCTTTTGATTTTTGATCAAATGACGCTTGTGAAACTTTCCTGGAGATAATTAAAACTTCGTTCATAGACCAAAAAGGGAACGAATGACTAGCTTATTAGAACTTGTACATATTGTTGTATGAAGTCCATTATGTGTAGTCAAGAGCGATGGATTTCAACTTCATATGCTGCCTCCAAAAATTTGAGTGAATATATGAATATTTACTTAATAAGGATGAAGTATGAAACATTTGAAAAGTTTAAAGACTTTCAAGATGAAGTGCAAGATCATTGTAACAAGAATATAAATAGTTTATGATAAGATCATAAAGGAAGATATTTGAGTTACAAGTTTAGCATAATACCTAAGATTTAAGGAATCGTTCTATGGATTTGTATTTTTTGAAACACCATAAGAGTATGGAGCGTTCGAGATATGTAATTAAACCTTGTTTGACATGGTAAGATCAAAGGTGTAATTCATAAAACTGCCATTATATCTTAAAGATTAAAAGCTTTAGAGACTACCATTTTTCCACTAAAAAGAGCTCCATCATAATCCGCTGAAATGACACCATATAAAGTCATGGTTTGGGATACAACCCAAGTTGTCATTTCTTAAACATTGGCATGCTATGCATAAGAAAGATGTTTGCAACCAAAGACGGATGAACCTGTCTTTGTATGTTATTTCGAATAACTGTTCCTCCATAACATCAGAGACAAAAGTGTTTGTCGCTTAGAACGTCAAGTTTCTTTGAGAAGGAATTTTCGTGAAAAGTTAAGTGGGAGGACAATAGAACTTTGATAAGGTTAAAAGAACCTTAGCTATATGTGCAGAGTTGCACAGCGCCGAAAAGTGTTCCGGAGGCAGCAACAATGCTCATGGCTCACGTGCCTCAAAGGTTGTGGTTACGGAGATCTAAGTTCCTATTGAAACAAATAGGTCGGGTAAACAATCAAATACCAAGATTTGAGAGTTAAATCATTATTTGACAATAATGATCCGACTACATGCAAAGAAGCGATGATGGGCCCTGACTCCGTCAAATGGCTTGAAGCCATAAAATCCGTGATAGTTCCATACACGAGAAATCAAGCTTTGAACTTGAAGGACCCTCGAGAAAGGTGTAAGACCTAACGGTTGTGTTTGGATCTATAAAGAAATAGACATGGATGTTTCACATCTATGAAATAATCGACATGTTGGGAAAGAGTTCACAACAATGTTCAAAGGTTGACTATGACAAGATTTGATCTTTCATAGCGATATTTAGTCTAGACGGATTAATGTAGCAACCACTACATATAATTTTGTTGTGGTAGTTGAATAAACAAAACAAGTTCTTCTAATGGAATTGTTACCTAGGACGTGTGCATAACATGGTCCAAAGGGTTTTGTTGATTCAAAGGATGCTAAAAGCATATGCAAACTTCAATGGTTGAGGTAAGCATTGCGGAGTTGGAATCTTCACTATGATGAAACTGTTAAAGGAGTTTAAATTCGTCGGAGATGATGAAGATGCTTGCATTTGCAAGAAATTAAGTGGGAGCGCTAAGACATGTTTCTAATACATTATGTGGAAGACATATTGTTTATTAGAAATGATGTATCTTTTATTAACATATATTAAGAATTTCATCCCGATGAAAGACTTAGGCAAAACCCAAATATTTGGCATCAATAGACGCTCATATGGTTGTGCCGAAAGTACATAGATGATATATTTAATGAGTTCAATATAGAAACTACAAGAAAGGTTCTTGTCAGAAAGGATTGACTGAGTTCAATATTGATGATATATTCAAGTGTATTAACACTTGGTAAGTGATACAAAGATTCAAGTATAGATTGATACTTGATGTATGACATCACAAAGAATATTTATATCAATCATACTATGATATGTACAAATCCAGATATGTCCTATGCTCTAAATGTTATGAGCATATACCATAATGATTCATAAGATGATCATTGGACGATAGTAAGGATATTCTAATGATCTTTTGGAAGAACTAAGAATATATTATTTTGTAGAAGTGGCAAATGGATGGTTAGTTCATTGTAAAAGTACTACATTGATACTAGTTTTGTCACAAAGTACAAATTAAGTTATCTCAATCTAAACTAAGGGTGGCACGATATAATGGAAAGTAAGTTCCATAATGGATTTGGATGAGTTCCAAAGTTAAGACATTATGACAGATACTACAACAAAAGGCTAAGTATATGACTGCTATAATAGCAGCAAAAGAGGGCATTTGTGTCAAAAAGTTTGTTATCAAACTAGGTGTGGTTCACAGCGGGATAGTACTATGAAGATATATTGTAACGACAATATTATCAACATGTTTTAACCCCAAAGAACTAAAGGTCTCACCAAAGGACCAAATTTATACAAAGCCATCTCATTATAGAATGAGTGATGCGTAGAGACGCAAAGACATGCAATTACACACGGACCTGAAAGTGTCAGATCTAGAGATCAGTTGACCACTAGCAATCGTGTACATACAACACCGGAAAGCCATAGGTGTTGAATACACAAAGGTTTGAAACTAGATTATTGACTCTAGTGCAAGTGGGAGACTATTGGAGATATGCCCAAGAGGCAATAATAAAGTGGTTATTATCATATCTTCATGCTTATGATAAATGTTTACATACCATGCTATAATTGTATTAATCGGAAACATTAATACTTGTGTGAATTGTAAACATAAAAGAGTCCCTAGTAAAGCCTCTTGTTAAACTAGCTTGTTGGTTAATATATGATCATGGTTTCCTGATCATGAACATAGAGATGTTATTAACAACAGGGTCATATCACTAGAAGAATGATATGATGGACATACTCCTATAGTTAAGCATACATAAAGATCAAGTCATTTAATATAGTTCATTTGCTATAAGCTTTCTAATACATAGTAACCTAATTCCTTCGACCATGAGATCATGTTAATCACCATAACCAGAAGGATGCTTTGATGACATCAAACACCACACCGTAACTGGGTGGCTATAAAGGTGGCATTGAGTGTTCGGAAAGTATGGGTTGAGGCACATGGATCAAGAGTGGGATTTGTCCATCCATATGACGGATAGATATACTCTGGGCCCTCTCGGTGGAATGTCATCCAATTAGCTTGCAAGCATGTGACTGGCTCACAAGGGATCACATATCACGGGAACGAGAAAAGAGTACTTATCGGTAACGAGGTTGAACTAGGTATGCAGAGATACCGACGATCAAAACCTCGGATAAGTAAACTATCGTGAGACAAAGGGAAATTGGTATCGTATGTAAGTGGTTCATTAGATCGCAAAGTAATCGTAGAAATATGTGGGAACCATATGAATTTCCAGATTCCTCTATTGGTTATTGTTCAGAGAAGTGTCTCGATCATGTCCGCATAATTCACGAACCGTAGGGAGACACACCTAAGGATTCGATGTTGTTGAGTAGTTATGGAATGATGAGTAAGAGACCGAATGTTGTTCGGAGTCTCGGATGGGATCCGGGATATCACGAGGAGATCCAGAATGGTCCGGAGAATAAGATTCATATAAGGAAAGTCCTGTTTCGGAGTTGGAGAATGATTCCGGTGTTTTCATTGGGAATGTTCTAGAAGGGTCCGGAAGGTCCGGCACTCCAGAGGGGAAGAGTGCATGAATGTGTCATAACAAGTTGGAATGGTTGCATCATGTACTAGGTGTCATCGCTGAGCAAAATAAAGGGATAAATCAAATCCTAGTTTAAAAGTCAACGCCAATTTGAAAAGTCAAGCGGCAAGTTTGCTTGGTGGAGGAGAGTAGGAAACCTACTTGGGAGGAGTTCCTCCTCCACCGGCCCAAGGAGGCCGACTTGGGGAGGACTCCTCCCTTGGCCGCCCTCCCACCTATAAAAGGAGGGCAGTGCGCCTCTGACACACCTTGCCCCACCAAACCCTAACCCTAGTCCCGCCACCAAGTCGCCGCACGCCTCTAGGGTTTCCTCCTAGCCACGAGTTGGCCTCCTCTTGCCCTAGCTGCCGGCCTAGCCCTCTCTCCTTGGTGCCTCTAAACCCTAGATCGCCAAGGCCTCTCTCATAGTCCACCATACTCGCTCCGGCTTAAGGCGAAGCCCTGCGAGATCTCCCCTCTACTTCCGGTACCACGCCATCGTGCTGCTGGAATCGCGAGGAGAGTGCTACATGTTGGAGATATGCCCTAGAGGTAATAATAAATGTAGTTATTATTATATATCTTTGTGTTTATGATAAATGTTTACATTCATGCTATAATAGTATTAACAAGGAAACCATTAATACTTGTGTGATTTGTAAACTTAATTTGAAGTCCGTATAGCCTCTATACTTCACTAGCTTGTTGGTTGATTGATGATGTGGTTTCTTTGTCATGAACATTGAGATGTTATCAACAACAAGATCATATCGTTAGGAGAATGATATGGTGGACATACTCCTATAGACAAGCGTAGCATAAAGATCAAGTCATTTCAATAGTTCAATTGCTATATGCTTTCTGATACATAGTAACCTAATTCCTTCGACCATGAGATCATGCATATCACCTTTACTGGATGGATGCTTTGATGTCATCAAACACCACACCGTAACAGGGTGGCTATAAAGGTGGCATTGAGTGTTCGGAAAGTATTGGTTGAAACACATGGATCAAGAGTGGGATTTGTCCATCCACATGACGGATAGATATTCTCTGGGCCCTCTCGGTGAAATGTCATCCAATTAGCTTGCAAGCATGTGACTTGGTCACAAGGGATCACATATCACGGGAACGAGAAAAGAGTACTTATCAGTAACGAGGATGAACTAGGTATGCAGAGATACCGGCGATCATAACCTCGGATAAGTAACATATCGTGAGACAAAGGGAAATTGGTATCGTATGTAAGTGGTTCATTCGATCGCAATGTAATCGTAGAAATATGTGGGAGCCATATGAATTTCCAGATTCCTCTATTGGTTATTGTTCGGAGAAGTGTCTCGATCATGTCCGCATAATTCACGAACCGTATGGAGACACACTTAAGGATTCGACGTTGTTTGAGTAGTTATGGTATTATGAGAAAGAGACCGAATGTTGTTCGGAGTCTCGGATGGGATCCGGGATATCACGAGGTGATCCGGAATGGTCCGGAGAATAAGATTCATATAAGGAAAGTCCCGTTTCGGAGTTGGGGAATGGTTCCGGTGTTTTCATCGGGAACATTCTAGAAGGTCTCGGAATGTCCCAAGACTGGGGAAGGGGTACATGAAAGTGTCATAACATAATGGAATGAATCAATCATGTACTAGGTCTTCTTGATGTCCCAAATAAACGATTTATATAAATCCTAAATTGAAAAGTCAAACGGCTAGTTTGAAAGTCAAAAGACAGATTTGGGAAGTGGGAAAGAGGAGGAGAGGTGGAGGCCGAGTTGGAGGAGGGTTCCTCCCTTGGCGGGCGCACCTCCTAGGCCGAGTTGGGGAGGAACTCCTCCCTTGGCCGCCGCCCTCCCACCTATAAAGGCAAGGGCAGGCCTCCCTCCTAGACACACAAGTTTCCTATCCTCTAAACTAAACCCTAGATCTAGACCCCGGTTTAGAGCTATTCGGTTTAGAGCCTTCTAATTGGTTTAGAGCCTTCTAATTGGTGTGTCTAATTACTAGACCACTAATAGCCTCTCTCATAAGCTCCACCATACTCGCACCGGCTTAAGGCGAAGCCCTGCGGGATTTCCCCTCTACCTCCGGTACCACGCCGTTGTGCTGCCGGAATCGCGAGGAGAGTGCTACAACCTCCACTGCCTGCTGGAACAAGGGAGAGGAAGGTCTTCGTCGAGTACCGAACGTGTGACCGATCGAGCTGGGAGCGCGCTACCGAAGGATCGCTCACGCGATCTTGAGATCGGAAGAGATCGACTACATCACCCACGAGAATCTGCTCTCGTTAAACACTTTGGAATCTTCGAGGGTGAGTTATTCCATCGACTCGTTGCTGCAATCTAGTAGATAGATCTTGGCTTGTTTGTTTGTATGCGATAGAAAATTTTTGTTTTCCATGCTACGAACCCCTATAGTGGTATCAGAGCCGTGTCTATATGTAGATCTGTTGCACGAGTAGAACACAATGGTCATTGTGGGCGTTGATGCTTTCATTGTAGATTGCTTTTTGTGTACTTTGCATCTTGCGGTATGTTGGGATGAAGCGGCCCGGGCTAACCTTACATGACATCGTTCATGAGACTTGCTCCACGTTTGACATGCAACTTGTATTGCATAAGTGGCTTTGCGGGTGCCTGTTTCTCCTAGCATAGTAAAGATTCAATTTACAACGGGTAATCAACAATGCTAGTATCAATGTTGTGGTTCTTGTTCGTAGGTTAGAACGACACCTATGGAAAGCCCCAAACCACGTAAAATATGCAAAGAAAGTAGAAGCGTCTAACTTTGTTTTGCAGGGGTGTGCAGTGATGTGATATGGCCATGATTGTGATTATATTTGATGTATGCAATGTTCCTTATTGTAAGTTGGCAACCGGCAGGAGCCATATGGTTGTCTTTAATTTCTGTTAAGACCTGCGTGTCTATTCAAAGTAGTTGTAATAGTTGAAGCTGGTGGACGACAACCATGAAGAAGCGTCATTGACCTTGATGCTATGCCGGTGATGATGGAGATCATGTTCGTGCTTGAAGATGGAGATCGGAAGCACAAAGAAGAAAGGCCATATCATATCACATATTATGAATTGCATGTGATGTTAATCCTTTATGCATCTTGTATTGCTTAGTATACAACGGTAGCATTATAAGATGATCCCTCATGCACATAAATTTCAAGTTCTAAAGTGTTCACCCTTAGTATGCACCGTTGCCAAAGCTTGCTGCTTCGAAGCACCACGTGATGATCGGGTGTCTTTGATTCCGCGGGTGAATACAACGTAAGCAAGCCAGATTTGCTTATGCGGTAGCTAAGGTTGATCTTGACGAGCCTAGCATGTACAGACATGGCCTCAGGAACACGGATCGCCGAAAGGCAAAGCATGAATCATATAGTAGATATGATGAACATGATGATTGTTCGCCATTAAAACTATATCAGCTCGTGATGATCGGTGTTGATGTAGTGGATTTGGTTCGTGTGATCACTAAAACAATGTGAGGGATGTTGTTTTGGTGGGAGTTCACCTAGTTTAATTTCATTAATTAATTTGAACTCAATTTGTCATAAACTTAGTCTAAACTATTGCAAATATGTTGTAGATCAATGGCAGCCCTACCATCAATTTTAATGCGTTCCTAGAGAAAGAAAAGTTGAAAAACAATGGAAGCAACTTCGGATTGGTTCCGCAATTTGAGGATTGTCCTCACATGGTAATTTGACCTATGTGCGGATGCACCGCTAGGTGACCCACTGCGGTGATGCTACCGATGAAGTAAAGAATGTTTACCTCGCCGGAAGAATCAGTACTCCATAGTTCAGTGTGCTATCTTGTATGGTTTAGAATCGGAGCTTCAGAAAAGGTTTGAAGAGTCAGATCCATATGATATTGTCGAGGATCTCAAATTAATCTTTGAGACTCATGCGGCAATTGAAAGTTATGAAGCTTCGAAAAGTTCTTTAACGCAAGATGGAAGAGGGTAGCTCCGTCGGTGAGCATGTGCTTAAGATGTCCAGGCACGCAAATAAACTTCAAAGTTTGGGTATAGTGATTCCTAATACTTTGGGGTTTACCGTATCCTCCAATCACTACCACCAAGTTACAAGAACTTTGTGATGAACTACAACATGCGTAACATGAACAAAGAGTTGACATAACTTATTGATATGTTAAAATCTGCAGAAGTGGAGATCAAGAAAGAGCACCAAGTGTTGATGGTCAATAAGACCACCAAATTCAAGAAAGGCTAGTCTAAGCAGAAGGGACACTTCAAGAAGGGTGGTAAGAAAGTTACCACGCCGACGAAGAAGACCAAGCTGGACCTAAGCCCAACCGAGTGCTTTACGCAAGGGAGAAGGTCCGAAGCGTAATTGCCCAAAGTACTTGGCGGATTTGAAGAACGGCAACATCAAGAAGAAAGGTATATCGATATACATGTTATTGATGTGTATCTCACTAGTACTCGTAGTAGTGCACAGGTATTTGATAATCGGGTTCGGTTGCTCATATTTGTAACTCAAACAGAGCCGCAGAATAAACGGAAGCTAGTGAAGAACGAGGTGACGATGCGCGTGAAGCGGATCAAAGGTTGATGTGATCATGGTCGACGCTACCTCTTCATCTACCATCGGGATTAGTTTTATACTTAAATAATTGTTATTTGGTGCCTGCGTTAAGCATGAACATTATATCGATCTTGTTTATTGAGACGCTACTTGTTTAAATCCGAGAATAATGGTTGTTCGATTTATATGAGTAATATGTTTTATGCACATGCACCTTTGATAGATGGTCTATTCATATTGAATCTCGATAGTGGAAATACACATATCAACAATATTGAAGCTAAACGATTGAAATCAAGCGATAACTCGACCTATATGTGGCACTGTCGTCTTGGTCACATTGGAGTGAAGCGTATGAAGAAACTCCATTCCGATGGACTTCTTGAATCACTTGATTTTGAATCACTTGAAAGATGCGAAGCATGTCGATGGGTAAAATGACTAAGACTCCATTTTACGGTATGATGGAGCGAGCTACAGACTTATTGGAAATCATACATACCGATGTGTGTGGTCCAATGAGTGTAGCATCGCGCGGTGGTTATCGTTATGTTCTTACCTTCACGGATGATTTGAGTAGATATGGGTATATCTATTTCATGAAACATAAATCCGAAACTTTCGAGAAGTTTAAGGAGTTTCAAAGTGAGGTAGAGAATCAACGTAACAAGAAGATTAAATTTCTACGTTCTGATCGTGGAGGTGAATATCTAAGTTACGAGTTTTTCGAGCAATTGAAGAAATGTGGAATACTTTTCAGATTGACACCGCCGAACACCACAGTAATGGTGTGTCTGAACGTCGTGTCGAACTCTCTTAGATATGGTCCGTTCTATGATGTCACTTACAGATTTACCGCTATCATTTTGGGGTTATGCATTAGAAACAACCGCATTCACTTTAAATAGGGCACCGTCTAAATCCGTTGAAACGACACCGTATGAATTATGGTTTGGGAAGAAACCTAAATTGTCGTTCCTTAAAGTTTGGGGATGCGAAGCCTATGTAAAGAAGTTACAGCCGGACAAGCTTGAACCCAAAGCGGAAAAATTCGTCTTCATAGGATACCCAAGGAAACTATTGGGTATACCTTCTATCATAGATCCAAGGCAAAATCTTCGTTGCCAGAATGGATCCTTTCTAGAAGGAATTTCTCTCGAAAGAAGTATTTGGAAGGAAAATAGAACTTCGACGAGGTTGTCGAACCTTCTCTCGAAATTACGAGTAGCGCAAAGACCGGAAGAAGTTCTGTGGTGCCTGCACCAATAAGAGAGGAAGCTAATGATGGTGATCATGAAACTTCGGTTGAAGTTGCTACAGAGCCTCGGAGGTCAACTAGAAATCGTACCACTCCAGATTGGTATGATTCCGTTATGAATGTCATGTTGGTGGACAACACCGATGACCCCGAGACATATGAGGAAGCGATGATGAGCCCAGATTCCAATAAATGGCAAGAAGCCATGAAATCCGAGATTGGATCCATGTACGAAAACCAAGTATGGACTTTGGTGGACTTACCGGATGGCCGGAAGGCTGTCGAGAACAAATGGATTTTCAAGAAGAAAACAGATGCTGATGGTAATGTTACTGTCTATAAAGCTCGACTTGTCGCAAAAGGGTTTCGACAAATTCAAGGAGTTGACTACGATGAGACTTTCTCACCGGTAGCGAAGCTAAAGTCTGTGAGGATTATGTTAGCAATCGCTGCATATTATGATTATGAGATATGGCAGATGGATGTCAAAACAGCATTCCTCAATGGAGACATTGATGAAGAGTTGTATATGATACAACCCAAAGGTTTTGTCGATCCTAAAGATGCTAACAAGGTATGCAAGCTTCAACGGTCCATCTATGGATTGAAGCAAGCATCCCGAAGTTGGAATCAACGTTTTGATAAAGTAATCAAAAGTTTTGGTTTTATACAAACTTATGGAGAAGCTTGTATTTACAAGAAAGTGAGTGGGAGCTCAGAGCATTCTTAATCGTATGTGGATGACATATTGTTGATTGGGAATGATGTAGACCTTCTTAATAGTGTCAAAGAGTATTTGAATAATAGTTTTTCAATGAAGGATCTTGGCGAAGCAGCTTACATATTAGGCATAAAGATTTATAGAGATAGATCGAAACGCCAAATATCATTGTCACAAAGTACATATTTGGACAAAGTTCTAAAGAGGTTTGGAATGGAAGATAGCAAGAAAGGGTTCTTGCCCATGTTGCCTAATCGACCTTGAGTAAAACTCAAAGTCCGACATCGGCGTAAGATAGAGAAAGGATGAGTAAGACTCCTATGCATCAGCCATAGGATCTCTAATGTATGCCATGCTATGTACTAGACCCGACATTGCATATGTCGTTAGTTTAACTAGCAGATATCAAAGTGATCCAGAGTGGATCATTGGACAGTGATCAAAACATCCTTAAGTACTTGAGAAGAACTAAGGATATGGTTCTTTCTTATGGAGGTGATGAACAGCTCGTTGTTAATGGTTACCGATGCTAGTTGGAACACCGATCCGGATGATTCTAAATCACAATCTGGATACGTATTTATTTTGAATGGTGCAGCGATTTGGAGGAGTGCAAAGCAAAGCGTTGTGGCGAGATCTTCAACTGAATCGAATACATGGTTGCTTGGAGGCTTCACAAGAAGCGATATGGATGAAAGAGTTCATTACGAGCTGGGTGTGGTTCCAAGTGCGCTGGACCCAATGTCTATCTACTGTGATAACATGGGCGCCATAGCCAATGCGCAAGAACCAAGGTCACACAAGAAGCTGAAGCATATCAAGCTACGTTTTCACGCTATTCGAGAACATATTCAGGATGGGGATATAAAGATTTGCAAAGTACACACAGATCTGAATGTGGCGGATCCGTTGACTAAACCTCTCCCGAGGGCAAAACATGACCAACACCAAACTGCCATGGGTGTTCGGTATATTACCATGTAATCTAGATTGGATGACTCTAGTGCAAGTGGGAGACTGTTGGAGATATGCCCTAGAGGTAATAATAAATGTAGTTATTATTATATATCTTTGTGTTTATGATAAATGTTTACATTCATGCTATAATAGTATTAACAAGGAAACCATTAATACTTGTGTGATTTGTAAACTTAATTTGAAGTCCCTGGTATAGCCTCTATACTTCACTAGCTTGTTGGTTGATTGATGATGTGGTTTCTTTGTCATGAACATTGAGATGTTATCAACAACAAGATCATATCGTTAGGAGAATGATATGGTGGACATACTCCTATAGACAAGCGTAGCATAAAGATCAAGTCATTTCAATAGTTCAATTGCTATATGCTTTCTGATACATAGTAACCTAATTCCTTCGACCATGAGATCATGCATATCACCTTTACTGGATGGATGCTTTGATGTCATCAAACACCACACCGTACCAGGGTGGCTATAAAGGTGGCATTGAGTGTTCGGAAAGTATTGGTTGAAACACATGGATCAAGAGTGGGATTTGTCCATCCACATGACGGATAGATATTCTCTGGGCCCTCTCGGTGAAATGTCATCCAATTAGCTTGCAAGCATGTGACTTGGTCACAAGGGATCACATATCACGGGAACGAGAAAAGAGTACTTATCAGTAACGAGGATGAACTAGGTATGCAGAGATACCGACGATCATAACCTCGGATAAGTAACATATCGTGAGACAAAGGGAAATTGGTATCGTATGTAAGTGGTTCATTTGATCGCAAAGTAATCGTAGAAATATGTGGGAGCCATATGAATTTCCAGATTCCTCTATTGGTTATTGTTCGGAGAAGTGTCTCGATCATGTCCGCATAATTCACGAACCGTAGGGAGACACACTTAAGGATTCGACGTTGTTTGAGTAGTTATGGTATTATGAGAAAGAGACCGAATGTTGTTCGGAGTCTCGGATGGGATCCGGGATATCACGAGGTGATCCGGAATGGTCTGGAGAATAAGATTCATATAAGGAAAGTCCCGTTTTGGAGTTGGGGAATGGTTCCGGTGTTTTCATCGGGAACATTCTAGAAGGTACCGGAATGTCCGGCACTCCGGGGGGGAAGGGGTACATGAATGTGTCATTACATATTGGAATGATTGCATCATGTACTAAGTATTCTTGCTGTCCCAAATAAAGGATTTATTTAAATCCTAAATTGAAAAGTCAAACGGCTAGTTTGAAAGTCAAACGGCAGTTTTGGGAAGTGGGAAAAGAGGAGGAGAGGTGGAGGCCGAGTTGGAGGAGGGTTCCTCCCCTTGGCCGGCGCACCTCCCTAGGCCGAGTTGGGGAGGAACTCCTCCCCTTGGCCGCCGGCCCTCCCACCTATAAAGGCAAGGGCAGGGCCTCCCCTCCTAGACACACAAGTTTCCTATCCTCTAAACTAAACCCTAGATCTAGACCCCGGTTTAGAGCTATTCGGTTTAGAGCCTTCTAATTGGTTTAGAGCCTTCTAATTGGTGTGTCTAATTACTAGACCACTAATAGCCTCTCTCATAAGCTCCACCATACTCGCACCGACTTAAGGCGAAGCCCTGCGGGATTTCCCCTCTACCTCCGGTACCACGCCCGTTGTCTTTAGGAATCGCGAGGAGAGTGCTACAACCTCCATTTTCTGGAACAAGGAGAGGAAGGTCTTCGTCGAGTACCGAACGTGTGACCGATCAGGAGGCGCCTGGAACGCTGGCCGGAAGGATCGCTCACGCGATCTTGAGATCGGAAAGAGTACGACTACATCACCCACGAGAATCTGCTCTCGTTAAACACTTTGGAATCTTCGAGGGTGAGTTATTCCATCGACTCGTTGCTGCAATCTAGTAGATAGATCTTGGCTTGTTTGTTTGTATGCGATAGAAAATTTTTGTTTTCCATGCTACGAACCCCTACACTACAACCTCCGCTGCTTGCTGGAACAAGGGAGAGGAAGATCTTCATCGAGTACCGAACGTGTGACCGATCAAGCTTGGCGAGCATCGCCGGAAGGATCGTCTACACAATCTTGAGATCGGCAAGTGTACGACTACATCACCCACGAGAATCTGCTCTCGTTAACCGCTTTCGATCTTCGAGGGTTAGTATTCTATCGACTCGTTGCTACAATCTAGTAGATAGATCTTGGCTTGATCATAGATTAGATCTTGATTGTGTGTTCATGCGGTAGAATTTTTTTGTTTTCCATGCTACGAACCCCTACAGCCGCTGGTCGGGAGAGCCCCGCACCTCCAGCCTAGCACGCAGGTAGAGGAGAATCCCGTCGCTGCCGGCAGCGCTCGGGCTTTTCCTGGCGACGCTCTTTGGCGGTGGCAAGGGAGGGGGAGAGAGGTGTAGACGGGGGGAGGTCGAAGAGATTGCGTCCGATTCGCCCCGTGGGGGAGCGACGCGGAACGATTTCCTCCTGGGCGAAAACCCTACTTGGTGTGTCTGGTGCGGATCACGGTAACACCTATGGGTGCCATTTCCCTCCTTGGAGGCGTGATCTTGGGTCTGACCGTTCCTCCCCTCAACATGTGGAGAAACGCTTGGTCTACCTTGTCGGACTAGACAGAGGCGGTGCAACCACGTCATTTCCCTTCACGAAGGCGCTGCTTAGGCTATGAGGGGTGTCCCCAGTGTGGCACTCGGAGCTGGTAGCCTCGCTGGTGTTGGCTACTTGACGTGGAGTGATCATGTCAATGACCATACTTGATGTACTTGTGTTTTGGGAAAGAGCGGCATGCTGGAGACTTCGTCGGCTAACAGACAAACACACACGGACACGCGATCTACACAGGTTCAGGCCTCCGGAGGGAAAACCCTATCCTGCTTGTTTGTTCTTGATTGATTGATGAACCCGTGCCTATATCGCAATGGAGCCCATATTAGATATGACGGGTGTATGTGTGAGAGTTTCGATGATCCTCCTCGTCGTTCCCTCCTGGCCTTTATATGAGGAGGCCAGGTCTCGGGAGACGTCCGAGTCGGTTACATGTTTGATGGCGTAACCCTAAGGTTTCCTATCTAGCTTTGACGTATCCACCAAGGAGTCAAATCCTTCACGGGCTTGGCCTTATCCGAATCGTCATGGGCTTCACTATCACTAGTAGATTTTCACATGGGCCTCCTGTCGGGCCAGACAAAATAGGCGAAAGGTGAACACCCACTAGGCATACCTATGTCACTATTACTCAAGGTGAGTCTCCGGGGCACAATGTAGGTCCAATGTACGCCATCGTCGGAACTCTCTAGTCAAATCCTTCTCATGTTCGTCCAGACCCTACCACTCGCCCGCTTCATCTTCTAGGCGCATGTAGTGGTACGTTGGTTCGGGAAACTTCGGGGTTTGGTCGTGTTATGGTGGTGGTTGGTGTTGGTTGTACGCGGTTTGGATGCTCAGTGCTCTGCCTCCTCGCCATTATTGGCTAGAATTTGGGCAAGGCGGGCTTGTCGTTGTTGTAGGAGTGTGTTGTAAACTGAAAGATAAGTGTGGAGTTGTAGCCATTTTTTGGCGTTTTTGTCAGTATAATACAAGTTGCGGGTTCTCGAAAAACATACGAGAGATTTTAGGAGCTTTTTCACGATTCAAATATAATCCCTAGTTATTTTGGTGAGCTCATCCTAGTACTTACTCAGTCTCGAAATAGATGTCGGAGATTTGTCTATATTCACATGTATCTAAATGCGAGAATTTAGACAAATCTCCGACGTCTATTTCAAGATGGAGGGATTTTTTTCTGTATGGTTCTTTCTTTTGCGAGTCCTCGAGAATTCTTTAGTATTGGAATTTATATAAAAACTGTTTCTGTTATCTATACTTTTTATGCAGCTTTGTACGGACATCTCCCTTGGCGTTCATACAAATCAGGTTAGTTTGGATACGACATGTTTTAGTGTTTACATTGTTCTTAGGATTTTTTTTCCTGTACCAGCTAGTTTAGTCTGTAGGATTGGGATTTATACGGTTCTAGGTTCTGTTGTGCTTATTAGTACCTGCCGCGAAAAAAATCTAATGAAAGTAGAGGAAAAGAATGGTCAACAGAACAAGTTACACAGATAACATAATGATGGATCGATACGTGCTTCCGCTGCACGCATGCACTGTACGCACGGCCTCGCGACGAGAGACGGCCGGGAATCGATCGATCGGTCGGTGCACGACAGCGCGCTGGAGCCTGTCGAATCGGCACCAGATCTGCCTGTCGAAGTGTCCATCCCTCCATCGATCATGATGCCCTACGTAGTACAGTACGAGTGGTTCCGCGCGCGCGCTGCAGCCACGCAATTGTCTAGATCTGTTCTGATCAGATCTGGCCACTGCCTTTTGTTTGATGCCACCCGTTTCTGGTATATAAGCAAGCAGATGCTTTCTGCTGCTACTAGTACGTAGTTCGTTCAATTTCAGTGTAAGGGGAAATCATGTAGGTCAGGTTGTAAGTGGGAATGGGCTACCCACGGTGCCGCCAGCCCATCCCACCTATTTTCCTATAGCGGAGACCCATCAATGATCGATATTTTCTCACAAGATGCCCACGGCTCGTCCGCTATTGCCGCCACGCCGCGTCGCGATCCCCCTCCTTGGCGATGGGGTTGGGTGCGATGCCTGGGGAACCACCTCCCCGTCGTCGTTGCCTTCCCCTGCTCGCCCTCCTTACCCTCGCATCCCCAGCCGCACGGCCAACTCCACGCCGCCCCAGATCCTGCTACATCAGTCAACCTCCCCCCTCGATGGCCCCATCACATCCATACCTTCGACCACGGAGCAAGGAGGCCAGGCGGTCGGGGATTTGGTTCAGGATCCCGTGGGTGGCAACTCTATAGGGAAGGAGACGTCACGGCCTTCGTCCAAGAAAAAGAGGAAGAAGGTAAATCACTCTCTCTCTCTCTCTCCCTCTTGCCTATGATCCGTGATATGGGATCTTGCTGTTGGATGATGGTTCCAGAAGATGGGATCTTGCTGGTGAAAATTGGTTTGCATCTGTGTGTTGGATGTTGATTTTTTTCTAAATCTATGGCATAACTAGACGGGATCCGTGAGATGGGATCCGCAGGAGTCCGGCAATGCCTGTGGAGAGACGCAGCGGCAATGTTCCATTCATATTGATGGTCGTTTCTGTCTGAATGATCAAGAGATCATTTTTTTCTATTGACTGAATATTTACAATTTAGATCTCAAAATTTTGCGTAGTTTAAAACTAGCTGAGCCTCCTAATCTTGAAGATTCATCTTTTGTGCAGCTTTAAACTACTGCAATCTCACAACTGCAACCTCCTGATCTCGAAGATTCAAAAAATAGCTGAGCTAGCATGGATCACCTTTGACCAAAACTTGTCAGTAGCCTCACTAAAGCAAGCAGCCAAGCAATTGCAGTACTTCACAAGGAGGAACATGTAGTTATCCAAAAATTACATGTTGTAATTTATTCATGTGTTCTCAAATTTCCACTGATAGATATTTTTATTCATGCAACTAGTTTGTATAATTAGAAATTTGCTACCATGTAATATTCGTGCAACTAGGTTGGACTGATGGTCTGATGGAATGCTGGTGGTTGGAGTTAATAGAATGCTGTTATGAACATTGTGTTTGGTTTTGCCGGATGAGAGAATTAAGCTGGTGGGTTTCAGTGGGTAGCTGGACACCCACCAAGCATGATGATATTATAGGGATAATAAGTCACGTCCTGTTTAACTAATATGGGTTGAGGTGGACACTTGGTGGGCTGCCGCTAACGTGGCCACCTACGGGCTGACATGTAGGGAACCGTACGTACGTACAGGGAAAAGTTTAGGCTAAGATCAAACATCACCGAATCTAGAAAAGAGGTAACAGTAGAACGAAGCACTTGTATACAGGTTACCGCATGCCACGCCTCGTAATCATAGCAGTGGTAGGCGTGCTGGGTAGGGGCGCGTCGAGCCACGCGCAAGCGCAACAACTACTGTAGCTTGCACGTGAACACACGCCAATACAATGACCCGTGCACCTTCTATCTATATGCAATTCGGCCTGTCTCGACTCACGGGCACACATACGCTACCTGCTCCTAGCTACTCCGTTGTACGCATGATCAATATAATACAGGCCAATCTATCGGCCGATCGACACGAGCGCGCGAGATTCCATGTCGGATAAGATGCCAAAGTTGGTCCCATGGACGAAATTGCCGACAAGTGGAAGAGAGAAAGAGTATGTCAGATGGAAATAACAGAAGTACAAGTCGTACTTGTACTGCTGTACTACAAGGTATCTGATCTTAACGGGGTCGTAGAATTTCATCTTGCTCAATGAAGTTTCTTAGATCACTTCAACAGCTTACCCATATATGGGTAGGAGGTACAAAAACTGTTTTTTTTGGTAAGAGACGCAAAAATATAGCTCCAACATCTTACCTATCCGTGGTCCTCACCGAAATATTTTTAGGTGATCACCCATATTTTGACACTTCCTACTCATATATGGGTAGATGCACATAAAATTTAGGTAAGAGGCCACTCTTGCCCATTTCATGCCACGTCAGCGAAATCTCGGATGGAAGTCATCCAACCGCTCATGCGGAAAGTTCTCCGGCCTCGCCCGACGATGTTGCTAGGCGCCGCCGCCCCACCACTCTCCGGCGACCGGCCCGCGCACCCCCAGTCGCTTGCCTCCTCCTCCCCGACACCTTCCAGCCTCCTCTGCGCACGTGGGGCACTTAATTTTTCTAGGAATGAGCCGCAACGACCGCCTGTGGCGGCGCGTCGCCGGCGCCGATTCGCCGCGATAGGGGCTCTTCCAGGCCAGCGCACAACACCGCCGCCACCCCACATGCAAGCTCCGCCACCCATCACCCGCCGGCGAGCACGGCGACCCCTCCAACGCCTCTCACCGTGAACTCCTGACCCAAGTTCCGGTCGTGTTTCCCCGTCGACTATCGGCTATGATTCCAGGAACCATGCCCAGGCGACGGTGCGGGAGAGTCCTAGGCATGCGACGAGCGGGCGACTGCTAGGCAGGAAGTAGCTCCGGCGAGGCCAAGGCATGGCGTTCGTGCAGGTCAGAAGAGGGACGGGAGCTCCCTGATTGCTTTTTATCTTTATGTGCAAGGTCCTTCGTGCAAACAATAGGGACCTAAGTGTACTTTGTAAATTTCTGAGGACCGGACTGTGTTTTTGGTAGCTAAAAAATGCGTAAGCTGTTGGAGTTAAAGAAATTTTAGGTAAGAGGTGTCTTCTCTCTCCCTTATCCATACCACTTTGCTTACCTAAAATATGGGTAAGCTGTTGGAGTTGCTCTTAGGACTCTATTTCTTATACTTTCTTGGCCCTAAAAATGTTGTTACGGGTTTGTCTAAATTTATATATATCTAGTAATTCAATAGACTGATTGCTTGATTTATATAAATTGTACTCTCTCACGACTCCCACGACTTCCCTCCCAACAACCACCGCCACCAGATCCCCTTTCCGCCGCCCAGGCGTTGGCAAAGCCTGCGGCGACGCTGGCGGCTTCCTCGTCAAGTGGTGGTAGTGAGCACCCTTCTGCTCCGGTGGCCTGCAATGATATGGAGGAGCTGACGGGGCGCGATCTTGACGACGTGGATGGATCCGGGATGGCGCCGACCTTCTGGGCCTAGGCTCCGATGTGCACGACCTTGCCTCGATCTCGATCTTCGACGACGGTGCTGCGATTCGGGGCTTCTCCGCAGCACGAGGGCACCTGGGGCAGCATCCCTGGGTATGATGGCGGTGGTGGCCGTCTTCTTCACCGGAGGTGGTTGGCCAGGGCTAGTTGTGGTGTTGATCACGCATCTAGTCCCATCGACGAGTTGGGGAGGCGTTGTTATCAATGAAAACCGAGCTCTGACTCCTATCATGTAGGGTGTCAAGTGGGATCCCACCAAAATCCCACTTCTAGTTCATTTGTCACAATCTAGTGTAAAATTTTGCTCAAATTTTGGACTAGATTTTGGCAAATAAACTACAAGTGGGATTTTGGTGGGATCCCACTTGACACCCTACTATCATGGCAGGCGATGGCGGCGTCCACGTGTCATTACCTTGTTGAAGGCATCGCTTTTGCAGCCATCATCTACCCACTCGTGTTGTTCCAGGGGAAACCCTAAGATCTGGTGTTACCTGATCAGACAATGGTGGCGCTAAGGTGTCGTTCTCCCTCTTGAGGGCATCGTTTCTTGGATCAATGCTGGAGAGAAGAGGCAAGAAGGTGGAGCGGTGTACATCTACCTCGTCGATGACGACGAGTCTCGGTGACGTGGTGTAGCGGAGTCTCGGTGTCAGATGTGGCTTGATGGACTCGCGCAGGGGGGGCGTTGTTCGGGCGTCGGCGGCAGGACCGACAAAGTTTGTGTGAACCTTAACCATGAAGAATGATCAGAGGTTCGAGGAAGGTGACGGCTTCTGTGGCGTGTACATAAGGTGCCCGCTAAGAGTCTGTTGTTCCGGATGTACGCTCTCATTTCGCCTAGAGGGTGTCTCGGGGTATGCGATTGTTTCTGGCCCCTAGCTAGTGGAGTGTCTTTGTTGTCTTCCCGGACACAGAGCAACTCTGTTGACATGACTTTCCTCCGTTGTCTTCTGATTTTGTAGGTGTGTGTGGTGGCTTCGGGTTGCATGATGTATATTTTTTGTCAGGTCTTTGTTGATCATTTTATAATAAACCAATAAAGGTTGTATGTGTAGGGGTTCGTAGCATGGAAAACAAAAAATTTCTATCGCATACAAACAAACAAGCCAAGATCTATCTACTAGATTGTAGCAACGAGTCGATAGAGGAACTCACCCTCGAAGATTCCAAAGCGGTTAACGAGAGCAGATTCTCGTGGGTGATGTAGTCGTACTCTTTCCGATCTCAAGATCACGTGAGACGATCCTTCAGCTTATACGTTAGCAGCGCCCCTTGATCGGTCACACGTTCGGTACTGACGAAGACCTTCCTCTCCCTTGTTCCAAAGAAAATGGAGGTTGTAGCACTCTCCTCGCGATTCCGGCAGCACAACGGCATGGTACCGGAAGTAGAGGGGAAATCCCGCAGGGCTTCGCCTTAAGCCGGTGCGAGTATGGTGGAGCTTATGAGAGAGGCTATTAGTGGTCTAATAATTAGACACACCAATTAGAAGGCTCTAAACCAATTAGAAGGCTCTAAACCGAAATAGCTCTAAACCGGGGTTTAGGTCTAGGGTTTAGTTTAGAGGATAGGAACTTGTGTGTGCTAGGAGGGAGCCATGCCCCTCCTTATATAGGTGGGGCTGGGCCAAGGGGAGGGAGTGAGTCCTCCCCAACTCGGCCTTGAGTGGGGCGCCGCTTGGAGGAGGAATCCTCCCAACTCTGTTTCCACTTCTCCTCCTCTTCCACTTTCCAAAACTTGTTGCTTGACTTTCAAACTAGCCGCTTGACTTTTCAATTTAGGATTTAAATAAACCCTTTATTTTGGACAGCAAGAACACCTAGTACATGATGCAATCATTCCAATATGTAATGACACATTCATGTACCCTTCCCTCCGGAGTGCCGGACATTCCGGGACCTTCTAGAATGTTCCCATGAAAACACCTAACCATTCCCCAACTCAAACGGACTTTCCTTATATGAATCTTATTCTCCGGACCATTCCGGATCTCCTCGTGATATCCCGGATCCCATCCGAGACTCAACAACATTCGTCTCTTTCATAATACCATAACTACTCAAACAACGTCAATCCTTATGTGTCTCACGGTTCGTGAATTATGCGGACATGATCGAGACACTTCTCGAACAATAACCAATAGAGGAATCTGGAAATTCATATGGCTCCCACATATTTCTACGATTACTTGCGATCGAATGAACCATTTACATACGATACCAATTTCCCTTTGTCTCACGATATGTTACTTATCCGAGGTTATGATCGCTCGATCTCTGCATACCTAGTTCATCCTCGCATCGATAAGTACTCTTTTCTCGCTCCGTGATATGTGATCCCTTGTGACCCAGTCATGCTTGCAAGCTAATTGGATGACATTTCACCGAGAGGGCCCAGAATATCTATCCGTCATGTGGATGGACAAATCCCACTCTTGATCCATGTGTTTCAACCAATACTTTCCGAACACTCAATGCCACCTTTATAGCCACCACGTTACGGTGGTGTTTGATGACATCAAAGCATCCATCCAGTAAAGGTGATATGCATGATCTCATGGTCGAAGGAATTAGGTTACTATGTATCAGAAAGCATATAGCAATTGAACTATTGAAATGACTTGATCTTTATGCTACGCTTATCTATAGGAGTATGTCCACCATATCATTCTCCTAACGATATGATCTTGTTGTTTGATAACATCTCAATGTTCATGATATGGAAACCACAATCATCAATCAACCAACAAGCTAGTGAAGTATAGAGGCTATACTAGGGACTTCAAATTAAGTTTACAAATCACACAAGTATTAATGGTTTCTTTGTTAATACTATTATAGCATGAATGTAAACATTATCATAAGTATGAAGATATGATAATAACCTACTTTATTATTGCCTCTTGGGCATATCTCCAACAGTCTCCCACTTGCACTAGAGTCAATAATCTAGTTTCAAACCTTTGTGTATTCAACACCTATGGCTTTCCGGTGTTGTATGTACACGATTGCTAGTGGTCAACTGATCTCCGGATCTGACACTTCCAGGTCCGTGTAATTGCATGTCTTTGCCTCTACGCATCACTCATTCTCTAATGAGATGGCTTTGTATAAATTTGGTCTTTCGGTGTGACCTTTAGTTCTTTGGGGTTAAAACATGTTGACAATATTGTCGTACAATATATCTTCATAGTATTATCCCGCTGTGAACTACACCTAGTTTGATAACAAACTACTTGACACAAATGCCCTCTTTTGCTGCTATAATAGCAGTCATATACTTAGCCTTTTGTTGTAGTATCTGTCACAATGTCTTAACTTTGGAACTCATCCAAATCCATTATGGAACTCACTTTCCATTATATTGTGCCACCCTTAGTTTAGATTGAGATAAACTAAATTTGTACTTTGTGACAAAACTAGTATCAATGTAGTACTTTTACAATGAACTAACCATCTATTTGTCACTTCTACAAATAATATACTCTTAGTTCTTCCAAAAGATCCTAAGAATATCCTTACTATTGTCCAATGATCATCTTACAAATCATTCTGGTATATGCTCACAACATTTAGAGCATAGGACATATCTGGATTTGTACATATCACAGTATGATTGATATAAATACTCTTTGTGATTTCATACATCAAGTATCAATCTATACTTGAATCTTTGTTTCACTTACCAAATGTCAATACACTTGAATATATCATCAATATTGAATTTATTCAATCCTTTCTCGTGACAAGAACCTTTCTTGTAGTTTCTATATTGAACTCATTCAATATCTCGTCTATGTACTTTTGGCACAACCATATTAGCATCTATTGATGCCAAATATTTGGGTTTTGCCTAAGTCTTTCATCGGGATGAAATTCTTAATATGTGTTAATAAAATATACATCTTTTCTAATCAACAATATGTCCTCCACATAATGTATTAGAAATATGTCTTAGTGCTCCCACTTAATTTCTTGCAAATGCAAGCATCTTCATTGTCTCTGATGAAATTAAACTCTTTTAACAGTTTCATCACAGTGAAGATTCCAACTCCGCGATGCTCACTTTAACCATTGAAGTTTTGCATATGCTTTTAGCATCCTTTGAATTAACAAAACCCTATGGACCGTGTTATGCACATGTCCTAGGTAACGATTCTATTAGAAGAACTTGTTTTGTTTATTCAACTATCATATAACAAAATTATATGTAGTGGTTGCTACATTAATCCGTCTAGACTAAATATCACTATGAAAGATCAAATCTTGTCATAGTCAACCTTTGAACATTGTTGTGAACTCTTTCCCAACATGTCGACTATTTCATAGATGTGCAACATCCATGTCTATTTATTTATAGATCCAAACACGACTGTAAGGTCTTACACCTTTGTCGAGGGTCCTTCAAGTTCAAAACTTGATTTCTCGTGTATGGAACTATCACGGATTATATGGCTTCAAGCCATTTGACGGAGTCAGGGCCCATCATCGCTTCTTTGCATGTAGTAGGTTCATTATTCTGAAATAATGATTCAACCCTCAAATCTTGGTATTTGATTGTTCATCCGACCTACTTGTTTCAATAGAAACTTAGACCTCTGTGACCACAACCCTTGAGGCACGTGAGCCATGAGCATTGTTGCTGCCTCCGGAACACTTTTCGGTGCTGCGCAACTTTGCACATATAGCTAAGGTTCTTTTAACCTTATCAAAGTTCTATTGTCCTCCCACTTAACTTTTTACGAAAAATTCCTTCTCAAAGAAATTTGACGTTCTAAGCGACAAACACTTTTGTCTCCGGTGTTTATGGAGGAATACTTAACAGTAATACAAAGACAGGTTTATCCGACTTTGGTTGCAAACATCTTTCTTATGCATAGCATACCAATGTTTAAGAAAGGACTACTTGGGTTTTATCCCAAACCATAACCTTATATGGTGTCATTTCAGCGGATTATGATGGAGCTCTTTTAGTGGAAAACGGTAATCTCTAAAGCTTTTAATCTTTAAAATATAATGGCAGTTCTATATATTATACCTTTGATCTTACCATGTCAAACAAGGTTTTAATTACATATCTCGAACACTCCATACTCTTATGGTGTTTCGGGAAATGCAAATCCACGGAACGATTCCTTAAATCTTAGGTATTATGCTAAGCTTGTAACTCAAATATCTTCCTTTATGATCTTATCATAAACTATTTATATTCTTGTTACAATGATTTTGCACTTCATCTTGAAATCTTTGAACTTTTCAAATATTTCATACTTCATCCTTATTAAGTAAATATTCATATATTCACTCAAATTTTCGGAGAAAGCATATGAAGTTGAAATCCATCGCTCTTGATTACACATAATGGAGTTCGTACAACAATATGCACAAGTTCCAATAAGCTAGTCTTTCGTTCCCTTTTGGCCTATGAACGAAGTTTCAATTATCTCTAGGAAAGTTTCACAAAAGTCATTTGATAACAAATCAAAAGACTCCAAAATTCCATCCACATGGAGTTTCTTCATGTTTTCTTTCCAATATAATTTAAACTGCGATGTCACTTCCTAAGTGATCTTTCAATCAATTTGTCTTTCGACATTTTTAGCACTAGTTTTATGGATGTGATTTCTCCAACGAGATTTGTGAATCATCCATCTTTTATGGATTACGGCAATTATTTGAACAACCCTTTTGTTCTCATAATACCTGATAAAACAAATCTTGAAGGCAAGCTTTGATGTTTTAACGAGCAACACAATAACCCTTTATTTGTTCTCGATGAACATCATCACATATTCTTTTGCTAGTTACTTAGGCCATTGTAGTTCATGAATTGTGTTGTTTCGTATGACGATTCATACCAACAAATTCAGTATCAAATACTTAAGAACCACATTGTTTAATAAGCAAAGAATATAGCCATAACATGTATATCATCTATATACTTAAACTGAACAATTCTAGTCTTTTCTTTTCTGCCATATACTTATGAGATTCTCTTCAAGATTTCCTTTTCGCTTGAAAGAATCTATCAACATCAATAGTGGAGTCATACATATGACACATAGTCCAAAGCGTGTATAGTTAAATACCAATGTCTTTGGATTTGCACTTTGAAGTAGATCACCATCATCAAATGTTTGGTGTTCTTTCAAATTCCTTTCTTTAGTAATCTCTTGGCGTAGTAAACATTTTACCTACATCAAATATTCACCTTCATCATGGAATCGTCCATGACCAAGCTACTTTTAGCTTATCACGGTGAATCACGAGTATAATGTTGCTCTCCAAAACCTTTTGGAAGATTAGGACAACTAGTGTCTCCAACCTTTTGCAAATTCTCATCAAAATATGAGAACATGAACTTTGCCATATTATACTTTATCATGTTGCAACCAAAACTTTGTTTCAGATATCACAATATCTTCCACACATCACGGTTTCTGAAACAACTCTTTCAGATCCTAGATAACCTTGATATTAAGATAATCTTTTGAATATCAAGAATCATGGAGACAAACATGATACTCATATACTAACACTTGGAATTGTCACTCTTGTTTTAATACTAATTATTAAACTTTATGGAGTAACCGGAACTTACTGAAAGTTTGCAATAGGACTTTTAAACTTTAGATTAACACTTCAAAACAATACGATACCAGTTCGTAAAGTAACTAACCAGAATTCTATAGTTCTATCATCTCAATTAAAACTAAGCGCAAGGTGGTAAACGGATGCCAATGACTACAACAACTATGCAAATTCACTTTGATTTAGTTTATGATAAATTGAGTTCTAATTAATAATTAAATTAATCTAGGTGAACTCCCACTTAAAACAACATCCCTCACATTGTTTTAGTGATCACACGAACCAAATCCACCACATCAAAACCGATCATCACGAGAGTTGATATAGCTTCAATGGCGAACAATCAACATGTTCATCATATCTACTATATGACTCATGCTCTACCTTTCTAATCCGTGTTCCCGAGGCCATGTCCAGACATGCTAGGCTCGTCAAGATCAAATCTTAGCTACCGCATAAGCAAATCTGCTTGCTTACGTTGTATTCACCATGAATCAAAGACACCCGATCATCACGTGGTGCTTCAAGCAGCAAGCTTTTGGCAACGGTGCATACTAAGGGTGAACACTTTAGAACTTGAAATTTATGTGCATGAGGGATCATCTTATAATGCTACCGTCGTCTACTAAACAATACAAGATGCATAAAGGATTAACATCACATGCAATTCATAATATGTGATATGATATGGCCTTTCTTCTTTGTGCTTCCGATCTCCATCTTCAAGCATGAACATGATCTCCATCATCACCGGCATAGCATCAAGGTCAATGACGCTTCTTCATGGTTGTCGTCCACCAGCTTCAACTATTACAACTATTTTGAATAGACAAGCAGGTCTTAAGAAATTAAAGACAACCATATGGTTTCCCGCCGGTTGCCAACTTACAATAAGGAACATTGCATACATCAAATATAATCACAATCATGGCCATATCACATCATCAAGACACCCCTCGCAAAACAAAGTTAGACGCCTCTACTTTCTTTGCATATTTTACGTGGTTTGGGGCTTTCAATAAGTGTCGTTCTAACTTACGAACAAGAACCACAACATTGATACTAGTATTGTCAATCACCCGTTTTAAATTGAATCTTAACTATGCTAGGAGAAACAGGAACCCGCAAAGCCACTTATGCAATACAAGTTGCATGTCAAGCGTGGAGCAGGTCTCATGAACGATGTCATGTAAGGTTAGCCCGGGCCGCTTCATCCCAACATACCGCAAGATGCAAAGTACACAAGAAGTAATCGATAATAAAAGCATCAACGCCCACAATGACCATTGTGTTCTACTCGTGCAACAGATCTACATATAGACACGGCTCTGATACCACTGTAGGGGTTCGTAGCATGGAAAACAAAAATTTTCTATCGCATACAAACAAACAAGCCAAGATCTATCTACTAGATTGTAGCAACGAGTCGATAGAGGAACTCACCCTCGAAGATTCCAAAGCGGTTAACGAGAGCAGATTCTCGTGGGTGATGTAGTCGCATTCTTTCCGATCTCAAGATCGCAGAGACGATCCTTCCAGCGCCACGCTCCTGCAGCGCCCCGCAATCGGTCACACGCTCGATACTCACGAAGACCTTCCTCTCCTTGTTCCAAAGAAAATGAGGTTGTAGCACTCTCCTCGCGATTCCGCAGACAACGGCATGGTACCTAAGTAGAGGGAAATCCCGCAGGCTTCAGCCTAAGCCGAAGTAGTATGGTGGAGCTTATGAGAGAGGCTATTAGTGGTCTAGTAATTAGACACACCAATTAGAAGGCTCTAAACCAATTAGAAGGCTCTAAACCGAAATAGCTCTAAACCGGGGTTTAGGTCTAGGGTTTAGTTTAGAGGATAGGAACTTGTGTGTGCTAGGAGGGAGCCCTGCCCCTCCTTATATAGGTGGGAGGGCCGGCCAAGGGAGGAGTGGAGTCCCTCCCCAACTCGGCCTTGGAGTGGGCGCCCGGCTTGGGAGGAGGAATCCTCCCAACTCGGTTTCCACTCTCCTCCTCTTTCCACTTTCCAAAACTTGCTTGACTTTCAAACTAGCCGTTTGACTTTTCAATTTAGGATTTAAATAAACCCTTTATTTTGGACAGCAAGAACACCTAGTACATGATGCAATCATTCCAATATGTAATGACACATTCATGTACCCTTCCCCTCCGGAGTGCCGGACATTCCGGGACCTTCTAGAATGTTCCCATGAAAACACCTAACCATTCCCCAACTCAAACGGGACTTTCCTTATATGAATCTTATTCTCCGGACCATTCCGGATCTCCTCGTGATATCCCGGATCCCATCCGAGACTCCGAACAACATTCGGTCTCTTTCTCATAATACCATAACTACTCAAACAACGTCAATCCTTAAGTGTGTCTCCCTACGGTTCGTGAATTATGCGACATGATCGAGACACTTCTCCTAACAATAACCAATAGAGGAATCTGGAAATTCATATGGCTCTACATATTTCTACGATTACTTTATGCGATCGAATGAACCATTTACATACGATACCAATTTCCCTTTGTCTCATGATATGTTACTTATCCGAGGTTATGATCGCTTGATCTCTCGCATACCTAGTTCATCCTCATATCGATAAGTACTCTTTTCTCGTTCCTGATATGTGATCCCTTGTGACCAAGTCACATGCTTGCAAGCTAATTGGATGACATTTCACCGAGAGGGCCCAGAGAATATCTATCCGTCATGTGGATGGACAAATCCCACTCTTGATCCATGTGTTTCAACCAATACTTTCCGAACACTCAATGCCACCTTTATAGCCACCCTGTTACGGTGTGGTGTTTGATGACATCAAAGCATCCATCCAGTAAAGGTGATATGCATGATCTCATGGTCGAAGGAATTAGGTTACTATGTATCAGAAAGCATATAGCAATTGAACTATTGAAATGACTTGATCTTTATGCTACGCTTATCTATAGGAGTATGTCCACCATATCATTCTCCTAACGATATGATCTTGTTGTTGATAACATCTCAATGTTCATGATATGGAAACCACAATCATCAATCAACCAACAAGCTAGTGAAGTATAGAGGCTATACTAGGGACTTCAAATTAAGTTTACAAATCACACAAGTATTAATGGTTTCTTTGTTAATACTATTATAGCATGAATGTAAACATTTATCATAAGTATGAAGATATGATAATAACCTACTTTATTATTGCCTCTTGGGCATATCTCCAACAGTATGCATATTTTCTATGCATAGGCCGGGGGTCGCACCCTCCATTTCAAAAAAACTAAATTGTACTCTCTGTTTCCAATTAGTTAAAGTTGAATTACTAAAAAAATTGTGCTAAATCAATGACAACTAATGAAATGGAAGGGGTGTCTATTATCTACTTTTCATGCAACTCCATTTTTTAAGAATCAGAAGGATCCTTTTTCGAGTTTCTATTTCTTCGTTTGGAATCTAGGCTAGGACAATCTCCCTTAGCTCTAACCTCATGGAAATTTTCTTTAGGTTTTTAGTGACAAATATGGCATGCTGCACCTATTCGTTCACATGAATTTATCTTCAAATATTAGTTTACCATTGAGCTAGTTTAAATTTATATTTCAATTACAAAAGGTAACTGATTCAATACCTTTTAACAAAATGTAGAATATATTTCATGATTTCATGGAGAGATGTACTCTAACTAAAGTTAAATATAAAATGATTTTTCATGTATCATAAATTATTAAAACTTTAATTAAATATTGAATTCATTTAAAAGTAAAAATTGAGAATATGGATAGTATATTTCAGAATATAATTAGGAATTTGGTGAGTATAAAAATATTCGAGAAAAAGGGCTCACAGCCCTAGTTCCAACACATGAAACCAAAATAAGGTGTCAAGTGGGATCCGTCAAGTACTTATAGTTCGTTCGCCAAATTTTAGTTCATATTTTTGTTTACAATTTAAATTAGAATATGACAAATGAATTAGAAGTGTGACTAAGGCGGGAACCAACCGGAAAATGGATATAGTGGACAGGCTCCATGGAGTCTTTTTTTTTAATTTCTAAAAAACAATCACATATTTTCAAAAAATACAAGTCTACAAAATTTCAATGGAAAATACACTGTGTTTCAGGCGCAGCAGAAAAGACAAAATATGATAAATTTTGGAAAAACAAAGACCCCTTAAAAATTGCATTGTTCATGCCACACTGAAAATTTCTCCTTCTTTTTCCGTGGTCAAAATAGAAAGTATTTTACATGATTTTTTGCAGGCGCGTATTATATATAAATCATTATCTACAACCATGTATCTGTTTCAGTTTTTTTTAATCTTTAAATTTAAATTTTTCAAAACAACAGACATAGGATGGGCTCCAAATCGACCCTCTCGGGAGCCAACGTCTTGCGACAGTTCACGACCCTACACATGCATGCATCATACTCCCTCCATCTCAAGGTTTAAGACACATAACTTTTTTGAAAAGTCAAGCCATGTAAAGTTTGACCAAACTTTTAGAAAAAACTATCAAGAACTATTATATTATATAGATATTATGTGAAAATATGTTTCATGATGTATGAAAGGGTATGGATTATGTATTGTAAATATTAATATTTTTCTTTAAAAACTTGGTCAAACTTTAGGTAGTTTGACTTTTGAAAAAAGTTATATGCCTTGAGGCTTGGAACGAAGGTAGTATCTTTATGGCTTGTAAACTCATCGCTCTCGTTTCTTCTGTACTATTAGACGTGTGATGTTCCACTACGCAGTGAGAAGATTTTCCAGAAACAGTGGAGACAGACAACACTCCAAGGCAAATCACGAAATCCGGCAAGCCACGAGAGGCAGACGACAAAAACTGCTAGGGTTTAGGTGATAACCACATAGATAATCATAAGCGATCAGTAGAAACAGTAAAACATGGAGTAGTTCCTCTGTTCAGGATTATAGGTTATACGTGTATATCTAGGTTGTTAATTTAACCAATAAAATATAACTTATATATTATAAAAGTTATATAATTTAAAAATATAATCTCTAAAGTTTTTAATGATATAATTTTTATGCTATAATATTTATATTTTGTTGTTCAAAATAGCAATCTAGTTATCCGCGCGGGACTTATAATCCCAAACGGAGGGAGTACTTCTATAGGTCCAATACAATACGTTACTATATTTGAAAAACAGTCGGGGACTGACTAGTCAGGCGTGCTCCCTCTGCAGGCAATTACAGACAGAAAGCTGCAGGCAGCAGCTACTAACTAAGGGCATCACCTATGTATGTGAAAGAACTTGTTCATAAGCTGGCACCCACATACCACACCACAAGCTTATTGATTACATCATAATGTATCTAGTTGAACTTGTCTATAAGCTGACCCCACGTGTCAGTTAAAGTTGCACACATGCAAGAGAGAGGGGAGAAGCTAAAATAATATTCTATTGCTTATGGACAACCAACAGGCTTGTAGGTCACCCTTAAAGTTTTAAGCTTATAGATAGCTTATTGATAGCCTTCACTATGTTGCTTATGGATAGCCTTGTTTCCAACATAGTGGATGCCCTAATCGGAGATGTCCTTCACCTAACCACACCATCAGCAGCCCGTTATTAGCTCCTGCTCCCTGCAGCTTTGTTCTGACCTTTGTTTGGACTGATCGTGTCTCTTTGTTTGGCTTTCGTCTAACTCGGTGGCGGTACGTCTGTCGGACTGTTCCACGAGCAAACGTTGGAGCCTGCACGACTCCACGACCTGCATGTCGCCTCAGTCGTCGTTGTCGATAGAATAGAGTATGTACAGTACTAGTTTGCACGGGAGCGCAGATTATTCAAGTTTGTACGTATATGCTTCCGTATGTATATATCGACAGTAACAGGTACCAACCGCGTGCTTAAATTGATGCAAAGGGCTTGCTGGGATTGGAAGATCGGCAACGGGATTTTCCTGCTGGTGATTTAAGCGTTAAAACCGTATTCGACCAATGGCGCGAAGAATAGAGCAAAAAAATTCCCCAAAGAAATGTAGAAACAGAGTGCTTGTCTCATCTTACCCGCGTCAACCATAGGTCAAGAGAAATGACCGGCAGATTTAGATTTGGCCATCGAGGTACAGGTCGTTATCTCCACCGCAATCACATCGACCGATCGCGATCGGAACTTCCAAGTTAGTCTCATTCCGTGAAACTTCCATCTGTGCTGTGCACTACAAATTCGGAACGGTGTGAAGAAAATGCACCTGACTTGTAGCGCCCGAATAAATATCTACCGTCTCTTTGAAGAAAAAAATTTATCATCGACGAGACCAAGGCTGAAGAAAAAAAAAAACTGGGCAGTCGCTAGTAGGGGTCGTTTTCTAGATTTGTTTTAGTATGTAGGTTTACCTCATGTTTGGAGTAAATCTAGACACTAAAATAAGTATAGATAAATTTGCTTCACAAGACTAAAACATCTTATATTTTGAAACGGAGGGAGTAGTTAGCTATGTTGCAAAAAAAATTCTAGAATCCTTAGGTCGCTTTGGTTTTTCTTCTTTGTAAAGGTTGTTGTCACTTAAGACTCTCTTTCCTCTTTACTTTAGCCATTCTATATGGCCTGCCTTTTCTCTTTCTAATATAGCACGTGCAGTCCTTCTGCATGGTTCAATAAAAAAGATCTGCCGTCTCTGCATTTATAGCAAATGCTTCTTCCTAGCCTGCTCAATGATCATCGAGCTAAATAGCTAATGACTCTCCTCTTAACGGAGACTCTAGATCTTGCTAATCCGGCAAGAGAAAACGGCGTTCTCGAGCCATGTCAAGTTGATGAATGACAAGGAGGGCGAAATGCAGGTTCACTTTAATTTTCGGCACAAGCTTACGGCTCGCAAGAAAAGAGCAAAAAAATCTCCAAGGAAAAGTAAAAAACAGAGTGCTTGTCTGATCTTACCCGCGTCAACCATAGGTCAGTAGAAAAGTAAAACTTCCACCTGTGATGGGCACTTTGAATTCGGAACGGTGTGAAGAAAAATGCACCTGACTTACTTGTAGTGCCCGAACAAAATATCTATCTACCGTCGCGGTGTTCATAACATACCATCTTGTAGCTATTGTATATATGGTCTTCGACTTTTCTAAAATGTATCTCTTATACTCCCTCCGATTTCATAAAACAAGGTGTATAGATTTTTTTTTCATATATTAGACGTTGTATAAATTTTGGTCTAAGTTCTTATAGAAAATTAAACTATCAACATCTACAATACCGAATCAATGTCACTGCTTTTCGCACAAAAAAAAATCAGTGTCACTGGATACACTATGACATATTATTTCATATCGGATTTGCTAGTTCATCCGAGAACTTCTTATGTCTCACTCACCTCTCTCACCGTTATGTTTATCTCGCGATTCGTGCAATATGAGAGTTACATATGAGTTGCAACTAGGTTGTAGCTAAGAATTTAATGAGTTATAATTAGTTTGCAACTAAGAATTATCACAAATTTTATGACGACGTCAGCCGACTAATAAGACATAAAAAGTTCTCAGGCACCTAAGATGTAGACGCTCGATATAGCATAGATAGATTTTTTATATGTTTAATCAAACTTTATATCGTTTTAGTTTAGAAAAAAATTATATGCCTTATTTTGCAGAACGGATGCCATATATCTTATTGAAATGAGAGGCAAACACACCACCATATTCATCAACATAGCTTATTGGCCGTGTTGTGGGTCTGAATTGTAAATGATTTAGAGTTAAACCAGAATATAGACTATAGAGCAAACGTTTTAATTAGACTCACGATGGCGTTTTGATGATTTTTTTTTCATGTGCAAAAGTTGCCACCGAGCAACGTTGAATTGCCACCCTGTTGGCACTGAAGCAACACTGAATTGGCACCTTGTTGGTACTGAAGTTAACAGTGGTATGAGTAATACATTTGCTTTTCAACCCGCAAAGCCTCGAAGCCGTTTATCAGGAACGAACTGTATCAGCTCTCGACAGACCCCATGTGGAGAACTCACATAGTACTACATCTAACAGCTAAAGTAAATCTGATCACTTTGGCAAACATTGCCCAACAGCATCCACCCCACCAGAAACAAAGTAGCCAAGAAGAGGCGGTTTCCCGATCTCAGCAGCAAAATGCATCAGAGACAGAAAGAGCAGCATACAGAACAACACAGTTTTTGGCAATGTGAAATACCATATGACGAGGTTTTAATTCAAAGGAACAACTTGCAGCTCGCATCACTGGGAGTTTGGCACTACCATTAGCTGCCTCTGAAACATTTCACATTACAAGAAGCTAGAGTTGCAGTAGATAAAAAGCAGAGGTAGCCACAGCTTAAGTTATCACTGAACTACACAGACAGGTAACTGCTCAAGTCTGGTGTGCCAACAAAGGACTAGATTATCGTGCAGCCAGACAGTAGGCTCGAGCAATATCTGAAGCAGTTGCAGTTCAGGATATCCTCTGTTTCTTCTTAGCAAGGTTCTTAAATATAGACTGTACTTCGTCAGGTGTGACTGGTTTAGACGGATCACGGGATTCCTGCTCAAGGTATCCAAGAAAAGGAATAAGGACACATCAGGTATATGATAAAAGAAATGAATCATATGCATGCATAAAATATTCCTACTGCAATCTACGAAGATAAATGAAAAGGACATTAAGTTTGAGATTATGAGATGGTATTATGTGAACATATAACACCAATGGAGATATGAACAATGAAATGGATCTCATTTTAAAAAAATGTCATAGAACTACAAATTCAAACAAAATCTGTAATATGAGTAAACAAAACTACAAGCAAGCCAATTTACGGCTGCAAAAGGATTGAAAACAACATGTTGGACCTCTTAGAATTCTGATCCTACTGTACAGGCCTGCAGGGTGGATCCAGTTGAAGGACAAGGTTCCCCTGTGACCCCAGGGACCTTGAGCACAAACTCATGGCAACATTTTTATGTGTATAAGAGATGACCCAAAGCCTCCAAGTGATGTTACTATAAGGTGACCCCAGTGGACCATTCTCGTATATTTGCCATTCAAAAAGTATCAAACTTCTCAAGAATAAAAAATAATAATTGGCATGTTACTATTGTGTTGCAAACCAGACGTGGTTGATCACAGGGATATTGTCTGGAGTAGTAGATAACACAGTGCAGCCTGGCCTGATTCTTATAAGAAAAAACATGTGCTGCATGTTTCGAAACAAAAAACATTTTCTTTTTGTTAGCTTCAACTGAACATGTATGTTCTGGGGTACCACTGCTTAGCCTTCAACACACCTCTCACCATCAAATTAAAAGTTAACATTCTGTCCCCCTCTCTTTGAAACAAGGCATGTAACTTTGAAGTTCAGCCTAGAGCTATATATGAGAACTCAGCACAACTCAGACATAACTCACAGAAGAAACTGGATGCTTGGCCATATGATTGGGGATTAATAATGAAGCCATGTAATTAAGGATTAATAATGAGGCCAGGTTCTTTGATTAGGTCTGTATTTGTTGCAGCACTAAAACTTTAACTAACCAGGAGGTCAATCATGTTGCAAGCGATAACAGCTAGTTAAACAATCAGAAAGAGTAAACCTATCGTGACTACTATAAAGCTATAAAGTATTGTTATTATCATACTTGCTAGGAGTTTAGGAATCCTGATGGACTGCTGAACTATGCTGACCTTGATTACCAACCCTGTATTAGTATGATTGTTGGTCTAATATAGATAGAACAACATGGAGGCACACAAGCTCCAGGGATCACAGCATGTAGAAATTATCAACGACTCAAAACGTAAGTGACAAGTGATCTAAGTAGAGTTTTTCTAGATGAATAAGTAAAGAGTTTTACCAGAAAGGACTGGAACTCATTCTTCATGTCATTGATGCCGCTCAAAATCTCGATCTTCTGGACATGGTCAAGTGAATTGATAAAGTTAGCTTCAGCTCCTTCCTGCTGCTCCAACTTCTTCTGCCTTTTCTGCTTAGCCATCTTCTCATATTCCTCAATAGAGTCCTCCTTATCAGTAAGATGTGCAATGCCTCGTTGTGCATAGAAGTTGGTGCATGTTCCACATCTACATATAATCTCTCTCCACCCTTTTGACATGAAAAAGGGCATAGTTTTCTCTGAATCAGCTGACTTTGTATTAATATCCACTCCTAGCTTACAGTTGCCACCTGAATTGTCACCAAAATTGGACCTCTCTGAAGCTGCAATATCTTTTGTCGAGTTATCCTCGACAGAGGTCTTTCCAACACTTTGATGGTCTACAGGAGCACCATTTTCATTCTCAGTGCCTTCCATACCATTTGAATCAGCAGCAACAGCTTGTGAGGTTGATGCAGAAGTTTGCTTACTAGAAGCCCAAACTGAATCAGGATAGAGTTTCAAGAAAGAACAAACAGGCGAGCATTTATGGCATATGAAATCCTCAAAGAGTGGCTCCCCTTCCTCATCGCATGGTATCTGTAAAGCAAGGAAGCCATTAATCACAAAATATGTTAAGTACCTATGAATATCTGACACTATGTAATACTAAATCGAGAAAGAACAAACATGTGTGCAGCGCACCTGCTAAAGCCTATTAGTAAAATAGGAACTATATCAATATGTGGAGTGTGTTACAGGACTGATCAAGAAAGAGATACTCAGTTGCAGGTAACATAACAATGACATGGACAATTGTACTCCTAAGAAAAATAGAAAAATGGGCAAGAAAATGCAACAGCAAAAACTCAGAAAGCACTAGTCATACAATGCATTCGTTTTCAACTTTAACTAGTAAGGGGTGTTAATGCTATGTTTCTAAGAATCAAAACAATGAACCTAGCAGAAAAATTATGGTAAATAGAGGCGAAAGAATATATGGGAGCAGTACTAGGACACAGTTAAAGGTGTGTGTCACCCAAATCAGGCAAACTTACAAGAATCAGCACAGAGGAGGCATTTAACAAATATTATCCAATTAAAGAAGATTGTGGAAAGTAGAAAACCTTTTCGTCAGAGTCAAGTCCAATATGATCCTCATGAAACCAATCCTCACAAATACAGCACTGTATCATCTCAACTTGCTCCTTGGCTTCTGGATCAGGATAAGGCCTACTGCACGTGCAATACGAACCCTTGAAATTCTGATTATAAGAATTTCCTGGGTTCGCAGGATCTTTCTCAGGGTTCAGTTTGCAGAGGTGGCCTCCAAACTTTGAGTTGCCACAATCACAACGAAAGTTTCGCTTTGTCCAAAGCTCAACAACCTTTGGAAAAAAAACAGGAGGCATTTTTCAGGCATTAGTTGTGTGCGCCAATTACATACAAACATAATGCAGAAGATAGCAACTGATTAAGCATAATGTTATAATTCCTAAATTCTTTGCATGCAAATGAGAAAGAGAAACCCAGCTGATCAGCAAAAACATCCCTCACTGCCACTAAAAACTGATAGTGATCTACAAGCATAGCAAAGCCATTTTTAGAAGTAAATTGGATACTGTCATTAGATGACTTTACATACTCCCTCCGTCCGAACATAAGTGCGAATTAGTGTGTAGATGCATATGAATCCAAAAAAACCCAAGTCACTTATTTTGGGACGGAGGGAGTACTTAGCGTGATCAAAGTCTATATATAGTGTGAAACGTCTAGCAATACTTAATGCTGGAGATGCTCATAGATATTTCAACAACCAGCATTGCAAGACCCAAATATTACATCTTGACAGCCTGGCACACCTCAACGCAGCAAAACACCCAGTTTAACCTCAAGCACACATGACTGCTGAAAGAGCACGATAGACCATGAACAATCTATAAAACAGCAAGTCACAGATCATCACACTACTAAAAAGACGTTCAGAAATTGCCGCTGCTTCAGGGTCACAGTGAAAAAATGGCATTCATCCACGACACATCATCAATCGGCTACAGTACTAGCAGGAACATGGATCCACATTTCCCCCAAAATTAGTCATCCCATTTCGTTGGCTGCTCCCTGATCAGACGCCTATGAACACCAATCCAGGCGCATACTATAACTACACCTCAAGCAGTCAATGTTTAATCGAAGGGATGGCGTTAGAAGAGAATGAGGGGATCACCTCATGGCCGTCGTGGCAGGCGAGGCAGCAGGCGGTGCAGACCCCGGCGACGCCGTCGGGCACACAGGTGAGGCAGGAGAAGACGGCCTGGCGCTTGAGGTAGCCGGCGGCGTAGGTGCACTCGTCGCCGTCGTCGCCGCCCAGCACCAAATCCGCCTCCTAGGGTTTCACAGAGAAGACTGAGCACCGCCAGATCGAGCGCAAAAAACGTCAGCTGAGAGCGAGCGAGCGCGTGCGGGAGGGTTTACCAGCTCCTCGGCCTCGATGCCGTCCATGTACTCCCTGATGGTGACTGTCTGCTCGACCTCGTCCTCGAAGACGGCGTCGGTCCCTTCGGCGGCCATGACAGACCTAGGGTTAGGGTTTGGGGCGGGACGAGGCGGAGCGGGAGAGTTGGGCTCGCGTGCTCGTGAGATTGGGTTTGGGGAGAGGAGGATGAGAGTTGGGAAGAACAAATCTAGGAGGAGGAATGGCAGGAGCGAGATTTTAATGTGTTTTGCCTCCGCGAATCTCCCGGGGAAGAGGTGAAAGGCGACGCGCGTACAGGAGGGGGTTTTCTGGGTGTGGACACGGCTGGGTTTATATTCGAGTCTCTGAGACGTGGGGACGGGTCTGGCATGAGAAGGGGACCATATGTCAGTGTGAAGGTAACGCGAGATAGATATTTCTGTTTGTTTTGGGCGGGAGGCGCCGCTTTTGGTTTCCCGCCACCGCGATTGGACAGCCGCGGGGATGTGCCGTCGAAGGAAGCAAACCGAAAGTGATTCACGACAGTTAATGTAACGTGGCGTCTGCGTTCACTTTTTTTCTAAAGTTGCTTATTTTTAAAAAATCGAGTATATTGTGTGATTTTTTTTTTCGAATACCGATCTATTAATAATCAGCAGCCGTAGCAGTATAAAGTGTCAAAAGTAATAAAAATTACAAATATATCATTGGACTACACTAAAAAACAACCTAAACAGTAAAAAAGGGAACCCTCCCACGAGCGATGGTCCATAATCAGCCACAACTACAAGGTTCCAAGACCACCGGAGGTGGAGCGGACCAACAACATCGTCGACGAGGCGGACGAAACCCTATATGGGTTTTAGGGTAGCCGCCATAGTCGCCTTTGACTATTCCTCATGTATTGGTTCTTAAAATTCCCTTCACATGGATCAACGAAGTCTCCTAATTAAACTGGGACATAAATTTTCCTCGTAAGTTTGGCTACACTATATGTGATTCTTATGATGCGAGTGTCATAAGGGTCACTTCCTTTCGCCTTGAGCTTCCACGAGCAGGCTTATCTTTCGCGAGATGCATGGATAAAAGGTAAGGTTTTATGTACATGCTTAAGAAGGAAACACCCCACGCCATACAACTTAACCCAAAAAACTATACTAGGAGAGAATTAGTGAAGTCCCTGGGACTGCACTCGCTCACGATCTCGCTTCGGCTTTAGTCGTGTTGCACAAGGAAGTCACCGAGCACGCTTATGAATTGCGGTGGAAATAAGCTCTCGTGGGAGGAAGCACCAAGAATCTATATTCTTCATTCCTTTTATCTTATGAAAATTGAGTGTATTGTTCGTGCTCACGAGTGTGCAGAGTCTATAATGCACGCACACATCAATCGTGTCATTGTTTATTGATAATTATTATTTTCCATGGTTTAACCACACACATAATTATGAAAGATGAATTGCATTTTTTTCTAACTATGAATGTGTCATAGAAGAACAAAATTGCATGAAATGATGAAGCCAGTTACTTGTGTTGTAACGTCTTGGACCTCCCTCGCTAAATCTTGCCTCCTCATTCGGTACTGAAGAATTTTGAGGGTTTAGGGATTGTAAGAGAATGCACTACTAGAAAAACAGCTATAGGTAAATCACATACCCGTGGAACACCGAAAAAAAAGTGCCACATGGGTATATACTCGTGGCGCACCACATATAAGCTACCTATGGCGCACTGCGAAAAATGATGCACCACGGGTAAGTTTTACCTCGGCTGACGGGGATGGCCTCTGTGGCGCACCACTATGCCATGCGCCATGGGTAAGGGTGCTGCAAATTTTGAATCCCCCCTCTCCTCCGTGTGGATTGCCTTTTTGAGTTAAAAAAATGATAAAATCTTTAAAAACTAAAATCCTTTGAGATGTAGTTAAGTTATGTGATCTAGTTTTTAGGAAAAAATTAACAAATATTAATTCTGTCATTTTTTTGCAAAAAAAATATTATGTCTCGATAAAACGGATATAAATTTACATACTACCTTGGATTTAAAAGTATTTTATATGAAATTTATCTATACGGAATTCTACATCTGATGGCAAAAAATCGAAAAGAAAAAAGTTATAACAAAAATAAGATTTTTCCTGCAAAATAAAAAAAAGAGCTAGCGGGATTTGAATTTGAATCCCCGCCTATCCCTTCCCCTTCTCATACTCTTCTCCTCCACCTTCCTCTCCCATTCTCCTCTCCTCTACTCTCCTCCTCCCCTTCGCTTCTTCTCCTCCTTCCCTTCTCCTCTCATCCTCCTTCTCCTCCCCTTTTCCTCTCCTCCTCCCCTTCTCCTCCTCTCCTCCTCCCTATCACCTCCGACCATGCTGTCCTCCTCTGATCGCACCTCCTTTGGTCGCGCCCTCCTCCGGAAGTATCGAGCGCCACCTCCGATCGCCTCGGCCCGCACCCGCTCGACGTCGACGAGGACCGGCATGACCACGCCCTCCCGCACCTACATGCGGTTGTAGGTTGTGGTCGCGGTCACGACCTCCAAGCTTGAGATCCAGTGAGGCGACGATAGCGAGGAGGGACTCAATTGCTTTTGTTTTCAAAATTAGGGTGTTTTCTAAAAAAATGTTTTTCAAAAGATGTATCTCTGGCGCACCGAAACCCCTTACCCATTGTGCACTGAGTGTTGCACCACAACTAATTTTTACTGGTGAGCCTCGAGTAGTGAAAATTGTGTTGGAAATATGCCAAAGAGGCAATAATAAAGTGGTTATTATTATATCTTTGTATTTATAATAAATGTTTACATCCCATGCTATAATTGTATTAATAGGAAACATTAATACTTGTGTGTTTTGTAAACATAAAAGAGTCCCTAGTAAGCCTCTTGTTAAACTAGCTTATTGATTAATAGATGATCATGATTTTCTGGTCATGGACATTGGATGTTATTAATAACTTTTCTTTGAATAGGGATAGGGGACTCGAAGGACCCCCGATGCTGCATTCATTATCGTCAGTGGGATATGATTACATAGAGGACCTCAAAAACTATGAAAGTTACAACCTGGCCCTTGAAATATGCAGAGAAGACCCTAGAATAAAAATAAAAAAGTAATCTGATCTAGGTCTTCTTCCTCCACCGCATCGTCTGAGCAAACTACACAGCCGACGTTCTCCTCCACCACCAGGGAACCTGCCACTTAGGGTGCAAAAGAAGATGAGTGCCGACACTGATATGTTGAAGAAGGTCCTCCACAGGAGGTTGAAATAGTGTCTCAGCATCGGCACCGAGGAAAGCCACCATGTGGGTATCTCCAATCTGCAGTAGCAATCCCCACCAACTCCCGGACCTATAGATCCTCACGCCTCTGCCCAAACTCCCCACGCCACCATGGTCAGCTGGAGCGAGTATAAGCATCAAGAGCTGCAGAATCCAGAAGAGACCATGAGCCTTGGCCTTATTAAAGGAAACAACGGCCTACCCCATCGCTCCAAGCTCCAACCTATGGAGCTTTAGCACGACAGGAAAGAACCGAAGGCAGCGCTGGATCTGGCCCAAACCCAACACTCTGTTCCTAACAACTGGCATCAATCCAAAGACCGACATCAAGCCAAAATGCCTACTACTACTATGTACAATATGAGCTTTCCTTCCATATCTCCCCTGGGTGGCAGCACCGTCAAAGTCGATCTAGAGGAGAGCTCGGGAACGGGAGTCGACTCTCAACTATAGCTGGATGGGGAGAGCTCTCTCGAAGGGACACCCACCAGGGGAAGTTTCATTACTCGATGATATTAATAACAAGATCATATCATTAGGAGAATGATGCGATGGAAACACACTCAAAGTAAGCATAGCATAATATCAAGTCATTAAGTTCGTTTTGCTATAAGCTTTCAAATACATAGTAACCTAATCCTTCGATCATGAGATCATGTTAATCGCCATCACGGGATGAGTGCTTTGATGACATCAAATACCACTTTGTAACTAGGTGGTTATAAAGGTGGCATTGGGTAGTCTAAAAGTATGTGTTTAAGCGCATGGATTAAGAGTGGGATTTGTCCATCCAAATGACGGATAGATACACTCTAGGCCCTCTCGGTGGAATGTCATCCAATTGTCTTGCAAGCATGTGACTAGCTCACAAGGGATGTCATATCACGAAACAAGTAAATAGTACTTATCGGTAACGAGGTTGAACTAGGTATGGAGATACCGATGATCGAACCTCGGATAAGTAAAGTATCGCGCGACGAAGGGAATCGTATCGTATGTTAATGGTTCATTCAATCATGAAGTAATCACTGAATATGTAGGAGACATTATGGATCTCCAGATCCTGCTATTGGTTATTGATCGGAGAGGTGTCTCGATCATGCCTGCATAGTTCACGAACCGTAGGGTGACACACTTAAGGTTCGATGTTGTTTAAGTAGATATGGAATATGAGTTGGAGACTGAATGTTGTTTGTGGTCTCGGATTGGATTCAGGACATCACGAGGAGATCCAGAATGGTCCAGAGAATAAGATTCATATAATGAAAGTCATTTTCTAGGGTTCGGAAAAAGTTTCGGTATTTGACTAGAGCTTCTAGAATATTCTAGAAGGGGCCACTAGTGGGACCACCACCCCAGGAGGGGCCACATGGGTCGGAGAGATGCTGCGAGGGCCATGGGCCAGCCGCACCAACACCCAAAGGTCCCAACCGTCCATCCCAAGGATTTAGAGCAAAACCCTAAATAGGAAAGGGGAAACTTGGGGGGCAAGTTCCCCCCCCCTCTCCCTATGTGCGCCGGCCCTAGGAGGGAAGGACCAAGGGGTAGCCCCAGACGCATCCCCCCTCTATATAAATAGGGGAGGGGAGGGCGCCACCCTTGCCCCTTGATCCCAACCCTAGCCGCCACCCTCCTCCTTCCTGCTGCTCCAGCTTAGGCAAAGCCCTCCAGGATTCTCTCCTCCACCACCACCACCACGCCGTCATGCTGCTGGGATTTCGAGGGGATCTACTACCTCTGTTGCCTGCTGGAACAGGGAGAGGAAGGTCTTAATCGACTCTGTACGTGTGACCGAGTGTGGAAGTGCTGCTAGAAGGATCGTCATCGCAATCTTGAGATTGGCAAGTGATCGACTACATCAACCACGAGATCTGATCTCGTTAACGCTTTGGATCTACGAGGGTTAGTTCTCTCCTATATCGTTGCACCTATCTCATAGATTAGATCTTGGCTTTTCCATAGATTGGATCTTGGATTTATGTGTTCTTGCGGTAGGATTTTTTGTTTTCCATGCAACGAACCCTATAGTGGTATCAGAGCCAAATATATGGGTGGATCTGTTGCATGAGTAGAACACAATGGTTTTATGGGAGTTGATGCTTTTGTTGTCGCTTGATTTTCGTGTACTTTGCATCTTGCCGGATGGTGGGATGAAGCGGCCTGGGCTAACCTTACATGTCGTCGCATATGAGACTTTATCCACGCTCAATGTACAACTTTTATTACACAAGTGGATTTGCGGGTGTCTATCTCTCCCACCATAGTTAAGATTCAATTTACAATCTGCACTTTACAACACTTGTATCAGCGTTGTGGTTCTTGTTCGTAGGTAAGAACGATTCTTATTCGAAAGCCCCAAGCCACGTAAAATATGCAAAGAAAATTAGAGGTGTCTAACTTGTGTTTGCAGGGGCATGTGATGTGATATGGCCATGATGTGATTGTGATTATATTTGATGTATGAGATGATCCTTATTGTAATATGGCAACCGGCAAGATCCTAATGGTTCTCTTTAAATTTGTTAAGACCTACGTGTCTATTCATCATGTAATATCTTTATTCCAAGTAGTTTTAATAGTTGCTATTAGTGATGGACAACCATGAAGCGGCGCCACGGACCTTGACGCAATGTTGGTGATGATGGAGATCATGCCTGTGCTTTGGAGATGGAGATCAAAGGCACAATAATAAATGTTATATCATATCACATATTATGAATTGCATGTGATGTTAATCCTTTATACATCTTGTATTGCTTAGATCACGACGATAGCATTATAAGATGAACCCTCTCACTAAATTTCAAGTAATAAAGTGTTCGTCCTTAGTAGACACCGTTGCTAAGACTCATCGTTTAGAAGCATCTCGTGATGCTCGGGTGTTATAGATTATACATGTGCATACAATGGGTGCAAGCCAGATTTGCACATGCGGATACTAAGGTTAACCTTGACGAGCCTAGCATGTACAGGCATGGTCTCGGAACACGGAATACCGAAAGGTAAAGCATGAATCATGTGGATGATATGATGAACATGTTGATTGTTCGCCTTTGAAGCTACATATTCTCTCGTGATGATCAAACTTGGTGTATGTAACACCCCCAGACCGTCCATATGCAAGTTTTAGAGATTTCTGCCAAACCCGCATAGAAACGATTCAAAGGTGCCTACCAAGAAGTTTCGTGCGGATGGAAAACTAAGTAATACCATTACACATTAGTCCATGATGGAACCCACAAAACATATATATATATACAACAATGACTCAATGAGTCAAGAATACAAATATTCAATACAAAGATCCAAATCACCTTCAAAACGCTACAATATCCGAGTACGGGTAAGAAATAAATTGGGCTAAGAGTCCTAAAGATTAACAAATGGCATCCATAACCCAGCCTAGTCTAAGCCGGAAGGGTAACCCTGCTAACAACATCGATCTCAAACCTGCTAAACAAAAGGGGCGCCAACAAAGGTCAAAGGAAAAGGAGAGTCGTCGGTACTGAGGCCAATATACGTCGAGACTTAGAATTTGGCGGCTCTCGCCTACAAAGGTATGGTGGACTGAAGCGGCAGCGCAGCATGCACTAAACAACCTACAGAGACTCAATACCACTGTCGGCTATCAGAGAGAGATGAGAAAGACTTATTCGGATCCAACCTGATACTACCACCAAATAAACCCATCCGTGTATTTCCCCCCGAGACCAAACGAGGAAGTCAAGCCGAGAAAACTCACACGATTGGCAATTTTATTCATTCTTTCCATGGTGGTTATCCAACTTACTAGTCATATCAGATACAAGTCAAATTTTATAACAATAAAGTTTAGTTATAGTTGTCTATGATCGAGATACGGTGCTCCAAGTCGTCCATAACCGTGGACACGGCTTTTCGAAAAAAATTAACCCTGCAAGGGTGCACCAAAGTTTCCACACGCACTTCGATCCTTTTTGCCAGATTAGTTAACATACACCCATCGGTATGTCAGCGGGGCCTAGGACACGACGCTTTCCCAAACCGAAAGCAAGCACATGGGGGCCATCCGAAAGAGCTACCCATACAAGGTATAGCTAATCCTCCTCGTACAGACCCTGAGGTTACATGGACTTGCCACACGAGCAGAGTCATAGACAATATATTCCCGTGATAGAGTGTCGCACCTACGCAACAGTAATAAACGCTCATCGAGCAACATGTAATAAACATGGGATAACATGGCTTACATGGCATAACGTGGCATAAAAACATCAAACTAGTTTGTGGCCCCCAGTACAGTACTTTGAAATCAGGTACTAAGCCGATAGGGGTGCCCACACACCCCACATGTGGTTAGCGCGCTTAGTCTCGGAACAGGTGTCAAGAACTCGAGTCCTAGGTCGACACAAGTGGGCGGTTAACAACCAAATCTCAACTATTACTCACCAGTGCCTCTTCATTAATTATATCTATTTTAATATTTAATTAACCAGCTATAATTAAAACCACAAACATCTCCACCTTTATGAATATGCCAACCCCCAACATCAGTGGAACATCGACAACACGAAGCAGCACCTGAGCAAGAGACTACGACTCGCAAGGCCAACTGTCTACCCAAACAACATGCAATAGGATGTGTCCAGGGCAATATAAAGATTGTAGGGATATATAAAGGGGTACGGAATCTAAAGCATCGTAACGCAGATAGTAATATATCAACATGAGGAAGTAAAGACTATAAATGTAAAATAGGTAGAAAGGGGGAGATTGCTCGTCTGGAAACACTGCCAAAGATTCATCCAAAGATCGGGTTGACACTCGTATCAACTCATCGGCCTAATCCATGAAGAAGCAAAGCACTAGAAGAAACACCAAATGCACTAGTATTTAATACTACGACAGAAGATCGTGCATGATGCTTGTATGATGTATGACATGGCAAAAGATGTGATACAATTAGGCAATATTAAGCGAAACCGGGGTCCCGAAAATTATTTAGTTAGTTCGTGTTATTTAGATACCCCGCATTTTAAATATTAGATTAACAAGGCAAAACATGACGGTTCTCTACACAAATTTAAATAGAGTCAAAATAAGACTAGAAAATCCCGCATATGGTCTCCATATTTAATTATGAGGTGAATCGACATAATGCCCCCAAACCACAAAATATGTATGCGAGCATAAACAATTTATATGCAGAAGTTGTATATAGCATTTATAAAATAGGGGCTTGGATAGGGGTCACACATAGGGGGTCGGCAATCTTGGTTCTGTTGGGTTCCCAACATAGAAAACAAAAAATTTCCTACGATGGGAATTGTATAGGCCATGATATATTTATCTAGATACAATCAACGGGTGTATATACATCCAGAATACATACCCTTGAAGACTGACAAAGCTTTATGAGTATGGACCCGTTGGTGATGTAGTCGATCTCTTGCTGATCTCAAGATCGTGTGGAAGTCCGACAACACCACAACTCAGCGGAGCATCTGTGATCGCACACACGTCCGGGACCTCGACAAACTCCGTGACCTTGATCCAGCAGTGCAGCGGAAGTAGCAAATCCTTGCTCTAGAAAAGCCACCAGGAACATGTATCTCGCTAAGCCGAGACCATGGGGGAATAGTATTAGAGGGAGAGAGAGATCCTTCACGAGGAGGTGTCAGTGAGAGGGAGGGAGAGGGAGTCCTTTTATAGGGGGAAGGGGCATCCCCTCCCATGGCTGGCGGCCAAGGTGGTGCCCCACCTCTTCCCTGATTCATGTGAGTGGAGCTTCCACTCACAAATTTGAATCTCCATTTCCTCCACTCAAAATCCCACTCAAATCCCATTAAATTTCCACCAAATTTAATGTAATCTCTCATTAAATAAAACTCCTTTTATTTATTTATTCAGAAATTTGTCAATTACATTAATTAACAAACATTCACATAAAATCCCTTGCTACTTTTCAATTTCACATGCAGAACCAATTTCAGCAATTTCACCCAAAACAATTCCAGTGTCCATTGAAATAATTCCAACGCTTTGATATTCTTTTTTTGGCAACTCATTTTCTCCAAATGGTGTCGATATCCCTTAAGTGTGTCACCCTACGGTTCGCGAATAATGCAAACATGATCGAGACCCCTCTCCGATTAATAATCAGCAGTGGGACCTGGAGATCCGTACTGACTCCTACACATTCAATGATGACTTCTTGTGATCGTGAGAACCTTAACATTGTAACTAAATCCTTTTGTCTCGCGATATTTTACATGTCCGAGATTCGATCATCGGTATCCCATACCTAGTTTGATCTTGTTACCGACATGTACTCTTTTCTTGTTCCCGTGATATAACATTCTAGTGATCCCTATCACTTGCTTGCAAGATATATCAATGTGATATCACCGAGAGGGCCCAGAGTATATCTCTCCATCATTTGGATGGAAAAATCCCACTCTTGATCCGTGAGCCTCTACATAACATTATCGGAGTATCTGAACCCACATTTATAGTCACCCAGTTATGGTGTAACATTTGATGTTATCAAGCTACTCTTCATATGTTAGTGATTGACATGATCTCATGGTCTAAGGACTAAAGTTACTTGTAATGATGTTATAGAAATTTAAACATAATGACTTTGATTGTATTACTATACTTCGGATGAATGTTCAACACACTATTCCACCAATGTTGTGACCTTGTTATTAACAACATCCAATGTCCATGATCAGAAAATCTTGATCATTGATGACCCACAAGTATAGGGGGTATATCATAGTACTTTCGATAAATAGGAGTGTTGATCCCAACGAGGAGCAGAAGGTGTTGACTAGTGGTATGGAGCATGAAATCTCTGTAAATACTTAGTAAAGGATTTTTAGGTTTTTTTTAAAGTAAGAAAATAAAGAGCAAGTAAATACAGACAACAAATAATTGTAGTTGTGGCCCAATTCTTTCTTAGCAAAGGACAAGCCGGTGGAAATACTAATGAGGACCAAACGTTCTCGAGGACACATGGGAATACTGTCAAGTGCTTTCATTTCAAATAGCTGATTAATCTTCTTTGGTTTTATAAGTGTTGTGTGGGTGAACCTATGCTAATGTACCGACCTTACTTGGACTAATACATATTTGTGATTAAACCCTTGTAAGCATCCGCAACAACAAGAAATCAATTAAGATATAAACCTAACCACAACCTTAAACTCTAAGATCCTACACTCCCTTGTGCAATGGTTTCCTAACGAGGGTTCAGGTTTCTGTCACTCCGGCAACCCCATAATTAGTATCCAAATACACGATGCATTCCCCTAGGCCCATAAATGGTGAAGTATCATGTAGTCGACGTTCACATGACACCACTAGAAGAATAGCACCACAACTTAAATATTAAACCATTGAATAATACCTCAACACAAATCCACTACTAACAACATGACTTCTCCCATGTCCTCAAGAACTAAACGAACTACTCACGTGACATCATATGGATCAAGATCAGAGATGATATAATGATGGATAACAATCTGAACATAAACAATAATTTAATAGTTCCACTCACAAGCATCAACTACAATAGTAATCAACACCGGGAAAGTTTCCCCTAAGAACTATGCAAGATTCAACACAATTGTTATAGAGGGATGGAGTGGTGATGATGGTGCTAGTGGACATGATGATGTGGATGATGATGATGATGATGATCCCGATGAAGTCTAGCTTGATGATGGTGTTGATGGCGACGATCTCCCTCTCCGGGAAGGAATTTCCCCGACAGAAATCTATCTGCCAGAGAGCTCTTTCTCTCTCGGTGTTTTCCACCCCAAAGAGGCGGCGGAATCTTTATGTGGTTGCTCTCTGTGTATAGGGTTTCGAGGAGAAGATATAGGCAAGAGGGCAGAGCCAAAGGTGGGCCAGGGTGGCCACACCCCCTGTAGGCGCGACCTAGGGTGGCCCACGCCTGGGGTGTGTGGGCCCCCTGTGGCCCAACTCCGCCTTCCCTTCTGTCTTCCTTCGTCTTCTAGGAAATTATAATTTTCCGTAGTTTTTCTGGTATTTTTCTGGTCTTCACGAAATTGCATCAAAACACCGCGTTTTCCATCAGAATCCTGACTCCGGCAGTTCATCTTCCAAGAATCATCCAACATGCAAAAATAGAAGAAAAGATATAAGTAACACCTCTTAATATGAAATATATTAATGAATAGAGGCAAATTATGATATAGAATGGTGATGCGAATTGGACGTACCAATCATCTTGTTAATCAATGAGCTAGTTTATATGAGAGGCATAACTAGGAACACTTTATTTGTTCATTAAACACACATGTATTAACGTTTTCTTTTAATACAATTATAGCATTTAAAATAAACATCTATCGTATACTTGGAATACGATAATAACAACTTTATTATTGCCTCTCGGGCATATTCCCTTCATTCTCCCACTTGCACTGGAGTCAATAATCTAGTTTACATTGTGATAAATCTAACACCCATGGAGTTTTGGTGTTGATCACGTTTTGCTCTGGGAGAGTTTTAGTCAATGGATCTGCCATATTCAGATCCGTGTGTACTTTGCAAATCTTTATATATCCATCCTTGACATGCTCGCGGATAGAGTGAAACCGACGCTTGATATTCTTGTAATTCTTGTGAGACCTTGGTTCCTTGGCGTTGTGGCTCAATTGTTGTCATAATAGATCACCATTGGGTCCAATGCGCTAGGAATCACACCCAGTTCTGTTATGAACTCCTTCATCCAAACTGCTTCTTGTGCTGCTCCGAAGCAGCAACATATTTTGCCTCCATTGTTGATCCCGCCACCACGGGTTGTTTGGAGCTCCTACAACTATCTGTTGCTCCATTCATGAAAAATATGTATCCAGATTGAGACTTAGAGTCATCCGAATTGGTGTCGAAGCTAGCGTTGACATAACACTTAGCGACGAGATCTTCTTCACCTCCATACACGAGAAACATATCCTTAGTCCTTCTTAAGTACTTAAGGATATTCTTGACCGCTATCCAGTGTTCCGAACCTGGATCAAATTGGTATCTACTAGTCAAACTAATAGCATGTGCCACATCCATTCTTGTACATAGAATGGCATACATTATAGAGCCTATGGCTGAAGCATAGGGGATTCAATCCATTATCTCTCTTTCTTCTGCCATATCCAGACTTTGAGTCTTACTCAATGTCTTGCCTTGCAAAATAGGTAAGAACCCTTTCTTACTTCCATCCATTTTAAACTTCTTTAAAATCTTATCAAGGTATGTAATTTGTGATATCCCAATTAGATGTCTTCATCTATCCTTGTAGATCTTGATGCCTAATATATATGATGCTTCACCAAGGTCCTTCAACAAAAATTTGTTGTTTAGATAACTTTTAACCTCATTTAAAAGATCTATATCATTTCCAATCAACAATATGTCATCCACATATAATATTAGAAATTCCACAGAGCTCCCACTCACTTTCTTGTAAATCCAAGCTTCTCTGTATGTTTGGACAAATCCAAACCCTTTGATCACTTCATCAAAGCGGAGATTCCAACTCCGGGATGCTTACTTCGGTCCATAGATGGAACATTGAAGTTTGCATACTAGAGTTTTCGCAAATACTTTTCATCTTTAAAATAGTTTTCACAAGCACTAGACTCAACATCGACCAATAGCAAGGTTTTCCTACGGTCGGTACTGCTCTGATACCAAAACATGTGACACCCCCGGGATCAGGGCTAAACAAATCCCAGACCTCCGTTTGACATAAGCTTAACCTTGAGCTCGAGGATATCCAGTGAAGAATCGGTAACACAACAGTGACCCTACGACACAAAATTTATTACAGCAAGCTCATAACTGAGCAGAGAACCAAATTATTACAAGTAGAGGTCATTGGCCACAAACATCAAACAACGGAAGGAAAATTATGCTATTAAGTATAGCAAACTTAACAAATGGTCTAAGAGGCCTGAAGCATAACGATGACGTCCCAACCCATAGATTCCAGGCTGCCGGCCGAGAACCGCAAGCTACTCGTCGGTGTCGATGTAGCACGGAACTGGTCTTCAGGGGAACACTTACTCTGCCAAAAGTTTCAACAAAGCAAGGGTGAGTACAGGGTGTACTCCGCAAGACTTCTGGATAGTGGAGTTGTTTTGCATAAAGCCACTTCTGTTTATAAAATAAGGGAGAGAAGAAGCTCGTCTAATCAGAGTATTTTAAAAGGGGATCAGAGAGCGACATCTCCGAAATATTGATCATCATATTTTGATATCCACCAAATCATCACCATCTACCAACAAGTATCACCCCCTCGTACCCATGAGGAAGCATCCTTAAGCACTCATTGATCTACCAAGTTTTACGATTAGGTTATAGTTCTCTATGATCTTAGAATCTGGTAACCAAGCGTTCATAACCGTGAACACGGCTTTTCTAAAAGATTATTACCCTGCAGGGGTGTACAACTTACCCGCACGTACTAACCTTCTCTTAATGCCACTAGATAAGCCCTCTTCCTTGGAGGGCCGATAGAGGGCGGTTAGACACGACCTTTACCTTGCTTTCGCCGAGACCATGAGTCATGCAATAAGTATTGTTCCGCCGTAACGGGTCAAATTCCGAAGTCGGTACTTAAAGATGTGAGGCGAGGTTAATTTACCAGGGGCGCCATCAACCCCAAGCAACTCGGTCCACGCTTCCCTACCTGTTATGAATGCACCTCCTTCACCTCCTCTTTCGAAAATGTTTTCAATGCGTATGTCAAATGGAACGCCCGAACTATGTGACTCATGGAATCTACTAGGAAAGTTAGTTTCTCGTGAGGTTTTCCAGGCCCCGTGTGGTTGTACGCTTGTCTCGGTTCCAAAGGCAAGAACTCAGGTCCTAGCGGTGGCGAGCATGGGACTAGAAAAACCACATCCCACCGTGGCCTCCCATACAAGCCTTAGCATGTTTAACTTATATCACCTCTGATATCATCTCATCACGTTCTCCTGTCATACTAGATTATCTGCATCTGATACATCATCTAGATGAACCAGCACTGACAGCTATGCATGGCTAAGCAAGACATAGATATAAGCTCTAGCAGTGCACACAAGCCAAACCTAGTTATGATAGGAGCAGTGGATCAGGTAATATAAGCTCAAAGGGAGTAATGCAACAGATAGGATACTCTATCTATCGATAAAAGACCACAGTAGAATCGTATGCAACATGCCAGGAATTGAAATGGTTTCGAAATCATAGGATTATATCATGGTAGGGATGTGCTTGCCTTTGCCAGTTGATAGCAGATAGACAGATCTTTGGAGGCCTTGTGCTTGACTTGGTTACATTTGTTCAAGTATCATCCGTCGATCTTCGATGGTCTTGACCTTGGTCTTCAATCTCGATCTCGATCTCGATATCGTATTCTACCGGGAAAAACCAAATCACCGGAAAGAAAGGGAAACAATCAACACATGGCATAGATGCAATGCTCAAGCAAGTATGATGATATGACAAGTTAAATTGTATCGAAAAGTAACCCTAAAGCATGCTCGACAATTTAATCGGGGTTCCGAGGGGTGAAAAACCTAAATCGGGGAAACTCCGGAATCACTTGTGAGGGGTTACTATGTTCTTCTAAATAAACTTGTCATATAAGTTGTTGAACAATGCATGATTATAGTGTAATTAGATTGTTCTTATTTTTGTGAACATTTTGATATATTATTTGTATTTTTCTGACTTATAAATAATAATTTATTCATTTTACAAATTTTATTCAAATTCTAAAATTATTAAATCATTTAAATTGGTTTATTGCGCACGGCTGACATCAGCACATGCCCTAAACCTTTTTACACATAGGGCTAGGCTAGACCTAGACACAGACAGGTGGGGCCCGAGGTGGTTTGACCAGGAGCTGACCCGCGGCTGGCGTCACGGTGATGTCAGCCTGACGTCACCCGATGGTGAGCTCCCTGGCGACGCACGGGGACGGCGAAGGAGCGCGCACGGGGATGCGAGACCTAGCGTACTAGAACGAGGGCATCGCGGGCTACCTATTAGTGGTGGTGCGCTACCAAATGGTCACCGGAGGCGTGGTGGTGACGGTGCCCGACGGCGGCGGACGAGAAAGCACAGTGCAAGCTCAAACTAGAGAGAGAGAGGGAAGGATTGGTGGGTTCCTGGAGGACCACCAGCTCACCGTGAGCGTGTCCGGAATCGGCGACGGCGAGCACGGTCAGAGTCGGGGAAGACGGAGTCGTGGGCAACGGCCGGGGGCTCCCCTCCTTGATTCCTTCGGCGAGGAGACGCTGCACAACATGGCGGAGGTCGCAGGCACCTCGGCTTGGCTCGGGGCGGATCGATACGGTGGCAAACGACGGGGTCCGATGGGGTTAGGGTTTTGGTCTTGCATGGGAAAGAAGAGAGAGGTCGCTGGAGAGGGGAAAAGAAATAGGGTCGAGGCCAGGGCAATGTGGCATTCTTATCCCCACCTCGGAGCCGGCTCGTCGGTGACAATGACACCGAGCTGTCTGTCTGCTCGAGGAAGACGACGACCAGGAAGGGTCGAAGGGGTATGGGCCTTAGCTGGGTCGCGGCTGGGACTGCTGTGGGTGTGCGAGCGGCAGGGAGAGGGGAGAGGAAACTGGGCTAGGCCTGGTTGCTGCTGCTAGCTCTATTTTTTTCAGAGAATAGTTTTTCTAATTCTGTTTTGATTTCCTCTTTGTATATTTGAATTCCCAATCTGTTTTGAATGCCTTTAAAACACAAGAGGCTTTTATAAAACATGTAAAATATTTATGAGCCCTTGTAATCCATTTGGGATCCAATAATTTTGTAGTTTTCAAAATATTCAAAACTATTTGAATTGTTTTTCAAAGAGAGGGAAGAAACTAGGGTTTAGGGTTTTATTCTATTTCTTTCTTGCATGCATTTTTTTAAATGATGCTCATGATGCACAATCAAACTCTAATTATGGATTTACTAAAACTAGGGTGTTATAGCTCTATCCCCCTTACGATAATCTCGACCCGAGATTCCAATGGTAGGAAAAGAGACAGAGAGAGAAAGAAACAGGGCCACTCTAAAGATAAGAGGGAAACACTAGACAGTACACAGAGTATCTCGTGGCCAACTCATGGATGGAGTGTTTAGAAACAGCTCTAAGATGACAAACATGAAACACGTCAGGGTAATGGAGGAAACAAGAGGAGAAGGTTTCAAGTTATTAGATAGATGGTCTTCATAAGGATTGAGACCATGGAACTCACAAAAGAGTTTAAGCTTCTAGAAGAAGAAAGCTTCCAACAGAAAGAACATGACCATAGACTTCAAGAAATGAACCTTTACTAAACAACTTAAGTAGAGATTTTTAGGTTGTAGAGATGTGGATCAACAAAACCAAGTTGTTGAACTACTTTTGACACAGAAGGTTCACTCTTTCATTCAATAGAAGGCTTAAGACAAAAAGGTGTTTTGGTGGTGAGGACTCATAAGAGTCACAAAGAACATGTAGCAAGAGAAACTATTGATTTCCAAGATCATAGTCACTCTTAAAACATGGTTGAGAAAACGAAGGAAACTCTTTATTCATCCAGGTCTTATCAAAATCTTTCCCAAAGATCATGATATCACTTTTCACCACTGAGATGAATAGTTAAGAAGATTCCTAATGACAGGAGAAGAAAGAAACTTAATTCTCAGACTTCAATTACTTGGCACAACAATGATTGCCAACATAAAGGGTCTAGAGGATCGACCGAAAGACATTTATCAACACTACTTTAAATGTTCTCCTCGATGTTTGGGAAATCAAACATCAAGTAAAGGTCGCACTTCAGGCACAAAAGAACCATAAGAACAACTCCTATAATAAATCATAGAAGAAGCCTCGTGAAGAGTGGTTGTTATAGCTGAATCAAAAGAATATGAAAAAGGTCTTTCTGGCTACGTGTGTCAACCATTACATCAGCCTTGCTAGAATTATAAACAGACCTATGTCAAAACCTTGGGGAACACCAACCATCGTTGCTGATTGAGATTCAGCTTTGGTTAGGTGGAAAGATACTTCAGACTCAGCATGTCCGAATAGAAAGTTTGCAGCATTTACCGCAAAGGTAAAGTTACTAGAATCTCAAGATATGGTCTACAGTGTCAAGCTCCATATGATGAGCTAGATTGTTGTACCCATGTATTGGAAACTTGTCGAGAAACAACTGCACACCCATATAAAGTACTAGCAATGAGACACACACGTATCCTTAAGGAACGAAGATAGCTCTTCTTGAATCCACGACGACATCTTTCAACAATTGTACGTGAATTGTAGAAGGTTACTTCTAACATCCAGAACACATACTTCGAGATAACTCGAGGATGGTTCTCGAAAGTTTTCAGCATTAATTTCAATTGTTCCACATGAATCTTGTCTAGCATGGAGAAGATAAGAATGTCATTGATGGGCTCAACGACAAACTTATCAGACACTCCAAGAAGATGAACTCATATTTCGCATGAACAAAGCATAACTGTTGGTCAGGCCAAAGACATGAAGATGTACTCAAGTGAAACATCACAAGAAGAAACATCATCAAGATAATCCTTGGAAGTGAGTTTGATTTGACGATAACCCAAATCAAATCAAATATGGGGAAGATAGCATATCCACAAAGGAAATACTATCTTTCTTCAACACGAACAAAACTATACATCCCTTTAAGAAGGAATAGAGTCGGATAGAAATTTTGTCTTACAACTCTCCAAGTTGTTGTTTAAGCTCAACCAACTAGTTCAGGGGTATCCAGTACGGATCCTTGGAGAAAGAAGCAGTTCAGAGAACTCGAATGCTCAAGAACTTGACAACATGGTCATGTGGCAACATGGCAACACTTCTAGTAGACAACTAGAATATCACGAACCACCGATATGTCATTTAGTTCGAGAGAAAACTTGCTTGGTAAGGCAAGAAGACATAATCTCAGAGCTTCGGCACAAGCCTAGCTCTTTAACCGAAGAGAGTGTACCAGGATATCATACTTGGTAGCATAATCATCCTTTGCTTAGTGATAGGGTTAACCAACCAAGCTAAGAATGATGTAATTGTCCTTGGAGATCAAAACAATAATAGTTGCTAAGAATCTTAGATGGCCATAATATTATGCACACGCATCAGTCACGAGCACGAAACCTCGAGTAAGGGTGGGTAATTATGTGTAAGAGTATCACTTCATTAAGGGGTCAGAAAACTCAGCACGACCTCTTGGTTTAGAAGGGTGTGATACTTTAAGACATAACAGATGGGAGATAATCAATGCCTCTTGATCTGCGAATTACAACACTTTGTCCTGGTCCTGGATATGACGAGGTACTGGAGTTTGTTTCTCCTAGACATCCCGAAATGGTTTGTCTTGACGGAACACAAGAGTAACTTACATCAGAAGACACCGGTGCACATTTACTACTTGGCTACCAACTGGTAGACAAAGGTCAGAAAACAACAAGGGGAAAGGGACATGCTCAGAATAGGATCCCGAGATGTGGATGCATAGATTATCAATCTTCCAGAAACCAATGCATAGAGAAGGTAAGGTGTGGCAGAGTCACAGACATATAGGTGAGACTCCCGAGGAGTAATCTTGTCGTGATCTATTTGGTTCCATTAAAGAACATCTGCCATAGCTAGTGATAGGGAAGTCCTTAGTTGTCACAACTCAATCGCAACGAAGACCACAAGCTTGAATGCTAGGATTATAGTACCAGCCATCCTTAGGTGATGTGTGAACATTAACGACAGGGGTCAAAGGAATGGATCTTAGGTTAAAGGTCAGCTTCATGTACAAGATTCACAACACCAAAATCCGGCACAATCAGGGATCTTCGGTTCAAGTCCATGGGTTAAAACCCAAAGAAAGGAGTACCTACTACTTGAGTGACATAGCGTACACTGCAAGGTAGTAATCACGAGGTAGCTTCCAAGAGAAGAAACAACTTCTGAAGTACCCAACAAACAAGTAAAAAGGAGGCACATGAGGCGGAAGGAAACCTCGAATCCTAGAATAGAATATTGTGGAACCATCAACATGATGTTGTGGCCCATAAGATAGAGATATCATGATAGAAAGGAATCTCTCAGATGAAAAAGAGCAAGGGGAACAAGGGATACACAACACACACAACTCTAGAGAACTCAACACTAGGTCAACTGGCTTAGAAACGGCATGCCAAGAAGGCACCTAAGCTTTGAAATACTAGAAGAGATATCAAAACTTTTCCAAAGTCAACACAAGATAAGATGACCCAGAGTTAGAGCGAAACTGAATAAGGAGTAAAAGAAGCATACTAGAGTTTTCTCAAATACTTTTCATCTTTAAAATAGTTTTCACAAGGACTAGACTCAACATCGACCAATAGCAAGGTTTTCCTACGGTCGGTACTGCTCTGATACCAAAACCTGTGACACCCCCGGGATCAGGGCTAAACAAATCCCAGACCTCCGTTTGACATAATCTTAACCTTGAGCTCGCGGATATCAAGTGAAGAATCGGTAACACAACAGTGACCCTACGACACAAAATTTATTACAGCTAGATCATAACTGAGCAGAGAACCAAATTATTACAAGCAGAGGTCACTGACCACAAACATCAAACAACGGAAGGCAAATTATGCTATTAAGTATAGAAAACTTAACAAATGGCCTAAGAGGCATGAAGCATAACGATGACGTCCCAGCCCATAGATTCTAGGCTGCCGGCCGGGAACCGCAAGCTACTCGTTGGTGTCGATGTAGCACGGAACTTGTATTCAGAGGAACACTTACTCTGCCAAAAGTGTCAACAAAGCAACGGTGAGTACAGGGTGTGCTCTACAAGACTTCTGGCTGGTGGAGTTGTTTTGCATAAAGCCACTTTTGTTTATAAAATAAGGGAGAGAAGAAGCTCGTCTAATCAGAGTATTTTAAAAGGGGATAAGAGAGCGACATCTCCGAAATATTGATCATCATATTTTGATATACACCAAATCATAACCATCTACCAACTAGGATCACCCCCTCATACCCATGAGGAAGCATCCTTAAGCACTCTTTGATCTACCAAGTTTTACGATTAGGTTATAGTTCTCTATGATCTTAGAATCTGGTCACCAAGCGTTCATAACCGTGAACACGGATTTTTGAAAAGATTATTACCCTACAGGGTGTACAACTTTACCCACACGTACTAACCTTCTCTTAATTCCACTAGATAAGCCCTCTTCCTTGGAAGGCCGACAGAGGGCGGTTAGACACGACCTTTACCTTGATTTCGCCGAGACCATGAGTCACGAATAAGTATGGTTCCACCGTAACGGGTCAAATCCCGAAGTCGGTACTTAAAGATGTGAGGCGAGGTTGGTTTACCAGGGGCGCCATCAACCCCAAGCAACCCGGTCCACGCTTCCCTACCTGTTATGAATGCACCTCCTTCACCTCCTCTTATCAAAAATGTTTTCAATGTGTATGTCGAATGGAACGCTTGAACTATGTGACTTATGGAATATACTAGGCAAGTTAGTTGCTCGTGAGGTTTTCTAGGCCCCGTGTGGTTGTACGCTTGTCTTGGTTCCAAAGGCAAGAACTCAGGTCCTAGTGGTGGCGAGCATGGGACTAGAAAAACCACATCCCACGGTGGCCTCCCATACAAGCCTTAGCATGTTTAACTTATATCACCTCTGATATCATCTCATCACGTTCTCCTGTCATACTAGATTATCTGCATCTGATACATCATCTAGATGAACCAGCACTGACAGCTATGCATGGATAAGCAAGACACATATATAAGCTCTAGCAGTGCACACAAGCCAAACCTAGTTATGATAGGAGCAGTGGATCAGGTAATATAAGCTCAAAGGGAGTAATGCAACAGATAGGATACTCTATCTATCGATAAAAGACCACGGTAGAATCGTATGCAACATGGCAGGAATTGAAATGCTTTCGAAATCCTAGGATTATATCATGGTGGGGCTATGCTTGCCTTTGCCAGTTGATAGCAGATAGACAGATCTTTGGGGACCTTGTACTTGACTTGGTTATAGTTGGTTAAGTATTATTCGTCGATCTTTGATGGTCTTGACCTTGGTCTTCAATCTCGATCTCGATCTCGATCTCGATATCGTATTCTACCGGGAAAAACCAAATCACCGGAAAGAAAGGGAAACAATCAACACATGGCATCGATGCAATGCTCAAGCAAGTATGATGATATGACAAGTTAAATTGTATCAAAAAGTAACCCTAAAGCATGCTCGACAATTTAATCGGGGTTCCGAGGGGTGAAAACCCTAAATCGGGGAAACTCCGGAATCACCTATGAGGGGTTACTATGTTCTTCTAAATAAACTTGTCATATAAGTTGTTGAACAATGCATGATTATAGTGTAATTAGATTGTTCTCATTTTTCTGAACATTTTGATATATTATTTGTATTTTCTGACTTATAAATAATAAGTTATTGATTTTACAAGTTTTATTCAAATTATGAAATTATTAAATCATTTAAATTGGTTTATTGCGCAAGGCTGACATCAGCACACGCCCTAAACCTTTTTACACATAGGGATGGGCTAGCCCTAGACATGCATGTGTGGGGCGGCCCAAGGTGGTTTGACCCACCGGCTAGGCCACGGGTGACGCCACCCGATGGTGAGCTCCGACGACGGACTACGGAGGAGGAGCTGCAGGGTCTGCGAGACCTAGCATACTAGAACGAGGGCATCGCGGGCTACCTATTAGTGGCGGCGCCGCTGCCAAATGGTCACCGGAGGCGTGGTGGTGACGGTTCCTGACGGCGGTTGGGGGCTACCCTCCTCGATTCCTTCGGCGAGGAGACGCTGCACAACATGGCGGAGCTCGCAGGCACCTCAGCTTGGCTCGAGGCGGCTTGAGACGGGGTCCGACGGGGTTAGGGTTTCGGTATCGCATGGGAAAGAAGAGAGAGGTCGCTGGAGAGGGGAAAAGAGATAGGGTCGAGGCCAGGGCAGCGTGGCGTTCTTATCCCCACCTCGGAGCTCGTCAGACGGCCAGGGAAAGGCAGCGGAAATTGACGGCGGTGCAGGCGACACCGAGCTATCTGACTGCTCGAGGAAGACGATGACCAGGGAGGGTCGAAGAGGTATGGGCCTTAGCTGGGCCACGGCTGGGCCTGCTGCGGGTGCGCGAGCGGCAGGGAGAGGGGAGAGGAAACTGGGCTGGGCCTGGTTGCTGCTTCTAGCTCTATTTTTTCCAGAGAATAGTTTTTCTAATTCTGTTTTGATTTCCTCTTTGTATATTTTAATTCCCAAACTATTTTGAATGCCTTTAAAACAAAAGAGGCTTTTATAAAATATGTAAAATATTTATGAGCCCTTGTAATCAATTTGGGATCCAATAATTTTGTAGTTTTCAAAATATTCAAAACTATTTGAATTGTTTTTCAAAGAGAGGGAAGAAACTAGGGTTTAGGGTTTTATTATATTTCTTTCTTGCATGCATTTGTTTTTAAATGATGCTCATGATGCACAATCAAACCCTAATTATGGATTTACTAAAACTGGGGTGTTACACTTTATCACTAGTTCCTTCTTCATTTTGTGAAGTCGACTCCAGAACAATTTCCGGCGCTGCTCTACTCGCCATTTCATGAAGAGAAGGTTCAACAACCTCTTCGAGTTCTACCTTCCGACTACTCACACCTTTCACGAGAAACTCCTTCTCAAGAAAGGATCCATTCTTGGCAACAAAAACCTTGCCCTCAGATCTGTGATAGAAGGAATACCCAATAGTTTCTTTAGGGTATCCTATGAAGACGCATTTTTCCGCTTTGGGTTCGAGTTTATCCGGTTGAAGTTTCTTCACATAAACATCGCATCCCCAAACTTTAATAAATGACAACCTAGGTTTGTTTCCAAACCACAATTCATACGGTGTCGTTTCAACGAATTTAGATGGTGCCCTATTTAAAGTAAATGCAGCGGTTTCTAGTGCATAACCCCAAAAAGAAATTGGCAAGTCAGATAGAGACATCATAGATCGAACCATATCTAATAAGGTACGATTACGACGCTCTGATACACCATTTTTTTGTGGTGTTCCGGCAGGTGTGAGTTGTGAAACTATTCCACACTCTCTCATATGCGTGCCAAATTCGTAACTTAGATATTCACCCCCACGATCTAATCATATAAATTTAATCTTTCTATTAGGATGATTTTCCACTTCATCCTAAAATTCCTGGAACTTTTCAAAGGTTTCATATTTGTGTTTCATCAAATAGATATATCCACATCTACTCAAATCATCCGTGGAAGTAACAAAATAACTATATCCACCTCGTGCCGACACACTCATTGGACTACACACATCGGTATGTATGATTTCCAATAAATCTATCGCCTGCTCCATTATACCGGAAAACGGGGTTCTAGTCATCTTGCCCATAAGGCATGGCTCACATGCATCAAGTGATTCAAAATCAAGTGATTCCAAAAGTCCATAGGAATGGAGTTTCTTCATGCGTTTTACGCCAATATGACCTAGACGGCAGTGGCACATGTATGTGGTTATATCATCATTAAGTTTAATCCTTTTGGCATCTACATTATGGATATGTGTATCACTATTATAGAGATTCAAAAGAAATAAACCATTCATCATAGGCGCATGACCATAAAAGATATTATTCATATAAACCGAACAACCATTGTTTTCGAGTTTAAAGTAATAACCGTCTTGCAATAAACATGATCTGATACAATGTTCATGCTCAACTCAGGCACCAAATAACATATATTTAGGTTTAAAACTAATCCCGGCGGTAGATGGAGACGTAGCATTCTGTCAGAGATCACATTTTGATCCATTGACGACACACATCTAGACCTCTCCCTTAGCTAGTAGTCGCTTGTTTCGCAGCCCCTGTTTCAAGTTACATATGTTAGCAACCGAACCAGTACCAAATACCCAGGTGCTATTGCAAGTACTAGTCAAGTACACATCAATAAAATGTATATCATATATACCTTTGTTCATCTTGCCGGCCTTCTTGTCAGCCAAATACTTGGGGCAGTTGCGCTTACAATGGCCAGTCCCCTTACAATAGTAGCACTCGGTATCAGACTTATGGCCATCTCAAGTTTTCTTCTCAGGCGCGGCAACAGATTTGCCGCCCTTCTTGAATTTACCCTTTTGTTTGCCCTTCTTGTCCTTTTTGAAACCAGTGGTCTTATTGATCATCAACACTTGATGTTCTTTCTTGATCTCCACTTCAACAGTTTTAAGCATAGACAAAAGCTCGGGGAGAGTCTTCTTCATGCCCTGCATGTTATAATTCATCACGAAGCTCTTGTAGCTTGGTGGAAGAGATTGGAGAACATGATGTATGCCTAAGTCAATGGGAATCATTATTCCCAAGGAAACAAGCTTATCAGTGTACCCATACATTTTGAGTAGGTGCTCACTAACAGAGTTGTTCTCCTCCATCATGCAGCTAAAGAACTTTTTTGAAGCATCATAACTCTCCACAACAGCATGGGTATCGAAAATCATTTTCGATTCACCCATGGTGTCAAAAGCATTGCCATTCTCGAAACTCTTTCAGAGTTCTGGATCTAGCCCATACAATATGCCGCAATGAACCATATTGTGGTCCTCCTGACGACTCAAGTAAACATTCTTTACTTTGTCGGGAGCATCATTAAGTGGTGGGGAGCCTAGCGGCGCTTATAGCACATATTGCTTTTGTGTAGCAGTGAGGAGAATCCTCAAATTCATGGACCAGTTGGTAAAGTTGTTACCATTCGTCGCAAGTTTCTCTTTCTCCATGAACACATTGAAATTAAAAGCAGGTGGTGCCATCTATAACATAATTTGCAAATTTTATTTAGACTAAGTTTATGATAGATTTGAGTTCAACTAATCCAAATTATAAATGAACTCCTACTCAAAAACAACATCCCTCATGTATTTTTAGTGATTACATGAACCAAATCCGCTACAACAAGACCGATCATCACGTGAGTTGATGTAGTTTTAAAGGCGATCATCACGATGATCATCATATCAACCACATGACTCATGCTTTACCTTTCAGTTCGTGTTTCGAGGCCATGTATGTACATGCTAGGCTCGCCAAGTAAGAACCTTAGTATTCACGTGTGTAAAACTGTCTTACACCCGTCGTATGTAAACGTTGAGTCTATCACACCCGATCATCACATGGTGTCTCAAAACAACGAACTTTTCAATGGTGCATACTAAGGAAGAACACATTCTTATCTTGATATTTAAATGAGGGATCATCTTATAATGCTACTAAGGCACCAAACAAGGAATATAATATGCATACAAACATCATATGCTAAAAGTGATATGATATGGTTCTTGCACTTTGATCATTATCTTGTGCATCTTGGTATGATCTTTATCATTCCTATATGTGTAATGCCAAGGTCTATGGAACTTACACTTTGGAGTATTATAATTTCCAATAGTATCAATCCATACTACAAATTATAATACTACCATATCATAGTACTTTCCCGACAAAAACCAAAAACTAGACGTATCTAATTTATCTTTTGCATGTTTTACGTGGATGAGGGCTTTCAAAGATAGAACCGTTCTTACCTGCGAATATGGAACCATAATGATGATAATCAAATTATTGGCAACTTGTTGTAGATTAGATACTAACTATAGTAGGAGAGACAGACACCCGCAAGCCACTTATGTAAAACTAGTTGCATGTCAAGCGTAGAACACGTCTCATGTGCGAGGACATGTAAAGTTTGTCCAGGCCGCTTCATCCCAATATGCCACCAATATCCAAAATACACATAAGAATCAATAACGTGACCATCAGCACACACACATAACCATATGTGTACTACACGTGTAGAGTATCTACGCATCGATCCGTCTCTGGTACCATTGTTGGTTTCGCATCATAGAAAACAAAAAAAATCCTATGATGGGAATTGTATACACCACAATCTATCTATATAGATACAATCAACGGGTGGATATACATCTAGAATACATACCCTTGAAGACCGACATACTTTACGAGTATGGTGATGTAGTCGATCTCTTGCCGATCTCAAGATCGTGTGGAAGTCCGGCAGCACCGCAACTCAGCGGAGCATCCGTGATCACACACATTTCTAGACCCTGACAACCTCTGCGACCTCAATCTAGTAGTGTAGCAGAAGTAGCAAATCCTCGCTCCAGAAAAAGCCACCGGGAACATGTATCTCGCTAAGCCGATACTATGGGGGAATAGTACTAGAGGGGGAGATAGATCCTTCACGAGTAGGTGTGAATGAGAGGGAGGGAGAGGGAGTCCTTTTATAGGGGTAGGGGGCATCCCCTCCTATGGCTAGCAACCAAGGTGGTTGATACGTCGTAAACCTATCTATAATTTTTATGTTCCATGCTTGTTTAGTATCTACTTTGCTATGTTTGCCTACACTTTGAGGTATTTTTATACATTTTCTGCGACAAACCTATTAATAAGATGCCACAGTACCAGTTGCCTGTTTTCTGTTGTTTTTGGTTTCAGAAAAGCTAGAAAGGAAATATTCTCGGAATTGGACGGGACAAAAGCCAAAGTAAATATTTCACCGAGACGAACATAGAGACCAAAGGGCGACCGGAGGGGGTACACATGGTGGTGATGACTCCTTGATGGCGCCAGAGAACTTGGTGCTTGACGTGGAGCCTGTTGGGAACCCCAAGAGCAAGGTTGAAGCAGCACAACAACAAGTCTTCCCTCAGTAAGAAACCGAGGTTATCGAACCAGTAGGAGGAAGGAAACGTCATACAGGTGTTGCAAGCAACACGGAGACCTGCACAACACAAACTCAAGACTTTCCCCAACTATCAGTGAGGTTGTCAATCTCACTGGTTGCTGTAACAAAGGATTAAACATATAGTGTGAAAGGTAATGGTTTGCAGCAAGTAAACAAGTAACAGTGGAAGATGTATCAATGGTAAAGATTGGACCGGGGTCCATAGTTCACTAGAGGTGCTCTCCTTAGATAAACAACATGGCATGAAGGGTAAACAAATTATAGCAGGGCAATTGACAGGAACTGATCAAGGCATAATAATGCAATACTAGACAAAAAGATCCTATGAGATTAGATTGGGCAATACAACAATATACATAGACCGCCATCCAACTGCATCTATGACTATAATTCCACCTTCAGGTTATCATCTGAACCCCCTCCAGTATTAAGTTGCAAGCAACAGACAACTGCTTTAAGCAAAGTGTGTAAGGTAAACAATCCACTTGCTCCATGAACAAGAGACCATAGTTTTCTCCCTAGTAGCAACAACACATCTACAACCGAAGAGATTTTTGTCACTTCCCTTGGAAACTAGAGGCATGAACCCACTATCGAGCATAAATACCCCCTCTTGGAGTCACTAGCAACTACTTGGCCAAGATAGCTACTAACAACGGAGAGCATGCAAGATCACAAACAACACAGACATGATAGTATCAAATAGACAAAACCATTAATCAATCTAACATAGTAATCTCAATATCCATCGGATCCCCGCAAACACAACATGCATGATTACAAACAGATTAGATATTGATCATGAACGGAGCTCACAAGATTTATACATGAAAGCACAAGGAGGAGATACAACCATCTATCTACTACATGGACCCATAGTCCAAGGTGGAACTACTCACGTTTCATACCGGAGAGAAGACCTCTAGGATGATTTCCCCTCCGGTAGGGTGCCGGGAAGAACTTCAGATCCGCCCTGATCTAGGGACGACGGTGGCGGCGGCTATAGAACATTTCCTGGAGTTTTGATCGGGTACTTAGGGTTTCTGCATCAGGGGATTCTTATAGAGGAAGAGGCGAGGCCGGTAGGCGACCAGGGGGGCCACACCCTGCCCAGGCGCGGATCCACCCTAGCCCATGCCTGGGGGGGGTGTGGTGGCCCTCTAGCACCTCTCCGTCTCGTCTTCTGGTTCGTGTCCCCCACGGTATAATATTGACATCGTCTTTTGTCTTGTCCAATTCCGAGAATATTGATTTTCTGCCTTTCTGGAACCAAAACAGAAGAAAACAGGCAACTAACACTATGGCAACTTGTTAATAGGTAAGTTCCAGAAAATATATAAAAACACCTCAAAGTGTAGACAAAGCAAGGCAAAGTAGATACTAAACAAGCATGGAACATCAAAAATTATAGATACGTTTTCGACGTATCAAGCAACCCCAAGCTTAAATCCTGCTCGTCCTCGAGTAGGTAAGTGATAAAAATAATAATTTTTGAGGTGACATGCACCATCAAAACCAAGATCAAACCATTTGCAAACATTGAAAGCTGGGATCAAAGAACTCTAAACATGTACATGAAAGATGGAGTTCTAACAATAAGACATAGTAATTATGCAAGCAACATGAAAGGCTACAAACAAAGATCATGAATAACATGCATTAAAAAACGTTTGTTTGTTTCACATACAGAAAACATGGCATAGTGGCATTAAGCTTGTCCCTGATAGAGTAGCAAATAGATGCATAGGACACCTTCAAAGTTCACAAGGGTGACTAGAAACAAGTAGCACAAGAACAAGTAATATCATAATATGCATCAATCAATAAGTTTTGGGACACTGCACACAGAATGACAACTATGCTCTCTTAATGGTGCCTAAAAGTAGAAGGTGGAGACTCAAATAATGGTGGAAGAAAAGCCTTTCATAAAAGAAGCAGGGATTTCAAGCTTCAAAAAGAGCTTCCAAAAATTATGATACTTGTTAGCTTTCAACCCTCATTGCCCCTATCATAAGCATCTTGAAGTGGTTAAGGTAAAAGTGAACAAAGATGGAGTATATGATTGACAAAGTATAAGTTGGCAATCTCAAGTCCCTTGAATACGAGGGCCACTCCTCATTCTACTCAACTTCAGTCACCTGCAAGTTCTCGTCATTATAAGTACATGCGTATCATAGAGAACCGCCAACGGGGTACCCCTTGCACATGGTACATGAGCTATCACATAACCAAAATGACAAGGCAAGCAGACAATGAGCATCTCAGCGATCTTTTTATTTACTATATGCATAGCTTTTTATTGAGGATGCTTCATAGATAGCTCACTATGGTGATGCTGCAAGTTTCCACCATGATTAGGCATGGCTTAGGCTAGCGGCCCAGGCGTTTCTCTAACACAAAATACAAACTCCATGGACTTACAAGTTCCCTTTTAATTTCACACCGGTGACATGCATAGACAAAAGAGCATGATATCAACTGAGTACAAAGTACAAGTGCAATGTTGAAAACGTTCCCCGTGACAACACGATTCTGCTAATTCCAACGTATAAGTGCAAGCATATACAACATATATGGCACAATGGTTCAAGTTTATTAGGGGAAAAGAATATAAAGTGTGCCATCAAGTTTGTGAGGGCTTTAATCACTAAGTTTTCACATAACAAAATAGTTTTTAATTGGAAGATAGCTGGAAACAAGAATATACTTGGAATGGTGTAACACACCATGCATAGGAATTTATAGTGGACACTTTGGAATTACTTGGTTTCTTGGGAGTTGGAATCATGAGTAGAGCTTACTCATGCAAGTGGAGGCTAGCAAAAGACTAGGAGCAACCAACTAAGAGATCAATAATGGCCATAATCATGCATAGCAACAAAACATTACTAATCAAAGCATAGAGTGGTACTACAAGTCAAGGACTAAATGATCATAGAGACTATGGTGACTTGTTCATAGTCATAACATGGTGTGAGCATGTGCCAAGTCAACCCAAACAAATCATCAAAGGAGAATAACACAATACTATGCTTTTGCATGCTAAAACAACGCATAATTCTTTCAAGGCACACTAAGCAATTCCAATTGTTTGGAACAAGACATGCTACAACAGTAATCACTAAGCATAAGGTAAAAAAAAACACCTAGCATGTCATGCTAAGGTCTAAGTCACAGTCAATGCAAGCTCCTCTTGCACTTATCAAGCAAGAAATTACTACTCATTTCCAACACCAAGCAACTTATTTGCAAAATAACACAGCGAGAATGGGGGTCCAAACTACTTTATTCAAGCAAACTAAACAACTAAGCAAACCAAACGAAAACTAAGACGCTCCAAGAACAACATAACTGTGCATGAAACAATAAAAACGAAGTGTCTAGACAAACCTGAGTTTTTTATTGATAAAGAAGGGCATGCCTTGGGCATCCCCAAGCTTTGACGCTTGTACCTCTTGGATATTTCTTGGGGTGACACCGGGGTGGAATCCCCAAGCTTGAGATTTTATCCATTCTTCATCTCATTACATCATTCTCTCCCTACACCTGAAATTTTTCCTTCATACAAAACTTCACACAATCTTTATTAGCAACATTAGTGTATTCAAAAGATAATAGACCTTTAGGTAAAGCTTTGAAACAACAAAACTTTTCACTAAAAACACAAGCTACTGTATAAACTCCTTCAAAAAGCTCAATTCACCTAAAGAGAACTCAAAAAGGAATCAATAAGAAGCAAATGCAAATAATGGCAAAAATCTGTCAAAACAGACCAGCAGGTAGAAACCGATTTTTTCGAACATCTTATGTTGATCAAATCAAAAAGTGTTGAACTAATGAAAGTTATCTAACATACTGGGGGTTTATTCGTAAATTTTCGGCTCAATCCGAGTTATAGAGGCTCCTCACGATTTTTTTTGGTGGAGGACAAATGCTTCGGACAAGAACTCCCAAATCTTACTTCCCTCTCATTAGAGGTCATTCTTGGCACAAAAAGCAAACAAAAAGGATAAGGAGAGGTAATTACTGAAGTAGTAACTTCCAAGACTCAAGGAAACTCTTGGGTTGTCTCCCAACAAGTACTTTTCTTTAACGCCTTTAAGTTAGGCACAAGAAGCAAGAAGAATCAAGTGTTTTCAAATGAAGAATTGAGATCAATACTTGCAAAATCTTCAAATATGAGAGTTATCTCATCCAAATGAGTATTGGAGGATCCCTTCTCATTCCTCTTTGGTTTACTACTTTCATCAAAAGGATTTTCAGGAACAATCCAATAAAAATTATTTTCAAAGGCCTCATGCATCCCAACAAGCTTAAAGGGTATGCGTATCTTAAATTCATCTTTAGGCTTGGTTTTATCTGAAGTACCCACAACATCTACACATGAGCCTAGCATATTAAAACACTCAAAGACCTTTTTGGCTTCCTTAGCAACATCATGGAACTCTTTGAGTAAAGTTTCAAGAATAAACTCTCTCTTTTATGCATTCTTTTCTTCTTTTAGTTTTAGGAACAAAATTTGCATCATGTGGTTAAGGATAACAAACCTAGCCTCCAACATATGAACTCAAGAAGCTACATCAATTTCATAATTAGGAGCAAGTTCCGCTATAGATCTATCCTCAATATCCTCATGCTTGCTAACATGATTAAAGAATTCTTGAATATTGTCTTTCCCAATTATGGAGCCACTACCTATAGAGAGGTCCTTCAGGGCGAATTTGGGGAGCAACATGGTGAGCTAGAACAAGGTGGCAACTAGAGCAGGAACTATTTTTTTTGTGTTTTTGAATAAAGCAAGAAAACCAAACTAGACTTTTTTTTGAAAAGAGGCAAACAAAACCAAGCAAAAGAAACTAAGCAAACTAAAAATAAAGTAAATAGAAAGGAAGTGAAGGACTACCCTTGTGAAGACGTCCTTAGCTTCCCCGTCAACAGCGCCAGAAAACTTGTTGATGAGTCCTTGATGGCGCCAGAGAACTTGGCGCTTGACATGGAACCTGTTTGGAACCCCAAGAGCAAGGTGTGAAGCAGCACAGCAGCAAGTCTTCCCTCAGTAAGAAACCGAGGTTATTGAACTAGTAGGAGTAAGAAAACATCACACTGGTGTTGCAAGCAATGCGGAGACCTGCACAACACAAACTCAAGACTTTTCCCCAACTATTAGTGAGGTTGTCAATCTCACCGGTTGTTGTAACAAAGGATTAAACGTATGGTGTGGAAGGTAATGGTTTGCAGCAAGTAAACAGGTAACAGTGGAAGATGTATCAATGGTAAAGATTGGACCGAGGTCCGTAGTTCATTTGAGGTGCTCTCCTTAGATAAACAACATGGCATGAAGGGTAAAGAAATTATAGCAGGGCAATTGGCAGGAACTGAGCAAGGCATAACAATGCAATACTAGACAAAAAGATCATATGAGATTCGATTGGGCAATACAACAATATACATAGACCTCCATCCAACTGCATCTATGACTAGAAGTCCCCCTCCAGTATTAAGTTGCAAGCAACAAACAACTGCTTTAAGCAAAGTGTGTAAGGTAAACAATCTACTTGCTCCATGAACAAGAGACCGTTGTTTTCTCCCTAGTAGCAACAACACATCTACAACCGAAGATATTTCTGTCACTTCCCTTGGAAACTAGAGGCATGAACCCACTATCGAGCATAAATACCGCCTCTTGGAGTCACTAGCAACTACTTGGTCAAGATAGCTACTAACAACAGAGAGCATGCAAGATCACAAACAACACAGACATGATAGTATCAAATAGACAAAACCACTAATCAATCTGACATAGTAATCTCAATATCCATCGGATCCCTGCAAACACAACATGCATGATTACAAATATATTAGATCTTGATCATGAATGGAGCTCACAAGATCTATACGTGAAAGCACAAGGAGGAGATACAACCATCTAGCTACTACATGGACCCATAGTCCAAGATGGAACTAATCACGCTTCATACCGGAGAGAAGACCTCTGGGATAATTTCCCCTCTGGCAGGGTGCCAGGAAGAACTTTAGATCCCCCTGATCTAGGGATGAAGGTGTCGGCGGCTACATAAGGTTTCGTGGAGTTTTGATCGGGTACTTAGGGTTTCTGCATCGGGGGCTTATTATAGGCGAAGAGGCGAGGCTGGGAGGCGACCAGGGGGGCTACACCCTGCCCAGGCGCGGGTCCACCCTAGCCTGCGCCTAGGGGGGTGTCCCTATGGCACCTCTCCGTCTCGTCTTCTGGATTTGTGTCCCCCACGGTAAAATATTGACTTCGGCTTTTGTCCCGTCCAATTCCGAGAATATTGACTTTCTGCCTTTCTGGAACCAAAAACAGAATAAAACAGGCAACTGGCACTGTGTCAACTTGTTAATAGGTTAGTTCCAGAAAATATATAAAAACACCTCAAAGTGTAGACAAAGCAAGGCAAAGTAGATACTAAACAAGGATGGAGCATCAAAAATTATAGATACGTTTCCGACGTATCAGGTGGCAACACACCCCAGGTGCGGGCCCACCCTAGGCCGCGCCAGGGCAGGGTGTGGGCCCCCTGGCCGCCCTCCTGCCTTTACTCTTCGCCTATAAATGCCCCATGATGCTAAAACCCTAAGTACTCGATCAACTCTCCATGAAACAGTTCGTAGCCGCCGCCACCATCGTCCCTAGATCGGGGAGATTTGAAGCTCTTACCGGCACCTTGCCGAAGGGGAGAGATCATCCCGGAGGCATTCTTCATCACCATGCCAGCCTCCGGTATGATGCGTGAGTAGTTCACCCTTGGACTATGGGTCCATACAGTACCTAGATGGTTGTTTCTCGTCATTTGTGCTATCATGTTTAGATCTTGTGAGATCCATTCATGATCAAGATCATCTATTTGTAATCATACATGTTGTGTTTGCGGGCATCCGATGGATATTGAGATACTATGTCAGATTGATTATTAATTCTATCATGTCTGTGTTGTTTGAGATCTTGCACGCTCTCCGTTTCTAGTAGCTATCTTGGCCAAGTAGATGCTAGTGACTCCAAGAGGGAGTATTTGTGCTCGATAGCGGGTTCATGCCTCTATTGAATCTGGGGAAGTGACAGAAATCTCTAAGGTTGTAGACGTGATGTTGCTACTAGGGAGAAAACAACAATCTTTTGTTCATGGAACAATTGTATTGTTTACTTTACACACATTGCTTAAAGCAATAATCTGTGGCTTGCAACTTAATACTGGAGGGGGTTTAGACGATAAACTGAAGGTGGATTATTAGTCATAGATGCAGTTGGATGGCGGTCTATGTATATTGTTGTAATGCCCAATCAAATCTCATAGGAATCATGAATGTCTAGTATTTGCATTGTTATGCCTTGCTCAGTTCCTGTCAATTGCCCCGCTGTAATTTGTTCATCCAGCATGTTATGTTATTTATCTTAAGGAGAACACCTCTAGTGAACTGTGGACCTCGGTCCAATCTTTACCATTATTACATCATCTACTATTACCGTTTACTTTCTGCAAGCAATCATTACCTTCCACACTATACGTTTAATCCTTTGTTTTCATCAAATCAGTGAGATTGACAACCTCACTGTAAGTTGGGGCAAAGTCTTGAGTTTGTGTTGTGCAGGATTCTAAGTTGCTAGCAACACCTTGGAGTTGTTTCCTTTCTCCTACTGGTTCGATAACCTTGGTTTCATTACTGAGATAAAACTTGTTGTTGTGCTCATCATACCTTCCTCTTGGGGTCTCCCAACAAAGCGCCCACGTCGAGAGCGCACGTCAAGATTTTTCTGGCTCCGTTGCCGGGGAGTCTAAGGATAGCTTCACAAGGGGAGTTTTTCACAACCATTCTCTTTACTTTGTTTTTGGTATGCTTAGTTACTTTTGCTTTGTTTTGCTTGCTTCTTTTTATCAAAAATTCCAAAAAAATAGTTTCGTTTGGTTTGCTTTTTGTTATAAAAAACACACAAAAAATTAGTTCCTACTTTATTTGCTACCATGTCTAGTGTTGTTCCAATCACTGTGTCACCTATGGAAATGATCTTTACTTCCAAACAAGGAAGTAAAGAGAGTTTCAAAGAAGCCTGGTCTAGAATTTCTGATTCACATGAAAAAACTGAGCCTAAAATGACTCTAGGCTTAGTTCTTAGCAGTTTCTACCATGGTCTTGCTCTTTGTTATAGATATGATTTGGATGCTATAACAAGAAGAGAATTTTTCCAATGTAATGAGTATGAAGCTTTGGATGCCATAAAGAATTTGATTACAATTATAATTTGTCTAGCAAGTCTGATTCTTCCTTTATAAATATCTATGCTAGGTTGAACACTCTTGAGACCACTACAGCTAGTTTGAAAGATTGCTATAACATGCTTAGAGAGCACCATGACTATGTTCCAATAAATTCCGATCCTTCAAAATGGTTTCCTACAGTAAAAGTTGTTATAAACAATGAAACTTTTGATGCTCATTGTGATATCATGTCTGAATTTTGTCTTATGCCTAAATATATCTATGAGTCTTTGAATCTTTGGGGTCTTTCTGAAGGAGGAGAAGAAATATCTCTTACTAATAATGCAACTATATTACCCATTGAAATAGCTGAAGGAGTGTTTACAAAGATCTTAGGGAAAGTGGTGTCTACTAATTATCTTGTTATTGAATGTGTAGGAAAAGGACAAATTACACTTGGAAGATCCCTACTGAAACTCCTTGGAGAAATAATAGATGTGGGAAAAATCATTATGCATTTTTCTTCCCAATAAGCAATCATACATTCCCTAAAGATAAGAGTAAAGGTAAGAAAGGTGAAAGTACAAAGGAAGTTGCCTAGAGGGGGTGAATAGGCTTTTAAAAATATTACGGTTTAGGCTCAAGAAAATGCGGAATAAAACTAACGTTTAATTTATTGAGCACAAAACCTAGCCACTAAGTTCACCTAAGTGCACCAACAACCTATGCTAAGCAATACAAGCAACAAGGTGATAGCAATGTATAAATACTTCAAGTACGATGGCTATCACAATGTAAAGAGCATAAGTAAAGGGCATAAGTAAAGGGCTCGGTTGAGAGATAACCGATGGACGCGGAGACGAAGATTTGTTTTCCGAAGTTCACTTCCAAAGAAGCTACGTCTCCGTTGGAGAGGTGCGATGGCGCAATGCTCTCCGAATGCAACAAATGGCTCACCTCGAGGTGTGGTGGCTAGATGCTCACCCAACGCCATACAAGGCCTCACCCCGGATGCGGAAGCACGCAACTCACCGACGCCACAAAAGGCTCACCCTATTCTCCCGAGTGCGCACCACAAAAGGCGGGCACTCGCTCCACTATGGGACGCTTGAGGGCGGTCACCAAACCCGTACAAGATTGGGTCTAACTCCACAACTCAATTGGAGGCTCCCAACGGCAAAGCCACAAAAGACAACAATGCCACAAAAGGCCAACAACGCCACAAAATGTCAACAAGACCACAAAAGGTCAACAATCCAACCACACAACCGTCTAGGGTTCCAAGGAACCCAAGAGAAACAAGCTCACAACCTTGAACTCGCTGAATCTCCGAGGAGAACTCAAACCTATGCACCAAATGCAAGGGCAAGTCCTTTTCTCCCAAATTCCAACAAAGCTACAAAAGCTATTGGGGGAATAAGGGAGGAAGAACACAAGAGGAGAACACAAAACTCTCCAAGATCTAGATCCTAATGATTCCTTCACAAAGAAGGGATTTGGCTTGGGGGGATTGTAGATCTAGATCTCCTCTCTCAAATCCCTCAAAAAGATGCAAGAATCATAGGAAGGGAAAGGGAGAAGGAAAGCTTCTTGAAGGTTGACAATGGAGGAGAGAGAGAAAGCCAAGAACCAAGAAGAAAAGCTAGTACCCACGAAGGGGAAGATGAGCCCCTTTTAAAGGGCTCCCAGATCTGCCCGTTATGGGCATTCGCGACTCCTGGCCGGAACTTCCGGTGGGAGGCCGTAAGTTCCGGTGGCACACAACCAACGGTCAAAAACTGCGGAGCGAGAAACTGAAAAAGCGAATCCTGGTCGGAACTTCCGGTGGGAGCGAAACTTCCGATGGAAATTCCGACAGAAGCTCCATCAAATAGAAATATTCAAAACAGAAGGTTACTGAACATGAGCGGAAGAAGACCCGAAACTTCCACTGGAACTTTTGGCGGCAACTAGGCCTGAGCGGAACTTCCGGTCCCTGGCCGGAACTTCCGGTGGGAGCGAAACTTCCGGTTGAAATTCCGACTGAAGTTCCGTCAAATAGCACATCCAAAACAGAAGGTTACTGAACGTGAGCGGAAGAAGACCCGGAATTTCCACCGGAACTTTCGGCGGCAAAGATGCCCTAGCGGAACTTCTGGTGGGAAGCCGGAACTTCCGGTCAGGGAAATTCCAAAAACCAGAAAACCAGAAACGCAATAACTTTTGCATCCGAACTCCAAACGGGATGAAACCAATTTTGTTGGACAGATAACAACGAATAGAAATATTGGGTATCACCTTGGGAGAAAATATCATGAATATATATGTGAAGTATCCCCCAAGGTGTGGAGCTAGAAAACTCGCAAGATCAAAAACCGCAATAAGATATGCAAGTGAAATCCTTAGATGATGAACTAGAGCTTGTTATGATGGTGACCACAAGCTCTAGATCCTATCATGGACAAGAACCAACTAACAACCAAGAAATATGATGCTATGAATGCAAAGGTTTGAGCTCTCTCCAAAAGATGCAGACGAGACACCCACTTGAGAGCCCCTCTTGATAGCACGTCTATCTATCCTAAACCCGGTCTCCCAACTAACAATACGAGACCGGCAAAAGAAAAGCCCTATCAAGAACATACCTTTTCCTTGAGCATCCCACTTGAACTTGATGTAGACCGTCTTGTTCTTTTATAGTGGGAACACCTTTCTTGGATGCTCTTGCTTGATGAAGATGAAGACTTGAAAATTGCTCCCCCATACTCCATGGTGAAACCTCTTCTTTGAACTTGTCTTCATCATTCCATGAGCATGAGGATGGCAAGCTTCAAGCATGAGATCTTCTAGAGATGGCGCATCTTGAGCTCGCCCTTCTTCATCCCTACTTGAGGTTGATCCATCTTGATGCAACTCTTTGCACATGCCTTGACAAACCTTCAAGCTCCTTCTTTCTTCATGATTCCAATGGGCACAAAGCCCTTGGACATTTCTTCATCTTCCAACCTTGAGACCAACACATGGCCCAAGCGATGCCAATGGACAAACCTACAAGTGAAACTCAATTTACACATTAGTACATATAGATTGTCATTAATTACCAAAACCACACATGGGGGCATACATTCCCTTTCAAAAGGTAGGGGCAATAAATATGCCAATGCTTCTTCATTTCAAAATACTTGATTCTTGCTTCTTGTGCCTAACTTAAAGGCGTTAAAGAAAAGTACTTCTTGGGAGATAACCCAATAGTTTTCTTGAGTCTTGGAAGTTATTACTTCTTTATTAACCTCTCCTTATCGTTTTTTTTTGATTTTTGTGCCAAGAATAACCTCTAATGAGAGATAAGTATGATTTGGGGAAGTTGCTGTCCCGAAACAGATTTTTGTGCTTCGCTGTAAAAAATCGTAGAACATCTATGTATGTTGTATTGAGCTGTAATTTTCTGCGTAAATACCCCAGGTTGTTATATAACTTTTGTTAGTTCGACACTTTTCGATTTGAGCAACAGAAGTTCTTCGAAAAAATCGGTTTTTACCTGCTGGTCAGTTTTGACAGATTTCTGCCATTATTTGCATTTGCCTCTTTATCGTTTTTTTGGTATTCTCTTTGGTAAATTGAGCCTTTTGAAGGAATTGCTACAGTAGCTTGTGATTTTAATGAAAGTTTTGATGTTTTGAAACTAAACCCAAAGGTTTATTACTTTTGAATGCACTAATGTTGCTAATGAAGATTGTGTGAAGTTTTGTATGAAGGAAATTTTCAAGTGTAGGGGAAGAATGATGTAATAAGATAAAGAATGGAAAAAAGCTCAAGCTTGGGGATGCCACCCCGTGTCACCCCAAGAAATATTCAAGAGGTACAAGCGTCAAAGCTTGGGAATGCCAAAGGCATCCCCTTCTTCATCAATAAAAACCTCAAGTCTCTTTCTAGACACTTTGTTTTTATTGTTTCATGCACTGTTGTGTTATTCTTAGAGAATCTTAGTTTTTTGTTTTGTTTTTCGTTTGTTTAGTTTGCTTGAATAAAGTAGTTTGAACCTTGCTCTCGCTGTGATGTTTCAAATAAGTTGATTGGTGTTGGAAAGGAGTAGAAAGTTTCATGCCTATAGTGGTACAAAAGGGAGCTTGTTTTGACCGTGGCTTAGACTTTATCATGTCATGCTAGATGTTGTTTTGACCTTATGCTTAGTGATTATTTCTGTATCATGACTTGTTACAAACAATTGAGATTGCTTAATGTGCCTTGCAATAATCATGTGTTGTTTTAGCATACAAAAGCATAATATTTTGGTATTCTTATTTGATGCTTTGTTTGGGTTGACTTGGCACATGCTCACACCATGTTATGACTATGAACCAGTCACCTTAGCCTATATGATCATCTAGTTTTTGACTTGTGGTACCACTTTATGCTTTGGTTGATAATGTTTTGTCGCTCTGCATGATTATGCCCATTATTGCTCTCTTAGTTGGTCGCTCCCAGTCTTTTGCTAGACTCCATTTGTATTGAGTAAGCTCTACTCATGCATCCAACTCCCAAGAAACCAAGTTATTCCAAAGAGTCCACCATAAATTCCTATATATGGTGTGTTACATCATTCCAAGTACATTCTTGTTTTATCTATCTTCCAAATTAAACTTGTTATGTGAAAATTAGTGATTAAAGCTCTCAGAAACTTGATGGCACACTTTATTTTTCTTGCCCGTAATAAACTTGAACCATTGTGTCATCTATGTTGTATATGCTTGCACTTATAGGCTAGGGGTTAGCAGAACCGTACTGTCACGAGGAACGCTTTCAACACATGTACATAATACCCAGTTGATATCATGATCTTTTATTTGCGGATGTCGGTAGTGTGAAATAAAAGGGGAGCTTGTAAGTCCATGGAGTTATGTATGTGTGTTAGAGAAATGCCTGGGTGGCTAGCCTAAACCATGCATAATCATGGTGGAAATTTGCAGCATCACCATAGTGAGAAATCCATGAAGCATCTCCAGAAAAAAATATAGAAAAAAAGAGAGAAAAATATAGCACCATACCCATGGTAAATAAGAAGATTGCTGAGATGCTCATTGTCTGTTGCCTTCTCATTTTGATATGGGATAGCTCCTGTGTCATGGGGCAAGGGGTACCCCATTGGCGGTTCTTTATGATACACATATACTTACTATGACAAGAACTTACCGGTGACTAAAGTCGAGTAGCATGTGGAACGGCCCTCGTACTCAAGGGACATGAGATTGCCAACTTATACTTTGTCAAGCATATACTCCATACTTTGTTCACTTTAACCTTAACCACTTAAAGATGCTTATGATAGGGCAATGAGAGATGAAAGCTAACAAGTACCATAATTTTTGCAAGCTCGTTATGAAACTTGAAATCCTTGTTTCCCTCTATGAAGGGCCTTTCTTCCTACTTTTTATTGAGTCTCCACCTTATATCTTTATGCACCAACTAAGAGAGCATAGTTGTCATTCTTAGTTCTATGTGCATTGTCCAAAAACTTATTGATTGATTCATAATGTTGATATTGCTTATTCTTGAACTATTTGTATCTAGTCACCCTTATGAACTTTGAAGGTGTCCTATGCATTTATGTTTTGCTACTCCATGAGGGACAAGCTGGATACCACTATGCTATGTTTTCTATATGTGAAACAAACAAACATATTTCAAAGCATTGTTATTCATGATCTTTGTTTGTATCCTTTCTTTTTGCAGCATAGTTGCTATGTATTATTGTTAGAACTTCATCTTTCATGCTCATGTTTAGAGTACTTTGATCCCAGCTTTCAATGCTTGCAAAATGGTTTGATAAAGATTGTGATGGTGCATGTCACCTTAAAAATTATTCTCTGTATCACTTACCTACTCGAGGACGAGCATGAGTTAATCTTGGGGATGCTTGATACGTCGTAAACTTATCTATAATTTTTGATGTTCCATGCTTGTTTAGTATCTACTTTGCTATGCTTTGTCTACATTTTGAGGTATTTTTATACATTTTTTGGGACTAACCTATTAACAAGATGCCGCAGTGCCAGTTGCCTATTTTCTGCTATTTTTGGTTTCAGAAAAGCTAGAAAGGAAATATTCTTGGAATTGGACGGGACAAAAGCCAAAGTAAATATTTCACCGAGATGAAAACATAGACCAAAGGGCAACCGGAGGGGAGCCCTGGGGTGGCCACACCCCCAGGCGCAGGCCCAACCAAGGCCGCGCCAGGGCAGGGTGTGGGCCCCCTGGCCGCCCTCCTGCCTCGCCTCTTCGCCTATAAAATCCCCCCGATGCCAAAACCCTAAGTACCCGATCAACTCTCCACGAAACAATCTGTAGCCACCACCACCATCGTCCCTAGATTGGGGGGGGATCTGAAGCTCTTCCTGGCACCCTGACGGAGGGGAGAGATCATCCTGGAGGCCTTCTTCATCACCATGCCAGCCTGCGGTATGATGTGTGAGTAGTTCACCCTTGGACTATGGGTCCATACAGTAGCTAGATGGTTGTTTCTCCTCCTTTGTGCTATCATGTTTAGATCTTGTGAGCTCCGTTCATGATCAATATCATCTATTTGTAATCATACATGTTGTGTTTGCAGGGATCCGATGGATATTGAGATACTATGTTAGATTGATTATTGTTTCTATCATGTCATATTGATTATTGATTCTATCATGTCATATTGATTATTGATTCTACCATGTCTGTGTTGTTTGAGATCTTGCATGCTCCCCGTTTCTAGTAGCTATCTTAGCCAAGTAGATGCTAGTGACTCCAAGAGGGAGTATTTATGCTCGATAGTGGGTTCATGCCTCCATTGAATCTGGGGAAGTGACATAAATCTCTAAGGTTGTAGATGTGATGTTCCTACTAGGGAGAAAAAAAATCTTTTGTTCATGGAACAATTGTATTGTTTACTTTACACACATTGCTTAAAGCAATAATCTGTTTCTTGCAACTTAATACTGGAGGGGGTTCGGACGATAACCTGAAGGTGAATTATTAGTCATAGATGCAGTTGGATTGCGGTCTATGTATATTGTTGTAATGCCTAATCAAATCTCATAGGAATCATGAATGTCTAGTATTTGCATTGTTATGCCTTACTCAGTTCCTGTCAATTGCCCCGCTGTAATTTGTTCACCCAACAAGTTATGTTATTTATCTTAAGGAGAACTTCTCTAGTGAACTATGGACCCCGGTCCAATCTTTACCATTTTGACATCATCTACTGTTACCGTTTACTTTCTGCAAGCAATCATTACCTTCCACACTATACGTTTAATCCTTTGTTTTCAGCAAACCAGTGAGATTGACAAACTCACTGTAAGTTGGGGCAAAGTCTTGAGTTTGTGTTGTGTAGGATTCCAAGTTGCTAGCAACACCTTGTAGTTGTTTCCTTGCTCCTACTGGTTCGATAACCTTAGTTTCATATCTGAGAGAAAACTTGTTGATGTGCTCATCACACCTTCCTCTTGGGGTCTCCCAACAAAGCGCCCACGTCGAGAGCGCATGTCAGTGGTTCCCCCACCTCTTCCCTCGTTCATGTGAGTGGAGCTCCCACTCACAAATTTGACTCTCCATTTCCTCCACTCAAATCCCATTAAATTTCCACCAAATTTAATGTAATCTCTCATTAAATAAAACTCCTTTTATTTAATTATTCAGAATTTTATCAATTACATTAATTAACAAACATTCACATAAAACTGCTTGCTACTTTTCAATTTCACATGTAGAACCAATTCCAGCAATTTCACCCGAAACAATTCTGGTGTCCATTGAAATAATTCCAGCGCTTTGATATTATTTTTCTAGCAACTCATTTGCTCCAAATGGCGTCGATATCCCTTAAGTGTGTCACCCTATGGTTTGCGAATAATGCAGACATGATCGAGACCCCTCTCCGATCAATAATCAATAGCGGGACCTGGAGATCCGTACTGAATCCTACACATTCAATGATGACTTCTTGTGATCCTGAGAACCATAAAATTTCAAATAAATCCTTTTGTCTCGTGATATTTTACATGTACGAGATTCGATCATCAGTATCCCCATACCTAGTTTGATATCGTTATCGACATGTACTCTTTTCTTGTTCCCGTGATATATAACATTCTAGTGATCCCCATCACTTGCTTGCAAGCTATATCAATGTGATATCACCGAGAGGGCCCAGAGTATATCTCTCCATCATTTGGATGGACAAATCCCACTCTTGATCCATGAGCCTCTACATAACATTGTTGGAGTATTTGAACCCACCTTTATAGTCACCCAGTTATAGTGTGACGTTTGATGTTATCGAGCTACTCTTCATATGTTAGTAATTTACATGATCTCATGGTCTAAGGACTAAAGTTACTTGTAATGATGTTATAGAAATTTAAACATAATGACTTTGATCGTATTACTATACTTCGGATGAATGTTCATCACATCATTCCACCAATGTTGTGACCTCGTTATTAACAACATCCAATGTCCATGATTAGGAAACCTTGATCATCTTGTTAATCAACGAGCTAGTTTATATGAGAGGCATAACTAGGAACACTTTATTTGTTCATTAAACACACATGTATTAACATTTACTTTTAATACAATTATAGCATGTAAAATAAACATGTATCATATACTTGGAATACGATAATAAAACTTTATTATTGCCTCTGAGCCATATTCCCTTCAGGTTTGAGGTTTCGACGGGGTTCGGGCTTCGCCTCCAGGAATGGGGCCTCGGGGTCTTGGCCATCGGATCCATGAAGAAACACTTGTGGTTGGTGGGGAACTTGGATCGGTGCTGATGGTTCATCAAGATCGACCTTGGCGTGTCCTGGTATCACTTGTCTTCTTAGTTGATCTTGTACACCAGGTATCTCAATCATCTTACTAGTTGTGGCCGAGGGTAGCCGATCGTCATCATCATTGACTCCACACCACCAGGTTGTAGTATCTTGTCGACACTAGAGCGATGTATTATCCATACCACATCGCCAATGCGGCAGTGGCCAAGAAACCCCATTTTTGGCTTCGCTACTCGGTCTCTACAACTAGATTTTCCAACTCTATCAACACAACAACACCACATCTCAGCACATAGGAACATGGGCAGGGACATAGCACCTACAGGTGGCCTCTGGCACCAGGAACAGGTCGGCGAGGGATTGTGCTCTAAACATAGAGGAGGTGGAGCTGCTGACCACGGGAAGGTGGCCAGGGGGTGGGGCGCAGCAACGAATCGGTGAGAGGAACCGCGGCCGGTGGCAAGGGTCGGTGGAGGGCAACGTCGTGCGCTGGAGGCGACGACGAGCTCGGGGGCGCTCGCGCGCGGCTACTGAGCCAGAGAGGCGGATGGAGCCAGAGACGGGAAGGCGGTGGCAGCAGAGGCCGGTGGTGCTGCGGTGGTCCGAGGCGGCCGGACACGGGGCACGTAGGCCACGGGAAGGCAGAGGGTGACAAGGACGACGGGGGACGGCGTGGAGCTCCGGACTGCGATGAATCGCGCGAGATGGAGAGGAAAGGGAGGGTTGGCGCCAGAGCTTGAGGCCGAGGAGGGGTGAGCGACGGGGTGGCGACAGAGGGCCACAGAGTGAGCGGAAAACGACGTGCGGGGCCGGGCCGAGGCCATGCAGCGCGGCGGCGACGGTTGGTGCACAAGCGAGGCGAGAGCAGGGGCTCGGGGTGGGTCGCGTGTAGGGGATGAAGTGTAGGGGTTTGTAGCATGGAAAACAAAAAAATCTATCGCATGAACACACAAGCCAAGATCTAATCTTCTAGATCAGTGCAACAAGTTGATAGAGTACTAACCCTCAAAGATTCCAAAGCGGTTAACAAGATCGGATTCTCGTGATTGATGTAGTCGTTCACTTGCCGATCTCAAGATCGCGGAGACGATCCTTCCCACACCGCATTCCGGCAGCACTTCCACTGTTGGTCACACGTTTGGTACTCGATGAAGACCTTCCTCTCCCTTGTTCCAGCGGGCATCGGAGGTTGTAGATCTATCCTCGTGATTCCGGCTGCACGACGGCGTGGTGGTGGAAGTAGAGGGGAAATCCCGCAGGGCTTCGCCTAAGCCGGAGTGGGTATGGTGAAGTAGAGAGGGCCCTTGGCAACTAGGTTTAGAGGCCAAGGGGCTTAGAGGTGGTCGGAGTCTAGAGAGGTGCTAGGCAGTGGCTACTTTAGAGGGCTCTAAATCGGCGGCAGCTTTTAGGGGGCTGAGGTCAATCTAGGGTTTCAAGTGTGGGGAGCAAGGGGCGCCCCTCCCCTATATTTATGAGAGGAAGAGGCGGTTTGGGGGGAGGGGAGTCCTCCCCCAACTCCTCCTTGTGGCCGGTGGCAAGGGGAGGGAGGAATCCTTCCCTAGGTGGGATTCCTTTCCTCCCTCCACTAGGCAACCATGTTGGGATTTGACTTTTTCAAACTAGCGTTTGATATCTCTCTTCCCATTGCCCAACCAAGTGACCTAGGACATGATGCAACCATTCCACTTTGTTGACACATCCATGTAACCTTTCCACTCCGGATCGGTGGACCTTCTAGACCCTTCTAGAACATTCCGGTGAAAACACCGAAACCATTACCGAACTCCGGAATTGGACTTTCCTTATATGAATCTTATTCTCCGGACCATTCTGGATCTCCTTGTGATGTCCTGGATCTAATCCGAGACTCCGAACAACATTCGGTCTCTTACTCACATTCCATATCTACTAAAGAACATCGAATCCTTAAGTGTGTCTCCCTACGGTTCGTGAATTATGCAGACATGATCGAGACTCTTCTCCGATCAATAACCAATAGAGGAATCTGGAAATTTATATGGCTCCCATATATTTTTACGATTACTTTGTGATCAAATGAACCATTTACATACAATACTAATTTCCCTTTGTCTCACGATACTTTACTTATTCGAGGTTTGATCGTCGGTATTGATACGTCCATAACGTATCTATAATTTTTGATGGTTTCATGTTATTATTATGCTTTTGACACTTCTTTTTACATAAAGTTTATGAGTTATTTGGAGTAATCTACTAATAGTTGCAAAAGTTCACAATGTTCTTGTTTTACACTTTGATGTGTAGGAATTATCAAGAATACAAGTGGAACCCTTGTTGGAGTCAAATTGAGATTTTTCAGAAATCTGTCTCAGAACTCTTTTTGAAGATGGTCACGTTTAGGGTCGAAGACGGCGTCAAATGGAAAACTCTTCTACTACAAAGTTGTAGGAAATTTCGCGACAATCATTCTGGACAAAAAAATTAGCTGATTCCAAGTCCGTACGGGCCCGGTAGGCCCGATTTATTGCAGCCCAAGATGGGGTGACGGGAATCTGATAAGCTATATAAAGGGAGGAAACCTAATCCGTGGGAGAGACCTCCACCCATTTAATTTGCAGCCACCAAATCCACGTTTTTTACTCCCCCATGGATCCCATCTCCATGGGGGGAGGGCTCCCAAGAAGCCATGAAGGAAGGGGCTAAGGGGCGGTGCTCCCCCATGATACCGGCGGCGGGGAAGGAGTCCCCCGCGCCGCCGCCGCCTTCTTCACCATCTTCACCGCCATCTCCATCACCTAATCCTCCTAGTATGCAGTGGTTCATCCTCCCACACACCTTTGTACCGTACTATATAAACATGGTGTTCGATGCTATAAGTTATAATCCTAAGATCTAGGCCATGTTTGTGTAGTTTATTTGTCTTTTGATTGCTTGGTTGAATGCTTTTGGTTCATTAGAGTTGTATGTTGATACTATACAGTCCTTTGGTGTCCATTATATTTGTGCGCATGGATTAAACATCATAGGGTTTGTATTATGTATAAGAGGAAGGAAGTTCTAGGGCGCGATGACACGAGGATCGCGAACCGGAACGTTGCACGTATGGGAGTAAGAGGACCATTAACTTAAGGCTATGGTTGGGGAAACCTTAATGCATTGTTAGTAGTTACAGATGTTTGCTAACAATCTAATCATATAGTACATGTAATTCCAAGTAGTGAAGCACATGTATATTTAGCCTCTCCCACATAGAAAACTGTATCGAAGACAGTAAACCTGATTTATTCGTCAATTAAACTTGGACAAAGCCACCACAATTACCACCACTATTCCACACTCATGGTTTTGTTAGTTTAGTGTATTTTATTGCTGCAGCAACTAGCTTTAATTTCTTGTTATTCATTATCTTGCAAAGCTTTCTCTAGTACTCGTTTTGTTGCTCTAGTTTTATTTCCTAGATAATGCAAACATTTAGTGTGCGTAGAGTTGTATCAGTGGTTGATAGAACTTGAGAGAATATTTATCCTACCTTTAGCTCCTCGTTGGATTCAACACTCTTACTTATAGAAAAGTCTACACACGATTGTTGGAGATATGCCCTAGAGGCAATAATAAATGTAGTTATTATTATATCTTTGTGTTTATGATAAATGTTTACATTCATGCTATAATAGTATTAACAAGAAAACATTAATAGTTGTGTGATTTGTAAACTTAATTTGAAGTCCCTGGTAAAGCCTCTATGTAATACTAGCTTGTTGGTTAATAAATGATTGTGGTTTCCCTATCATGAACATTGAGATGTTATTAACAACACGATCATATCGTTAGGAGAATGATATGATGGATATACTCCTATAGATAAGCGTAGCATAAAGGTCAAGTCATTTTAATAGTTCAATTGCTATATGCTTTCTACTACATAGTTATCTAATTCCTTCGACCATGAGATCATGCATATCACCTTTACCGGATGGATGCTTTGATGACATCAAACACCACACCGTAACTGGGTGGCTATAAAGGTGGCATTGAGTGTTCGGAAAGTATTGGTTGAAACACATGGATCAAGAGTGGGATTTGTCCATCCATATGACGGATAGATATACTCTGGGCCCTCTCGGTGAAATGTCATCCAATTAGCTTGCAAGCATGTGACTGGCTCACAAGGGATCACATATCACGGGAACGAGAAAAGAGTACTTGTCGGTAACGAGGTTGAACTAGGTATGCAGAGATACCGACGATCATAACCTCGGATAAGTAACATATCGTGAGACAAAGGGAAATTGATATCGTATGTAAGTGGTTCATTCGATCGCAAAGTAATCATAGAAATATGTGGGAGCCATATGAATTTCCAGATTCCTCTATTGGTTATTGATCGGAGAAGTGTCTCAATCATGTCCGCATAATTCACGAACCGTAGGGAGACACACTTAAGGATTCGACGTTGTTTGAGTAGTTATGGAATGATGAGAAAGAGACCGAATGTTGTTCGGAGTCCCGGATGGGATCCGGGATATCATGAGGAGATCCGGAATGGTCCGGAGAATAAGATTCATATAAGGAAAGTCCCGTTTCGGAGTTGGGGAATGGTTCCGGTGTTTTCATCGGGAATGTTCTAGAATGTTCCGGAATGTCCGGCACTCCGGAGGGGAAGGGTACATGAATGTGTTGTATCAAGTTGGTATGATTGCATCATGTACTAAGTGTCATCGCTGTTCCAAATAAAGGATTAAATTGAATCCTAGTTTGAAAAGTCAAATAGCTAAATTGAAAAGTCAAATAGCTAAATTTGGAAAGTGGAAAAGAGGAGGAGGAGGTGAAACCGAGTTGGGGAGGGAGTCCTCCTCCCCAAGCCGGCGCACCACCCAAGCCGAGTTGGGGAGGGACTCCACTCCCTCCCCTTGGCCGCCGGCCCCTCCACCTATATAAGGAGGGGCAGGGCTCCCTCCTAACACATAAGTCCCTCTCCTCCAAAACCCTAGATTGGCACCACCACCATAGCCGCCGCCCCCCTAGGGTTTTGCCCTAGCCGCCGATTTGGGGTTCCCCGAAACCCTAGCCGCCGGCTCTAGCACCTCCTCCTTGGTGTGTCTAAACCCTAGAACACCGAGGAGCTCTCTCATACTCCACCATACTCGCTCCGGCTTAAGGCGAAGCCCTGCGAGATCTCCCCTCTACTTTCGGTACCACGCCGTTGTGCTGCCGGAATCGCGAGGAGTGTGCTACAACCTCCGCTGCCTGCTGGAACAAGGGAGAGGAAGGTCTTCGTCGAGTACCTAACGTGTGACCGACTGCGGGAGCGCTTTTAACGCAATGGCAGGAAGGATCGCTCACGCGATCTTGAGATCGGGAAGAGTACGACTACATCACCCACGAGAATCCGCTCTCGTTAAACACTTTGGAATCTTCGAGGGTGAGTTATTCCATCGACTCGTTGCTACAATCTAGTAGATAGATCTTGGCTTGTTTGTTTGTATGCGATAGAATTTTTTTGTTTTCCATGCTATGAATCCCTACAGTGGTATCAGAGCCAGGTCTATATGTAGATCTGTTGCACGAGTAGAACACAATGGTCATTGTGGGCGTTGATGCTTTTATTGTCGATTGCTTCTTGTGTACTTTGCATCTTGCGGGATGTTGGGATGAAGCGGCCCGGGCTAACCTTACATGACATCGTTCATGAGACTTGCTCCACGCTTGACATGCAACTTGTATTGCATAAGTGGCTTTGCGGGTGCCTGTTTCTCCTAGCATAGTGGAGATCCAATTTACAACGGGTAATTAACAATACTAGTTTCAATGTTGTGGTTCTTGTTCGTAAGTTAGAACGACACTTATTGAAAGCCCCAAACCACGTAAAACATGCAAAGAAAGTAGAGGCGTCTAACTTTGTTTTGCAGGGGTGTGCAGTGATGTGATATGGCCATGATTGTGATTATATTTGATGTATGCAATGTTCCTTATTGTAAGTTGGCAACGTGGAGCCATATGGTTGTCTTTAATTTATGTTAAGACCTGCGTGTCTATTCAAAGTAGTTGTAATAGTTGAAGCCGGTGGACGACAACCATGGAGAAGCGTCATTGACCTTGATGCAATGCCGGTGATGATGGAGATCATGTTCGTGCTAGAAGATGGAGATCGGAAGCACAAAGAAGAAAGGCTATATCATATCACATATTATGAATTGCATGTGATGTTAATCCTTTATGCATCTTGTATTGCTTAGTAGACGACAGCAGCATTATAAGATGATCCCTCATGCACATGAATTTCAAGTCATAAAGTGTTCACCCTTAGTTAGCACCGTTGCTAAAGCTTGTTGTTTCGAAGCACCACGTGATGATCGGGTGTGTTAGATTCTGCAAGTGTATACAACGTGAGCAAGCCAGATTTGCTCATGCGGAAACTAAGGTTTGATCTTGACGAGCCTAGCATGTATGCACATGGTCTCGAACACGGATCACCGAAAGGTAAAGCATGAATCATATAGTAGATATGATGAACATGTCGATTGTTCGCCATTGAAACTATATCAACTCTCGTGATGATCGGTGTTGATGTAGTGGATTTGGTTCGTGTGATCACTAAAACAATGTGAGGGATATTGTTTTGAGTGGGAGTTCACCTAGATTAATTTTAATGTTAATTTGAACTCAATTTGTCATAAACTTAGTCTAAACTATTGCAAATATGTTGTAGATCAATGGCAGCCCCTACCATCAATTTTAATGCGTTCCTAGAGAAAGAAAAGTTGAAAAACAATGGAAGCAACTTCGCGGATTGGTTCCGCAATTTGAGGATTGTCCTCACAGCTGGTAATTTGACCTATGTGGATGCACCTGGGTGACCCACTGCGGTGATGCTCCTGATGAAGTAAAGAATGTTTACCTCACTCGGAAGACTCAGTACTCCACAGTTCAGTGTGCTATCTTGTATGGTTTAGAATTGGAGCTTCAGAAAAGGTTTGAGAATTCAGACCCACATGATATTGTCGAGGACCTCAAATTGATCTTTGAGACTCATGCGGCAATTGAAAGCTATGAGGCTTCTGAAAAGTTCTTTAACTGCAAGATGGAAGAGGGCAGCTCAATCGTGACATGTGCTTAAGATGTCCAGGCACGCAAACAAACTTCAAAGCTTGGGTATTGTGATTCCCAATACTTTGGGGATTTACCGTGTCCTCCAATCACTACCACCAAGTTACAAGAACTTTGTGATGAACTACAACATGCAAAACATGAATAAGACGTTGTCAGAACTCTTTGCCATGTTGAAGTCTGCAGAAGTGGAGATCAAGAAAGAGCACCAAGTGTTGTTGGTCAATAAGACCACCAAATTCAAGAAAGGCAAGTCTAAGAAGGACACTTCAAGAAGGGTGGTAAGAAAGTTACCACGCCGAAGAAGACCAAGGCTGGACCTAAGCCTGGAAAGTGCTTTACGCAAGGAGAAGGTCATGAAGCGGAATTGCCCAAAGTACTTGGCGGATTTGAAGAACGGCAACATCAAGAAGAAAGGTATATCGATATACATGTTATTGATGTGTATCTCACTAGTACTGTAGTAGTGCACGGTATTTGATACTGGTTCGGTTGCTCATATTTGTAACTTTCGAAGCAGGTCTTTCGAATAAACGGAAGCTAGCGAAGAACGAGGTGACGATGCGCGTTGGAAACGGATCAAAGGTTGATGTGATCGCGGTCGGCATGCTACCCTTCATCTACCATCGGGATTAGTTTAATACTTAAATAATTGTTATTTGGTGCCTGCGTTAAGCATGAACATTATATCGGGATCTTGTTTATTGCGAGACGGTTACTTGTTTAAATCCGAGAATAATGGTTGTTCGATTTATATGAGTAATATGTTTTATGCACATGCACCTTTGATAGATGGTCTATTCTTATTGAATCTCGATAGTGGAAATACACATATTAATAACATTGAGGCTAAACATTTGAAATCGAGCGATAACTCGACCTATATGTGGCACTGTCGTCTTGGTCACATTGGAGTGAAGCGTATGAAGAAACTCCATTCCGATGGACTTCTTGAATCACTTGATTTCGAATCACTTGATAGATGCGAAGCATGTCTGATGGGTAAAATGACTAAGACTCCATTTTCTGGTATGATGGAGCGAGCTACGGACTTATTGGAAATCATACATACCGATGTGTGGTCCAATGAGTGTAGCATCATGTGATGTTATCGTTATGTTCTTACCTTCACGGATGACTTGAGTAGATATGGGTATATCTATTTCATGAAACATAAGTCCAAAACTTTTGAGAAGTTTAAGGAATTTCAAAGTGAGGTAGAGAATCAACGTAACAAGAAGATTAAATTCTACGTTCTGATCGTGGAGGTGAATATCTAAGTTACGAGTTTGGCGAGCATTTGAAGAAATGCGGAATACTTTCACAGTTGACACCGGAACACCACAGTAATGGTGTGTCCGAACGTCGAATCGAACTCTCTTAGATATGGTTCGTTCTATGATGTCACTTAGATTTACGCTATCATTTTGGGGTTATGCATTAGAAACAGCCGCATTCACTTTAAATAGGGCACCGTCTAAATCCGTTGAAACGACACCGTATGAATTATGGTTTGGGAAGAAACCTAGATTGTCGTTCCTTAAAGTTTGGGGGTGCGAAGCCTATGTAAAGAAGTTACAGCCGGACAAGCTTGAACCCAAAGCGAAAAATCGTCTTCATAGGATACCAAGGAAACTATTGGGTATACCTTCTATCATAGATCCGAGGCAAAATCTTCGTTAAGAATGGATCCTTTCTAGAGAAGGAATTTCTCTCGAAAGAAGTGACTGGAAGGAAAGTAGAACTCGACGAGGTTGTCGAACCTTCTCTCGAAATTGCGAGTAGCGCAGCACCGGAAGAAGTTCCTGTGGTGCCTACACCAATAAGATAGGAAGGTAATGATGATGATCATGAAACTTCGGTTGAAGTTGCTACAGAGCCTCGCAGGTCAACGAGAACTCGTACCACTCCATATTGGTATGATCCCGTTATGAGTGTCATGTTGGTGGACAACACCGATGACCCCAAGACATATGAGGAAGCGATGATGCGCCCAGATTCCAATAAATGGCAAGAAGCCATGAAATCCGAGATTGGATCCATGTACGAAAACCAAGTATGGACTTTGGTGGGCTTACCGGATGGTCGGAAGGCTGTCGAGAACAAATGGATCTTCAAGAAGAAAACAGATGCTGATGGTAATGTTACTGTCTATAAAGCTCAACTTGTCGCAAAAGGGTTTCGACAAATTCAAGGAGTTGACTACGATGAGACTTTCTCATCAGTAGCGAAGCTAAAGTCTGTGAGGATTATGTTAGCAATCGCTGCATATTACGATTATGAGATATGGCAGATGGATGTCAAAACAGCATTCCTCAATGGAGACATTGATGAAGAATTGTATATGATGCAACCCAAAGGTTTTGTCGATCCTAAAGATGCTAACAAGGTATGCAAACTTCAACGGTCCATCTATGGATTGAAATAAGCATCCCGAAGTTGGAATCAACGTTTTGATAAGGTGATCAAAAGTTTTGGTTTTATACAAACTTATGGAGAAGCTTGTATTTACAAGAAAGTGAGTGGGAGCTCTGTAGCATTCTTAATACTATATGTGGATGACATATTGTTGATTGGGAATGATGTAGACCTTCTAAATAGTGTCAAGGAATATTTGAATAATAGTTTTTCAATGAAGGATCTTGGCGAAGCAGCTTACATATTAGGCATAAAGATTTATAGAGATAGATCGAAACGCCAAATATCATTGTCACAGAGTACATATTTGGACAAAGTTCTCAGGAGGTTTGGAATGGAAGATAGCAAGAAAGGGTTCTTGCCCATGTTGCTAATCGACCTTGAGTAAAACTCAAAGTCCGACATCGGCAGAAGATAGAGAAAGGATGAGTAAGACTCCCTATGCCTCAGCCATAGGATCTCTAATGTATGCCATGCTATGTACTAGACCCGACATTGCATATGCTGTTAGTTTAACTAGCAGATATCAAAGTGATCCAGGAGTGGATCATTGGACAGCGGTCAAAAACATCCTGAAGTACTTGAGAAGAACTAAGGATATGGTTCTTTCTTATGGAGGTGATGAACAGCTCGTTGTTAATGGTTACACCGATGCTAGTTGGAACACCGATCCGGATGATTCTAAATCACAATCTGGATACGTATTTATTTTGAATGGTGCAGCAGTTAGCTGGAGGAGTGCAAAGCAAAGCGTTGTGGCAAGATCTTCAACTGAATCGGAATACATGGCTGCTTTGGAGGCTTCACAAGAAGCAATATGGATGAAAGAGTTCATTGCAGAGCTGGGTGTGGTTCCTAGTGCGCTGGACCCAATGTCTATCTACTGTGATAACATGGGCGCCATAGCCAATGCGCAAGAACCAAGGTCACACAAGAAGCTGAAGCATATCAAGCTACGTTTTCACGCTATTCGAGAACATATCCAAGATGGGGATATAAAGATTTGCCAAGTACACACAGATCTGAATGTGGCGGATCCGTTGACTAAACCTCTCCCGAGGGCAAAACATGACCAACACCAAACTGCCATGGGTGTTTGGTATATTACCATGTAATCTAGATTAGATGACTCTAGTGCAAGTGGGAGACTGTTGGAGATATTCCCTAGAGGCAATAATAAATGTAGTTATTATTATATCTTTGTGTTTATGATAAATGTTTACATTCATGTTATAATAGTATTAACAAGGAAACATTAATACTTGTGTGATTTGTAAACTTAATTTGAAGTCCCTGGTAAAGCCTCTATGTAATACTAGCTTGTTGGTTAATAGATGATTGTGGTTTCCCTATCATGAACATTGAGATGTTATTAACAACAAAATCATATCATTAGGAGAATGATATGATGGATATACTCCTATAGATAAGCGTAGCATAAAGATCAAGTCATTTTAATAGTTCAATTGCTATATGCTTTCTAATACATAGTTATCTAATTCCTTCGACCATGAGATCATGCATATCACTTTTACCGGATGGATGCTTTGATGACATCAAACACCACACCGTAACTGGGTGGCTATAAAGGTGGCATTGAGTGTTCGGAAAGTATTGGTTGAAACACATGGATCAAGAGTGGGATTTGTCCATCCATATGACGGATAGATATACTCTGGGCCCTCTCGGTGAAATGTCATCCAATTAGCTTGCAAGCATGTGACTGGCTCACAAGGGATCACATATCACGGGAACGAGAAAAGAGTACTTGTCGGTAACGAAGTTGAACTAGGTATGCAGAGATACCGACGATCATAACCTCGGATAAGTAACATATCGTGAGACAAAGGGAAATTGATATCGTATGTAAGTGGTTCATTCGATCGCAAAGTAATCATAGAAATATGTGGGAGCCATATGAATTTCCAGATTCCTCTATTGGTTATTGATCGGAGAAGTGTCTCAATCATGTCCGCATAATTCACGAACCGTAGGGAGACACACTTAAGGATTCGACGTTGTTTGAGTAGTTATGGAATGATGAGAAAGAGACCGAATGTTGTTCGGAGTCCCGGATGGGATCCGGGATATCACGAGGAGATCCGGAATGGTCCGGAGAATAAGATTCATATAAGGAAAGTCCCGTTTCGGAGTTGGGGAATGGTTCCGGTGTTTTCATCGGGAATGTTCTAGAATGTTCCGGAATGTCCGACTCGGAGGAAGGGTACATGAATGTGTTGTATCAAGTTGGTATGATTGCATCATGTACTAAGTGTCATCGCTGTTCCAAATAAAGGATTAAATTGAATCCTAGTTTGAAAAGTCAAATAGCTAAATTGAAAAGTCAAATAGCTAAATTTGGAAAGTGGAAAAGAGGAGGAGGAGGTGAAACCGAGTTGGGGAGGGAGTCCTCCTCCCCAAGCCGGCGCACCACCCAAGCCGAGTTGGGGAGGGACTCCACTCCCTCCCCTTGGCCGCCGACCCCTCCACCTATATAAGGATGGGCAGGGCTCCCTCCTAACACATAAGTCCCTCTCCTCCAAAACCCTAGATTGGCGCCACCACCATAGCCGCCGCCGCCCCCCTAGGGTTTTGCCCTAGCCGCCGATTTGGGGTTCCCCGAAACCCTAGCCGCCGGCTCTAGCACCTCCTCCTTGGTGTGTCTAAACCCTAGAACACCGAGGAGCTCTCTCATACTCCACCATACTCTCTCCGGCTTAAGGCGAAGCCCTGCGAGATCTCCCCTCTACTTCTGGTACCACGCCGTTGTGCTGCCGGAATCGCGAGGAGAGTGCTACAACCTCCACTGCCTGCTGGAACAAGGGAGAGGAAGGTCTTAAATCGACCGAATGTGTGAACGATCATGGAGCGCTGCTAACGCAGCGCAAAAGGATCGTCTACACGATCTTGAGATCGGAAGAGTACTACATCACCCACGAGAATCCGCTCTCGTTAAACACTTTGGAATCTTCGAGGGTGAGTTATTCCATCGACTCGTTGCTACAATCTAGTAGATAGATCTTGGCTTGTTTGTTTGTATGCGATAGAAATTTTTTGTTTTCCATGCTACGAAACCCTACAACGATCCCCTATACTTGTGGGATATCAGGTATCTCTGCATACCTGGTTCAACCTCGTTACCGATAAGTACTCTTTACTCGTTCCTATGATATTTGATCACTTTTGAAACATTCACATGCTTGCAAGCCAATTGGATGACATTCCACCGAGAGGGCCCAGAGTATATGGATCCGTCATATGGATGGACAAATCCCACTCTTGTTCCATGTGCCTCAACACATACTTTTCGAACACTCAATGCCACCTTTATAACCACCCAGTTACGAAGTGGTGTTTGATGTCATCAAAGAATCCATCCGGTGATGGTGATTAACATGGTCTCATGGTCGAAGGATTTAGGTTACTATGTATCTGAAAGCTTATAGCAAACAAACCATTGAAATGACTTGATATTATGCTACGCTTAACTATAGGAGTATGTCCATCACATCATTCTCCTAATGATATGATCTTGTTATTAATAATCGGTTAATACAATTATAGCATGGATGTAAAAAATTATCATAAACACAAAGATATAATAATAACTACTTTTGTTATTGACTCTTGGGCATATCTCTAACAATCTCCCACTTGCACTAGAGTCAATAATCTAGATTACATGGTAATATACCTAACACCCATGGCGGTTTGGTGTTGGTCATGTTTTGCCCTCGGGAGAGGTTTAGTCAATGGATCCGCCACATTCAGATCTGTGTGTACTTTGCAAATATTTATGTCCCATCTTGGACATGCTCTCGAATAGCGTGAAAACACGGCTTGATATGCTTCAGCTTCTTGTGTGACCTTGGCTCCTACGCATTGGCTATGACACCTATGTTATCACAATAGATAGCCATTGGGTGCAGCGCACTAGGAACCACACCAAGCTCCGCAATGAACTCCTTCATCCATATCGCCTCTTGTGAAGCATCCGAAGTAGCTATGTATTCTGATTCAGTTGAAGATCTCGCCACAACGCTTTGATTTGCACTCCTCCAGCTCACTGCTGCACCAGTCAAAGTAAATATGTATCCAGATTGTGATTTAGAATCATCCAGATTGGTGTTCCAACTAGCATCAGTGTAACCATTAACAATAAGCTGTTCATTTCCTCCATAAGAAAGAACCATATCCTTAGTCCTTCTCAAGTACTTAAGGATGTTTTTGACCGCTATCTAGTGATCTACCCCTGGATCACTTTGATATCTGCTAGTCAAACTAACAACATATGCAATATCTGGTCTTGTACATAACATGGCATACATGATAGATCCTATGGTTGAGGCATAGGGAGTCTTACTCATCCTCTCTCTATCTTCTGCTGTAGCGGGACTTTGAGTTTTACTCAAGGTCGTTTTGGGTAACATGGGCAAGAACCCTTTCTTGCTATCTTTCATTCCAAACCTCTTTAGAACCTTGTCCAAATATGTACTTTTTGAAAGAACTATTAAAAGTATTCCCAATTTCTTCAAATGCTCACAAAACTCGTAACTTAGATATTCACCTCCACGATTAGATCATAGAAATTTAATCTTCTTGTTACGTTGATTCTCTACTTCACTTTGAAATTCCTTAAACTTCTCGAAAGTTTCGGACTTATGTTTCATGAAATAGATATACCCATATCTACTCAAGTCATCCATGAAAGTAAGAACATAACGATAACCACCGTGTGATGCCACACTCATCGGGCCACACACATCGGTATGTATGATTTCCAATAAGTCTATAGCCCGCTCCATCATACCAGAGAATAGAGTCTTAGACATTTTTCCCATCAGACATGCTTCGCATCTTTCAAGTGATTCAAGAAGTCCATCGGAATGGAGTTTCTTCATACGCTTCACTCCAATGTGACCAAGACGACAATGCCACATGTATGTATAATTATTATATAATTTCAAACGTTTAGCATCTATATTATGAACATGTGTATCACTACTATCGAGATTCAACAAGAATAGACCATCTATCAAAGGTGCATGACCATAAAAGATATTACTCATATAAATCGAACAACCATTATTCTCGGATTTAAACAAGTAACAGCCTCGCATTAAACAAGATCCTGATATAATGTTCATGCTCAACGCAGGCACCAAATAACAATTATTTAAGTATAAAACTAATCCCGATGGTAGATGAAGAGGGAGCGTGCCGACCCCGACCACATCAACCTTTGAGCCCTTTACAACGTGCATCGTCACCTTGTATCTCACTAGTATTCATTTATTCCGCAACACCTATTTCGAGTTATAAATATGAGCAACCGAACCAGTATCAAATACCCAGGCACTACTATGATTACTAGTAAGATACACATTAATAACATGTATATCGGATATACCTTTGTTGTTGATGTTGTCGTTCTTCAGATCTACCAGGTACTTGGGGAAATTATGCTTCCAGTGACCTTCCCCCTTGCAGTAAAAGCACTCAATATTAGGCTTAGGCACAACCTTGCACTATTGCAGAATAAACTATCAGTGACAGGCTTAAAAGGCCCACTAGTGACAGGCAAAGCACCTGTCACTGATGACTAGTCACTAGTATGAGGTTACTAGTGACAGGCAAGTGCCTGTCACTAGTATCTGTACCAGTGACATGCTTTTACATGTGCCAGTCACTAGTATGTGTATATCAGTGATAGGCAAAAGAGATGCATGTCACTAGTTGCGATCAAAGGCAGCATCCCTATGGGGCTTTGTAGTGATAGGCTCATTATCCTGCCCGTCACTGGATTAAAATTCAGTAATAAAAAAAATATGTTTAGTACAATAAAATGTTATAAAAATTAAATACATTTTCTACAAATAACTTAAATATCAAAATAAGATGTTGTACCAATGATACACTCATGTAACCCAATATGACTTAATATTTGCAACACAATATGATATAATATTTACACATATAACACATTGGCATAAGAAGTTGCAATCTATCATAGACTAACGATGGAAGTTTCTTCTTAGTTATGTAGTAGTTTGAACTTCAAAGAATAGCAACACCACAATACATGTATTATGGTCAAATGCATTATTGCAAGTTTCTTTCATTGTGCTACATTTCCATCATCGTGTTGAGGTACAAATTCTTTCATTACACCTTTCTTGTATAGACGTGAATCACGGACATTGATGACATGCTTAACCTGATACAAACAAGGAAATAGACATATAATTGTGAGAAATGTCACCAATTGGATAAGAATTGGTTGGAGAATAAACATATTCTAAATAAAAATATCAAATAGTGACATAAAAATCAGCTTTCTCTATTATTTGTCCCTAAATTCAAAAGAATGTACTTAGCAACTAGGAGGTAAATCGTATATGTAGTTAGTATATTAAACGTACACCTTTTAATATAATGTAAATAAGTAGAAAGGATCTACTTATCCTCTTCTAGAATTCTAGTTAGTATATTAGCGTACTCCTTTTTTTTACAGTGTACAAGTAAGCATACACCCCTATGCATGAGCACTAGCATTTAGGTTCGGAAGATGAGGCTCATGAACATAAACAATAAATTCCTTGATGACCACTGCAGTTAGTTTTATCATCCAATGATCCAAACTTGATGATGTTGATAGCTAGCAGATTTAATGTAAAATCTGAAAATAACCTGAAATGATAATACCTTTAAATGAGAATCTACAATGGAGAAGTTATTTCATCACACAGTCCTGAAACCAAGGTAGCCGGTTGCATCTCCTTAGCCTACTATGGATGGAAAATGACCAATTTATCAAATAACTTGTGATGTTCACTTCGAGGAACTTAACATGATAAATAAATTTAGACAAAGAAGTAATCAGCCTGGTCACATGTTGAATAAGATTATGAATGACCTACATCAAACACTTAGAAACAACGTAAAACAACAGGTGTGGACAATATAACCCTAAAGCTTATTTTTGTGTCGGAAGTGATACCTTAATATTTTCTCTTCTATGTAATGATCAGCAGGTAAAGACAATACATGGACTAACATCCCTTTTGTGTAACTGCTCGCTGCTGCCAAAAAGAGGATCCATAGGTAAGAATAAGATAATAACATGTCAATAGATAGAAGATATAGTTATATGGTAAGTCCAAAAAAATAAGGTTCTACTAAGAAAATCAGATAGCTTCCATGAGTGATGATTCTGTTAGACACAAATCAAGATAAAATCTGTGCGACATATCTTTAACTACGGTGCATGCATGATGTATATTTCTAGCAAAAAGCAATGCTTTGGAGTCGATGATGTACCTGACATTTAGAGAGAGAAAAAATGAATACACTTTTAATCCGTGACTGAACGATTGTGATGGCATATCTCGAAACTTAGCCAGTACAACACCATCCAAAGATTAGTATGAGTCTAGCACCTTATCTGCTCCTTTGCCTCCTTTCTGTCTTTGCTATTTCACATGAGTATAGTTCTGGCCAAAGTCTATCAGCTGTCTTCAGGCAAGAGTAAACGTGTCTACAACAACAATTAAATAATTAGTACCCCCTTCATCTCAAGCCTCAAATTTGTTAAAATTTGAATAAATCTAGACACTATTTAGTACTCCCTCCGATTCATATTAGTTGACTTGGATTTGTCTAGATTTGGATGAATCTAGACACTATTTAGTATATAGGTTCATCCAAATTTTGACAAATCCAAGTCAACTAATATGGGTTGGAGGGAATCATATTAGTTGACTTGGATTTGTCTAGATTCGCAAAAAAATGGGTTGGAGGGAGTATATAGATTCATCTAAATTTTTAAAAAGCTTAGGCATCTATTTTGAGACGGAGGGAGTACAATATTATGCATCTGTTAATTGTAACCACGGTACTGCACGTGTATTTGGGATCAATGATCCATAAGAGAAAGGAAATAACTGTGAGATTATCCTAACGGAAACCTTACTGTCCACGGATCACAACTTCACACTCCTCAAAGCATAAGAATCGATCTCCAAATACGCCATGATGCTGAGGAGAAGACCACAAAGATCTGTTTACGGTAGGATGGGCGTGAAAAGCTCAGTAAGAATAGGTGTAAAGGCAGGCAAACGAAGCTGGTAGGACAAGGATTTAAATACAGGTAGATCCATGGAAGAAGGCGACAGCGGTTGACATGGGTCGATGCCTGGGTCACGATCACGTTCCATGGCGGCTGAGCCCTAATTTGTGCCCAAGATAGCAGGAAGAAGGGTACATACCAGGGATCCCACGGCAGTCAACCCTCGCGCGGGTATGCGCCATCGATCTCAGTCCTGCCATGTATGCCGGTAGCCGGCCGGATGGTCTGAGTCTCACGCCACCGTCGCACTATCGCGTGCTTGCTCCGTTCTTCCATCGCCGCCTAGGTAGTCGCTATGAGAGGTTAGAGACTCGAAGGCTTTTTTTAGGGATGGATTGGGATGTCTTCGTGCGTTCTCCACGAGATGAAGCAGATGAAATGGGTCGACTACTAGTCAACTAATAATGTGGTAGTTTTTTTACCCAAAAAAAGAACTAACGTGGTAGTGGTCTAACGCTGACTTGTGGACCGATATGTTTAATTTTTTCTTTTGTTGAGTTTTATCTTTGTGAAAAATAGTTCCACATAGCAGAGATGAAATCTTCCTCCACACGGTTGAGACAGATACGTGCGAGATTAGTGGATTTGTTACCCTGGTTTTCCGGGATTAGGCCATACGGTTTGAGAAGCTGTTTTCAGCGAGATTATCAGGAAGAGTGAGGCATGACACCAAATTTTACAGGCGGTGAGATAGATCGTGTCTAACCATGTATTGGATATAATCCAAACATATGATTTTGATGATTAGATAGTTTGGATGCTCTGGTTTGGTTGGCGTAGGATGGGAAAAAATAACCGTGTTACATGTGACAAGCCTTTAAAGATGTCCATCAGTAATGAATTTGTCTGTTTAGCCGCTCTTCATGGAAAACACTAGTGACGGACACATTTTAAGGTTGTCATTAATCATAGCTATATTAATGACAGGCATTTATATATGCATGTCACTGAGTAATTTTTTTCATTTAGCAGGGCTCAATAAAATATACTAGTGACCGTCACTGTTATACGCCTGTCACTAGTGTTTTGTACTAGTGACAGGCATATTCTTGCCCGTCACCGGTAATACTTACTAGTGACAGGTATAGTTTTGCATGTCACTAACCACCTGGAGGCTATAAGCCATTTTGCAGTAGTGTTGGTCTTCTTTGCAGGCGCGACAACTTTCTTGCCGCCCTTCTTGAAATTACCCTTTTTATTAGGCTTGACTTGCTTCTTGAAATTGGTGGTCTTATTGAACATCAACACTTGGTGCTATTTATTGATCTCCACTTCTGCAGACTTCAACATAGAGAAGAGTTCTAGTAACGGCTTATCCATGCGCTGCATGTTATAGTTCATCACAAAGTTCTTGTAACTAGGTGGTAGTGATTGGAGGACATGGTGAATCCCCAATGCATTAGTAATCATATTCCCAAGCTTTGGAGCTTATTGGCGTGATGACCCACAAGTAGAGGGGTGTATCTTAGTACTTCCGATAAATAGGAGTGTCGATCCCAATGAGGAGCAGAAGGTGTTGACTAGTGGTATGGAGGAGGAAATCTCTCTAAATACTTAGCAAACGGATTTTTAGGGGTTTTCTGATAAAACAAAGAAATAAGGTGCAATTAATAAAGACAACAAACAATTTCAGCAAGTGGCCTAATCCTTTCTTAGCAAAGGACAAGCCTGTGGAAATACTTATAAGGACCAAACGTTCTCGAGAACACATGGGAATTCTGTCAAGTGCTTTCGCTTCAAATAGCTGAGTAGTCTTCTTTGGTGTGGTAAGTGTTATGTGGATGAACCTGTGCTAATGTACTGACCTTACTTGGACTAATACATACTTGTGATTAAACCCCCTCCAAGCAACCGCAACTACAGGAAATCAATTAATATATAAACCTAATCACAACCTTAAACTCTGAGATCCTACGCTCCCTTGTGCAATGGTGTCCTAACGGGGGTTCAGGTTTCTGTCACTCCGGCAACCCCACAATTAGTAGCCAAATACACAATGCATTCCCCTAGGCCCATAAATAGTGAAGTATCATGTAGTCGACGTCCACATGACACCACTAGAAGAATAGCACCACAACTTAAATACTAAACCATTGAATAATATCTCAACACAAATCCACTACTAACACCATGACTTCTCCCATGTCCTCAAGAACTAAACGAACTACTCACAAGACATCATATCGATCAAGATCAAAGATGATATGGTGATGGATAATAATATGAACATAAACAATAATCCAATGGTTCCACTCACAAGCATCAACTACAATAGTAATCAACACCGAGAAAGTTCCCCCTACGATCTATGCAAGTATTCAACACAATTGTTACAGCGGGATGGAGTGGTGATGATGGTGCTGGTGGAGATGATTGTTTGGATGATGATGATGATCCCGATGAAGTCTATCTTGATGACGGTGTTGATGGCGACGATGTCCCCTCTCCGGGAAGGAATTTCCCTGGCAGAAATCTGTCTGCCGGAGAGCTCTTTCTCTCTCGGTGTTTTCCGTCCCACAGAGGCGGCGGAATCTTTCTGTGGTTGCTCCCTGTGTTTTAGGGTTTCGAGGAGAAGATATAGGCGAGAGGGCGGAGCCATAGGTGGTCCACACCCCCTGTAGGCATGGCCTAGGGGTGGCCCGCGCCTAGGGTTGTGGCCCCCCTATGGCCCATCTCCGCCTCCCCTTTTGGCTTTCTTTGTCTTCTGGGAAAATATGATTTTCTGTAGTTTTTCTGGTATTTTTCTGATCTTCGCGAAATTACATCAAAACACCTATTTTTCCATCAGAATCTTGACTCCGGCAGTTCATCCTCCAAGAATCATCCAACATGCAAAAACAGATGAAAATACATAAGTAACACCTCTTAATAAGAAATATATCAAAGAATAGAGGCAAATTATGATATAGAATGGTGATGCAAATTGGACGTATCAACTCCCCCATGCTTAGACCTTCGCTTGTCCCCAAGCAAAAACTGAGCTCAGTAAACATGCCCACATGTTTATGGAGTGAAGTGTCTATAAAAGAATACGAACAAGAAGCATCACAGTTACCATTACACAACTCATAGAAGAAAGCAACTCACCATTATATAACTTAGCTTGCAACAAGTATAGGAGTCGCAATAGAGATGCATAAAGATAAATCATAATTGGAATTGGCAAACTTTGTTCTTGGTCAGAGAACAGCCGGCAAACAATTTCACAAAAAGCTTTTGTAGAAGTCTTCACAACAAGAGTACTCTTTGCTCAAACATAAAAGGATTTTCACAATGATGGCTTTCAAAGTAATACTCAGTAGATAAGAGTCTTGTGCAAACAAGGAAGATAAAGAACATGATTGAATAAATCATCATATGAATGCTTGAAACACAACAACTCAATGCTTGCTGGAGATAGAGAGGAAATAGGTTTACTGACTCGACTTAGAAATAGAAGAAAGGGCCCTTCATAGAGGGAAATAGGGATTTCAAGTTCATAAAGAGCTTCCAAAATATTATGGTACTTACTAGCTTTGAGCCCTCATTGCCCCTATCATAAGCATCTTGAGGTGATTAAGGTTAAAGTGAACAAATATGGAGTATATGCTTGGAGAAATATAAGTTGGCAATTTCATGTCCCTTGAGTACGAGGGCCGCTCCTCATGCTACTCAACTTTAGTTACCGGTAAGTTCTTGTCATTGTAAGTACACGTGTATCATAAAGAACCGCCAACGGAGTACCCCTTGCACATGATACATGAGATATCCCATAATCAAAATGACAAGGCAAGCAGACAGTGAGCATCTCAGTGATCTTTTTATTTGCTATTTGCATAGGTTTTTATTGAGGGTGCTTCACATATTTCTCACTATGGTTATGCTGCAAGTTTCCACCATGATTAGGCATGGCTTAGGCTAGCAGCCCAGGCATTTCTCTAACACACATACATAACTCCATGGACTTACAAGCTCCCCTTTTATTTCACACCGATGACATCCGCAAACAAAAGAGCATGATATCAACTGGATATATATCCATAAGTGTTGAAAGCGTTCCCCGTGACAACACGGTTCTGCTAATCCCAACGTATAGATGCAAGCATATACAACTTTTATGACACGATGGTTCAAGTTTATTAGGGGCAAGAAAATAAGGTGTGCCATCAAGTTCGTGAAAGATTTACTAACTATTTTTAACATAACAAAATAATTTTTAATTCGAAAAATAGATGAAGCTTGAGAATTTGCTTGGAATAGCAATAATGCTAATAGGTAGATATGGTGGACACAAATGGCACAGGTTTGGTTCAAAGGGGTTGGATGCATGAGAAGTATGCCTTCTCAAAACAAGTTTTTGGCTAGCAAGGCTGGGTAGCAAGCAAAATAGTTGAAGGAAACAAGCAAACCTACAAGTGATAAAGCCAAACATGCAATCTTCCTTGAAGACACAAAAGATCCTAAATAAAGAATACTAAGCTTATGAGCCGATCAAGAAAGAAAATAAATGATACAAAATACATGTAAGCTTTTTATCTTTTCCTTTCAAACCTCAAAAAGTGTTGCCACTGACGAGAGCTCGGTTTGCCAAAACCAATTTAGATCTACTTTATGCTCCCAAAATGATACCAATACTGATCAACAAGATCAATCATATAATAGAGATTGCAAACTAAAATAAGAAGTGCAAAAAGTAAAAGTTGAAACTTCTCATTAATATTCCATAAAGGCACTCACACCAAGGGATACATAGAAACTAAAGGAGATATACTTCCACATGCAAACCAACCTATAAGATAACTTCTCTACCAAAGATATGAATCTACTAAAAAGATAAAAGATAAAGGATAATGATTTGATACCGCTGCACTCCCCCAAGCTTGGAACAAGCCAAGGGGATGCCAAACCTGATGACGAATTACTCCTTAGGTGATGGTGGTGTTCTCTTGATAAGCTCCTCAATCAGTTTCCTCAAATCCTCAATCTCGAAGGTCAGAGTACGAATCAACTCCGAATGTTGCTCAATGCGGTTCATGATCATATCGGACCGAGAGTCCCAGTCCTTGCTATTCTTTCCCCACTCTTCCTTCTCAGTGTGTTCCTTCCCTGCATGGTTAGATCAAGGCAGATCCCAAACCGAGGGCAAGTTCCCTTTGGCACCTGTTGGTATTGTTTATCATGTATAAGAGTATGGAAGGGATTCTTGGTATGTGGAGGAGGTGACCGTGGAACGAAGACAAGACGTGTAGGTTTCCCTCCTGTAGACATTCGTGCTGTCCTCCCAATCTTGGTAGGATTTGCCACCACTCCAATGCTTGCGACGGTAGCGCGGGTGTCCGGATGCTCGTCCTCCTCCATGTCTTCTTCATCCCCTACCAAAATCTCCTCCTCCTTTGGGTTTTGAGGATCATCTTCCTCGGGCTTCTTGCCTTTGTCGTTGGCGGAGACCATGGTGCTCTAAACTTTGAGAAGATTTCCTGACAGAAACAGATCGAAACGAAAACACGACGAGAACACGATATACGAACCTCGGGGGATCCGGGAGGTTATATATTACGAAGTTTCAAAGCATAAGGAAGTTACTGGTGCGAAAACCAGGCGGAGACGGAGCTCAGGGGCTCACACCCCCTCTAGGCGCGGCTAGCTGGGGGCCCGCGCCTAGGGTGGGTGTGGCCACCCTGGCCTCCGTTTCCTCCTATGTTTCGTCTCGTAACCTTCCGTGTGTATTAAAAACATCAAAAATATAAAAAGTTTAGGCTTCCACGAACCTTCTGTTTTCACCACTTTTACCTATTCAAAGACGAACTCTGCAGATTCCTTTTCTCCTTCTCCTGGAAATTCCCTTCATACAAGGCTTTACACAAACCTCAATGGCAACATTAGTGTATCAAATCAATAAACCTTTAGGTTCAAATTTCAACTGAAATCCATCAAAACAAAAGCTACTATAGCAACTCCTTTCCAAAAACCCAAAAGAATCTGGAAGGGAATCAATATAATAGGCAAATGCAAATGAAGGCAGAAATCTGTCAAAACCGACTAGCAGGTAATGATTGATTTTTTAGAAAACCTTATGTTGCTAAAATCAAAAAGTGCAAAACTAATGAAAGTTGGGTAACAACTTGTAGAACAATCACAAAAAATACAGCTCGATCCGAAGTATTGAGCTCATTCACGAATTTTTACAATGCAACACAAAAATCTGTCCCAGAACAGCCACTTTTCACAACTTCTCTACTTCTCAAAAGTAGTTTATCTTGACACAAAAACCAAAACAAAAAGGATAAGGAGCAGTTATTACCTCAGTAATAACTTCCCAAGAAGTACTTCCCAAGAAGTACTTTTCTTTAATGCCTTTAAGTTAGGCTTGATAATTTCAAAGATGCTCACATATGAGATAAATATCTGAAGTGCAAGAGAGCATCATGAAGCAAATAACTAACACATTTGAGTCTAACCCACTTCCTATGCATGGGGTATCATGATAAAAAAATTGTTGAAACAAAAATCCACTAGCATAGGAAGATAAAACAAATGCAACTTCAAAGCTTTCAACATAAAATGGGGAAACTTAACATTATTGAGATGCATAAAATCATGTTTCCCTCTCTCATAATAACTTTCAGTAGAACTTTGAATAAAATTGACAATATAACTGTCACTGTCAACAACTTTATCATTAGAATGAGCATACTTACAATCACCAAAAAGAGGACCAAGGTCATAAACCAGATCAATGGAAGCAAGTTGTTCCATCCCGAAATCTTTATTAGGCAAGCTATTTTCACAAGTAGCTTTAGCAAATTTGGAAAAATTAAACTCGTAAGACTCTTCATCAAACTTAGTCAAAACCTTTTCCTTCCTACAATCTATAATAGCTCCACAAGTGTTCAAGAAAGCTCTACCAAAAATGATAGGACAAGTTTTGCTAGCTGCTGAATTAAGCACTAGAAAATCAGTAGGATACTTAATCTTACCGCAGAAGACCTCCACATTTGTTACAATACCAAAAGGGCAAATGGTTTCCTTATTAGCAAGGTGAATAACCACATCAATGTCCTCAAGCTCACAAGCACCAATTTCATGCATAATTTCCCTGTAAAGCTCATAAGGTATATCACTAGAACTAGCACCAATATCACATAAACCATAATAGCAATGCTCACCAATTCTAATAGAAAGCACAGGGACACTAGATTTTCTAGCTTTTCTAGGATGAGAGACAATATTAGAAGCGTCTTCACAGAAGACAATGTGATCATCCTCTATATTTTTAGTGACAAGATCTTTCACAATAGCTACCACAGGTTCAATATTTATTTGCTCATCGGGTTCCACAGTTTTCTTTGTACTTTTTCTAACCACATTAGCTATGATAGAATGTTCCTTTACCTTAGAAGGGAAAGGGATTTTCTCAACATAAGGTTCAGGCAAAATAGGATCAATAGTACAAACTTCAGTACTTCTAACAGGAACATAACTAACAACATCTTTATAAGGTGCATGGTACTTATTCCACTTTTTTTTAGGAATTTCTATGTAAGAGGAAAAAATCTTAAAACAATTAGCAATACTTCGGGAGTCAAGACCATACTCATTACTAATATCACGGAAGTCATAAGTTCCCATAAAAGATTTAATGCATTCATAATCATAATTTATACCTGACTTTCTTCCTTTGTCATTCTCCCGAGCTTCAGTGTTCTCTTGAATACGGTCTAGGAGATCCCATTTAGCTTCTTCCTTCATACGTGTGAATGATCCAACACAAGAAGCATCTAGTAAATCGTTATCATGAAGAGAAAGCCTAGCATAAAAGTTATTGATAATAATATTGTTAGGGAGTTCATGAATAGGACATTTAAGCATTAGTAACTTCAATCTCCCCCAAGCTTGAGATGTACTCTCTCCATCACGAGGCCAAAAGTTATATATCAGATTCCTATCCTTATGAATTTTACTGGGAGGATAAAATTTTGAATAAAAGAGAGGTACTATTTCCTCCCATTCCATGGATTGCCCATTCTTTAGCAGCTTATACCATTCTTCAACTCTCCCTTTCAAGTATATAGAGAGTAAATTCTTCTTCACCTGTTCAGTTGTGATACCTGCACACTTAAACAACCCGCATAATTCATGGATAAAAAGCAAATGATCACCAGGGTGGACAGTTCCATCCCCTAAATATTAATTATCCATAACACGATCAACAATACTTGTAGGTATCTTAAAAGGATCTATCTCAACAGGTGGTGGTTCATCTACTATCCTAACAGTGGTAGTAGTTTTACCAAACAGAAAACCAAGTGGAGTATCCATATTGGAAACAAAGTAACAAACAGAAATAAAAAGCAATACTCACAGTAGAAGTTTCCTTTACCAGTTCCACTTTTCAATAGCGCTTCACTCCCCGGCAACGGTGCCAGAAAATAGTCTTGATGACCCACAAGTATAGGGGGTGTATCTTAGTACTTTTGATAAATACGAGTGTCGATCCCAACGAGGAGCAGAAGGTGTTGACTAGTGGTATGGAGCAGGAAATCTCTATAAATACTTAGCAAACGGATTTTTAGGGGTTTTCTGATAAAGCAAAGAAATAAGGTGCAAGTAATAAAGACAACAAATAATTGCATCAAGTGACCCAATCCTTTCTTAGCAAAGGACAAGCCGGTGGAAATACTTATAAGGACCAAACGTTCTCGAGGACACATGGGAATTCTATCAAGTGCTTTCGCTTCAAATAGCTGAGTAGTCTTCTTTGGTGTTGTAAGTGTTGTGTGGGTGAACTTGTGCTAATGTACCGACCTTATTTGGACTAATACATACTTGTGATTAAACCCCCTACAAGCATCCGCAACTACAAGAAAGCAATTAAGATATAAACATAACCACAACCTTAAACTCTGAGATCCTACACTCCCTTGTGCAATGGTGTCCTAACGGGGCTTCAGGTTTCTGTCACTCCGGCAACCCCACAATTAGTAGCCAAATACACAATGCATTCCCCTAGGCCCATAAATGGGTAAGTATCATGTATTCGACGTTCACATGACACCACTAGAAGAATAGCACCACAACTTAAATACTAAACCATTGAATAATATCTTAACACAAATCCACTACTAACACCATGACTTCTCCCATGTCCTCAAGAACTAAACAAACTACTCACAAGACATCATATGGATCAAGATCAAAGATGATATGGTGATGGATAACAATTTGAACATAAACAATAATGCAATGGTTCCACTCACAAACATCAACTACAATAGTAATCAACACCGGGAAAGTTTCCCCTAAGATCTATGCAAGTATTCAACACAATTGTTATAGCGGGATGGAGTGGTGATGATGGTGCTGGTGGAGATGATGGTGTGGATGATGATGATGATCCCGATGAAGTCTAGCTTGATGATGGTGTTGATGGCGACGATCTCCCCTCTCCGGGAAGAAATTTCCCCGGCAGAAATCTGTCTGCTGGAGAGCTCTTTCTCTCTCGGTGTTTTCCGCCCGCAGAGGTGGCAGAATATTTCCGTGGTTGCTCCCTGTGTTTTAGGGTTTTGAGGAGAAGATATAGGCAAGAGGGCAAAGCCAGAGGTGGGCCAGGTGGGCCACACCCCCTGTAGGCGCGACCTAGGGGTGGCTCGTGCCTGGGAGGGTGTGGGCCCCCTGTGGCCCATCTCCGCCTCCCCTTCTGGCTTTCTTCGTCTTCTAGGAAAATATGATTTTCCGTAGTTTTTCTGGTATTTTTCTGATCTTCGCGAAATTGCATCAAAACACCTCTTTTTCCATCAGAATCCTGACTCCGACAGTTCATCCTCCAAGAATCATCCAACATGCAAAAACAGATGAAAAGACAAAAGTAACACCTCTTAATAAGAAATATATCAAAGAATCGAGGCAAATTATGATATAGAATGGTGATGCAAATTGGACGTATCATGGCATGCCCAGACATCTTAAGCACATGCTCACTAACGGAGTTGCCCTCTTCCATCTTGCGGTTAAAGAACTTCTCGGAGGCTTCGTAACTCTCAACTACCGCGTGAGCCTCAAATATCATTTTGAGTTCACGGACAATATCATGTGGGTCAAAGTTCTCAAACCTCTTTTGAAGCTCTGATTCCAAACCATATAAGATAGCACACTAAACTATGGAGTACTGACTCTTTCGGGTGAGGAAAGCATTCTTCACCTCATCGGTATCATCAACTCCAGGTGGGTCACCCAGCGGTGCATCCAGCACATGGGTCAACTGACCAGCATTAAGGACAATCCTCAAATTGCGAACCACTCCGCGAAGTTGCTTCCATTGTTTTTTAACTTTTCTTTCTCTAGGAACGCATTAAAATTGATGGTAGGGGCCGCTATGATCTACAACATATTTGCAATAGTTTAGACTAAGTTTATGACAAATTTGAGTTCAATTAATACTTAAATGAATCTAGGTGAACTCCCACTCAAAACAATATCCCTCACATTGTTTTAGTGATCACACAAACCAAATCCACTACATCAAGTCCGATCATCATGAGAGATGATGTAGTTTCAAAGGGGAACAATCAACATGTTCATCATATCTACTATACAACTCATGCTTTACCTTTCGGTATTCCGTGTTCCACGACCATGTATGTACATGCTAGGCTCGTCAATATTAACCTTAGTATCCGCATGAGCAAATCTGGCTTGCTCCCATTGTATGCACACGTAGAATCTATCACACCTGATCATCGCGTGGTGCTTCGAAACGACGAGTCTTAGAAACGGTGCCTACTAAGGACGACCACTTTATTACTTGATATTTAGTGAGATGTATCATCTTATAATGCTACCGTCGTGATCTAAGCAATACAAGATGCATAAAAAGGATTAACATCACATGCAATTCATAATATGTGATATGATATGGCCTTTCTTCTTGTGCCTTCGATCTCCATCTCCAAGCACGAACATGATCTCCATCATCACCGGCGTGGCATCAAGGTCAATGGCGCCGCTCCATGGTTGTCGTCAACCAGTGATACGTCCAATTTGCATCACCATTCTATATCGTAATTTGCCTCTATTATTTGATATATTTCCTATTAAGAGGTGTTACTTATATCTTTTCATCTGTTTTTGCATGTTGGATGATTCTTGGAGGATGAACTGCCGGAGTCAGGATTCCGATGGAAAAAGAGGTGTTTTGATGCAATTTCATGAAGATCAGAAAAATACCAGAAAACTACGGAAAATCATATTTTCCCAGAAGACGAAGAAATCCAGAAGGGGAGGCGGAGATCGGCCACAAGGGGGCCCACCCCCAGGCGCGGGCCACCCCTAGGCCGTGCCTACAGGGGTGTGGCCCACCTGGCCAACCTCTGGCTCTGCCCTATCGCCTATATCTTCTCCTTGAAACCCTAAAACACGGGGAGGGACCACAGAAAGATTCCGCCGCCTCTACGGGGCGGAAAACACCGAGAGAGAAAGAGCTCTCTAGCAGATAGATTTCTGCCGGGGAAATTCCTTCCCAAAGAGGGGAGATCGTCGCCATCAACACCGTCATCAAGCTAGACTTCATTAGGATCATCATCATCATCATCCACACCATCATCTCCACCAGCACCATCATCACCACTTCATCCCGCTGTAACAATTGTGTTGAATACTTGCATAGATCTTAGGGGAAACTTTCCCGGTGTTGATTACTATTGTACTTGATGCTTATGAGTGGAACCATTGGATTATTGTTTATGTTCAGATTGTTATCCATCACCATATCATCTTTGATCTTGGTCCATATGATGTCTTGTGAGTAGTTCTTTTAGTTCTTGAGGACATGTGATAAGTCATGGTGTTAGTAGTGGATTTGTGTTGAGATATTATTCAATGGTTTAGTATTTAAGTTGTGGTGCTATTCTTCTTGTGGTGTCATGTGAACATCGACTACATGATACATCACCATTTATGGGCCTAGGGGAATGCATTATGTATTTGCCTACTAATTGTGGGGTTGCCGGAGTGACAGAAACCTGAACCCCCGTTAGGACACCATTGCACAAGGGAGCGTAGGATCTCAGAGTTTATGGCCGTGATTAGGTTTATATCTTAATTGCTTTCCTATAGTTGCGAATGCTTGCAGGGGGTTTAATCACAAGTATGTATTAGTCCAAGTAAGGTCGGTACATTAGCACAGGTTCACCCACACAACACTTACAACACCAAAGAAGACTACTCGGCTATTTGAAGCGAAAACACTTGACAGAATTCCCATGTGTCCTCGAGAACGTTTGGTCCTTATAAGTATTTCCGCCGGCTTGTCCTTTGCTAATACAGGATTGGGCCACTTGCTGCAATTGTTTGTTGTCTTTGTTACTTGCACCTTATTTCTTTGCTTTATCAGAAAACCCCTAAAAATCCGTTTGCTAAGTATTTACAGAGATTTCCTGCTCCATACCACTAGTCAACACCTTCTGCTCCTCGTTGGGATCGACACTCCTATTTATCAAAAGTACTACGATACACCCCATATACTTGTGGGTCATCAAGATTATTTTCTGGCGCCGTTGCCGGGGAGTGAAGCGCTATTGAAAAGTGGAACTGGTAAAGGAAACTTCTACTGTGAGTATTGCTTTTTTATTTCTGTTTGTTACTTTGTTTCCAATATGGATAACTGATGCTACACTCAACAGGGAGGAAGAGTGCTTCGTTGGAAACCCCAAGAGCAAGGTATGAAGAGTACAACAGCAAGATTTCCCTCAGTAGAAACCGAGGTTATCGAACCAGAAGGAGGAAGGAAACGCCACACAGGTGTTGGAAGAAATGTGGAGACCTGCAGAACACAAACTCAAGACTCTGTCCCAACGAACCAGTGAGGCTGCCAAGCTCACCAGTTTGCTGTAACAAAGGATTAACCGTATGGTGTGGAAGGTAATGGTTTGCAGCAAGTAAACAAGTAACATTGGAAGATGTATCAATGGTAAAGATTGGACCGGGGTCCATAGTTCACTAGAGGTGCTCTCCTTAGATAAACAACATGGCATGAAGGGTAAACAAATTACAGCGAGGCAATTAACAGGAACTGAGCAAGGCATAACAATGCAATTACTAGCCAGAAAGATCCTATGAGGTTGATTGGGCAATACAACAATATACATAGACCGTAATCCAACTGCATCTATGACTAGAATTCCATGTTCAGGTTATCATCCGAACCCCCTCCAGTATTAAGTTGCAAGCAACAGACAACTGCTTTAAGCAAAGTGTGTAAGGTAAACGGTCCACATGTTCCATGAACAAGAGACCATTGTTTTCTCCCTAGTAGCAACAGCACATCTACAACCGAAGAGATTATTGTCACTTCCCTTGGAAACTAGAGGAATGAACCCACTATCGAGCATAAATACTCCCTCTTGGAGTCACTAGCAACTACTTGGCCAAGATAACCACTAGCAACGGAGAGCATGCAAGATCAAAAACAACATAGACATGATAGAATCATAAAGATAGAACCATTAATCAAACCAACATAATAATCTCAATATACATCGGATCCCTGCAAACAAAACATCGATGATTACAAATAGATTAGATCTTGATCATGAACGGAGCTCACAAGATCTATACATGAAAGCACAAAGGAGGAGATACAACCATCTAGCTACTACATGGACCCATAGTCCAAGGTGGAACTACTCACAAATCATACTGGAGAGAAGGCCTCCGGGATGATCTCCCCTCTGGCAGGGTGCCGGGAAGAGCTTCAGATCCCCCCGATCTAGGGACGATGGTGGCGGCGGCTATAGACAGTTTCGTGGATTTCTGATCGAGTACCGAGAGTTTTTGTATCGGGGGCTTCTTATAGGCAAAGGGTGGAGACCGGGAGGCGACCAGGGTAGGCAAACCCTACCAAGGCGCGGGTCCACCTGACCCCATGTTGGGGGGGAGGGGTTTGGCCTCCCTAGCCCACTTCTTCGTCTCTCCTCTGGACTTCTTGTTCCCCACGGAAATTTATTGACTTTGGCGTTCGTCCCGTCCAATTCCGATAATATTTTTTTACTAACTTTTCTCAAACCAAAAACAGCAGAAAACAGGCATATGGCACTGTTGCAACTTGTTAATAGGTTAGTACTAGAAAACATGTAAAAAGCACCTCAAAGTGTGGACAAGTAAAGCAAAGTAGATACTAAACAAGCATGGAGCATCAAAAATTATATATACGTTTCCAACGTATCAATAACCCACTTGGTTTTCTGTTTGGGAAAACTACTCCCACTGTTAGGGTAGTAGATGAACCACCACCTGTTGAGATAGATCCTTTTAAGATACTTACAAGTATTGTTGATCGTGCTATGGATAATTATTATTTAGGGGATGGAACTGTCCACCCTGGTGATCATTTGCTTTTTATCCATGAATTATGTGGGTTGTTTAAGTGTGCAGGTATCACAACTGAACAAGTGAAGAAGAAGTTACTCTCTATATCCTTGAAAGGGAGAGCTGAAAAATGGTATAAGCTGCTTAAGAATGGGAAATCCATGGAATGGGAGGAAACAATACCTCTATTTTATTCTAAATTTTATCCTCCTAGTGAAATCCATAAGGATAGGAATCTGATATATAACTTTTGGCCTCGTGATGGAGAGAGTACAACTCAAGCTTGGGGGAGATTGAAGTTACTAATGCTTAAATGTCCTATTCATGAACTCCCTAACAATATTATTATCAATAACTTTTATGCTAGGCTTTCTCTTCATGATAAAGATTTACTAGATGCTTCTTGTGCTGGATCATTCACACGTATGAAGGAAGAAGCTAAATGGGGATCTCCTAGACCGTATTCAAGAGAACACTGAAGCTTGGGAGAATGACAAAGGAAGAAAGTCAGGTATAAATTATGATTATGAATGCATTAAATCTTTTATGGGAACTGATGACTTCTGTGATATTAGTAATGAGTATGGTCTTGACTCCCAAAGTATTGCCAATTGTTTTAAGGCTTTTGCCTCTTACATAGAAATTCCTAAAAAGAATTGGAATAAGTACCATGCACCTTATAAAGATGTTGTTAGTTATGTTCCTGTTAGAAGCACTGAAGTTTGTATTGTTGATCCTATTTTGCCTGAACCTTATGTTGAGAAAATCCCTTTTCCTGCCAAGGTAAAGGAACATTCTATCATAGCTAATGTGGTTAGCAAAAGTACAAAGAAAACTGTGGAACCTGATGAGCAAATAAATATTGAACCTATGGTAGCTATTGTGAAAGATCTTGTCACTAAAAATATAAAGGATGAGCACATTGTATTCTGTGAAGACACTTCTAATATTGTCTCTCATCCTAGAAAAGCCAGTGTCCCTGTGCTTTCTGTTAGAATTGGTGATCATTGCTATTATGGTTTATGTGATATTGGTGCTAGTTCTAGTGCTATACCTTATGAGATTTACAGGGAAATTATGCATGAAATTGGTCCTTGTGATCTTGAGGACATTGATGTGGTTATTCACCTTGCTAATAGGGAGATAGTCTATCCCATTGGCATTGTAAGAGATGTGGAGGTTCTTTGTGGTTAGATTAAATATCCTGCTGATTTTCTAGTACTTGGTTCTGAAGCTAGTAAAACCTATCCTATTATCTTTGGTAGACCCTTATTGAATACTTGTGGAGCTGGTATTAAAACTCCTTGATACTAGTATTATTTACCCTATTGCTGATAGCCAATGGGTTAGACCCATTCATTGTGTTCCAAAGAAAGGGGGAATTACTGTTGTGCCTAATGAAAATAATGAGCTTATACCCCAAAGAGTAGTGGTTGGGTATATGATGTGCATTGATTTTAGAAAGGTTAATAAAGTTATTAAGAAAGATCATTATCCTTTGCCCTTTATTGATCAAATGCTTGAGTGGTTGTCTAAAAAGACCCACTTTTGTTTTCTTGATGGTTATTCTGTGTTCTCTCAAATTGCTGTGAAAGCACAAGACCAAGCGAAAACCACTTTCACTTGCCCTTATGGCACTTATGCTTATAGGCGTACGCCTTTTGGTTTATGTAATGCTCCTGCTACCTTTCAGAGATGTATGTCTGCTATCTTCAATGGTTTTTGTGAAGAAATTGTGGAGGTTTTCATGGATGATTTCTCCGTCTATGGAACTTCTTTTGGTAACTGTTTGCACAATCTTGATAAAGTTTTGCAGAGATGTGAATAAACTAACCTTGTTCTTTATTGGGATAAATGCCATTTCATGGTTAACGAAGGGATTGTTCTTGGAAACAAAATTTCTGAAAGAGGCATTGAAGTTGATAGAGCCAAAATTGAAGCAATTGAGAAGATGCCTTGCCCTAGGGATATAAAAGGTATTTGTAGTATCGTTGGTCATGCTGGTTTCTACAGGAGATTTATTAAAGATTTCTCCAAAACTTCAAAACCCCTTACCAATCTTCTTCAAAAAGATGTACCTTTTGTTTTTGATGATGATTGTAAGGAAGCTTTTGAAACTTTGAAGAAAGCTTTGACTACTGCTCCTATTGTTCAACGACCTGATTGGAGTTTACCTTTTGAAATTATGTGTGATGCTAGTGATTTTGCTGTGGGTGTTGTCCTTGGGCAACGAGTTGATAAGAAGTTGAATGTTATTCATTACGCTAGCAAGACTCTAGATGCTGGTCAAAAGAATTATGCTACTACTGGAAAAGAGTTCTTAGCTGTAATCTTTGCCTGTGGTAAGTTTAGACCCTATATTGTTGATTCAAAGGTCACTATTCATACTAATCATGCTGCTATTAGGTACCTTATGACAAAGAAGGACGCTAAGCCTATGATTATTAGATGGGTGTTGCTTTTACAAGAGTTTGATCTGCATATTATGGATAGGAAAGGTGCTGAAAATCCTGTTGCTGACAATTTATCTCGTTTGGAAAACATTTCTTTTGACCCTTTTCCTGTTAATGATAGTTTTCCAAATGAGCAGTTGGCTGCAACAAGGGTAAGCCCGCATGAGAGTCCTTGGTATGCCGATTATGCTAACTTTATTATGTCCAAGTATTTGCCTCCAACCTTTACATCCCAGCAAAGAAGAAAATTCTTTTATGATCTAAGCCATTACTTTTGGGATGACCCACATTTATATAAAGAAGGAGTAGATAGTATTATGCGAAGATGTGTTCTAGAATTTGAACAACAAGAGATATTGAGAAAATGTCATGGCAGTGCTTATGGAGGACATCATGCTGGTTATAGGACTGCACAAAAGGTTTTACAATCCAGATTTTATTGGCCTACCCTTTTCAAAGATGCAAGGAAGTTTGTCTTATCATGTGATGAATGTCAAAGAGTTGGTAACATTTCTAGACGCAATGAAATGCCTATGAATTATTCTCTTGTTATTGAACCTTTTGATTGTTGGGGATTTGACTTTGTGGATCCTTTTCCTCCTTCAAAAGGGTATAATCATATTATTGTTGCTGTTGACTATGTTACAAAGTGGGTAGAGGCCATACCTACAAATAGTGCTGATGGTAAGACCACTTTAAAAATGCTTAAAGATGTTATTTTTCCCAGGTTTGGTGTGCCTAGATATGTCATGACTGATGGAGGCTCTCATTTTATTCATGGTGGTTTTAGGAAAACTCTCGCTAAATATGATGTTAACCATAGAATTGCTTCAGCTTATCACCCCCAAACTAGTGGGCAAGTAGAACTTTCCAATAGGGAAATTAAATCTATCTTGCAGAATACTGTTAATAGATCTAGGAAAAATTGGGCTAAAAAGTTGAATGACGCTTTATGGTCTTATAAAACTGCTTATAAAAATCCTATGGGGATGTCTCCTTACAAAATGGTCTATGGGAAATCTTGTCACTTAGCTTTAGAATTAGAACACAAAGCTTATTAGGCAGTGAAAGAATTGAATAGAGATTTTAAACTTGCTGGGGAGAAAAGATTGCTTGACTTGAGTACTTTAGATGAGTGGAGAAGTGAAGCTTATGAAAATGCTATACTCTTTAAGGAAAAAGTAAAAAAGATGGCATGATAGGAGAATTCTCAAAAGGGAGTTCCATGTTGGTGAGAAAATTCTTTTGTATAGGTCTCATCTCAGATTTTTTGCAGGGAAACTACTCTCAAAATGGGAAGGGCCTTTTGTTATTAAAGAAGTATATCATTCAGGTGCTATCAAAATATCTTCTTTGAAGGACGACACCATATAAGTGGTGAATGGTCAAGGACTAAAACATTATATTTCTGGAGATCCTTATAACGAAGATGTTGATATTATTCAAATGGTGACTCGAGAAGAATTTATTAGAAACCAAGCACCAGAATCTGCCAAGTCCATCTTTGAATAGGTAAAAGTGGTGAAAACAGAAGGTTCGTGAAAGCCTAAACTTTTTATATTTTTGATGTTTTTAATACACACGGAAGGTTACAAGACGAAACAGAGGAGGAAACGGAGTCCAGGGTGGCCACACCCACCCTAGGCGTGAGCCCCTAGCTGGCCGCGCCTGGAGGGGGTGTGAGCCCCCTGAGCTCCGTCTCCGCCTCGTTTTCGCACCAATACCTTCCTTATGCTTTGAAACTTCGTAATATATAACCCCCGGATCCCCCGAGGTTTGTGTATCATGTTCTCATCGTGTTTCTGTTTCGATCTGTTTCTGTCAGGCAAATTCTCAATTTTGGAGTCACAATGTCTTCCTCTAGATCACCCATGGAGGATTCCTCCGCGGATGTCATCAACCCGTACATGTATGAGTTAAGGATTCATACCAAGGAGTTGATTCTCAAGGATGGAAGGTGCATATGAAAGAAGTTCAAGGCCCTAAAGGAGAAGGCAGTCTGGAAGACATGATGGAAGCATTGGAGCAGGAAGTTTTCAGGTACAAGAAGATGGCGAAACGCGAAGTGGATGTCATCCATAAGATAAGTTCAGAACTCATCGCCAAGCATAAGGAGGAGGTTGCTGAGCTCCGAGACGAAGTCTTCTCGCTCCGTCAGACCACCAACCAATTACAAGCACAACTATATGACATACAAAATCAAAATAGTGAGTATGAGGCTAGATTTAATCGCATAAGCTTTGCTACTAGTTTCAGGATTGTGGAAACCAAGACATACTTTTTGGATGGGGAACCTTTACCTTGGAAGTTTGATGATGACAAGGGAACACCACTGCTACCGAAGGAGTAATTCGTCATCAGGTTTGGCATCCCCTTGGCTTATTCCAAGCTTGGGGGAGTGCCGCGGTATCACACCATTATCTTTTACCTTTTTAGTAGATTCATATCTTTGGTAGAAAAGTTATCTTATAGGTTGGTTTGCATGTGGAAGTATCTCTCCTTTAGTTTCTATGTATCCCTTGGTGTGAGTGCCTTTATGGAATATTAATGAGAAGTTTCATATTTTACGTTTTGCACTTCTTATTTTAGTTTGCAATCTCTATTATATGATTGATCTTGTTGATCAGTATTGCTATCACTTTGGGATCATCAAGTAGATCTAAATTGGTTTTGGCAAACCGAGCTCTGGTTAGTGGCAACACTTTTTGAGGTTTGAAAGGAAAAGAGAAAAAGCTTACATGTATTTGTATCATTTATTTTCTTTCTTGATTGGCTCATAAGCTTAGTATTCTTTATTTAAGATCTTTTGTGTCTTCAAGGAAGATTGCATGTTTGGCTTTATAACTTGTAGGTTTGCTTGTTTCCTTGAACTCTTTTGCTTGCTACCCAGCCTTGCTAGCCAAAAACCTGTTTTGAGAAGGCATACTTCTCATGCATCCAACCCCTTTGAACCAAACCTGTGCCATTTGTTACCACCATATCTACCTATTAGCATTATTGCTATTCCAAGCAAATTCTCAAACTTCATCTATCTTTCGAATTAAAAATTATTTTGTTATGTGAAAACTAGTTAGTAAAGCTCTCACGAACTTGATGGCACACCTTATTTTCTTGCCCCTAATAAACTTGAACCATTGTGTCATCGAAGTTGTATATGCTTGCATCTATACGTTGGGAGTAGTAGAACCGTGTTGTCACATGGAACGCTTTCAACACTTATGGATACATATCCAGTTGATATCATGCTCTTTTGTTTGTGGATGTCGTTGGTGTGAAATAAAAGGGAGCTTGTAAGTCCATGGAGTTATGTATGTGTGTTAGAGAAACGCCTGGGCCACTAGCCTAAGCCATGCCTAATCATGGTGGAAAATTGCAGCATAACCATACTGAGCAATCTGTGAAGCATCCTCAATAAAAACCTATGCAAATAGCAAATAAAAAGATCACTGAGATGCTCACTGTCTGCTTGCCTTGTCATTTTGATTATGGGATAGCTCATGTATCATGTGCAAGGGGTACCCCGTTGGCGGTTCTTTATGATACACATGTACTTACAATGACAAGAACTTACCGGTAACTAAAGTTGAGTAGCATGAGGAGCGGCCCTCGTACTCAAGGGACATGAGATTGCCAACTTATATCTCGTCAAGCATATACTCCATCTTTGTTCACTTTAACCTTAATCACCTCAAGATGCTTATGATAGGGGCAATGAGGTCTCAAAGCTAGTAAGTACCATAATCTTTTGGAAGCTCTTTATGAACTTGAAATCCCTATTTCCCTCTATGAAGGGTCGTTTCTTATATTTCTAAGTTGAGTCAGTAAACCTATTTCCTCTCTATCTCCAGCAAGCATTTGAGTTGTTGTATTTCAAGCATTCATATGATGATTTATTCAATCATGTTCTTTATCTTCCTTGTTTGCACAAGACTCTTATCTATTGAGTATTACTTTGAAAGCCATCATTGTGAAAAATCTTTTATGTTTGAGCAAAGAGTACTCTTGTTGTGAAGACTTCTACAAAATCTTTTTGTGAAATTGTTTGCCAGCTGTTCTCTGACCAAGAACAAAGTTTGCCAATTCCAATTATGATTTATCTTTATGCATCTCTATTGTGAATCCTATACCTGTTGCAAGCTAAGTTATATAATGGTGAGTTGCTTTCTTCTATGAGTTGTGTAATGGTAAGTGTGATGATTCTTGTCCGTATTTTTTATTGACACTTCACTCCATAAACCTGTGGGCATGTTTACCGAGCTTAGTTTTCGCTTGGGGACAAGCGAAGGTCTAAGATTGGGGGGAGTTGATACATCCAATTTGCATCACCATTCTATATCATCATTTGCCTCTATTATTTGATATATTTCTTATCAAGAGGTGTTACTTATGTCTTTTCATATGTTTTTGCATGTTGGATGATTCTTGGAGGATGAACTGTCGGAGTCAGGATTCTGATGGAAAAAGAGGTGTTTTGATGCAATTTCGCGAAGATCAGAAAAATACCAGAAAAACTACGGAAAATCATATTTTCCTAGAAGACGAAGAAAGCCAGAAGGGGAGGCGTAGATGGGCCATAGGAGGCCACACCCCCAGGCGCGGGCCACCCCTAGGCCGCGCCTTTAGGGGGTGTGGCCCACCTGGCCCACCTCTGGCTCCGCCCTCTCGCCTATATCTTCTCCTCGAAACCCTAAAACATGGGGAAGGACCACAGAAAGATTCCGCCGCCTCTGCGGGGCGGAAAACATCGAGAGAGAAAGAGCTCTCCGGCAGACAGATTTCTATCGGGGAAATTACTTCCCGGAGAGGGGAGATCATCGCCATCAACACCGTCATCAAGCTAGACTTCATCGGTATCATCATCATCCACACCAACATCTCCACCAACACCATCATCACCACTCCATCCCGCTGTAACAATTGTGTTGAATACTTGCATACATCATAGGGGAAACTTTCCTGGTGTTGATTACTATTGTAGTTGATGCTTGTGAGTGGAACCATTGTATTATTGTTTATGTTCAGATTGTTATCCATCACCATATCATCTTTGATCTCTATCCATATGATGTCTTGTGAGTAGTTTGTTTAGTTCTTGAGGACATGGGAGAAGTCATGGTGTTAGTAGTGGATTTGTGTTGAGATATTATTCAATGGTTTAGTATTTAAGTTGTGGTGTTATTCTTCTAGTGGTGTCATGTGAACGTCGACTACATGATACTTCACCATTTATGGGCCTAGGGGAATGCATTGTGTATTTGGCTACTAATTGTGGGGTTGCCGGAGTGACAGAAACCTGAACCCCCGTTAGGACACCATTGCACAAGGGAGCGTAGGATCTCAGAGTTTATGGCCGTGATTAGGTTTATATCTTAATTGCTTTCCTATAGTTGCGAATGCTTGCAGGGGGTTTAATCACAAGTATGTATTAGTCCAAGTAAGGTCGGTACATTAGCACAGGTTCACCCACACAACACTTACAACACCAAAGAAGACTACTCGGCTATTTGAAGCGAAAACACTTGACAGAATTCCCATGTGTCCTCGAGAACGTTTGGTCCTTATAAGTATTTCCGCCGGCTTGTCCTTTGCTAATACAGGATTGGGCCACTTGCTGCAATTGTTTGTTGTCTTTATTACTTGCACCTTATTTCTTTGCTTTATCAGAAAACCCCTAAAAATCCGTTTTCTAAGTATTTACAGAGATTTCCTGTTCCATACCACTAGTCAACACCTTATGCTCCTTGTTGGAATCGACACTCCTATTTATCGAAAGTACTACGATACACCCCCTATACTTGTGTGTCATCAACCAGCATCAACTATTACAACTACTTTGAATAATAGACACGCATGTCTTAATGAAATTAAAAGACAACCATAAGGCTCCTGCCGGTTGCCAACTTACAAGAAGGATCATTGCATACATCATATATAATCACAATTATGGCCATATCACATCACAGCACACCCCTGCAAAACAAAGTTAGACGCCTCTAATTTTCTTTGCATGTTTTACATGGTTTGGGGCTTTCGAATAAGAACCATTCTAACTTACGAACAAGAACCACAACGTTGATACAAGTATTGTCAAGTGCCCGTTGTAAATTGAATCTTCACTACGGTGGGAGAGACAGACACTCACAAAGCCACTTATGAAATTCAAGTTGCATGTCGAGCGTGGAGCAAGTCAGTACTAGGAAAATGCCTGTTTGTGGCGCACATGAAATATCCATCTGTGGCACACTAGCAGTGCGCCACTAGCCTCGCGCTGCGGCTATCTCCTAGCCATGGCGCACTGCCTGGTGCGCCACGGTTGTGTCGAGATAGGCATAGCGCACCTGCTAGTGCGCCACGGCTATGTGGGCAGGTGCGCTACGCATTGGATCTTCTGTGGCGCACATTGCAGTGCGCCACTAAGCTGCGCAGGTGCGCTTTAGATGTAGTGCGCCACAAAAGTTAGGTCATGTGCGCCACGAGTTTTTTTTGTTTTTTTAATTTCAGAGCCAGATGATATACAATATAGATTATATAAAATATTATAGGCAGATATACACACACAGGTACAAGATATACAATTATATATATAAATACACAATTTGCAAAACAAGATTGAAACAAATACATATAGATAAGTCTCATACATGAATACATAGTATAAGTTATATTGTTTCGATCAAGTTACAAAGTAGTTGGTGACATGCGAATACATGTGTCTCGAACAAGTTAGAGCTCAGAAGCTCGCCTAGACATCTAAACTAGCTAGACACAAACGCGGGATAAACAACCAAAGACGATAAGCATGATCACCGCGACGAAGGTGTAGGTCTTCATCCGGTTCCTCGTCCTAACTCCCGCTAGATAGCGCGTGTATCTAGCTTCTGCCTCCGCCATAGTGTTGTACCCTTTGTAGCTATTGCCGCTGAAACGGTGCACCTGTCTCCGGCAGTCTTTCCAATCATCGTAGAGTCCAGGAACCCGTCCCTTGTACACGACGTACCACGTCATCTACAAGTTGACAATAATAATTAACCGGTGATTAAAAAACGTGTATAATTAAAGTCGCATATAAAGATACACTTATATAAAGTACTCCTAAATCAAAAAGACCAAACTCAAAAAGCATGCCTCATGTATAACTAGGTTGTTCGACACAGGAATATGCTACGATGGAACTGTCCGCCAAGTAGGATGCACAACACCTGGACCTTTTGTAGCACCCCGGGTAAATCCTAATTATAATATCGCATGTTGTCATATATTTTGTGCACCATCATTGCATCATGCATTTATTTTTCCTCTCAAAATGTTTCAACAAAAGCTATTTTTATTTACTGCAATACCTCTTCTCTTGTTTCAAAACAAAATCTTACATTTATCTGCTAAACTATTTGCCTAAAAAATATTTGCTAAAATATTACAAAACAAAAAAGATAATATTTTATTAAAATAATAAACCTAAAACCTAGCCCTAAACCGGCCAGGCCCAAAAGGCCCAACCGGCTGAAACCCTAACCCAACCCCCAGCCTAACCCTAATCCCACTGCTCCCCATCTGCCGCCGCCACACCACTCTCCACCCCACACAATCATACGCGCTCCGTCCCACTGCTTTCATGGCCTGCATGTTCATGATCGAACCCACCCCGAACGCCCCTTGGCCCCACCTTGCAGGCCTCCATCATGAGCCCCCACCCCGTTCAATTCCCCACTCACCTCTTCCCGATCTGGTCGACCCAGCGGCCCCACCAGCCAGCGGCCCCGCGGGCCCCATCCCGACACGATTCCCTGGAACGTCCCCGCTCTCCCCTCCTTGATTTTTTTCTTCGATCCCACCCGCAGGCTCCCCACACCCCTCGCTCAATCAACCGCCGCCGCCCTCCCGCTCGCCTCCTCTCGCAAGCTTGCCTTGCTACCGGCTCCCTCCTGACTGGCTGCGGGCCTCCCCTTCCTCACCTCCCTGGCATCGCCCCAGCCGCCGGACGCCTGTCGCATCCCCCCTGTGCGCCCACCCCGTGTTCTCCGAACCCCATCGCCAGGCGCCACCAGGGGTGCCCCGACTCCGCCTCTGCGCCTCACCGCCCGAGCTCGCCCCGGCCATGGCTCCACCACCTCGGCGTCCCTCCCCTCCGGCCCTTCCCCCTGCGTCGGCCCTGCAATCCACCTCACGCCGCACCTTCGCCGCGGGGTCTCCGCGACGCCGCTGCCGCCAGGGTCCCCCTGGTCACCACCTACAAGCTCTCCTGCCTCCCCGACGGCCTCACTGGTCACCCTCCCTTCGCCCCAAGGCCGTCGCTGTCACGCTCCTCTCTGGCCGCGTTCGCCGTCACCGGCCTTCCCTCGCCTGCATCCTCCCCAAGCTTGCCCGAGACCCTCCTCTTCGCCAGGCACCGGTGCTCCGTCTCCTTCCTGCTCTACGCGTAGGCATCCAGCCAGCACCATACCATGCTTGTAATGTGTTTGGCTTAGTGTCCGTGTGTTTCGTGCAGGAGGGTTCTCTCGATGCTGAGTTGCGTCTTGGAGAGATGACAGGTTGCTGCTGATAGAGTACACGGTCGAGGTAGCGTAGTGATGTTGCGTATTCTCTCAAGATCTCCATATGGACTAGAACCAGAAATCGAACAAGGACCTCGGTGGAGCTGCTTTGACTGGGAATCTGATTCATGTGTTGGTCTCGGCTATCTCTCTGTCTTCTCGCTGCCTCGAACCCCTCTGAGCCACAAGATCGCCAAACCTCCATGTGTGACCCCTTTCCTGAGACCAATATTTCTATAATATTTAATACATATATGTTGCATCTAAATTGTCATGATTGCATACATCTTTGTGTGGGTTGGGGTCATTATGCCGATTCACTTCATAATTAAATATGGAGTCCATATGCGGGCGGTTTTAGTCCTATTTTGGCTCCATTTAAATTTGTATAGCGAACCGGTGTCATATTTGCCTTATTAATACAACATTTAAATTGCGGGTTATCTAAACAACATGAACCGTCTAAATAATTGCCGGGACCCCGGTTCCGCTTAATGTGGCCTAATTGCATCGCATCTTTGCCATGTCATACATCATACATGCATCATGCCCGATCTTCTGCCGTAGTATTAAATAGTGCATCCGGTGTTTCTTCTAGTGCTTTGCTTCTTCACGGATTAGGCCGATGAGTTGATGCGAGTGTTGACCCGATCTTTGGATGAACCTTCGGCAATGTTTACAGGCGAGCATTCTCCCCCTTTCTACCTATTTTACATTTATAGTCTTTATTTCCTCCTTTTGATCTATTGCTATCTATGTTGCGATGCTATAGATTCCGTACCTCGTTATACTTCCCTGCAACCCTTATATTGCCATGGACACATCCTATTACCCGTTGTTTGATAGATAGTCGGCCTTGCGAGTCGTAGTTGCTTGCGTAGGTGATATGTCGCGTCGTCGATCTTCGTTCCATAGTTGTTGGAGTAATGCCGCATGTTTAATGTTGGAGGTGATCATGGATTTAATTACTGTTTAATAACTAAAATTGAAGTAGGTAAATAATGCAGAGGCACAGGTGGGCAATAGATGTTATTTGGTTTTTAACCGTCCACTTGTGTCCCGTAGGACCCCGAGTACTTGATACCTGTTCTTTGAATATTCGCACTATCCGCATGTGGGACCATGAATCCCCCTAGCCAGAGCTTGAGTCATATATTATTTCTTGGGGCCACAAAGTAGTTTGGGGCTTTATTACTATCCTGTACTTATGCCATGCTTTACTGCTTTATTTATGATTGCGCGTGGAGCGCCTGTACAGTTTTGGAACCCCGTGCCACGTTTTCGCGGTATCGACAAGCCCAGTCACACTTTCGGGTTCCCAGTCGTTTACAGCCGTCGTCACAAACCTCTGGGTCCGTCTCGGAGCCGGCCAACTTCGTAGCGGGTAGCTTGGTGGGGTGGCCCCCTAAAATTTATATGAATCTTGCATTTGCTCTGTCGTGATGCCTCGTTGGGTTTTCATTTGGTTTTTCTCGAGGTTGATCGTGCGTGTGTTGCTATTTGTGCCCCCCTGCAGGGTAAAACTTTCTAAAAGCCATGTCCGCGGTTATGGACGACTTGGAGCACAGTATCTCGATCATAGACAAATATAACTAAAGTAGTGTTATAAATTTGACTTTATAATGACTAGTAATCAGCTTCACTATAATGGAATGGCTAAATAAAAGTGCCAACAATTGCTGGTTTGGGTTGTCACCTGTTACCATTGTATCTGACTAGTAAGTATTGTAACTACAACGGAATGGCTAAATAAAAGTACCAACAACTGCTGGGTTTTGGGATGCCTCATGCTATATGTATCTGACTAGTAAGTACTACAACTACAACGGAATGGTTAACTAAAACTGCCCACTGCTTATTATATCAGGACGACTCATGCTATCTATATCTAACTAGTAATTGCCGCAACTACAAAGAAATTAATAAAACTGCCAACTGTGTGAGTTCCCAGGTTGACTTTCTCGGTTGGTATCGAAGGGGAATACCAGGATGGGTATGTTTGGTGTTAGAATCAGGTTGGATCCGAATAGGTTTTTCTTATCCCTATCTGACAGTTGCCAGTTGTATTGAGTCTCTATAGGTTGTTTAGTGCATGCTGCGCTGCTGCTTCAGTCCACCATACCTATGTAGGCGAGGACCGCCAAATTCTAGTCTCGCCTGCATCTTGCCTCGATCGACCGCTCTCTTTTTCCTTTGCCCTTTGTCGGCACCCCTTTTATTTAAGCAGGTTTTGAGATCGACATCGTTAGCAGGGTTACCCTTTCGGCTTGGCTTGGGCAGGGTTATGGACGCCATTGGTTATTATTCAGGGCTCTTAGCCCAATTTGCATCTTGTCCGTACTCGGACGCTGTATCGTTTTAAAGGTGATTTGGATCTTTGTCTTGTATATCTGTATTCTTGACTCATGGAGTCGTTGTCGTATATATCTTTTCTGTGGGTTCCATCGTGGACTGTTGTGTAAAGGTATTACTTCGTTTCCACCCGCACGAAAGTGCCTGGTGGGCACCTTTGAATCGTTTCTATGCGGGTTTGGCGGGAGTCGCTGAAACTTGCATATGGCCGATCCGAGGGTGTTACACCTTTGCATAGCACAAGGCGGACAATCCCATCACAGCACATTCACATATATAGTGTGCCACGACATTTCAATCATCGGCATTCTCGAAAAAGACCAAAGTAACTCAAAAATCATGCCTCATATATAACTAGGTTGTTGGACACAGCAATATGCTACGATGTAACTGTACGCCAAGTAGGATGCACAACACCTAGACTTGTGCATAGCACAAGGCGTACAATCCCATCGCAGCACATTCACATATATATTGTGCCACGACATTTCAATCATTGGCATTATTCTTGAAAAAGACCAAAGTAAATCAAAAAGAATGACTCATATATATATACATAGGTCGTTGGACACAGGAATATGCTATGACGGAACCGTGAGCCAAGTAGGATGCACAAGACCTGGACTTGTGCATAGCACAAGGCTCACAATCCCGTCGTAGCACATTCACATATATAGTGTGCCCATAGGTGAGCCACGCCTGTTTTAGCCGTGGGGCACTTCAACCATGTGAGCCATGGATGTGCTGATTACCTATAGCCATTTTTCTAGTAGTGAGCGTAACATCCCAGCATTTAGGAACTAACGAAGGGTAGATTTAGGAATTTGTGATATTGCATGCATTCATCTGTGAAAATGTGGGTAAATTTTTCGCCAAATAAAAACCTAAAAGTTTCTTTCATGTTTTGAGATTAGGTATAGTCTTGAAGGATGATTGTTATAGACTTTGATATGATCTTTGTAGATTAGAGTGTTTTGGGAAATGAAATTTGAATTTAAAACTTAAGTGTTTGAATTATAGTTAAAAAGGAATTTGAATAATGTTTGAGTATTTGATTCAATTAAGAGTTAACCAATAATAACTCAAACTTTAAATGAAAGAAGATCATCAATAAAATGAATATTCTAAAACTTCATTCAATATTGAGTTACAAAATATAACTTATGGAAAGGAGCAACAATCTTTACATAGTAAATAAATAGAAGAATAAATATTCCTTTATTGATAATAGTACAATCTTTCTTACAAAAGGATAAAAAAATAAAAATTACAAAAGAATAAAGATATTACAAGTGACTATCCTATAAAGAAAAAGAAAAAACTAAACTAAATTCTTGATCTTCAACTCTGGTACCTGCAAAATAAACAAAAACTTAAAAGAAAAAGAAGGTTAGGATTAGAATTAATTCACTCTCAGAGTTGACAATGAAGTGCACTGTTCATTTTTTCATCATTGAGTAATTTAAGGGGCAAGTTTCACCAATATGAAAGAATATATCTTTCATAAATTTAATCCATAAGTCAAATAAACAGCAAGGAGGGGCAAGTTTCACCAGCTAGGTAAATGGTAACATGGTGAAAGTAACTTTCACAGTCAGAGCATATCCACAGGGTGCACAGCAAGCACACAGGCAGCACACACACCAAACTGCATGGGTGTGCTTTCAGCACCACAACAACAACACAACCAAACAAAACCATCAACATAGCCGTGGGAAGCCAATCCCCACACCATTCTATTGTTCTTACATATCAAGCACAGCAGCCACTAGCTAAACCAAGCCAAAGCCAAGATAGATTACACCAACTAAAACCCTGGATCACATCACCAAAATGGTGACATAAGGAGGGGGTGGATCAGGTGGATAGCAAGACCAAGATCAAGCCACCAGGATCAGGAGGTGAAGGGCTAGATCAAGGACAAGCCAGGAGCTGGAAATACCAGGAGAGCACCAGATCAAGCTACCACAAGATCAACCACTAGAAACCTCAACATCAAATAAGTGTGGTGAGTAAAACATACCATCACATGATCTATCTGTCTAAGATTATACACGCATACATGACCTGTCTCTTACTCCAATTCTCAGAAAGCACCCAAGTGGGGTGAATCCATCACTGAAGTTTGTAAATACTAAAAGCAATCAGAAAAGTATAAGGATCCAACTAAGATCTCAGGACAACATCATTGATCTAAGCTATCAAGCTATAATTCAAATTCCAGAATGAATATAGCCAAGAATTAAACTTCTAGGCACATCTCTAAGACAAGAGTAGCACCTTAGAATTTAATCTTATGGATCTAGATAAATTATCAAGCCACAATCATTTTTCCCCAACTATGATTCAAGAAAGAGTAGCTGGTATCACTACCAGAACCCATCCATGTGAATCAACAAGATAAAAGCTTAATCCCTAAACCTCAGACCAACATCATGGGTCTTAGGGATTTAAGAAAGGAAATTCCTAATTATCCTTAATACCAAACTCATCTTAAGCTTGAACCAAACCAAATCAAGAAATAGAATCTAATCTTGTGTGCCATACAAAGATGGTGTCACAAGAACAGTTCTAAATTAATCAGGTTAAGCATTCAATCTTCACAGATTCAATCAAACAACTATAAATCATTTTCCTGATATCACAGGAATCATAATTAAGACAATCCATATGTATATCTTCACTGTTTGCAACCATTTGATCTCAAATTACATATGAATCCTTAAGCCAATAGTGCTAATACAGTGACTTCATCACACAACACCCACTGTCATTAACCAAGTAATGACATTGGTGAGTTAATGAACCACTAGATTTTCCAAGTATTGCTTCTAAAGCAACTTTACCATCTGACCATATCAAAATTAATCCATGGAATAATCTGATAAACCACTAGCATCACCACAATTAATCATAAGCAGAAAGCCACAACTAACAACCACTTAGCATGCTTAGGAACCCTCAAACATGATCCAATCCATCAGTTAACTAATCCACAGCAGGTTATGAACCCTAACTAAAAAAACCATCTCAATTAGGACAGAACAATAACCAGGAAGGTCACTCCCAACATCTAGCATAGGTTGGCCTAGCATAGAGAGCAAGAGGGGAGAGGAATAACTTACCATAGGTCCTCGCTGTAGATTAGAAGAGGAAGCAGAGGAGGCAGACGACCATGGCGGCACGGGGAGCACCCCTAAGGGGGCGTTGCAACCCACAACGTCACGGCGGATACCATAGCCACGCCTGGGGGCGAGAAGCATCCCCACGGCACACTACAACAGCGGCGGCGCCAGCATCAAAGCCAACCCCAAACCCTAGGGTTCAGGACAACATCGATCTGGTCGCAAGGGGGCTCCAGGTCCAAATCCATTTGGACAGAAGGGTAGAGCGGGGCCGACAACCTCAACCCGCACCACGGCGGCGGCCAGGGAGGCCCACGGTGACGCGAATCACCGGCGACATCACCGCTGACCACGAGGTCGGGGAAGGAGAAGGAGAGAGGTGAGCTCGAGAGAGAGAGAGAGAGAGAGAGTGTGTTGGGCTGGGTTAGGCCCATACCCCTTCGGGGTATTGTTTTCACTTTGCCCTATTGGGCCACAAGGGCCCAATAAAACCAAACAATCAGCCCAAGATTCTTTAGAGCCTGTTTTAATAATTGGAAAAAGACCAAAATACCCCTGAACTTAAATAAATTTTAGAAACTAAAATAAAAGTCCAAAATTATAAATAAAATATTTATGGGTTCACAATAATCCAAACTATCCAAATAAATTAAGAGATAAATTTTTTGGACATGTAAATTTAATTAAGAATTTTGTAATTTATATATTCCTTATGGAATTTTACAAAATTATTGAAAGATGACAAAAATAAATAAAAATCACTTTCATTATATATTAATATTGTAGTATTTTAGAAAAATACTAAACAAATATTTAATATCAATTTCTGGTATTTAATGATAATTCTTAAAGGAATTATCAATTAAATAAAATACAAATAAAAGTAAATAAAATAAATAAATACAATATTCTATAAATATTAAAAATATATATATTTATAAATTCTTTACTATTAAAAGAATTCCTATAATTTAAATAAATGGGGGAGAACACATATATAGCTAAATGATGCATTACATTACTTTGCATAATTATTTTGCTTCTTTAAATATTGTCCTTACCGGGCAATAATGATGTTTTTGTAGACATGGAAGCTCAAGGTCCAGTGCAAGCATCAGACTTCACTACCTTGACATCACAAGGCAAGTTCATCACTTGCTCATATCCTTTGAAGAGTCTTTATCAAAGTATTTGCAAATTGTGGGTTATCATATATACTCCAAAGAAAGAAAATATTATTTTCACAAATAAAGAAATCATAGATATCATCCTAAGTGATGATATAATGGAGCAATAGAACTTAGGGTTCTATTTGCAACAATGATGAACAATTAGGGACTTAATAACCCATGACATCAGTGATTCTAGCGCCGTATATTACGTGTTAGCCATGAGATTTGGAATGGGACAGAGAAGTCAGCTATATCTTCTTCCTCTCGCATGAAGCCGGATGTGAGGGTCGTGGCTGTTATCCTCGTAGCATGCATATTAATTGGTAATTAGTAGAGGATATGCAGCATATGGGTGGGAACCCTCATCGTCCCACGATAGTTCTGGCATCTAACGGTTTGTACAAACCATTGCCGTAATTCAATATGTGGGCATGGTGTACACCAAGGAGGCATGCGAGGTCGCGAAGGAGGCAGTGATTGGCTTGGACCAACTACTGGGCCCCACATCATGGTATTGTCGACGGGAAAGTACGCCCGGTTGTGCAACAAGGAGTTGATCTCTCATGGGTAAAGTAACACACCTCTGCAGAGTGTAAGAATTGTAACTTGTTACTCCCTGTTCCGGGAAGGAGCTACCAACGCGGCAGGAAAGGAACTCCATGAAAGTTCTGGTCAACCTGTGAAGGCTGATGGTCATAGACTTTCATAATAAAATCAACCTTTGAAGAAAGATTTACAAAAACTACATAGTGCCAAGGATTTATAATCCGAGGTGGTAGTTAGAGCATCAAACTTCCCACCTTTCATATAATGAAATTTTTGGGTAACGCTGTTACTCATCCTTTCCTTTGATCCCTTGCTTAGACTCTAAGGATCCCGAAGACGTGCCAATGTATGCAACTGAATGTCAAGAAGATGTGTTCTACGAGGAGCCTGACCTATCAGGAGGTGTTGAAGGAGTGGATTACGAAATCCGCTATGGTGTCAATGATAACGAAACCAACTAAGTATCCTAGTTAGTAGTAACCAATGGATCCGAGCAACATGAACTCTATAGAATAAGCTGCTGAGCTCAACTCCTAGATGGAGTTGCCACTTTTAAATTCCGCTGAAACACTTTATATTTTGGGTTTGTAAGTTGAAACCTTTTGAAGTCTTGAACTTCTGGTATTGTAACAATAATAATGTGTGAATGTTTGTAATATGGACCCGCGATGTTTCTGTTGTACCACTCTGAGGGATGTGATATTTATGGAATGGTGTCCTGTGGATTTCATGTCAACGACTATAGTGTAATACACATGCAGTGGTATGCTGGGTCACCGTAGCAAGTCTCATGAACGATGTCATGTAAGGTTAGCCCAGGCCGCTTCATCCCACCATCCCGCAAGATGCAAAGTACACAAGAAGAAATCGACAACAAAAGCATCAACGCCCACAATAAACATTGTGTTCTACTCGTGCAATAGATCTACGCATAGACACGACTCTGATACCACTATAGGGGTTCGTAGCATGGAAAACAAAAAAATTCTATCGCATGAACACACACAAGACAAGATCTAATCAACTATATCGGTGCAATGAGTTGATAGATTACTAACCCTCAAAGATTCCGAAGTGGTTAACGAGATCGGATTCTCATGGTTGATGTAGTCGTTCACTTGCCGATCTCAAGATCGCGAAGACGATCCTTTCGGCGCCGCGTTTCGGAAGCGCTTCCGCAGTCGATCACACATTCGGTACTCGATGAATACCTTCCTCTCCCTTGTTCCAGCAGGCAGCGAAGGTTGTATATCTCTCCTCGTGATTCCAGCAGCATGACGACATGGTGGTGGAAGTAGAGGGGAAATCCCGCAGGGCTTCGCCTAAGCCAGAGAAGGTATGGTGAAGTAGAGAGGGCCCTTCGCAACTAGGTTTAGAGGCCAAGGGGTTTAGAGGTGGCCTGCGGCTAGAGAGGTGCTAGGCGTCGGCTACTTTAGAGGTCTCTAAATCGGCGACAACTTTTAGAGGGCTGAGGCCAATATGAGGTTTCAAGTGTGGGGAGCAAGAGGGCGCCCCTCCCCTCTATTTATGAGAGGGAGAGGCGGTTTGGGGGGAGGGGAGTTCTCCTCTAATTCCTCCTTGTGGCCGGTGGCAAGGGGAGGGAGGAATCCTTCCCTAGGTGGGATTCCTTTCCTCCCTCCACTAGGCAACCATGTTGGGATTTGACCTTTTCAAACTGGCGTTTGACTTTCAAACTAGAGTTTGATTTATCTCTTCCCATTGCCCAGCCAACTGACCTAGGACATGATGCAACCATTGCACTTTGTTATGACACATCCATGTACCCTTCCCACTCTGGATCGGTGGACCTCCTAGACCCTTCTAGAACATTCCGGTGAAAACACCGAAACCATTCCTGAACTACGGAATTGGACTTTCCTTATATGAATCTTATTCTCCAGACCATTCTGAATCTCCTCGTGATGTCCTGGTTACAATCCGAGACTCCGAACAACATTCGGTCTCTTACTCACATTCCATATCTATTAAACAACATTGAATCCTTAAGTGTGTCTCCCTACAGTTCGTGAATTATGCAGATATGATCGAGACTCTTCTATGATTAATAGCCAACAGAGGAATATGGAAATTCATATGGCTCCCACATATTTTTACGATTACTTCGTGATCAAATGAACCATTTACATACGATACCAATTTTCCTTTGTCTCACGATACTTTACTTATCTGAGGTTTAATCGTCGGTATCTCTGCATACCTAGTTCAACCTCGTTGCCGATAAGTACTCTTTACTCGTTCCTGTGATATGTGATCCCTTGTGAACCAGTCACATGCTTGCAAGCCAATTGGATGACATTCCACAAGGAGGGCCCAGAATATATCTATCCGTCATATGGATGGACAAATCCCACTCTTGATCCATGTGCCTCAACACATACTTTCCGAACACTCAATGCCACCTTTATAACCATCCAGTTACGAAGTGGTGTTTGATGTCATCAAAGCATCCATCCGGTGGTGGTGATTAACATGATCTCATGGTCGAAGGATTCAGGTTACTATGTATCTGAAAGCTTATAGAAAACGGACTTTGAAATGACTTGATCTTATGCTATGCTTAACTATAGGAGTATGTCCATCACATCATTCTCCTAATAATATGATCTTTTTATTAATAACATCCAATTCTCATGATTAGGAAACCATAATCATCTATTAATCAACAAGCTAGTATTACAAAGAGGCTTTACTAGGGACTCTTACATGTTTACAAATCACACAAGTATTAATGTTTTCGGTTAATACAATTATAACATGGATGTAAACATTTATCATAAACACAAAGATATAATAATAACTACTTTTATTATTATATCTTGGGCATATCTCCAAGATGCAGGGTGCCGAGCGGGACGGGAGCGTGGTGGGGTCCGCGGGTGGTAGCGATAGGGTGGAGAGCGTGCAGGAAAAAACAGGGATGAGGAGAGGTTCGGTGAACAGGACAGCGGGGGTGTTGTGGTGTGGATTGGTTCGGTGTTTCGTGTAGGTGTGGTTAGGGCGGTGAGTGGGTTTGACCCAGGGGTGTGGGTCGGGTTAGAGTGTGGCGGCGACAGGGTAGGGTTAGGCTAGGGTTATTGTCTAGGTTTTGTTTGCTGGGTAGTAGGTGGACTTCGGTTGGGTCTTTGGGCCTGACCACCACCAGCACGCCGTCGTGCTGCTGGGATTCCGAGGAGATCTACTACCTCCACTTCCCGCTGGAATAGGGAAAGGAAGGTCTTCATTGACTCTGTACGTGTGACCGAGTGCGCAAGCGCTGCCGGAACGCGGCGCCATAAGGATTGTCATCGCGATCTTGAGATCGACAAGTGATTGACTACATCAACCACGAGATCCGATCTCGTTAATGCTTTGGATATACGAGGGTTAGTTCTCTTCTATCTCGTTGCACCTATCTCGTTGATTAGATCTTGGCTTTTCCATAGATTGGATCTTGCATTTATGTGTTCTTGTGGTAGATTTTTTTTGTTTTCCATGCAACGAACCCTACACATTGGTGCATCACGGGTAAGGGTTTTTCTAGTAGTGATGAAGGCGATGAGCTTGGCCCGATGCAAGTCCAACTACATGCACTCCACATAACTTTGCAACCGTGAAACTATATATACTAAAAATACTAAAATTCTCGTACAAACGAGGAATGAATGAAAGACAAATTCAAAGCTACAAATTTTGATCGTCCTAGACTACGATAGTTAGTGAAAAAGCCACAAAAACTCATCCCACTGTTACTCGGTTAATGGTCGAGTCGATGATGTGATGTTGGCCATATCTATTGAATTTCATGCACTAGCCAACGCAATCAACAATCTAAAGTGATAGAAAGGGCTGGGCAATTTATTTCAACACTCACCCTACTTTTTTGCCCTTTGGCCTATTATGACGTGTATTTGAGGAGCCGTAATATTTTTTAAATTTTTGTGTTGACCAGGATTTGATCCTAGGACTTCTCGCTTCGATACCATATTGAACTGCATGCACTACCCAACGTACCCAACGGTCTAAACTAACGGAAAGGGCTAGACAATTTATTTCAATACTCACCCTACTTCTTTCGCCTTTTGGCTTATTGTGACGCATGTTTGGAGAGATGCAATATTTATTTTTAAAATTTTTGCGTTTTCATGATTTGATCCTAGGACCTACTGTTCTGATACCATATTGAATTGCATGCACTAGCCAACAAAACCAATAGTTCAAACAGATGAAAAGAGCTAGACAATTTATTGCAACAATATCGAAAACCGATCTCAAGCTCTGCTCACGATGGGTGAGAAGGAATGACTGCTACAGCGGGCGGGCTGTCCCTAGGGCTGATCTAAACATAATTTAGATTAAACGCTAATTAGAATAAATTTATATTATACCAAACTTGCATACTTTTTAATAATTTATGTTTATTATAACATGGTTTTAGCGAGTATAACTTTAATGAATTTCCATAGTTAACAATATTTTCATGTTAGTAATAATAATCACACAGCTCTTTGTTATACACTTGTAATGTATATAACTTAATTTTTTTTGCGAAAATTTAAATTGTATGTTGTAAAAATATCTCATTGTTTTTTTATAATTTCATAAACTGTATAGTGTGTATGTATATGTTTGTGTGTAAATGTATGCCCATGCGTGTTTGTCTCTATTTTTGTGTCCTTAAATATTATGTTAGATATTTCTAGGTAAGAGCATATATAGACACTTGTAGGATATTTCCAACCACTAGTAAACGGGTCTGCAAGTTTGGTTCGTTGAAAAATTGATAATATATGCCTGCTTTGTATTTTATATTAACAAAATAGTTCCGGTTGCAGTAATCATGAGTATTAACAAAATCTATCAAAATGACGTATGAGGATGTTTCAAAACTGAACATTAGAGGGACATGCCTATCGCATTTTATAATTGTGCCATGGTTATTACGCATGATGTTGCATGACCTAGGGTGTGTCGTGCAAATAGAAGCTTCCCCCAACCATTTATCTCCCAAGGGCGGTGGACCACAACCCCTCCTCAGCGAAGGGTTTCCGTTCTTTTATGAAGTCTCAGTGTCTTTTTTAGGATGGTGAAGCGACGACGATATTCTGAAGTCAGAATAATGTCCTCCTTGTTTTATCCCCGTTTCGACAGTGTGCCTGTAATAGGAGGAGGGCCCGTGAACATGTGTGTTTCGCGGATTTCCTGGGATCCGGTCGGTTTTCGTGTTCGTAAGTGTGGTTATAGGTTTGAATTTTTCAATTTATGGTTCTTATCATTGATAGTGGTTGTTGCTCTTCGGTGTTAGTATTTCAGGACCTTAGCACAATGGCTTCCCATATGTCTACCATATCAAGCTCTACTACGAAAAGTTTTGCCCGACTCTAGTGAGGGAGGGGCGAGGACGGCGACACGCCTTTGGCTCGCTTGAGTGCTTGTAGTCGTCCCTAGTTTGTCCAAAGGTCCACTTCTAATTTCTGTTACTTCTGGGATTCTTTATACCGTTGATGATGTTATCAATAGATCGCAAAAAATAAGTTTCTTTGAACAGAAAATAAGTTTCGTATGAAAATAGGGGAACTTTTTATTAAGAGACTTTCTAAAAATGTTTATAGTATAACTGACATGGGTATTCCCTACGGGTGCCTGATGTTAGCCTACCCGGTCCAGCCTGGCAAAAGCCCATGCAATCACCCGCTTCAGATGGCAAAGCACAGGAAGGATTCGGGTGACCCAGACCCATGAAGGATGCGACTCCTTGAAGAACACGACCAACTTTAGATAGAAATTCAAAGGGTCAAACCCTAACTTGTAACCGACTCGACCTAAACCCCGAGACCTGGCCTCCCCATATAAATGCTAGGAGAGCACGGCAAGGAGGACATCCATAACCCTAGTACACAACTCGCCAGATCTCATCTGCGCACCCCTTTAACCTTTGGCATCGCCATCAATCAAGAACAGACAAGTAAGAGTAGGGATTTTCCTCCGGGGGCCTAAACCTGGGTAAACCCCGTGTCCCCGCATTGCGAATCTGTTAGCCGTTCCGTGGTCTCCAGCTTCCCCTCCTTCTCTAAAACCCAAGTCCAAATGGGCATTGACGAGTCGAACCCTTGTCAATAACCTTGTTACACATTAATACTAAAAAATACATGTTTATATTAAGAGATTTTTCTTATAAGCTATGGTGAAACGATCTATATCAGAAATCGAGAATATATCTCATATCATGAGAACAAGAGAGACAAATTATATAAATAGTGCATATTGTTCTTTTTTTATTATTATTTTCAGATTTTTTCTAATAGACTTTCTGTCATTTTGTTCCTCAAAGAGTATAATGGAATTTTCAATAGAGATATTATCACATGATATGCCCATGCTGTTAAAACCTTTTTTGTCGAATGACTATTCACACTATTTTTTTCATGAAGGCATGATGATAGTATCATGTTTACATGTTCACTACATATGTTTCCCTTGACTATATTTTCAATAGGGGTACCAAGTAACCATTTGGAATGAAATATATTTCCTCCGTCTGGAAATAAGTGACTTAGATTTGTCTAGATTTATATGTACTCCCTCTGTCTGAAAATACCCTGCATTTTGGGTTTAGTCAAGGTCAGATTTTGTGAAGTTTGATCAAACATATAGAAAAATTTATATACATCTATAATACAACATAAGTACCATTAGAATTGTCATAAGATATTTTCATATTATATACATTCGGTGTTATAGATGTTTATAGTTTTTTTCTATATATTCTACCAAACTTTATAAAAGTTTGACTTTAATTTGACTAAACATAGAATGCAGGGTAATTATTGATAGAGAAAGTATGTACACACTAAAATGCATCTAGATACATATGAATCGGACAAATCCGAGTCACTAATTTATGGACGGAGGGAGTAATGGGCATTAATTATATTCAATGTTTAAATATCAGATATCACTTTGGCTTCAGCACATGAACAATATGTTACACATTTTAAAGTTAATCTTGCTTTATATGATTCTTTTCTAACACATGTATAACACAAAAATATTCAAGCATATCTACTAAAAGAAGGTTGTCTTTCCTTAGCTAGGGGACGATCTCTTAGAAATAATAGAAAACTATTTTCCATGTTGTACCATATGTCTTTTCTTAGCAAATCAGTTTCTTACTAAAAATAGTTAATTCTCAATAATTGCTAGAGATGATAATAAGAGATAATGCATTGTACAATCTATACATATTATCATCTCTAGATGATGTGGAGGGCTAATGGAAGACATGCCTTCCCTGCCACTGTACATGCCCTAAGGCCATGTTCGGTTTTATAGGGATTGGATGCGATTGACATGGATTAAATCCCATCTAGATCAAATTCCCCACTAATCCACTTTAATCCACTCGACAAGTGGATTAACCGAACAAGGCCTAAGGGGCACAGGGAGCTAAAGACTGTTAGAACTAGGGTTGCAAGCGGGATCCCGCGAAAGTCTTGCTTCTAGTTTATTTGAAGATTTTCTACTACAATGTTTTTTGACAAAAGTTGAACTAGAAAACCTCAAAATAAATTAGAAAAGGGACTTTCGCGGGATCCTGCTTGCAACCCTAGTCAGAATCCACACAACAATGTAATGGCTTACATGTTGCAGATCAGATAAACACATCATTTTAGCACACAATCCCATCTGTTCCCCCTTTTATTCACCCAACGCAACATATATACATAGTGACATTCTGCTCACAGTTCTGTCAAGCAACTATGCTACATCACCACAAGTCCACGACAATCATGTCATTACTGTAATAGAATCTGATAGAGGGCAGGTGTCAAACGTGGATATATACGGCACGGCGGCGCGCATCGACGAAGATGGACAACATATGAGCGGCTGCCCGGAGGTCTAGGAAGCAGTAATTGCGCTGCCCCGCATTATCTTCATCTTCACCGGTTTTGCGGTTGGCTTCTCTGGTTTCTCCTGTCATGGGGTGAAAAACAAAAGGATCAACGAGTATTCCATGGCACCGATCTGAGTTTACTAGAGTCCATGTACTGATGGAAGTACATTTGCACATCTTGTTACATTTTAGTTTGTAAATTAATTAGTAATAACTGACACAATCACTGGGAGCCTAGACTAACCCTACTTGTGAGCCTGTGAGGGATGAAAATACAAAGCAGTTAACGCTGTAGCATTCAAAAGACTCAATATCTGAAATGCATACTACAGGCAGAGTAACTAAAATGACCTACCATTTCAGTAGAAGTACAATGTCCCTCCAGCTCCCTCCTTACAAATGTTGGCAGAATAAAAGCAGCCCTATGGATCTGTTAAACCAAAAAAACAGGTTGACGACTAAGTAGTGCACATAAAAGTCATACTACTGGAAATCTTGCATCGGTGTGGCAACAGAGAACACATTTTAAGGCAAAAAAAAGAACAAATAGGAGGCTGCCAAAGGCATAAGGCCAAACCTCCGAATTGTAAAATCTCATTTCTTTTCCAGCTCTCATAGCTCCTTCAATTTTCTCGATTGGATTCACAGGAGTCAAGAAGTTGACTGGTGGACCTTCCTTTGCGCATAGCAAAAATCCAATGATACCACTACAAATCCAAATATTTAGATGGTTAGGTACATATGAAATGTGTACTCAACTACTCATATAACTCTAAACAATGGGGAGCTACAGCTGACTGAAAAATTACTTATACTTTGCACCACAAAATATTCAGAAAGGGAAGAATAATTGAGCATTGCGCATTATGTCTGACTGTAACGATTCATTAATATACATATATACCTCCGCATCAGAGTGCCAAAACATGCATTTAGCAGAGACCACCTGCTGGGTTAGTATGCTAATTGGACAACCTACAACCTATCTCTCCTTTCAGTTAGCACAGAAAGACTAGTAGCTAATAGCAGGCATTTCAAATGGTCAATATTTTATTTCAGCTTCTGCTCATTACTTCTGCAACCTCTGGAAAATTAGCTCTAAGCTAGCTTAGGACGTTTTGCCTGAATATTTGAGATTTCAGCATAAACTGAAAAATGGATAATAAACTGAAATATGCATGTCTAAAATATAACAACAAGTGGGTGTGTGGAAGTTGCAGAAGAAAATGCTAGGACAAATGATGCAGAGAAGGAGAGAACCTAGGATATGTTGGAACGCTTGCCCAGGCATAGTGCACACCACCCTTGAATGTCTCACGACAGATAGAGAGCATATCCTGGATTAGATGTGTGTGCAGCCACATACTCTCAGCTAGATTAGAAAGAACACCACCAGGTTTTAACGCTCTAGCGATTGTCTGAAAAAAGGGCTTCTCCACAAGTTCCTGAGCTGGCCCTGTAATATGTAACATGAAAGTAAAGTTCAAGTATTTAAACAAAAGAACCATTTAAATCAAACCTATAGGAATGAGAATTTAATCTCCTTAATCAAAACAAAAGGGCCGCAGGTATGGTGTAGCAATAGCAAGAAAACTCACCAATTGGATCTGATGAATCAACAATAATGGCATCATATTTTCCTTCTGTAGCATTCCTCAAGAATTGTACAGCTGCAAAATAAATGGAGTTTCACTATTTACATAATTAAGGCAAGCAGCCAGCAGACAGGATGCCGAGTTTGAGACGCTAGAAAAAATGCATTATGCCCTATGATCTGTGAACATTATACCGAATACCACCAGCTTAGCAACTTCTTAACTCTTAACGTACCATCCCCAACATGAAGTCGGACACGAGGATCTTCATATCCAACATATAAATGTGGGAAAAAATCTTTACAAACCTGCATAGTTTGAAGACATACATCAGGACATGAAATTTTAGATGGTTATACTTTCAAGCAAAATCAACAGATGGTTCTTACATCAATAACTAGTTGATCAATCTCACATATGTCTATTGTCTCCACTGAATCATGCTTGGCTATTTCTCTTAGTACACCACCGTCACCACCCCCAACAACCAAAACCTGCATCGGAGTAAAACGAGTCTTTTTTTAGTATAAAGATTTAAGTGAGTCACATCAGAAAGGCTGTGACCACTCGTGATTCAGTAATTGCACATAAAAAGGAATACTGCCTCTACCATAGTACCTACAGAAAATTGCTCTAATTCAACTTAAATGTTAAATCCAATAAGTTGACAACATATTCATATTATTCGGCAGAACAAAATACATACGTTTTTAGGAGATGGAACCGAGCATAGTGCAAGGTGAGTAACCATTTCCTGGTATGCGCATTCATCCTTGTCAGTCAGCTGAACAATACCATCAAGGACAAGGACATTCCCATATGTTGAAGACTGCATACACAATTTAACTCCTATCTTCAACAAACTCAGACCATGTGGACACAATTAGAAGATACAAAAATAACCTCGAAAACTAAAACTTCTTGGTAAGGTGATCTCCCCTGGTACAAAATCTTCTCTACTTTCAATGAATGAGCCTCTCCTGTATAGAAGAAGTAACTATTGTTACAACCGTCTCAAGCTAGTAGATTACATCAGTATCATGCTATAGTAGAGAACACAGAACTTTCATATAATACAACCTTGACCAGATCAAGTAAGTATATTATTTCACTAGTATGATAGGGTAGAGATCAAAGAATTTTCATTGACAATGGCTGCATTAGAAACAAAAGTTACCTAGCGTAACCTGAAGCTGCAAAGCACTTCAATTAGTAAAGCCTAAAATGCAGTTTCATAACTTCAGATATATAGTCTACTAAAAGTTTTCTAGGTACACAAATGATTTGATCTTTCAGGTACCATATCTACTCAGATAATGCGAAACCCAAAATACAATAGGAATTGCTAAGAAAAGTGAAACAGTTATGGGGCATTCGGTTACCATATCATTCTAGGATGGGTTAGTCCATCATGGAATCATCGCAATAATACCGTTATAAGATTCCTTCAATTTTTACTAGTCTTGTTGAGAACCAACCGCTAGCTTGGTGGCTCAGTGAGCTCGCCTACCCGGGTTTTGAATAATAGATGAATTTTTGGACTAAACGGGATGCTATCCGCATGAAACAAAATCGCTAGAGAGGTCTCATCTACCTAACAACGTATAACCAAAGGAGGGATCCTTCCCGCGTTGGTCAACATGTTTTTTACCAGTCTTGTGATTACGAGGGATGAGGTGGCAATGGGCCAACGAATTCCATTCCAGGAAACCCAACAAGTAGGTTAAATTAACAATTAGGATCCATGGTAAATTCACCATCGAGTTCCTCGGAGCAAACACTCGTACAGTTTCTGCCGGAGGAAAGGTTACAACGAATGTGAAAGTCTAGGAGTATCATATAAAAACTTATATTGGTGAACTGATTCTCAGTTTTATGGTAAGAGGAACAGTATTTGCCCAATAATCATTTGAGAAAACCCATGGTGAAAGAACATGGATTAAAGAGGAATTAGGGACATACCGGGCCACATTGGATTGTTGAAGTACTTCACTTTGCTTGTTTGACCTGAACACAGCAGCTTGGTTGTAGATATCAGAACAGCATAAAATTGTGTATGACATTGTAGTTCCCAGAAGTGAAATAGTACAGGACCAATATGAATGTACGTACCAAAGCGTGTGCAGGATTCTGTGAACCACCCAGACACCACAGTCGCGTGGCATTTGGCCTCAGATTCTGGCACAGAAGCTTTTGCCTTCACGCAGCAAGGAGGCAGTGGCTTGGAGGAGCCATCATCCCCACTCCCCTTTGTCAGTGCTGCTGCTGCTGCGGAAACATTTCTTGCGCCTCCGCCCTCCATGAACCCTGTTCTGCTTTAAAGTTCCCAGCCTCTGGCTCAATGGAACAATAGAAGACAGGAAACAACAAAAAATCAAGTCAACAACCAGAACAATTTTTACTAGGTAAAGCATCAAAAGGTATAAATTAGTATACAACCACGAAAGAGGACAGAGAGGCTAAAGGTGCTAGACCATGACATTCAAGCAAGCTAGTAGTATTATATAGTTATATACAACCAACATGAATGAGAGGAAACAATTCAATTATCTTTTGTACTCATGTTTTAACTATCTCAGTTTAAGGCTGGTAGTGAAAATTGAGATTTTCCCTCATATTTGAGTTCTCAACAGATCGTCCACTCATTCAGTACTTTATTCAACAAGTTCACAAGTTATCTCCAAACAAAATCATGCATTGCTAAAGGAAGGGAAATGAAATACTAGGTAAATAAGATTACTCCCTTAAAATCACTAGGTGCTAAAAACTAACTCACATATCATCTACGTACAAGACTGCAGAGTTTTAGCAACGAAATCGAAAATGCTGTAAACGCTTTGCACAGGTCAAAGAAACAGAAGAAACTAAATCGAAGCGGAAACAACTACTCCCCTCCGTCCTAAAAAGGATATTGCAGATTTGTCTAAATTCGAATGTCTAGACACTTTTTTAGTATATAGATACATCCAAATTTAGGCAAACTTGTGAATATCGTTTTCAGCACGGCGAGTAGTTAAAGCACACACAAAAATGCAAAGGTACAACCAGCTACCCCTGACAAATCGAAGTGGAACGGTTGACACAAAGAAACAAGCACCTTGTGTGCACTCGGAAGAGGACGAAGTGGTTGTAGTTGAATAAACAAATGCTACCGTATCATTTTTTCCGTAAGGAAAGATTATCTCGTCCGGGTCGCGCACGAACACGAGCACGAGCAACCACGCGAGGCTTCTCGCCGCTCCGTCGCCGCTCAGTCAGTCAGTCAGTCAGTCACTCCCTCGCACACGCGGAGAAGACGAAGAAGAGACAAGACAGAGAAGCAACATGAAGCACCTGCCGGTGTCCCGGTTCCACAAAGCCCCTTGACGGGTGGAGAAACTATTGAAAGAGCCCCCTACTTGGCGGCACCGACAAGAAGGAAATAATTCTAGAGAATCTGCAGGACTAACTTAAAACCGGACTTTGAGAGCTCGTGTTGTGAACAAATTGCGAGAACGTCCCCCAGAAAATTAGTCCGAACAGAGATCTTCGACGGCATGGATGCCAGAACAGAACAAGAAACAAGTAATTCAGCCTGTAGTAACACCGAGTTATCGTGCTAGCTAGCTCTCACCTGTTGGATACGCGAACGGGCGGCGAGGGGAAGAGGACGAGCCGCCTGCCTGCCTGCCTGCCTGCTGCTGCTGGTGGTGGTGGTGGTTGTGGAGAGAAATGCGATGCGGTGGGCGAGAGGGAAGAAGAGGGAAAGGCCGGCCTAAATAGGCGGTGGTGATGTGCAGTGCAGGTAGTTGATGTTGCGCTTGCTGGCTGGTCATTCATTCATTCATGATGAGCCTGAAAGAAACGAAGAAGGCGTGCCGATTTCGACAGCTTTAAAGAGGACGGAATGCGATGCCGTTCTTCTTCAGATAATGAGGCAGCAGGGACCCTGTAGCCCGTACGTGTCTGGTGATCGGCTTCCCGATGGATTAGACGTACCTTTCACGTGACGTGCCTCCGCATCCGATTCTTTAACCTTTGAGCAAGGAAAGATGCGTGCTTACTACGAGTAAGTACATCTCACTGAACCTGGACCAACTGATAGTCCAGTCCACTATATATGTAGCAAGTACTCCCTCAGTTAACCATCTTATATTTTGAAACGAAGAAAATATTACTTTTGATGATCTGTCGCCTGTGAGGCATGATTCATCCACGTGAACAAATTCGTTTGGGTAAGACTTAAGAGGAGTGAATGCACAACACGATTAACTAGCGTATATTTGCTGTGTGAACGTGAATTTGGGTAAAAGACCATCGCAGAGATCTCTCCTACTGTTCTTTTTTTTTAAATGTAGTATGTTTATATATAGGTATTATTTTTAAAAATATGATACGAGTTGAAAAGGAGATTATATCACCTTTTAGGGTGGCAAGCGGCGCCTGCAATTGGTCCTGCAAAACCCAATCAAGACAAAAAGAAGGTGTAGAAGTTAGCAGATTTAACGATAATCGGTGAAAAAGTTTAGCCCGCAACCCTCCTGGCTTGCCACCCTATCACCTTTAGACATTTCATAGATTTTCCAAAATAAAATAAGATCAGGACACATCTTGCATTAAACATATCACATAAATTTCAAAGCCGAAAAGAAAATATGGAGTTGAATTTTTTCGTGAGACCGATAGGATGATCCCACTAGTCAGGATGCCATATACAGTGAGTCTGATGCCAAGTTGGACGCATGGTGTTTTCTTCTCATTCGTCCATGTCCGATATACACCACACACAGCCCTATCGCTCGGTCATTATTTCTCTAGTCGGCAAGCACCGCCTTTGCTGAATCGTTCCTCCTTCCTCTCATGCTTGCGTGTTCAACTCCCGCTGCGGGTATATGATGGCCATCGTGATCATGGTAGCCTGCCGACAGTTGGGACACTTCCATGGATGTTACTCTGCCATGTTGCAAGTTTTATTTCCTCATGGGGATGCCATGTATGCGTGTTTGTTGCACAGAGATGTGTACTTGGATTGGAAACGGACACGATCAATGGATAGAAAGGATGCGGATGTGCATGTGCTCCTGGATTGGCAGGGTCCACCCTGAGATGTTGACGTGGAAGCAGGAAACCACGTCGGATGTGTTGCGCGGTGAGACTGACGGATGGCCTTTGGATAGCCAATCGGTCCATCATCCATCTCTTCAGCTTCAGAGACCAGAACCACTGCCACGCAGGTCTGTCCCCCTAGAAACGAGGAAAAACAAAACCTGCCATGTACGTGTCAGTGAGCCAAGATCACCGATGGTATGTAAACTGGTTCTTCATCGTCCACCAAATATAGGACATTTTAAACCTGAAATGTCTGCAGATTTGTAAGAGTAAATTCCATGACGACTGATAGCTCTGTCTGGCACAATTTTAAGGGGAGTAAAGTGTACCTATCAAATATCACACGGCTTTGTCAAAAAAAAATAATCAAATATCACACGCGGAAAACATACACGGCCGGTGATCCGTATTCTGCAAACTGTATTTTTTTTTTTGAAATGGGCAGATCCGGGCCTCTGCATCAAGCGGTTTACACAACTTTTATTTAGGGCCATTTCTTTTGGGCTCATGCTTACGAAGAAGCTCGCTTATGGATTTCGGTCGGGGAAAACTCCGGTGAAGAGAAGCTTCTAGAAGCTGATATTTCACTTCTTCTGGACTTATGGATTTTAAGACATACTAGCAAAATGCCCGCGCGTTGCAGCAGAAGAGATACGATATTCTTGGTAGCCTCACCATTGCAAGCTGGTCAGTCGCGCTCCCTTTGCATCTTCAGCAACACCATATTCCCGAAGGATGATGGAGACGACAGGCAATCCATCTAACCTGCACCATGTTGAAATCGGCTGCGGAATAGATCGGAATAGATCACACGCGGAAAACATACGCGGCCGGTGATCCGGTATTCTGCAAACTGTTTTTTTTAAATGGGAGCGGACCCCGGCCTCTGCATCAAGCGATCCACACAACTTTTATTTATTATTACAACCACACTGTTTGGCTAAAGTCATTACAAAGATCATATAAATCGCAACTGCCAAAACAATACACCGAGCAAAAAGATAATCATATCGCCAGCTCCCAACAAGATCTATCAAACACATAGCTACCTCTGTCGACCCTGCTCCATGGTCACTCACATTGTTGTCACTCGCCAAGAGAAGCTGGAGTACCTGGGCCGCGGCGACTCGAACTCAAGAAAAAGGAGCCCTATAACCGCATAGCATATCCATGGAGCGGAGCCCATGCACACGCTCTGGATGTCGCCGCCTTCATTATCTTCCGCCAACACGTCGTCAGCATGTAGATCGATGCACATACTCTCGCCACAGCAGCCACCGACACCACCGTGGTGCCAAGCAGCACCACCCCCTGCGCGCTAGCCGCTCCACCTCTCCTGCCACTTCCATCCAACGTTGCTCCACAGGCGATGCTCCTAGGAGAGAACATGATACCGACACCGCGGCACCGCCATCGCCCAACCCGAAGATCTTAGGGTTTCCCCCGGAGTAGCACGAGTAAGGTCATCACAAGGTGCACGGTGATGCCTTCATCAAGGTAACAACGTGGTGACGCCGCCATCGCCTGCCAATGGCTCGGTTTTCACCGACACCTAGGTCTTCCCGCCTCGCTGCTGGGATAGGAACACGGATCGCGAGATCCGCCAATCCAGCCGCAGGCCGGCCACCTTCGACGGAGAAAATGTCCACCTTCACCAAACCTAGGGCCTCCGCCCGAGTCCTTGTGATGCATAGTAGGCCCCAAAAGACCTCGGATGGCACCGACCGATGTCGAGGAGGCGAAGAAGTCGGCGATCTAGGAACCCTAGATCTCGCCATCATTCGATGCCTCGCCGCCAAGGGACCACTGCCGCCAGAACTCATCGGCCGCCGCCCACTCGCCATCACTGCTGGAGTTCTGCTGGAGAGCCGTCGCCATTGCCTGGAACTCGAGCCGCCGCCGCCCTAGAAGGGGCGCACGCGAGGGTTGTGGCCCCGCCGCCACCGTGCCACTGGAACTTAGTTCGACGATGAATCTGGCAACGACGGAAACTAGGGGGACGCGTGGCAGGGGGTGGTTGGCTGGGGCGAGAGTGACGAACCGGTGCGATGGCGCCGCATGGGGTCGGGAGGGGGGGGGCGCAAACTCTATACTTATACAAGTCATATATCTTTGCATAAACTGAAGGAGGAGCGCACCATAATCTCCAATCAGTCATAACTATTTATATGAGTGTTAGGCACCTGATTCGATTGAGCGCACACAGGGGTAGTGCATTACCAACCTGCCAACAACCCAAGCCCATACCCATATACTCAATAACATACCCAACACCACCTATCACAAAATCATATACCACTAGTGCAGAACACCCCCTCTAACAGCGGTTCAGAACACCCTCTAACAACGGTTTTAAAACCGATGTTGAGGGTTCGGTGTTAGAGGCCTCCCCCTTTAAAAACGGTTTTTATACGAACCGTTGTTAAAGGGTGGTGCACGTGGGGCTGCCGCAGAGCTCAGGGCCCCCCAGGAAAACGGCCTAAATCTCTGTCGCCGCCCCGTTTTGGGCGGATTTCTATGGCGCGGCGGGGACGGGGGGAGGGGGGATTGATCGGGAGAGGTATACACATACATTATCGGTTACATGAATAATTAAGCAACTATTATTATACACAAACATCGTCATTGTGGTATTCTCCGTACACGTTGAAGCATCAAGTACAAGACAAACATGTTCAAGCATATATACAATATAACATCTCCGTACATGTTCATTTTGGATATCTAAAGAGTTCTCCGCCAGGCGTGACGACCTCATCAAGTATGAACCCCGCCAATTCCTCTTGAATGGCTCATATGCGGTCAAATGGTAGGAGTTTGTTCCGCATCCGTTCGATTTAAATATATATGAAGAATGAGGTCAATATATATATAAGAATGAAACTCAACACAACTGATGGTAATAAAATAATGTTGTGTACTTCGTTTACTTACTCTAAGTTGTTCTAGTGCGGCTTGGCTCGTCGCATATATCGTGTTGCGAATGAACTCGCAAACGTAGTATCCACATAAGTTATTGCCGGCTCCCTGCTACGCGCACTTTACGAGAATAGAGAGTTCAATCAAAATAATAATCAATAAAGCATGATATATGGAATTGGAAGAAGAATCAAAGAGATACGCAGACCTAGCTGGCTAGTATTACTTACATTTTGATCTACAAATTTTAGTTCTTCTGACCATTCACCCACTGCCGTGAACCTTTTCAAACCCCGTCTCAAAGAAAATGGATAAAGGAGTAATTAATTACTTGTTGTCACGAAAGTTGCCGATCTAGTGCGATAATATGATTGAAATTACCTCTGGAGCATCTCTTTAAAGTCTGCCCATAGCTCTTTGTCTTTTCGTGTCGAGTCCATGACAAGGACTTTTCCTGCGTCAAGTTGAATGACTAGCAGAATAAAGTGGAACCTGCACACGCATAACTCATCATCAGTTACACTTAACATCGAGTAAGCCGAAACATAATGTGTACAAGAGAGAGTAACACTCACGAGAAGTTGTAAGGCAATAGTATTTCCCTTTTGGTTTGTTGTCTTAGTAAAGACCTTAGCAAGAAATCTTCTGTTTGCCCGGATTTGTGTTTTACCACTTGTTCATGAACTCTATTTGGGTCAACGAACCCAATGTCAAAAGGGCCTCCTTTCATGCATTCCATAACCTTTTTCATGCATAATAGTATATACATATATGGTGAGCATATATACATGCAATTAATGAATTGAATGAGCTGAGATAGAAATTATAGAAATAGTACTTACACACAATAAAGGTTGATGGCAGCTTTGTCGAGTTCCTTCTGATTGAATAAAAAAATGCAAGTCTTGAATATTGAAGGTGATCTCGTCGTCTCCGCACAAGAAAATATGATCTCTTATATGCGCCATGATCCATTCTTCCTTTCTCGTCTTGCAGAAATCAAGGTACCACTTATGCAATCTTCGTATCTTTGTTGGTAGATTCTTGAGCCCCTCTTTCTTGACGAGATTCTTCCCGTACTTCCATGGTTGTATGGGGTTGACATTGCCTTTGGGAAAGTGGTCTCCCATGATGTTCAAGTATGCAATGTAAGTCATCCCCATCTCACTGGCCTTTCTTTGTAGCTCTTCCTCATAATTATTTACAGGAGGAGCTATCCGTGTGTCGAACACTTGGAGCGGGGCGCACGAATGGTTTTCCTGCTCTTCGAGCATGGGAACTGTTTTCTAGGGTGCATGAATATTACTGTCAGACTCCCGCTGCCTTGCATCCCCCTTTATAATCTGGCGCTCGTAGTCCGGCACAAGTGGGGTTTCAGGTTTCAAAAGATTATTGTAAAACTTTTCCACCACCGCCGGATCTATTTTCTCCTTTGGCTCGGCCCGTCTAGGTGCAAAGAATTTCTTGACCTCTTCTTCCGAGATCCTCTTGTTCTCCTCGTCACTGCGATTCCACGGTAATACCGACAATGGCTTGGCGGAAGGATGCGGGACATAGTTTCTTGAACTCTTCGGCGTACGGTTTCCTGCGGATTTCTTCGTGGTAATGCCAGTGCTCTTCGTGGCAGTGCTCTTTTGCTTCTGTTGTGCTGAGGAGATGGTAGCTGGCGCCAGAGATGGTGACCTTGGCTGAGGAGATGGTCAGCGCGGAGATTGATGACCAGCGAGGAGATGGCTGAAGCGGCTCGGAGACGGCAGTGGCGGAGACGGCGGAAGCAGATGGCCTCCAATTTGGAAGCACGATGTGTTCCTTCTCCAAAGAATGGTTGTTTTCACTGCAAATTTGAGTTAAGTTTCCCCTTCACCTGTAGCATGGTCAAGCTGTGCTTCCTCATATTCCTTCACAACCTCATCCACCCCGACAATAGCATAGCCATCTGGAATCGGTCGGGAGTGGTAAGTTCCACCAGCTACAGGAGGTAAGGCATATCCGACCGCCACCTTAATGGATAAGCCCATTAATCTCACATGTAGCTCAGCGTGTTCGCTCTCTGTGATCTCATCCATGGGGTATCGAGGACCCGCCATTTCAAGGGTGGGCTGCGCATTCTCCGTGGAAGCCATGCTGCTTTTCCGCGCAGAGTCTAGGCCGCCGGCAGCTTCCAATGCAGGCTCTTCATGCCACTGAGATGAGCCGGTAGCTTGTTGGCTATTTTGTGTATTCACTTGCGCCTGCAGTGCCATAAGTGCATGTTCTATCTGTGTCATCCGGTCTGTACGCTCTTTTTCTTTTCTGCCGCGCCATCTGTAAGTCGCCCCACGCGGTAAACCCATCCTTCCACGTCATACCCCCTGTGCCTCGTGCTAGTCCAGGGTGTTCTTTTTTACCGATGGCGCGTGTCAGCTGGTCATTCTCTCTGTCGGGATGGAAGGTCCTGGCGGCTGTTTCCTCGTATGCCGTGATGAGTTCATTGAAGGGTTTGTCAAGAATTGTTGGGAAGATACACAATCCCGTTTCTAGGTCCAACCTTGCCCCGATTCCGTAGAACCAAGTCTTTGCACGTAGGTCCCACCCCTCTGTCTGGGGTGTGATCCGTCTAGCGCGTAGGGCCTTCTCAGCTTCCTCCCACTTAGGCCTCTGAGATATGTAGCCACCTGACCCCGTCCTCTGGTGATATTCCTTCTTCTGGGCATTTAGCGTATTGGTTTCTGACCTCTTTGTAGCTATAGCACCTTCCTTGTACGCCACAAATTCGGGTCAGTGAGGTCTTATCTTCGCATAATATGCGTCTTCGAAATCTGGAGTCTCGCGAGCTTTGACAAATTTGTTCAATTTTGTCTTCCAATTGCGGAAAGATTCAACCATCTTCTTTAGAGTCCACTCTTTGACGTTTTGCTTTATAACCGATTTATTTTCATCCTCCTCTGGTGGTAGGTTGAAATTTACCAATAGCGAAGTCCAAAGCGTTTCTTTAGATCTTTCATCGACAAAGGTACCGTCGCCCTTCTTTGGCTTATTCCAATATTCAATTGTGATTGGGATTTGGTCCCTAACAAGAACTCCATCCCGACGTATAAATTTGTATGCGGACTTCTTGGGCTCCATCGGCCTGCCATCAACACGGACTGCTTCGATCGTGAACTTTGCACGATCTTTCAACCGATGGCTCGCGCCTCGCTTGCTATTTTTCGTAGAAGAAGATTGTTGCTGGCTGGTCGATCCGGAGGGCTAAAAGAAAAAAGAAGTGTTAATTAATACATGTACATATATATAAATCAATCGGTGCAAGTCAGCAGAGGCTTAATTCATGCATATACCTCGATGGACTTTGTAATCACTAAAGTGCATTCACCGGAGTCGTCATCTTCTCCATGACTACTTGAGTTGTCATCATGTCCCTCCAAGTTCAGATATTGTGAGGTGTCCTCGTGGATCATGTTCTCCATTATTTCTTCCTATTCAAGGTTTGTACTGAGTGGATCCATAGTTTCTAAAACAATAATATTATCACACAAATATCAGTAATACATCTATTGAAATGCTCAAGCAAGGATGATGATATGACAGGTTATTTATTCCTCTAGACTTCTTGTTCCCCACGGAAAGTAATTGACTTTGATGTTCATCCCGTCCACTTCCGAGAATATTTCTTTACTAACTTTTCTAAAACCAAAAACAACAGAAAACAGGCATCTGGCACTGTTGCAACTTGTTAATAGGTTAGTACCAGAAAACATGTAAAAAACACCTCAAAGTGTAGACAAGTAAAGCAAAGTAGATACATAACAAGCATGGATCATCAAAAATTATAGATACGTTTCCAACGTATCAATGTAGTGTCGGGCAATTCATTATTTCTTGGAAGCAGATTCTTCATTTTTACAAACAACTTTGAAAATGCGCTGTCAGTCACACCGTTCTCTGCCTTCCATTGCAGCAATTCCACTGTGGTACCTAGCTTTTTGTGGCCATCTTTGCAAGATGGGTACAACAATGTTTTGTGATCCTTTAACATCTGCTCCAGCTTCTCCTTCTCCTTTTCAGTTTCACATTCTTCCTTTGCATCATAATGGCCCGACCAGGATCGTCATCAGCGGGCCCATCTGCTGCCTCTTGATCTTCATTATCTACCCCCGTTGTAGTATCATCGTATTCAGGATACATATTATGATAGTTGTCATCATCCTCTTCTTCTTAGTTGTCTTCCATCATAATCCCTCTTTCTCCGTGCTTGGTCCAACAATTATAGTTGGGAATGAAACCGAACCAAAGCAGGTGGGCGTGAATGGTTTCGGTATTTGAGTAGTCTTTCTTGTTTTGACAGTCAACACATGGACAACACATAAAACCATTGTGACCATGGTTTGCCTTAGCCACAACGATGAAATTTTGGAGGCCCGTAATGTACTCGGAAGTGCGTCGGTCACCGTACATCCATTGCCGGTTCATCTTCACGATGGTGGGGGCAAAGGATTCCAGCGTTGTGTAGCAGGGTTGACCACGTATTTGTTGAGCAAAAGGAGCCTGTTGCAGTGATGAAGAATATCATAGTTCTGCCAATCTAGATAGTAATTTTGATCAGAGACCTTGATGGAGGTGTTGGCGTTGAGCAGGAACTCGAGCCTGCCTGTGATGGCAAGGGCGCCTGTGGAGGAGGAAGCAGGGCGGGCAAAGAATTCCGAGAACTTGTGGTCCATAAAGTGGAGAAAGATGCCGCTTAACAAGAGCGGGAGCAGGTCCGCACGCAGGTGTCGGCAGGCGTCGATGGCGGCGCGCCAGTCCCTGCGGACACGGAGAGCCAGCGCGGAGTGAGGCGGCCAAAGACGTAGGCTAGTACGTCGTCGGGCAGGATGCGTGCAAGATCCCGCTCTTCACTGAGCACCATGTCGTAGTCATCTTCAGCAGTCTCTCCATCGTTCGCGCGAGCAGGCTCCTCGGAACAGCCCGTGGACAGCCCCTCCGCCATAGTTTTGGAGATGAACCACTCGAGCAGCTGCAGCTCACTAGCCATGGCCATCCAGCCTGCTTGAGGGTTGATTTGAAACCCTAGCTAGGCAGTTTCTTTTTCACAGGGCACTAGTGGAAACGAGGCCTTTTGTTGAGCATGAAAATGGGCTTTAACACCGGTTCTTCTAAGAACCGGTGTTAAAGGGGGGGGCGTACCAGCGTGGCCCGTGCAGCAAAAAGGAGCCCCCCTTTAACACCGGTTCGTGGCACAAACCGGTGTTAAAGTCCCCACGCCGTGCTTTCTTTAACACGGTTCGTGGCTTGAACCGGTGTTAAAGAGGGCTATAAGACACCGCAGCCCACACCCCACTCTTCCATTTTTTCACTATCTCATTTTGGAGCCTAGCAAGAGGGTGTGAAGTGTGCTAGTTTGTGTTTTTTTCATATGCACAAGAGGTGTTCGGTGAAATGCCCGAGAGCTCAAAATAAGTTTTCTCGTTGCTCTTTCCTTCTCACGAGAGGTCGGCAACTATCCTTTCATGTGTCATTGATGTACTATATATATAAATGGTCATCTCCCTATTAATTTTTGATATATACTATATATTAATGCAGATGAAGCGACAATGGATGTACGGTGACCGCCGCACTTCCGAGTACATTACGGGCCTCCAAAATTTCATCGTTGTGGCTAATGCAAACCGTGGTCATAATGGTTTTATGTTATGTCCGTGTGTTCACTGTCAGAATAAGAAAGACTACTCAAATACCAGAACCATTCATGCCCACCTGCTTCGATCCGGTTTCATGCCCAGCTATAATTGTTGGACCAAGCACGGAGAAAAAGGGGTTGTGATGGAAGACAACGAAGAAGAAGAGGATGATGACAACTATCATAATATGTATCCTGAATATAATGATACTGCTACGGGGGTAGATAATGAAGATCAAGAGGCAGCAGATGGGCCCGCTAATGACGATCTTGGTCAGGCCATTACTGATGCAAAGGAAGAATGTGAAACTAAAAAGGAGAAGGAGAAGCTGGAGCAGATGTTAAAGGATCACAAAACATTGTTGTACCCAACTTGCGAAGATGGCCACAAAAAGCTAGGTACCACACTGGATTTGCTGCAATGGAAGGCCTAACGGTGTGGATGACCAGCATTTTCAAAGTTGTTGGTAAAAATGAAGAATCTTCTTCCAAGAAATAATGAGTTGCCCGACAGTACATACCAAGCAAAGTAGGTTGTCTGCCCTCTAGGATTAGATGTGCAGAAGATACATGCCTACATTAATGACTGCATCCTCTACCGCGGTGAGAAGTACGAGAATTTGGATGCATGCCCGGTATGCACTGCACTGCGGTATAAGATCAGACGAGACGATCCTGGAGATATTGGCGAGGCCCCTAGGAAGAAGGTTCCTGCCAAGGTTATGTGCTATGCTCCTATAATACCACGGTTAAAACGTCTTTTTAGAAATAAAGAGCATACCAAGTTGTTGTGATGGCACATGGAAGACCGTAAGAAAGACGCGATGTTGAGACACCCCGCTGATGGGTCACAGTGGAGAAAAGTCGAGCGAGAGTACCCGGACTTCGCACGTGACGCAAGGAACTTAAGGTTTGGTCTAAGTACAGATGGCATGAATCCTTTTAGTGAGCAGAGCTGTACCAAAGACCTGGCACCGTGACCCTATGTATCTATAACCTTCCTCCTTGGTTGTGTATGAAGAGGAAGTTCATTATGATGCCAGTGCTCATCCAAGGCCCGAGGCAACCCGGCAACGACATTGATGTGTACCTAAGGCCATTAGTTGAAGAACTTTTATAGCTGTGGGCCAAACCAGGTGTACGTATGTGGGATGAGCACAAAGGGGAGCCATTTGACCTACGAGCATTGCTTTTCGTAACCATCAATGATTGGCCTGCTCTTAGTAACATTTCAAGGCAGACAAACAAGGGATACAATGCATGCACACACTGTTTAGATGAGACTGAAAGTGTATATTTGGATAAATGTAAGAAGGTTGTGTACCTAGGGTATCGTCGATTTCTTCCGAACCTGCATCCAGTAAGAAAGAAAGGCAAGCATTTCAAACGTCTGGCAGAACCCCGGAGGAAGCCTATCCTCCGTACCGGCGAGGAGGTATTTGGTATGGTCAAGGACCTAGAAGTAATCTTTGGAAAAGGTCCTGGCAGTCTATCTGTTCCGAATGACGATGCCGGACACGTGCCCATGTGGAAGAAGCAATCTATATTTTGGGACCTACCCTATTGGAAAGTCTTAGAGGTCCGCTCTTCAATCGACGTGATGCACGTGACGAAGAATGTTTGCGTGAACCTGCTAGGCTTCCTAGGAGTGTATGGGAAGACAAAAGATACACCGGAAGCACGGCATGACCAGCAACATCTAAAAGACCCTGATATGCCTATGCATCCTGAGAACAAGAAGGGTAAACGATGCCACTTAACTCCTGCCAGCTACGCTCTTACCAAAGCAGAGAAGGAAATCTTTTTTGAATGCCTGAGGAGTATCAAGGTCCCGTCTGGCTTCTCGTCGAATATAAAGGGAATAATAAATATGGCAGAGAAAAAATTCCAAAACCTGAAGTCTCATGACTGCCACGTGATTATGACACAATTGCTTTTGATTGCATTGAGGGGGATTCTATTTGAAAATGTTTGAGTACCCATTGTGAAGCTATGTGCATTCCTCAATGCAATATCTCAGAAGGTAATCGATCCAGAAAGCCTACCAGGGTTATAGACACATGTGGCCCAATGTCTTGTCAGCTTTGAGTTGGTGTTCCCACCATCCTTCTTCAATATTATTACGCATCTCCTGGTTCACCTAGTAGAAGAGATTGCCATTCTCGGTCCTGTATTTCTACACAATATGTTCCCCTTTGAGAGGTACATGGGAGTCTTAAAGAAATATGTTCATAACCGTGCTAGGCCAGAAGGAAGCATCTCCAAGGGCTATGTAACAGAGGAGGTCATTGAGTTATGTGTTGATTTTATTCCTGACCTTAAGGCGATTGGTGTTCCAGAATCACGACATGAGGGAAGATTGCGTGGATAAGGCACCCTAGGATGTAAAGCAATGATATGTAGGGACGGGCATTCTCTCAATCAAGCACACTACACGGTTTTACAAAGATCTATCTTGGTTGCCCCGTATATCAGTGAACACAAGAATTTAATACGCCTCAAACACCCGGGACAGTCTGATGAATGGATTATAAGTGAACACATGGCGAGTTTTGACGGCTGGCTGCAAAGACTTCTCACAAATAACACCACTGTTGGGGATCAGCTGTACTTTTTGGCCAGGACACCATCTTCGACTGTATGTACTTTCCAAGGGTACGAGATAAATGGGAATACATTTTACACGATAGGCCAAGATAAAAAGAGCACCAACCAAAATAGTGGTGTCTGCTTCGATGCAACAGAAGACAATGGGCAAAAGACCACGTATTATGGGTTCATAGAGGAGATATGGGAACTTGACTATGGACCTAATTTTAAGGTCCCCTTGTTTCGATGCAAATGGGTCAAGCTAACAGGAGGAGGGGTTGAGGTAGACAAGAAGTACGGAATGACAATAGTGGATCTCAACAATCTTATGAAGGTAGACAAGAACTTAGACGAACCATTCGTCTTAGCCAATGATGTGGCTTAGGTTTTCTATGTGAAGGACATGTCTACCAAACCGAAAAAAATAAAAAATAAGCAAACAGATACATCACACGATGAGCCAAAGCGTCACATAGTTCTTTCAGGGAAAAGAAACATCGTGGGAGTGGAGGACAAGACAGACATGTCAGAAGATTATAATAAGTTTGATAAAATTCCGCCCTTCAGAGTGAAGACTGACCCAACCATACTGTTAAACGGTGTTGATACTCCATGGTTACGGCCGACGCGATCATAAGATTGACTATATGTATTAATTGAGCCATTAATTTTTGGCACACATATGTATCTCAACATGGAAATCAATGCCATATTTCTTCATTAACGATATATACCCCTGCCACTTCACTCTTGTGTCCCCGTCGGCCGGATGCGAGCGCCGAGGCGCGGTTCCTCCGTCCTCTAGGTGTGGCACGCCGGATGGCCATCACGAACCACTACTACTTCGAGCTCACGTCGGAGCAGCGGAGGAATCCCAGATGGCATCCCGACTATTTCCCTACTTGGGAAGCCTTCTTCGTGGATCGGCGTGAGAGGGCGCTCGCCAGGCACGAGGAGGACGTCCCACCTCCTCCGAACTTCAACGAGGCCGGCCGTCGGCTATGGTGGCGCGGTCGGACTCTCCAGAGCGTCATGACCTATGACACTGCCGCCGACTCTAACCCCCGTCTGCGCTACCCTCAAGTACATTTCACCGTACATCAGCCTTCAAGGTTCAATTTACGACCGGACGACGACATGATGACGGCGATGATGAAATGATGACTAAAGTGGCGAGTATTACAGGTGTAGGCAAGAGCATGACTGAATCACTCCAACATTCCGAAACAAGTTCGGCCGATTGTTACTTAATCTGGCAATGTATCTTAATTTTTAGTTCTTTTATGTATCTTAATTTTCAGTCGTGCTTTATGTAACTTACTATTAGTTGCATTCTGTATTTTAATTCCAGTTCTATCTCCTTCACAAAATGACCTATCTCATTCGAGGTTTCTTGGCTTTCGGGTCAAATGAGCAATGTCATGGCTAGAATCAAGGCATAGTTTGTGATAATATGGCCATATTGTGCATACATGTGCATCATGGCATGGCAAACAATGTTGCAAGAGGAAGTTTTCCTTTTTATCGCACCAAAAAAGCATTTTCCATTTTCCGAGCATAAAAAACGGATGGTTTTGTGAAGCAACCACCAAATGGCTAATTCAAAAAACCACCACCACATTTTACAAAATACTAGACCACCTTATATGGACAATGTACCAACAGGGGGATCTGAAACCTTTCCGTCCACCTCTGGTGAAAAGGACATATTCCTGCCGAATCGGTAGGAAGTGGGTCAGATATGAACTACAGGTACATGATACGATGCTCATGATTTTTTACAAAAATCATTTTTAGGTTCACAATATGCTATTTTATCAAAAATCCAATGCAAGTTGAGCGAGGCTTGGCCCCGAGCTAAGAATCTTCATGCCCGTTGTTCGACAAAGTTTGACGATAGTTTAAAACGGGGATAAAAAAATAAAAAGATCGAAAGGCGAAACCTTCATTGGTGTTATATTATGTGACATAGTTATAAGGAAAAATCTCAAACTTGGTATATTGATTATGTCTCAAAAAAACCTTCACAAAATGACCTATCTCATTCGAGGTTTCTTGGCTTTCGGGTCAAATGACCAATGTTATGGCTAGAATCAAGGAATAGTTTGTGATAATATGGCCATATTGTGCATACATATGCATCATGGCATGGCAAACAATGTTGCAAGAGGAAGTTTTCCTTTTTATCGCACCAAAAAGGCATTTTCCATTTTCCGAGCATAAAAAATGGACGGTTTTGTGAAGCAACCACCAAATGGATAATTCAAAAAACTGCAACCACATTTTACAAAAATACTAGACCACCTTATATGGACAATGTACCAATAGGGGGATCTGAAACCTTTCCGTCCACCTCTGGTGAAAAAGACAAATTCCTACCGAATCGGTAGGAAGTGGGTCAGATATGAACTACAGGTACATGATACAATGCTCATGATTTTTTACAAAAATAATTTTTAGGTTCACAATATGCTATTTTATCAAAAATCCAATGCAAGTTGAGTGAGGCTTGGCCCCGAGCTAAGAATCTTCATGCCCGTTGTTCGACAAAGTTTGACGATAGTTTAAAACGGGGATAAAAAAATAAAAAAAGATCGAAACAGTACGAAACCTTCACGTGGTGTTATATTATGTGACATAGTTAGAAGGAAAAATCTCAAACTTGGTATATTGATTATGTCTCAAAAAAACCTTCACAAAATGACCTATCTCATTCGAGGTTTCTTGGCTTTCGGGTCAAATGACCAATGTTATGGCTAGAATCAAGGCATAGTTGAAGGGTTTCGCGGCACAGTAAATCAAAATTTTCTACGGATGCGAACAGAGGGAAAGCCAAGATCTAATCTAGGAGATGCAAACAACGAGAGAGATTGGATTAGATCTTCATACCCTTGAAGATTCAAGACATGAACGCTCATTTAACGTGGGTGATGTAGTCGTACTCGCTTCTCCTCCTCGCGATCCGATCCGATCTAGCACCACAAGTGGCGGTGCCTCCGTGAGATGCACACGTTCAGCACCTCGACGTATCCTCCTTCCTTGGTCCAGCAAGTATGGTGGAGAGATGGGTTGGATCTACAACGCGATGGCGCGGTGCAATCGGTGGAGAATTTCTGCAGCAGGGCTTCGCCTACAAGCAGTCGGGAGGGAGAGAGGAGGCGGCCAGGCGGCTAGGGTTGGAGGAAGGTGTAGGGGTGGTGCTCCCCAGACCTCTTTATATAGAGGGGTGGGGCAGCCTCCTCCCAAGCCAAAACGGCGGCCCCAAAGGAGGAGGAGTGGGGGCAAAACCCCTTCTAGAAACTCTATCTCGAGTTTAAACCCTCTTTGGCCGGCTGGGCCCTATGGGGCCTTGTGCCCCTGGCCCAATGCGGCCAGGGCACTCCCTCATAGGCCCATGCCCCCTCCCGGAAGGTGTGGCCACGTTGGTCCCCATCCGGAAGGTTCTAGAAGCTTCCGGTACAATACCGATTAACCCGGAACAATTCCGAACTCCAAAAACTGCACTGCCTTATATGAATCTTATTCTCCGGACCACTCCGGAACCTCTCGTGATGTCCCGGATCCCATCCGAGACTCCGAACAAAAACTCATAAACCAATTATCCAATCTATCCTAGCGTCGAGACACGTTAAGTGTGTGACCCTGCGACCACGATGCCAGGATTCAATCAATCCCATATATATATTCCCTTCGTCTCGCGATATTTTACTTGCCCGAGATTTGATCGTCGGTACCGTCATACCTAGTTCAATCTCGTTCACAGCAAGTACTTTACTCGTTCCGTAATCCGATATCACTTTGTGATTAACTCCTTAACCACATGCTTGCAAGCGGTGTTGATATCGATTATGAGTGGGCCGGTATATCTCTCCGACTTGGGAGGGACAAATCCCATCTCGATACATACAACCCAACAGATACTTTCCGATCACCTGAGAGACACCTTTATGATCACCCTCTCATAGGATGACGTTTGATGACCTCAAAGCTTTCTTCCGATACCAGGGAGTTGTATTATCTCATGGTCTAAGGAATACAATATTTGACATAAGAAAAGCTTCGCAAAGACGAACACGATGACACGATCTAATTGCTTCGTTTAGTTTGGGTCTGTCCATCATATCATTCTCCCAATGATATGATCTCATTATCAATTGACAACTCATGTCTATGGTTAGGAAACCTTAACCATCATTGATCAATGAGCTAGTCCATAGAGGCGTACTAGGGACACGGTGTTGTTCACAAACCACACAAGTATTAAAGTTTCCGCTTAATACAATTCTAGCATGGAATATAAACATTATCATGAACAAGAATTATAATAATAATAGCTTTATTATTGCCTCTAGGGCATAATTCCAACAGTCTCCCACTTGCACTAGAGTCAATAATCTAGTTTACATTTGGCAACAATCTCACACCCATGGCACTGAGGTGCTGATCATGTTTTACACGTGGAAGAGGTTTAGTCAATGGATCTGCGATATTCAGATCTGTATGTACTTTGCTAATCTTCAGATCTCCATCTGCTATATAATCTCGGATTATATGAAACTTGCGGTTGATGTGCTTGGTCTTTGGATGATATCTTGGTTCCTTAGCGAGTGCTATGGCGCCAGTGTTGTCACACAATATCTCCAGTGGGTCCAATGCACTTGGAACCACGCCAAGCTTCGATGATGAAGTTCTGATCCAAACTCCTTCACTTGGCGCTGCAGCAGCCATGTATTCCACTTCTCTTTCAGATCCCGATCACGCTTTGCTTGCAGCTTCTCCAGCTCATAGCTCCTCCATTCAAAATATAAACGTATCCTGTCTGAGATTTAGAATCATCCTTGTCGGTGTCGAAACTAGCATCGACGTAACCTTTTACGACAAGCTGTTCATCACCCCCATAGACTAAGAACATTTCTTTAGTCCTATTTAGGTACTTTAGGATGTTCTTCACGGCTATCCAGTGTTCCACTCCTGGATCATTTTGATATCTGCTCGTCAAACTAAGAGCATTGGACACATCCGGTCTAGTACACAGCATGTCATACATGATAGAGCCTATGGCCGAGGCATAAGGCACTTTGCTCATAGCTTCCCTATCATTTACCGTAGCTGGACACTGAGCCTTGCTCAATATCTTACCTGACAACATAGGCACTGAACCTTTCTTTGCCTTATCCATTCTGAACCTTTTCAGAACTTTGTCTAGGTATGTACTCTGGCTTAAAGCTATCAGGCGTCTTTGTCTATCTCTATAGATTTTGATGCCCAATATATAAGCAGCTTCACCTAGGTCTTTCATTGAAAAACACTTGTTCAAATAACTCTTCACATCGTTAAGCATGTTAATGTCATTTCCAATAATCAATATGTCATCCACATATAGTACCAGAAACGTCACCGAGCTCCCACTCACTTTCTTGTAGATACAAGCTTCGTAGCAATTTGGAACAAATCCAAAGCTCTTGATCACTTGATCAAAACGAAGGTTCCAACTCCGAGATGCTTGCTTCAGTCCATAAATGGAACGCTGAAGTTTGCATACTTTATCAGCATCCTTAGGATCGACAAAACCTTTGGGTTGCATCATATACAACTCTTCATCAATGTTGCCATTGAGGAAAGCGATCTTGACATCCATCGCCATATTTCATAATCATGAACGCAGCAATTGCTAATAAAATCCGAATGGACTTAAACATCGCTACGGGAGAGAAAGTCTCATCGTAGTCAACACCTTGAACTTGTCGAAAACCTTTTGCGACAAGCCGTGCTTTATAGACGGTAACATTACCATCCGCGTCCGTTTTCTTCTTGAAGATCCATTTGCACTCAACGGCCTTTCGATTAGCTAGGAGGTCCACCAAAGTCCATACTTGGTTTTCGCTCATGGATCCCAATTCGGTTCATGGCTTCTAGCCATTTCTCGTCTGGGCTCATCGCTTCCTCATAGTTCGTAGGTTCACGCCTTCTACTAACAAGACAAATAAGACAGGGTTGCCGTACCACTCAGGAGGGGCACACGACCTTGTCGACCTGTGACGTTCAGTAGCAGCATCGTCCGAAGCTTCATGATCCTTGTCATTAGCTTCCTCTATTGTTGGTGCAAAGCACCTTTGGAACAATTTCAGGTGCTACTCTCCAATTCAAGAGAAGGTTCAATAACCTCGTCTAGCTCTACTTTCCTCCCACTCACTTCTTTCGAGAAACTCCTTCTCAAGAAAGGAACCGTTCTTCGACAAACACTTTGCCTTGGTTACGTGATAGAAGGTATACCCAATAGTTTCCTTAGGGTATCCTATGAAGACGCATTTCTCCGCTTTGGGTTCGAGCTTGTCCGGCATCAACTTCTTGACGTAAGCTTCGCATCCCCAAACTTTAAGAAACAACAACTTAGGTTTAGCACCAAACCACAGTTCATACGGTGTTGTCTCAACGGATTTAGATGGAGCCCTATTTAAAGTGAATGCAGCGGTTTCTAATGCATAACCCCAAAATGATAACGGCAAATCAGTAAGAGACATCATCGATCGGACCATATCTAATAGGGTTCGATTCCTGTTCGTACACACCATTGCGCTATGGTGTTCCGGGTGGCGTGAGTTGCGAAACGATTCCGCTTGCTTTAAGATGCGTGAGAAAATCATAACTCAAATATTCACCTCCACGATCAGATCGTAGAAACTTAATCTTTCTATTACGATGGTTCTCCACTTCATTCTTAAATTCTTTGAACTTTTCAAACGTTTCAGATTTATGTTTCATTAAATAGATATACCCATACCTACTTAAGTCATCGGTAAAAGTGAGAAAATAGCGATATCCACCGCATTCGAAACACTCATCGGTCGCATACATCGGTATGTATGATTTCCAACAAGTCCGTTGCTCGCTCCATCATACCGAGAACGGGGTTTGATCATCTTGCCCATGAGGCATGGTTCGCATGTGTCAAATGATTCAAAATCAAGAGAATCCAAAAGTCCATCGAATGGAGTTTCTTCATGCGCTTTACACCAATATGACCTGAGACGATTACCACAAATAAGTAGTATTATCACTATCTACTTTGCATCTCTTAGCCTCAATGTTATGGATGTGTGTTTCATCCCTTTCGAGATTTAGAAGAAATAAACCATTCACAATAGGTGCATGACCATAAAAGATGTTACTCATATAAATAGAACAACCATTATTCTCCGATTTAAATGAATAACCGTCTTGCAATAAACAAGATCCGAAATAATGTTCATGCTCAACGCAGCACATAATAACACTTATTAAGGTTTAAAACTAATCCGAAGGTAAAACTAAGGAGGCGTCTTGGCCATCACATCAACTCTTGATCCGTTAACGCCAGCGCATCGTCACCTCATCCTCGCAAGCCGCGTCATTCCGTAGCTCTGTTTTGAGTTACAAATATTAGCAACTGAACCGGTATCAAATACCCAGGCAATACAACGAGGGCTAGTAAGGAAAACATCAATAACATGTATATCAAATATACCTTTGATGGTGCCAGCCTTCTTGTCCGCTAAGTACTTGACAATTGCGCCCATGACCCTTGTCCTTGTAATAGAAACACTCGAGATCCGCTTAGGACCAGACTTGAGCTTCTTCTCAAGGGCAACGCGCTTGCACGCCTTTCTTGAAGGGCTACTTTGCTCCCTTACCTATCTAAAAGGAGGGCTTGTTGACCATCAACACATGATTATCCTTCTTGATGTCCACTTCCGCGGCCTTCAGCTTTGCGAAGAGCTCGGTGATCGTATCAGTGGAACCAATCTGATTATGAGTCACTACAAAACTTTTGTAGCTGGGAGGGAGTGATTGCAGAACCCTGTCAATCTTGAGCTCCTCTGGAATCGTGCATTCCAGTTGCTCAAGGCGTTGAGTGTAGCCCGTCATCTTAATGGCGTGCTCACTAACGGAACTCCCTTCCTCCATCTTGCAGTTAAAGAACTTCTCGGAGATCTCATATCTCTCGAGCGGGCCTGAGTCTGAAACATGGTTTTCAGCTCTTGAGAATCTTAAAGGGCCGGGATAGTCTTCAAACGATTTTGAAGTTCGGTTCCATAGCAAACAACATGGTGCTCTTAATCACACCATAATCATCTTTCTTGCGCCGATCGACAGCTTTCTCATCACCGCGTGAGTTGCAGTGAGGGTCACCTAACGCTTTCCCAAGGACATAGTCCTTTTGACCGCCAGAGAATGATTCTTAGATTGCGGAACCAATTGGTGAAGTTAGACCCATTGTTTCTAAGCTTTTCCTTCTCAGCAAAAACGTTGAAGTTGAAGTTGGACTTGGCCATGTGATCTATAGTATTGGCAAGTACAAATTAGACTATGTTCATGATAACTAGTTCAACTTTTAATCAAATTACTAGATGAACTCCCACTAAATTCAACATCCCTCAAGTTGTTTAGTGAACATGATCCAAATTCACCACACCTAATCCGATCTTCACGAGAAGAGATGTGGTTTCAATGGTGGACAACGAAGTGTCGATCATATCATTCATATGACTCATGCTTAACCTTTCGGTTCATGTGTTCCGAGGCCATGTCTGTACATGCTAGGCTCGTCAAGTAAAACCCAAGTATTTCCGCGTGTGCAAAACTGGCTTTGCACCCGTTGTATGTGAGCGTAGAGTCTATAGCACCCGATCATCACGTGATGCTTGGACACGACGAACTTTCGCAACGGTGCATACTTGGGGAGAACACAGTTTTATCTTGATCTTTAAGTGAGAAATCATCTTATAATGCTACCGTCGCGATCTAAGCATAATAAGATACATAAAAGGATAAACATCACATGCATATAACTTTATGTGACATGGTATAGCCAATCTTCACGCAATGATCTCCATCTTGTGCGTGCCGACATGATATACATCACTCCACCATGATTGCCTCCACCACGAATAGCAACTACAACTATTGCTAACTACTTAGCGATAAAGTAAAGCTATTACATGGCGTATAAGAAGTTGACTCGCAGGTCATACACAATTATGAAGACAACCATATGGCTCTTGCCGGTTGTGTACTCATCGACATGCAAGTCGTGAAACATTACAAAACATGATCATCGCATACATTATACACATCACATCTTGGGCCATACCCTATCACAGAAAACACTCCCTGCAAAAACAAGTTAGACGCCTCTACTTTGTTGTTGCATGTTTTACGTGGCTTATGGGAGTAGATGCTAAGAATGATTCTTACCTACGGAAAGCCACAACGGTGATATTATGGTTGCCAAACTCCGGTGTTAATCCCATGACAACTATAGTGAGAGAAACTGACATCCACCAGCCGCATGTGTGGAACAAGCCACACGTCAAGTGCGGAGCCGGTCTCGCGAACGACGTCGCGTAAGATTGGCCTGGACCGCTTCAATCTCACTATCCCGCGTCATAAGAAAAACACAAACAAGAGGCTTGCAACAGAAAACATCAACGCCCGCAACAACCATGTTGCGTTCTACTCGTGAAACACATCTACGCATAGATCTAGCTCTGATACCACTGAAGGGTTTCGCGGCATAGTAAATTAAAATTTTCTACGGATGCGAACAGAGGGAAAGCCAAGATCTAATCTAGGAGATGCAAACAATGAGAGATATTGGATTAGATCTTCATACCCTTGAAGATTCGCACAGCGGAACGTTCGTCGGAACGTGGATGATGTAGTCGTGCTCGCTTCTCCTCCTCGCGATCTGATCCGATCTAGCACCACAAGTGGCGGTGCCTCCGTGAGATGCACACGTGCAGCACCTCGACGTCTCCTCCTTCCTTGGTCCAGCAAGTATGGTGGAGAGATGGGTTGGATCTACAACACGACGGCGCGGTGCAATCGGTGGAGAATTTCTGCAGCAGGGCTTCGCCTACAAGCAGTCGGGAGGGAGAGAGGAGGGCAGCAGGGCGGCTAGGGTTGGAGGGGAAGGTGTAGGGGGTGGTGCGCCCCCAGCCCTCTATATATAGAGGGGTGGGCGCAGCCCTAGCCCCTCCCCCAAGCCAAAACGGCGGCCCCAAAGGAGGAGGAGTGGGGGGCAAGGAAACCCCCCTTCTAGAAACTCTATCTCGAGTTTAAACCCTCTTTGGCCGGCTGGGCCCTATGGGGCCTTGTGCCCCTGGCCCAATGCGTCCAGGGCACTCCCTCATAGGCCCATGACCCCTCCCGGAAGGTGTGGCCACGTTGGTCCCCTTCCGGAAGGTTCTAGAAGCTTCCGGTACAATACCGATTAACCCGGAACAATCCCGAACTCCAAAAACTGCACTGCCTTATATGAATCTTATTCTCCGGACCACTCCGGAACCTCTCGTGATGTCCCGGATCCCATCCGAGACTCCGAACAAAAACACATAAACCAATTATCCACTCTATCCTAGCGTCGAGACACATTAAGTGTGTGACCCCGCGGGTTCGAGAATATGCGGACATGATCTTCTATCAATAATCAACAGTGGGTCTGAAACCCATATTGACTCCACATTCATCGATGATCATATCGGATGAACCACGATGCCAGGATTCAATAAATCCCATATATATATTCCCTTCGTCTCGCGATATTTTACTTGCCGAGATTTGATCGCTTGCACCGTCATACCTAGTTCAATCTCGTTCACGAAGTACTTTACTCGTTCGTAATCCGATATCACTTTGTGATTAACTCCTTAACCACATGCTTGCAAGCGGTGTTGATATCGATTCGAGTGGGCCCAAGTATATCTCTCCGACTTGGGAGGGACAAATCCCATCTCGATACATACAACCCAATGATACTTTTCGATCACGAGAGACACCTTTATGATCACCCTCTCATAGGATGACGTTTGATGACCTCAAAGCTTTCTTCCGATACCAGGGAGTTGTATTATCTCATGGTCTAAGGAATACAATATTTGACATAAGAAAAGCTTCGCAAAGACGAACACGATGACACGATCTAATTGCTTCGTTTAGTTTGGGTCTGTCCATCATATCATTCTCCCAATGATATGATCTCATTATCAATTGACAACTCATGTCTATGGTTAGGAAACCTTAACCATCATTGATCAATGAGCTAGTCCATAGAGGCGTACTAGGGACACGGTGTTGTTCACAAACCACACAAGTATTAAAGTTTCCGCTTAATACAATTCTAGCATGGAATATAAACATTATCATGAACAAGAATTATAATAATAGCAGCTTTATTATTGCCTCTAGGGCATAATTCCAACAATAATTTGTGATAATATGGCCATATTGTGCATACATGTGCATCATGGCATAGCAAACAATGTTGCCAGAGGAAGTTTTCCTTTTTATCGCACCAAAAAGGCATTTTCCATTTTCCGAGCATAAAAAACGGACGGTTTTGTGAAGCAACCACCAAATGGCTAATTCAAAAAACCACCACCACATTTTACAAAAATACTAGACCACCTTATATGGACAATGTACCAACAAGGGGATCTGAAACCTTTCCGTCCACCTCTGGTGAAAAAGACAAATTCCTGCCGAATCGGTAGGAAGTGGGTCAGATATGAACTACAGGTACATGATACGATGCTCGTGATTTTTAAAAAAAATCATTTTAGGTTCACAATTTGCTATTTTATCAAAAATCCAATGCAAGTTGAGCGAGGTTTTGTCAGATTCCAAAGTATACAAAAGATGCGGCATTTAAATATCCAAACAATTCAAAAATGTTAATACAAAATAAAATATGATTTGCTCTAATAAAATAGGGTTAGATTCCTTTATAGATGCTTAATATTTCTTATGTTCAAAGTTTTAGGGTTTGACTATTTTATTTTTGTTTGAATTGAATAATCAAAATTTATATGTAAGTGTTTTAATCATTTTGAAAATTTTCATCTAAAGTAAATATAAAATGTTTTTATATGAATGGATAGATATTATTTTTCTGAAAATTATGATATATTATTCATATTTTTCTAAGTTGAAATGAAAAGGTTATGAATTTTCTAAATTCTATCCTATTTTTTGAATTAAAAATGACCCCACCCCTTTAATGCACGAAATAAATGCCCCCCTTTAACACCGGTTCCAGCCAGGAACCAGTGTTAAAGGGCGATTCGTTATTATGTTACATTCTTTAACACCGGTTCGTGGGGAACCGTGTTAAAGAATGTAAGCTGTAACAATTCCCTTAACACGGTTCTGGCTAGAACCGGTGTTAAAGAGGTATCATCGTTGCTCTTCCTCTTCCTCCCACCAGATTGATCGAGCCAGGAAGCAGAGCACAGAGCTGCGGAAAGAGACACCGCCAGTCGCCATGACGTCGACCACGCCTCGCCGTCCATGGCCGTCACCGCCCGTCATCCGCCTCGCCGCCTTCGGAACTCGGGAAGCAGCGCCTCCACTCCGGCATGCGACCCGACCCATCTCGCTTCATGGTCCCGCTCCATGAAACCCAACCAATGCCTGCCAGCCATGATGCATGTGAGCATCTGTGATTTTTGGTTATTTGGTTAGTGGTTAGTGTTATTTGGTTAATTAGTGGTTAGTTATAGTGTTAGTTAGTGTTAAATTAGTATAGTGTTATATGTATATGTATGTGTATGTATGTGTATGTGTATTTGTTAGTGATTGGTTAGTGTGTATGTGTATTTGTATATGTATGTGTATATGTATATGTGTATGTATATTTTTTGTATGATATATATATATTTGTATGGGAAATAGCCTGCTAAACACGGGCATAGCTGCGCATAGCCTATCCACCGTTGATTCTATCCTCTTTTGATATAGGGAGCACATGTATCCAGACCCAGGATTTGTCTAAGAACTAACGCCGTTAGTGTTCCTTTGGCATGCATGCATGAAGCCCTAGCAAAAAAAAGCTTGTTTAATTTCGTTTGCATGAGGCAAACCCTAACGAGCAACATGCAAAACAAAGCTTGTCTAATTTCGTTTGCATGAGGCAAACCCTAACGAGCAACATGCAAAACAAAGCTTGTCTATTTCCGGTTGCATGAGGCAAACCCTAACGAGCAACATGCAAAACAAAGCTTATCTAATTTCTTTTAGGTGAGGCAAACCCTAACGAACAACATGCAAAACAAAGCTTATCTAATTTCGTTTAGGTGAGGCAAACCCTAACGAACAACATGCTGAGAAACCCTAACTTATTTAGTCAACCCTAACTTATGTAGTCTCTCTTCAACTTTCCTTGCTCATTTGAAAAACTAGGTGGAACCGGTTATTGTTTTCTTCCTTCTACCTCATCCCTCCTCGTGCACTTTAATTTGGTACGTACCATTGCTTTCTCTAATCACAAGCTATTGTTTTACATCGTTATTATGGACCGGTTATTGTTTTACAAAAAAATATGGAGGGATGCGTGCGACAAGTAACTCTCTCCCGCCAAAAAAACAAGACACTAAACCACTTAGATGAAAATTTAGGGTTTGCATAGTATCACAAACCTTCACTAGGGTTTGCATACTATATAGAACTCATTTTAAGCCATGTTGACTTATCTTTCCATTTTAGATGCTAAAAGTTTCTTTGCCAAACAGCGAGCTAAATTTTTTAGGGTTTTCACGAGCACCTAGGCATTGCATGCATGTACACACACGCGGTGCTGCAAACGCCGTTAGGGACCGTTACTACTTTCAAAAGCCAACCATTACCATCTAAACTAGTAGTGTATGTGATCTCTTTATCCAACGGTCCTAAGCCTATGCGCAGCTATGCTCGTGTGTAGCAAATCCGCGTCGTTAGTAATATTTAAGCTAGTAAATATTTGATGGATGAAGTTGAACATGAATTAAACATTAAAAATCTATCATGATAGATTGATATGTTTGATAAAACATTAATATGGAAATGGTTCTTGAATAGATTCTAAAGAAAGTTCAGAATAGCCTAGATTGGATTCCAAAGAAGTTCATAATAGAACAAATTAAGAAAGAAGTTTTTGCTTGTACAAATTAGGTGAAACATTGAGTTGATCTTAGTATAAACAACAATGGTTAAAAGAAAATAAAAATGTAACGTGACTCATATTCTTAGTCAGAAGAACATGTTCTAAAGTGATTCTTGAATAAATCACTGAATGAACTAATGATCTACATTTATATGGATGTATGCGATTACTTCAGAATTAACAAGTATGGTATTTGTCCTAAGAAAGTGAGACTTTCAATTGAGTGTGTTTCTATGCATGACTACAGCAAAAGTGCACTTGATTGAACATATGTAATTGTAGACACAAGAAAACAAAATCTCACTCTGCCACCAAACATATATTTCAAAAATATTATATGATAATATGACAATGTCAAATTAGGTGGCATTAACAGTTTGCAAAGAACATAGGATCTAAAAAGCGCATACGTTGACAGAACATTTTCTACAAACAAGCATTATCAATAGTACCCTATGTGATATGGTGTTATGATCAATAACAAATGCAATTAGATTATTTATACTCTAGTGCAAGCCCTAGAGGAAAATAATAAAGGGTGTATTTAATCTCTTAGCCAAAAGCTTTTTTTAAGTAACCATATATTTCATTAGACAATCTAGAGATTATTTATATGATCAACATCTAAGATAAACACGCTTGTTAAGCAACTTTGCACAAAAAACTCCGTAAGTAAAATTACAATTTCACCCTTGGAGAAACTTGTGCCTGACCGAACCGTCATCCATCGTCCTAAACCGTCGCCATGGTAGCACCGAAAAAAGACGCAAACAACCGCCATATCTGGATCTAGGAGAGCACCATCGCATACGGGGGTGCTTTTTAAACCGATGAACCGAGTCATCACAAACGACGAGCCCAAGACTTTGTTGTACGCCGGCCAAGGATCTTCCCCGTGGTCACCAGATCCCGACACCATCGTCTTCATCCGACGCATTCAAAGAAGAGAAACGCTATCGCCTGCCATCTTCCACGCACACAACTGCAAGACGTCAAACACTACTGCAGTAGCCGACACGACCGGCACCCGCGAGAGCGACGAACGTCGACCACCAGACACAAATCTCACCGGATCCAAAGACCGACAAGAAGACCGAGCCACCTATCCCCTAAAGCCACCGATTGGAGCGATGCCGATATGGAGGAAGAACAGGGGCAAATTATTTCGACACGACACATTCTTCTCCATGGAAGCAACCCCCCAAGGAAGCACTAGGCCAACTCTAACTACAAGATAGAGTCTGAGGTCCCCACCCCATCCCCCCGCCAGAGCAGCCAACAAAGGAGGCAGGGACCGGCAGCCTGCTGTACTCGAGGGGAGAGATCGCTTTTGCGGTGGTGGCTAGGTTAGGAACCCAGATTTTAGCCATGAGAAAAAGACTTTGTGTGGTTCTGCTCCCGGCAGCCAAGAGCTCTGTTCACCTTCTTCTCTTTATGCAACTCAGCATAGCTATAGTCTTTCAACACCTTATTCTCATGTTCTTCATGTATTTGATCGCCTGGATCACAACAATATTTATTGCTTCCTCCAAGATGTCCCCCTGGTAATCCAAGATCGAGTGAGGCTGCGCATAATTCTTGAGGAATTGCACATTTGTCTCAAAATAGGCTCCTCCAAGAGAATGGATTCCATACTTGGGGCTTGGAAGGTTCAGCTCCTTGAGCATAGCTCCCAACATGATTCTGGCTGGAACACCAACAGTCTCCATGAAGCTGTAACCACGAAACGCCAAAGATATTATGATCTTGTTTGTAAATAAAGGTAGATTGAACTGACAGCAAGTTTGAGATTCTACTTGATGCAGGTTAATTAAGCCATCTAAGCAAAGTGAATCGATCAGCAGAATTACAGCTGGTACACTAAATAATGTTCTGGCTGAAAAAAGTTCATAGCTATTGTGTTGCCAAAGAAGTATGATCTTTTGGTGTGTACCGAACTTCTACTTGCCGTGTATCTCTTAAGCCTGCACAAAGGGGACACATGATGTAAATATTTTCATAAGCAGGGACAACGTTTGACCAGAAGAGCTGATTGAAAAGTGACTCAATATCATGATGACTGGATACCTAGCAGGCGGTGAAGTAAATTTTGGAGATTTTCTAACCATCAGACACAATGTTTAAAAACCAACACCTCCAGCATAGGCTTGTATATATTCTTGATTCGATAGCTTCTTCAGTCTTGCTAGACTACAAATTTGTTTCTCTAAAGGGACATGTGATGGGTCAAACCCAGAATCAAGGATAGGAGATGATCATTTAAAACGATGATCCATTGCATCAAACCAGCCGTAGTAGCAGAAAGACGACACAAAATCAAGAAGATAGGACCTGACCTGCCAAACACACTGTCATGCGCGTCAAAGAGCGTAGCCAATTCAGCAGCGCCTGGAAGAAGAGTCGCGAGCAATGGTGGGCGTGTGTGTGGTGGGGCTTCAAATTTGGTGTCATACTGGAGCTGTTCACATCATGTTTCTGTTGTCTCTTAATCCATCGTATTGTTTGCAGAAAGCTCTGACATGTACCACCTACCTGAAGTAGCACCCGGGCATGCATGGACAACCTAAATGCCAGTAGATGTTAAATAGGAACAAAGAAGGCAACACACACCATTCTAGGTTCTATTAATTCTGATATTTACAAAAATAACAATTTCCTGGCACTTGAGAAATTGGTGGTACACAGTTGATCTTCTCTGTAGTATTAACAGCCACCAAATTACATGTAAGAGGCATCAGATTAACATTCAGTAAATCAAGTCACATGACTAATTAGACAAAGGTAGAGCAGGAAAATAAAACACCAACCAAAATCAAAGGTAATGGATAAGATTTGAGTTTGACACCATAACATATTATTGTCCGCATGGAAGGCTGATGAGCTTTGTGTAGAACGAAACTGTAGGATCGTGTCTTTTGAAAGGCAGCCGAACTTAACAAACATGGCGAGCAATGCCTCGTAGGATGACTTACCAAGTAATTTTCGACACCACATGGCGAGGAATGACTCTAAAGACCTACTTTGCATTAAAATCGGATACTCGACACCACATGGCGAGCTATGCCTTGTAGAACCTTCACAGTCAATTTCAAGAAGAAACATTCTGAGCATTTGAGTAAGTTCGCTGCAAAGAAGGAATACTCACATTAAGAAAATAAAACTTAGGAAAACACATTAGAATGGATTGTCGACAAAATAACAAAAATATCAAATCGAGGTTACACGCTTTTTCAGCAAATTCAGAGTTCAAGTAAAGGTAACCATGATAAGTTAAAAATCATTTGGAATGTCAGTATGATGCAAGCCAAAACTGTTCAGGAACTCCTGGATTGGTGCCCAAACTATTTTGACACTAATATATAGGAATAAAGATCAAGAACATAGAATTATCCATTTATACCATTAGTCGTACAGTTCGTAACCATGATCAATACAACTGCGGCATTGACAGGGACATACGATTATACTATGCATATACATATTTAGGATATGTATTGCATGTGCACCTCAAGTATAAGTACTATTAATGCAGTAATATCTGAGTTCGCAGAGCTAGCCCAAATGAAGTCATTCAACTTCTAGTTTGCATGCAATACAGAAATACCTGTATAAAGTCAATTGATTTACTCATGGAAAACTAAGGAATAGCAAGCTGCCCATAACCATGCTGTTACAGGCATGCAATTAGCTAACAATTTTTACATATCTGAACGAGCCAAAATAAATATCTTGTCCATGGTGCGCTAGCTAAAAATGAATCTACATCTGGGAATGTCCACTTTAAATCAGAATGAAACTGCAGGATACGGAAAGCAACATGCAATAGGATAAGGAATGCCAGCATGTTACCTTCATACCCTTTTCTTAGTTCAGTTCATAATTTAGTAATGTTAAGAAGCCATTCCAGAAAAGAGCAATTCAAGACATCTGCTTCCATCTATCAGTATATCCCAACTTCACCGGTCATCATTCATGTCACTGTTTCCTCTCCTGCAAGTACAAAATCAGTAAGACTCAGCTTCTTATGATTTGCGGAAACTGTAATAAACAAAATTTGCTCGCACACGTAATCTAAATCGGTGACAGTACAGGACTATAATTAACTTGAAAGAACTTTTGTTACAGAAAGCAGCTACTAATATTAAGCAACCATGAAACTGTAAAGATTTTGCAGCAGAGTTAAACCGTGAATATTGAAGAACCAGATGCATTGCATCGTTATAGGGAGGAGTTTCAGCCGTGAAACAACTGGTGGAAGTACTGAGTACATGCAGATTGCATATTACCACGGCGATATATGTATAAATAGCATTACACAAGAATTCTACTACACTGACCGTGTGTTTAAGGGAGTCATTATATCTACATCAGGTGGGCAGCCCCTAGCGGTTCCGAAATGCCTCGGCCAGACTAAAATAAATGTTTCAGTAGTAACACCATTTTTATACAATACCTTGATGGCAAAAAGCCTGAAGAAAACATCATGTTTCTAAAGGTAAAAGACTAAAATATCAATTAACTACTCTAAGAGACAACTCTGATTTTTCTATAATTAATAAAAATCTACACCGTAGGGGTCTCCCCTACGGTTTTCCTGGTCAAAAAAGAGACAACTCTGATAAGATAAATGTGCTAAAATCTAATCCATTATGAGAGAAAGCCCCAGTAAAGTGGGTAGTCTATTTAAGCTCAACTCAGACCCTGCTAGTACAATACAGAGATAAAGGAGTCGGTTGCTTATTCAATAACCTGATGGCATTAAATTTCATCTTCTGAAACTTTTATTTGAAAAGCTTGGTAATTTGTCCTCCAATGGAACAATGATTATGCATAGCTGTAATATTTTACAAAAGATTTGAAACAAATTGGTTTATAGATAATTAACCAGAAAGCAACTGTTTTGTCAAACTAACAAAAAAATAAAGTCTCAGATATTTGAGGGAAATGCAAGACCATATGAGGCTTCTTATGACTAAGTATAGCCCGGTTATTTGTCATACATTGATACATATATAAACGAACAATATGAGACTACATGTAGGGCTCAGTTGCAGAACCCAAAAAAACATAAAAGATATATTCTTTCATTCCTATAAGGCTCAATTGCAGAACTTCATGTTCTGTGTATATTAAAGAATATGCTTTAGGTTCACAAAAAAGGATTCACTCTCACGACCTCACCACACAGGAGATCATAAACAAACATGACCACGCCATACAGGAGATTACAAATTAAGCTAGATCAACCTACAGTGAGCACAAGGTATGAAAGAACACCAAGGATGAACTTTTTTCTAATCAGAGCAGCCAATGGTACATTAAAAACAAAACGTGTAAGCGAAAACAGAGAAAATGTCAAAAACACAAGACTGTTTAAGTTAAAACGCAAACTGATTCAAGGGCTACCTGTCCAGCCTGACCCTGATGCCCTGTGTCTTGAAACAAAGGCCTGCACACATCTGATGTCGACAAATCGTTCCTGGCCCTGAACACATGAGATAGAAGTTGTCAATACAAAATAGCACAGGAAAGCATAAGGCCTGATTATCTGTGAATAGCTATCGGCCTGGTCGTAAATACCTAAGAGCCAGAAGTTTGTTAACCAAAGGAGGCGTCATGTCAACCAGTACACACAAGCAATACTGGTGCAATAATAAGCAAAATTCAGAGATGTAAAGCCTAAATTTGTATCATGCACAAAGCCAAAATTAGTAGCCAAAGTACGGATATTCATGGGGTACTACTGAAACAGAAATTGGCTTTCCGCTGCGCCCCTTGTAGACAGTGAGAACAGAGTGACTTTAGATGATATGTAGTGCCCGCGAATGAGCTTAATTAGTAGTTTCATAATTACTAAGATTATGAAAGAGGTTCCGTGGAGGAGATAATAATGCACACATAAGAAATAATCCTAGAAAATAAAACAACCTGACATCGCCATCATAATAGCAAGAGAAATGGGGTCATGAGGTTTAGGATTATAAGAAAAGCACAATAACAAAATATACATTAACACAATCCTGAAAGAGCTTAAATCTCAAGAAACAGTATCACACAGCTGGAATAAATTTAGAGGTACTAAAGCTTTATTGTATGTTCGTGGACCTCTAGGATGGCAGAATCTACCACTCCTGGTCAATAATATGACGTATGTGAATTTCAAATTAGGATATGATGTATGTGAATTTCAAATTAGGATCGAACGCCATACCTTCCAAACATAATTTGACAGTACCCACACTGAAAGAAGAACAAGGTCTGCTACCAAACCAAACCAAACCGCATATAGATATTTGACCTGGCTGGCTTGGCTGGTAGGACAACAAGGACCAAGAGCCACACCTGCAAACCGGAAGTACTTCCATTGTTAAAAGCAGCAGGAGAGCAACAAGTATGAGAGCATTCAGTTGATCTGCAAACTACTTTCACTCTCTCTCATGTTCCCAAGACGATAACACAATCTAGCATTACCAAGAGGATAACACCATTTAACAGAAGTAGACCCGCAGCACAAAGAAAAAACATATGTGCTTTCTGAGATGCCATATTCTCCTACATACAACTGGTGAACCAAGTAAGGCACCACATAGCACATCTAAGTTCTGCGATTTCGTTTGACCTGTTTATGTCAAACGGTTACTAGACATATAAACGTGCAGCAGGATACAACAAATTCAACAAAATACAAATAATCATGGTTGACCCCAGAACTAGATAATGGTAAAGCAAGGTATGCATGATCCCTCGACTCAGTAAACCCTCCTCTCCCCTTTAATGTTTCATGTGTGGGCTTGAGTGACATCCAAGGAGTATTTAGCATCACCAGGAGCTACAGAAACTACAAGTCCACAGCTGCACATCGAGCAACCTGTTGCAATTTTAGGATTCGGGGCAATAAGACAGTGGTGAACCATCTTGTCGGTTTACTAGTCCACAACCTAGTGGTGACATTTACACAGTCACCTGGCGTGCATCCTCTCTACCGGCACCTGGAAGAGGTAGATTATCAGAAATTGAGGCTAGTTACCAGGTTGACGCGGGGGTCGACGGAGCAGAGGATTGTGCGGGGTGAGTCAACGAACTGGCTGGCACGGCGCCGCGGATGAGCCTGAGGACCTGCTCGGGGCTGACCCTGCCCACCGCGGCGCGCGGGATCCACGCGGCCCACCTGGCCGCGGAGGACGACGACGACGAGGGGGCTGCGGCGTGGTGTTGTTGGAAGCCCGTGGGCTGAAGCCAGTAGGGACTGGCGCCTGGCGGTGGTTTCCGGCCGCCGCCGGGAGTGGAAAGGGCGGAGGAGACAACCTGAAATACTACAACTCTACTGATCCGCATTGCCGAAAACCTGAAACTCTGAAAATATATACAGTACAGTACTGAATTTGGGGAAGGAAAATTGCAAGACACATACGACATACAGTAGCAAAATTTCCAGCAAATTCACATACAGAAATCCGAACACAGATAGACATACTGTAGCGACATTCGCATCAAATTTTCTGTCTGTAAACTAGTAGGATCCATTACAATCTTGGATGGATCACAAAATATTCCGAACTCGGTAGTCAGACGTTGCCGCGTGGCGGCAAGACCCAAACGAAGGGCGAGAGGTCCGAAGGAGGGCCCCTCGGAATCACATGGTCGATCACCTGCGTGTCCAAGCAGTACCTGCCGCTGTCGACACAGCGATAGGTCGGACAGAGGTGACGATAGCTGTCCCTGTCGTCCAGGAAGAAGATGGACGATGGCTTGGTCGCGAGGGAGCGGTAGGCCTTGGAGTTTCCGCGTCCGAGGAACACGAGCAGTCCCGTAGGTTGGGTCAGCCGCTGCCAGGAAGTCCATCTCTCCGCTGCGCCATCCGGTTCCGGTGAGCCCTGGGCCGCGGTTGGTACGAGCGAGACGAAGACCTCCAACTCGGAGGTACCCTCCTCCTCGTGCTGCGGCGACAGAACTCGCCTCGCCATGAGGAGGGCTTCATCAGGTCCAGCGAAGAGATAGCGGGCGGCCATCACCCCCGAGAAATCGTCGCCCACGATGTCAAGGTGTCTCTGGAAGGCGAGGCCGCCGTCCTGTAGCCGCAGCGGGACGTATCTCCACAGGTCCTGACGGATCGTCAGGACGAAGAAGACGTCCGACGCGTCGCTGTAGTGAACGTCGTCGATAGCGCAGGTGGGCAGTATCATGCGCCAGAACCGGTGCGCGTCGTCGTCGAGACCTGGAAGTGGAACTGGTTCTGGAGCCAGTGGTGGGCACCAGGCCTCCATGCCAACCCTCCAGAAGATGAGGTTTGTCTCTCCACTGGCGATGGCGGCGAAGACGCCGCCGCTCCCCCCGGTAATGGCCATGATGGCCACGCTCTGAAGGTGCGCAGAGTTGGGGATCCGTAGTCGGTCCGGAAGACTCTGCGTGACTTCTCCGGTGGAGAGGTCGACGACGCCATACAGTGTGGGATTCGCCACCGTGAAGGCGATGGCGAGCCTCCCGCCGACGAAGGAGCCGATGACGCGCCGGCCGTGGAAGCCAGGTGCATTCTCCAGAAGGCCCATCTCTCGTAGGGAAATGTCGAACGACGAGCTCAAGCCCTGCTCGGCGGAGGGGATGAGGACGGAAGGAAGCAGCGGGAGGGCCCCGAGACGGCGCCAGTCCCGGCAGACCGCCAAGCAGCGAGCGAGGTCGAGGTACCCGAGGAGGCCAAAGATGCGTTGCCACGCATCATCTGGAACATCTTTCCACCTCGCCATTGTTGTGCTTCTTCGGGCGTCTTGCTTTCTTTCTTGCTTGCGAGGAGGCGGGCGGTTGCGTTCGGAGGAGCGGCGCGGCGAGGGGGATTTCGGTTGGTCGGTTACTCTGTGTTTGTTGCTTATCGAGACGACTTGCCTATAAATGGTTGACTCCATGACGTCGTCCGTTGGCCAGGAACTAGTATGTTCTTCGGCGTGTCAATGTGTCATCGTCTCAGCAAAAAAAAAATGTTCTGGGTGCGCCGAGTACTCGACTTGATACGACCAGCGTGAGACGGTTCCAGGCATATGTGGTCACAATGCAAGAAAATACTTCCCTCAAAAAAATGCAAGAAAATACTCCAGCTTGCAGTAGTTCATTTCAGAGGAGAGAATCCGAATCTTCTGCTCCTGTTTTCTAAGACACATCGTCCTATATATGATTTGTTGCATATAAACCTTATGCAACCGTTTTAACGTCGCACACAATTCACTGTATGTAATAGTCTCCGCTGCAGAAGTTTTATCTCAGCGAGCCATGTACAAAGTGTTTGTGAGCTGACATGTCCCCGTCGCGTGTCTTTCCACGCATCACTAGTAGAAAATGAACCTTTGATCCAGAGGATTAGTTCCCCATAGTTTTAAAAATGGACCGGTTCACTGGTTAAACCGTAAAAAACCGGAATCAAAGGCCTCGTGGCTTTTTCTGGACCGTTCAGCTAACGAACAAGAAAAAACCAGAAAAAAGCGTTTGAACCAGCGGTTTAGTGAAAAACCAGTCAGCTGTCCGACCAGTAGAAAACCGTTCACAGAAGAAAATATGGCACTGTGATTGGGATTCGGTCCTAAGACTTCCTAGCTTACACTAACAAATACTTCAATGGGCTAGCCAACTAGGTCGACCAGTGTTTGTATTAAAGTACTTCATGTATACACTAAATATGTTTTTATTTTTTAACATATTAGTACTTTTCCATCCATATTATCTTCCTTAATAAACCAGCACCGAAGCGGTTTGAACCAGCGGTCCAACAAGTGAACCACGAACCGAGGACCTCACCGGTTCGATCGCCGGTCCGGTTTTTTAAACTATGGTATAAATCGGGACTAATGCCCTGGTCCCAACAGGTAGAAACGGCCGCATGACCCAGAAGACATTAGTCCCGGTTTGTTGGCGTTGCATTGGAGCACTCACCCTTTGCTTATTGAAGTTGATTGTTTGGAGATTGTCAATGTTTTGAAAAATAGAGAGATGGATCGGTCGGTTCATTTTACAGTGATAGAAGAGATCAAGTCCATGATGAAGGTTCGCCGGTCTTGTATTACTCATGTTAGGAGAAGTCAGAATACTAGTAGTCATTTTATGGCAAATTTTGCTAGAACTAATGCTCGCATGGCAGTATGGCTTGGGTCTGGACCTGATGGTCTACTAAGCATATGTCGTGATGATTGTAATTCCTGACTTTTCTGAGTAATACAAATCAGTTTCGCAAAAAAAAGGAGCGAATGTGTGGACCTTTAGTCCTGGTTTGTTAAATGAACCAGGACTAAAGGGCCCGACTATATCTTCTTCCTCTCCCGGCCCGAGCCATTTCAAGTTCACACAAGCATCTCCCTCAAATTTCTTCCCTCAAGCTCGATTTCTTGCCAATTTTTCTCAAAATTTGTGAAGATTTTTTGGCTCCACATCTATCTAAGGGTCCTAAGAGGTTAGCAACTTCATCCTTTCATATTTCATTGCTAGTTTTAGCTCATTTCATGCTCTAGAAATGGAGGGATTTGTGTGAATTCTATCTCTATATATCTGGTTAATTTGGCACATATAGTCCTCGAAATTCATTTGATTCATCGAAGCACAGAGATACATGAGTTCATCATATCTATATATCTTGTTTTGGCACATAGTCTCAAAATTCAAAAGATTCACAGATGCATCATGCCAACGTCGAGCAACAAAATATCCTTCTTCTTCGACCTGCCGTCACAAAATCCATTGCAACAAAAATAAGAACCAAAACTATGAAGGCATACATATATATAGTGGCGCCCTAAAATTTTAATCATCGACCGTTTAAGCAAGTAAGAACCAAAAACATGAACATGCTGGGAAGCTACCAAATTAAATTAGGGAGTGCCTCTATGGCGAGCTCCTCGAAGATGTCTGAGGATGGGATCCTAAGACATCTTCGAGAAGCTCTGCCATAGTGGTGCCCCTGCTCTCACACACCATCTTTCAGTTTATATCTTCTCTAGATAGATCAGTATGCTGATGGAGCTAACTAATTTCACATATTAGGGAGTGCCTCTACGGCGAGCTCCTCAAAGATGTCTGAGGACGAGGTCCTAAGACATCTTGGAGAATCTCCGCCGTAGTGGTGTCCCTGGTCTCGCACACGATCTTCCTTGTAGTTGGTATTTCACAAGGAAGCCTATTTATAGATTAATCAACACAACATAGTGTCGACACTCACGACATAATGTCAACACTCACCCCTGTCATAGTGTCTCCACCCACTGAAATAGTGTCGCCACTCACGGGCATAGTGTCTCCACTCACGACATATAGTGTCGTCACCCACTTTTAGTCCCAGTTGGAGTCTCCTTTAGTCCCGGTTGGAGACACCATCCGGGACTAAACGGGCTCACGTCGGCCCCAGCCTGCCGCAACCCCTTTAGTCCTGGTTGGTGTGTCCAACCAAGACTAAAGATGGAGTAGAAAGTTTTTAAATCAATGCATAGTTTGTTTGATGTATATGTTGTGTGCTTTTATTTTTAGACTAGTACTAATCTTACCATCGTGATTTTGTTTGATGTACTTATATAATACAGATGAGACGGCAATGTATGTACGCTGACTGAATCTCTGGCGAGTTCATTAAAGGCGTGCGTTCTTTTCTCATTGTGGCAGAGGCAAACAAGCGGAATGGTTTTATGTGTTGTCCATGTGGTGAGTGTCGGAATAAGAAGGAATACTCTTCCTCAAGAGTCCTTCAAGGCCATCTGTTTCGGTCTGGTTTCATGTCTGACTATAATTGTTGGACCAAGCACGGAGAAAGTGGGGTTATGATGGAAGACAACGAAGATGAAGAGAATGATGACAACTATCATATGTCCCCTGAATACGGTGGTACTACAATGGAAGACAATGATGAAGAAGAAGCATAAGAACGTGCATCATATGAGCCATATGATGACCTTGGTCGGGCCATTGCTGATGCAAAGGGAGAATGTGAAAGCGAAAGGGAGAGGTTGAAATTTGAGCAGATGTTAGAGGATCACAACAAATTGTTGTACCCAAATTGCGAAGATGGCCACAAAAAGCTAGGTAGCACACTGGAATTGCTGCAATGGAAGGCAGAGATCGGTGTGCCTGACAAGGGATTTGAAAAATTGTTGAAGATAATGAAAAAGTGATACGTCGTAAACGTATCTATAATTTTTTATGCTCCATGCTTGTTTTGTATCAACTTTTTTATGTTTTGTCTACACTTCGAGGTATTTTTATACATTTTTTTAGAACTAACCTATTAACAAGATGTCACAGTGCCAGTTGCCTGTTTTTTGATGCTTTTGGTTTCAGAAAAGCTAGTAAAGAAATATTCTCGGAATTGGACGGGACAAAGGCCAAAGTCAATATTTTACCAGAAGGAACACAAAGACCGAAGGGCACCCAAAGTGGGGCCACGAGGCGGTCGCACAATAGGGTGTCGCGGGCCCACCCTAGGCCGCACCAGCCCATGGTGTGGGCCCCTCGAGAATTTTAACATGCGGCCCGAAAGTTCAGACGCCAAGGCAACACGGGGTCCAAGTTGCGTGTAATCTCGCGGAAGGGCTGTAGTAGCTTCGCCAATTGTCGAGAGGGGCCAAATGGGGGTAAATACAAATCTAACGGCCAAATGATCGTTTGAACCAGTCAAAAAACGGTTGAACTCAAATCTCGCCATTAGGTCAACTCTTCATGCATTGACCCGTTAGTATTTCCCGTTATCCTTTGCGGTTGTGGACTGGTTTACCCCTGTGAGGACTAGATCTTCTTCTCTGCTCTGCTCTTCTCCCCTATTATTCCCCTCTCCATTACCTTGCTTAGCTCCGGATAATGGTCTCTAGATCGGAGCTCGCTGTTGCTCTCCTTGCGTCCCCGCCATGGCCGGTCAACCTCCCACGCCCTTAATCGAAGCTCACCACCGTCGCCCTCCCCTCGTTTTTCCTGGTCGGCGTGTTGGAGCTTCGCATCCCCGGCCTAGCCTCTCGCCGCTGCATAGACCTTCTCGCATGGCGGAGCATGTTCGGCCGGGCAATCCGAACCGGCGACCGACCTCGGGTGGTTGCATGTTGTCGCGCACCCCAGGCATGGTAGCCCTGGCAGAGGAGTTCAACGACAACGCTCTCATGGCCACTGTGCTGGGCACGCGTCCTGTCGTGTCGCCGGTAGACTTGCTGTCGGCTTTCAGGTCTCGTTTTGGAATCAGACTAAAAGTGGTCAATATTGAGGTATGAGCTCTGCCATTCGATTTCTTCGTCCGGACCGCGCACAGCTCAGACAGCGAGCGTGTTCTGCATTCTTCCCATTCTTTCGAGTGTTGTGGGGAGAAAATGAGCTTCCTGCGTTGGCATCGCGCCTGTGGGTGGGACGATCGCTTGAGGCAGCTTCGGTTCTTCTCTAAACTCGGCTTTGACGGCCTCCCTTTGCATGCTTGGGAACCGGAGGCCCTCAAGCAGGTCGTTAGTAGCTTTGGCGGCGAGCTGGTGGAGATTGTGCCACCGAGCGACAGATGGATCATCGAGGTAAAGGCGTGGCTGAAAGATCCAGATACCGTTCCTAAGATGTATAATGTGGATATTCCAAGCAGGGCAAGAGGACAACTTTGCTGGAAGCACCCGGTGATCATCCACCTGCAGGAGGTTCTGGATCTAGTACATGGCATTCAGGACCCCGACGAGGCAGCTAAAAAGCGTCCTCGTCGCCTACAATGTTGGCCTAGAAGGGTCGATGGTACAGGACCACCACCGTTCTGTGACAGAGCGCACGGTTTCGGTGGGGGGACCGGGCGTGGACAGGCTGGTGGTTCTGATTTCCCTCGAGTGAAGACAGAGGTTTAGTGAGTCTAAAATATTGTTGACTTGAGAGTCGAGCACGTAGTACGCCTTATGTAATAGTTTGAACTGCTGTAGTATGTGTGACTACTGAATTTGTAATGTGTGGCTACTGAATTCGTAGTATGTGTGGCTAATGATTTGTAGTTTGTGTGGCTAATGATTTCGTAATACGTGTGGCTAATGATTTGTAGTTTGTGTGGCTAATGAATTTGTAGTATGTGTAGATAATGAATTTGTGTGCATAACCAAGGTTAGCCTCCTCAAAAGAGGGTGGGCTAGCAATGGTCAATGCCACCATTACCGGGAAAATGCTGCCGGTGAGCAATCCGAAAGGCACGAAATGTTGCTGGTTTGTATGCATCGAACAATTTTTACATATATTTGTTCGAGATGGTAAGTGATTCTGCATGGAACTTGCATGAATAAACCACCCAAAATCAGTTCATAAAATGCTGTCTGAATCTTTTCTGCCTCGGATAAGTATGACAGTAAACTGAATTCACCCGTTGGTAGTAATTGAATAAATATATACATCTTGATAGTATTTGGTTACTTCTGAACTAGTTCCATACTACAGTATGGGATAGCTGCGCAAAAGGAGGCTATTGCCTCTACAAAAGGCATTCTACAGAGTTAGTCTCTGAACTTAACTGTTCTACACTGAAGAAATTGCAGATCTCCACCATAAAAGTTGGCTAGCCAATTGCCTTGAGAGGACGTAAGTTTAGCGATCATTCAATCATAACTGATCTTTTCCCTTCCCGCCAAACTTCAAGAGATCTACAATGTTTATGCACTAGTTGACGCGCTTGAACCATTCCCGGTTCAGTACGAACAGCCGTGCCGCCGCAATGATTTCTTCGAAGGTGAACTCCGGCTTCTCGTAGCAGGGATCGTAGGTCCCTGTGAATCTGAACCTGAATTCCGACGCTGAGCTGTTGCCCGTCGTTGGCTCTAGCTGTCGAACACTCCAACAAGCTGAGTGTAGATGGATGCACGCCACCACGGTGTGGCCGCTGACGGTGCGTACGATGGACCGTATTTGCCGCTGATGGCGTGTGCCCAGATTGCCCCACGGTAAGGTCTCCCGTGCCGAGGCGTGGAGGAGAGAGTTTGTTGACCTTGGCGCCGCCCTGTTCGGGGGTTTGTTTCCTCGGCGGCAAGATCGTGGGAACGCTTTGGAACGTACCTTCTTTCTCATGCGCAGAGTGCATGAAAATTCCGTCGCGCGCATTCTCCATGACGCTCGGTTGGCCCTTCTCGACGCCACGACGGCCTTCGCTGTTGCCACCGTTGCCGCCGCAGATGCATCACATTCTGTGAAATCAACCGTCTCGGATGGCAATGGAATACCGGCCTTGTAGTACAGCCGCATGGCCTTCCTCAGAGGGGCCAAATAACCCAGCTTTGGCGGCGTCCGGGGCGGCGGCGGCTTCTGCTTATGCGGGGACATAGCTAAGCTTCCTAAGAGTGTATCTTATTTATTTGAAACTATTTCGACTAACTGCTGAATCTTTATTTCCCTTTCTTAGCATAAGAGTGCTAAGATATTAAAAATACAGGTCATGGCTAGCAACCGGATCGGGCAATGTACCAGGTCAGGGTTCCATTTTAATTATATTTACGAGTGTGTCCTTAGTTGTGTCTAGAAATTTTATCTGTGCCACTATGATCGTAGAATTGTAACAACACCATCAGAAACAGGGGAAGAGGACGTGACGTTTTACTGACTGATGGGACCCGCAACCTCGACCATCGATGGCACGCATCCTAGGTTTGAGGATTAGTGCTCCCCATTATTATGTGATTTTCCATATTCTATCGCTCGCTCGTAGCTCCGCTCCGCTCCACCGCTCTGGTCTTGCACGCCGCCACTCCGTCCCCTCTGGCAACACTCTCGTCCTCCCCTGGACTATTGTCCTCCCGTCATCCCCTACCCGCCCTGCCTTGCCCCCTTGCCCTGTCTCCTTGCCTCCGTCGCCTCCCAGGCGCGTCTGGGAATGAAAATCGTTTGGTGGGCGCAAGGTTCTCGCGCAACGACGGTGGCTTTAATCTAGATCCTGCACGGAAATAGATTCTGTGTGGCCGGAGAACACGGAGATGGGTCCTTCTCGGACACAGTTGTCAGTGGATTTGATTATCGGCTGACAATAGACGCGGAGGACATAACTCTAAGTGACTTGCACATGCAATTTGGCAAGTTTCCCATTGGCAAGCATGATGAATTCGTAATCAGGTACTACGGCACAAATTCGTAGACTTTCTGCGACGTTAGAACGGAGGAGGCTCTGGCCATGATGTGGAGTAAACACCTCGGCATGGGGACTGTGCTGATGTTTGTGCACATCGTTAACAAAGATACTGGGGAAGAGACTGTCCTGAATGATACCAGGCCGTGTGGAACGCGAACAGAGCAGGCTCTGTTTTCGATACCGAGCGCGACTGACCAGCCTTTCGTTGAGTATGAAGACATCGAAATGTTTGATGGTCGGGGTGATTTTGTGCTCGAAGAAGATGATGATGATAAAGCATATCCATATGTGGCTGCTGACCCTGATAGGATGGAGAGTAGGGAATATTTGGTTGATTCGAACTATGAGCCTGACTATGGGACTGATGAGGAAGAGGAATGTGAGGATGGGGAAATGGGATGCAGATACGATGACGAAGACAAGGACATGCCAGTGATACACTTTGACAGGGACAACCCTACAACTGATGAAAGGGCTGTCTTTTATACTATGGAGGAATGAAGATATGTTGTTGCTACCTATGCAATAAGAGTTGGGTTCGAATTTATCATTGAAAAGAGAGACCAAAAGAGATTTAGGGTGCATTGTAGGGAAAGTAAGGTGTGTAAATGGAGATTGCATGCATCTCCAATGTGGGGTGGACACCCATTTCAGGTTGCAATAGCTACATTTAGTTTCGGTCTTTCTCATATTTGTTCTACTGATGAGTCCTCTGATTTATTTTTATTCCCATTGAATGCAGATCAAGGTAAACACAAGGAAACACAACTGCCTAATACTTTTTTAAGTGATAAAGTTAGACCGACGACAACCAAGTGGATTGCTGCTAAGGTACTTGACTAGGTGAGGCAGGATCGTTGCACTGGACCTGCTGAACTCAAAACTAAGCTTAGCGAAAATTTTAACGTTATGATTCCTTACCATAGAGTGTCTGATGGAAAGGAGATGGCTCTAGACTTCATTCAGGCCAAATGGACTGACAGTTTTCACATGTTGTATAGTTTCAAAGATGAGGTAGAGAAGACATCACCTGGTAGTGTTGTTAACATTGATTACGAGGTTGTGAAAGGAAGAGAAAAGGTCTCAAGGGGGGTCAAGTATAAGCATGTAGATAAGAAATTCTTTAGGAGATGTTTTGTCTGCCTGAAGGCATGCTGGAAGGGGTTCCTAGACGGCTGCGGGCCATACTTGGCAACAGATGCAACTTCTTTAACAGGAAAGTTCAGGGGACAGCTTGCTACCTCTTGTGCTATGGACGCGCATAATTTGCTTTTTCCCGTAGCCTATGATGTTCTTGAGGATGAATCGACTGAAAGCTGGACATGCTTCATGCAGAGACTACGTGCAGTAACTGGTCACCCTGAAGGCTTGGTGATACACACTGGTGCATGCAAGGGGCTTCAGAATGTTGTTGATTCTGTGTTTCCTGGTGTTGAGCATAGGGAATGCATGCAGCACCTCACTACTAGCTTTACAAAGAAGTTCAAAGGAAAGACCTTTGAAGACAACTTGTGGCGATCAGCATACACGTACACCCCAAGTACGCATGCTACTTACATGCAGAACTTGTATACCGTGCCGAATCTGAAAGAATACCTTGAGGAACATCATAACAAGTTATGGGCCAGAAGCAAGTTTGGTGAGTTAAGCAAAGTGGATTTTGTTTGCAATAATCTGACAAAAAGGTTCAATGCTAAGATTAGGAGCATGAAGTCACTTGCAATTGTTATTTTGTCAGATGCAATAAGACAATGTATAATGGTGAAGATAGATTTTAGGCGGAGAATTTGTGCGAGAAAATTTGTAGGCCATAAAATAATTCCAAAGGTGGTTTTATTACTAAATGCAAGAACCAGGGCAATGAGAACGATAAAGACAAGGATCATCAGAAGTTCCAATACATTAGCTGAGGTTTATGCACAAGACAAGCACGAAATTGAGCGGAGGTTTATTGTAGACATTGGTAACAAGACTTGTTCATGCAGGAAGTGGCAGGTTACTGGTCTGCCATGTCACCATGCACTGCACTTCATCTTAAAGCTGAGAGGTAGAGGTGCTAAAATAGAGAACTATGTTCATAACTATTTCTCCATGGACAAGTTTGCTGCAACTTATGCAGAAAACGTACCACTTATTGCTGATGAAAATGATTGGGAGATAGTCGATCCAGGGTTCAAACTCGAACCACCAATTCTTAGGAGGCCACCTGGGAGGCCTAGAAAGGAAAGGACCGAAGCCTTCACCGCAAAAGGTTCGAGACTAGGAGTAAGGAAGTGAAAGTGCAAACGGTGTGGAGGGTTGGGCCATATCAAGAGGCTATGCAAAAACCCAGTTCCACGTGATTTCGGAGATGCTGACCTTGTCCCCGTTCACATAACACGGGAACGAGATGAGGCTTCTCAGGCAGAAATGGTGGAAGCGTAGCGACATGACATGGAGGAAGTGCTGCATGTGAAGGAAAATGGTGATGCGCATATGGAGGGAAACGTTTGTAAGCAATAATTGGCTGAGGACGTGGACATGCCGGCAGGGATAGGGGGCGAAAAGAAACAAAAGGGTAAGCGAGAGCAGAAGGGAAACGATAATAATGGAGTTGAGTTTGAATATGAAGAAGTTGCTGGGGGGATTGAGGATGTTCTTGAGGATCTTTTAGCTAACTGCAGGAGAAACAATATCCCTATCAATTTCATCTCTGTACGATTCTCCGGATGAAAGGTAATCTTGAAACTAGTTTTACTTGGCATTTTGATCATTTTTGTTTTTGTCCTCATCAACTGTTGTTTAGTGCAACACGGGATTGACAGTAATAAGAGGAGCAGAGAGGAGGTGGCACAATAACATCGTTTCTTGAATTTTCATTGAAATTTATTTATATCTAGTACTTGTAACAGGTATGTGATATGTGGTGTCGACCTGATTCGACGTCGTTAGATTGTACATTAATTTTTAAACCGATTACCCATGAACAATAATTATGGATTTGTAACAATTCAACGACCAAAATTATGGCCGTGCCATGGAGTTGCCTCGTCGCCTGTAGTGTTGGCCTGGTAGGATCGATGGCACAGGACCAGCATGATGGAATTTTTTCCTTTGCTCCTGCTACCATGTTCCGAACTTGATTGCGCTTCCGTTTAATCACGCATCTAGACCCACATGTCATCCTCTCATTAGAAGAAACATGTGTATGATGGATTTCGAAGTGAGTGATTCAGCAATCCAGACACTGAAACACAATAGCAGTACAGATAGAACCAGTTCTTGTTTCATCTCTTAAAACCTTGGTCGACTAGAAATAAAATCAATACCTAATCCCAAATTTGAACAGGAGATCATCAGAATCAAGACCGTCATATCTGTCATCTACCACCTTGTGGATGTAGAATGAGTAATCTAGGATGAACCTATCATGCTTATTAATCAGAAAATTCCGTAAATCTTTAGTCATCCTAGCGGCAGCCGGCAACACGCTTCTCTTCGACTCGAAAAACAGGCTATATTCGGCGAACTCCTCCTGGTCCCCTCCTATCATTGAATGTTTATATAAGTGCAACTCCACCATGTACCACAGAAACTTGCATGTCGCCGACCTGACGCACTCGACGGATATGACGAGGCTAGAGTGGAGCTTGTCAAATCTCACAGCAAACACTGTACCATCGTCCCTGGATCCGACGGTCTCTACTCTCCATGAGCCTGGTGCCAGCAAAGGCTGAGAGATGTATCTGTGTTCCACACCATAGTGGAAACTGTGCACTTCCATCGAGTGGGATTTTTCGAGGTGGGCGAGGAGCGCTGTCGGCGGGGCGGCGAACTCGCAGCCAGGCCCAGGGAAGTAGCATAGACCATGTGGGCACGCCATCTTGTGTTTGAGGAAGTCGTGGAAGGCGACCAATGTCCTGCAGCCGTTGTTGGGGCATCTGCTACCTTTTCCGCCAGCGACTTGGCGGCACAACTCCTTGGAGCATGCGGCCAGCCTGACGGGCGCTGGTAGTGTCCATACACATAGCGATTTCTCCGAAGGCGTCGTCCCCGAACTTGCTCCAGCCACTGTACTGACTCTTGTGCATCGAATCCGCTATTGAGTCCGGATGAACTGGGGCGAGGGCGGATTCATTATTGTTGGGGTTTCTTGGAGGAGAGTGATGGCGGCCTGCAAGAACCGATTCTGCGGGCGAGAACGAAGTGCGTAGTAGATGGAGAAGATGGGAGGCTCTTTGATCGAGGGTTGTTTGCATGTTGCCTCGTCGGTCTTCTGCAATGCGCAGCTGTATCGAGGACGCCAACTGGACTAGCAAGCGGGGAGCAGATCTTTTGCGGATACGCGCGTCTCCTTCTCCTCTGACTCACACCAAAATTATGACTTTGCCATCAAGTGCTGGGTGTAGAGACAACGTACCATCCCATCAGCCTCTCCTTGTCTTTGTCAGCGACGTCGCATCGGCAACGTCAGTGGCATTAAAGCTCAATAAGATGAAAAAAGCTAGACTCAAACAACACTGTACACGCTCTTACAACTTGGCCATTCTATCTGAACATGTCATTAAAGCTATCGTACATAGATTAAATTTAAGCTCAAGTGACCCTAATCGACTATGCCGCTCCCGCTGTCTTTGGCGTGCATGACGTCCTCCGCGTCACCGTCCGCCTCTTTCGAGACTGAATCGATGAGGACGAGCCCGGCGCCGTTCCTCTTCACGAGTGCTACATGGCGTGCAACATCGATAACGGTGGAGGGCGTATGCCCAGGCACTGCCAGAAGCGCTGCCTCCCTTCGGGGTTGCACATATCTGGGTCGATCTCTGAACGACAAGCTATGCAAATCCAAATCAACGCCTCCCGTTCCTTCTTGATGCACCTTGGCCAGTACGCGTTGGTGCGCGCGTATCGGTCCATTTCCCTCTTCCGCTTCGGCAGCTGGCGGCGACGCCCCTCGATCTGCCTCGATAGCGCGATGCCGCATAGGAGCGGCGCCACGGGCACCCCAGCGTAGGTGAGATCATAGCCGGCCGGTAGCCTCGCAAGTGGCGGCGCGAGTATGTCATACTGGCGAACAACTCGGCCTTGTGCAAGCTGAGACGGGGCCTCTCCATGGCGAGGCGCCGTTTCTTCCGGTAGGATTTGACGCTTGTGCTGACGTGAGTTGCAGGGAACGGACGGGGTTTGAGCTTCGGCCACACGTTCACGTTTATAAAGTCAAGGAGTAGGCCCACTAGTGGTTTCCAGGGCCAATAGGGATGCAGAAATGCCTACTCGCGGATCGCTATTGCAAATGACGATCCTTATCATCCATTCTCGCCAATCCAACGGTGCCTAACAATTGGGACGCAGAATCAACCTGGCCCCATGGGGGGCTTCTAGAAGGCCCTAATCTTGCACCTCCTTTGGGAAAACGCTGGTTTTTTGGGTTCAGAAAATGGAAAGTCAAGATTTATCCAAAGCACCACAAAATCTCTAGTTGGAGAAGTCGCTTGCGATGCCGAGAGGGAGCTAGGTGCCGGGTTTGGGCTTAATCCATGGAGTGGTTCCATGTTCTGGGCAGCGAGGGGGGGGGATCTAGGGTTGGAAGCCATGTTTACTCACAATGGATATACATCCTGGTGGTGCCTTGGGTGCCAAATTACCTGGTATGCCCTGCCTATGATTTTATGAGGGCGGTGGGTCACATGAAAGGGCTCCAAGAGCCGTTTTCACTTATTTTTTATTTTTTTAGATTTTGTTTGGTGTTGCCCAAGAAAACGGCGAAACCCGTCGGCGGCCGCGGCAATGCGACGGTCGGTGCAATCTTGGACCCAGACATGCATCCATCCTAGGTACCCCATGGGGCACCCCAAACCATTTTCACAAAAATTGAGAGTGTCTTATAGGGTACATATAGTTAGAAACCGCATTTATCGGGTCGTAACTCGGAAAAAATATAGTACATGTCTGCACCACGAGATAAATACCCACCTCCTGGGAACAGCCAATGACCATGGTGTAGCATGCATGGAAATTGCCTGGGGCCCATGGGAGCGCCCTAATCTTGCACCTCCTTTGCGAAAGCGCCGGTTTTTCGCGTTCAGAAAATGGAAAGTCAAGATTTCTCCAAAGCACCATGAAATCTCTAGTTGGAGAAGTCGCTTGCGATGCCGAGAGGGAGCTAGGTGCCGGGTTTGGGCTCAATCCATGGAGTGGTTCCATGTTCTGGGCAGCGAGGGGGGGGGTCTAGGGTTGGAAGCCATGTTTACTCACACTCGATAGACATCCTGGTGGTGCCCTGGGTGCCAAATGACCTGGTATGCCCTGCCTATGTTTTTATGAGGGCAGTGGGTCACATGAAAGGGCTCTAGGAGCCGTTTTCACTTTATTTATTTATTTTTATTTTGTTTGGTGCTGCCTAAGAAAAAGGCGAAACCCGCTGGCGGCCGCGGCAACGTGACAGTTGGTGTAATCTTGGACCCAGACATGCATCCAACTTAGGTACCCCATGGGGCAACCCAAACCATTTTTCCTCAAAAATTGAGAGTGTCTTATAGGGTACATAAAGTTAAAAACCTCATTTACCGAGTTGTAACTTGGAAAAAATATAGTACATGCCTAAACCACGAGATAAATACCCACCTCCAGGGAATGGCCATGCACCATGGTGTAGAATGCGTGGAAATTGCCTCGGGCCCATGGGCGCGCCCTAATCTTGCACCTCCTTTGGGAAAACGCCAGTTTTTTGGGTTCAGAAAATGGAAAGTCGAGATTTCTCCGAAGCTCCACAAAATCTCTAGTTGGAGAAGTTGGTTGCGATGCCGAGAGGGATATAGGTGCTAGGTTTGGGCTCAATCCATGGATTGGTTCCATGTTCTGGGCAGCAAGGGGGGAATCTAGGGTTGGAATCCATGTTTACTCACACTCGATAGACATCCTGGTGGTGCCTTGGGTGCCAAATGACCTGGTATGCCCTGCCTATGATTTTATGAGGGCAGTGGGTCACATGCAAGGGCTCCAAGAGCCGTTTTCACGTTTTTTGTTTTTTTAGATTTTGTTTCGTGCTGCCCAAGAAAACAGCGAAACCCGTCGGCGGCCGCGGCAATGCGACGGTTGGTGCAATACTGGACCCAGACATGCATCCAGCCTAGGTACCCCATGGGGCACCCCAAACCATTTTCCCCGAAACCTGGGAGTTTCTTATATGATACATACAGTTAGAAACCGCATTTACCGGGCTGTAACTCGGAAAAAATACAGTACATGCCTGCACCACGAGATAAATACCCACCTCCTGGGAATGGCCATGCACCATGGTGTAGCATGCGTGGAAATTGCCTGGGGCCCATGGGCGCACCCTAATATTGCACCTCCTTTGGGAAAACGCCAGTTTTTTGGGTTCAGAAAATGGAAACTCCAGATTTCTCCAAAGCACCACGAAATCTCTAGTTGGAGAAGTTGCTTGCGATGCCTAGAGGGAGCTAGGTACCGGGTTTGGGCTCAATCCATGGAGTGGTTCCATGTTCTGGGCAGCGAGGGGGGGATCTAGGGTTGGAAGTCATGTTTACTCACACTCGACAGACATCCTGGTGGTGTCTTGGGTGCCAAATGACCTGGTATGCCCTGCCTATGATTTTATGAGGGTAGTGGGTCACATGCAAGGGCTCGAGGAGCCGTTTTCATGGTTTTTTTATTTTTTTTAGATTTTGTTTGGTGCTGCCCAAGAAAACGGCGAAACCCGTCGGCGGCCGCGACAACGCGACGGTTGGTGCAATCTTGGACCCAGGCATGCATCCAGCCTAGGTACCCCATGGGGCACCCCAAACTATTTTCCCCCGAAAACTGAGAGTGTCTTATAGGGTACATATAGTTAGAAACCGCATTACATGCCTGCACCACGAGATAAATACCCACCTCCCGGGAATGGCCATGCACCATGGTGTAGCATGCGTGGAAATTGCCTCGGGTCCATGGGCGCGCCCTAATCACTACTAGGAAAAACGTTATCAGTGGCGCACCAAAAATGATTTATGTGGCGCATCTAGCCGTCGCCACTAAATTGTCACCACTAAAATTAGAATTCTGTGGCGCATAGAATTCCGTCCTAGATTCTGCCACAACATCCTTTTTTCAGAATTTCGAATTTTTCAGAATCTGGTACAGATACAGGTATATAACAGGTATATTACAACAAATACACAAAAATTGACAGAAATACACAGAAAAGCTGCACACAGCAGTACAAATGTTCCAGTTCACATATAATACATCAACAAGCCTACAAGTACATTTCACAAGTGAGAATAAGTGTTCATCAATCACATCACTTGTGAGAATGTTCACAAGTGTTCATTAATCACATCACTTAGAACCGAATAAGTGTACAAGTACATTTCACAAGTGTTTATCTCACTCACATAACTTACAGTCACGCGATGTTGTCATCGCCTACCTTAGGACAGAATGTTACTACATCGTAACCGCGATGCCAGTGAGGAGGAGCGGCACCAAGATCTTCGTCTGGTTATTCTTCCACACGTGTCTCCTCCACTTGGCCACCGCCTCCTCTCTAGTCGTGCATCCCTTGTAACTGTTGCTGCTGAACTTGTCCAGTTGTTGGTGGCAGTCCACCCACTCCTCGTAGACACCTGGAACCCAACCCTTGTACACAACATATGTCGGCATCTCTATTGACAAGGTAAATTATTACATCATGCAAATATATGTTGACAAATATTAGAGCAAGTACATAATGCAAATATATATGCAACAATTCATATAGATATCAATTTATAAAATAGGGCTCGGATAAAGGGGTCACACATCAGGTCGATGGTCTTGGGGTCGACGGGGTTTGGTCTCGCCGGGATCGGTCTTCGGGGTCTCAGACATCAGATCCATGATGTAGGGCTTGGTGGTCTTCGGGCTCCGTGTCGAAGGCATTGGGTTCCCGTGTCAAAGATCTTGTCATCGATGGTTGTTGGAAGTTCTTGGCAGAAGCCGGGCTTGAAGATCTTGGTGGAGATTTTGTACTCTTCGAGCCTCATCACGCCAATTTCATATGGCCTTAATCCACACAACAACACCACACCATCGGGGTAGATATGGGAGTGCCGTTTAATATCATAGCTAGGACATGGTAACCAGTCCACTGTCGTTGGTACCCAGGGAATCACCTCAGCAACACAAGAACCCCTCCGAACTGACAAATTCAAAACAGAGCACTTGGTCGGGAGTGAGTCATGCGGCCACAGGGGAAACGACGATGGAAGACTTCGCTCAGGGAACGACAATGGGGTGAAGCTGAGACGACAAGGCCCAGGGGCGGCGTGCATGGTGGCAGTGCGCTCAGGAGGGCGGCCACTGCAGGACGGGCCACGACGATGGGGCATGGCGTGCTGGCCGACGAGGAGGGAGGGCGTAGGACCTGCCGGCGATGAGCCAGGACAAAGGGGAAGCTACGACGGTGGCCGGTTGAGGCCAGGGCGGAGGAAGCGGCTCACGAAGGCCCTCTGCCGTGGTGCTTACGGTGCTCCCACGGAGCTCCGAGCGGCAGGGCTGCAGGAGAGGAGGGCTAGAGGCGGCGAGGACGGCCTCTGGAGGAGGCGCTCAGAGGAGGGCTGGCGAAGAGGGAAGGGCCGGCGGTGGAGGAGCTTGGCGGGGAGAGAGGAAGGCCAGCGCGCGCAGGTGGCGGGGATGGAAGGCGGCGGCACGGTGTGATGGAGACGAGAGGAGCGGGCGAGGGAGAGAGGTGCATGGGGATTGGTATCGAGGAATCGGGGTGGGGCCAGACGGTTTACGGGACGGGGAGCGGGATTAGGGCATGTACATTAGGTCTGACAATGGGTGTCTGTACGATTCCTCCATGTCACGTATAGATAGCCCAGCAGACAACGTATACAATAGTAAGTCTATTGGCTGTCTATAACCACCAGAATTTCACGGGATAGACGGGACGTGATTTTCCTCGCGGATGAGATCTAACAGACGTTACCGACCAATGATTTTCCCTCAACTCGTACAATAGGGACGAGGTCATCTGTAGGCAATGTTTTTTCGGCTACAGACCGACTGCATTCTTACCGACGGGCTATGCAGTTATTCATTTTCTCTCTCATCCATGTCATCTGATTTCTTATGTGGACATTTTTACAGACAGCTGACAAGATATCATTATACATGCCTTGAGGACGGGGTGGGTGTGCGTACTATGTGCGTACGTGGTGTGGTTCGCTATGAGCGTGTCGGTGTGTGTGTCCAGGGAGCAGGGTGCGGGTGTGGTCGTGTCGGTGGGTCTGAGTGCGTGCGTGCGGCGCTGGTGGGGTGGTGGTGAGTGGCGGCTGGAGGTAGGACTAGTCTATGCATCTAGGGTTTGGTTAGGTAGGGATAGGACTAGGTCTAAGGTTTCGGGTAGGTAATTAGGGTTTGGTCTAGATGGGTCAATCATAGTGGTAGGAGATGCCACCTTTTTAGATCTATTTCGCATATTCTGTGGTGCATATGGCTATATGCGCCACACAATGTCAAAATTTTGTGGCGCATATAGCTATATGCGTCACAGAAAGTGAGAATTCTGTGGCGCATATGCTATATGCGCCATAGAATTTTGGCCTGCCCATATGCTGGGCCAGGCCCACATGGGGCCCATAGGAATTATGTGGCGCATATGGCTATATGCGCCACAGAATTCTCACTTTCTATGGAGCATTTCCTATTTGTGCCACAGAATTAATTTTAGTGGAGCATTTTTCCTATATGCGCCACAGAATTAAAATCTACCTGTAATCATTTTCCTAGTAGTGAATCTTGCACCTCGTTTGGGAAAACGCTGGTTGTTCGGGTTCAGAAAATGGAAAGTCGAGATTTCTCCAAAGCACCACGAAATCTCTAGTTGGAGAAGTCGCTTGCGATGCCGAGAGGGAGCTAGGTGCCGGGTTTGGGCTCAATCCATGGAGTAGTTCCATGTTCTGGGCAGCGAGGGGGGATCTAGGGTTGGATCGGAAGCCATGTTTACTCACACTCGATAGACATCCTGGTGGTGCCTTGGGTGCCAAATGACCTGGTATGCCCTGCCTATGATTTTATAAGGGCAGTGGGTCACATGCAAGGGCTCCAGGAGCCGTTTTCACGTTTTTTATTTTTTTAAGATTTTGTTTGGTGCTGCCCAAGAAAACGGCAAAACCCGACGGCGGCCGCGACAACGCGACAGTCGGTGCAATCTTGGACCCAGGCATGCATGCAGCCTAGGTACCCCATGGGGCACCCCATACCATTTTTCCCCGAAAATTGAGAGTGTCTTATAGGGTACATATAGTTAGAAACCGCATTTACCGGGCCGTAACTTGGAAAAAATACAGTACATGCCTGCACCATGATATAAATACCCACCTCCCAGGAATGGGCATGCACCATGGTGTAGCATGCATCCAAATTTCCTCAGGCCCATGGACGTGCCCTAATCTTGCACCTTCTTTGGGAAAATGCCGGTTTTTTGGGTTCATAAAATGGAAAGTCGAGATTTCTCCAAAGCACCACGAAATCTCTAGTTGGAGAAGTCGCTTGCGATGCCGATAGGGAGCTAGGTGCCGGGTTTGGGATCAATCCATGGAGTGGTTCCATGTTCTGGGCAGCGAGGGGGGATCTAGGGTTGGAAGCCATGTTTACTCACACTGGATAGACATCCTGGTGGTGCCTTGGGTGCCAAATGACCTGGTATGCCCTGCCTATGATTTTATGAGGGCAGTGGGTCACATGAAAGGGATCCAGGAGCCATTTTCACGTTTTTTAGATTTTGTTTGGTGCTGACCAAGAAAACAGCGAAACCTGCCGGCGGCCGCGGAAACGCGATGGTCGGTGCAATATTGGACCCAGGCATGAATCCAGCCTAGGTACCCCATGGGTCACGCCAAACCATTTTTCCTCGAAAATTGAGAGTGTCTTATAGGGTACATACAGTTAGAAACCGCATTTACCGGGCCGTAACTCGGAAAAAATACAGTAGACCTGCACCACGAGATAAATACCCACCTCCCGAGAATGGCCATGCACCATGGTGTAGCATGCGTGGAAATTTCCTCGGGCCCATGGGCGCTCCCTAATCTTGCACCTCCTTTAGGAAAACGCCGGTTTTTTGGGTTCAGAAAATGGAAAGTCGAGATTTCTCTAAAGCACCACGAAATCTCTAGTTGGAGAAGTCGCTTGTGATCCCGAGAGGGAGCTAGGTGCCGGGTTTGGTCTCAAGCCATGGAGTGGTTCCATGTTCTGGGCAGCGAGCGGGGGGTCTAGGGTTGGAAGCCATGTTTACTCACACTGGATAGACATCCTGGTGGTGCCTTGGGTGCCAAAGAACCTGGTATGCCCTGCCTATGATTTTATGAGGGCAGTGGGTCACATGCAAGGGCTCCAGAAGCCGTTTTCACGTTTTTTTATTTTTTTAGATTTTGTTTGGTGCTGCCCAAGAAAATGGCGAAAACCGCCGACGGCCGCGGCAACATGACGGTTGGTGCAGTCTTGGACCCAGGCATGCATGCAGCCTAGGCACCCCAAACCATTTTTCCCCAAAAATTGAGAGTGTCTTATAGGGTACATACAGTTAGAAACCGCATTTACCGGGCCGTAACTCGGAAAAAATACAGTACATGCCTGCACAACAAGATAAATACCCACCTATCGGGAATGGCCATGCACCATGGTGTATCATGTGTGGAAATTGCCTCGGGCCCATGGGCATGCCCTAATCTTGCAGCTCCGTTGGGAAACACCATTTTTTCGGGTTCAAAAAATGGAAAGTCGAGATTTCTCCAAAGCACCACGAAATATCTAGTTGGAGAAGTCGCTTGTGATGCCAAGAGGGAGCTAGGTGCCGGGTTTGGGCTCAATCCATCGTGTGGTTCCATGTTCTGGGCAGCGAGGGGGGATCTGGGGTTGGAAGCCATGTTTACTCAGATTTGCCCTCTATGCTAGTCACGAATACTCAGAAAAGCCCTTAGCTCATGCAGAAACCAGCACATCCTGATTGGTCAGGTAGTTGTCACGCGGATCGTGCCAGCCAACCGTTGATCCTCTTTGATCCAACGGCCACACAAAATTGTTATAGTAGCAACATCCCAGTATTATTACACACGACATGGTAGTTACAATAATTACAATGCAGGACGTGGCAGTTAAATATGTAATAATAACAATATTAACAACATAACATTACTCGTCGTCGTCATCGGTGGTGGCGGCGGTGTCCTTCGATGACTCGTCGGCAACTCCCTCCTCGTATATACGCGCCCTCTCCTCGTCGAAGTCCTCCTCCTCCTCCTCGTAGTCCCATGGGTCGATGTCACTCTCCTCCGCTTCTGCCTCCAACTTCTCCATGAACGCCTCCTCGTTTGCCGAATCGGAGTCTTCCTCGTCGCTGGCTCCTCTATTCCTCCTGCCCTTCTTCATGGTGGTCTCACATGCTTTCCTCCAGCGCTCCCCCGTCTTGGCTACTGCTAGGCGCTCCTCCGTCTCTGCCGGTGCAACACGCTTCTCGGGTGTGGAGGGTACGACAAGCTTCGATGTTGCGGTGTCCTCGAGCGCCGATGTCGATGGATCCAAGTGCGGCTGGACACGTCGTGGTGCCTCAGATGGGTGCCTGCGTGCACGAACGATGCCGCGACGAGCAGGTGACGCAGGACGGTCAACCACCGACAAGGATCTGCCACTGCCATGGCACGGTTCCATGCTGTGCGAGGAAGTTGTTCAGAAATGCGTGATGGCGGGTACGCAGAGTTGGGTGCCGATCCTGGGGCGCCAGGAGCATCTCATAGTCTAGTCACGTAAAAATTGTGCTACATCATAAAAATATCTACGTACTGGAAGTGTTATCACGTAACAAACCACAAAATGCGCCGTGTGGCAGCACCGGGAAGTGTCCAGTGTGTGCCTGTAGACGTGGAGTTGAACATTCCATCATGTTCTGTCCGTGCAACAGTTGCGTGCGTCGTGACAACCCCTTGAGCACGCACGCATGCTGGACGTGCACCCTGTAGTTACTTCCTCCCTCGTAGTCCCACCCTATCCACGGGAAACTTGGAGGCGCGCGCCGAAGCCCCCGCTGAACCGTCCATCTCATTAAAGCCAGTCCAATCGATTCCCATCGTGTGGAATTTGGGGTTTTATTCCCTGGTTCTGCCAGTCACGCTTCTTTGAGAAGGAAGCGACATAGGCCATCGATTAACAAATGAAAGGTGGATGTAGGTTGAGATAGCACCGGAGTAAACTATGGTCTTGTATAAGACTGTCCCATGGACTAAACTCTTTGACCATTCTCCCCCGCACATCACTTTCTTCTTCCTCCTGCCCCCACCTTCCATCTGCATTATCCATGGCTCCCCGGAGGAGAGGCAGAGGCAGATCGACCGTGCGCATGGAGAGAATGGATAAAAATCGTCGCCTTAGACTTACTGCTCAACCAGCTGCCCAGTCCCCCCTCGCACAGAGACCCAATCTATCCTAGCAATGGTGCTAAATGTTCTAGCAGTCTAGGGCTCCTGCCGCTCCCAGTATAGTCTTGTTCTTGTTTTTCTTGTTCTTCTTCTCTATTTTCTTCTTCTTTTATGTCTACTTCTTCTTCTTCTTCTTCTTCTTCTTCTCTGTTTTCTTCTTCTATGTCTACTTCTTCTTATTATTACGATGCTACATATTACAGGGCGATCGTGGACCCTGAAAGCAGCATGATGGCGGTGGTGGCGCTGCATGTTACAGCAGGCCAGGGCTCCTGCCGGTACAGTCTTCTTCTTCTTCATCTTTTTCTTCTTCTATGTCTACGTCTTCTTCTTCTTATTAATAATATTCTACATTATCCACTGTCATGGACCCTGAAAGCAGCACGATGGCGGCGACGGCGCTGCATGTTGCAGCAGGCCAGGGATCCTCCCGGTACAGTCTTCTTCTTCTTCTTCTTCTTCTTTTCTATGTCTACTTATTCTTCTTCTTATTACTATGCTACATATTCCAGGGCGGCCGTGGACCCTGAAAGCAGCACGATGGCAGTGGCGGCGCTGCATGTTGCAGCATGCAAGGGCTCCTCCCGGTACAGTCTTCTTCTTCTTATTCTTATTCTTCTATGTCTACTTCTTATTCTTCTTATTATTACTATGCTAAATATTCCAGGGTGGCCGTGGACCCTGAAAGCAGCATGATGGCGGCGGCGACGCTGCATGTTGTAGCAGGCCAGGGCTCCTCCCGGTACTATGCTACATATTCCAGGGCAGCCGTGGACCCTGAAAGCAACATGATGGCGGTAGCACGGAATGTTGAAGCAGGACAGGGCTCCTCCCGGTACAGTCTTCTTCTTCTTATCCTTCTTCTTCTTCTTCTTCTTCTTCTTCTTACTCTGCTACATATTCTAGGACAGTCGTGGATCTTGAAACCAGCACGATGGTGGCGGCGTTGGAGGACTCGTTCGGCACTGTTCCCCGGCTCACCGAGGTAGGAAATCCCGACATGCATTTGGTTTATTTTTGAGATTCTAAATGTGGAAATATTATCATGTCTGCCCGCAAGTAGCCTCCAAGTAGGGACCATGCTCAATCTTTTTAGACATATTTGGGTTTTTTGTGACTTGAATATTGTGCTTCCCTGGAACATGCAGTACAATTATAGAGTGCCTATTTTAAATAACATGAATGATGCAGCAAGCGAAGGCCGATTGTCGTGATAAGGAGGCCGCAATCAATTCCAAGATAGACAACCAACTGCAGGGTGCACGCTCCCTAACCCAGGCCAATGATTGCCTTCGAAGGCGTTTGTCTCTATAGAAGGAGATCATGCTTTATTTTTCACTTACCACCAGGAGGCTCGAAGCAGAGCGCGACGAGCTACATAGGGTGATCGACAAGCTGCAGAAGTTGATCACACACAACTTGTTCAAACAAGACCTGGCCATGAACTTAATTACGAAGTTCTTGCGTGACAAGAAGAATCTCCAGGATAGATGCGTCCTCCCGCTGGACGAAGCCACCGAGACACGCAGAGAACGTATCATCGAAGCAAAGGCTGCCATCGAAGCCTACAATGACAAGACCGTTGCCTGGATGCATTGAGACAGATGAAGGAGGACATGGGCCGAGGTCTCACCGTGCCCAAGAGTCCAAACAAGGAGAATGGGGAGCCAATGACAATGCCCAATTCAGATTCAGAGTAGGGGGGGGGGGCAGGAATCTCAGTTCATGCTCCGCTGCTTTTGTAATTTATACATGTCTTGCAATTAAGCAATCTTGAAGAAAATCCTTATTTCTCTGTTTATCTTACTTGCCTGTCAACTTAATTATGGGTTTGTGTTCTCATGAATGGTCATCATCCTTTCTTTCCATTATGTATCTGAGCTTGGAATTAGATTATGACTATGCCACTACTATTTGGTTACATTGGAAAAACCCACATCACCCTTAGTTGGATATAGTCCCACCTCGCTTTGAAATTGAAATTAGGACCATTCCACTACTTTATCCTCTTCTATATATTCTGGGTCACCCAACGTCTCTTGTATTCCAGGATAAACGACTGCTTCCATATATATTTGTTTAAATGACCTAGCTAGTTTATATTTGCTGAAATTCTAAGAAACACTTTGATTGATTGCTTATTTCATTGTAGTCACACTTGTCTAATGCTTGCTTGTCCTCTTCTACATGTTCGCAAGAGACATCATTATATTTCTAATCTGGTGCTGGTTCATCCTAAGTAACGACATAACTATCCTCTATTGTGTAGTTCATTCGTGGTTTGTGTTCCCGCTCTGCAAGTTCTCGCATGATGCCATTATAATTTCTGTCTCGTTCATTCTTAGCTACAAAAGTAACTGCATGACCATTGTGTAGCTCGCTGCAAATTCTGAGTCACCCAACGTCTCGTGCATTCCATGATATACTACTGCTTCCATATATATTTGTTGAAATGACTTGGCTAGTTTATATTTGCTGAAATTCTAAGAAAACTCTATTCGATTGCTCAATTCATTTGTAGGCACACTTGTGTAATGCTTTCTTATCATGTTCAACGGGTTCAAAAGCAATGCCATTATATTTCATAACTAATGGTTCCTCCTAAGCAGCAACATAGCTATCCTCTACTGTATATATAGTTTATTCATAGTTTGCATTTTGCTCTACAAGTTCTCTTATGATGCCTTTATAATTTCTATGCAGCTCCTAGATATGACAGTAACTGCATGCCCATTATGTAGCTCATCGCAAATTATGGGTCACCCAACGTCTCTTGCATTTCAGGATAAATGACTGCTTCCATATATATTTGTTGAAATGACCTGGCCAGTTTATATTTGCTGAAATTCTAAGAAACACTTTGATTGATTGCCAGTTTATATCCTGCTCTATAGGTTCACAAGTAATGCCATTATATTTCATATCTAAAGGTTCTTCCTAAGCAGCCACATAGCTATCCTCTCTATATATAGTTCATTCGTGGTTTGCATTATTGCTCTACAAGTTCACTTATGATGCCATTATAATTTTTATTCGGTTCCTAACTACAATAGTAACTGCATGCCCATTGTGTAGTGATACGTCCATTTTGCATCACTATTTTATATCATAATTTACTGTTATTCATTGATATATTTCATATTAAGAGGTGATACTTATGTTATTCCATCTATTTTGCATGTTTGATGACTTTTGGAGGATGAACCGCCGGAGTCAGGATTCTGATGGAAAAAGTGCTATGCAGCGAAGATCAGAAAATTCCAAAAAATATACAGAAATTCCTATTTTTTAGAAGACGAAGGAAGCCAGAAGGAGGAGTGGAGATGGGCCACAGGGGTCCCACACCACCCCCTGGCGCGGGTACCCCCTAGGCCCCGCCACTAGGTGGTGTGGCCACCCTGGCCGACCTCTAGTGTCGCCCTTTGGTGTATATAATCCTCCCGAAACCCTAAGACTCGGGGAGCAACCATATAAAGATTTCGCCGCCTCTACGGGGCGAAAACTACAGAGAGAGAAAGAGCTCTCTGGCAGGCAGAAATCTGCCGGGGAAATTCCTTCTCGGAGATCATAATCATGCTAGACTTCATCGGGATCATAATCATCAAGCTAGACTTCATCGGGATCATAATCATCATCTTCACCATCATCTCCACCAGCACCATCACCACCACTCCATCCCGCTGTAACAATTGGGTTGAATCTTGCATAGTTCTTAGGGGAAACTTTCCCAGCGTTGATTACTTGTTGTAGTTGATGCTATTGAGTGGAACCATTGAATTATCGTTCATGTTCAGATTGTTAATTATCATTATTTCATCTCTATTCTTGATCCATATGATTTCTTGTGAGTAGTTCGTTTAGTTCCAGAGGACATGGGAGAAGTCATTTTGTTAGTAGTGGAATTGTGTTGAGAAATATTTAATGGTTTGATATTTAAGTTGTGGTGCTATTCTTCTAGTGGTGTCATGTGAACATCAACTACATGATAATTCACCTTTATGGGCCTAGGGGAATGCATTGTGTATTTGGCTACTAATTGTGGGGTTGCCGGAGTGACAGAAACCTAAACCCCCGTTAGGAAACCTTTGCATAAGGGAGTGTAGGATCTCAGAGTTTAATGTTGTGGTTAGGTTTTTATCTTAATTACTTTCTTGTATTTGTGGATGCTTGCAAGGGGTATAATCACAAGTATGTATTAGTCCAAGTAAGGTTAGTACATTAGCATAGGTTCAACCACACAACAGTTATCCAACCAAAGAAGATTAATCAACTATATGAAGCGAAAGCACTTGACAATATTCCCATGTGTCCTCGAGAACGTTTGGTCATCTTAAGTAATACAACCGTCTTGTCCTTTACTAAATAAAGGATTGGGCCACTTGCCGCAATTGTTTTTATTGTCTTTTATTTACTCGCACTTTATTTATTTGCATTATCAAAAAACCCTAAACATCCATTTGCTAAGTATTTACAGTGAATCCTTGATCCAAACCACTTTTTAACACCTTCTGCTCCTCGTTGGGTTCGACACTCTTATTTATCAAAAGTACTACGATACACACCCTATACTTGTGGGTCATAAAGACTATTTTCTGGCGCCGTTGCCGGGGAGTGAAGGGCTATTGAAGAGTGGAACTGGTAAAGGAAATTTCTATTATGAGTATTGTTTATTTCTGTTTGTTATTTTATTTCAATATGGATAATTCACTTAGTTTCCTATTTTGGAATGCTACTACCACTACTAAGGTAGTAGATGAACCACCACCTGCTGAATTAGATCCTTTTATAATACCTACAAAAATTGTTGATCGTGTTATGGATAACTACTATTTTGGAGATGGAACTGTCCATCCTTGTGATCATTTGCTTTTTATACATGAATTATGCGGATTGTTCAAGTGTGCAGGTATTACAACGGATCAAGTTAAGAAAAATTTATTCTCTTTATCTTTGAAAGGAATTGCTGAGGAATGGTTTAAGCTGGAAAGAATGGCCAATCTCTTGAATGGGAGGAAATTGTACCTCTCTTTTATTCCAAATTCTATCCTCCTAGTGAGATTCATAGAGATCGAAATCAAAAATATAATTTTTTGCCTCGTGATGGAGAGAGTACAACCCAAGCTTGGGGGAGATTGAAGTTACTAATGCTCAAATGTCCCATTGATGAGCTCTCCAATAATATTATTACTATTAACTTTTATGCAAGGCTTTCTCTTCATGATAAGGATTTATTGGATGCCTCTTGTGCTGGATCATTTACACGTATGAAAGAAGAAGCTAAATGGGATCTTCTAGACCGTATTCAAGAAAATACTGAAGCATGGGAGAATGATAAAGAAAGAAAGTCAGGTATAAATTATGATTATGAATGCATTAAATCTTTTATGGGAACTGATGACTTTCATAATATTAGTACTGAGTATGGTCTTGATTCTCAAAGTATTGTAAATTGTTTTAAGTCCTTTGCCTCTTATATTGAAATTCCTAAAAAATAATGGAACAAATATCATGCACCCTATAAAGATATTGTTAATTGTGTTCCTACTAGAAATACTGAAGTTTGTACTGTTGATCATATTTTGCTTGAACCTTATATTGAGAAAATACATTTTCCTGCTAAGGTAAAGGAACATTCTATGTTAACTAGTGTGGTTAACAAAAGTACAAAGAAATATGTAGAATCTGATGAACAAATAAATGTTGAACCTACAATAGCAATTGTGAAGGACCCTGTCACTAAAAATGTAGAAGATGGACACATTATCTTTCGTGAAGATGCTTCTAATATTGTTTCACATCCTAGTAGAACAAGGAAAGCTAGTGTCCATGTGCTTTCTGTTAGAATTGGTGATCATTGCTATTATGGTTTATGTGATATTGGTGCAAGTTCAAGTGCTATTCCTTATGAGCTTTACAAAGAAATTATGCATGAAATTGGTCCCTGTAAACTTGAAGACATTGATGTGGTTATTCACCTTGCTAATAGAGAGACTATCTCTCCAATTGGTATTGTAAGAGATGTGGAAGTTCCTTGTGGTAAGACTAAATATCCTGCTGATTTTCTAGTACTTGGTTTAGCTGCTAGTAAAATATCCTATCATTTTTGGTAGACCTTTCTTGAACACTTGTGGAGCTATTATAGATTGTAGGAAGGAGAAATTTTAACTAAATTTGATGGATAATCTTATGAGTTTAATTTTTCCAAATTTGCTAAAGCTCCTTATGAAAATGAATTGCCTGATGAGGATTTTAGAGTTGAACAACTTGCTTCTATTGATCCAGTTTTCGACCTTAAACCTCTATTTGATGATTCTAAATATGCTTATTATGATGATAAGAATGTTTTATGTGATATTTATATCGTTAATTTTATTCATGATGCTAAAATTTATTATGAGAGAGGGAAACATGGTTTTGTGTATCTCAATAAAATTAAGTTTCCCCTCTTTTTGTTGAAAGTTTTGAAATTGCACTTGTTTTGCCTTCCTATACTAGTAGCCTCTTGTTTCAATAATTTGTTTCCTTACAAAATTCCCTTGCATAGGAATTGGGTTAGACTTCAATATGTTGGATATTTGCTTCTTGATGCTCTCTTTTACTTCAATTTATATTTCCTCTGTGAGCATAATTGAAATTATCATGCCTATCTCAATGACTATAAAGAAAGAGCTTTTGGGAGACAACCCATTATATTTTGCTTTCAGTTTATTTTTGTTTATTTGAGTCTTGGAAGTTATAGCCTCTGTACGTCTCCTTATACTTTTTGTTTGGTTTTTGTGCCAAGATTAGCTTCTAATGAGAGGGGGTAATATTTGGGTAAGTTGTTGTCCTGAAATAGATTTATGTGCTTCACTATAAAAAATCATGAAACATCACAGTACGCCGGATTGAGCTGTAATTTCTGTGAATATGCCCCAAGTTATTATCTAACTTTAGTCAGCTTTGGACTTCTCTAATTGAGCAACAGAAGGTCTTCAAAAAAATCGGTCTTTATCTGCTGGTCTATTTTGACAGATTTCTGCCATTATTTGCATTTGCCTCTTGAATCGATTTTCTTTTGAATTCCTTTGAGATTTTGAAAGGAGTTGCTACAGTAGATTATGTTTTGATGGACTTCAGTTGAAACTAAACCCAAAGGTTTATTATCTTGCATACACTAATGTTGCTAATGAAGATTGTGTGAAGTTTTGTATGAAAGAAATTTTCAAGTGTTGGGAGAGAATGATGTAATGAGATGAAGAATGGTCAAAGGCTCAAACATTGCATTTCTGGAGATTGTTATAATGAAAATATTGATATTATTCAAGTGGAGAATCTGGAAGAATTTATTAAACACCAAATTTATGAATCTGTAGAGTCCGTTTTTGAATAGGTAACAGTTCTGGTAAGAAAAAGTTCGCGGAAAACTTTTCAATTTATATTTTTGCAGTTTTTATCTAATATGGAAGATAATGAGTCAAAAGAGGGACAGAGACGGAGTCCAAGGGGCTCACACCACCCCTTGGCGCGGGCCCACCTGGCCGCGCCACTAGGTGGTGTGGCCACCTCGAAGCTTGTCTCCGACCCGTTTTCGCCCAGTACCTTCCTTTTGTCGTTAAACTTTGTAATATATAATCCCTCGGATCCCCCGAGGTCCGCATATCGTGTTCTCGTCATGTTTTTGTTTCAATCTGTTTCTGTCAGGAACTATTCTCAAGTTTAGAAGCACGATGGTCTCCGCCAACGATAAGGGCAAGAAGCTTGTGGAACATGATCTCCAAGACCCCAAGCAGGAGGAGGAGATCGAAGCTGAAGTTGAGGAAGGAGTGGTGGAAGACAAGTGTCCGCACACCCGCGCCACCATTGCAAGCATTGGAGTGGTGGCAAATCCTGTCAAGCTCAAGAGGACTGCACAGATGTCCACTGGAGGGAAACCACCGCGTCATTGCCTAGCTCCACAGTCAATTCCTCCACGCATCAAGAATTCCTTCCATACCCTTATACATGAGCAGAAATTCCAAAATATGCCTAAATAAAAGTTTCCCTCCAATTGGGATATGCCTCGTTCTAACCATGCAGGGAAAGAATACTTTAAGGAGGAAGAGTGGGGAAAGAATCACAAGGGCTGGGATTCACAGTCCGACATGATCATGAACCGCATTGGGCACAATTCAGAAATGATTTGTACTCTCGCCTTTGAGATTGAGGATTTGAAGAAATTGATTGAAAGTCTTATCGAGATCACATCACCACTGTCAAAGGAATAATTTGTCATCAGGTTTTAGCATCCCCTTGGTTTGTTCCAAACTTGGGGGAGTGCCGCGGTATCACATCATTATCTTTTATCTTTTTACATTCTAGTAGAGTCATATCATTAGTAGAGAAGTTATCATATAGGATGGTTTGCATTGTGGAAGTATCTCTCCTCTAGTTGGTTATCTATGTATCCCTTGGTGTGAGTGCCGTTATGGAATATTAATGAGAAGTTTCATCATTTAATTTTTGCACATCTTATTTTAGTTTGCAATTTCTGTTATATGATTGATCTTGTTGTTAGTATTGGTATCACTTTGGGAGCATCAAGTAAATTTAATTGGTTTTGGCAAACTTAGCTTTGGTCAGTAGTGTCAACACCCGGATTTTTTTATCCGAGATGCCTGTTATGCCATACATCGCAATCCCAGGATTACCATTTTTGCGAGACATAACAGAATTGGATACCATAGTACATCATCCATTACAAACCGTACATAAGTTCTTACACAAATAGGGATCTCATGATCCAGTTCTTAATACAACATCAAGCAGCGGAATACGTAATAATAACGGTAGCATAGGCGAAGCTCCATCTTCGGGGTCACAGGCAATGCTGACGATGGGAGATGATCCTAGTTGTCGTAACCTTCCTGGGGTCCATCCTCCAGGTACTCCTCTTCATAGTCTAGCCATGGGAATAGCCAGGGACAAATCCATGAGTACTCTTTAAGTACTCGCAAACTAATACTAACAGGTAAAGGGGTTTTTGGATAATAGGACATTAGGCTCTAGGGTTGTTTTGCAAAAGCCAGATTTATCTCTACGAAGTTCCAAAGCTAATCACGATTTTATAACTCCTAAGTGGGATCTTGTAACTCATGTCACAACCCTGTTGTGGTCAAGTCAAAGTCTCAATTCATTTCACAAGTCATTTTGAAAAGTCTGACGGGGGAACAGTATGTCCACTCCAACTGTCCATAATCGTTGACGCGGCTATTTGAATAGTTTGACACTCTGCAGAGATTATACACTTTCACCACAACATTCGATACATCCGTCAGGAACAAATCCTGAATTCTCCATACTCAGTATGCGGATAATCAATCCTAACCTTTCGATTACACTCCCTAGTATACGCACCTCTCCTGTGAGTTTGGCCTCCCAACCATGACCAAATGTCATCTTGGGTACTGTACAGGTGGACAATCTTCACAAGGTAGCCTCAGCTCAGACCTTGGCCGTGAGGGAACTAATACTAAGGTATATAAGTTTCCAGTCAAGCCCTACCCAATCTTCGGGTATTGTGGTTGTACGATAAAATTGGAATGGTATCGCAGCCAGACAACCATCAGTTTTATAATGGGCTAAGGCTCATGCCTCAACATTTTCATCACCAAAATCATCAGGTGTTCGGAAACACATGTCCAAAACATTTCAATAGAATGATCCATCATTCCAAGGTTTTCATAACCATTTTCACCAAGTATTCCCATCTAATGTTGATCAAGTTTTATGCTTAGCATTAACATCTACAAGTGGGGATAAGCACTAATGAGGGGTGGTAAACTAGTGGAGTTTCATCTAAGTTTAATCTCATGCCTTAAGATGACATCAGGATTATCTATCTTAGGCCAAATTTTATGCTCTTTATGCAACCTTCACATATCCTTCTAGTATCTACCATTTATTCCAGTAAACTCTAAGTAAGAGCTTTGATAAAGAAATAAAGTATAAAGCTTGTAAGTAAAAAGTAGGATTAGTTTATCAAGTGGATATGATCACATATACTTAAGGCATATAGTGGTCATAGTAACAAGTAGTGGTTTGTGGCATCAGTAGGGTATCTTGTAAGGGTTAGCTTGCACATTCACTAGTAGTATCAGGCTTGCATTAGTGTCAATATAAGCTTGCCTAATTGCAAGTGTTAGCTTGCAAGGTTAATAGCTTGCCTTGAGCAGAGTAGTGGTTGAAGTTCTCCTCGGCTTCTTCTTCGTAGAATCCTCTTTCCTCCTTGTATCCTTGGTCGGTACTATCGTCTATGAATAAATACGAGGCACACAATCACCAAACAATACTTAACTACTTGCAATCATCACACACAAGGGTCCTATAGATGATTTAACATCATCTCTAACATTACAACATTAAGGCTTGGTTTAATTCCTTTTATTTTTAGAAAAGTAATTTCTACTCATTGAAAAACTACTTAAGATTTAATATTCTCCAAACCAAACATGGGATCATGTTGACACATGTCATCGCCACATATTTTAGTCCATGGGAATATGATTTAAAGTGGTGTCACAATTTAATAAGGTTTTACCCTTTTATTTTAGTTAATTAAAGTGGCTAGAAATGCCTATGTAGCATTCTTTTATTACTTAAACATTATTTATGCAAGTAAACCTATATATTTTTATATATTCTGAAAGGTATGGTTAAGTGTGATTTTTGAGAGTTGGAATCAACTCAAAAGCTATTATGGTTTAAATTTGAAAAATGTTTGAATACAGAAAAGCTTCTGCCTTGTTATTTTTACCATGGGTGATCTATAGATCCAAATGACTTGAATCCAACGGGCTTGGATTCAGCATTCCCGGACCTTTCTAAAAAAATTAGTTTCATTCAATTTGATGCAATGAATCGATCTAGGTTGACTTTTGAAGTTGTGTACAGAAGTGAGTTTGAAATAAAACGGAAAAGGTTTAATTCAAATAACTGGGCTGCGCGGGAAACGATACTGGGCCGGCCTGCTAAGCACAGTGCTCCCGCGGGTTGCTTAAGTGGGTGTCCCCACTCGTCAGTGAGATAGGGGGTGCGAAGCGGTATGGGGCAACGTGGTGCGTTCGATCTGATTCTAATCCAACGACTGAGAGTCATCGTCGACGTTGAGCAACACCGGCGAGAAAGAAACCTAGCGCGGCCAGAGGGGGTTGCTGGGGGCTCACCGGGGTCTTTGGCGAGGTCGGCGGGAGCAACGAAGTCGACGGCGAACTCAGGGGTTGTTGCGGCAGCTCCTAGGGTGGACGAAATCGATGGCGCCCTTCTTCTCCAGAGGCGGCGGGCTCCGGTGAAATTCCGGCGATGTGCTGCTCGCCTTGCTCCGGAAATGGTGTGGCACGATCAGTGAGGAGAGGGGAGTAGAATGGTGTGAAGAATTCAAGCGGGGGTGGCCTCTATTTATAGTCGAGCGAGGACCGGCAGGCGCCGGTGAGCTCGTTAGAAGCGATGCAGCGACTATTGGCATGGGCGAAGGTAGGGGCGGTGCGGTGTTCTGGCGATGCTCAACGACATGGTTTCGAGGCGGCGGTGGTTTGTCGTAGAACACGGGCGGCGCGAACGAGGATGTCTGGCGGTCTACTGGGTCGGTGGTGATCGTGTATGCATGCGGCGAGGGCGGCGATCTGTGGGCTTCCGAGGTGGCGCTCTGGCGCCGCTCGCATGGTCGTGCGGTCTGGGCGCGGTCCGTGCGTGTGGTCCAGGGGTTGGCAAGGTTCGAGCGGTGGACATGGAGTGGCGGTGGACGGTGGGCTGCCTCCCAGACATGGTGGCTAGGCTTGTTTCTCCTCCTAGCTTGCTGTCTCCACTGGGGTGGCATGGGTGTGCTCGGCTGTTCATCATTGATGGCAATGCCAAGCTTACAGTGAGGCTAGTGCTTGGTTTAACTTACTAGATGATCTACTGAGATGGTTGTGAGCTAAAGAGGTAACAAGTTAGGCTTCAATCACTGCTCACTATAGTGTTTAGGATTTTGATGATTTGTGTCCTTCCTATTTGATGAAATGGCCGCATGAATTCAAGTTTTGAATTTTGAAAAGATTTTTGGTGGGTGTGCTAGATTGGTGCTGGTGAGTCTGCAGATACTTGGGTTTTGAAAGTTGAGATTTTTTGAGTGGTTTTTGAAAAAGTGGGATCTTCCCATATGATAAAGATTCAATTTTGAATTGTCATTTAAACTATGCATTTGAAAGTTTCTAGATGATCACAAAGTGGGCCTTGATACTTTGTTATGAGTACATTCAAGGGGTGCAAAGATCCAGAAAAGTTTCTATTAGGTTCTGAAAGTTTGAGGCAGCCAAAGTAGGCATGGGAGTTAAATTGGTCAAAATGACCATTCCTTTATTTTATTTGTTTTGATTTACTTGCCTTTAGGAAAAGTGTGGGAAATGTTTTAGATGATGCTTAATTCACCTAAGAAACATTTTACAAGAAAATAAACACATAAACAAGTTGGTTCAAAAGAATTTCAAATTAAATGCATACACATATGCATGCTTTCATAATTTTAATTAGAAAAGTTTTTGTTAACCCTAATTTTGATGCTTAGAGTTTGATGATTCAAGTTCAATATTTTTGGGATGTTACAAGTAGCAACACTACTTTGAGGATTGAATAGGTAAAGAGAAAAGTACTTGTAGATATATTATTTAATTTTCTTTCTTTCTTGATTGGCTCATAAGCTTAGTGTTCCCAAGTTAAGATCTTTTGTGTTTCCAAGGAAGATTGCATGATTGTTTCTATCACTTGTATGTTTGTTTGTTTCCTTCAACTCTTATTCTTGCTACCCAGCCTTGCTAGCCAAAAACCTGTACTGAGAGGGAATGCTTTTCGTGCATCCAAGCCTTGAACTAAAACCTATGCCATTTGTGTCCATCATATCTACCTATTAGCATTATTGCTATTCCAAGTAAATTCTCGAGTTTTATCTATCTTCCAAATTAAAAAAATGTTATGTGAAAATTAGTGATTAAAGCTCTCACGAACTTGATGGCACACTTTATTTTCTTGTACTTAATAAACTTGAACCATTGTGCCCATATATGTTGCTTATATGCTTGCAAATTATAAGTTGGGAGTTAGCAGAACCATGCTATCATGGGGAACGCTTTCAACACTTGTACATATTTATCCAGTTTTTTTTTTGAAACAACATATTTATCCAAATGATATCATGATCTTTTGTTTATGGATGTCAGCGGTGTGAAATAAAAGGGGAGCTTATAAGTCCATGGAGTATTATATATGTGTTAGAGAAATTCCTGGGCGGCTAGCCTAAGCCCTGCCTAATCATGGTGGAAACTTGCAGGATAACCATAGTGAGCAATCTATGAAGCATCTTCAAAAAAATTTAGAAAAAAAGAGAAAATAAAAAAAGAGCACCATTCTCATGGTAAAAAAAGATCGCTGAGATGCTCATTGTCTGTTGCCTTGTCATTTTGATATGGGATAGCTCCTGTGTCATGGGGAAAGGGGTACCCCGTTGGAGGTTCTCTATGATACACATATACTTACAATGACAAGAACTTGCTTGTGACTAAAGTTGAGTAGCATGAGCAACGACCCTCGTACTCAAGGGACATGAGATTGTGAACTTATGATCTGTCAAGCATATACCTCATATTTGTGTCACTTTAACCTTAATCACTTCAAGATGCTTATGATAGGGGCAATGAGAGCTCAAATCTAGTAAGTACCATAATTTTTTGGAAGCTCTTTATGTAACTTGAAATCCCTGATTCCCTCTGCCAAGGGCCTATCTTTTACTTTTATGTTGAGTCAGTAAACCTATTCCTTTCTATCTCAAGCAAGCATTTGAGTTGTTGTGATTCAATCATCCATATGTTGATTTATTCAATCTTGTTTCTTATGTTCCTTGTTTTGCACAATTGTCTTATCTGAATGAATATGACTTTGAAAGCTATCATTGTAAAAATCCCATTATGTTTGAGCAAGAGATTCCTGCAATAAAACTCCATTATAAAAGCTTTGCTCAAAACTAAGTATGATTTGTTAATTGTTCACTGACCAAGAACAAAGTTTGCCATCACCAATTATGATTTTCTTTGTGCATCTTTATTGTGACTCCCATACTCGTTGGAAGTTAAATTATATAATAGTGAGTTGTTTTCTATTATGATGTGTGTATTAATAAATGTGATGCTTCTTGTCCGTATTATCTTGATCGACACTTCACTCCATAAACCTATGGTCATGTTTATTGAGCTCAGTTCCATTGTATACAAATTCTGGTATATCAGCAATCTTATAATAACTGAAATGCACTTGTTCCAATAGAGGGAACTTCTTTCTTAGTATGCGATGTTGCAATTTGACCTTATCATGTGGACCTCGATTTTTCCATTCATCATTACAGATTTCCGTTGCTAGGGTAAAGCACTATTTCGGTGCGGGCTGCGCGAGCGGTACCAAATCGAGGCAAACTATGAATACTAGATATGACCCCAAAATAACGGGGGTCAAGGTCGGCCAGTGAGACGATGGGGGATAAGCTTCATCGTTCGCTTGGGTACAAGCGAGGTCTAAGCTTGGGGGGAGTTGATACGTCCATTTTGCATCACTATTTTATATCATAATTTACTGTTATTCATTGATATATTTCATATTAAGAGATGATACTTATGTTATTTCATCTATTTTGCATGTTATTTCATATTAAGATCAGAAAATACCAGAAAATTTACGGAAATTCCTATTTTTATAGAAGACGAAGGAAGCCAGAAGGAGGACTGGAGATGGGCCACAGGGGGCCCACACAACCCCCTGGCGCGGGTACCCCTGGGCCCCGCCACCAGGTGGTGTGGCCACCCTGGCCCACCTCTGGCGTCGCCCTTTGTCGTATATAATCCTCCCGAAACCCTAAGAATCGGGGAGCGACCACAAAAAGATTCTGCCACCTCTACGGGGAGGAAACTACAGAGAGAGAAAGAGCTCTCCCACGGGTAGAAATCTGTAGAGGAAATTCCTTCCAGAAGAGGGGAGATCGTCGCCATCAACACTGTCATCAAGCTAGACTTCATCAGGATCATCATCATCATCTTCACCATCATCTCCACCAGCACCATCACCAGCACTCCATCCTAGGTATCAAGAGAAAATGATTGGCTTCTTTATTTTATAGCTTATGTGTACAACCATGTGCCAATAATGAAATGGGTGGTTAGTTGGACTTAGTAGGTTGTGGTAACTCCAACCCACGTAGCTAGAGATGTAGATTTTTGGTAGGTTGGTACGGTGCGTGTCGGGTTTGGGGAGCTACTTCCTGAACGGTCTCATCTTGGACTTCTCCCTATAATCACCCAATACGAGAGTGGTGGTACGAGCTGGGCTGGCCAAGTCACATGGGTAAAGTGTACTAACACCTGCGGGGTGTATAAACTAATCGATTAGGCGTGTCCCCGGTTATGGACATCTGAGTTGCTTGATATTGAGTTCATGACATGTTTCTCGCTCATTCTAATTTCCTAATTGTTTTAATGTTGATGGGTTAACTTAATTGGGATCTTTTCAAAGAAGATCAAAAACTGGTTATGAAAGTAGGACAAAGGTATTTGAAAATGCAAGCTAGCCACAAGTCCACTTACCAAATAAGCATGTAGATTCTAGGAATATTGTCTCCTTATTTAGCTCTACTTGCCATACATTCCATGTATTGATCCTTCGGGGCTGTTACATTTCATGTTGCCGGATGTTCTGATTCTAAGTGAACGAATAGGTTGCGATACTCCACTCGCCACTTGTTCACTTATGGGAAATTTGAAGATTGGAGGAGTTATTTATTTATGTTGCTACTTGAATAAGTTGAGCTAGCATTAGAGCTAAGCATTATTGTAATAAATGATTACTCTGGATCTATCATTATTTATGATACACGGATATTTTGCTATGTTATTCCTGTATGTTCTATGTAAGCCAATAAACTGATCCCGGGATTGGCGTGTTACATAGAAGCTATAGTCTTTTCAGCACTATAGTGTTACAAGCTGGTATCAGAGCCCGTGTGTTGACTGTAGGATCCTGACCTAGGTTTGGAATAGGAAGCCATATAAATTAATTAAAGTTTATATTAACTTTGTCTTTCATCCTTATGCCTTTCATTCTCGTAAATCCTTATCATTTGTTGTTCTCACACTTTCATGTTTTACATGGTAGATGGTAGAAGTCACCAGGACTGAGTATGCTGGGATCGACTCACCAAGACCCTTTGCGAGACAATTGGGAGAGCTCTCACAGTCATTGAGCGTACCGCTGCCAATGTTCAAAGGAAGGAGATTAAATACCTATGTGTATGTAGATGCCATCGGGAGATCACCACCATTATATTTAGAGATCCCACCATACCAAACCCTGGGCATCTGGTCTACACCAAGCGGTATGTCACTTGGGAGCTTGGAGTAAAGTTGGCTATGCATGCGGCTTTGTCACACTAGTGCCATCTTCACCAACAACTGCTGCCATTGAACTCCCCCTTCCGTGAGTTTGGAAGACATGATGGGAATGGGAACGTTGTGGTTACCCCAGGAAACAGGAACAACATGTCGTCCCGTCAGAAACACATAGAGGACATGGAGACTGAGAATGGGGATCTAGCCCGTAAGGTGATGCCGCTGAAGGAAATAGTTGATCATGCCAGCCATGGTCTAATGGTTCATGGGTAGGAGATTGATACCTTGCATACCGCTATAAATGTTTTGGAGCAAGCGCTTATTGGCAGGGATCAAACCATAGCGCAACTAAATGGAACTGTTCAAGGGAGGAACCAAGCTGTGGTGGAAAGGGATCAGACCATAGTGCAGCTGAATGGAACTGTCCAGGAGAGGGATCAAACAATTGTTGATATGGCATCCCAAATTGCTGCTCTTCAAGCATAGTTGAACCCCCACCCAACGATGACAACAATGGAGATGATGGCAAGGATAATGATGATGGAGGCAACGATGGTGGTGGAGATGAAGCAGTTTCCATTGCAGGAGAGGATGAGGAAGAAGAAGAGGATCCCGAGGAGGTGGACTGCGAGAACTCAAGCAAGGATTCATGGGAGGTGTACACGCCACCGCCATGGATAGATCGTGGACTAAAGCGCCAACGCATGGATTCAAGGACCTACTGCAACCTCTTCATCAAATAGTTAGATATGGCCACCAATTAGTCTTTGTTAGGATATTTCGTTAGTATTAAGATATCGATCAATGTAAAACTTTGTTACTCTTAGTTTAAAGTGTTTGGGGTGTTCTATTGTGTACTCTAAAGTTTCAGGAATATTTTTGCGAATTTCTAAATTCTATATGGCAAAGTTTTGGTTAAAATCCATCATATTACTGCTGCAGTTTTCTGCTGTACCTGCTGGACTATATAATTTTTCATATTTTATTAGTAACTGGGAAAAATCTAAAAAAATAAATACTGGTGCGAAAATTCTAGTAATATATACAAAAAATCTTCTAAATTTTATGACGATTTTAAGTCAGGAAAAAAAATTGTAAACTGTGTTGTACTATTATGGCAGGTTTTCTGTTTTATGCTTTAGATGTCCTATTATGTTTATAGTTGTTGCAAATGCCTCCAAACTATTTTGTAGATATATATTGCTAGGATAAACCCCTCGAACAGTGCTTTTTGCATGGTTGTTGATGTGATGATTGTGTGTGGTTGCTTGTGATTGTTTTGTTGTTGTATGATCATAATGCATGGGTAGAATTTTATTTTCGTAGATGTTTCTTTCTAAACTTACCTGTGCTGAACCGCAGATGACTCCTCGCCATCAACCCACTGAGATGGAGAATCTTGTAACAGCACATGCATAGCTAGCACATGTGATGACCCAAGTCATGGCTGCCCAGAACAACAACAACAAAAAAAAAACATCAGCGACAACAATAGCAACAACAACAACAACAACAACAGCGGCGGCAACAACAACAGCAGCGGCAACAATAGCAGCAGCAACAACAACAACAACAGCAACGCCAACACCAACAACAGCAATAGCAACAGCAGCAACAACAGCAGCAGTAGCAGCAGTAACAACAACAACAACAACAACAATGAGAATGATCAGCCCCAAGGTGATGCTCTTGCAAGGTTTCTAAGGCTGAGGCCAGCAAAGTTCTCTACTGCACCTGAACCAATGGTTGCTCTTGACTGTCTGCGTTCAGTGAACAAAGATCTGGTGACTGTTTGATGCACTGATGCTGAAAAGGTGAGGTTTACTTCTCACCTACTGGAGGGACCAGCTGCTTCGTGGTGGGATACTTTCCAGATCACCCACCCGCTGAACATAGTTATCTGGGCCATGTTCGAGGAAGGTTTTAGGACCAACCATGTGTCTTCAGGGATCCTTGATGACCCACAAGTATAGGGGGTGTATCGTAGTACTTTCAATAAATAGGAGTGTCGATCCCAACAAGGAGCAGACGGTGTTGACTAGTGGTTTGGAGCAGGAAATCTCTGTAAATACTTAGCAAACGGATTTTTAGTGGTTTTCTGATAAAACAAGGAAATAAAGTGCAAGTAAATAAATATAGTAAATAATTGCAGCAAGTGGCCCAATCCTTTCTTAACAAAGGACAAGCCGGTGGAAATACTAATGAGGACTAAACATTCTCGAGGACACATGTGAATACTGTCAAGTGCTTTCGTTTCATATAGCTGATTAATCTTCTTTGGTTTTATAAGTATTGTGTGGGTGAACCTGTGCTAATGTACCGACCTTACTTGGACTAATACATACTTGTGATTAAACCCCTTGCAAGCATCCACAACAACAAGAAAGCAATTAAGATAAAAACCTAATCACAGCCTTAAACTCTGAGATCCTACACTCCCTTGTGCAAAGGTTTCCTAACGGGGGTTCAGGTTTCTGTCACTCCGGCAACCCCACAATTAGTAGCCAAATACACAATGCATTCCCCTAGGCCCATAAATGTTGAAGTATCATATAGTTGACGTTCACATGACACCGTTAGAAGAATAGCACCACAACTTAAATATTAAACCATTGAATAATACCTCAACACAATTCCACTACTAACAACATGACTTCTCCCATGTCCTCAAGAACTAAACGAACTACTCACGAGACATCATATGGATCAAGATCAGAGATGATATAATGATGGATAACAATCTGAACATAAACAATAATTCAATGGTTCCACTCACAAGCATCAACTACAATAGTAATCAACACCGGGAAAGTTTCCCCTAAGAACTATGCAAGATTCAACACAATTTTTACAGCGGGATGGACTGGTGATGATGGTGCTGGTGGAGATGATGGTGTGGATGATGATGATGATCCCGATAAAATCTAGCTTGATGACGGTGTTGATGGCGACGATCTCCCCTCTCCGGGAAGGAATTTTCCTAGCAGAAATCTGTCTGCCGGAGAGCTCTTTCTCTTTCGGTGTTTTCCGCCCCGCAGAGGCGGTGGAATCTTTTTGTGGTTGCTCCCCCGACTTTAGGGTTTCGAGGAGGAGATATAGGTGAGAGGGCGGAGCCAGAGGTGGGCCAGGGTGGCCACACCCCCGGTAGGCGCGACCTAGGGTGGCCCGCGCCTGGGTGGGGTGTGGGCCCCCTGTGGCTCAACTCCACCTCCCCTTCTGGCATCCTTCGTCTTCTCGAAAAATATAATTTTCTGTAGTTTTTCTGGTATTTTTCTGATCTTCGCGAAATTGCATCAAAACACCGCTTTTTTCCATCAGAATCCTAACTCCGACAGTTCATCGTCCAAGAATCATCCAACATGCAAAAACAGATGAAAAGACATTAGTATCACCTCTTAATAAGGAATATATCAATGAATAGAGGAAAATTATGATATAGAATGGTGATGCAAATTGGACGTATCAACTCCCCCAAGCTTAGACCTCACTTGTCCCTAAGCGAAAGCTGAGCTCATTGATACGTCCAAAACATATCTACTTTCCCGAACACTTTTTCTATTGTTTCTCCTAACTTGTGTGATTTGGATACAACTAACACGGACTGACGCTGTTTTCAGCAGAATTACCTTGGTGTATAGTTTTTGTGCAGAAAATCAACTATCGGGAAAAATCTCAGAAAATATGCCAAAAATCCTATTTCACCAGAAGATCCACGGAGCTAGAGTATGAGACGGAGTGGAGGCCTGGGGGGCCCACACCCCTGCCAGGCGCGGGCCAACCCTGGTCGCGCCTAGGGGGGTGCGGCCACCCCAGGCACCCCTCGGCCTCCCTCTTCGCCTATAAGAAGCCTCTTGACCTAAAAACCGAGGGGGGTTCGACATTTTTCTAGAAAGAGTTCTGCTGTGCCGCCACCACCAGAAACCAAGATTCGGAACCAGAATCTCCGTTCTGGCACCCTGCCGGGACGGGGAGTTTGGGGAGGATCATCGCCATCGTCATCACCAATGCCTCTCCATCAACCATCCATGTTTCCCTCATCCATGAGTAATCCCCCGCAGTAGGCTATGGGGATGGTAGGGATTGGATGGGTTCTATCATGTAATCGATTAAGATTGTTAGGGCATAGTGCCTAGTATCTCTATTAGTGCTATTTGACTTTGTCGCAACTTGTTGTGCTTAATGCTTGTCACTAGGGCCCGAGTGCCATGATCTCAGATCTGAACTTGTTATTGAATCATTATGATAGTATTGTTTGCGATTTTATCTGCAAGTTGTGTACACATATCATTGTCCGGATCCAAAGGCCCCAAAGTGACAAAAATTGGGACAACCAAAGGGGATGGCTGTGATGTGAGGATTGATGGCTAACGTGAAACCTGTTGGGAACCCCAAGAGCAAGGTGTGAAGCAGCACAACATCAGGTTTTCCCTCAGTAAGAAACCGAGGTTATCGAACCAGTAGGAGAAAGGAAACGTCACACATGTGTTGCAAGCAACACGGAGACCTGCACAACAAAAACTCAAGACTTTGCCCCAACGAATCAGTGAGGTTGTCAAGCTCACCGGTTTGCTGTAACAAAGGATTAAACGTATGGTGTGGAAGGTGATGGTGGTTTGCAACAAGTAAACAAGTAATAGTGGAAGATGTATCAATGGTAAATATTGGACCGGGGTCCATAGTTCACTAGAGGTGCTCTCCTTAGATAAACAACATGGCATGAAGGGTAAACAAATTACAGCAGGGCAATTGACAGGAACTGAGCAAGGCATAACAATGCAATACCAGAAAAAAGATCCTATGGGATTCGATTGGGAAATACAACAATATACATACCTTTTTTCGCCAAAATCAAGTAAAGCCCTGGCCCAAGAAATGCAGCAAATCAAGTCGTCTTTGGTTTGGAGCGAAATTCCCGGATGTATAGGCTTGATCGAGTGCCTTACCTGAAATCGATGATATAAAGTGGGCTCTTTAGCTTGCTCTGACAGAGGTCTCCTTCTCCCTTAGCAGCAAGACTAGTCCCTACCTCTTTTCAATCAATCTTTCATACCATATGCCTTTTCTACGCCTAAAACAAGTTCATGTCTCTCCTCTCTGAATAGACTGCCATCCAACTGTAGGGTTCGCAGCATAGAAAACAAAAATCTTCTACGATGGGAACAACTATGTACCAAGATCTATCTACTAGATACAAACAACTGGCAGATGTATATCCGTAGAGAACATACCCTTGAATACCGACAAAGCTTAACGAGTTAAACTCGTGGTTGATGTAGACGATCTCTTGCCGATCTCAAGATCGAGAGGAAGTCCTAGCGCCGCAAATCAGCAGCGCATCCGTGCTTGCACACACGTCCAAGGCACCGAGCAACCTCCGCCTCCTCGCTCCAGCGAAGCAGTGGAAGCACAACTCTTTCTTGCCGAATAGCCACCGGGAACATGTATCTCTCTAGTCCGAGACCATGGGGGATAAATTCTAGAGGGGGAGAGATATCCTTCACGAGGAGGTGTGAGTGAGAAGTGAGGAGGGGTGCCTTTTATAGGAGAGGGGGGGACCCCAAGGGGGTGGCCGGCGCATGGGGCTACCCCCTTGCCCTCCCCTCTTCATGTGGGTGGACACTCTACTCACAAATTTCCTTTAAATTCCCTCCACTCAAAATCCCACTCAAACTTGCCATTAAATTTCCACCAAATTTAATGCAAACTCTCATTAAATAAAACTCTTTTTATTTATTCAGAATTTTGTCAATTACTTTAATGACAAACATTCACATATAACCCCTTGCTAGAATTCTATTTCACATGCAAAAACACTTTCTGCAATTTCACCCGAAAACCTGTTTTGGTATCTAGTGAAATAAATTCCTGCGCTTGTTATTCTTTCTGGCATGAAACTTTTGCTCCAATTGGATGTCGGTGTCTCTTAAGTGTGTCACCCTACGGTTCGTGAATAATGCGGACATGATCAAGACCCCTCTCGGATCAATAATCAGAAGCGGGATCTGGAGACCCATACTGACTCCCACACATTCAACGATGACTTTCTTGTGATCGTCAGAACTTTTTACACTCGTATCTTAATCCCTTTGTTGTTTCGCGATATATTACATGTCCGAGATTCGATCATCGGTATCTCCATACCTAGTTTGATCTCGTTACTGACATGCACTCTTTTCTCGTTCCCGGGATATAACATTCTAGTGATCAAATCACTTGGTTGCAAGCTAACCAATGTGATATCACCGAGAGGGCCCAGAGTATATCTATCCGTCATCGGGATGAAAAAATTCCACTCTCGATCCATGGGCATCAACATAACACTTTATTAGTTCTGAACCCATCTTTATAATCACCCTGTTATGGTGTGACGTTTGATGTTATCAAGAAACTCTTCCGGTGTTAGTGATTGACATGATCTTATGGTCTAAGGATTAGGATCACTTCGTAAGTTGTTATAGCAATATAAACTCAATGACTTTGATCGTAATGCTATACTTCGGATGAATGTTCATCACATCATTACACTAATGTTGTGATCCCGTTATTAACAACATCCAATGTCTATGATCAGGAAACCTTGATCATCTTGTTAATCAACGAGCTAGTTTACGAGAGAGGCATAACTAGGAACTTTCTGTTTGTTTATTAAACACACATGTATTAACGTTTCCGTATTAATACAATTATAGTATTCAAAATAAACATCTATCATATACTTGGAATACACATAATAAACACTTTATTATTGCCTCTCAGGGCATATTCCCTTCAGTCTCCCACTTGCACTAGAGACAATAATCTAGTTACATAGTGATGAATCTAACACCCATCGAGTTCTGGTGTTGATCATGTTTTGCTCTAGGGAGAGTTTTAGTCAATGGATCTGCTACATTGAGATCCGTGTGCACTTTACAAATCTTTATATCTCCATCCTTGACATGCTCGCGGATGGAGTGAAACCGGCGCTTAATATGCTTGGAATGCTTGTGAGACATTGGCTCTTTGGCATTGGCAATGGCACCATTGTTGTCACAATATATCACCATTGGGTCCAACGCGTTTGCAACCACTCCTGGTTCGGATATGAACTCCTTCATCCAAACCGCTTCCTGAGCCTCTTCTGAAGCAGCAACATATTTAGCCTCCATTGTTGATCCCGCCACCACAGGTTTTTTGGAGCTCCTCCAACTAACCGCTCCGCCATTCATGAGAAATACGTATCCGGATTGAGACTTAGCGTCATCCGGATCGGTGTCAAAGCTTGCGTCAACATAACACTTAGCGACGAGCTCTTCTTCACCTTCGTACACAAGAAACATATCCTTAGTTCTTCGTAAGTACTTAAGGATATTATTGACCGCTATCCAGTGTTCTGAACCTGGATCCGACTGGTACCTACTAGTCAAACTAATAGCATGTGCCACATCTGGTCTTGTACATAGCATGGCGTACATTATAGAGCCTATGGCTGAAGCATAGGGGACTTTGTCCATTATCTCTCTTTCTTCCGCCGTAGACGGACTTTGAGTCTTACTCAATGTCTTGCCTTGCAACATAGGTAAGAACCCCTTCTTACTTCCGTCCATTTTAAATTTCTTTAAAATATTATCAAGGTATGTACTTTGCGATAGCCCTATTAGGCGTCTAGATCTATATCTATAGATCTTTATGCCTAATATGTATGACGCTTCACCTAGGTCCTTCATTGAAAATTTGCTGTTTAGATAACTTTTAACACTGTTTAAAAGATCTATATCATTTCCGATCAATAATATGTCATCCACATATAATATCAGAAATGCCACATTGCTCCCACTCACTTTCTTGTAAATACAAGCTTCTCCATAAGTTTGGACAAATCCAAACTCTTTGATCACCTCATCAAAGCGGAGATTCCAACTTCGTGATGCTTGCTTCAATCCATAGATGGATCGTTGAAGCTTGCACACCTTGTTAGCATCCTTAGGATCGACAAAACACTTTGGTTGTATCATATACAACTCTTCTTCAATATTACCATTGAGAAACGCGGTTTTGACATCCATCTGCCATATCTCATAATCGAAATATCCAGCAATTGCTAACATAATCCTAACTAACTTTAGAATCTCTATGGGAGAGAATGTCTCATCATAATCAACTCCTTGAATTTGTCAAAACCCCTTTGCGACAAGTCGAGATTTATAGACGGTCACATTACCATCAGCATCAGTTTTCCTTTTGAAAATCCATTTGTTCTCCACGACCTTTCGGTCGTGAGGTAATTCCACCAAGTTCCAAACTTGATTTCATACATGGATTCCATCTCGGATTTCATGGCTTCTAACCATTTGTTGGAATCCGGGATCATCATCGCTTCTTCATACGTCGCAAGGTCATCAATTTCATCAACCATGAAATTCATAACAGGGTTTCCATACAGCTCGGGAGCTGCACGCGTCCTGCTAGACCTGCGAGGTTCGGTAGTATTCTCTTTCGAAGTTTCATGATCATTATCATTAGTTCCCTCTTCAACTGGTGAAGCCAACTCCGGAACTACTTCTGGCGCGGCGCTACTCGCCATACTTTGAAGAGAAGGTTCAATAACCTCTTCGAGTTCTACCTTCCGACTACTCACACCTTTCGCGAGAAACTCTTTCTCTAGAAAGGATCCATTCTTGGCAACAAAAACCTTGCTCTCGGATCTGTGATAGAAGGAATACCCAATAGTTTCCTTAGGGTATCCTATGAAGACGCATTTTTCAGCTTTGGATTCGAGTTTATCCGGTTGAAGTTTCTTCACATAAACATCGCATCCCCAAACTTTAAGAAATGACAGCTTAGGTTTGTTTCCAAACCACAATTCATACGGTGTCTTTTCAACGGATTTAGATGGTGCCCGATTTAAAGTGAATGCAGCAGTTTCTAGTGCATAACCTCAAAATGAGAACGACAAGTCCGTCAGAGACATCATAGATCGAACCATATCCAATAAAGTACGATTACGACATTCCGACACACCATTTCTCTATGGTGTTCCGGTAGATGTGAGTTGTGAAACAATTCCACACTCTTTCATGTGAGTGCTAAACACGTAACTTTGATACTCACCTCCACGGTCGGACCGTAGAAATTTGATCTTTCTATTACGATAATTTTCCACTTCATTCTGAAATTCCTTGAACTTTTCAAAGGTTTCAGACTTGTGTTTCATCAAGTAGATATAACCATATCTACTCAAATCATCCGTGAAAGTAACAAAATAACGATATCCACCTCGCGCCGACACACTCATTGGACCACATACATCAGAATGTATGATTTCCAATAAATCTGTCGCCCGTTCCATTGAACCGGAAAACGGCGTTCTGGTCATCTTGCCCATAAGGCATGGCTCACATGTATCAAATGATTCAAAATCAAGTGATTCTAAAAGTCCATCAGAATGGAGCTTCTTCATCCGTTTAACGCCAATATGACCTAGACGGCAGTGCCACATATATGCGGATATATCATCATTAAGTTTAATCCTTTTAGCATCAACATTATGAATATGTGTAACATTATCATCGAGATCTAATAGAAATAAACCATTCATCATTGGTGCATGACCATAAAAGATTTCATTCATATAAATAGAACAACCATTGTTCTCGGATTTAAATGAATAACCACTTCGCATCAAACACGATCCAGATACAATGTTCAGGCTCAGTGCAGGCACCAGATAACAATTATTCAAGTTTATTACTAATCCTGACGGCAAGTGGAGAGGTAGCGTTCCGACGGCGATCACAACGCTTGATACATTGCCGACACACATCTTGACCTCACCCCTTGCTAGCGGTCGCTTGTTCCGCATCCCCTGATTCGAGTTACAAATATTAGCAACCAACCAAGATCAAATACCTGTGTGCACGCAAGCACTAGTCAAGTACACATCAATAACATGTATATCATATATACCTTTGTTTGCCTTGACGGCCTTCTTGTATGCCAAATACTTGGGGCAGTTGCGCTTCCAGTGGCCAGTCCCCTTACAATAGTAACACTCGGTATCAGACTTAGGTCCAACTCGAGGTTTCTTTTCAGGAACGTCAACCGGCTTGCCGCCCTTACATCCCTTTCGTTTCCCCTTCTTGTCTTTCTTGAAACCAGTGTTCTTATTGATCATCAACACTTGATGTTCCTTTTTGATCTCCACTTCTGCAGTTTTAAGCATTGACACAAGCTCGGGGAGAGACTTCTTCATGCCTTGCATATTATAGTTCATCACAAAGCTTTTATAGCTAGGTGGCATAGACTGCAGAACACGATGGATGCCTAAGTCAATGGGAATCGATATTCCTAAGGACACAAGCTTATCGGCGTAACCCGACATCTTGAGTACATGCTCACTTACGGAGCTGTGCTCTTCCATCATGCAGCTAAAGAACTTTTCTGAATCATTGTAGCTCTCTACAGCAGCATGTGTGTCGAAAATCATTTTCAACTCACCCACTGTATCAAATGCATTGTCATGTTCGAAACGCTTTCGAATTTCCGGCTCTAGCCCATACAATATGCCGCAATGAACTAAGTTGTGGTCCTCCTAATGAGTCTAATAGACATTCTTCTCCTCGTCAGGGGCATCCTCAAAAGGTGGGGGGCCTAGCGGCGCTTCTAGCACATATTGCGTTTGTGCAGCAGAGAGGAGAATCCTCAAATTCATGGACCATTCGGTAAAGTTGCTACCGTTCGTTGAAGTTTCTCTTTCTCCATGAACACATCGAAATTAAAAGCAGGTGGTGCCATGTACAACAGAATTTGTAAAGTTTAGACTAAGTTTATGATAGATTGAGTTCAACTAATCCATATTACGAATGAACTCCCACTCAAAAACGACATCCCTCATGTCCTTTTGGTGATTACATGAACGAAATCCACTACACCAAGTCCGATCATCACGTGAGTCGGTGTAGCTTCAAAGGCGAGCATCAAATGGGCATCATATCTACTATATGACTCATGCTTAACCTTTCGGTCCGTGTTCCGAGGCCATGTCTGTACATGCTAGGCTTGCCAAGTAAGAACCTTAGTATCCGCGTGTGTATCTGTCTTACACCTGAAATATGGTCGTGGATCGAAGAACACCCGATCATCACGTGATATCTTGGTGCGACGAAAACATAATCGGTGCATACTAAAGGAAGAACACATTCTTATCTTGATATTTAAATGAGGGATCATCTTATGATGCTAATAAAACGCCAAACAAGCAATATAAGATGCTATCAAACACCACATGTTTATTAGTGGAATGATATGGTTCCCGCATATGATCTCTATCATGTGCACCGTGGTATGATCACTATCATACCTTTATGTGTAAGGCCAAGGTCTATGGAACTTACATGTTATGTGTGTTGTAAGAGTATCATCTCATACTTCTACTTACAACATCATCATATCATAACACTAGCCCAGCAACAATCTAAACTAGACGCCTCTAATTTATCCATAGCAAGTTTTTACGTGGCTTAGGGCTTTCGAGATAGAACCGTTCATACCTACGAACATGAGCCACAACGAGGATAACCAAATTGTTGATAACTTATTGCAAAATAGATATTGACTATAGTAGGAGAGACAGACATCCGCTAGCCACTTATGCAAACTAGTTGCATGTCAAGCATGGAACAGGTCTCATGTGCGAGGACATGTAAAGTTTGTCCGGGCCGCTTCATCCCACTATGCTATCAATATCCAAAATTGCAACTAAGGAGAAACAACATGATAATCATCACCCACATACTCATATGTGTACTACCCGTGTAAAGCATCTACGCATAGATCCGGCTCTGATACCCTGTAGGGTTCGCAGCATAAAAAACAAAAAAAATTCTACGATGGGAACAACTATGTACCAAGATCTATCTACTAGATACAAAAAACAGGCGGATGTATATCCGTAGAGAACATACCCTTGAAGACCGACAAAGCTTAATGAGTTAAACTCGTGGTGATGTAAACGATCTCTTGCCGATCTCAAGATCAAGAGGAAGTCCTAGCGGCGCAAATCAGCAGCGCATTCGTGCTTGCACACACGTCCGAGGCACCAAGAAACCTCCGCCTCCTCGCTCCAGCGATGTAGCGGAAGCACAACTCTTTCTTGCCGAATAGCCAGCGGGAACATGTATATCGCTAGTCCGAGATCATGGGGGATAAATTCTAGAGGGGGAGAGAGATCCTTCCCGAGGAGGTGTGAGTGAGAAGTGAGGAGGGGGTGCCTTTTATAGGAGAGGGGGGACCCCAAGGGGGTTGCCGGCGCATGGGGGCTGCCCCCTTTCCCTCCCCTCTTCATGTGGGTGGACACTCCACTCACAAATTTCCTTTAAATTCCCTCCACTCAAAATCCCACTCAAACTTGCCATTAAATTTCCACCAAATTTAAGGCAAACTCTCATTAAATAAAACTCTTTTTATTTATTCAGAATTTTGTCAATTACTTTAATGACAAACATTCACATATAACCCCTTGCTAGAATTCTATTTCACATGTAAAAACACTTTCTGCAATTTCACCCGAAAACCTGTTCCGGTATCTAGTGAAATAAATTCATGCGCTTGTTATTCTTTCCGGCATGAAACTTTTGCTCCAATTGGATGTCGGTGTCTCTTAAGTGTGTCACCCTACGGTTGGTGAATAATGCGGACATGATCGAGACCCCTCTCGGATCAATAATCAGAAGCGGGATCTGGAGACCCATACTGACTCCCACACATTCGACGATGACTTTCTTGTGATCGTCGGAACCTTTTACGCTCGTATCTTAATCCCTTTGTTTAGCGATATATTACATGTCCGAGATTCGATCATCGGTATTTCCATACCTAGTTTGATCTCGTTACTGACATGCACTCTTTTCTTGTTCCCGTGATATAACATTCTAGTGATCAAATCACTTGCTTGCAAGCTAACCAATGTGATATCACCGAGAGGGCCCAAAGTATATCTATCCATCATCGGAATGAACAAATTCCACTATCGATCCATGGGCCTCAACATAACACTTTATTACTTCTGAACCCATCTTTATAATCACCCTGTTACGGTGTGACATTTGATGTTATCAAGAAACTCTTCCGGTGTTAGTGATAGACATGATCTCATGGTCTAAGGATTAGGATCACTTCGTAAGTTGTTATAGCAATATAAACTCAATGACTTTGATCATAATGCTATACTTCGGATGAATGTTCATCACATCATTACACTAATGTTGTGATCCCGTTATTAACAACATCCAATGTCTAGGATCAGGAAACCTTGATCATCTTGTTAATCAACGAGCTAGTTTACGAGAGAGGAATAACTAGGAACTTTCTGTTTGTTTATTAAACACACATGTATTAACGTTTCCGTATTAATACAATTATAGCATGCAAAATAAACATCTATCATATACTTGGAATACACATAATAAACACTTTATTATTGCCTCTCAGGACATATTCCCTTCACCAACTGCATCTATGACTAGAAGTCCACCTTCAGGTTATCATCCGAACCCCCTCTAGTATTAAGTTGCAAGCAACAGACAACTTCTTTAAGCAAAGTGTGTAAGGTAAACAATCCACTTGTTATATGAACAAGAGGTCGTTGTTTTCTCCCTAGTAGCAACAGCACATCTACAACTGAAGAGATTTCTGTCACTTCCCTTGGAAACTAGAGGCATGAACCCACTATCGAGCATAAATACCCCCTCTTGGAGTCACTAGCAACTACTTGGCCAAGATAGCTACTAACACTGGAGAGCATGCAAGATCACAAACAACACAGACATGATAGAATCATAAAGACAAAACCATTAATCAATCTGACATAGTAATATCAATATCCATCGGATCCCCGCAAAAACAACATGCATGATTTCAAATAGTTTAGATCTTGATCATGAATGGAGCTCACAAGATCTATACATGAAAGCACAAGGAGGATATGCAACCATCTAGCTACTACATGGACCCATAGACCAAGGTGGAACTACTCACGCATCATACCGGAGAAGAAGGCCTCCGTGATGATCTCCCCTCTGGCAGGGTGCCGGGAAGAACTTCAGATCCCCTCGATCTAGGGACGATGGTGGCGGCGGCTACAGACGGTTTCGTGGAGTTTTGATAGGGTGCCTAGGGTTTCTGCATCAGGGGCTTCTTATAGGCAAAGAGGCGATGCAGGGGGGTGCCAGGGGGCCCACACCCTGCCTAGGCGCGGGCCAGGCTTGGCCGCGCCTGGGGGGGTGCGGCCACCCCGTGGAGTTTCTCCGTCTCGTCTTCTGGATACGTGTCGCCCATGGTAAAATATTGACTTTGGATTTTGTCCCGTCCAATTCCGAGAATATTTATTTTATGCCTTTCTTGAACCAAAAATAGGAGAAAACAAGCAACTTGCACTATGGCAACTTGTTAATAGGTTAGTTCCAGAAAAGATATAAAAACACCTCGAAGTGTAGACAAAGCAAAGCAAAGTAGATACTAAACAAGCACAGAACATACAAAATTATAGATACATTTCCAACATATCAAGCATCCCCAAGCTTAACTCCTGCCCCTCCTCGAGTAGGTAAGTGAGAAAAATAATAATTTTTGAGGTGACATGCACCATCAAAACCAAGATCAAACCATTTGCAAGCCTTGAAAGTTGGGATCAAAGAACTCTAAATATGTGCATGAAAGATGGAGTTCTAACAGTAAGACAAAGTAACTATGCATGCAACATGAAAAGCTGCAACAAAGATCATGAATAACATGCATTGAAAAATGTTTGTTTGTTTCACATACAGAAAACATGTCATAGTGGCAATTAGCTTCTCCCTCATAGAGTAGCAAATAGATGCATAGGACACCTTCAAAGTTCACAAGGGTGACTAGAAACAAATAGCACAAGAACAAGTAATATCACAATATGCATCAATCAATAAGTTTTGGGAGACTGCACATAGAACTAAGAATGGCAACTATGCTCTCTTAATGGTGCCTAGAGGTAGAAGGTGGAGACTCAATAATAGTGTAAGAAAGGCCCTTCATAAGGGAAGCAGGGATTTCAAGTTTCAAAAAGAGCTTCCAAAAATTATGGTACTTGTTAGCTTTCAGCCCTCATTGCCCCTATCATAAGCATCTTGAAGTGATTAAGGTTAAAGTGAACAAACTATGGAGTATATGCTTGACAAAGTATAAGTTGGCAATCTCAAGTCCCTTGAATATGAGGGCCACACCTCATGCTACTCAACTTCACTCACCTGTAAGTTCTTGTCATTGTAAGTACATGCGTATCATAGAGAACCGCCAATGGGGTACCCCTTGCACATGGTACAGGAGCTATCCCATAACCAAAATGACAAGCCAAGTAGACAATGAGCATCTCCGCGATCTTTTTATTTACTATGTGCATAGCTGTTTATTGAGGATGCCTCATAGATAGCTCACTATGGTGATGCTAAAAGTTTCCACCATGATTAGGCATGTCTTAGGCTAGCGGCCCAGGCGTTTCTAACACAAAATACATATTCCATGGACTTACAAGTTCCCTCTTTATTTCACACCGGTGACATCCATAGACAAAAGAGCATGATATCAACCGAGTACAAAGTACAAGTGCAATGTTGAAAACGTTCCCCATGACAACATGGTTCTGCTAATTGCAATGTATAAGTGCAATCATATACAACATAGACGACACAATGGTTCAAGTTTATTAGGGGAAAAGAATATAAAGTGTGACATCAAGTTTGTGAGGGCTTTAATCACTAAGTTTTCACATAACAAAATAGTTTTTAATTTGAAGATAGCTGAAAACAAGAATATACTTGCAATGGTAAAACACACCATGCATAGGAGTTTATAGTGGACACTTTGGAAAAACTTGGTTTCTTGGGAGTTGGAAGCATGAGTAGAGCTTACTCATACAAGTGGAGGCTAGCAAAATACTGGGAGCAACCAACTAAGAGAGCAATAGTGGCCATAATCATGCAGAGCGACAAAACATTACTAATCAAAGCATAGAGTGGTACTACATGTCAAGGACTAAATGATCATAGAGGCTATGGTGACTTGTCATAGTCATAACATGGTGTGATCATGTGCCAAGTCAACCCAAACAAAGCATCAAAGGAGAATACCACAATACTATGCTTGTGTATGCTAAAACAACACATAATTTCTTCAAGGCACACTAAGCAATCCCAATTGTTTGGAACAAGACATGCTACGGCAATAATCACGAAGCATAAGGTCAAAAAAACACCTATCATGTCATGCTAAAGTCTAAGCCACAGTCAATGCAAGCTCCTCTTACACTTCCAAGAAGGAACTTCCTACTCCTGTCCAACACCAAGCAACTTATTTGCAAAAACATAGCGAGAACGAGGGTCCAAAATACTTTATTCAAGCAAACTAAAAAACCTAAGAAAAGCAAATGAAAACTAAGACGCTCCAAGAACAACACAACAGTGCATGAAACAATAAAAACGAAGTGTCTAGACAGACCTGAGCTTTTTATTAATGAAGAAGGGGATGCCTTGGGCATCCCCAAGCTTTGACGCTTGTACCTCTTGGATATTTCTTGGGATGACACCATGGTGGCATCCCCAAGCTTGAGCTTTTGTCCATTCTTCATCTCATTATATCATTCTCTCTCTACACCTGAATTTTTTTCCTTCATACAAAACTTCACACAATCTTCATTAGCAACATTAGTTTATTCAAAAGATATTAGACCTCTGGCAAAGCTTTGGAACAGCAAAACCTTTCACTAAAAAGACAATCTACTGTAGTAACTCCTTCATAAAGCTCAATTCCCCAAAAGAGAACTCAAAAAGGAATCAATAAGAAGCAAATGCAAATAATGGCAGAAATCTATCAAAACAGACTAGCAGGTAGAAACCGATTTTTTTCGAAAATCTTATGTTGCTCAAATAAAAAAGTGTTGAACTAACAAAAGTTATCTAACATACTGGGGGATTTATTCATAAATTATCCGCTCATTCCAAGTTACAGAGACTCCTCACGAAGTTTTATGGTGGAGGATAGAAATCTGTTTCGGGACAACAACTCCCCAAATCTTACTTCCCTCTCATTAGAGGTCATTCTTGGCACAAAAATCAAACAAAAAGGATAAGAAGAGGTCATTACTAAAGTAATAACTTCCAAGACTCAAGGAAACTCTTGGGTTATCTCCCAACAAGTACTTTTCTTTAACGCCTTTAAGTTAGGCTTGATAGTTTGAGAAGATGCTCACATAAGAAATATTGATTGAAGTAAAAGAGAGCATCAAGAAGAAAATTCAAAACACATTTAAGTCTAACCCACTTCCTATGCATAGGAATCTTGTAAAGAAACAAGTCACATAAGCACAAATCAACAAGCATAGGAAAGCAAAACAAGTGCAAAACTTTCAACATAAAGAGAGCAAACTTAATATTATTGAGATACATAAGGCCATGTTTCCCTCACTCATAATAACTTTCAGTAGCATCATGAATAAAATCAACAATATAACTATCACAAAAAACATTATTATCATGATCCACATGCATAAAATGATTATTACTATCCACATAAGTTGTGGGAGCAAATTCAACAAAGTAGCTATTATTATTATTCTCATCACCATAATCATCAAATATAGGAGGAATATTGTGATCATAATCATTTCCTCCTCAATAGTAGGTGGACTAAAAATATCAATATCATCATTGTAATCATCATAAATTGGAGGTAAAGTATCATCATAGGCAATAGAATTTTCAGAATTGGTACCAAAGAGGTGTTCAATATCAAAAGTAGTGTGCTTTTCCCAATCATGATCACTACTATAGATAACAGGCATAGGAACATCATCACAAGTTTTACCCATAGTAGATATTTCAAAATAATCCACAGGAGCATAACATTCATCCTCCTCTTTTTCATCTAATGAGCTTCCTGTTTCAGCAATTTCTTCTTCCATGGGCTCCTGCAAGGCATTAGTCTCTTCCATTTGTGGAAAGCACCTATTAAAATATTCAAGAATATAGCTATTTTCTTACTTTTAATTATCAAAGAAAAATTTAAGTATCTTATAAACCTCGCATTCATAAGGTGCATCATCAGTATTTTCAAACAAACTGGCAAGTTCAAATGCACCCTTGAAGGCAATAAATTCTTCAATTTGTTCCACATTATCAAAGTTATAATTTCCTTTAACATAAGAGGATATGGTAACATTATCATTATACTCACATTGAAAAGGCAGGTGTTTATACCTCCTATAGCAACAAGATTTATCAAAGCAATAAGTAACATTATAAGTAGAGCACACCTCTCTAGCAATAGTATTCAACTTATCAATTTGTTCCCATAAGTGTTTCCCTTTTTGTAACAAACGGTGTTCCTTATAATAATACTTTTTTATTCCGTGAACCCACCTTGCCAATAAGAACTAGTTTCAAAGAAACCATCCATTGATAGAAAGCATGACCAAGCAAGGCAATAACGGACCAGCAACTAGAGCAAGAACTATTTTTTTTGTGTTTTTGAATAGGGAAAGCAAACCAAACTAAACTAATTTGTTTGGAGTTTTTGAAAAGAGGAAAACAAAACCAAGTAAAAGAAACTAAGCAAACTAAAAACAAAGTAAAGAGAAAGTAAGTGGAGGACTCCCCCTGTGAAGACGTCCTTAGCCTCCCCAGCAACGGCGCCAGAAAGTCTTGATGGTGCTCGACATGGTGCACTTCGTTGGAAACCCCAAGAGCAAGGTGTGAAGAGCACATCACCAAGTTTCCCTCAGTAGAGACCGAGGTTATCGAACCAGAAGGAGGAAGGAAACATCATACAGGTGTTGCAAACAACGTGGATACCTACACAACATAAACTCAAGACTTTGTCCCAACGAATTAGTGAGGTTGTCAAGCTCACCAGTTTGCTGTAACAAAGGATTAACTGTATGGTGTGGAAGGTAATGGTTTGCAGCAAGTAAAAAAGTAACAGTGGAAGATGTATCAATGGTAAATATTAGACCGGGGGTCCATAGTTCACTAGAGGTGCTCTCCTTAGATAAACAACATGGCATGAAGGGTAAACAAATTACAGTAGGGAAATTGACAGGAACTGAGCAAGGCATAACAATGCAATACTAGTTAGAAATATACTATGAGATTCGATTGGGCAATACAACAAGATACATAGACCGCCATCCAACTACATCTATGACTATAAGTCCACCTTCAGGTTATCATCCGAACCCCCTCCAGTATTAAGTAGCAAGCAACAGACAACTACTTTAAGCAAAGTTTGTAAGGTAAATAATGCACTTGTTCTATGAACAAGGGACCGTTGTTTTCTCTCTAGTAGCAACAACACATCTACAACCGAAGAGATTTCTGTCACTTCCCTTGGAAACTAGAGGCATGAACCCACTATCGAGCATAAATACTCCCTCTTGGAGTCACTAGCAACTACTCGGCCAAGATAGCTACTAACAAAGGAGAGCATGCAAGATCACAAACAACACAGACATGATAGAATCATAAAGACAAAAACATTAACCAAACTGACATAATAATCTCAATATCCATCGGATCCCCGTAAACACAACATGCATGATTACAAATAGATTATATCTTGATCATGAACGGAGCTCACAAGATCTATACATGAAAGCAGAAGGAGGAGATACAACCATCTAGCTACAACATGGACCCATAGTCCAAGGTGGAACTACTCACGCATCGTACCGGAGAAGAAGGCCTCTGGGAAGATCTCCTCTCCAGCAGGGTGCCGGGAAGAACTTCAGATACCCCCGATCTAGGGACGATGGTGGCGGCGGCTACAGGCAGTTTCGTGGAGTTTTGATCGGGTGCCCAGGGTTTCTGCATCGGGGGCTTCTTATAGGCGAAGAGGCGAGGCTGGGAGGCGACCAGGAAGCCCACACCCTGCCTAGGTGCGGGCCCACCCCTGGCCACGCTAGGGGGTGTGGCGGCCCTGGCTCGCCCCTCCATATCTCCCCTGGACTTCGTGTTCCCCACAGAAAGAAATTGACTTTGGCTTTTGTCCCGTCCAATTATGAGAATATTGATTTTCTGCCTTTCTAGAACCAAAAACATAAGAAAACAGGCAACTGGCACTGTGGAAACTTGTTAATAGGTTAGTTCTAGAAAATATATAAAAACACCTCAAAGTGTAGACAAAGCAAAGCAAAGTAGATATTAAACAAGCATGGAACATCAAAAATTATAGATACGTTTCCGACGTATCAGGCCCCACTACAATGGGATGGATGGACAGAAGATGTTGTGCAAGTTCTCATTGCAAGCACGCATGACTATATATGGAGCACATGCCTAGGATTGTTTAGTACTTGGATGCTTATTCTTATTTATCTGCAATGCCCTAAATCTTGAAGTTACATGTTTAGACTCGTCCATGCAACGCCCGTCCATCCATCCCTATGACTACCGCGCTCATATCCTACCGTTTGCTACTACAGTTACTATTGCTCTTGTTTTACTGCTGCTGTTACTTTGCTATTGCTACTACAGAACTGTTGCTACTGATAAACTTCTGTGAGCAAGAACTATTTCCAGGTGCTGCTGAATTGACAACTCAGTTGTTAAGGCTTGCAAGTATTCTTTGGCTCCCCTTGTGTCGAATCAATAAATTAGGTAATACTACCCGCGAAGACTGTTGCGATCTCCTATACTTGTGGGTCATCACTAATTAAACATGTCCATAGGTTTATGGAGTGAAGTGTTAATAAAAATAATATGGACAAGAAGCATCACACTTACCAATACACAACTCAAAGTAGAAAGCAACTCACCATTATATAACTTATCTTGCAACATGTATGGGAGTCACAATAAAGATGCACAAGGATAAATCATAATTGGGATTGGAAAACTTTGTTCTTGGTCAGAGAACAGTTGTCAAACAGTTTTCAAGCAAAGCTTTTATAAGGAAGTTTATAACAAGAGTCCTTTTTTCTCAAACATAAAAGGCTTTTCACAATGATGGCTTTCAAAGTAATACTCATTTTGATAAGAGTCTTGTGCAAACAAGGAAGATAAAGAACATGATTGAATAAATCATCATAAGAATGCTTGAAACACAACAACTCAAATGCTTGTTGTAGATAGAGAGGAATAGGTTTACTGACTCAACTTAGAAGTAGAAGAAAGGCCCTTCATAGAGGGAAGTAGGGATTTCAAGTTCATAAAGAGATTTCAAAAGATTATGGTACTTACTAGCTTTGAGCTCTCATTGCCCCTATCATAAGCATCTTGAGGTGATTAAGGTTAAAGTGATCAAGGATGGAGTATATGCTTGACGAAATATAAGTTGGCAATCTCATGTCCCTTGAGTACGAGTGTGGCTCCTCGTGCTACTCAACTTTAGTTACTGGTAAGTTCTTGTCATAGTAAGTACATGTGTATCATAGAGAACCGCCAATGGGGTACTCCTTGCACATGATACATGAGCTATCCCATATCAAAATGACAAGGCAAGCAGACAATAAGCATCTCAACGATCTTTTTATTTGCTATTTGCATAGGTCTTTATTGAGGATGCTTCACAGATAGCTCACTATGGTTATGCTGCAAGTTTCCACCATGATTAGGCATGGCTTAGGCTAGCGGCCCAGGCGTTTCTCTAACACACATACATGACTCCATGGACTTATAAGATCCCCTTTTATTTCACGCCGACGACATCCGCAAACAAAAGAGCATGATATCAACCGCGTACAGTGTACATGTGCAATGTTGAAAGCGTTCCTCGTGATAGCACGGTTCTGCTAATTCCAACGTATAGATGCAAGCATATACAACTTCGATGACACAGTGGTTCAAGTTTATTAGGGGCAAGAAAATAAGGTGTGCCATCATGTTCCTTAGAGCTTTACTAACTAGTTTTCACATAACAAAATAATTTTTAATTTGAAAGATAGACGAAGCTTGAGAATTTACTTGGAATAGCAATAATGTTAATAGGTAGATATGGTGGACACAAATGGCACGGGTTTTGGTTTAAAGGATTGGATGCATGAGAAGTGTTCCATCTCAATACAGGTTTTTGGCTAGCAAGGCTGGGTAGCAAGAAAAAGAGTTGAAGGAAACAAACAAATATACAAGTAATAAAGTCAAACATGCAATCTTCCTTGAAGACATAAAAGATCTTAAATAAAGAATACTAAGCTTATGAGCCAATCAAGAAAGAAAATAAATGATACAAAATACCTGTAAGTGCTTTTCTCTTTTCCTTTCAAACCTCAAAAAGTGTTGCTACTGACCAGAGCTTGGTTTGCCAAAACCAATTTAGATCTACTTGATGCTCCCAAAGTGATACCAATACTAATCAACAAGATGAATCATATAATAGAGATTGCAAACTAAAATAAGAAGTGCAAAAAGTAAAAGATGAGACTTCTCATTAATATTCCATAAAGGCACTCGCACCAAGGGATACATAGGTAACCAACTAAAGGAGAGATATTTCCACAATGCAAACCATCCTATATGATAACTTCTCTACCCAAGATATAACTCTACTAAAAAGGTAAAAAGATAAAAGATAATGATGTGATACCGCAGCACTCCCCCAAGCTTGGAACAAGCCAAGGGGATGCCAAACCTGATGACGAATTACTCCTTCGGTGGTGGTGGTGTTCCCTTGATGAGCTTTTCAATCAGCTTCCTCAAATCCTCAATCTCGAAGGCCAGAGTACGACTCAACTCCGAATTATGCTCAATGCAGTTCATGATCATGTCGGACCAAAAGTCCTAGTCCTTGTTATTCTTTCCCCACTCTTCCTTAGCGTGTTCCTTCCCAGCATGGTTAGAACGAGGCAAATCCCAACTAGAGGGCAACTTCCCTTTGGGCACCTTTTGGAATTGTTACTCATGTATAAGAGTATGGAAGGGGTTCTTGGTACATGGAGGAAGTGACCATCGAGCGAGGCAATGATGCGGAGGTTTACCTTATGTAGACATCCGTGCTGTCCTCCTAAGCTTAGTAGGATTTTCCACCACTCCAATGCTTGCAACGATAGTGCGGGTGTCCGGATGCTCATCCTCCTTCACGTCCTCTTCATCCCCAACCAGGATCTCCTCCTCCTTCACGTCCTCTTCATCCCCAACCAGGATCTCCTCCTCCTTGTGGTGTTGAGGATCATCTTTTGCGGGCTTCTTGCCCTTGTCGTTGACGGAGACCATGGTGCCTCTAAACTTGAGAAAAAATTCTGACAGAAACAGATCGGAATGAAAACACGATGAGAATACGATATACGAACCTCGGGGGATCCGAGGGGTTATATATTACGAAGTTTTACTGCATAAGGAAGGTACTGTGCGAAAACGAGGCGGAGATGGACTCTAGGGGGCTCACACCCCTGGTGGCGCGACTAGCTGGGGCCCGCATCACTGGTGGCTGTGGCCCACCTAGGCTCTGTTTCCTCCTCTATTTCGTCTCGTAACCTTCCATATGTAAAAAAACATCAAAAATATAAAGAAAAAGGGTTTTTTATGAACCTTATGTTTTCACCACTTTTACCTATTCAAAGACGGACTCTGCATATTCCTTCTCTCCAACACCTAGAAAATCCTTTCATACAAAGACTCACACAATCTTTATTAGCAACATTAGTGTATACAAAAACCACTACAAGAAATGTGTTCACTTGTGACCTTCTCGTAGTGACGCGAAATGAAATCATCATAGATTTATGAGGATTTCGCAAAAGATGGTCACATGCCATATAGAGAGGTCAAAACCATATACGTTTACGACGTTTTGTGTCAAAATCGTCGTAATTTCATCAGATAAAATTGTCATAATCTGCTCAATACGATTTAAGATCTTACTTGTAGCTTATTATGATGAATTTAAATCATCGTAGTGTCTAAATTCTGATTTATTGATATGACTAGTCGGCCACATCAGCAATTGGACATATGTGTCATGTCTATGTGCCATTTTTTGCATACGTGTTTTGTCCATGTGTTAATATTTATCTACGTGTTAATATTTTGCCACAACCAATCTAACAAGATGGACCCACCACCAACCACATCATACTGACAGGAAGACCCCACCAGCGAACTGACAGAAGGACCCCACCGGCCTTACAAGCAAGCCCCATGCGCGACCTGACGAGTTGGCCCCACTAGCGAACTGATAGATAGGCCCCGCCTCCTTTGTGAAATTCCATAAAAATACATCCCTATGGGGAATCAAACACGCGACCTCCTAGCCTCACACCCGCACGCTAACCATCAAGATACAAGCTACTTATAGGAAACGAAGCGATGGGCATTAATAAACATAACCTCGTCTGTTGGGCCTGGGCCTAAATGGACCATGACCTCTAATTCTTCTCTCGTTTCATTTTTTCTTTAAACTTTTCCGCACGCGGCCCACATGCCATTCAGCTAGGCTAGATTCACATAGGTACAAAACACACAACCACGCCAATGACTAGTCAGCGTCCCATGGCCCAGCCATCATTTTCTATGGCTAGCTTTCTTTAGGTGAGAAAAGGTTCTGTTTCTATAAATTTTTCTTTAAAATTCTAGAAAAATATTTTATATGGCATAATTCATATCTTTTTATTGGTAAGTTAAAATAAAATGTTCTATATATATAAATTGATAAAAAATATGAAGATTACATCTATAATTAAATATGGATAACTAAAATTCCAAATCTTTTTACATATTTATAAATTACTTAAATCTTGCATAATTCATAATTTTTAATCCGTGAATCGGAAATCGACAAATAATATGTATAAATTACAAATTTTCTAATGACATATTTTCAACATGATGCCACGCGAAGGTTTCATATAGTTCGGACCATTTTTGAAATTTTAATGCCCGTTTCAAAAAATGGTCAAAATAGCGGGCGTGAAGGTTCTTATCTAAGGGATGATCCTCGCCAAAATTGCATTGGATCTCTGATGAAAAATCATATTGTGAGTCTAAAAATAATTTTTTTCTAAAAATCATGAGCATCATATCATGTACCTGTATTCAAACCGGACCCACTTCCTACCGATTCGGCAGGAATTTGTCTTTTTCGCCAGCAGTGGATGGAAAGGTTTGAGATACCCCGGTTGGGCCATTGTACATGTAACGTGGTCTACTATTTTTATAAAATGTGGTGGTACCATTCTAAACTGTCATTTGGTGGTTGCTTCACAAAACACCCCGGGTTTTGCGCTCGGAAAATGGAAAATGGGTTTTCTGTGTGTCGAAAAGGAAAACTTCCTCCTGCAACATTGTTCGCCATCCCAAGATGCACTCGCGTGCACAATACGGGCATAGTATCACAAACTATGCCCTGATTCTAGCCATAACATTGGCCATTTGACCCGAAAGCCATGAAACCTCAGACATGATAGGTCGTTTCTGAGAAGGTTTTTTCGAGACGCAATCAATTTACCAAGTTTGATATTTTTCCTTGGAACTATGTCACAAAACATGACGCCACGCAAAGGTTTCACATAGTTCGGACTGTTGGAGATATGCCCTAGAGGAAATAATAAAAGTGGTTATTATTATATCTTTGTGTTTATGATAAATCTTTACATTCATGCTATAATAGTATTAACCGGAAACATTAATACTTGTGTGATTTGTAAACTAAATTAGAGTCCCTGGTAAAGCCTCTTTATAATACTAGCTTGTTGGTTAATAGATGATCGTGGTTTCTCGATCATGAACATTGAGATGTTATTAACAACAAGATCATAGCATTAGGAGAATGACATGATGGACATACTCCTATAGATAAGCGTAGCATTAAGATCAAATCATTTCAATAGTTCATTTTCTATAAGCTTTCTGATACATAGTAACCTAATTCCTTTGACCATGAGATCATGCTAATCACCATCACCGGAAGGATGCTTTGATGACATCAGACACCACACCATAACTGGGTGGCTATAAAGGTGGCATTGAGTGTTCGGAAAGTATGTGTTGAGGCACATGGATCAAGAGTGGGATTTGTCCATCCATATGACGGATAGATATACTCTGGGCCCTCTCGGTGGAATGTCATCCAATTGGCTTGCAAGCATGTGACTGTCTCACAAGGGATCACATATCACGGGAACGAGAAAAGAGTACTTATCCTTAATGAGGTTGAACTAGGTATGCAGAGATACCGATGATCAAACCTCGGATAAGTAAACTATCGCGAGACAAAGGGAAATCGGTATCGTATGTAAGTGGTTCATTCGATCGCAAAGTAATCATAGAAATATGTGGGAGCCATATGAATTTCCAGATTCCTCTATTGGTTATTGATCGGAGAAGTGTCTCGGTCATGTCCGCATAATTCACGAACCGTAGGGAGACACACTTAAGGATTCGATGTTGTTTAGTAGATATGGAATGTAAGTAGGGATACCAAATGTTGTTCGGAGCCTCGGATGGGATCCGGGATATCACGAGGAGATCCGAAATGGTTCGGAGAATAAGATTCATATAAGGAAAGTCCGATTCCGTAGTTCGGGAATGATTTCGATGTTTTCATCGGAGAGGTTCTAGAAGGTTCACCGGACCGGAAGGGGAATGGTCCATGAATATGTCATGGGTAAGTGGAATGATTGGATCATATCCTAGGTCACTTGGTTTGGGCATTTGCAAGAGAGAACTAAAGCTCTAAATTGAAAGTCAAACGGGAGGTTTGAAAAGTCAAACTGGAACAATGGTTTCCTAGTGGAAGAAGGAAAGAGTCCTTCCTTCAATACAACTTGGGTTTGGGTTTGGATTCAAACTCTCCCCTCCCAAGGCTGCCCTCCTCCCATAAATAGAGGGGGAGGGCTGCCCCAAACAATAAAAGAGCCAGCCCTCCCCACCCGTGTGCCGCCGCGCCGCCGCCGCCAACACCTCCTCCTCCTCCTGGCCTTCTAAACCTAGATCGTCGGGAAACCCTACATCCACCATAACTCGCACTGGCTTAGGCGAACCCCTGCGGGATCTTCCCTCTACTTCCGACACCACACTGTCGTGCTGCCGGAATTGCGAGGGGAGAACTACAACCTCCGCTGCCTGCTGGAACAAGGGAGAGGAAGGTCTTCATCAAGTATCGAACGTGTGAACGACTGCGGAAGCGCTGCCGGAATGCAGCGCCGGAAGGATCGTCTACGCGATCTTGAGATCGGAAAGTGTACAACTACATCACCCACGAGAATCTGCTCTCGTTAACCGCTTTGGAATCTTCAAGGGTGAGTACTCTAATCAACTCGTTGCTACAATCTAGTAGATAGATCTTGGCTTGTTTGTGTGCATGCGGTAGATTTTTTTTGTTTTCCATGCTATGAACCCCTACAGTGGTATTAGAGCCGTGTCTATATGTAGATCTGTTGCACGAGTAGAACACAATGGTCATTGTGGGCATTGATGCTTTTGTTGTCGATTGCTTCTTGTGTACTTTGCATCTTGCGGGATGGTGGGATGAAGCGGCCCGGGCTAACCTTACATGACATCGTTCATGAGACTTGATCCACGCTTGACATGCAACTTGTATTGCATAAGTGTCTTTGCGGGTGCCTGTTTCTCCCAACATAGTTAAGATTCAATTTACAACGGGTGATTGACAATACTAGTATCAACATTGTGGTTCTTGTTCGTAAGTTAGAACGACACTTATTGAAAGCCCCAAACCACGTAAAACATGCAAAGAAAATTAGAGGCGTCTAACTTTGTTTTGCAGGGGTGTGCTGTGATGTGATATGGCCATGATTGTGATTATATATGATGTATGCAATGTTCCTTATTGTAAGTCGGCAACCGGCAGGAGCCATATGGTTGTCTTTTAATTCTGTTAAGACCTGCGTGTCTATTATTCAAAGTAGTTGTAATAGTTGATGCTGGTGGACGACAACCATGAAGCGGCGTCATTGACCTTGACGCCATGCCGGTGATGATGGAGATCATGTTCATGCTTGAAGATGGAGATCGGAAGCACAAGAAGAAAGGCCATATCATATCACATATTATGAATTGCATGTGATGTTAATCCTTTTATGCATCTTGTATTGCTTAGTTCGCAACGGTAGCATTATAGGATGATCCCTCAAGCACAAAAAATTCAAGTTATAAAGTGTTCATCCTTAGTAAGCACCATTGCTAAATCTCGTTGTTTCGAAGCACCACGTGATGATCGGGTGTGTTAGATTCTGCGAGTGTATACAACATGAGCAAGCCAGATTTGCTCATGCGGAAGCTAAGGTTTGATCTTGACGAGCCTAGCATGTACAGACATGGTCTCGGAACACGGATCGCCGAAAGGTAAAGCATGAGTCATATAGTAGATATGATGAACATGTTAATTGTTTGCCATTGAAGCTACATCAACTCTCGTGATGATCGGTTTTGATGTGGTGGATTTGGTTCATGTGATCACTAAAACTATTAATTTAACTATTAATTAGAACTCAATTTGTCATAAACTTAGTCTAAACTATTGCAAATATGTTATAGATCAATGGCGGCCCCTACCATCAATTTTAATGCCTTCCTAGAGAAAGAAAAGTTGAAAAACAATGGAAGCAACTTTGCGGATTGGTTCCGCAGTTTGAGGATTATCCTCAATGCTGGTAATTTGACCTATGTGCTGGATGCACCGCTAGGTGACCCACCTGCAGCTGATGCTACCGATGAGGTAAAGAATGTTTTCCTCGCTCGGAAGAATCAGTACTCCATAGTTCAGTGTGCAATCTTGTATGGTTTGGAATCGGAGCTTTAGAAAAGGTTTGAGAACCATGACCCACATGATATTGTCCGTGAACTCAAAATGATATTTGAGGCTCACACGGAAGTTGAGAGTTATGAGGCTTCTGAAAAGTTCTTTAACTGCAAGATGGAAGAGGGCAGCTCCATCAGTGAGCACGTGCTTAAGATGTCTGGGCACGCAAGCAAGCTTCAAAGCTTGCATATAGTGATTCCTAATGCTTTGGGGATTCACCGTGTCCTCCAATCACTACCACCAAGACACAAGAACTTTGTGATGAACTACAATATGCAAAACATGGACAAGTCGTTGCCTGAACTCTTCTCCATGTTAAAGTCTGCGTAAGTGGAGATCAAGAAAGAGCACCAAGTGTTGTTGGTCAATAATACCACCAAATTCAAGAAGCAAGGCAAGTCTAAGAAAAAGGGAAACTTCAAGAAGGGCGGTAAGAAAGTTACCGCGTTGGCGAAGAAGACCAAGGCTGGGCCAAAGCCTGATACTGAGTGCTTTTAATGCAAGGGAGAAGGTCACTAGAAGCGGAATTTCCCTAAGTACTTGGAGGATTTGAAGAACGGCAACATCAAGAAGAAAGGTATATCTGATATACATGTTATTGATGTGTATGTCACTAGTACTTGTAGTAGTGCCTGGGTATTTGATACTGGTTCGGTTGCTCACATTTGTAACTCGAAACAGGTGCTGCAGAATAGACGAAAACTAGCGAAGAACGAGGTGATAATGCATGTTGGAAATGGATCAAAGGTTGATGTGATCGTGGTCGGCACGCTACCTCTTCATCTACCATCGGGATTAGTTTTATACTTAAATAATTGTTATTTGGTGCCTGCGTTGAGCATGAACATTATATCCGGATCATGTTTATTGCGAGACGGTTACTTGTTTAAGTCCGAGAATAATGGTTGTTCGATTTATATGAGTAATATGTTTTATGCACATGCACCTTTGATAGATGGTCTATTCTTATTGGATCTCGATTGTAGAAATACACACATTAATAACATTGAAGCTAAACGTTTGAAATTGAGCGATAACTCGACCTATATGTGGCACTGTTGTCTTGGTCATATTGGATTGAAGCGTATGAAGAAACTCCATTCTGATGGACTTCTTGAATCACTTGATTTCGAATCACTTGAAATATGCGAAGCATGTCTGATGGGTAAAATGACTAAGACTCCATTTTCTGGTATGATGGAGCAAGCTACGGACTTATTGGAAATCATACATACCGATGTGTGTGGCCCAATGAGTGTAGCATCGCACGGTGGTTATCGTTATGTTCTTACCTTCACAGATGATTTGAGTAGATATGGGTATATCTATTTCATGAAACATAAGTCCGAGACTTTCGAGAAGTTTAAGGAATTTGAAAGTGAGGTAGAGAATCAACGTAACAAGAAGATTAAATTTCTATGATCTGATCGTGGAGGTGAATATCTAAGTTACGAGTTTGGCGAGAATTTGAAGAAATGCGGAATACTTTCACAATTGACACCACCGGGAACACCACAACGTAATGGTGTGTCCGAACATCATAATCGAACTCTCTTAGATATGGTTCGTTCTATGATGTCACTTACACATTTACCGCTATCGTTTTGGGGTTATGCATTAGAAACAGCCGCATTAACTTTAAATAGGGCACCATCTAAATCCGTTGAAACGACACCGTATGAATTATGGTTTGGGAAGAAACCTAAATTGTCGTTCCTTAAAGTTTGGGGTTGTGAAGCTTATTTAAAGAAGTTACAGCCCGACAAGCTTGAACCCAAAGCGGAAAAATGCGTCTTCATAGGATACCCTAAGGAAACTATTGGGTATACCTTCTATCATAGATCCGAGGGCAAAATCTTCGTTGTCAAGAATGGATCCTTTCTAGAGAAGGAGTTTCTCTCGAAAGAAGTGACTAGAAGGAAAGTAGAACTTGACGAGGTTATTGAACCTTGTCTCGAACTTGAGAGTAGCGCATCACCGGAAGTAGTTCCTGTGGCGCCTACACCAATAAGAGAGGAAGCTAATGATGTTGATCATGAAACTTCGGTTGAAGTTACTACGGAACCTCGCAGGTTAACGAGAACTCGTACCACTCCTGATTGGTATGATCCCGTTATGAGTGTCATGTTGGTGGATAACACCGATGACCCTGCGACATATGAGGAAGTGATGATGAGCCTAGATTCCAATAAATGGCAAGAGCCATGAAATCTGAGATTGGATCCATGTACAAAAACCAAGTATGGACTTTGGTAGACTTACCGGATGGTCAGAAGGCTGTCGAGAACAAATGGATTTTCAAGAAGAAAACAGATGTTGTTGGTAATGTTACTGTCTATAAAGCTTGACTTGTCGCAAAAGGATTTCGAAAAATTCAAGGGGTTGACTACGATGAGACTTTCTCACCGATAGCGAAGCTAAAGTCTATGAGGATTTTGTTATCAATCGTTGCATATTATGATTATGAGATATGGCAGATGGATGTCAAAACAACATTCCTCGATGGAGACATTAATGAAAAGTTGTATATGATGCAACCCAAAGGTTTTGTCGATCCTAAAGATGCTAACAAGGTATGCAAACTTCAACGGTCGATTTATGGATTGAAGCAAGCATCACGAAGTTGGAATCAACATTTTGATAAGGTAATCAAAAACTTTGGTTTTATAGAAACTTATGGAGAAGCTTGTATTTACAAGAAAGTGAGTGGGAGCTCTGTAGCATTCTTAATACTATATGTATATGACATATTGTTGATTAGGAATTATGTAGACCTTCTTAATAGTGTCAAGGATTATTTGAATAATAGTTTTTCAATGAAAGATCTTGGCGAATTAGCTTACATATTAGGCATAAAGATTTATAGAGATAGATCGAGACGCCTAATATCATTATCACAAAGTACATATTTGGACAAAGTTCTAAAGAGGTTTGGAATGGAAGATAGCAAGAAAGGGTTCTTGCCCATGTTGCCCAATACGACCTTGAGTAAAACTCAAAGTACTACAACGGCAAAAGATAGAGAAAGGATGAGTAAGACTCCCTATGCCTTAGCCATAGGATATCTTATGTATGCCATGCTACGTACTATACCCGACATTGCATATGCTGTTAGTTTGACTAGCAGATATCAAAGTGATCCAGGAATGGATCATTGGACAGCGGTCAAAAACATCCTTAATTACTTGAGAATAACTAAGGATATGGTTCTTTCTTATGGAGGTGATGAACAGCTCGTTGTTGATGGTTACACTGATGCTAGTTGGAACACCGATCCGGATGATTCTAAATCTCAATCTGGATACGTATTTACTTTGAATGGTGCAGCAGTTAGCTGGAGGAGTGCAAAGCAAAGAGTTGTGGCGAGATCTTCAACTGAATCAGAATACATAGCTGCTTCGGAGGCTTCACAAGAGGCGATATGGATGAAGGAGTTCATTACAAAGCTTAGTGTGGTTCTAAGTGCGTTGGACCCAATGTCTATCTATTGTGATAACATGGGCGCCATAGCCAATGCGCAAGAACCAAGGTCACACAAGAAGCTGAAGCACATCAAGCTACGTTTCCACGCTATTCGAGAGCATGTCCAAGATGGTGACATAAAGATTTGCAAAGTACACACAGATCTGAATGTGGCGGATCCGTTGACTAAACCTCTCTCGAGGGCAAAACATGACCAACACCAAACCGCCATGGGTGTTTGGTATATTACCATGTAATCTAGATTAGTTGACTCTAGTGCAAGTGGGAGACTGTTGGAGATATGCCCTAGAAGCAATAATAAAAGTGGTTATTATTATATCTTTGTGTTTATCATAAATGTTTACATTCATGCTATAATAGTATTAACCGAAAACACTAATACTTGTGTGATTTGTAAACTAAATTAGAGTCCCTGGTAAAGCCTCTTTATAATACTAGCTTGTTGGTTAATAGATGATCGTGGTTTGTCGATCATGAACATTGAGATGTTATTAACAACAAGATCATATCATTAGGAGAATGGCATGATGGACATACTCCTATAGATAAGCGTGCACAATACGGGCACAGTGTCACAAACTATGCCCTGATTCTAGCCATAGCATTGCCCATTTGACCCGAAAGACATGAAACCTCAACATGATAGGTCGTTTCTGAGAAGGTTTTTTCGAGACGCAATCAATTTACCAAGTTTGATATTTTTCCTTGGAACTATGTCACAAAACATGACGCCACGCGAAGGTTTCACATAGTTCGGACCGTTTTTGAAATTTTAATGCATGTTTTAAATAATGGTAAAAACGGCGGGCGTGAAGGTTCTTATCTAGGGGATGATCTTTGCTAAACTTGCATTGGATATCTGATGAAACATCATATTGTGAGTCTAAAAATGATTTTTGCAAAAAATCATGAGCATCATATCATGTACCTGTAGTTCAAACCGGACCCATTTCCTACCGGTTCGGCAGGAATTTGTCTTTTTTTCCAGAGGTGGATGGAAAGGTTTGAGATACCCCGGTTAGGACATTGTACATGTAAGGTGGTCTACTATTTTTACAAAATATGGTGGTACCATTCTAAAACTGTCATTTGGTGGTTGCTTCACAAAACGCCCCGGTTTTTGCGCTCGGAAAATGGAAAATGGGTTTTCCGTGCGTCAAAAAGGAAAACTTCCTCCTGAAACATTGTTCGACATCCCAAGATGCACAGACATGCACAATACGGGCGCAGTATCACAAACTATGCCCTGATTCTAGCCATAACATTGGCCATTTGACTCGAAAGCCATGAAACCTCAAACATGATAGGTTGTTTTTTAGAAGGTTTTTTCGAGACGTAATCAACTTACCAAATTTTATACATGAGAATATTCTACTCACAAGTGCATCTTAGAATGAAAAACAATGTTATCACAGAAACTTTTCATTTCCCTTGCACAAAAAATCATTTTTCTTTTCCAAATACAAAAAGTAAGGTGTTTTCTGAACCAACCAATCAAAACACACGAGACAGCCTCTCACGGATCAGCCTTATCGGCCTGATCTGGACCGTTGGTTCCCAATAGAACGTCACGTGGCTCACCCGAAGAAGAACAACCCACTCCCCGCCGTGCCCAGAGTGTAACATCCCAAAAATACTAAACTTAAATCATCAAACTCTAATCATCAAAATGAGAGTTAACAAAAACTTTTCTAATTAAAATTATGAAAGCATGCATATGTGTATGCATTTAATTTGAAATTCTTTTGAACCAACTTGTTTGTGTGTTTCTTTTCTTGTAAAATGTTTCTTAGGTGAAATAAACATCATCTAAACATTTCCCACACTTTGCCCAAAGACAAGTAAAGCAAAACAAATAAAATAAAGGAATGGTCATTTTGACCAATTTAACTCACATGCCTACTTTGGCTGTCTCAAACTTTCAGAACCTAACAGAAACTTTTCTGGATCTTTGCACCCCTTGATTGTACTCATAACAAAGTATCAAGGCCCACTTTGTGATCATCCAGAAACTTTCAAATGCATAGTTTAAATGACAATTCAAAATTGAATCTTTATCATATGGGAAGATCCCACTTTTTCAAAAACCACTCAAACAAGCTCAACTTTCAAAACCCAAGCATCTGCAGACTCACCAGCACCAATCTAGCACACCCACCAAAAATCTTTTCAAAATTCAAAACTTGAATTCATGCGGCCATTTCATCACACTTGGAAGACACAAATCAAACAAAATCAAAACACTATTGTGAGCAGTGATCCTTGCCTAATTGGTTCCCTATCTAGCTCACAACCAGCTCAGTAGATCATCTAGCAAGATTAACCAAGCACTAGCACCACTGTGAGCTTCGCATTGTCATCAATGGTGAACAGCCGAAGCCACCCTTGCCACCCACATGTCGACAGCAAGCTAGGAAGGAAACTAGTCGTGCCAACCTTGTCTGGGAGATCACCCATGCCTCACCGCCCCCTCTAGACCAGCCCTGCCTCGAAGACACCGACCAGAGCACCCAGGAACGCCGCGCCCGTGCCTCTGCCAACCGTGCCGAGCATGCGCCAGAGCGCCACCCTCGACCAAAGCCCACAGACCGCGCGCCGCCCTCGCCGCGTGCATACACGATCGCCACCGACCCAGGAGACCGCCAGACATCCCCGTTCGCCGCCCCATGCCGCACAGCCACCGCTCGCCGTTGAAGACGCTGCCTCTGCCGCGCAGAGCGTCGCGTGTTCCAGACCAACCCGCACCTCCCCACGCCTCGCCACCGTATCGTTGAGCATCTCCAGGGAACACCGCACCATCCCCTACCTTTTCCCATGCCAATAGCCGTCTGTACCATCGCCCCCGACGAGCTGACCGTGCATCCCGTCGGTCCCCTCGCTCGACTATAAATAGAGGCCACCCCCAGCCGAACTAAGCACACCATTCTACTCCCCTCTCATCACTGATCGTGCCACACCGTTCCCGGAGCAAGGCGAGCAACACTTCGCCGAAATTTCCCTGGAGTCCGCCGCCTCTGGAGAAGAAGGGAGCCAGCGATTGGAGCCGCCCCAGGAGGAGCCACCGGTACCAGGAGATTCGCCGTCGTCGACTTCGTCATTCGCCCGCCTCGCCGACCCTCGCCTGCACCCCGGTGAGCCCCCAGCACCCCCCACTGGCCGCGCTAGGTTTCTGTCTCGCCGGCGTTGCCCAACGTCGACGATGACTCCCAGCCGTTGGATTAGAAGCAGATCGAATGTCCCACGTTGCCCCGTACCGCTTTGCACCCCTCTGTCTCACTGACGAGTGGGGACAACCACTTAAACAGCCCGCGGAAGCGCTATGCTTAGCAGGCCGGCCCGTTAACTTTTCCCGCGCAGCCCAGTTATTTGAATTAAACCTTTTCCATTTTAATTCAAACACACTTCTGTACCCAGTTTCAAAAATCAACCTAGATCGATTTAGTGCACCAAATTGAATGAAACCAATTTGGTTAGAAAGGTCTGGGAATGCTGAATGCAAGACCGTTGGATTCAAGTCATTTGGATATGTAGATCAACCTTGGTAAAAATAACAAGGCAGAAGCTTTTCTGCATTCAAACATTTTTCAAATTTAAACCATGATAGCTTTTGAGTTGATTCCAACTCTCAAAAATCACATTTAACCATACCTTTCAGAATATATAAAAATATATGGGTTTACTTGCAGAAATAATGTTCAAGTAATAAAAGAATGCCCCATAGGCATTTCTAGCCACTTTATTTAATTAAAATAAAAGGGTAAAACCTTATTAAATTGTGACACCACTTTAAATCACATTCCCATGGACTAAAATATGTGGTGATGAAATGTGTCAACATGATCCCATGTTTGGTTTGGAGAATATTAAATCTTAAGTAGTTTTTCAATTAGTAGAAATTACTTTTCTAAAAATAAAAGGAATTAAACCAAGCTTTAATCTTGTAATGTTAGTGATGATGCTAGATCATCTACAGGATCCTTTTGTGTGATGATTGCAAGTAGTTAAGTATTGTTTGGTGATTATGTACATCGTATTTATTTATAGACGCTAGTACCGACCAAGGATACGAGGAGGAAGGAGGATTCTACGAAGAAGAAGCCGAGGAGAACTTCAACCACAGCTCTGCTCAAGGCAAGCTATTAACCTTGCAAGCTAACACTTGCAATTTAGCAAGCTTATACTGATATTGTGCAAGCCAATACTTGCTTGTTACCATGTCAACTATATGCCTTAAAGCATATATGATCCTAACCACTTGATAAACCAATCCTAGTTTTACTTGCAAGCTTCTTACTTTATTTATTTATCAAAGCTCTTACTTAGAGTTTACTTAAGATAATGGTAGATACTAGAAAGATATGTGAAGGTTGCATAAAGAGCATAAAATTTGGCCTAAGCTAGATAATCTTGATGTCATCCTAAGGCATGAGATTGAACTTAGTTAAAACCCCACTAGTTTACCACCCCTCATTATTGCTTACCCCCACTTGTAGATGCTAGTGCTAAGCATCAAACTTGATCAAATTTAGATGGGAATACTTGGTGGAAAAATGGTTATGAAAACCTTGGAATGATGGATCATTCTATTGAAATGTTTTGGACATGTGTTTCCGAACACTTGATGATTTTGGTGATGAAAATGATGAGGCATGAGCCTTAGCCCTTTATAAAACTGATGGTTGTCTAGATGCGATACCATTCCAATTTTATCGTACAACCACAATACCCAAAGATTGGGTAGGGCTTGACTGAAAACTTATATACCTTAGTATTAGTTCCCTCACGGCCAAGGTCTGAGCTGAGGCTACCTTGTGAAGATTGTCCACCTGTGCAGTACCCAAGATGACAGTTGGTCATGGTTGGGAGGCCAAACTCACAGGTGAGGTGCTTATACTAGGGCGTGTAATTGAAAGGTTAGGATTGATTATCCGCATACTGAGTATGGTGAATTTAGGATTTGTTCCTGATGGATGTATCAAATGTTGTGGTGAAAGTGTACAATCTCTGCAGAGTGTCAAACTATTCGAATAGCCACGTCATGATTTATGGACAGTTGGAGGGCCATACTGTTCCCGTCAGACTTTTCAAAATGACTTGTGAAATGGATTGAGACTTTGACTTGACCACAACAGGGTTGTGATATGAGATACAAGTTCCCACTTAGGAGTTATAAAATTGTGACTAGTTATTCGTTGCTTCTAAACTTAGTAGGGATAAATCTGGCTTTTGCAAAATAACCCTAGAGCCTAGTGCCCTATTATCAAAAACCCCTTTCACTTGTTAGTATTAGTTTGCGAGTACTTAAAGAGTACTCATGGCTTTGTCCCTGGCTATTCCCATGGCCAGAATATGAAGAGGAGTACCTGGAGGATGGACCCCAGGAAGGTTACGACAACTAGGATCATCTCCCATCGTCAGCATTGCCTATGACCCCGAAGATGGAGCTTCGCCTACGCTACCGTTATTATTGCATATTCCGCTGCTTGAAGTTGCATTAAGAACTGGATCATGAGATCCCTATTTGTGTAAGAACTTATGTACGGTTGTAATGGATGATGTACTATGGTATCCAATTCTGTTATGTCTCGCAAAAATGGTAATCCTGGGATTGCGATGTATGGCATAACAGGCATCTGGGATTAAAAATCCGGGTGTTGACACAGAGCCTCACAAACCCTAACCCCACCAACTTCAAACCGCCTCCCCTCACGCCGCCCTTCCTTCCCACCCTCTCCAGACGCCGATTCTCATCTCTAGCTGATCAACCCTCTCCTAGCTTCGCCTCCCACCGGCGCAGCCTTGGTGAACCCTAGTTTGCTGCCCTCATGGAGAGGATGAGTAGCGGGAAGATGGCGCCGTCGTTATGGAGGAGCAGCGGGAAGATGGCACCGTCGTTATGGAGGAGGGCGAGCGCCACCTAACTCTGTCGTCGTTCAATCATCTATCGGCCTCTAGGACCCGCTCTTCCCTAACCAGATCAAGCATCGCCAAGCAAGGATCTGGCAAGGATCCTCCCCGTCGTCTTTCAATCATCTGTTGGAGCCCCGCATGGATCTGGCGCCCCCAACCTCCTCCGACCTTCTGCACCTCCGTGCATGCCTCATGCAGTCTGGCTGCCGTCGACAGCCCCTGGATCCCAATCCACAAGCTACGCCTCGTCGCCATGTTGGTCGGCTCCTCCATATCCCTTAATCAAAGTTAAACATCACCGTGTTGGTCGTCTATTTTACTAGTATGGTGATGCTCTAGGTTGTTAGATTAGTTCTTGCTGAATGTTTTGGAATCGGGTATCGATGATGCTCTAGGTCGTTGTTTGAATATGTTAATGAATGTGTTTTCTCTGCTTGTTTATTTCTGTATTTCATTTTACTTTATGTTTTGTGAAAAGAATGAGCCCACCGTCTATAATGATCTGAACCACCATCAGAAGAATCTGACAATTGGGACCCACTGCCCATAATTATAAAATAAATTGATGTTATTAGGCCGTAAATATAAAATAACTGAACCTAAAAAAGCTGAGGCCCAGTAAATAAAAGGACCAAAATGTTGGGTTTGGCCCATGTAACCTATTAAAATTGATAGGGAAAAAACATAAACAGGCCAAACTACTGGGCTTGGCCCATATCGACCACCGAAATGGACCAAACCGATTTCATTCTACGATGATTTGATTTCGTCATAGTTTTTCCACGTCGTATCGGCCACATAGGATCTGACCTGGCCTGGTTATATGGCCCGTGACGATATTGGATCGTCATAACTGGTATGACGATCCAATATCATCATAGACGGTTATGACGATTTCGCCAAGAACGTCGTTGTATGCAATTACTGACGCTCTGTTTTTGACAATATGTTTTTCGTCATAAGATCGTCATATATTATAGACAATGACGATTCTATACGAAAATGGACGGTCATGTATCAGCAGATTCCTTGTAGTGAACAATAAACCTTTAGGTTCAAAATTCAACTGAAATCCATCAAAACAAAAGCTACTGTAGCAACTCCTTTTCAAAAGCCCAAAAAATCTGAAAGGGAATCAATATAAGAGGCAAATGCAATTGATGGCAGAAATCTGTCGAAACAGACCAGCAGGTAAAAATTGTTTTTTTTTGAAAAACTTATGTTGCTCAAATCAAAAAGTGCAAAACTAATGAAAGTTGGATAACAACTTGGGGAACAAGCGTAGAAAATGATAGCTCCATCCGATGTACTGAGCTCCTTCACGAATTTTTACAATGCAGCACAAAAATCTGTCCCAGGACAGCAACTTTTCACAACTCCTCTACTTCTCAAAAGAGGTTGATCTTGACTCAAAAACCAAAGAAAAAAGATAAGAAGAGGTTATTACAAGTAATAACTTCCAAGACTCAATAAAACTATTGGGTTATCTCGCAAGAAGTACTTTTCTTTAATGCCTTTAAGTTAGGCTTGATAATTTCAAAGATGCTCACATAGGATATATAGATTTGAAGTGAAAGAGAGCATCAAGAAGCAAATATCCAACACATTTGACTCTAACCCACTTCCTATGCAACGGAGTATCATGAGAAAACAAATTATTGAAACAAAAGGACACTAGCATAGGAAGACAAAACAAATGCAACTTCAAAGCTTTTAACATAAAGCGGGGAAACTTAATATAATTGAGATGCATAAAACCATGTTTCCCTCTCTCATAATAACTTTCAGTAGCATTTTGAATAAAGTTGACAATATAACTGTCACAAGAAACAACTTTATCAACAGAATGAGCATACTTACAATCATCAAAAAGAGGTTTAAGGTCATAAACTAGATCAATAGAAGCAAGTTGTTCAGCCATGAAATCCTCATTAGGCAAATTATTTTCATAAGGAGCTTTAGAAAATTTGGAAAAATTAAACTCATACGATTCTCCATCAAACTTAGTTAAAACTTTCTCCTTCTTATAATCTATAATAGCCCCACAAGTATTCAAGAAAGGTCTACCAAAGATAATAGGACAACTTTTACTAGCTTCTAAACCAAGTACTAGAAAATCAGCGGGATATTTAATCTTACCACAAAGAACCTCCATGTCTCTTACAATGCTAGTTGGATAGACTGTCTCTCTATTAGCAAGGTGAATAACCACATCAATGTCCTCAAGTTCACAAGGACCAATTTCATGCATAATTTCCCTGTAAAGCTCATAAGGAATAACACTAGAACTAGCACCAATATCACATAAACCATAATAGCAATGATCACCAATTCTCACAGAAAGCATAGGGACACTAGTTTTCCTAGATTTTCTAGGATGAGAGACAATATTAGAAGTGTCTTCACAGAAGACACTGTGCTCATCCCCTATATTTTAGTGACAAGATCTTTCATAAAGGCTACTACAGGTTCAATATTTATTTGTTCATCGGGTTCCACAGTTTTCTTTGTACTTTTGCTAACCGCACTAATTATCATGGAATGCTCCTTTACCTTAGCAGGAAAAGGGATTTTCTCGACTTAAGGTTCAGGAAAAATATGATCAATAATACAAACTTCAGTGCCTCTAACAGTAACATGATTAACAACATCTTTATAAGGTGCATGGTACTTATTCCGCTTCTTTTTAGGAATTTCTATATAAGAGGCAAAATCCTTAAAACAATTGGCAATACTTTGAGAATCAAAACCATACTCAGTACTAATATCACGGAAGTCATCAGTTCCCATAAAATATTTAATGCATTCATAATCATAGTTTATACCTGATTTTCTTCCTTTGTCATTATCCCATGCTTCCGTGTTCTCTTGAATACGGTCTAGGAGATCCCATTTAAATTCTCCCTTCATACGTGTGAATGATCCAACACAAGAAGCATCTAATAAATCTTTATCATGAAGAGAAATCCTTGCATAAAAGTTATTAATAATAATATTATTGGGGAGTTCATGAATAGGACATTTAAGCATTAGTAACTTCAATCTCCCCCAATCTTGGGCTATACTCTCTCCATCACGAGGCCAAAAGTTAAATATTTGATTCCTGTCCTTATGAATCTCAATGGGAGGATAGAATTTAGAATAAAACAGAGGTACTATTTCCTCCCATTCCATGGATTGTCCATTCTTCAGCAGCTTATACCATTCTTCAGCTCTTCCTTTCAATGATATAGAGGGTAACTTCTTATTCACATGTTCAGTTGTGATACCTGCACACTTAAACAATCCGCATAATTCATGGATAAAAAGCAAATGATCACCAAGATGGATAGTTCCATCCCCAAAAATAATAATTATCCATAACACGATTAACAATACTTGTAGGTATCTTAAAAGGATCTATCTCAACAGGTGGTGGTTCATTTACTACCCGAACAGTGGTAGTAGTTTGCCCAAATAGGAAACCAAGTGGGTTATCCATATTGGAAACAAAGTAACAAACAGAAATAAAAAGCAATATTCATAGTAGAAGTTTCCTTTACCAGTTACACTCTTCAATAGTGCTTCACTCCCCGACAACGGCGCCAGAAAATAGTCTTGATCACCCAGAAGTATAGGGGGTGTATCGTAGTACTTTCGATAAATAGGAGCATCGATCCCAACAAGGAGCAGAAGGTGTTGACTAGTGGTTTGGAGCAGGAAATCTCTGTAAATACTTAGCAAACAGATTTTTAGGGGTTTTCTGATAAAACAAGGAAATAAAGTGCAAGTAAATAAAGACAACAAATAATTGCAGCAAGTGGCCTAATCCTTTCTTAGCAAAGGACAAGCCGGTGGAAATACTAATGAGGACTAAACGTTCTCGAGGACACATGGGAATACTGTCAAGTGCTTTCGTTTCATATAGCTGATTAATCTTCTTTGGTTTTATAAGTGGTGTGTGGGTGAACCTGTGCTAATGTACCGAACTTACTTGGACTAATACATACTTATGATTAAACCCCTTGCAAGCATCCGCAATTATAGGAAAGCAATTAAGATATAAACCTAACCACAGCCTTAAACTCTGAGATCCTACACTCCCTTGTGCAAAGGTTTCCTAACAGGTGTTCAGGTTTCTGTCACTCCGGCAACCCCGCAATTAGTAGCTGTAGAGGTCCCAACCTTTAATAAGGTAGAGATCCCTGTGTTTACAATGCTATTCCCTGGATCAATAGCTGCACCCACAGTTAAGATGTAATATCGAGAAACAAAGGTCATAATGCAACTTTATAACCCTGAATAAAATAATTCATTACATCTTACATAGCTCATTTGGCTAACTCATTACAATGCAGCAGAAATAACTATAGCATGGGGTCCTTCATCTTCAAAGTGCCACAGGCAATCATGTTGGCTGTAGACTTGTAATCCTAATCAACACACTTTACTAACATCAAACAAACCCGCAACATAATAAGTTACAGCCACAAGGGTCAATACATTTGAATTGTATTGGCAAGTGATACTATGGTAATATAGTGGAGTCTATCATCTATATGCAATTGGCTAAGTGGAGCTTAGGCTTGCTTTGCTCAAAATAGTTTTTCCTTATCATTTGAAAACACTAAGTTTTTGCTTGTCAAAAATACCCAAGGAACCACCAATAGAAATTGGTTAACCTTAAACATTTGTTCAACCACAAGTTTTTAAGTTAGAAATTGGGATGAGGAGATTCTTGATAGCTTCCATGTATTGATGCTCAAATTTTCCTTTGCCAGGGACATGGCTAAGTACTTAGATTTTTCACTCTGCAGAGGTTGTGAACTTTCCCCACAAGACTTGATTTCACCAAGACGAGATCTTTCAGAAGCCTTCCCTTAGACCAGAATGGACGCGTTCCAACCTATCATCCCCTACCACCAACTGTCCATTTGGCTAAGTTCTTGCAACCTATATGATCCAGGCAGAGCCCATAATGCCAAGTGGCTGCACTTGAAGCTTCTCAACATTTGACATCTCAAATCTCTTTGTTCCTGGGTGGCATTCCACAAGTGAGATACCAAGTTTTCCCCAGTATATTGGACTTGGTGATGCCCAAGTTTTCCCCAGCATACTAGACTTGCATAACCACTCAACACAAACCATTCTTTCCATTCCACCGAGGTGATTCATTCACTTAGTTGTTTTATTAAACAAAACCACAAGTCCTTGACTTAGAAATATTCCATAGCATGAATATAATCCACCCTTGTTTTCTACTAGCTAAGCTAAGCATGATAGTAGTAGGAATCTTAACTTAGGAAATTTCTACTAAGGTTTCATCTACTAGGATTTCCCATGGCATAGTTTATACTTAGCAAAAATTCCATGCAAGTCCTACTTAGAAATATCACTAATACATAGTGAAAATAATGGGACAAAGTATGAAGCATCACTTGCCTTTTTAGTAGAGATTATAAGTTCACTCCTTGATCTTTCCAATAGTCACACTCTTCAAATTTCACTACAATTCAATCAAGCAAGCAAATATTCAATCCACCATTCAAGCAAACATCACATAAAATAATAAGAACAAGGCAATGCATGCAAACATGCCAAAGAATGTTTTATTCGAAAAAGTGGTTTCTAATAGGTTATAAACATTTGAAAACACCCATTGGTCATTTATAAAAGTGGCAAAACCATTTGATATTAAGTTAGTGAAAATGGCCACCTTAAATCATTTTTTTGTTTTTGCTAGAAATGATTTAAATCAAAGTAATATTCCCTAGTGTTTGGCAAACACATTTCTAAACACATTTGTTAGTGTTTTATGGTCAAGTGTTTAATATTAAAACCATTTGCAAAAGGTTTTATCTATAAACCATTTTTATACCAAATCAATATTTTATGTTGTTGAAAATGCCTTTAGCAAAGTAATAATTTTTATAGGGTTCACAAAATATATTTTTAAATCATAAAACTTTGTGTTTAGGGTCAGAGAGTTTAATCCAAATCATTTCCCAAAGGTTTTTCTCCAAAAAGTATTTTTAACATATAAACAACATTTTATTTGACTAGAAATGTTCTAAATCAATGATTTATTCTTTTGCCTCACAAAATATGTTTTTGAATCCACCAGTTGGTTTATATGGTCAGTAGGTTCAAAACAATTCATTAGCCAAAGAGTTTATCACAAAAATAATTTTAGAACGAATTTTATATTCAAATTATGCCTACACAAGTTTATGCAAAAACAACCATCTTACCAGAAGCAATTCATTAAACAAAGTGCATGGTTGGATAGTACTTGGTCTGCTGATTCCATTGACATACAATTTGCAAAATTTGGACGTGTGGATCAAAAGTTATGAATTTTACAAACTTGAACATCTAATAGATCATTTCTGGTTTTTATAAAACAGACTGGGCCACGTGTCTTGTTCTGATAGGATGGTACCATTTCAGTTGGATCGGCCTCTCTGGTGCGTTGGATTAAAGTGAAATCACACGGCTCAGGTTCAACCATACCTCTTCGAGTTATGATCAATCGTATCCAATGGATCAAGATCCAACGGCCTAAAGCAACTAACCCTAAACTAGCGGTGCCAGCGGCGGTGGTTGGCGGCGGCGCGGTCAGACGGCGGCGTAGCCGGTGATTTAGGAAGTAGGGGAGGTAGAGGAAGGCATTACCAGGTTCACCGTGATGTGCTGAAGCTCGAGGCGGTCATAGTGGGCGAAGGGGCGTGCGAGGATGACCTGAATCGCTCACCGGAGTTGCTAACGACGTCGGCACGCTCTGGCATCGTCGGGACATCGCTACAGGGCATGGGAGAGCGAAGCAATGAATCCGTTAGAAGCACGAGAGATAGGAGAGTGTAGGAGGGTCATCCAGAGATGGAAGGGGAGACGTGGCTTACAGGGAGGCGTCGCCGGAGTTGAAGCAGACGACGGCGCTTGCTCAGTGATGATGTTGTCGACGATGCAGAGCACGCGCAGATGAATGGGCGACACTAGGAGGTGCACCAGAGGTCAGGGAGTTTGCTGGTATAGGCCAGGGAGAAAGGGGCAGCGGGGATTGTCGCCGGAGTGCGTCGGAGATAGTGGCGGTGCTGAGAAGAATTGGAGCAGCCTGTGGGCTCTCGAAGTGTGGCGCCTGGGGGAAAAGACAGAGGGGAGGGAGGCGTCTAGCAGGGCGTGATCAGGGGCGGTTAAATGGCGTCATTACCGCGAATTTAATCGAATAAACGGCGACAGAAACAGCTGGGGAGGAGGGCGTGGTCACCGCGGCGGGTGAGGAAGAAGACTAGGAGGTGGGGTCTGCTTGACAGCGAGAGAGAGAGAGAGAGCAAGAGTGGGTCCAGGCAGTCAGTGGTGATGCTGGTGTGGGTCTGGGTGAAAAACGATTCGCTTGGGGTGGTTTAGTTGGGCTGGGGAATGGGCTGGGCTGGCTTTGTTTCATTTTTTATATAGAATCTTTTCTTTTTCTATGTATATTATTATGTTTTGATTTTGATTAAAAGATTTCAAACCTAGTTTGAATTCAAACCTCTACCAAACTTTGTGTATATTCAAATACTGTTTATTAATACATTCTAAAGTCAAATTTAGAATATTTCTTTTATTCTTTTTAGGGTATATTAATTATTTAAAATAATACCTTGTCTTAATTCAAACAATATTTTAAATATAATTTCAACTATTATTTGAATTCAAATTTTTACCAAACCTTTTTTAGTAGGTTTTATTTATTTATTAGGGTGTCAAATAATTCACTTTGAATTATTTGGAATATTTTTAATATGATTTATTAATCATTTAAATTGGGTATTTGTCTTTATTCCAATGAAATTAAATATGGGTTTAATTCCATAAATTTTATTTAGTTGATTTCTTTGATCCCATTTAAGTTAATTAAATAACTTTTATTCCACTTGGGTAAATTCCAAATATTATTTTCTCATGATTTAATTAATCATTCTTATTAGGGAATTTGTCTTAATCCAATGGAATAGAATTTGGTTAAGGCCATATTATTTTATTTCAATATTATCTATCCATTTATTTCATTTGAACTTGGATTATGTTTATTCCATTTTATTATGGTCTTGGCCAAGTTTTAATTTGGCTTTTAAATATTCCCTATTAATTATTTATTTCTTTATTTTGTAAAATCGATATCTTTTTAAAACTTGGTGATTCCAATTTGTAAAATTTTATTTATTATTTGTTTATCCTTTTATATCTTCTTTACGATTACTTGCTCACCATTTGGTATGGATTTTTAGATAGGTGCTTTATTAGCTTTGGAAATTCAATTTCCTTATCTTATAAAATTCATAAGATTTTATCCATGGCTCCAAATTAAGTGAAACCAATTTCTATGGTTTTATAATATTTCAATTTGCCATTCTTTATCATTTCTAAATGCTTGTTGACAAAAAATTTATATGGATCAAATCCATAGTCTTAGGGATGCCTTGGAAAACTCCCTTTAGGGTTTTAGGGTTTTGATTTATTTTCCAAGTGTTTAAATTTCAAGATGCATTTATGAAGAATGCATTCCACTTGATTTGAATTTAGTTGGATTCAAACATTATTCAAAGTTTGTTCAAGATGGGTTTTGATGTTTCCATTTGGAATCAAAAAAGTTTCTTTTCACCCTAAATTTCAACAATTATTTATTTTGTTTATTTATTTTTCACATTACAAAATTTGGAAAATTTTGGGATGTGACAGTAGCCAAATACACAATGCATTCCTCTAGGCCCACAAATGGTGAAGTATCATGTAGTCGACGTTCACATGACACCACTAGAAGAATAACACCACAACTTAAATATTAAACCATTGAATAATACCTCAACACAATTCCACTACTAACAACATGACTTCTCCCATGTCCTCAAGAACAAAATGAACTACTCATGATACATCATATGGATCAAGATCAGAGATGATATAATGATGGATAAACATCTGAACATAAACAATAATTCAATGGTTCCACTCACAAGCATCAACTACAATAGTAATCAACGTCGGGAAAGTTTCCCCTAAGAACTATGCAAGATTCAACACAATTGTTACAGTGGTATGGATTGGTGATGATGGTGCTGGTGGAGATGATGGTGTGGATGATGAAAATGATCCTGATGAAGTCTATCTTGATGACGGTGTTGATGGCGACGATCTCCCCTCTCCGGGGAGGAATTTCCTCGGCATAAATCTATCTGCCGGAGAGCTCTTTCTCTCTCGGTGTTTTCTGCCCCGCAGAGGCGGCGAAATCTTTCTATGGTCGCTCTCCCGACTTTAGGGTTTTGAGGAGAAGAGAAGGTGTGGGCCGGAGGACGGAGCCAGGCGGTGGGACACCTGAGGCGCGCCTAGGGTGGCCCACTGGGGTGCCCCCTGCGGCCCAACTCCGCCCCCCTTCTGGCATCCTTCGTCTTCTAGGAAAATATAATTTTTTGTAGTTTTTCTGGTATTTTTATGATCTTCGCAAACTTGCATCTAAACACCGCTTTTTCCATCAGAATTCTGACTCCGGCAGTTCATCCTCCAATAATCATCCAACATGCAAAAATAGATGAAAATACATAAGTATCACCTCTTAATAAGGAATATATCAATGAATAGAGGAAAATTATGATATAGAATGGTGATGCAAATTGGACGTATCAATCCTAAGCCTAAATAGGAAAGAGTTTCACAACATGCGCCAAACTAGCCGCATTGTGGCAGAATACATAGAGGAATTCAACAACCTGTCATGTTATGCCCCTAAGGACATCAACATTGATGCCAAGAGGAGAGAGAGGTTCCTAGATGGCCTCAGCGATTAGCTCTCTCTGCAGCTGTCTATGGTCTACTGCCCCACTTTCCAAGAGCAGATGGACAAGGACAGAATTCTAGAAGGGAAGCATAAACTGAAGGAAATATGCCCTAGAGGCAATCATAGAGATGATTATATTTCATATGTATCCATGAGTTATTTTAATGTTCCTTGAATATCCATATCAGTCAACTTGTATTGATTGGCAATTATGTGAATTGTTTGTGAGACTCTTTACTTGTATGGTTATTTAATAGTTGTCCCTAGTCGAAGTTCATGTGAGGACACACGTGAATATTAGACTAGCACATCGATTGGTTGATGACTATGTTTCGCAAGTCATAGACATGGAGATGTCAAACCAATGATGTGGACACATGTTATGAACATGGGGTTGGACTGGCCCAACTTGAGACTGGCAATTAGTTGCATCTCTCTCTCTACACATCGTGTACGTTTTGTCACTAGACCTGAGATTGTCACATGTACTTGAGATGTGGATCGACCTACTTTGGGGCTATCAAATGCTACTCCGTAACTGGGTAGTCATAAAGCTAGCTTTCGGGTTTGTCCTGAAGCATGCTGCAAGACATGGTCAATCAAGATGGGATTTGCCCCTCTCTACTTGAGAGAGATATCTCTGGGCCCCTCGAGTGATCGCATCCAGAAATGCATGGCCGTTCTACATAAGGTTAAGAGCTAACCTAGTAAAGGGATTCTAAATCACAGTATCGAGAAAGGGAGGTCAGCTTGGAGCTAAACCAAATATCGTGAGGCAAAGGGAAATACATGTACTAAACCTTGTGATGGTTCGTCCGATATGATCTTTGTATGCGTTTAGGAGTTGGCACGTCTTGCTAGAGGCCGCTACCAACTAATGGCAGAATAAGTGTATTCGTGTCATGTCTATACGTATATGAACCTATAGGGTCACACACTTAAGGGGCTAGAAGCCTAATGAGGATTGGATCCGAATTAGACCAGGCTTAGGCTACTAATGGGCTGCTAATGTAGAAGCCCACTAGGGATGCCTATATAAGAGATGGTGGGCCAAGCTGACCAGGGTTAGACCTGAGACCATTGCACCCAGCCACCACTCCTCACGCCTGTGTCGCGTGCGCGGACCTAGCAGTCCGGCGTCTGACGCTTCCACCCCGCACGTGTGGATACCTCGGAGGTGCTGCATCTGTAGCACTTGGACGAGCCGTGCAAGGGGAGCTGCTCGTGGGACGAGAACAAGGAGGAGACGTGGAACGTCTGCACTACCTCGACGTGCTTCATCAATTCGTAACTGCACGTCTAGTGGTAATCCCGTGATCTATGACAACAGTAATCCTGGTTTACGCGGTAGAAAATTTTGTTTTGCGCTAGTGTAGCCTACCCGTATCCCTTCATAAACAGGTGGAAAATTGCAAGAGGAAGCACATGAACCACCACTCTGGATCTCATCACAAGTCTCACACTTCTTATGATGGATACTCTAGGCAAGGGGGAAGTGACTATGGGCACCATGGAAGCCATGACCATCACAACCATGGAGGCAATGAACACCGCCATGAGGGTCACAGGAGCAGCAGCCACAACCACAAGGGAGGACACACTCACCATTCTAGAGGGCACAGTGGACACAACCGCAACCATGATCGCCACTATGTGAAGAAGGACCTGAGTGAAGTGATATGCTTCAAGTGCAACCAGAAAGGACATTATGCTGATAACTGCCTAGAAAATAAGGGATTGGGAGCCAAGCCAGGCGCCAACCAGAAGGCCAAAGTGAACCACATGAATGTGGAGGAGATCCCTGATGAGCTGGAACTCGTGATTGGTAAGTTTCCAATCAACTCCCACCCCGCGCTTATTCTTTTTGATACTGGTGCATTACATTCATTCATATCAAGGTAATTTGTGGATAAGAATAAGTTACCTACTGAGTCTCTTAAGGGGTCAATTAGAGTAAGCTCACCTGGAGGGGAAATGATAGCTAGTGCGGGATGCCGCGACCTACCTGTGAGGATTGGAGCACACAACTTCACTGCACATTTGGTAATATTGGAGTCACAAGGTCTAGATATAATACTAGGCATGGATTGGATGTCTATGCATGAGGGACACATAGACTGTGCAGAGCGAGCGGTTTCGCTCAAAACCCTAGATGGAAGGAGGATTAGGTTCAAGTCGTCAGAACGACTAGGAAGTTACAAGGTAAATTCTCTTAAGGGGTTATCATGGATATAGTGCCTATAATAAAGGATTACCCCGATGTGTTTTTCGGAAGAGCTACCAGGGATGCCACCTGACAGAGATGTGGAGTTTCTCATTGACTTGATGACGGGAACTATACCTATAGCCAAGAGACCATACAAAATGGATGTGGATGAGCTGAAGGAATTAAAGAAGCAACTTAGAGAGCAGTTGGACAAGGGCTTTATCCAGCCCAGTTCATCGGCATGGGGTGCGCCTGTTCTGTCTGTGGAGAAGAAGGACATTATCAAGAGGTTGGTGGTGGACTATCGCTCCCTGAATGAAGTGACCATCAAGAAAAAATACCCCCTGCCGAACATAAATGATTTGTTTGATCACTTGGAAGGAGCAAAGGTGTTTTCCAAGATTGATCTAAGCTCAGGCTATTTCCAACTGAAGATTCGTGAGGATGACATACCCAAGACTTCTTCTACCACTAGGTATGGTTTATATGAGTATACGGTTATGTCTTTTGGACTAACAAATTCTCTGGCATATTTTATGACCATGATGAACAATATATTTATGGAGTACTTAAATAAATTCATGGTGGTATTCATCGATGACATACTGATATATTCCAAGGATGATGTTGAGCATGAGAAGCATCTGCGACTGATTATAGAGAAGCTTAGGGAAAATAAACTATATGCTAAATTCGGCAAGTGTGAGTTCTGGTTGAACATTGTTGGATTTCTTGGACACATGGTGTCAGGTGAAGGAGTTGTTGTTGAACCAAGCAAAATGTCATTGGTTACTAAATGGGAGGCGCCCAAGAATGTGGGAGATATCCGGAGCTTCTTGGGACTTGCTAGATACTACAGGAGGTTCATAGAGAATTTCTCCAACATTGTCAGGGGAATAACCCCCGGTAGGGTCATAAGGGGTAAAACATTGCCCAGCTTGGCTTATGCCGAGTAAAGAATAACTCTGGCTAGGATACAGCGGCCGGGTAAGAAGGTTGAGTGCGGCCGACATAAGAATTATGTCGGCCCATATAAGACAGGTTTGTTTACCTTGCAGGAAGCAGCGAGCCGAGTCTCACGAGGGAAGGCCGAGTCAGAAAGGACGCATGGAAGCTTTCTGAGTAAGAATCAGGAGGGACCATGGTAAAGCATGGTCAAAAGAGAAGGGCGACGTCAGGTGACACAAAAGGAGCCAGGTGACGCCTAAAGCAAGGGCTGACGTACAAATTCACTACATGATGCCAAAAGAGCTGGAGGATACGTACGAGAGGACCGTTAGATGTATGGATTTGTGGACTAGGTCATGGGCTCAGGGCTAGCCCATGAACCGGCTCGTACAGTGAGGACCAAGATCCAAACTGTAACCCTAGAACCCAAAGGGGTGTAACCTAGCTGGCCAATGCCTATATAAGGAGGGGCATAGCTAAGATTAGAGGAGGTTGGACCAAGTAGGAAACTAGTTCCCTACGGCTATGCCCAAACAGCTCAAGGAGCACTTGTAAACTTCTAAGATCAATAAAAATCCTAAGTGTAGAGAATTCATCTTGTTCTTCGTGCACGGCAAGACCGTGCACTCCCTCCCCGGTTACCACAAGCGTCCATTCGGCCCCCAACTTAAGCCTACCCATGGCATCTGCCGTGACACCACCATGATAGTTGGCACCCACCGTGGGGCAGAAGCAGGTGCTTGCTGGAGTTTTCATCCGGACGGGCAACATCATCGCCAAGACCGGCGAGCACGTCTACTCCGGCCTCATCCAGAGGTTCGGGGCACTCAACTTCGTCAGCGACAATGCAGGTTGCTTCGGGACCAAGTCGTTCCCAAGGGACGTTCGCTTCATCAAGTTTGGCGAGCACCAAGTCTACGTCGCGGTGCGCGTGGAGCGCGTGTACCCGGAGCGCGTCATCCTGGCGCCGGATCCACCTGCAGTCCCTGCCGCATGAAAGCTTCATCAACTCGTCTCCGTCGAGGTAATGATGACAACTCCAAATCCCCCTGTCGTCGTTATGGAAACGGCAGAGCCTAAGCAGGCTAGAAAGAGGTGTGGGAGAAAAGTAGGGAAGTGTGTGATGGCGTCCGCAGGAGGGATTGGATACAAGCAAGTGCGGTGACACAAGAAGTACCCAGGTTCGGAGCCCTCGATGTGAGGTAAAGCTCCTACTCCTACCGATCTGACTATGAGGGTGATCACTAAGGACTACAAGGCTCCTCGAGCTGTATCGGGTCTGGCTAGAAATGAAAGAGAGTACAACCCTTGCTCAGTTGCCCCTACCGCCCCTTATATAGGCCGAGGCGGGCCCCAGCCGACTAGGTCATCTACAGTGGCCGGCATGGGGAGTGTGTACTCACAGTCAAGCCCATGCCGCCACGTCGTCTATAGTGGCCGCCGTGCGGGTAGTTATGCACAGTGCCACCTACTGTCTACTGTTGCAACCGTCATCGGTAAAGTCGTCGGTATGGGCCAAGTGTCTGAGTCTCCTTTCTGTCTTGTCTGCTGTCCTAGGCGTACTGCGCACTATGCCCTACGTCATCTGGTACCTTGCCTATCTTAAGTGGCCGGCTAGGGTGGTCTAGCCGGTTGGCCTTCCTGGGCCGGATGGTCGGATCCATCCGGCTACTCTTCTGCCCTTGCTTGCTTCATCCGGCTGGTTCTTCTACCGGTTGGCTCTTGATCTGTCTTGCTCCGGCCGGCTGTCTTGATCCAGCCAGCTGACGCTCTTGTCGATGGTTTTCATCCGGCTGGCTGGTTTGCCAGTCGGGTCTTGGTTTGTTCCTTCTTCTGATCTGTCTTGGAGTTTTTGCGTCTAGCTACTCTCAGCTGACTGTCGTCCTGGTGCTTTGCATCTTGTCCGGTTAGCCTACCTGGGGGCGATCCCCCCGACACCCCCAGCACCTCCAGTAGTCCCTGTGGTGAATGAGGATGTCGAGGGAGAAAACCTAGAGGAAACACCGAGGGTGGCAAGAACTGCAAAAGCGCCGCTAGAAAAGCCAGAGAATATAGCTAGGAGTAAGAGAGGCAAAGAATTGCAAGAAGCAATAGAAAAGTTAGCAGAGCCAGTAGCGCCAGCATCTGATCCGGCGCGTGTGCAGGACGAGTTAGAGGAGGTCGGGATAAAAGTCCTAGAGAAGGCAAAGGAATTGGCACAATTACAGCAAGATGTGGATATAACAATTCGAGAGCTCAACTCAGAAAATTGAGTCAAGGGTGGAAAGACCCGGCTTGATGCAACAAGGTTGAGAGGAAGAAACCTCAATGAAGAATTGGCAGACGCAACGTCAAAGATAACACCAGAAAATAGCAACGAGACAGCCATGCGGCCACATACAACACTGCAGCAGCAAATCTGAGAGCCACATAGGCAGTGATGGCTGAGCTTCCCCATCTGACGAGTGAGGCAAAGAGAAAACAACAGGAACAAGTAAATGAACTGGTAAGAGAAGCAAGAATGCTGAATGAAGCGTACTACAGGGCGAATCCGGGTGTAGCTGGAAGATCACAACTGGTTCACTTGGCAACTCCCGTCCCGGCGAGATTAGCAGGGCACACAGCCTCCTCACCAGGACTCGCGCCAAGACAGAGAAAAGAAAAAGTGTGGATTCAGGAAGGAACAAGCAAATGGTTACCTACGACCCGGCAGTGGTTCAAGGAAACCCAGCCCATGCACAGGGAACAAGAAGAAATGTCGTTCAGGGAAATGAGAACCAGGAAAATGCTGGCCGAGAAAGGCAAGCAACACAACAAAATGACAATAGGGGCAGAACTATGCACCTCAGCCTAGGCATGGGATTCACTCGGCAGGAGGAGGAAACCAAGCTCCGAATCCTGCACCAGCTCAACCCAAAAAGAGACAGCAAAGCGCGGGAAAAGCAGTGGGGCAACCTGCAGACCCGAACGCAAACATATACAATGATGGTTACTCAGCAATGGTAAATGATGGGTATGAATTGCCGGATCATGTGTACCAAGAGGTGGGGGCCAGACTCGGAGGCAGAAATCTTCATCCGGATGATACAAGGCTAAAGCTTGATCGGAGAAAGATGGCAGAACTGATTGAATCGCAAGGTCCACAAGGTCCGCCATGTTTTGGCCCAAGGATCATGAAAGATCCTCCAGTGCCAAACTTCCAGCTGGCCAGAGGAACAAAGACCTACGACGGGGGAACAAAGCTGGAAGAATGGCTCATAGATTATGGAACAGCAATAAAGATCGCACAAGGAAATCTGAGATGGGTAGTACGGTATGTGCCGCAAATGCTAGAAGGACCAGCAAGGGTGTGGCTGAATAATTTGCCACCTGGAAGCATCAACAGCTGGATTGATTTCCAAGAGGCTTTTGTGAGCAATTTCACAAGCATGTATAAGAGGCTGAATCGCCCACAACAGCTTGCTATGTGCAAGCAAAGGCTGAAGGAAACAGACATGGAATTCCTCACAAGGTGGTGAAATGCGCAACTCTTGCAAAGGGGTAATCGAGTCTCTGGACATTGCATGGTTCGCACAAGGATGCAGACATGGAAGCGTACTGTGGCAAAGGTTACAGAGAGATATGCCGGCAAGTTTGGCAAAAACAATAAGAATCGCCTACTCATACGTGTTAGGAGTTCCGACTCAGCCTCTGCTTATGTCGGCAGACAGGATGATTGAGACTCAGATCTACGACACAGCCGGGTCGCAAAGGCGCCAGGAAAGGGCCGAGTATAGAAGCAAAACAAGGGACGAGAGACATTACAGATATGGTTCGACTCAAGTTGCAGCTGTGAGTCAAGATCATCTAGATGCTGGAAGTAGCCAACGGCAAAGAACAAATGGGAAACAGCAATGGATATCAAAGAATGATGGCAAAAAGCCATATGAACAAAGAAATCCATATCAAGACATGCTGAAATATACTTATGAAATGATGTTGGACCAACCGTGTAAGTTCCACACGCCGAGTCCGAGTAAGCCGACAAATCACACAACAAGACAATGCACTTGGTTTCAGAAGGGAGACGGAGTGGATTCGCCGACTAAGCAATTACCACCACCTCCCCCTCCACCGCTCACAGGATGAAATGCTCAAGTTGTTGGAGCTGAGCATAGATATGAGAACAGGCAGCCAAGATATCATAACTAAGAAAGAAGGGAGGCTGTGCATCAGGTGCATAACCTAAGAGGTGATGACGCGCATGTCGGCCATGGAACCAGAAATGAGTACAGAGAGCATCACCAGAGCTATGTTGTATTCGTTATAGAGCCGAATGACAAGAAGAGTCAACAAATACGGATGATGGAAGTGAATGCCACAATGACGGCAATACCAAAATACATGCATTGGTCTGAGAAGGAGATAACTTGGAGCATAAAGGATCACCCCAAGATCATGCCAACACCAGGAGGTTATGCTCTGGTCTTGGATCCAACATTCATGGGCCCTGATATCAACGTGAAGTTCTCCAAGGTATTGATTGATGATGGCACTAGCATCAACATCATGTACAAGGATACCATTCTCAAGTTAGGCATCACTATGAACATGCTAGAGCCAACTAAGAAAACTTTCCATCGTATTGTGCCAAGATTGTCCTGTGAGCCAATTGGCAAGATCTGGGTTGACGTCTTATTCGGCAACAGAGAAAATTGTCGCACTGAAGCCATAGAGTTCGAGGTGGTTGACTTGGTCAGTTCATACCATGCCTTACTCGGCAGGCCGGCTATGGCAAAATTTATGGCTACTCCTCACATTGATTACTTAAAGATGAAACTGCTAGGCCATGCGGAGTTATCACAGTTGAGGGAGATTACAAGATATCTATTGCATGCGCCTCAGCCGGATCTTCGCTGGCCGAGTCACTGGTCATAGCACAGGAAAAGCATCAAATGATGGAAGTGGCCGCATTGGCCAAGGCAGCACAAATGTCTATGCCGGCACTCACTAACCCACATGGTAGTGTATATTTCCAAGCTACCAAGGAAACAAAGAAGATATAGGTTGATGAGGCCTTCCCAGAGCGCACAGTTACCATTGGTGCTAGGCTGACTGACAAATAGGAAAGCGAGCTCACCAGCTTCCTCCGTGAGAATCGGGATATCTTTGCATTGTCCACACAAGACCTGCAAGGAGTTCCGAGGGAGCAGGGTGAGCACTCTCTTCATTTAAGGCCAGATGCCAAGCCGGTGAAGCAACCCCTCCGCTGATTCGCCGAAGATAGGAGGAAAGTGATAGCCACCGAGATATCCAGGCTCTTGGCTGCCAGGTTTATCATGGAAGTACTGCACCCAGATTGGTTGTCAAATCCAACCTTGGTCGAGAAGAAAAAAGATGACCCGAACGTGGCAGTGGTGTGGCGCATGTGTATTGACTACACGAACCTCAATAAGGCATGTCCAAAAGATCCATTCCCCCTGCCACGGATCGATCAAGTCATTGACTCTACTGTCGGGTGTGAGTTGTTGTCATTTTTGGATGCGTACTCTGGTTTCCACCAGATACCACTGAATCCGAATGATCAAATAAAGACAACTTTTATCACCCCGTATGGGGCTTATTGCTATCGTACTATGCCGTTTGGATTGAGAAATGCAGGTGCAACATACCAAAGATGCATGCAAAAATGCTTGCAAGATCAAGTGGACAAAAATGTTCAAGTATACGTCGACGACGTGGTGATAAAAACCAAACAAAGTCATACTCTAATAGAGGACTTACGTCAAACATTTGCAAACTTAAGAAGATTCCGGATGAAACTTAACTCGGAAAAATGCACATTTGGTCTCCCGGCCCAAAAATTACTCGGATTCCTCGTGTCCAGTCGAGGAATTGAGGCTAATCCGACAAAGATCAGGGCCATGAAAGAATGGAATTGCTGAAAACCCTCAACGATGTCCAGAAGTTTACAGGATGCCTGGCCTCGTTGAGTAGGTTCATCAGTCGGCTAGGCGAAAAAGCCTTACCACTATATCAACTGATTAAAAAATCAGACAAATTCACATGGACACAGCAAGCTGATAGCGCTTTCCATGAACTAAAAAAGATGTTGGCAACAACAACAATATTAGCGTCACCACTATACAAAGAGCCAATGCTGCTCTATGTCGCGGCAACCAACAGAGTTGTCAGTGTAGTGGTAGTGGTAGAGCGCAAAGAAGAGGGCAAATCAGTCCAAAGGCCAGTTTATTACTTGAGCGAAGTGCTCTCTATATCGAAGCAAAATTACCCCCACTACCAAAAAATGACATATGTGGTGTATATGGCAGCATAGAAGATGAAACACTATTTCCAAGAACACCCAATCCGGGTAATATGCGAGGCACCTATCTCGGATATATTGGGCAGCAAAGATGCCAGTGTCCGGGTGGCAAAATGGGCCATAGAGCTTCCACCATACACTCCACAATATGACAGGCGAGATGCAATTAAGTCTCAAGATGTAGCTGATTTCTTTGTGGATTGGATGGAAATGCAATATGAGTCACCACTGCCAGACCCGAATTACTGTAAGATGCATTTTGACGGATCCAAGACAAATATGGGTCTGGGTGCCGGGATAGTACTCACATCACCAAAGAAGGATCAACTCAAGTATGTGTTGCAGATCCACTTTGCTGCATCCAATAATGTGGCCGAGTATGACGCACTTGTCCATGGCATAAAAGTGGCCAAGGAAATTGGCATCAAAAGGATCATGTGTTTTGGTGACTCGGACTTGGTTATTCAGCAAGTATCTGGGCATTGGGATGCGTTGGATGCAGACATGGCACTATATCGCTTTCATGTGCAACAAAATTGGGATACTTTGACGGGTGTGAATTTCATCACATAGCCAGGGCAGAGAATGAAGCAACTGACGTACTATCCAAGTTAGGCTCATCTCGGCAAGCAATCCCACCAGGAGTAGCATTGGAACATCTAAAACCATCAATCAAGCCGTCACCAGAGTCTGAGTCAATCAGGCTCATCTCGGCAAACCAGGAGTCAGATGATGTGCCAATGGACATTGACTTAGGGGCAGGTTAGAGTAACTCGGGGACTTTTCCACTCACCTCAGGGGTTGCCGAATAACACTCGGGGACTCCTCAGGTCATGTCGGGAGAACATATGTCGGTTGAGCCAATGGAAGTTGATGGAGAAATAGACCCGGCACCGCTGATACCAGCCTGGGCGCAACCAATATTCAACTACTTGAAAGATGGAACTTTGCGAGATGATTATGAGGTACTGGCAAGGCAAACAGAAAGAAGAGCAAAGGCATACACAATAATCAACAGGGAGTTGTACAAAAGGAGTGTGACAAGTGTACTGCAGCGTTGCATAAGCCCAGAGAAAGGCCAAGAATTTTTTTTGGACATTCACCAAGGAGAATGTGGGCACCATGCATCATCAAGAGCATTGGTAGCCAAGGCATTCCGACATGGATTTTATTGGCCAAGTGCACTGGCAGAAGTGCAGGAGCTAGTGAGAAAATGCAACGGTTGCCAGCGTTATGCGTCAAAGTCACACTTACCAGCATCCGAGTTAAAAACTATATCAATCACTTGGCCATTCGCGGTATGGTGCCTGGATATGGTAGGACCATTCAAACCAGCGAGAGGTGGCATGACTCACATACTATTAATGGTTGACAAGTTCACCAAATGGATAGAATTGAATCCCATCAAGAAATTGGATGGAAAAACAGTTGTCACATTCCTAAAAGACATAATCTTGAGATATGGTCACCCGCACAGTTTGATCACAGATAATGGCAAAAACTTTGCCGAAGGAGCTTTCGCTCGCTTCTGTGGGAAAAACCGAATAAGACTTGACGTAGCGTGAGTCGTCATCCAGAATCAAATGGACAAGTTGAACGATCTAACAGCTTAGTTCTATCCGGGATAAAACCCCGCCTAATGGAACCACTCCAAAGATCACATGGTTGCTGGATCGAGGAACTACCCTAAGTGTTGTGGAGTTTAAGGACAACTCTGAATCGATCAACGGGCTATACGTCGTTCTTCCTTATCTATGGGGCAGAAGCAGTTTTTCCTGCCGACATAGAGTATGATTTGCCAAGAGTAAGGCAATACTCGAAAGCAAAGGTAAAAGAGGCCCGAGAAGATGGAGTTGACTTACTCGAAGAAGCAAGAGAATTGGCATTGTCCAGATCCGCCATATACCAACAAAGCCTCCGACGCTATCATAGCCCAAAAGTTCAACCTTGTGTCTTCCGAGAAGGGGATATGGTGCTTAGACTGGTGCAATGCACAGTTGGGATGCATACACTATCACCCCCATGGGAAGGACCATTCATCGTAAGAAAAGCATTGCACAATGATTCATATTACCTAATAGATGCTCGTGAAGCACAAAAGAACAAGGCAGACAGATCAGGTGATGAGACCAAAAGGCCGTGGAATGTGGCATTGCTCCATCCTTTCTACACTTAGGAGAAGCAGTGTATGTATCTCTCGAACTCTCATATGTCAGATGTTCATGCCGGCTATGTGCTGATAATAAAATGACATGACTCAAAAAACTGACTCAGGGACTGCCCCTTATGTTTATCCTTGAAAATTATATGTCGACTGGCGTTGACACTTACGACTTATCTCGGAACAAGTAATGTTTACTTGGATAGAATCAACTCTTCGACTATGTTGTTGTCCAAAAACATGTCTTCATGGAAAGCAAGAGGAAAAGATCAACGACGAGTAAACATGAACACCGGATAAGTAAAGGGAGAAATGCGAGACGGCTCTATGTATGTTTTTAACTAACCCATTGCAGGATATATTGACTTGTATGTCGAATGACCCTAGGTCAAGTTGTCTAGTTTCATATCCGATAACTCAATCCTTAGAACTTTGAGACTCTAATGTCGAACGCCAAAAAGGTAGACAAGAGCCAAATTCAAGGAAAAGGGGAACGACAAAATGAAACTCAGGGACTTGCCCCTGGATGATTGGCATTCAGAGAAAATTAAAAGTTTAAGCCTTATGAAAAGGCACATGCCCAAAATAAGTGCACTGTATATTACATCTGCACCCGGCATACCGAGGATCTCATCAAAGTTAAGTGTTTTTTGACATAACCAGCTTAAGAAGCAGCTGGACTCGGAGGAGCGTCTTTGGAGCTGGAGCTGGGACCATCGTCTGGAATGTCTGCCGAATCAGGTGCATCGATGGCCGAGTCTGTAGGACCATCTAACCCAATGGCCTCGTTGTCAGCACCCTCATCGTTGATCATCTCGGCAAGCGGCTCACCAAGGTCGAGGAAGCTGGGATCATCACACCAGGCATGCACCAGAGCATACTCCACCATGGCATAAGCTCTCTCTTGGCGCTTCTTGATGAGCTCAGGCTGATGGATCCACTTGCCTTCGGCCCTCATATGTTGAAGGACATCAAGGTTGATGTCCTCATACCATGAAAGCACGAAGGCAAGGGCCTTGTCCATTGTAGCTCGACCGGACGACTCACGCCACTGATCCAGCCTGTCCTCAATCTGAAGCAATCTGGCAGCCAAAGGCTCGATGAGCGTGGGCGCATCCTCATCCGGCCAGAGCATCCTAAACGCATAGATTGCTGACTTGAGAAAGTCGACGCCGCATGACTTGAGAGTGGTTGCACGCTCTGACAGCGCTACAAGGTCCTCATCGATGGTGACCTCGCCATCAGCAGGAGCCCTAGACTCGGCTCGAACCTTCTTCATGGCCCTCAGCGCGAACGCCTCGGGGAAGTTCTCTGCAAAAACAGAAGAACATTAACAAACGATGGAAAAGGGGCAGCGAATAAGGATAGAAGTACAGCGAAAAGAGTAAGAACTCACTATCGAGAAATGAGTTGATCGTGCCTAGCTTGCTCTGTCAGATCTTGGCCTTGGCTTGAAGAGCTTCCAGATTCTGCTGTGCCAACTGAACGGCCACCTCAGCCTCTTTGAGCAGCTGGTTGGTCTTTTCGGCACTGGCAGCGTGCTGGCCATCCTTCTCGGCAAGTTCTTCGTGCAGGCCCCTCAGCTCCAACTGGTGCTTCTGCTCCATATCAGCCACCTGCTGCTTCAGCCGAGTCACCTCATCTCGCTCCTTTTAGAGCTCGATTCGGTGCTTCTCTGCTTATTTGGAGCATGTGACTCGTCAGTGACAGCAAATTATCTCGTTTTAGCCGAGAGAGAAATGGAAAAGGAATAAGCACGAGCGCGGAACAGTCACAAAATTTCTAGAAACTTACTTTCAGCTTCGCTAATCTGTGAGTGCAGCGCGTCGATGGTAGATTGGGCAGAAGCTGTGGAAAGACAATGAGAGAAAATCAAGGAAATGAAGCAAAGAAGGTGTGCCGAATAAAAGCAAGCCGAGTAAGAAAGTACCTTGGCCGTGAGCCTCATCTTGCAGATCTTGGTGAGCGAGCTCAAGCTTTCTATACTCCCAGAGGAGATCCCGATGCACCTTAGTACGCTCATTATGCGTAAGCTACACAAAGAAGACTAAGTCAGAAGGAGTACGATCAAGATCACAGCCGACTAAGTTCCTTACTCGGCAGTAACCTCGGGGGCTAGCGATCGAAAATCCGCCATGCAAATTTGGCAGGAGAAGGTAAAAGTTGGATTCTATTTCAGAGCCTACAGCCGAATAAGTTCCTTACTCGGCAGTAACCTCGGAGACTAGGGATCATGTATAATATAAAGATACTCAGTACACAAAAGAATAAGAAGGTTGCATACCTCGTTCACTTGATCTGCCTTGGCCATCAAGGCTATGGCCTGCTGAGTTAAATCTAAGACAGCCTTGGGGCCCAACTTCATCTTCTTCTAGCCAGAGCTAGAGCTTACTTCCTGCTCGCCGGCCGCGTTCCAGGCAAGGGAATAACGCTCCACGGAACCAAGGCCCTGACCGCTAAGCGTCCGAGTTAGTACTTGCCCTTTCTTCAGGGTAGTTGCCACCCCGACACGGGTAGCAGCAGCTCTGGTATGCAAGCCACTAGTTCTGGAAGTGCTACCAGATCCGGCAGCTGCAGATTCGCCCAACTAACCCGCCGAAGCGGGTGACGTTGTTGTTGGTGTGGGCCGAATCTGTGGAGCGGTGCCAGGAGTGTGGACCAAGGTCAGCTGCTTGGTCGTGGATGGCTTGCTCGATGTGGAGCGAGCGTGGCCTCGAGTAGCAGGCCGAGTCTGATCTTTAGACAAAGAAGCAGAGGGAGCAGGTCTGGGACTGGTTGAGGAAATAGGAGCCGAATGAGCAGGCTCAACAGCATAAGCTGGGGCTACAACTGGGTCATCAGGCAAACTGGTTATGGGAGAACTAACGATAGGGGTTTTCTCGGCGCCAATGTTACTGGCGCCAGGGTCAAGATTCTGTTCGGGTAAACTAACTGGAGAGCTAGGCCGGGTCTCCTCCGATGGGCGCGCCGCCGGGTCGGCCTCACTCTGATACACATGAGTCTCAGTAGTGGGGGCAGCGACCCGGACAGGGCTCTGCATGGCGATGTTGGCACGAGGAGGATAAGCAAGCCTTAGCAGAGAGGAAACCATGCTACGTGCAGCTTGGCTAGCAGACATGGCTATGCTGAGAATAAAAATAGAAGCCTATAAGAGGATAATCATGGAACAGAGAAGGAAAATGGAAAGCTACGAACAAATAAACTTACCTGGAAATGGTCGGGTCGCACGGGGTGTGAAGAGTGACCCGGGGCCCAGTGGTCTTGCGGGTCTGGGATAGCATGGTAGCAGGAGGAGCGGCAGGATCAACTTGGCGCTTCTTTGCAGGTTGAGTGCTGGAGGAGGCCCCGCGCCGCTTAGTCAATTTGGCAGCGGGAAGCTTGCCATACCCGCCTACAGCAAGGGGGGGTTCCTCGTGTACCTGGCCAGCTGCATCAGCAAATGAAAAGCTCATTCGGATAAGTTACAGAGTTAAGGTGAAAGGACAAGTACCTCCAGAACCTCACAGTCCACATCATCGTCATCAGACCAAGCTCGCAAGGGGTTTCAAGTAGAGGTCTTACTCGGAGCAGAGGCAGCAGCGGCGTGCGGGATTGGCATGACACACTCCAGATCGAACTCAACATCATCAGTATCGGAGTGATCTTCATAGTAGGCCCCAGGAGGGACGGTACTATCATCAACCTGGTGAACGAGATTCTGCAAAAGATAAACAGAATAAGATCAATAAATAAACAGAACAGCAAGTGAATGCAAGAAAAGTTATGTCGGCAGCTCCAGGCTTACCCAGGGGACAGGCGTATCCCAGCTGAAAGGGGAGAAGCTCCAGGCCCAGTTTTCCGCCAAGGTCAGCTTGGAGCTGACTCGGCAGGCCACAGAGTCGTTGGTGACCTCCAACGTGGAATGTCGGGTAGGATCTCGTGGGCCGCTCATGAAGCACATCTTGTGTCTTCTGGCCTGGATGGGGCTGACTCGGCGTGCGATAAAAGCGCACATGAGGTCCTCCTCAGAAAGGTGGAAGTTCTCATCCGGCGAGAGCAGCCTCTCTAGAATCCCATGAGCCTCGTTCACCACAGAAATCTTGTGTCGCAAGTCGAGCTTCCAAAACTCCTTGATGGGAACCTCGTCCTTGAAGGGGGAAGCCGTATGTAGTCATTTGACCCGCTGTTCTTGACATAGAAAAAGGTTCTATGCCATTTCTTACAAGAATCTATGCCGATAACCCGAGGAAAGGTTCAGTCTTTCCTAGGCGTGATACTAGCGGCACCGCACCTAGTGGGCCTCTTCTCGGCACGGGGAACGCCGGCATCAGGCACGACTTGTATCCGGAAATTGAAGTACTTGGACCAAAGGAGTACGGCGGGCCAAATACCGAGATAGCCCTCGCAGGCAGAAATGAAGCAAGACAAGGAGCCAATTGTGTTGGCAGGCAAATGGTGGGTTTGTAGATGTAAGGTGGAAAGGAAAGAAACAAAGAAGTTGCTAACAGGTAAAGCAAAACCACGCTCGAAGTGCGAGAGGAAAACTACCCTCTCATTAGCCTCAGGCTTTGGAACGATCTCACCTAAGGGAAGGCAACAATCAACTTTGAGCGAGATGCGCCTGGTGGAGCGCAGCCACTCGAGTTCCTCCGCTGAAACCTCCGAGCCCTCCCAGCCGCCGCGCTCGCTGGCAGCAACCTCATGCTCCTCCGCCACCTCGTCGGCATCACGAGAGTCCATGATATCGTCTGGTTCTGGCTCTTCCGCTGTTGGAAGAGGCCTGGAGGCACGAGGACCCGTCGTATAATTGGAAGGTGAAGAAGAGAATCAATGGGGAGAAGCAGTAGAAGAAAGGAACCGCAAGGAGGCAGTTCAGATTTTGGGGGCGCGAGGAAGAAGAAGAGGGCAAGGGGGAAACTGAACATGCAAAGGAAGTTAAGCTCCCCTCAACCCTACTTAAGGAGAGTAAAAACCCCAAGCGTGGGATTCTTCTGCGCCTTGTGGCCAGCGTGTGGCCGTGTATTTGGCCGAGTGAGCGCATCAGCGAGCGCCATGTGTAGGCGATACACAGAAAATCCACAACCACATCATGCTATGCAGGACACGAGGCACAGAGCGATGGGACTGCCACAGTGACGAGGAGTTACTACGCCGCCGTCACTGTGCGGTCGGGATTTGGGACAAAAATTGAGGCAAGTCATCATGATTACAAGCTGTCAGTGACTAAGGCAAGCCAAAAATGACTCGGCAGCGTCCAAAATGACTCGGCACGAGGAAAAAATAAACCAGAAAGTCAAACATAAGACTCAAAGGGGAAAGATTGACTCAGTAAAGATCAATATTACGCCAAACAGTGCGCCCTAAGCAGTAAATGCTGAGAGAAAAAGAAGTTCCAAGCACATTAAAGGAACTTGGATACGCCTAACTGTCGTGGGAATGGTCACGGCAGATGCTGCAATTGGCAGCGAGTAGTAGAACGAGGGGCAAGGGCGGCCAGCCATCTGCGGTGCGAGATGAGGGCAAAGACACAGGGTTTTACCCAGGTTCGGCCCCCCGGAGGGTAAAGACCTACTCCTGCTAGATTGTATTATGGAGGTGGTACAATGGGCGAGCTCGGCGGGTAGGCGGCGAGTCGCTTGGGTGTATGATGGAACGTATCTCTACTCACCCTATAGGGAGGTTTATATAGGCTCACCTCCCCTAGGGTTTACATATCTCAACCGATTCAGTTAAAGCTTGATTTTCGTTTAACCTAATCCGACTGGGCCTATCTACTACTTTGGGCCTTCAGCTTCCAGTCGCTCGGTTCCTCGCTGGGCTTCAATCCAGTCGCCGTCTTGCAGGCCCACTCGCCAGTTCTTGGGCCAGTCGGAAACGTCCTGCTGGGTATACCCCGGTAGGCATATCCCCATCAGTAGTCCCCGAGGCCGCCGTCGATTAGGCGTAGGTGGCTGCTGGCAGTCGGAGTATACGGCTTCAGAGTGGACACCCAGTTGAATCGTCGGCGGGCTCCCGTATAGAGGAGAAACCAATCATCCAGGTCGCAGCTTTGGCGTGTCGAATCGGCAAACACTGTCATAGTGAGAGGGTCGGCAAGTCGAGTGGCTGAAGTTGGACCGTTAACCGTGGTCAAACTAGCTGTTGGGGTAATCCAACGGTAACTTTTGGCGTAATCACCGCGTAGTAACGGCTCCCCGATTTGGCGGGTAACAACCGCTATATAAGAGGAATGGCAGGCGATCAGAGAACCACCTCCTCACCATTTCCACCGACTGCACGCACTTTTTGCCTCCCTTCGCATCGCGATCCAGTCGACCTGAAATCCCCCGACCCCCAGCAAATCTCTCTGCCATGGCCCTCTCCACCGAGCCGTGGGGTAGATCTAAATGCACGAGGGTGCAACTGGCTTCCTTCGAGGAGGCCGGGATCTTGCGAGCCGGCTGTTGGCGCATTCCCGCAGCCGGAGAGACGACCCCGAATCCGCGAGAGAGGGAGTTCATCTGCTTCACCAGCCATCTTGAACGGGGGCTAGGGTTCCCCACGTCCCTGTTCTTCCGGCACTTCTGCGCCTACTACGGGATCCAGCCTTCGGATCTAGGTCCCCACAGCATCGAGCAGCTCGCCATCTTTGTGGCGTTCTGCGAATGCTACTTGGGCTGCCAACCCTACTTCCCCCTATGGCAAGATCTGTTCCACGGACGGATCAGCCGCGAGGAAGCGGGCGGCCCAATGCTAGCCGCGGGCGGCCTAACCTTCCAGCTCAAGTCGAAGGCTTCATTCTTCGACCTGATGCTGCCCGCCAAGGCAGCGAGCGACTGGAAGAAATCGTGGTTTTACGTATTTGGCGGCGACCCGGGGCGAGGCGGCGATCCCGCGGTACTCCGCCAATCGGTCCGAGCCGCGCCGTCTCCAAGTTGGCAAGCTCCCCAACGACCAGCGGATGGTCATCGACGAGATGCTCCAGACCATCCGCGGTCTGAAGAAGAAGGGCCTCCAGACGATAAACCTGTACAACTGCTGGCTCGGGCGGCGGCTCGTCCCGCTCGCTCGGCGCGAGCACTACATGTACCAAGACATCGGGCGAAGACTCGGCGAAGGCCTGCCTCGACGAGTGGAAGCTGGAAGACTACATCCCAATCAAGAAAATCACCCAGCGGTGTACCTGACGCATGGCAGTCGGGTCGCCCCTATACCGCAAAGCGTCCAGCCCCAACGGTAATCGCTTCACTTCGCTCGCAGTCGCAGTTTATGCAGTCGCGGTAATTCTAATTTCATCTTGTATTCATTGCAGCTATTCCAAGTGGTGTAAGGATGGCTCCCACCTTCGGATGACGAGAACTCGAGCTCGTCCGTCCAGGACGTGGGCGAGTCGCCTCCCGCCAAGGGCGATGCCGGGAGTGACGAGGGCGACAGCGACGACGAGTCCGAAGAGGAAGTCTCCCCACCGCTCCGCAAGACCCGTGGGTAGCGTCAACGTGAACTTGAGGCAAGCAAAAGCCTCGAGCGTCACGATGACGACGACGAGCTTCCAGAAACCACCTCGCGCCGCCAGGCGACTCCATCGAAAAAGAAGAAGAAGGAAAGGGAGGTGAAGGCGCCTCCAAGGAAGACGAAGACAAAACCGACGAGGCCGGCCTTGCCGCCACATTCAGCGAGCAGTTCTGACGCCCCCATCCCGGCCAAGGACGAGGCGCCGCCAACGACAGCCGCGTTGGACACGGCCACCATCGAGGTGCCCCTGGCGTCGATGCCTCCACCATTCGCCCCAGTGTCTGGGCTGGGGGACGCCTCGGTCGCAGCGGCTTCACCTCACAAGGAAGCTCCTGTTGGAGACGTCCCAGAGGCTCCAGTTGCGGCCTCAACAACGAAGAAACCGTCCGTGTCTTGGGCACGCGACGTTCTAGAAATGGGGCTCAGCCGCCGACTGGGCCCCGAACTAGAGAAGCCAGCCGGCCTCCGTACGGGACCGCGCTTCATTCCAGTCGCCAAGTGAGTACACTCTCCCTCCTTTGTCTTCCATAGCAGCTTGAATTATATTGCTTACATGATTGTTGAACAGGACCGGGGTGAAGAGGATGGGCCACCCAACCGTGGCTAAGGTGCCACCCGTCGTTAGAGAGGAGGATCCTTCCCGCAAGAGGAAGGCGGACGAGGTCGTCGTCTCTGCGGATGGCGGCAAGAAGGCCAAGGGTGACGACGTCTTCATGATTTCTGACGACACGGCGGTCGCGCCAGCCGGACCCGTAACGGAGGCAGCGGCGTCTACGAAGGAGGGCGCTCCCTTGCCTGGAACGGCCGAGCCGACCTCCTTTGGGGCGGGTGCCTCTATCGCCACCTTCCCGCGCTTCATGACCAAGGCGGCCGCGGCGAGTGGAACTTCGCCCTCGAGCCACGCTCCTGGGACCGCCGATGCTGAAGTCGACCAACGTTGTGGGCATACGCCGGCTCTCCTCGCGTCCGTGGACGCGATACAACTCCACGGCATGCTTGGCGCAGCCATCCAGGTACCTCCAGTCCCCGAGGATCAGGTCGGTGCTTTGCAGCGGCCTGATTCTTTTAATGTCTTATCTTTATTTTTCGCATCCAGTCCCCGAGTGCGCATGCGCTGAATTTCAGCGGGTGGGCACTTAGGAATTTCTTTGAGTACCAGTCCCCAAGTGCGCACTCGCTGAATCTCAGCGGGTGGGCACTTAGGAATTTCTTGATTGCCAGTCCCCGAGTGCGCACTCGCTGAATTTCAGCGGGCGGGCACTTAGGAATTTTTTTGGTTGCCAGTCCCCGAGTGCGTACTCGCTGAATTTTAGCGGGTGGGCACTTAGGAATTTTGCTTTGACTAACCTTTTTGGTGATGTGCAGGGTCTGCAGCTTGAATCGGCTGACCGATTGGCAGCGAAGCAGCGCGCGGAGAAGGAACTGGCCATCGTCCAGGAGGCGAACAAAGGGATTCAGGCTGTTGCCGCGAAGGCAGAGGAAGCTCGCCAGGGGCTTGTACCCGCTGGTGAATTGGCGGCGGCGCAATCAGCTTTAAGTGCGGCTGAACAGCGGATCGCCGACCTCGAGCGCGAGCTGCGGGAGGCAAAGGAAGAAGCGAGCTCGGCTAACGGGCAGGCCAAGGCCGCCATTGCAGCCACCGAAGAGGATCGCAAAGTGTCGGATGCCCTTGTTGCTGGGCTTCAGGACGACCATACGTCGCTTCAAAGCTTCATCACGGATCTCGCCCGCCCGTTGATTGGTAAGTGCGTCTGCCTCTTTCAGTAGTTGTGCCTTTTGTGGTGTCCGTCGTATTCATTATTGTCTTCTACTCGCAGGTCGCATCATCGATAGCGCGGAAGAGGCGAGCTCGTTCGACGCGCGGCAGTGTGTAAGCATGCTTGTCGACTCGGCAACGTTGTCGGCGACGTGCATCCGTGCCTATCTTCAAGAGATATCGCCCACGGAAGTGATTCCCAGCGACCTCGTTGAGGTGTGGAGGTATTTGGAGAAGGCGCCAGCGGTCATTGAGTTCATGACGCGGTCGGCGTTTCGGCGCGGAGCAGCGACGACACTTAGTCTTGGACTTGCCCACTTCCCCGAGGACTTCGATATCGACGATGTGACGAGTGGCTACCCATCGTCGACTGGCGCGGTGGAGCTTTCCGAAGTCCTCAAGTTGCAAGATCGCGCCGCCGCGTACTCGGAGCGTGTATGGGAAATGGGCGACCTTCTTCCGTACCAGGAGACGGTCGTCGTGCCGAACGATCCCGAGCCGCCGCATCGTGATCTCAAGGTCGAGCAGCCCTTCCGCGCGGCGATGGCGGGTGAACTGACGACGTATCTGTCGAACCCGTACACGTCGTTCATCCGCAATCACCGGGGTGTTGGCGAGTCGTCATCTAAGCCTGCAGAATAGCAGCAGGTCTGCCATGCAGGCATATTTTGTAATATGAGACAATGCAACATGCTATCGAATGAGACATCGTGTCTATTTTGGTATTTGTCATGTGTTTGTGATTGATGTTTGAACGAGTCCCCGAGCGCGTCCGCCCTTTTGTGGGGTTTACCTCGTATGCGATATGTTTGTTATTTTTGTGTGTTTTGTTATTGTGGTCGACTCGCCCAGACTCGAAGAGCCAGTCGCTAGGCGACTCCCTTGAATGCTCTATACTTCGCCGTTTTCCCCTGCGCGAACAAGGTCGGGTGGCCGAGTCCCCGAGCGTGGTACTTGGCTGTTCCAGGCGCGACTCGAGGGTGAGTGAGGACTTGGCGCGTTAGTTTGAGCGCATCACTCCTGCCTGGCCCGTGGGGTCAGTCGCGTGGCGAGTCCTGGGCATGCTCTCCTACTTGGCGTTTTTCCCGGACCGCTCGTGTTGAACTGGTCTGCAGTCCCCGAGCGTGGTACTTAGCCGTTCGAGTCGCTATGTCAAGGATGCGGAGGACCATGGTCGCTGTAAGGAGCGAAGGCAGTTGTCTTGGTTCGTAGAACCAGTCGGGCTAGGCGACTCCAATGGGGCTCCGGGTAGGCGTTTTTCATGGACGGTGCAAGACCTGAGGTGACTCAGTGCTCATGCGCCGCACTACTTAGCCGTGCCGATTGCTGTACCAAAGGTTGACTTCTGCGGTTAGCGTAACGCTGTTATTACGAGTGCGAGTGGCACAAGACATGGAGAGTAGGCGCAATTTGCGGTAACCGTTTCTTTTTATTTCATAGCGACTGGAGAGTACATGTGTGGGGTTCTAGGAGTAGAACTTCCGTAGGAGGTTTACATTCCACGGTCGCTTGACGTCGAGTTCGCCGTCCCCGCGGACGTCGATGAGGTAGTAGGCGTCGTTGCCGAGTACTCGCCCGATGGTGAATGGCCCTTCCCATGGAGGGGAGAGCTTGTGCATGCCCTTCTTGTCCTGGATGAGGCGTAACACCAGGTCGCCTTCTTGGAAGGTGCGAGTTTTCACCCGCCGGCTGTGGTAGCGGCGGAGTCCCTGCTGGTAGATGGCGGTGCGTGACCGAGCGAGGTCACGTGCTTCGTCGAGTTGGTCGACCCCGTCTTGGCGGGCGAGCTCGTTTGCGGCCTCCGTATAGTGGACGACCCGTGGCGAGTCGTGCTCGAGGTCGGTGGGCATGACTGCCTCGGCGCCGTAGACCATGAAGAAGGGGTGAACCCTGTCGACCTGTTGGTAGTGCGGATCCCCGGATGATGAGAGAGGAAACTCTCGACCCAGCACCGGCGATGCGCCGAGTGGTACTTGGAGTCGCGGCTTCAGCCGTGGAGGATGCTTTGGTTGGCCCGTTCGCTGGCCGTTGGATTCGGGTGGGCGGTGGCAGGTCGAGCCGAATGTGGTGCTCTTCGCAGAATTCAGCCATGGCTCCTTTGGCGAAGTTGGTGCCATTGTCCGTGATGATGCTGTTTGGGAACCCGTAGCGATATATGATCTCGCATAGGAATTTGGTGGCGGTCTTCCCGTCGCATTTCCGAACTGGCTTGGCCTCCACCCACTTTGTGAATTTGTCGACCGCGACTAGCAGGTGGGTGTAGCCGGAGGGGGCCTTCTTGAAGGGGCCTACCATATCCATGCCCCACACGAATGGCGGTGATGGGGATTGTTTTGGCCGAGCTCACACGTCGTCTGGTTGGCGATTGCCGGCACCCGGCGCACCGCTGGACAATGTCGACAGCGTCGGCGTGTGCGGTGGGCCAATAGAAGCCATGTCGCATAGTCTTGGCGACGAGAGAGCGGGCGCCGGCGTGGTGGCCGCAGTCACTGGAGTGGATGTCGTGGAGGATCTTGCGTCCTTCGGCGGGTTGGAAGCAGCGTTGGAACACTCTGGTGACACTGCGCTTGTGGAGTTCGCCGTCGATGATGGCATAAGACTTGCATCGACGAGCGATCATCCGAGCTTCCGTCTCGTCTGCCGGCAAGGTGCCGGCTTCCAGGTAGGCGATGTAGGGCTTGGTCCAGTCGTCTGGCTCGTTGACGAGTGCGACCAGGGCTGCCTCGGTTGGGCGGGACTCGATGTCGATCTCCCTCGGGGAGAGACGATGGCTTGGTGATTGTGTCGAGGAAGGCGCGGCGGGTGGTGCGAGTCGAGCCGACCCGATGCGAGAGAGTCGTCGGCCTCCTCGTTCTTCCACTGTCGATCCACTTTCGGACGGAGTAGCGTGAAGTGTCCAACTTGTCCCTTTGCTTGGCGGTATGCCTCCATGGTGGGGGAGACAGCGTCGCAGGTGCCAGCGACTTGCCCCGCGACGAGGTCGGAATCTCCGTAGCAGCGTAGGCGGTTGACATTCATCTCCTTGGCAGCTCGCATGCCATGGAGTAAGGCCTCGTACTCGGCCATGTTGTTGGTGCAGGGTGTGAAGTCGAGGCAGAGGATGTAGCGGAGATTGTCGCCCTTTGGTGAAGTTAGCACGATCCCTGCGCCTGCGCCGTCCACGTTCTTGGAGCCATCGAAGTGCAGGCTCCAGTAATGGAGGTATGGCAGCTTCTCTGGCTGTTGGGCCTCTTCCCAGTCGGCGATGAAGTCTGCCAGTGCCTGCGACTTGATCGCTTTTCGTGGCTCGTATTTGATGTTGTGGACGCCGATCTCGACGGCCCACTTGGCGACCCGCCCGGTCGCCTCGCGGTTGCGGATGATGTCTTGCAGTGGTGCTGAGGAGACGACCGTGATCGGGTGCTCCTGGAAGTAGTGCGGCAGGCGCCGCTGAGCTCTGAAGACCGCGTATACCAGCTTTTGGTACTGTGGGTACCGGTGGCGCGACTCGGTGAGGACCTCGCTGATGTAGTACACCGGCCGTTGTACTGGGCGCTCCTTTCCTTCCTCTGGTCGCTCGACGACCATCACGGCGCTGACGACGCGCTCAGAAGCCGCGACGTAAATCAGCATGGGTTCTTTGTCGGCGGGGGCGGCGAGTAGCGGTGCGGCGAGTAGCACCTTTTTGAGATCGCGGAGCGCGTCGTCCGCCTCCTTGTCCCACTGGAAGGTGGGGTTCTTGCGCATCAGGCGGTATAGGGCCATCGCCTTTTCGCCCAGGCGGGGGATGAAGCGACTGAGAGCCACTACTCGCCCGGCCAGTTTCTGGACGTCGCGCAGGCACTCGGGTTTGCCGAGCTGGGCGATCGTGTCGATCTTCGTGGGGTTCGCCTCGATCCCTCATTTGGAGACGACGTACCCTAGTAGTTGTCCTGCAGGTACACCGAAGGTGCATTTGCCTGGGTTGAGCTTTATCTTGTATTTTCGCAGGTTGGCGAATGTTTCCGCCAGGTCGGCGAGTAGGTCGCCCTGGCGAGCGGACTTCACGACCACGTCGTCGATGTAGACGTGGATGTTGCGGCCAATTTGGCTCGCGAGGCATTCTTGCATGCACCGCTGGTAGGTCGCCCCGGCGTTCTTGAGGCCGAAGGTCATGGCGGTGTAGCAGAAGGCTCCGAATGGCGTGATGAACGTCGTCTTCTCCTCGTCTTTGACAGCCATTTTGATCTGGTTGTACCCAGAGTAGGCGTCGAGGAAACATAGCGACTCCGAGCCCGCGGTTGAATCGATTATCTGGTCGATCCGCGGGAGGACGAACTTCTCCTTTGGGCAGGCGCTGTTCAGGTTTGTGTAGTCGATACACATCCTCCAGGTCCCGTTCTTCTTCTCGACCAGGACTGGGTTTGCCAGCCACCTGGAGTATTTTATTGGCCGGATGAAGCCTGCAGCGAGTAGACGTTGCACCTCCTCGGCGATTGCTCGGCGGCGCTCTTCATTGAAAGGCCGCAGCGACTGTTTGACAGGTCGCACTTTGGGGTCGGCGTTTAGCTTGTGCTCAGCGATCTTCCTAGGGACACCGGGCATGTCAGAGGGCTTCCATGCAAAGATGTCCCTGTTCTCATGGAGGAACTCGATGAGCGCGCCTTCCTATGCTGGGTCATGCCCGTCCCGATCGTCACCGTCTGGCTGGAGTCGCCCGGGACCAGCTCGACGGTGCGGGTGCGCGTAGTGGCCACAAAGGTTGAGGTGTTTGCGCCCTCCAAGTTGGGCTTCTTGAGTATGGTGGGGTCGTCATTGTTGACCCCGCTCGCGTACTTGGCGAGCTCATCGGCGTGGTTGGTCTCCGCCGTGATGGCCAGCGTCAGCTCGCTCCTTTGGCCTCGCACTCGGCGGACATGTCGGGTCGCCGTTGATGGTGATGACACCGCACGCCCGGGAGCTTCATCGCGTTATGCAGCGTAGTGGGGCGCCATGAACTTGGCGAACGCTGGCGCCCAGACGTAGTGGTAGGGCTGTCAAGGGCACCAGCTCAAGACGATCCGCCGCGCGGAAGTTTGCCGGTGTGCCGAAGGTGACTGGCAGCGTGACCTTGCCGATCGGGTACGCCTTCCGACCGGGGACGATGCCGTGGAACGTGGTGTGAGTCGTCTCGATCATCGACTGCGGGAGCCACAGCCGCCTGAAGGTGTCGAGGTACAGGATGTTGATGGAGCTGCCGCCGTCCATCAATGTCTTGGGGAGCCAGTAGTCGCCGACCTTAGGCTTGACCACCAGGGCGACTCGTCCTGGGTACTCGATGCGTAGCGAGTGGTCTTGGCGGCTCCAGGTGATGGGCTGCTCTGACCAGTTGAGGAACTGGGGAACGTCCACCTGGGCCACCGCGTTGACGGCGACGGCGTAGGCGATGACCTTCTTCTCACGCTTCGTGTTGAAGCCTGTGAAGGTATGGAGCGAGCCGGCCACTTTGCCGAATTTTCCGCCGTTTGGCGGGTCGTTGTCGGGGTCCTCCCGTGCTCGCCGTGCCTTCTCGATTTCCCTGGGGTGTGGCAGTCGGCGGTGGTGTGCATGGCGGGCTTTCCTTCCCTGCTATGAAACGCACATGGTTGGTTAAGGAGAGCCGCGGGTTCGAACCTTGGCTTGGCCTTGTAGTTGCCGCCGTCGCGGCGTTGTCCTCCATCGCGGCGGAAGCTTTTGGGCTCGCGTTGCGCGTGCCCGGCGTTGGCAACGAAGTCGACTCGCCTGTCACTGCGGCGCTTGCCGGTGAGGCGAGTTTTGCTGTAGCGTAGGTCGGACCGTCGCTATGCTGCCGCTCGTGCGGCGTTGACCTTCGCGTCGTCAGTTTCCTGGTTTGGATCTTCCTCCGCGTACCGTTTGGCAATCTCGAGGAGGTCGGGGATGTTGTCGAGTGTGCGAGAGTGTCGCTTGAGCTTGGCGACCAGGGGCTCGTAGCGGCACGAGGTCTTGAAGCAATGGATCGCGGTATCCGGGTGGATGCCGACCGCGTTGTACCAGAGTTCTTGCCACCGTTGGACCCGATTCTATGGTCGACTCGCGGGGTCCCTGGACGCATCGCTCCAGGTCCTCGATAGTGGTGGCGCGGGTGTAGGAGCACTCGAAGTGCCTGACGAAAGCGTCGTGCATCTCCTCCCAGGAGTCTATACTGTCCTGAGGGAGGGTGTTGATCCACTGCCTGCACGTCCCCTCCATCATCAGGGGAGGTAACGGGCGGCTAGCAGGTCGGTGTGGCCTGCGATCCCCATTGCCATGAGGTATGTGTCGAGCCAGACAGCGGGGTCGTACGAGGGGTCGTACTTTTATATCTCCTTCGGCGCCTTAAAGTTTGGCGGGTACTTCTCGCCTCGGATCATTGGTCTGAAGCACTTGGGGCCGAGTCGAATGAGCGACCCCATGGGCTCGCCGTCGCGGCCATTGGTTAGGGTGTGTCGCAGGTCGTCGGGCTGGCATGCGCGCCAGCTTTGGTTGTTGATGATGTGGGTGCGGGCATCGATGGGTTGACCATTGGCGGCGACGAGGTTGGTCGCTGGCCTGGGGTCGTTGGTGGAGAGTGCCGTGTTCGCGGGTCGGTGTTGGAGCTGCAGTGGCTCCGGTGGTGGGCAGTTGAGTGTGTTTGCCGCCATTGGGCGGCCGCTCGAGGCCGCCCTGCTTCCTGAGGAACGCGAGTATACTCGACCTTGCGAGTCGGCGCCCGCTCTTTGCTGCTCGACGGCCTTTGCGAGTAGGGCCCTGACATATTGGATCTGTAGGGCGCCGTCGCTGGTGGCCGTGATGCTGTCGGCTGCTGCTCGGCCTGCCACGAGGTTGTCCATCGGGGTGGAGAACAGTGGGAGGCCGTTCGCTCGCTCCCGTGAGGAGACTACTATCCGCGGCTGGTCCCTGGGGGGTGTGCGGTTGGGTGGAGGCGGGGCGCCCATCGCCGTCGACCCTGGCGGGGGTCGGGCGCTTCCTCCTGGTGGCGCGTTCTCGCAGATCGCGCGTTCAGCCACGCGGGCTGGGTCGTTTTCGTCGTCGAAGTTCAGGGCGCGCCCCTGAACGGTGGGGTTTAGGCGCGACCTGATCCGCTGTTGGTGGTAGCGCAATAGCTCCTGCGCCGTCACCTGCTCGAGGCGGAATTTTTCGCGCTCGGCTTGTTCCTTGCGCACCGCCTCCGCCAATTTCAGGCGGAGTTCCTCGCCCTCCGTTGCCGTGGCGTTAGGAGGGATTGGGGTGGAGAATGGATCCTCCGGCGGATCGGTGCCGGTCGCCATGTAGGTCGCGGCGTGGCGACCGGTTCCGTCGCGGAGGTCGGCGGAATTCTCTGACCCGGAGTCGAATTCGAAGATCCCGAGGATGGAGGGGTCCTCGAAGTCTCCCACGTTGGAGACCTGAGTGATGGAGCCCGCGGGTGAAGCCGCGGTGATGGACCCGGCGAGTGACGCCGGGGTCGCCGAGTCGGCGTCGTCGTCGAGGGCCGCGTCTCCTGCGGCCGCTGAGTTTTTGGCCGCGTCGCTGTGGGCCGAGTTGTACTCGGAGGCGAGGCGATGGATCGTGCGGATCTGGCTCTCGGAGAGCCGATCGCGTGGCGGCGACTCGCGGATGCGAGCCGAATCCTCCGAGACGATGACGTCGGTGAGGCCGACGAAGAGGCTGATCGTGTCGATCAGCAGGATCACGCTGTGCGTGACGGGTCGCGCCGCCGGGACGTAGCTGCTCGGCAAGATTTGGAGCATCTCGCCGATCGCTATCATGCGGCCGGTGGCGACCGTGTCGTTGATGGGCAGATTGGATCTCGTCGCAGAACACCGGCCAGACCGGCCAGGCCCCACGGTGGGCGCCACTGTCGTGGGAATGGTCACGGCAGATGCTGCAATTGGCAGCGAGTAGTAGAACGAGGGGCAAGGGCGGCCAGCCATCTGCGGTGTGAGATGAGGGCAAAGACACAGGGTTTTACCCAGGTTCGGCCCCCCGGAGGGTAAAGACCTACTCCTGCTAGATTGTATTATGGAGGTGGTACAATGGGCGAGCTCGGCGGGTAGGCGGCGAGTCGCTTGGGTGTATGATGGAACGTATCTCTACTCACCCTATAGGGAGGTTTATATAGGCTCACCTCCCCTAGGGTTTACATATCTCAACCGATTCAGTTAAAGCTTTGGTACTCGTTTAACCTAATCCGACTGGGCCTATCTACTACTTTGGGCCTTCACTTCGGTCGCTCGGTTCCTCGCTGGGCTTCAATCCAGTCGCCGTCTTGCAGGCCCACTCTCCAGTTCTTGGGCCAGTCGGAAACGTCCTGCTGGGTATACCCCGATAGGCATATCCCCATCACTAACAGCTAAAAACTTCTAGGTCTCACCAGCTTTGGGGACTAATGTCGGGGGAATAACCCTCGGTAGGGTCATAAGGGGTAAAACATTTCCCAACTTGGCTTATGCCGAGTAAAGAATAACTCTGGCCGGGATACAATGGCCGGGTAAGAAGGTCGAGTGCGGCCGACATAAGAATTATGTCGGCCCGTATAAGACAGGTTTGTTTACCTTGCAGGAAGCAGCGAGCCGAGTCTCATGAGGTAAGGCCGAGTCAGAAAGGACATGTGGCATCTTTCCGAGTAAGAATCAGGAGGGACCATGGTAAATCATGGTCAAAAGAGAAGGGCGACGCCAAGTGACACAAAAGGAGTCGGGTGACGCCTAAGGAAAGGGCTGACGTACAAAGTCATTGCATGACGCCGAAAGAGCTGGAGGCTACGTACGAGAGGACCGTTAGCTGTATGGCTTTGTGGACTGGGTCATGGGCTCAGGGCTAGCTCATGACCCAGCCTGCACAGTGAGGACCAAGATCCAAACAGTAACCCTAGAACCCAAAGGGGTGTAACCTAGTTGGCCAACACCTATATAAGGAGGGGCATAGCTAGGGTTAGAGGAGGTTGGACCAAGTAGGAAACTAGTGTCTTGAGGCTATGCCCAAACAGCTCAAGGAGAACTTGTAAACTTCTAAGATCAATAAAAAATCTAAGTGTGGAGATTTCATCTTGTTCTTCGTGCGCGGAAAGACCGTGCACTCCCTCCCCGGTTACCACAAGCGTCCATTCGGCCCCCAACTTAAGCCTACCCATGGCATCTGCCGTGACACCACCACGACAAAGATCATGAATCCAATGACGGAACTACTGAAGAATGAGAAGAAGTTTGAGTGGACCGAGGAGTGTGAAGCTAGTTTCCAAGAGCTGAAGCGTCGCCTAGTGACCGCACCTGTTTTATGTTTACCTGATCTTTAGAAGGATTTCCAAATGTACTGTGATGCATCTTGGCAAGGACTTGGAAGTGTGTTGATGCAAGATGGAAGATTGGTGTCTTATGCCTCACGCCAACTTAAACACCATGAGAGGAACTACCCCACGCATGACTTGGAATTAGCGTCAGTCGTGCATGCACTCAAGGTATGGAGACAGTATCTTATGGGAAACACTGTAATATGTACACTGACCACAAGAGCTTGAAATACATATTCACCCAGCAGGAATTAAACATGAGACAAAGGATATGGTTGGAGATTATCAAGGACTACGATATGAACCTACAATATCACCTAGGAAAAGCCAACGTTGTAGCGGATGCTCTAAGCCGGAAGGTCTATGCAAATTGTTTGACTGTGGGAGAATTACCCAAGGATTTATGTGAGAAATTCAAGAATCTTAGACTAGAAGTGGTGTCTGAGGGATATTTGGCAGCAATGGAAGTCCAACCAATGCTACAAGACATGATTAGGAAATCTCAAGGAGAAGACAAGGAAATAGAAGTGAGAAAGGAAAAGATGAAGGAGGAACGAGCAAAGGAATTCCGCGAGGATGATCAAGGAACCTTATGGTATGGAGATCGTCTGTGACTGCCCAACAATCTGGAGATAAGGAAGCCGATTCTTCGGGAAGCTCATGACTCGCCATATTCTATACATCCGGGTAATACAAAGATGTACATGGATTTGAAGGAAAGATTTTGGTTGAACAATATGAAGGGAGATATCGCTGAACATATTGCATTATGTGATGTTTGCAGTAGAGTGAAGGGTGAACACCAGAAGCTAGCAGGATTGCTGCAGCCATTGCCTATACCGGATTGGAAGTGGGATAAAGTAGGAATGGATTTTATCATAGGACTTCCCAAAACCAGGTATGGATATAATCTATTTGGGTAGTGGTCGACCATTTGACCAAGGTAGCCCACTTTATACCAATAAAGACCACCTACACGAGTGCGAGGTTAGCCAAGATTTATATGGATAGGATCGTGTGCCTACATGGAGTTCCCAAGAGCATTGTATCAGATAGAGGCACCCAGTTTACGTCACACTTTTGGCGCCAGCTTCATGATTTGTTGGTAACTAGGTTGGAGTTTAGTACAGCCTTCCACCCTCAAACGGATGGTCAGACAGAGAGAGTGAATCAGATTTTGGAGGATATGATGAGAGCTTGCGCTCTGGCTCATGGCTCTAGTTGGGATGAGAATTTACCATATGCCAAATTTTCCTACAACAAAAGTTACCAGACCAGCATCAAGACGTCACTTTTTGATGTGCTATATGGGAAAAGGTTTCGGACACCATTTTTGTGGGATGGTGTAGGAGAGCGTCAGCTATTTGACCTGATTTGATTAAGGATGCCGAGGAGAAGACCAGTTTGATTAGGGACAGGCTGAAGGTAGCACAATCTAGGCAGAAGAGCTATGCTGACGCCAAGCGCAAGGAAGTGGTGTATGAGATCGGAGATCGAGCCTACCTTAGAGTTTCACCACTACGTGGGATTAAGAGGTTTGGAATTAAGGGTAAGCTGGCACCTCGGTTTATAGGACCATAGAGGGTCTTAGAACGCAAGGGAGAAGTTGCATATCAGTTGGAGTTGCCAAAGGCTCTGTATACTATTCATGACGTGTTCCATGTGTCCCAGCTGAAGAAGTGCCATCTGGAGATGGTGGATACACCGTTGAGAGACACCGTGCCATTGGAAGAGGTTCAGCTAGAGAATTACTTAACATATGAGAAGAAGCCGGTCAAGATATTGGAGATAGCGGAGTGGTTTACCCATATCAAGACGATCAGGTTTTGCAAGGTGCAATGGAGCCATCACACCAAAGAAGAAGACACTTGAGAATGAGAGGATGACCTCCGAGGACCACCCACACCTATTTGCTAGCCACGCTGAATCTCAAGGACGAGATTCATCTTAAGGGGGTTAGTCTTGTCACATCCCAATTTTTATAATTGGTACTGCATATCATGCATGCCATTGCATCATAATCATCATTGCAAAAAAGTCAGTTTTAAAGCATTTTCCAAAACACAACAAAGTTTGCTTGTTGTCACATACACATGAGTAGTATGATTTTGTTTGCACTCTGTTGGGATGGGATTATATGACAATTCCAGGTGCACATATGCATGGAGGGTTCCAATACAAAACTGTAGAAATTTGTTTCACTCAAATCAGAGTTACAGGGAAAATTTATGGCCATTTTGGTTTAGTAAAAAAATTCAGATTCAGAGATTTCAAACAACAGTTCGGAAATTCAGCGCTCCGTGCCGCGGGCCGGTCCACCATCGACGCCACCGCTCGCCAGCGTCACCGCTAGTTCGTGTCGAGCACGAACGCCACAAACGGCCGATTCCTCCGATTTCCTCGCGATTTCAATAGCCCTCTCACGCCCCTATACCCTGCCATATAGCCTAGCCCCACCGCTTCTGAAACCCCCGAAAAACCCTAGCTGCAACGCCGCCTAGTACCAGTAATTGCTTGCCAAAGTTCCACCCGTCGCCGCCGCCATTAGCTCGGTATGAGCTTGGAACACAACCCTCCGCCTCTCTTTTCCTCTCCGTTTATTTCGCAGCACCATGCCCATCATTTCTGACCCTGCTCTCGCCCTGCAGCTTGCCGAGCCGAACCACCGAGCCTCGCCGGAGACCGACGCCGCCACGCTGCTCCAGTTCGTCGCCGCCATCGTTCGGGGATGCGAGGACCATCACCGAACGTCTCCCCGAGACCCCCGTCCGCCACTCCACCCTGCCGACCTCACCGCCGTGCCAAGGGATCATCGGATCCGCCGCCACCGCCACCTCCTGGACCGTCGCTGGTGGGCCCATGTTTTCCTTGCTCTCCACCATCGGATCGGTGATAGACGGCCCAGATTTGCTACTGACCACTGACTGCTGACCAGTCAAACGGCTAGTCAGCGTCACGTCGGCATTGACTAGTCAGCGGGGAATTTTTCCCCTGTTTTAATTATATTGATTAATTGGCAGAAAATGTTTAAGATTTCAAAAATTCATAGTAAATAATCTACTGGTCCAAAAATCACAAATAATATACCGTTGGATTCACAATTTTATGTAGATTACTTCTATGCAATTAGTTCAGGCATTTACAGTAACGTTTTTCCGTGAATATTTAAATGGATTAATGGCCTTTTTAGAGTAATCAATTCATAATAAAATAAATACTACTCAGAAAATTGCAAATAATATGTCTATGGAATCACAAGAAAGATTAGAACCTGTTTATGAATTAAAATGACAGGTTTACAGGATGTATAATTTTAGGAGTAATATAATGCTTTCTGGAGAATTTTAATTATATAAAAAGATCTGTAAATCCTTTTTGCATGATTCCAGTTGCCCCTGGTCACAAATTTAATTGTCTACACACTAAACATCTTCCCCAGATTTTATAACACAGTACACAGTATGGTCTTATTATTTTCTTAAAACCCATTAATAGGATCAATAATTCTTAACAAATGATTTCCAATGCATCAAAACTTTTCCATGCATGTCATTAGTAGTCATAAAGGGTATGTTTGGATTGTGGCCAAAGTGTACCTTACCAATATTTTGGTCATGACCAAAAGGTTGGCTCTTGTTTGGATTGTTGCCAATTTTTTGACATGTCAATGCTCCACTACCAACTCTAGTTCATTTTTTTAGCCAATGTTGACCAACTTGTGGGCAAGCAAAGGCTCAACCAAAATTTTGGCTAGTCAAATATTTGGTGGGGCAATCTTGGGCACAAACCAAACACACCCTGCGAACAGAGAACATGCATATGGTACTAAAACTTAAATTAAGATGGCATGCATGCATTTGTGCATTTATCAATAATTGTCTTTGGATTGTTTATGTGTTGCAATTGTGCCGTGTAGATTGTGAAAGAGTGAAACGCTTGCTCGTGTGGAGATTGTTCATTTGACCGCTGCAGCCAAGTCAAGTAGATGCTAATTTGTTCATGTTATTGTCCTACTATTTTCAATGCATTGTGGTGTAATTTGTAGATGCATGAATAGGAACTACTATCTCTATGTTATGTCCTATTATGTGGTAGGGATCTCTTGTAGTTAAGTCACCGTTGGTAGATGTGCTTAGCCGTGCTGTGTTAGAAGAGGGCTGGGTTACATCACTTTAAAGTTGTTTCTAAAGTATTGGTTTGCGAAAACTAAAAACAACTTAATCAATGAATCTCCTGGGTGTGACATGATTGACATTTTTTGGTGGTATCATTGTGGAAAGGCACCCAGTTATCAAGAGAAAATGATTGACTTCTTTATTTTGTAGCTTATGTGTATAACCATGTGCCAATAATGAAATGGGTGGTTGGTTGGACTTAGTAGGTTGTGGTAACTCGAACCCACGTAGCCAGAGATGTAGAATTTTTATAGGTTGGTATGGTGCGTGTCGGGTTTGGGGAGCTACTTTCCGAACGGTCTCATCTTGGACTTCTCCCTATCATCACCCAATTCGAGAGTGGTGGTACGAGCTGGGCTGGCCAAGTCACATGGGTAAAGTGTACTAACCCCTGTAGGGTGTATAAACTAATTGATTAGTCGTGTCCCCGGTTATGGACATCTGAGTTGCTTGATATTAAGTTCATGACATGTTTCTCGCTCATTCTAAATTTCTAATTGTTTTAATGTTGATGGGTTAATTTAATTGGGATCTTTTAAAAAAAATCAAAAACTGATTATGAAAGTAGGACAAAGGTCTTTGAGAATGCAAGCTATCCACAGCTCCACTTGCCAAATAAGCATGTAGATGCTAGGAATATTGTCTCCTTATTTAGCTCTACTTGCCATACATTTCATGTATTGATCCTTCGAGGCTGTTACGTTTCATTTTGTAGGATGTTCTGATTCTGAGTGAACGAATAGGTCGCGATACTCCACTCGGCACTTGTTCACTTGTGAGAAATTTGAAGATTGGAGGAGTTATTTATTTATATTACTACTTGAATAAGTTGAGCTAGCCTTAGAGCTAAGCATTATTGTAATAAATGATTACTCTGGATCTTTTCTTATTTATGATACACGGATATTTTGCTATGTTATTCATCTATGTTCTATGTAAGACAATGAACTGATCCGGGGATTGGCGTGTTACATAGAAGTTATAGTCTTTTCAGCACTCTAGTGTTACATTAGCTTGACTAGTTGCATATATGACGTAGACCCTAATTGCATATATTTCATGACCCGCTAAGATCAAGGGGAAGTACTATTTCGGACATGAGTCTGGGTCGGTTCTATTTTCGAAAAGTTTTTGTATTTGTTTTTTTTTTTTTGGGAATTGTCGTTTCCACTGGAAATGGCTCTCTTGGTTTCCTTTTCCATGTCCATTTAAAATATGACTTTGCTTCGATGTCCCCCTCTTCTCTAAACTTACAAAAGCGAAGACATAAGGACGACCAAGATTGGCCGATACCTCTTCGGTTCGGAATTATGATAGGGTACCGGCCAATTGGCCGTTCTTATGTTTTCACTTTCATAAGTTTGAAGAGAGGGGGCACCAAATTACTTTTTTTTTCCGCAAACCGCTTCCATTTCCGTTTCCAGCTATCTATTTTCATTTTTATCGGGAACGAACAGAAAGTTTCCTTCGTTTTCAACCCTAGTTGACGACATATGGGCGATAATAAAATAGTTTCAGTTGTAGTAATCATAACCAAATCTAATTTTGTATATATATACGTTTTGGTTATCCAATACGTTTGTCTGTAATGTTATCATCTGGTCGGGATCGGTTATGGTGGCACTGATGATAAAACCCATATGCATTTCAAGAACTGCTGCCATGGCGATGAGCCTAGTATAGAATATTCCTTTACCTACAAACCACGTTGTCTAGAAGATTTCGTAGAAACTGATAATTTAAAAGCTCATGTGAAATGTTAACACATGTTGGTTAGAATTCTTGAGCAACTGAATAAGTACATGAGTAAAGATGTAACAAGGACCTGTTCCTACATAAGTAGATTTGCCCATCATGTTTTGTTTGGTTTGTTTTCTACAGTGCTGTTCCTACATAAGTAGATTTGCCCATCATGTTTTGTTTGGTTTGTTTTCTACAGTGAGTGATTTATCTAGCACATGCGTTGTTACTAGTGTGAAACGTTTAGCAAAATGAAATGTGAGTACAAATTTTGTGACAAGCGTGAACATTTTTTTTCTGGTGATTATCGAAGAACGTATTAATGGGCCGGACCATTATACATGGGTTATACATTAGTTGGGCTGGAAGTACAATAGGTAAAAAGTGAAGACTATTTTTTCTGTTATAATTGCCCAACAGCTATCCTTCTGCATGGCGCGTAGGACCAGTGCAGCAATCATCGTGCATTAATCCTACACTTACGGACTCCCTCCTACGGAATTTCCTTACGGACACATCGTGGAGATAAGTGATTGGATGCAATCGCATGGAGTTGGTCCACAAAATTCTTTCGCATATACTAACTGATTGACACGTCAGCCTGTAAAATAATTCCGTAACCATCTGGTCCGTAAGTGTAGTCCTCGTGCGACCCGAATTCCGATCCGATAAGGTATTCCAGTCGGACTTGGATTGGGGACATGCCGGTACTCCACTATATACATACGTCCGCAGGCCACGACTGCAGGCTGCACCCAACGAGCGAAGAGAGGGAGACACGCTAGACCTAGAGACATGGAGAAAGGATCAGCAAGTTCGGACTCCGCGGCAAAGAGGCTCGGAGTTGCCGTCGCCGGTGCCGGTGATGCCAAAGAGCAGACCCAAGAAACAGAGGAGGCGACGCTGGGGACGGCGTACTGCAAGGCGTTGTACGTGGAGGCGCTGCGTTACATCGCCATGACGGAGGAGGACCTGGTGGAGGAGTACTGGCAAGCGGGGAAGCTCCGCAAGTACGACCGGAAAAAGGAGTGGCCGAAGCGTGCCGCCAGGATCTCCAGAGTCCATCCGCCGCCCAAGTGCATGGAGGCGGAGATCGCCGTGTACATGAAGTACCTCGAGGAGGAAGAGGCTCAGTAGATCGACCAGCAGATGCTACCTTCAATCTTCGAGGATCAGATCTCCTGATCCATATTCTCTTATCTGTAGTAACAGAGTTTCCCACAGATTCATGTGGAGCGCACCTCTATTGCCAACTAAATCGTCGGCGCCACGCGATTTTGTGTAGTTTCGTGGTCGATCTCGTGTATTGTATTTCTGAATCGATAAAAGGCAAGACGTTGTTGCACACCATTTTCCCAAAGAATAACTAGTTGGGAATATATTAAATTTTGTGTCCGAATACCAACTTAAGACTTAGCTGGTCCTGCAAATTGATTCGGGCTACCATTCTACCAACCATTTTTCGAATCAGACTTTCGTCCCGCTTTATAAATAAAATCCAACCGAATACAAAGTTCAACAATTTTCCAGACATTCACATGCCTCCAAAAAAGAAAAAAAAGAGTCCAAGTCCGCTGGGCCCAACCATTCCCACTCGAGTATAATTGCAGATTGCTATCGCTCGGTATAGAGAGAGTGAACTTGCCAAATTGAATATCAAAATGTGGCCATCGGCCAACCTAGTAAAGGGATAGCAAAATCTGAACCGAGAGCTCAAAACAATACCTCTCTATTTATATGGCTATGTACCCAACAACAAAATAATCATGTTCATATCATCACAGCAAACTTCACAAAGAGACAAACTTACGAATTTGCGCCACTAGCTATTTGCAAAGGAGCATTACTAATCAAAAGATAAGAGGATACCAGCATATTCCTCTCTTGCAATATAGAAGGTTCCACTCCAAAATTATGCGACATACAAAACCTTTTACATGCAGAATATATCATAAATTGGACAAAATGGTTTGTACATTAACACGTTTGCGATGAAAATAGTATAAAATCATCAATGAAACTTACATAATATACATGTTTGCCTACAAAAAGAGGGACTGGACCCTATACATCAGAAAATATTTGTTTCAAAGGAACTGTGAAAATACTAATAAAAACAAGATATGGTAGCTGATAACTCTTAGCCTGCTGGCATGGATCACATATGTAAGAATTTATTTCAGGAATGTATGGCAATTTATTCTTTCTGAACTTGCTGAAGAATAAAAGAAGATAACCCTAGACGAAGATGCCACGTAGAGGATAAAGACTTGATGGTAACAAGTGCATGCTTCAAAGATGACCCCATTAAAACAAGAACAAGAGGATAAAGGCCATCATGACACGGACCTCTAAACATGATTTGCTACGTGGCCAGCTCCTTAATCAAGAAAAAGAGCGGGTGAATTTCAGTAATGGCATTATTATACAATTTTATATGCAGAAAGCAAATTCATGGAAGATGAAGGAACATGAAGGATATTTTGAGTTGTAAGGAACAATGTGGGGTATACAAAACTGAATGACCAATATGAGCAATTTACATACCTTGTCCACTAGCATTGTGAACTTGATCACACCCATGGTAGATTTCATGAACTTGGAGCTTATTGAGTTGTCATGTTGTGTGATTTTTGGCTCCAGTATCCATAATTCAATTGGAGTCTACGCCATAGATACCCTTGTTTTCCGTCGTTGTGTCATCATCATCATCATCACCATAGCGCCACAAATATTCACTAGTAGTGTGGCCTTATTTTTGGCAAGTCTGACAGCAAACACCTTCCTGCCGCCATGGAGACGTAACACGGCCATGATCATTGCACCCTCCTTTCTGACGACGCCCTTGATTGGAAGGAAGGGCCTAATCCAGGCGCACTGGCAGCTGCTGTTGTGGTGGAGGGCGCAAAGGACAACAGGGCTGCGCTGAACATAAGGAGCTGGTGGATATGGCAGGAGTGGGGGCTGGTACTGCTGGGGCTGGTATGGCTGATACACAGAGTGTACGACTGCTGCGGGTCCGGATGTGGAGGGTACACCAGTGCAACCGGCTGCCGTGGCTGCTATGGTAGTGGCTGGTACATAGGAGGAGTCGCATATGGGTGGGACAGCTTCTGGTAACCAGGTGAGATCGGTGGTGGTGATGGACGGACCGGTTCTCCCCCGTAAGATGAGTTTGGACGCCCATAAGCATCATTTACCGACGAGGTGAAGGAACCAGTGGAATGTCCTGTAGACTGCAACATATTGTCACGGATCTCAACCGTGAGAAGCTGGGCGCACATATCACTAAGAGTCGTTGAGGGAACGATGTTGATGGCAGCAAAAAGGGAGTTAAAGGTACTGTACATACCATTAAGGATGTAGCCCTTGAGTTCATTGTCATCGATGGACTTCCCAGCAGCAGAAAGTTCAGAAGTGAAACCTTTCATCTTCGAGATGTACTGTTGAATGGTCATGTCAAGTTTCTTTGTGTTTGTGAGAGCACCCCGGATGGTGGAGACCCTTGACTTGGATTGATAGGAGTAGAGATCCTTGAGAGCACGCCATACATCAACAGCATGGGCGAGCCTAAAAACATGGGGGAGAACATCCTCCGAGAGAGACTTAATGAGGAAGCTAACCACGTTTCGATCCCTCGTGATCCAAGTGTCATAAATAGGATTGGGAATCGAGAGCTTTTTCTTATTTTCATCTTCAGCATCAAGAGTCTTGGTGGAGCTTGATCGGATCCTTCGAGAAGACCCATGACCCTCGCACCCCAGAGAGTCGGCAAAACCTGCGCCCACCAATACAGGAAATTTTCCCTGGTGAGCTTTGTTGCGGGCGGCACGCCGATGGCTGGCACCGCGGCTGAGCTAGATGTGGTGGCCATCAGATCAAAAAAAGGGCGGAAGAAAAAAAAAGGACAAAGATCGGTTTTGGAGGCTAGGGTTTTTTCTAGGATCGTGGGAATTGGAGATGTATAGGTTGATTTGTGTGGGAATTGGAAAGGAATATGTTGGTGGAGGTCCTGGTCGTGGTGATGGGTTGATCGAGGTCGTGGCAGCGGCGCAATCAGCATCGTCGGCAACAGCTAGAAGGGAAGCGAGAGGTGTATGATACCATGTAGAATTTGTTGGGTGAAACGATGCCCTCGCTAGAGGGCTCAGTTGCATGTTATAAGGATAGAAAAAGCCCCTATCGTGGCAAATACAGAGTTTTGTTGCGTGTATAATTGGTGTACTACACCATATTGTACACTACCTATCTTATATGTCTAATAGGCTTGTCCCCCAACACACCAGTCCCAACACGCCACAAAGGACCGTACGCAGTCGAGGTATGAGAGCGGGAGCGAGAAGGTGCGACACTACATGTCGTCCAGAACCCGATCACATTCTTCCATAGTTGTCGTTTTCTTGTCGATCTCGCTTTTCTTCCCTTTTAGTGTTTAGAAAGGAAGCCGATGTGGGATGATTATTTGGTTCGACGGAGGTGGCGACAAATGGCGGGGGGAAATTCAGGCTTGGCTTGAACGATTCACCTCTTATGACATTAAATACATTTCATACTAAACTTTCATACTTATTAATGTGTTAATAAATCATACCATAAATTAACAGTATAATTTTCTATCAAGAAGTTTCAATTGTTGATGTGTTGCTAATAATTATTATATTGTTGTTTTTTATAGATTTTAATGTATATCATATCACTTACAAAATTGCTTAAATATAAATTGTATGTTTTATAGACAATATCTTTGGATTACTTTATATTTTCATAAATTGTATAGTGTGTACTTATATATTCATGTGTATACATATGTGCATGCATATTCATGTTGATTCTAATATTCTTAAATATTATGGTAGAGATTTTAAATGTACACTCTAACAAATATGTTAATTGCAGTTTCTAGTATATTTAGACACTTTAGGATAAATATTGATCCGGTAGTTAAACGTGTCTTGCAAGTTATACTCATTTATAAGTTGCCAAATAGTGTTGAAAACGGAAAAGCAATAGAGTTAAAAAAATGGAACGGAAACAAACGAAAATATACTTTATAAGTGGACATGTGACGGAAATGATACTAAAATGGATATGTAATGAATACGATACTAAAATGACATTTGTCAGAACACAATATGGCATGATATCTTGCTCTATGCACTATAAGAACATATAAAGATTTAGACAACAAGACAAGAAATATCTCACAATTTTTGACAAGCGACAATTGAACAATAAGGAACACACATAGTTCAATACTCGATGAGCACTAAGTTCACGCAAATAGTTTCAAGTAGACGCTAAGACACTTAATTATTGCATAGCTTTGACTAGTTGCATATATGACGTAGATCATAATTGCATATATTTCATGACCCGCTAAGATTAAGGGGAATCAACAACTCAAAGCACTATTTCGTACATGAGTCTGGCTGGGTTCTATTTTCAAAAAAATGTATTTGTTTTTATTTCAAATTGTCGTTTCCGCTAGAAATGGCTCTCTTCGTTTCCTTTGCCATGTCCATTTAGAATATAACTTTTGCTTCGGTGTTCCTCCCTCTTCTCCAAACTTACGAAACTGAAGACACAAGGACAACCAAGATTGGTCCATACCCCTTTGGTTTGGAATTATGAAGGGTATCGGCCAACTCTGGTCGTCCTTTTGTTTTCAGTTTCATGAGAGAGGGACACCGGATTATGTTCGTTTTCCACAAACCTCTTCCATTTCTGTTTCTGGATATCTATTTCCATTTATCAGAAAGTTTCCTTTGTTTTCAACCCTAGTTGACAACATATGGGAATATTAAAATAGTTTCAGTTGTAGTAATCGTAACCAAATCTTATTTTGTATATACTTTTTGGTCATCTAATACGTTTGTCTGTAATGTTACCATCTGGTCTATATAAGACGATGTACAATTTTATCAAGGGTCAAATGGTATTTACCGAGAATAGGGTCGGTCATGGTGGCACAGATGATATTCATTTCAAGAACAGTTGCCATGACGAATGAGCCAGTCTAGAATATTCCTTTACCTCAACTATCATGTTGTCTTGAAGATTCCGTATAAACCGATAATTGAAAAGCTCATGTGAAATGTTAACACATGCGCCTGCATGTGGGCGGCTTGGGCCTCCTCTTTCCACACACAAAACTCTTCCCTTCTCTCCAAGTTTCTACTCCCTCCGTTTTTTATTACTTCGCGTTTTAGGATTTTATTAAGTCAAACTTTTTCAACTTTGACCAAGAATATATGAAAATATAGAAACATTCATTATTCCAAATACATATATTACGAAAATATAACTTACAAAGATTTCAATACTATAAGTTTTATATCATAAATACTTTTATTTTTTACTAAATATTTGGTCAAACTTAAAAAAGTTTGACTTTGACTAAACCCAGAATACGATCTAATTGTGAACGGAGGGAGTATCAAAACTTCACTCGTTTGCAAACGCGTCTTGGACCTGCTGGTTCCGTCGCTGATACGGATAGACTTGAGGTAGAGTTTGGGAGACCGCCACTCTCTTGATACGCCTGTCTGGGAAGGCATCCTCACGGGTATACCTATCTTCCATTCTATCACTGTGGTGCGAGTCGCGAATGGAGAATCCACAGCCTTTTGGCTAGACTCTTGGTTGAATTCTTCTCTACTCAAAGACCAGTTTCCTGCTCTTTTCTCCCATGTTTCTCGGCCTAATGCTAGTGTGGTCTTTACCTTTCAGCTCGGTCTTGCCAGCCAACTTACCCCCGTCTTACGAATGTTGTTGCCTCCGATCTCGCCACTCTAAATGATGTGCTTGCCACTTTCACCCTCAGATCCGATAACACCAGATACTCATCTTTTCCATACCACTAACAAAAGCCTTACAAACAAAGATTTCTATGTCCATTCTTTTAAGCACTTGCGGGTCGATGCATAGGCGAAAAACATCTGGAGAAGCGCGGCCCCTCTCAAATGCAAGATCTTTGTCTGGCTGGCCCACAAGCGTCGCCTATACACGAACGAGCGCCGTTTTCGCCACCGTCTGGTTAGTTCGGCTGCATGCCCGTCATGCACCCTGGATGAGGACACCGACCACCTCCTCACTCGATTCCATCGAGCCCGCGAAGTCTGGAGTTTCTTTGCCACTAGTGGCGACCAACTTCCCCTTGACATTGTCCAAGACATGCTGTCCTCTCCCCGCATGTTGGAATAAAGAACCATCAATTCTTCTATCGCCTGGAGCATCTGGAAGACCGTAATGCTTTGGTTTTCAATGCTAAGGATGAACCTGAACTGCCTGGAGGATGGATGTACCTCTACTCCCTCCTCTCATCTTATTTATTGGTGTAATGGATATGACCCACCCCGAACTCTCCTTTTTATTTCTTTCCCTCACTGATTCCTCCATGTAACAGATGTACTTATCAGGTTTGAGTTATAAAAGGTTAAGACTGATGTAAGCCCTCGTAGTTATGCTCAAAAAAAATGTTAACACATGTTGGTTAAAATTTTCGAGCAACTGAATAAGTATATATTCCTACATGAGTAAAGATATAACAAGGACCTGTTCCTACATATGTAGATTTGCCCAACATGTTTTGTTTGGTTTGTTTTCTACAGTGAGTGATTTAGCACATGTGTTATTACTAGTGTGAAACGTTTTGCAAAATGAAGTGTACTTTCTCTGTTCAGAAATAGCTGATTTGGATTTGTCTAGATTTGAATGTATCTATACACTAAATGCTCTAGATACATTCAAATTTAGACAAATCCAGTCAATTATTTCTGAACGGAGGGAGTACAAATTTTGTGACAAGCGTGGAGATTTTTTTCTGGTGATTATCGAAGAACGTATTAATGGGCCGGACCATTATACATGGGCTATACATTAGTTGGGCTAGAAGTACAATAGGTAAAAAGTGAAGATTATTTTTTCTGTTATAATTGCCCAACAGCTATCCTTCTGGCATGGCGCGTAGGATCAGTGCAGCAATCCTCGAGCGATCCGAATTCGACCCGATAAGGTATTCCAGTCGGACTAGGGCAGGGACATGCCGGCACTCCACTATACATACATACGTCCGCAGGCCACGACTGCAGGCTGCACCCAACGCGCGAAGAGAGGGAGACACGCTTAGACCTAGAGACATGGAGAAAGGATCAGCAAGTTCAGACCCCGCGGCGAAGACACTCGGAGTTGCCGTCGCCGGTGCCGGTGATGCCAAAGAGCAGGCCCAGAAAACAGAGGAGGCGACGCCGGGGACGGCGTACTGCCAGGCGTTGTACGCGGAGGCGCTGCGTTACATCGCCATGACGGAGGAAGACCTGGTGGAGGAGTACTGGCAAGCGGGGAAGCTCCGCAAGTACGACCGGAAAAAGGAGTGGCCGAAGCGTGCAGCCAGGATCGCCAGAGTCCATCCGCCGCCCAAGTGCATGGAGGCGGAGATCGCCGTGTACATGAAGTACCTCGAGGAGGAAGAGGCCCAGTAGATCGATCAGCAGATGCTACTTTCAATCTTCGAAGATCAGATCTCCTGATCCATATTCTCTAATCTGTAGTAACAGAGTTTCCCACGGATTCATGTGGAGCGCAACTCTATTGCCAACTAAATCGTCGGCACCACGCGATTTTGTATACTTTTGTGGTCGATCTCGTGTATTGTATTTCTGAATCGATAAAAGACAAGACGTTGTTTCACACCGTTTTCCCAAAGAATAACCAGTTGGGAGTACTTATTAAATTTTGTGTCCGAATACCAACTTAAGACTTTGATGCCCGCTACCAATCATTCCCACTCGAGTATAATTGCAGATTGCTATCGTCGGTACACACACAGAGAGAGAGAGAGAGAGAGAACTTGCCAAATTGAATATCAAAATGAGGCCATTGGCCAACCCAGTAAAAGGATAGCAAAATCTGAACCGAGAGCTCAAAACAATACCTCTCTATTTATATGGTTATGTACCCAACAACAAAATAATCATGTTCATATCATCACAACAAACTTTATAAAGAGACAAACTTACGAATTTGCGCCACTAGCTATTTGCAAAGAAGCATTACTTGTCAAAAGATAAGAGAATTCCAGCAGATTCCTCTCTTGCAATATAGAAGGTTCCACTCCAAAATTACTTCTACTTGTGACGCAAATTTCCAAAAAAAAGAAGGTTCCACTCCAAAATTATGCGACATACAAAACCTTTTACATGCAGAATATATCATAAACTGGACAAAATGGATCGTACATAAACATTTTTGCTACGAAAATAGTGTAAAATCGTCAATGAAACTTACATAATATGCATGTTTGCCTACAGAAAGAGGGACTGGAGCTCATACATCAAAAAATATTTGTTCCAAAGGAACTGTGAAATACTAGTGAAAACAGGATATGGTAGCTGATAACTCATATGAAAGAATTTATTTCAGGAATGTATGGCAATTTATTTTTTTCTAAGAACTTACTAAAGAATAAAAGAAGATGGATGCCCTAGACGAAGATGTCACGTGGAGTATGAAGGCAAAATGGTGACAAATGCATGCTTGAATAATGACCCCATTGAAATAAGAACAAGAGGATAAAGGCTATCATGACACGGACCTCTAAACATGATTTGTCGTGTGGCCCGATCCTTAATCAAGAAAAGAACGGATGAATTTCAATAAAGGCATTATTATCTAAGGGAAATTTTATATGCAGAAAGCAAATTCATGGAAGATGAAGGAACATGAAAGATATTTTTGAGTTGAAAAGAACAATGTGGGGTGTGCAAAACTGAATGACCAATATGACCAATTTATATACCTTGTCTACTAGTATTGTGAACTTGGTCACGCCCATGGTATATTTCATGAACTTGGAGCTTGTTGAGTTGTCGTGTTGTGTGATTTGTAGCTCTAGTATCCAAAATCCAATTGGATTCTACACCATAGGCACCCTTGTTTTCCTTGGTTGTGTCATCCTCATCATCGTCACCATAGAACCACAAACATTCACTAGTAGTGTGACCTTATTTTTTGCAAATCTGGCAGTAAACACCTTCCTGCCGCCACGGAGACGCAACACGGCCATGATCCTTGCACCCCCTTCTTTCTGACAATGCCCTTGATTGGAAGGCTTGATCCAGACGCACTGGTATTTGTTGTGATGGAGGGCACGGAGGATGGCAGGGTTGCACTGAACATAAGCAGGTGGTGGATATGGCAGTAGTGGGGGATGGTACTGCTGGGGCTGGTATGGCTGATACATGGAGGTGTACGACTACTGAGGGTACGGATGTGGAGGGTACACCGGTGCGACCGGCTGCTATGGCTGGTACATAGGAGGAGTCGCATACGGGTGGGACAACTGCTGGTAACCAGGTGAGATCTGTGGTGATGATGGAAGAAACGGTTCTCCCCCATAAGATTAGTTTGGACACCCATAAGAAGCATTTACCGATGAGGTGAAGGAACCAGTGGCATGTCCTGTAGACTGCAGCATATTGTCACGGGTCTCAACCGCCAGAAGCTGAGAGCACATATCAGTGAGAGTTGTTGAGGGAATGACGTTGATGGAAGAAATAAGGGAATTAAAGGTACTGTCTAGACCATTAAGGATGTAGTCCTTGAGTTCATCGTCATCGATGGACATCCCAGCAACAGCAAGTTCAGAAGTGAAACCTTTCATCTTCGAGATGTATTGTTCAGCGGTCATGTCATGTTTTTTTGTGTTTGTGAGAGCACCCCGGATGGTGGAGACCCTTGACTTGGATTGAGAGGAGTAGAGATCCTTGAGAGCACGCCATACATCAGCAGTATGGGCGAGCCCAAAAACATGGGGAAGAACATCCTCCGAGAGAGAGTTAACGAGGAAGCTAACCACGCTTTGATCCCTCGTGATCCAAGTGTCATAATTAGGATTGGGAATTGAGATCTTTTTCTTATTTTAATATTCAGCATCAAGAGTCTCGGCGGAGCTTGATCGTATCCTTCGAGAAGGACCCATGACCCTCGCACCCCGGAGAGTCGACAGAACCTGCGCCTGCCAATACATGCAATTTTCCCTGGTGATCGAGCTTTGTTGCAGGCGGCGCACCGATGGCTGGCACCGCGGCTGAGGAAGATGTGGTGGCCATCAGATCGGAAAAAGGGCGGAAGAAAGAAAAAAGGACAAATATCGGTTTTGGAGTCTAAGGTTTTTCTAGGATCGTGGGAATTGGAGATGTATAGGTTGATTTGTGTGGGAATTGGAAAGGAAGATGTTGGTGGAGGTCCTGGTCGTAGCGATCGGCTGATCGAGGTCCTGGCAGCGGCGCAATCAGCACCAATGACAACATCTAGAAGGAAAGGGAGAGCAGTGGTGGGCTCAGAAATTTCACAACGGGTATTCATAATAAAAAAATTGAAGGAAAAACAACAAAAATGATGCAAGAGTAGCACTTGATCTCATGACCGATTGACTTGTAAGCATTTGTCCTTACCGACTACTCCTATGAATACTTGTGCTAGAATTTCAATTAGTTTTTTATACAAGCAGACTCAAATATAAGGCACACCATATACTCCCTCATCCCAAAATAGATGTCTCAACTTTATCAAAAATTGAATGAATCTAAACACTATTTAGTATATAGATTCATCTAAAATTTAAAAACATAAGACATCTATTCTTGGACGGAGGGAGTAATTTAAAAGTTTTGGCAAAACAGCTGAATACCCTTGATACAAGCTGGGACCGCCCCTGAGGGAGAGGTGTATGATACCATGTAGAATTTGTTGGGTGGACGATGCCCTCACTAGAGTGCTCGGTTGCATGTTATAAGGATAGGAAAAGCCCCTATCGTGGCAGATACAGAGTTTTTCTATGTGTACAATTGGTGTACTACATCATATTGTACACTACCCATCTTACATGTCTAATAGGCTTGTCTCCCAACACACCAGTCCCAACACGCCACAATGGACCGTACGCGGTTGAGGTACGCGAGAAGGTGCGACACCACATGTCGTCCGGAACCCGATCCCATTTTTCCATGGTTGTCGTTTCTTGTCGATCTCGCGTTTCTTCCTTTTTGGTGTTTAGAAAGGAGGCCGAGGTGGGATGATTATTTGGTTCAACGGAGGAGGCGACAAATGGCAGCGGAAATCAGGGCTTGGCTTAAACGAGTCACCTCTTATGACATTAAATACATTTCATACTAAACTTTCATACTTATTAATGTGTTAATAAATCATACCATAATTTTAACAGTATATTTTTTCTATCAAGAAGTTTCAATTGTTGTTGTATGTTGCTAATAATTATTATATCGGTGTTTTTATAGATTTTAATGTATATCATATCACTTACAATATTGCTTAAATATAAACTGTATGTTTTATAGAAAATACCTTTAGATTACATTTTTATAATTTCATAAATTGTATAGTGTGTACTTATATATTCATGTGCATACATATGCGCATGCATATTCATATTGATTCTTATATTCTTAAATATTATGGTAGAGGTTTTAAATGTACACTCTAGCAAATATGTTAATCGTAGTTTCTAGTATATTTAGACACTTTTAGGATATATATTGAGCCGATAGTTATACGTGTCTTGCAAGTTATACTCATTTATAAGTTGACAAATAGTGTTGAAAATGGAAAAGCAATAGGGTTAAAAATGGAACGGAAACAAACGAAAATATGCTTTATAAGTGGACATGTGACGGATATAATACTAAAATGGATATGTGATGAATACGATATGAAAATGACATTTGACAGAACACAATATGGCATGATATCTTGCTCTATGCACTAGAAGAACATATAAAGATTTAGACAACAAGACAAGAAATAGCTCACAATTTTTGACAAGCGACAATTGAACAATAAGGAACACACATAGTTCAATACTCGATGAGCACTAAGTTCACTCAAATAGTTTCAAGTAGACGTTGATACACTCACTTAATTATTACATAGCTTTGACTGGTTGCATGTATGACATAGATCCTAATTGCATATATTCCATGACCCGCTAAGATCAAGGGGAATCAACAACTCAAAGCACTATTTAGTACATGAGTCTGGCTGGGTTCTATTTTTGAAAAAATGTATTTGTTTTTTCTTTTGAAATTGGCATTTCCGCTAGAAATGGCTCTCTTCGTTTCCTTTGCCATGTCCATTTAGAATATGACTTTTGCTTCGGTGTCCCTTACTCTTCTCCAAACTTATAAACTAAAGACACAAGGACGACCAAGATTGGTCCATACCTCTTTGGTTCGGAATTATGATGGAAATCGGCCAACTCTGGTCGTCCCTGGGTTTTCAGTTTCATAACTTTTGTGAGAGAGGGACACCGGATTACGTTTATTTTCCGCAAACCTCTTCCATTTCCGTTTCCAGCTATCTATTTCCATTTTTTTAGAAAGTTTTCTTTGTTTTCAACCTAGTTGATAACATGTAATCGTAATCAGGTTTGGAGTGAATCTATACACTAATAAAAATCTAGATACATTTGCTTCACAAACCTAAAACATCTGAGTAAATCTACACACTAAAAGAAATCTAGATACATTTGCTTAACAAACCTAAAACATCTTATATTTTAAAACGGAGGAAGTACGTTTGTATGTAATGTTATCATCTGGTCTATATAAGACGATGTACAATTTTATCCAGGATCAAATGGTATTTACCGAGAATAGGGTCGGTGATGGTGGTTGGAATGATAAAAACCCATAATCATTTCAAGAACCGCTGCCATGACGATGAGCCCAGTATAGAATATTCCTTTACCTAAACACCACGTTGTCTTGAAGATTCTGTATAAACCGATAATTGAAAAACTCATGTGAAACGTTAACACATGCGCCTGCCCAAAAAATGTGGGCGGCTTGGGCGTGCTCTCTCTCTCCACACTCAAAACTATGCCCTTCTCTTCAAGTTTCTCTCGAAACTTCACTCGTCTACAAACGCGTCTTGGGCCTGCTGGTTTTGTCGCCGGTATGGATGGACTTGAGGTAGAGATTTGGGAGACCGACACTCTCTTGATACTCCTGTCTGAAAAGGCATCCTCACAGGTATACCCATCTTCTATTCTATCACTGTGGTGCGAGTCGGGAATAGAGAATCCACAGCCTTTTGGCTACTCTTGGTTGAATTCTTCTCCTCTCAAAGACCAGTTTCCTGCTCTTTTCTTCCATGCTTTTAAGCCTAATGCTAGTGTGGTCTTTACCTTTCAGCTCGGTCTCGCCAGCCAACTTATCCCCGTCTTACGAATGCTGCTGCCTCCGATCTCGCCACTCCAAATGATGTGCTTGCCACTTTCACCCTCAGATCCGATACACCAGTACCACTAACAAAAGCCATACGAACAAAGATTCCTATGTCCATTCTTTTAAGCACATGCAGGTCGATGCATAGGCGAAAAACATCTGGAGAAGCGCAGCCCCTCTCAAATGCAAGATCTTTGTCTGGCTGGCCCACAAGCGCCACCTATACACAAACGAGTGTCGTTTTTGCCACCGTAGGGCTAGCTCGGCTGCATGCCCATCATGCACCCTGGATGAGGACACCGACCACCTCCTCACTCGATGCCATCGAGCCCACAAATTCTGGAGTTTCTTTGCCACTAGTGGCGACCATCTTCCCCCTGATAGTGTCCTTTTAGATTGATCTCTCCCGTTCGAGCCCAACGGCCCAAACGGAATCCCTCATCCACGCCCTGATCGGGGGCGCCCAACCTTATCATGGTTGGTGGGCCCCTATCGCTAGCGCATATAAATAGGTGGGGGGCCGGACGCACAAGGTACGAGGTTCACCGTGCACCGCAGACCCCCACCGACACACCCACCGATTAGGGTTTGCGTTAGGCCGACGGGAAGCACCGCCACCACCGCACACCCACGACGTCGCCCTTTTTCCCCATGGCCACCGGCACTAGCTCCGGTATCCCCTCTGGCTCGTGCTCATCAAGCCAAGGAGCAGGTAGTCCCTTTCTCTCTCAGATGCAATAGATCGAACCCGCATAGTGCTACCGTGACTATCTAGACTAGAAGATCCCAAAGCCTAATCTATCAATGGTATCAGAGCAAGGTTCTAGCCTAGATCTATATTTTTTGGTAGAAAAGCAAAAAAAGAAAGAAACCCTAGATCTAAAAGTGTGCCTGCCCTTACGGCCGTGTTGTCCCCCTCGATCCCTATGCGCATCGGCAAGCCGAGGCATAGGGAAGAAGGACAAACCCCTTCGGGGTCAAAGCAAAAGAAAAATAAATCCCAAATCCCAGATCCTCCCTAGATCCCGCACAGAGAAACCCCAAATCCCACCCGAAAAGAAAAAACCAAAGAAAATCCGCAAATGAAATCCTAACCCTAGATCCGAAAAGAAAACCGGTCGTACGCCGGCAAAGGGCATCGTCGCTGCGTCGCTTGACGGTCGTGCGCCCACCCTCGGGTTGATGCACCGCCGGGAAGGAGGGCAGGGGGCGCCGTGGCCTCGCCGTCCGTCGTTCTTCCCTCTCTGCGGCTTGCGGAGTTGGGGAGAGGCGAACGGGACAGAGAAGAGGAAGGGGGAGAAGGGGCTAGCGCGCCCTGGGAGAAGGAGGGGCTGCTCGTCGCCGGTGCTGCGCCGGGCGGCGAGGCCACCTCGCCTCACCCGTTGCGGGAGAGCGCCGCCAGAGAGAGAAAGAAAGGAGCGGGGGGTCGTGAGATGGGAGTGGGGTGTCGAGTGGCTAGGGTTTTCCAGGGGCTCGCGGCGCCACCGGTTTTGATCAAGCGAAGAGCGCGCCGGACCGCCCGATCGATCAGACGGTGGGGAGGGCGCCAGCGCGATGTGCCTAGGTGGTGGTAGGCAGCTGAGGCTTTGCCTTTGCATGGGTCGCCGCCAATGAAAGCAACGCCACAAAAGCGAGAGCACGCGAGTAACGTGATAGTGAGCCGCTGGCAGGCCGCAGCTAGGCCAGAAGGGTGTTTTGCTCCACGCAGGGGCGGGTGGGCCGTTTTCTGCCGCCCGTTCCACCATAGTTTTTTATGTTTATTTTTTACAAAAGAAGTTTTATCTGTTTTAATTGGGGTTTGTTCAGTTTTTCGAGCAGAATTTTGTACAGTTTTTTCTATTCAAAATATTCCAACGAATTTTTGTTTAGAGAATTCAGAAGTGACAGAAATTTTTCTGTAAAGTCTTAAAAGTTGATTAATTGTATTATTATTTCCACTCCAAATAGTTGATAGAAATTGCTTAAATGCAATAAAGTGATAATTAAAATTATTTAAAGATGTGATAAAGTGATATTAAAGATGATCATGGTCATGTTATTAAATGACCAACGTTATTAATAGCATGATCATGATTTGTTTATTACGTGTCAAAGGTGCATTTATCTTTATTTTTGCCCAACGGTGATATAATTTTAATTGCACAAACAGTTGTATGTTTAATTTATACCAACGTTGGATTAATGCATACAATTGTTTTTGTTATCTCACATATTTGTGGTTTTTAGGAGGTCTCAACCTCATGAGTTGCCTCAAGGACATTCCGATTAACGAGGTTTAATCTCGTCAATGCCCATTGTTATGAGCTTGGGTTTTGGAGAAAATGGGGATGCTGAAGATCGCGGAACGGTTAACAGACAAGCAACCAGGGGACACGAGATTTATCCAGGTTCAGGCCCCCGGAGGGAAAACCCTACTTCTGCTTGTCTGCTCTTGATTAGGGCAGAACCGAAAGTTACAAGGGTGCGCAGATGCAATCTAGTGTGGAGGTGTGTATGCAGTGGTATGAGAGGTGCCCTCCTCGTCGTGCCCTCCTAGACTTTATATAGAGGTAGGCAGGTTCTGGGCACAGATCGAGTCGGTTACAGGTTTTAGGGTTTATCCCCTTTGAATATTTTATCTGTTCTAGTCTTGCGCTCCAAGGATTCGAAGACGTCATGGGCTTGGGCCACCCGAAAATCTTCATGGGCCGCGTATATTCTCGTGGGCCTTCCTTGGGCTGGACTAGGTATGTTAAGGTCGTGTACCCGTAGTATAACCATGTCAGTAGCCCCCGAGTGTTCAGTCGAATCGTAGATTCGGCTGAGGACTCTTCAATCTCTCGGGTGCAGTTGTCTTTGTTCGTTAGAGAATGATTCTAGTGTGTAGGGATTGTTGATGCGTGCTCGACTCTCCGACGGATCAGGTCGATTCTTGTCTTAGGACAAAACAACACGATCTTCTTCAGATTCAAGTCCCTCGACTCGAACCCAGAACATATGCTGGCGTAATTCGACTCAGGCCGTTGAGGACTTACAGGAGTGGAATCCCAGTAATTTTCGAATGATGTACCCAACGCGTTCGTCGGGATTTTTATCGCGCCTGCTGGCACGGATTTTTACTAGCAGAGCGCAGTCGGGTGTGTTACCAGGCCATCAGATGGTATATGTACGTCTTATCTTTGCGTCGTAGACACATCATTCGAAATTTTATCACCGCGGAGGTGTTTCGGGTGGCCAAGGAGGATGTTACTCATTTAGCGTTGATTGGGGAAAAGTTGCCGAAAAGTTTGTGCATTATGATCCGAAGGATCGCAGTCGAAAAATTCATAGGGTGCGCGACCAGCGCTCCCTATGGGAGTAGCCCCCGAGTGACTCGAACAGAGACTTTAATTCAGCCATTGTTTGCTTCAGGTCCATAGGACACAATTTTTTCGGATTCTTGAATCATTCCTCCCTATGGGAGTAGCCCCCGAGTCTGTAGTGGAGTCGTAGACTCGACGTAGGACTCGAAGAAATAAATCATTGTCGTAGTATGCTTTTCATGCTTGGGGTGCACGGCCAGCGCTCCTAATAGGAGTAGTCCTAAGTAGTTGCTCGAATCGTAGATTCCAGTGAGTACTTTAGCTGTTTAGCCGAAAATTTGTAACCATTTCTAGTATAGCTTTGATGATGTCAGTGTTGACGATCGGTGACCTCAAGCGTCTGCGGCGCCAGAGATGACGTGACTGGACGAACGTGTGTCCCACTTTCTGACTTGGAGTTGAGTGGTCACGCGCGACGTGGCGATAATTCGGCGTCTCCTCGGTTTCCATGCGTAGTGGACGGCGTGCGAGCGAAGGTTCACTGCTGTACTACTAACACGTGGATGGTTGGATTTGATGCTGGCTCTAGGGCTTCCCGATGAACGGTCCCTATTCATCGTCTTCGTCATTATAACTGTGGGGAAAATTTTGTTTGTTTTCACCGCAGCCACTTGCTTTTCACTACTTCCGCCTTCTTGATCTTTTCTCGCCGTGCTCTGGAAGTTCTTCGATCTTTCCCGTCCTCTTTTTTGCGCTCACACTGCCATCGTCGCCGTACTGCAATGGGGAAGCCGAAGAAAGCATCCACCGTGGCGGGTACCAGCGCTGCTGCCGGTGGCAAAAAGGGCACCAGCGCTACTCGCGTCACCGATGGTGGGTGGCGACGTACGGAGACGCGGGAGGGAGACCTGTGCAAGCTTCGTGAGCAGGGTCTGATCCCGCAGGACAAGGAGGCTGTTAAGATTCCCGGTGACGAGGTAATTCCCCATCCACCCGCAGGGTTTCGGGTCATGTTTGTTGCTTTTGTCCTTCGAGGCCTCTCTCTCCCAGTCCACGATTTTCTCCGTGGACTGCTTTTTTTCTATGGCATCCAACTCCACCATCTCTCGCCAAATTCTCTTCTCCACATCGCCTGTTTCATCACCTTCTGCGAGTGTTGGCTCGGCATCGAGCCGCACTTTGGCCTCTTCCGGAAGCTCTATTCCGTGAAGAGGAAATCTGGCTCCAACGGAGTTTATCCCATCGGCGGCTGCATCATTTCCCTTAAATCCAATTTTCTTTTCTTCTTTTTTTCTATGTCTGAGTCTGTCTAATACTGGCGGAGGCGTTGGTTTTACATCCGTGATTCCATAGTGGACGGGCAAGATTTTGGCCTTGCCCCTTTCGATTCCACCTAGAAAATCCAGCCGAAGAGGTCCTGGAAGAACCACATCTTGGATGGTGAGGTGGAGGAGATAGAGGAGCTCTACCGTCGGGTGGAGGACCTCCAGGTGATCCCGGAGAAGGAGGTGAACGGTGTGGATATCATCCGCACCTTCCTCAAACGTCGGGTGCAGACACTCCAGGCTAGGGCGCACCCGATGTTTCTTTATTCTGGCCTCCATGACCCGACGAGAGTTGCAATTGAGGAGCTCTACAGGGGGGACCTCGACAGAGTCCTTCGGCCGCTGCTGAAGTTCAAAGCTGGCGAGGATCTTCCGGGGAAGTCGCGAACTCTTTCGTTCAGTGCCTCTCGACCGGTTCCGCAGGTGTAGATCTGGGACGTGCGCGTAGCGCTATTTTCGAGTGTGTTTTCCTTGCAGTTATATTTTCTGAAACTTTGTCTTCATTGTGCAGGAGTTCAAGGTGCCTGGCATGGTACCTCCACTACCCGAACGCTTTATGGATGCGCCGGACAATGAGGTAGTGGACTCTATGTCTGAGCTTCCCTCGGCGCAATCACCGGTTGAGGAAGCCCCCGAGTCGAGCGAGGAGCAGACCGAAAGCGGGCATGGAACTCGAGCGAATCGTCGGATGCCTCGACTCCGCCAACGCCTAGGGACCCGCCATGCCTTGTTCGTCACAGTGGAGGTGATGGTGGCTCTTCCTCCCCTATTCCAGCCATGCCTGTGCAGGCTGTAGCGCCGCAGCCACCGGCGAAGCGGAAGAAGGAAGAGAAGAAAGAAGATAAGAAGGGCAAGAGGGCCTTGCCTGTTTTCTACTTGAGCGATATGGACTTGTAAGTTCCTTCGAATGCTTTTTGCTATCTTTCCTTGTTACTTGCTTGTCTTTGACTGGTGTTTTCCTTTGCAACCACTCCTCTAAGGGCTCGTTTAGCGATGCCACTCAGGAGATGGTGGGGGAGTCGAAGATGACGCCTCCTCCTTCTCAGACGGTGGCCACCTCTGGGGGCGTTGCTCCGAACCCCTCTCCGCAGGAGGCTCGGGTGATCGTCTCCCAGAAGACTGCAGCCGGACCTTCGGAGTCTCCGTTTAATCATGTAAGTGTTTCCGTTCTTGCCGTGGGGGGAGCCCCCGAGCATTTTTCGTGTGATTTGCTGATCTTTGCTTCTGTTTTGTGTGTGTGTCTCGGAGGGAGCCCCCGAGCGTTTTTCATGTGTTTGATTTCTTTTTGCTCGTTTCTTGGGCGCAGCCACCGAGCCATTTTCCTGACAAGTTTCTTCCTCTTGCAGCCTTTTGTGCAAGGTGCCAACCAGCTGGTGAAGCAGCATCTGGCGTTGGAGGCTAGCCTGCAGCGGCTTCAGGGTACATCCTTAGCTAGGTCTTCTACTTCTTTGTCTGCTTGCTGGCTTGTGAAGCTCATGCATGTTCTTGTTACTTTCTGCAGATGAAAATAACACTGCCCTCCACGAGCTTGATGCTCTCAAAAAGAGCCTCGGGCGAGTGGAAAAAAGTCCGAGGACGCCGTTGGTGTGAAGGAGCGCCTCGAGTGGGAGCTAGCTGACGCAGCTGCGGCCAAGGAGCGCCTGCAGCGGGAGGCTACGGACCGCGAGGAGCAGCTCTCCACCGCCGCAGCTTCGTGTGAAAAGGAGGTAGCCGGGAAGCTGATGGCTACTGCCAAGGCTATTTCAGGTGAGTATGTATGTTTCATTTCGGCTTCCTAGTCTCTCCGTCTTTGTTTGATTCTTACTGTACTTGTTTCATTTTTCTAGATGCGCAGGCATTGAGTTCGACCGCAGTGCTCTGGAGCACGGCAGTGCTCTGGATGATGCTACTGCGGCGGTCGAAGACCGCTGTAGTACTGTGGTTGGCTCTCTTGCCAAAGCCAAGGAGGTTCTCAGGCGCTTCTACAAGGAGCTCGTTCCCAAGGGCGTTGCCCTTGAGGATGTCGACTTGTTGGCGGATGCGCTGTCAGCCGATGCGCCCGCGGCGTACAAGCGCAAGCAGAAGGGCATCGGCCCGTCCATGGGGTTGGCGATGGCCATGGCGTCCGGGGCGGAGCTGGATCTTCATCAGGTCACCTCCTAGATGCCAACGTCTCCCGACGGATCCGAGGTAGCTTTTGCTCTCTATGCTGCCCGCTGTAAATGCTATGGGCCAAAGCTGATTGACCTGCTGGCGGAGTATGTGGTGAGGCAGCAGGAAGAGGTCAAGAGCAGGCAATCTGGCTCCGAGGCCACTCAGGATGCAGCTTCTTAGGCCTTGTAGTTGTAGGATAGTTGTCGTCTGCTTTTGTTGTAATATATTCATGAACACTTCATGTGTCACGCAGTGGCTTTTGTTGTATATAATGAACCTTCGAGCTGTTGCCCATTCATGTGTTGTTCATATCCTTGTCTGTTTTTCTCTAGGGACCTATGGGTGATGACCCCGTCGATACTTCGTCTGCTTCGCAGCCGCGACCATCCTTGGATGATGCGTCGCAGCTTGTATTTCTTCGTGACCACGTCCGCAGCCTTGAGAAGGAGTTGCTTGGCATCTGAGGCCATAAGGACGTTTGGAAGTCGAAGGCGGAGCGAGGCGCCACTAGAGAGGAATATCTGATGGGGGAGCTGCGGCGTTTAGACGAACAGCTATAGTGTAAGTATCTTTGAGCTGTTGCTCGTTTTCGGATGCGCCTGTTGGCTGGTCATCTTACTTTGTAGGTGTCGCAGGTTCTAACCTTGTTCCTAGGGAGGATAAGGAGCGCGTTTCAGTTCGGATCAATTGCTTGACCCAGCAAGATATGGAAGCCGGTGGCTTTTTCTGGATGGATCGCGACCATGCCATGGTCCTTGCGACTGTGCAGGATCGTGCTCACCAGGTATCGCGAGTGTTGCGGCAGGTGAAGACTTCCCTGACGTTGATTCTGCACGTCATGTTTTCTCTGGATGAAGCGCCATCGACTCTCTGGGTCTTGCTGGCGAAATTTCGAGATGTGCGTCACGTCAGGGAGCTGGTGAGGCACCAGTTGGTTGCCGGGGTGAAGGCCGCGCTATCCCTCTTGCGGCTGCATCGCCCCGATGTGGATATTGCTGCTGTTGCGGATGGGCGGCCTCCTTGGCCAGATGGTGACATGTGGGACATGCGCCCGCACTATGGGGCTGTGAGGCAGTATGACAAACAAGTTGTAGATCTCTTTGAGCATCGTGCGCAGGTGATTCTTTAGAATAGGTAGGACCTGTAAAAAGATAAATGTAAAAACTTGTATGTATTCGACTAGGCGTGTTATGCCCTTTGCTGTAAAGGTTGATTGTATTAGCACATGGTGCTTGTTTGTATGCATGCCCTTTTCGTTAGCCTGACGTGATTAGCTACTCAGGTGTACATGCGTTATCCTCAGTCGACGAAGTCGTGAGGTGAGGGGAGCCCCCGAGTGTGTTGTAGCATAAAGAAATGCGAGTAAGAGATAAATTTTGGGGCGAGACACTTAGCTTTATTCATATCGTAATGAGGAGGTACAGTGTTCGGCTGAGTAGCCTTGGTTGAATAGCCTTATTGAAAGTAAAGGGGGGATAGCTAGGGGTAGAAGCGTCGCAGTTGTGCGACGTTCCATGGGTTGGAGTATGCGAATCCAGACTCCACGTGCTTGAGGCGATAGGCGCCACCTGGGAGGACTTCGGTGACGACGTAGGGTCCCTCCCAGGGTGACTCGAGCTTCGTCGGCCGCTCTTGCTTGAGTCGTAAGACTAGGTCTCCTTTGACGGCGACCCTTGGCATCGACGGCTGTTATAGGCGGAGACTTTGGCATCACTGATCAAGCTGCGGCGATGTCGTGTGCCTCGTAGAGTGTGTCGACGGCGTCTTCGAGTGCGGACGTCGATTCGGCTTTGCTGTAGGCGACGACCCGTGGGGCCTTATGGCGTACTTCTGCGGGTAACATGGCTTCGGCTCCGTGCACCATGAAGAAAGGCGTGTAGCCAGTTGAGCTGTTTGGCGTTGTGCGCAGGCTCCAAAGGACGGAGGGTAGCTCTTCTGTACATGCTCCCGCGAGTCGCTCGAGCGGGCTCATTAGGCGTTTCTTGATGCCGCCGCCAACGAGGCCGTTGGCCTTTTCGATCTGCCCGTTTGTTTGCGGGTGCTCCACGGAGGCGTATACTATGTTGATCCTGAGGCCTTCACGAAAGTCCTAAAATTCTTTGGAGATGAAGTTCGACCCGTTGTCGGTGATGATGCTATGCGGCATGCCGAACCTGTAGACTATGGATTCGAAGAACTTCACGAATGTTTTACCCTTTTGGTTTGTAATGGGCATGGCTTCGATCCACTTGGTGAATTTGTCGACTGTGACCAGGAGGTAGATGTGGCCTCCTTTCGAGGACTTGGGCAGTTTGCCGATCATGTCGAGGCCCCATTGGGCGAAGGGCCAGGCCAGTGGTATGGGCCTGAGCTCCGATCCAGGTGCGTGCGGTTTGTCTGTGAACCTCTAGCACCCGTTGCACCTTCGTACGATGTCCTTGGCGTCGCCGTTGGCCAGTAGAACCCAGCTCGTAGAGCTTTGGCGACAAGGGCGCGACTGCCTGCGTGATGGCCGCAGATGCCCTCATGGATGTATTGGAGGATAGTTTTGCCGTCACCGATGGTGACGCACCTTTGGAGTACACCCGAAATGCTACACTTGTACAGCTCGCCATTGATGATGGTGAAGGCCTTGGACCGGCAAGATATGCGTCGGGCATCTGTCGGGTCATCAGGTAGTCCCCTGTTTATCAGGTACCGCAGATACGGCTGCGTCCATGTTTCTTCGATTGCCATGACCTGCATCAGGTTGACCACTGCGACCTCGGTGTCGAGTTTTTCTGGTCCTTCCTGTCCTTCGGGTAGTGCAGCCCCCGAGTGCTCTGCCTCTTCGGGTGATCCCTTGGGGAACTTGCTTTTGTTGGATGGCACGCAGATCTGTTCGAGGAACACGCCTGGTGGCACCCGTGCGCAGGTGGAGCCGATGTTGGCGAGTCTGTCGGCCTCTTCGTTGCTTTCTCTTCCAACGTGCCGAAGCTCGCAGCCGTCAAGGTCTCCTTCGAGTGAATTGTAGAGCGCGCGGTATGCGATCATGTTGGCGGCGTGCGTGTCGCCCTCGTTCATCATCTGCTGGACGACGAGGTTCGAGTCACCGTAGATGACCAGGCGCATTGCGCCAAAGATCTTGGCCATCCTCATGCCATGGATGAGGGCCTCGTATTCGGCTTCGTTGTTGGAAGCTCGGAATTTCATCCGGAGGACGATTATCTTGTCGCCTCAAGGATGTCAGTATGACCCCGGCTCCTGCTCCAGCCTCGCGCTTGGAGCCATCGAAGTGCATCGTCCATGATTGTGTCATGTCCGGGGTGTCTGGCAGCTGCAGTTCCATCCAGTGGACAAGGAAGTCCGGGAGGACCTGGGACTTCATCGCATGGCGCTTCTCGTAGACTAGAGGAGACAGCTCGATACCCCACAGGGCCACGCGTCCTGTGGCCTTCGGGTTGTTCAGGATGCTGTTCAGGGGTGCCTCGTTGACAACCATCACCTGATGCTCCTAGAAGTAGTGGCTCAGTCGACGAGCCGTCATGAACACGCCGTAGGCGAGTTTCTGGTAGTGAGGGTACCTCTATTTTGTTGGAGTCAATACCTCGCTGAGGTAATAGATTGGGCGCTAGACCCCATGGGTCTTGCCATCTTCGGGTCGTTTGACCACGAGCACGGTGCTTACCACTTGGTGTGTGGCTGCTATGTATAGCAGTAGAGGCTCGCGTTCATTTGGAATGACCAGGACGGGTGAGGTGGAGAGCAGCCGCTTCAGGTCTTCGAATGCATCATCTGCTTCAGTTGTCCATTCGAATTTGTCTGCTTTGCGTAGCAGCTGATAGAAAGGCAGGGCCTTTTCGCCCATGCGGCTGATGAACCTGCTCAGCACCGAATGCGTCCAGCTAGTTGTTGGACGCCTTTGAGGTTCTTCAGTTTCTCCATGGCCATTATGGCCCGGATTTTCTTCGGGTTCGCCTCGATCCCTCGCTAGGAGATGAAGTAGCCAAGCAGTTGACCAGATGGGACACCGAAGGCGCACTTTTCTGGGTTCAGCTTGATTTTGTATCGATCAAGGTTATCGAACGTCTCGCGGAGATCGTCGATCGGTGTCTTGGCCTCCCTTGTTTTGATTACTATGTCGTCGACATAGACTTGTATGTTGCGGCCGATCTGGCTCTTCAGGCATGCTTGCATACACCACTGGTACGTGGCACCTGCGTTCTTCAGCCCGAAGGGCATTGTGTTGTAGTAGAACACTTCGAACGGCGTGATGAACGTTGTTTTCTCCTGGTCTTCGACCTTTAGATGAATCTGATTGTAGCCTGAGTAGGCATCGAGGAAGGAGAGTTTCTCGCATCCTGCAGTCCAATCGATAATCTGACCGATCCGAGGGAGAGGGAAGTGATCCTTCGGGCAGTGCTTATTCAGTGATGTGAAATCCACGCACATCCGCGAGATGTCCGTGTCCTTTTTAGGGACCATCACGGTGTTGGCAAGACACTCGCTTTCCTTGATCTCCCTGATGAAATTAGCATCGAGCAATCTGTTGACTTCGACTCCGATGGCTTCGGCCCATGGCTCGGACAATCGTCGGATGGATTGTTTGACGGGCTTGGCATTTGGGAACACATTGAGTGCGTGCTCGGCGAATTCCCTGTGAACTCCTGGCATGTCCGCAGGACACCAGGCGAAGATTTCCCAGCGCTCACGAAGGAATTCGATGAGCACGCTTTCCTATGCAGGGCTGAGGTCGTTGGCGATCAGCGCCGTCTTGGAGGCGTCCTTTGGGTGGACCTGCACCTTCTTCGTGTTAACTATTGAGTCGAACGACATGTCAGGTGCGTTCTGCCTTGAGACTGGGGGTGCCCCGTTGTCTGTCACCTCTCGGAGCCTTATAAGCTCCTCCTGCATGCCGAATGACTGGGAGATTCTGTTGAAGTCCCTGTCGCAGTGATCCGATCGGGTGAAGCTTCCGTGGACCGTGATGACGCCCCTAGGTCCTGGCATCTTGAGTAGCAGGTACGCATAGTGCGGTACTGCCAGGAACCGTGCGAATGCCACGCGCCTGAGGATGGCGTGGTATTGTGATGGCCAATCCACCACTTCGAACTCGAGTCGCTCGCACCGAAAGTTATCGGGCTTGCCGAAGATGACGTCGAGCCATATCTTTCCCAGGGGAATATGCCCTTCCCTAGGACGATGCCGTGGAATGTTGTGTCGGATTGTTCCAGGCTGCACAACGGGATCCGCATTGCTGCTAAGGTGCTAGCGAACATTAGATTGATGCCGCTGCTGCCGTCCATGAAGACGCGGCTCATCTCGAACCCTCCGATCTGCGCCTCGAGCACCAGGGCAGCATGACCTGGGCGAGGGATCTGGCGGGGGTGATCTGAACGGCTGAATGTGATGCAGGACTTTGAACCACTGAGGTACTCAGGGATGGCGGGTGGAGCGGTCACAGCGAAACTGACCTGGCGGGTGATTTTCTTTTGCACCCTGTTTGTTGGGCGCCCCTTTTGGATCATCAATGACCCCTTCGGCGCGGGGTACCCGTTTCCGCCGTTGTTCTACGCGGGTGCAATCGGGTGATTCGAGGGTCCCACGGGTGGTGGTGGAGGAGCTCCGTGGGCGATGTCACCTGGTGCGGGTGCGTGTACATACCCAGGGTTCGGGGCTTGCTGCCTCATCTGGGACATGCTCTCGCTGAGTTTCTGGAACTCGCGGCAGTCTTTGAGCATGTGGCTTGCCTTCTTTTCGCCATCCTGCTTGTCGATGTAGAAGTGGATGGTGCATGGGCCCGACAACTTGTCGTATGCCGAGGGCTCGTCGTCGCGGTCGTGATGTTGCCACGATTGCGTTGGGCATCCTCCGTCGCGAAATTTGTTTCCACGGTATCCGCCGCTGTTGCAGGATGGATTCGCCCATTCGTTGGGTGCAGGCCCTCAGCTCTTCGATCGAGGCTGGAATCTTGCTGGTACCTTTGAAGTTTCGGATGAAACTGTACGCTAGTTCCTCCTAGCTTCGGATGGATCCCGAGGATAGGCTGCTGAGCCAGATCCGGGCTGCGCCTGTCAGCTGCAGCTGAAGGCATTGCAGGGCGGTGTTTTTGTTTCCGTCGTGCAGCTTGACGGACGACAGGTGGTCACTGAGCCACGCCTTAGGGTCCTGCGTTCCGTCAAACTTCGGAGTTTCCGAAGGAAGCTTGAAGTTCCGCGGCATCCGCGTCCGCTGAACGGATCTGCTGAAGCATCGAGCTCCGCAGAGTTCTCCTTCGTCGTCGTCCTCTTCAGGGTGGCTGGCGAGTGGGCGGTGAAGTCGAAAGCGCCGAAGAGGAGATGGCTCTCCATCGCCGAGGAGTTGTAGATCGCTTTGGTTGGGACCGTCGCGATCGCACAATCAGCGCCCCATTTCCCACAGACGGCGCCAATTGACGAGGTTTAATCTCGTCAATGCCCATTGTTATGAGCTTGGGTTTTGGAGAAGATGGGGGTGCTGGAGATCGCGGAACGGTTAACAGACAAGCAACCAGGGGACACGAGATTTACCCAGGTTCGAGAGGAGAAACCCTACTCTGCTTGTTCGCTCTTGATTACAATGAACCGAAAGTTACAAGGGTGCGCAGATGCAATCTGGCGTGGAGGTGTGTATGCCGTGGTATGAGAGGTGCCCTCCTCGTTGTGCCCTCCTAGCCTTTATATAGAGGTAGGCATGTCCCGGGCACAGATCGAGTCGGATACAGGTTTTAGGGTTTACCCCCTTTGAATATTCTATCTGTTCTAGTCTTGCTCTCCAAGGATTCAAAGACGTCATGGGCTTGGGCCACCCGAAAATCTTCATGGGCCGCATATATTCTCGTGGTCCTTCCTTGGGCTAGACCAGGTATGCTAAGGTCGTGTACCCATAGGGTATAACCATGTTACCGATGCTCGGGGGGGAACTACACTGGGTGGAGGAACAAAGTGGACCTGGCATTCGTGTGTGCCGAGGTTGACTGGGTTGTGGAGACACCACAGCCAGTCAAGCCAAAAGACCCAGTAAGAGATCCTGCTGATGATAATGCTGCTTGGGAAAAGAGGAAAAGGGACCATGCTCCACTGGAGTTGGCTTACTCCATTGACAACCAAAAGTGGGTAAATGCCAACAAAAAGTGCATGGCCTTTGTAAAGAATACGATTGAGAACACCATTGTGGGCTCAATTGAAGAGTGCACTACCGTTGGAGAGTTCCTTGGAAAGATAAAGAGCTAGTTCACTGGCTCTTCAAAGATGTATGCCACCCAGCTGCTCAAACAACTGGTCATAGAAAAGTACACGGTAGGGGCACATGGCATCAGGGAGCACATCTTGAGGATGAGCAACATGGCTGCTAAATTAAAGCCCATGGATGCTGACCTCGATCTCAAGCCTGCTCTCTGGTTCACCTTATCATGGCTTCCCTTCCCCAACAGTTTGAGAACTTTGTGATCAACTATAACATGTCTCCTAAAAAATGGGACACTAAAAAGACCATTGGCATGTGCACTCAAGAGGAAGAAAGGCTTAAGTCCATTCATGGTGGTTCTCTGAACTACGCGAAGGACAACAGGAAGAGAACCTTCAACAACAGCAACCATGGTAGTTCCCCCCTCCAAGACACATGGGAAAGGCCCCCAACAGTACCAGCATCAGCAGAGTCTCCCAAGGGACAAGGACCAGTGTCACCACTATAAGAAGTATGGGCACTTCAAGAAAGATTGCCCAGAATGGATCAAGTCCATAATGGCAAAGAAAGGTATAGATACAGTTTCTTTTGTAAATGAATCCCTGTATTCATAGTTTTCGAAATCCACTTGGTGGATTGAATCAGGTGCAACTGTTCATATTGCTAATTCTTTACAGGGATTCCATTCGACAAGAACTATGCAAAGAAGAGAAAGATGCATTGAAGTTGCGAATGGAGTTCAAGCAGAAGTTGAAGCTGTTGTCGACATTCCTTTGGAGCTAGCCGATGGTTTTATTATTCTGTTAAAATATGTTTTATTTGTTCCCTCGGTCCACAGAAACTTAATAAGTGTGTCATGTCTGGATAAAGACAGTTATGAATGTTATTTTGGACATGGCAAGTGTGCCATATGGTTTAAAGATGCTTGTGTGGGTACTGCTTTACTTCACGATAAGCTTTGTTTGTTATCCTTGCATGAAAAAGTGCTTTCTGTGTGTAATGTGAGTGAGCAAATTCCCTTGTCGAACAAAGAACAAAAGAAAAGAAAGCGAACCCATGACTCGTCGAAGATATGGCACTATCGATTAGGCCATATTTCGAGGGGAAGAATAGAAATCCTCGTTAAAAATGATATTCTTCCTCCGTTAGAGTTCTCAGATATCGAACAGTGCATATATTGCATAAAAGGAAAATATGTAAAGCAAATCAAAAAGGGTGCAAACCGAAGTACAGCAACACTAGAAATCATTCACACTGATATTTGTGGACCGTTTCCTGTGAAAAGTGTGGATGGTTATGATTCATTCATAACATTCACAGATGATTACTCTCGATATGGTTATATTTATCCAATTAAAGAAAGATTTGAGGCATTGGATAAATTTAAAATATTCAAAGCTAAAATAGAAAATCAGCATGATAAAAGAATTAAAATAGTCCGATATGACCGTGGGGGAGTACTACGGTCGGCACACTCCATATGGTCAAGTACCTGGACCTTTTGCAAGGTTCCTACAGGAAAATGGAATAGTCGCCCAGTATTCCATGCCAGGAAAACCTCAGCAAAATGGAGTAGTTGAAAGGCGTAACCGTACCCTTATAGATATGGTGCACAGCATGATGAGCTATTCCACCCTCCCATAAGGATTATGGATGGAGGCGCTTAAAACCTCCATTCACATTCTCAACAGAGTACCAACCAAGTCGGTGCCCAAAACACCGTACGAGTTGTGTACAGGCAGAGTCCCTTCTCTGCGCCACTTGAGGGTCTGGGGGAGCCCAGCTGAGGCAAAAGTTTTTAATCCAAATATTGCAAAGTTAGACCCCAAAACAGTATCTTGCCACTTCATTGGCTATACCGATAGATCAAAAGGTTATCATTTCTACTGTCCTGACAAATAAACAAAGTTTGTAGAAACGAGACATGCAGTCTTCTTGGAGGAAAAAATGATACGGGGGAGCATAGTAGCTCGGAAAATCGATCTTAAGGATAAGAGGGTGCATGCACCCAATCTGATGACTCAAGAGCCATTTTTCTCGCTACCTGTTGTGCCACCATCGACAACCCCTGAGGTTGTGGTGCAGGCACCTGTTGTGACTCCACATGTGACAATAATGGGAGAAGGTCCGGAACCTATCCTTCAGGAGCCGCCTGAACCCACTTTTGAGCACGAAAGGGAGCCGGAACAGCCACACACAACAAATGTGCCAGAACCTAAGGAACGAAATGAGCAAGAGTCTGACGAACTCAGAATGTCTAAAAGAGAAAGAAGACTAGTCATTTCTAAAGAAATTTACAAAGTTTACAACACACAAACAGTTCATATGGAGGGTGATCCCACCTCATATGAAGAAGCCATGAGAAGCCCTCACTCAGCCAAGTGGGTGGAGGCAATGGAAGATGAAATGAAATCGATGAGTTCCAACAATGTTTGGGACTTAGAGGAAATTCCTAAAGGAGCCAAAACAGTAGGATGCAAATGGGTCTACAAAACAAAGTATGACTCCAATGGGAATGTAGAAAAGTATAAAGCAAGACTTGTGGCAAAAGGCTTTACGCAAAGAGAAGGGGTAGATTACAATGAGATTTTTTCTCCGGTCTCATGTAAGTATTCCTTCAGAATCATAATGGCACTAGTTGCACATTGTGATTTAGAGTTGCATTAAATGGATGTAAAGACGGCATTTCTAAATGGAGATTTAGAAGAGAATGTTTACATGAAACAACCCAAGGGTTTTTTCATGGAGGGGAAGGAAGATATGGGATGCCGCCTAAAGAAATCCATTTATGGGTTAAAGAAAGCCTCTAGGCAATGGTATTTAAAGTTCAATGATACAGTCAAAAGATTTGGATTTAAAGAGAATGTTGAGGATAACTGCATTTATGCAAAGTTTAAAAGTGGGAAATACATTTTCCTAATTATGTATGTGGATGATATCTTGCTTGCTAGCGGCGATGTCAGTCTACTACTAGAAACAAAGAAGTTCTTATCCTCAAAATTTGATATGAAAGATCTTGGTGAAGCTTCTTATGTTTTGGACATAGAAATTCACCAAGATAGAAAGAATGGAGTGTTAGGACTGTCGCAGAAGGCATATTGTGAAAAGATTTTAAAAAAATACAATATGCATGCGAGTAATGCCACACCTGCTCCCATAGTCAAGGGCGACATTTTGGAAAATTTCAATGTCCAAAGAATCAATATGAGACCGATGAAATGAAGTCAGTACCATATGCTTTGGCCGTTGGAAGCTTACAGTATGCACAAGTGTGCATTCGTCCTGACTTAGCTTTTATCACCGGGGTACTCGATAGATATTAAGAGAATCTAGGCATAGAGCACTGGAAAATGGCAAAGAAAGCTTTGTGTTATGTGCAAAGCACAAAAGGCCTCATGCTAACATATAAAAGATCTGATTCCCTAGAAATAAGAGGTATTCAGATGCAGATTTTGCGGGAGATAAAGATGATAGAAAGTCCACGACAGGATATGTCTTTACTCTCGCAGGAGGTGCTATTTCATGGAGAAGCGCCAAACAGTCAATAGTTGCATCGTCTACGATGTATGCAGAATTTATAGCATGTTATGAGGCCATGGGGCAGGCGTTATGGTTAAAGAAATTTCTACCCGACTTGAGAGTGGCAGACTGCATTAACAGGCCACTAAAGATGTATTGTGACAACGAGCCTGCAGTATTCTATGCTCATAACAACAAGTCGAGTAATGCTACAAAGTCAATAGATATAAAGTATTATGTTGTGAAGGATAAAGTCCAGGATCAAACTATAAGTCTCGAGCATATAAGGACAAAGGATATGCTTGCGGATCCGCTAACGAAAGGCTTACCACCCAATGTGTTCAAGGAACACTTAGCCGGCATGGGATTAATGGAAAGCCTATGATTTCTGGACTACAGAGGCCAAAAAATAACCAGATTTGTTTCAAAATAAAAAAGTATATAGTGGTTGTTTGATTCTATCGGCAATTGAGCTGTGACAATGAAACATGCCTTATGTACTGATTTGTGATGGAACAAGTAAAGTAAAAGTATAAAGTTAAAAGAAAAGTCGAGATCAAGGGGGAGAATGTTAGATTGATCTCTCCCGTTCGAGCCCAACGGCCCGAACGGAATCCCTCATCCGCGCCCTGATCGGGGGCGCCCAACCTTATCATGGTTGGTGGGCCCCTGTCACCAGCGCATATAAAGAGGTGGAGGGGCCAGACGCACACGGTACGAGGTTCACCATGCACCGCAACCCCCCACCGACACACCCACCGATTAGGGTTTGTGCTAGGCCGACAGGAAGCACCGCCACCACCACCGCCACCATCGCACACCCACGTCGTCGCCCTTTTTCCCCATGGCCACCAGCACCGGCACTAGCTCCGGTATCCCCTCTGGCTCGTGCTCATCGAGCCAAGGAGCATGTAGTCCCTCTCTCTCTCTCAAATGCAATAGATCGAACCCGCATAGTGCTACCGTGACTATCTAGACTAGAAGATCCCAAAGCCTAATCTATCATGTCCAAGACATGTTGTCCTCTCCCTGCATGTTGGAAGAAAGAACCATCGATACTGCTATCACCTGGAGCATCTGGAAGAGACGTAATGCTTTGGTTTTCAATGCCAAGGATGAACCTCTTCAGGTCGTTATACGGAACTGCCTGGAGGATGTGCATCTCTGGGCCAATAGATGTACCTCTACTCCCTTATCTCATCTTATTTATTGGTGTAATGGATACTACCCACCCTGAACTCTTCTTTTTATTTCCTTCCCTCACCGATTTCTTCATGTAACGGCATACCAGGTTTGAGTTATAAAAGGTTCAGGCTGGCATAAGCCCGTCGTAGTCATGCTAAAAAAAATGTTAACACATGTTGGTTAGAATTTTTGAGCAACTGAATAAGTATCTATTCCTACATGAGTAAAGATATAACAAGGACCTGTTCCTACATAAGTAGATTTTCCCAACATGTTTTGTTTGGTTTGTTTTCTACAATGAGTGATTTACCTAGCACATGTGCTGTTACTAGTGTGAAACGTTTTGCAAAATGAAACATACTGTACAAATTTTGTGACAAGCGTGAAGATTTTTTTCTGGTGATTATCAAAGAACGTATTAATGGGCCGGACCATTATACATGGGCTATACATTAGTTGGGCTGGAAGTACAATAGGTAAAAAGTGAAGATTATTGCTTTCTGTTATAATGGCCCAACAGACAGCTATCCTTTTGCAAGACGCGTAGGATCAGTGCAGCAATCCTCGTGCGATCCGAATTCCGACCCGATAAGGTATTCCAGTCGGACTTGGATTGGGGACATGCCGGCACTCCACTATACATACGTCCGCCGGCCACGACTGCAGGCTGCACCCAACGCGCGAAGAGAGGGAGACACGCTTAGACCTAGAGACATGGAGAAAAGATCAGCAGGTTCCGACCCCGCGGCGAAGAGGCTCGGAGTTGCCGTCGCCGGTGCCGGTGATGCCAAAGAGCAGGCCCAAGAAACAGAGGAGGCGACGCTGGGGACGGCGTACTGCAAGGCGTTGTACGCGGAGGCGCTGCGTTACATCGCCATGACGGAGGAGGACCTGGTGGAGGAGTACTGGCAAGCGGGGAAGCTCCGCAAGTACGACCGGAAAAAGGAGTGGCCGAAGCGTGCCGCCAGGATCGCCAGAATCCACCCGCCGCCCAAGTGCATGGAGGCGGAGATCGCCGTGTACATGAAGTACCTCGAGGAGGAAGAGGCCCAGTAGAGTAGATCTTCGAGGATTCATGTGGAGCGCAACTCTAAGGATGATTCGAGGACGACACCGAAATCGTCAGCACCACAATTTTGTGTAGTTCCATGCTCGATCTCGTGTACAATTTTTTATTTTTATTAGATGCCGTGTATTGTATTTCTGAATCAATAAAAGGCAAGACGTTGTTGCATACTACCGTTTTCCCGAAGTACTACAATCTTTGGTAATTATTAATTTTTTATCCGAATACCAGTTTACGACTTAGCTGGTCCTGCAAATTGATGCCGGATACGAATCATTCCCATTCGAGTATAATCGCAAACCCATTACTGTCGCCGTACAGACAAGATAACTTGCCAAACTGGATGTCCAAATATGAGGCAATCGGCCAATGTCAGCAAAATCTGAACTAGAAAGCTCAAAAGAAGACGTCCCTATTTGTATGGTCATGTATCCAACAACGAAATAATCATGTTCACAGTCACAGCTAACTTCATTAAGAAACGAACTTACGAATTGGCGCCACTAGCTATTCGCAAAGGAGCATTACTTATCAAAAGAAAGAGGAGACCAGCAGATTCCTCTCTTGCAATACAGAAGGTTCCATCCCAAAATTATTACTTGCAGAATATATCAAAAACTGGACAAAATGGATCATACATTAACACGTTTGCCACGACATTAGTGTAAAACCACTTAAGCACATGAAAGTCAATATCCGGGGGTGTCTCATAGAGTAAACGTATCAGCTACCCCCGTAATGGGACCATGTTACATTCTTGTATGGGAGTACGAAATGTAATACTCACTAATACACACATTCTATATATAAGACCAGAGTACTAATCACAATATACAAACACCGGAACACGTCTGCTGTTACTATCTACTCGTAGTATAAACCAAGTAGCAATGTACCACATCATTCAATCGCCATGCTATTGGAATTTCCCACCTCGCCTTCCAACTACCGGTGAAAACTTTAAGCAACATCAGCGAGTGCAACCGCATAAATCATGCAGAAAAAAATAACTTCTTCGGGTTATCCGTTCTTGCAAGTGGCGACTCCGTAAGACTACTGCTCTTCTGCAGAAAAGTTAGGTTCTGCTGGCTTTTGTAACAGCCTTGCTGGCACTCTTTCCTGCAACCGGGCCTTTCGGGCGGAATTTCTCCTTAGGATCCGCATCATGTTGCGAGCAAAGCGTGAAGCGTGTATTGCTGCACCAAAGCTGAGCGAAGTAGAGCCATCATTCACGATCGCGAGCTGCAACCGCTCCTCTTTCTCACGTAAAGAATCCTCAATCTTCTTTCTGCAGCGCCTGTGCCAGGCCGCTTGTATAAAACAGGCAGCCCAGGTTTTCCACTGCTGTGAATAGAACCTGAACGTGTGACGGAGCTGTTTGCTGTGGAGTCGTCGGAATTGAGTCGCCACAAACTTCAAATCTTCAGCCATCAAAGCAAAACCTTCAACTTCAGACATCGGCTTCACTGTCCTGGTTGAGCTGGGGAGACTGGATGTTGAGTTGGGATCAAGAGCCCAGGTAAGAAGCTCCTCACCACAGAAGTCTCCACCTTTCAGAACATCAGAGTTGAAGAAGCCAGTTTTTCCACCATTTGTCGTCATACTCATGAGGCTTCCTCTCATGATGAAGAACATTTCATTTACTGGATCGCCTTCACGAACAATGCAGCCACCTACTGTGTATAAAACAGGCTTTAGGCGGTCGCACAAGGCATTCAAGAGTTGATCGTCCATGTTTTCAAACATTGGAACCTGAAAATGAAAAAACCAACAAGGTGAACACATTAAGGGTAACCAAGAGATGGAATATCTTGACTGTAGTTTAGGTCAGTTTAGGTCATCTGTGATGAGTCCTGACTACTGACTACTCACGGCCGCAACAGGAGAATCATTCACAAGTCATAACTCAGATGATATGGTCTTAAAAATACCCCAACTGTTCACTGGACCAGAAGATTTTCTTAAACTGGCTCAAGAGAAGATTAACAATTACTGCTCAAGCAATACGATTGTTCAGAAAAAGGCAAGCGCAACAGCTTTATTACTGGGTGTAAATAGTTTAACTGTTTGCTTGACCAACCGATTTTTCCAAAACTCCCTCGGATCTGAGACCAACATTGCTATTTATATCCAGCACAGCAAGTTACTCTGCAATCAGAAACTTGTATGTTGTAAGAATATACCCTCATGAGAAGTGATAAACAAAGATGCCGTTTTATATCCCTCCTAAGATCCTTGGGGAGGTTCATCAGGAGGTTCTCTTCATCAACCCCACTTGTCTCTTGCCATCTATATTGTTCATAACGCCGTATTCTCTCCTTGAGGTTCTCAGGAAGAAGTCGATATGACATCCATTGATCTGTGTCACGGCTTTTCACTCTTGTTTCTTCTATTCTCAAAGAAGCTGACTGCAAGTAGGTCTGTAAAACTCACAGAAAAAGACAAAAGAAAACAGTTAAGGCTTTGAGCATGCGTTAGCTATTACCCAAATAGCACCTACTCACATGTCAGCAAAGAATACCATATTGTTTTTCTATACCAGGGAGAATTTGAACATTGTTTTGTACTCCCTCTGTCCCAAATTAGATGTCACAGATTTTCTAGATTCGCATGTATCTATACAATAAAACGCGTCTAAATACATGTGTATCTAAACAAATCTGCGACAAGTAATTCGGGACAGAGGGAGTATTATTTCTTCCACGATTTAAAAAATTAACATCTTGCTGTACTTAAATCGATCCAATTTTCCACCAATACTATACTGCTTTTGAACTAATAAAGTTATAATGGTATGGAATGTCACACAATTCCATGGGGTTAGCACTTACAAATCACAGCCGAGAGTACAAGAATATGCATCAATCTTTCTCAAGATCAGTTGGACAGTTTTCTGGCTTTATGAAATTTGATCATAAAATACAATTTTTTGGTATTGCGTAACTCAATCATGAATTTTTTGGCGTGGATACACTTTAGCACCAGTCTATCATTCAAGATAGAGGTTTGCCGTTTGCTCCAGCACAACCCCCTCTCCCAAACTTAAAAGTGCAAATATAGTCTTTTGTCATTAATTAGTCTCCAATCTGATTTTTGGCTGTTAAAACCATCCGCATATCTATGTTTCTAAACCGTCCACTGGATCTACACCCAACAATTGTATTTTCCTAGCGATACGCTCTTGTACAAGTAGCATACAACTTTTAGGTCTCATTTTATGGGTCCATTCCTGTGTCCCAGAGGGAAGGATGGAATTAAATATCACAGGAAATCCTCGATTCTGCTATCTCAATCCACGTAAACAACCTAAACCAAGGTTGGAGGATTTTCCTCGTGTAAGCTATAGAATCCATAGAACGTTGGAGGATTATAACCACACCAGCTCCCAACATTTAAGCAGCAAAATAAATGATAGCTGAGTTATGTTACAGTTACTAAATTTCGTGGTCAAGGGCATGGAAACCAAACAAGCAATATGTATATGAGACCTAAAAGTTGTACACTACTTGAACAAGAGCGTATCGCTAGGAACGAATTAAAACAATTGTTTGGTGTAGATCCAGTGAACGGATTAGAAACGTAGATACATGTTGGTAATACGGACGATTTTAACAGCCAAAAACCAGATTAGGGACTAATTGATGGCACAAAAACAAATTTCCCTTTTAAATTTGGGATCATGTAGGTATCAGAACAATAGCACATTATCATGTTTCTGTTTCCAAATGCATTTTTTATTGATGCAATACTTTCAAGAAAGGTATTTATTTATTTTTGTTCCAAGATATCTACAAATTTCTGAAATAAAATGGAGAAAACGAATTAGAATATTACTAGCTATCAGTGATAAATATTACCTGCACATTACCGATGAGAAGTGAAAACAGAACTAAGCCGGATACTGAGACAAAAACTGCAAACAAATTCTCCCATGCATAAGTGCTTGTTTTTAAGTTTTGGCCAAGAGAACTGCATTAAATAGATCAATGCAAATGTAAGTGACTAAGTGTTACAATCCATAAATATATATGCACTGCAGACTGCAGTTATCTTTAGGGCAAACCTGAGATTTTGTAGACCCCACCAAACACAATAAAATAATTTCTCAAAAAAATTTGTTGATTGTGAAACATTTTGTAAAGCTGGCCCATAAATTCCAAAGAATGGGTCTGGAAGATTGTTCGTGGGGTCAGTTGGAATGCAAACACTCTGTAAGAAAGCATTTCCTAAATTCGTATCACCATTCCCACAGTATAAATATGCAGGTTTACAGTCTTCATTATGAGCGCATTTCAGTCTCCAGCAGGCATCTTTGCGTTGAATAGAAAGCAAGTACCAAACCGCTCCAAGGACCTGCAGATATTAAAGATTACCCGTATATTAGCCATTGAGGCTTAGTTGGGCTGTACAAAGATAGTCCACTGTGCCAAAGATAGAACTAGATGATGACATACAAATTAGCCTGCATACTACCTTCGCTTAAAAACAGATGTCACTTCAAAGATCGACATGAGCTAGAATATACAAACTTGAGTCTTTTGCCTTTTTTTTGAGAATAACATGAGCTTTATTAATAAGAAACCACAGAGTTACAATCAGCCACTAGGTTGTGAACTTAAACTGAGGACATTCTGCCAGCCAATCTTGTGACACCACATTAGTGCAAGTGTACATAGCATAGTTGTGAGCCACCTAATTGGCTGACCGGCGAACTGAACATGAACTAAAAGACTCAAACGAGAAGCTAAGCTCACAAATATCATCTAATATGGGCGAGATCACCGAGCGATCACTCCGTCCCAACTTCCAGATATGGACCAGCTCAGTGCAATCAACCTCAAACACCGCCGAATAAACTGTTTCTCCTCCACAAATGCAACAGCATCCCGGAGAGCTAGAGCTTCGATCGTCAAGGGATCCGTCAGTCTTTTACCATTGATAATAATAATATGTTAACAGAAATTACAAGATAATACAATGCTATGTATTATATAAGACTTTTTAATCATAAACTTAACAATCTTATATTAGAAAACATTGACATAGACTATAAAATGTGGAAACCATTTTAACAATATCTCTCAGCAACTCTCAGGAGATTGGCATATGTGTGGTAGAATATATCTAAACAGGGAGGAGACCTCACCAAGGGCATGTTACGAAGGCACTGTAACATAAATACACATGTTACTATTATACAAAATCCAGAACAGGTTGGAAGCCTGGAATGGTCCTATACCAGAGCAAACCAGAATGATCTCCAGAACAGAATTGATTACTTTGTCCAAAACCTTATTGGAAGGTTGGAATAGACAACAGTTAGATAGACAAATCAGCAGCGCTGTCCCTTGTGAAGTCTAGCACAGGAGATGGCTACACATTTATGCATGTTGTGCTCATGAGACAGGAGGTATTGTCTACAATACTCAACAGGTTGAACTGTGACGCCATGTGCCCCAAAAAACTTCGACAATCTGGTGGAATGGTGGCAAGTGGCGACCAATGGGTTCTAATTTGCAAAACAAAGTGGGGACATTGGCAAGCTAATTATTTACTTTGGGGGCTACCTCTGGAAAGAGATAAATGCCTTACACCTCTCAGATTCGCACCGCTCAGATATGAAGAAACTCAGATTTTGCACACCGTAGACTGATAGATCTAGAGAAATATATAATTAAATGGAGTAGCTCCTTCCGCCCAAAGGATACTTCTGAGTGAAATACTATGCACCTTGCTTTTGTGACAAGTTGAAAACAACATGCAGCAAATAAACAAAGACGATCTTATGACTTTATACAATAAATTTGTACTAACAAGTTGATGCTCAAAATGAGAACATGCACAAACATAAGAAGCACCACCATGGTCAATGAAGGAAAAGAACTGCATCATACTTACATGTATTTCTCAGTCATTTCTATCCTATCTGTAACAGAAAATTGACTACTCATTATATTAACTTCCCAATAGTGTTTCACTAAGTATAGTTCTCACACAGATAGGACATTAGAGACCTCGGTGGGTGTTATGCAAAGTTATAAAAATGAAAAAGGGAAGCAACTGAGCTGTACAACAGACATACTGTGCCACCCCATCGACAAAGTATCATAGATAATCTCATGCAGAACTTTTGCAGATACTTTTTAATCTACAATCTACATAATCTCTTACCACACATGACGGCTGACTTCACGGTTATTGCAAATAAGGATAACTGACTTACATTATTCACAATACAGAAATAAATGAACAGGGCACTTACATGGCTAGCAAGCATGTAATTTATGAGGTTGAAAACAGCACCAGCCCATGCTGTCTCTGTAATTATCCCAGCAGATCTGGTGATTTGAAGATACAATGGTCTTATTCGGATTAGCCGAGGGATATATTGGCATATAAATATAAACATCAAGATGTTCTTGGCTTTCATGAACGCTGAGGCTTGAAGAATAGGTAGCACAGCCAAAATGACCACCTGGTAACAAAAATTGATCAAGATTACAAGCCTGGCTGCAGTACATGATAATAAAAATGCTTAGTTAGTGCACTATTCGGAATTAGAAATTACAAGAAAATCCCCAAAAAGAACGATGGTATTGGTCTTTATCTATATGTGTGTTGATCAATATTCAAACATGTGAATTAGTACAAGGTAATAATATAACCCTTCAAACAGGCAAAAAAAAATCTTTACACAATATAACTCTTGAAACAGATGAACTGCTATTTTGACAAGTTCTCGTGCACGGGATACCAGAGGGAATGAATAATATTGCTCACAGAGAATAGCATGTGATCTATCTAAAAAAGCATTTGCTACGATGTGATCATATGGTCCACCGTAAGCCTAACCAACCAAATAGTATAGTACCTGAGGGAGGGGTAAGACAGCACAGACATCAATCAGAAAATATGTTGACAAATACCGCTTTGCTATAGCATATTTATCCTCAACCAGTACACCCCTACCAAAAGTTGTAGGGGAAGATGTGATAAAGCCTGTCCAAAACTGAAATAGCATATGAACTATATAGAACATATCTGAGACAGAACGCAGGACACTTGCTGTGATTTCCAACTTCCTATCCAAATACCAGCAAGAATTTTGATCATTGATAACCGGGATATAGAGGAACAATGGGTCCACAGAAACTGCAAAAATACACGATAGCACGAATATCTTGTTCCATCTTTGCAGAAATGGTCCTTGAGGGTGAAGAATTTTTGGCGTGGACTTTCTGTCATCCAGCATTGATCTCTTTGAGGTTTCAGAATGGAAAAAGTTTCCAAGGAATGCAAATACTCCATCAGTTCTTTCTTTAAATGATCTGAGTACATTATGTCTGCGCGGTGAAACTATGTTCTCTGAGGTAACAGATGGCTCTGGTGATCTCCAATCCTGAAATCTGCACATATTATGAAGAAAACAGGACACTCAGAACCGTTATAACATGAAATTTTCACCAGTGCTTCATTCTTTACATAAAACCAAAGAATTGTGCTGCTTCTATTCCCAAGACAGAGAAAACAATATGTAGCTTTTAGTCCAATTTTAGAGGCAGAGGACTTTGCTAACCAATTTTGAGGTATAGGAACTAGTCATAATATTGTGTGATGAAAGTAGAAGCACCGAAGTTCCATGTATCCTCGTTTTACTTAAGGAGCTGTAACACTAGTATTCACATGTGTTGTGTTGCTAACTTACTATAACAAATAGTTGAAGGCTGCAAATTTGATAAATCACTGTTCTCTAGAAATCATCTCAAATAACAGTGGGTGTAAGAAGTTGACCTAACATATTTGTCCTCTCTTTCCATCATCGTCTCCACCAGGCCAACAGTTAGCTGCTGGAGGATAGATCAATTCTTCAAGGTGTGGAAATTGCATACAGCGAGTTCCCTGATGATTATACCAAGCATAAGAGCAGTAAACAATAACATTCTATACCAACAATCCCATAATACATCTGACAGAAATGTCCAGTAAGATAGCTTAAATATTGTCAACCAGATTATAAGATAATATGGTAAACAGTGATTCGGAGGCTTTCATGAGTAGAAACAAAATCATGATGAGTAAAATATATATGACTCCGAGTTCCCTTGGTATACTTTAAAAGGGATAACCGTCAAAATAATAGTAGATGTTATAAATTATAATTCCCAGCCTGATATAGGCAGCTAGACTGCAAGCGTACAGGACCTAAACAATTTCACATGTCCGTGGAGTCACCCCTAACATGATTAGATCGATCCTTTGGCAGCCGGATTGCTGCTGGAACGACAAAAGCAGCAGGGTAACGTTAGAATGTCAAATCAAGCCTTAACCCTCTACCAGTACTAACGCCTAAGACTTGACAACTAAAAATCCAAACCCGCAACCTACACAACCACAGCATCAGAAGTTCAGAGATTAACTTGCTCGAACTAGACAAGACCAAAATTAACGACAGACAGGAAGCCCACAGAAATACCGTACGCAGTAGACAGGCTACAGTACGATCATATTCTTCCCAGGGGAGCCTGCAGAGCCCTCCAACTCCACCATGAAATCACATATCATACCAAAAGGCCAAAGGTATGCGCGCACAAGAGGAAACTACTACAGAATCTTAAAACGGGGAAGAACTGCGGTATGTCGGAGCAGAGGAAGCGAAGCTTACCTAGGGTTTGAGGAGGCCTTTCTCTCTCCTTGCGCGTGTTAGGCGGGGTGGACGGAGGAGACTGGTAGTGGGTGGAACGGTGGGGGAATGGGAGGAGGCATTGACGGGGGCTTGGCGGTCATGCGGCATTGTGGTCGTGCCGTGGAACGGTGGTCGTGGACTGGAGCGGAGGAGGAAGGAGAGGAAAGGAAAGAGAGTGGGTGGCCGTGGAGACTCGTGGTGGACTCCACAACTATGGGGCTGGTCTACGCCGTGGACCGACCGGTCGCCGGTCCACTATAAAAAAGATTTTTTTTTGAGGGACACTATAAAAAAGTTTAATTTGCTGTAGATGTGGACGTTAGGGTAAGGCCTCTTCACAACCCACGAAAAAGTGCTTTCGAATTGATCTCATCCTAAGAATTGATCTTTGTTTGGGTTGAGTCGTCGATGTCTTTGCTCGTGGTCTCGTCTGTCCAGCCAGTCGGCGCCCAGTAGTATGGCTCAAACGAATAAAATCGAACAGGCCAGCTCAAAAGAAGAATGCCTCTTGCATGATTGCAACTAGATCAGTCTGCTACAGGCCAGCGTCTGCGTCTGTCCGGACAGACCCATCTAGACATCAGATTTGGGTCACAGATGGGTCGGTCCGGCCTGAGTTAGTCCAAATGGGTTGTCCCGCTGGAACGCCGCGCACGTCTCACGCGTCCGCGCGAGCCGATTAAGACATGCTCGGACAGGTTGCGTTTCCCTGGTGGAGATGCCCTAAGAGCTCCACCGGCGTCCTAGAACCAAGCCCCCCAACCAAGTTGGCAAGTGGAAACAAAAAAATAACTGCCCACACCGGAGGCTCCCAACCGGTGCCGGTAGATTGGACCGCCCTCCAATCTATCCAACACACCCTACCGTCCCGACAACCATGGGTTAGGATGGGGCTGCTGGCAACATGCGGCAACGCACGCCACACTGGAAACCCAACGTTGGGTCCACTTGTAGCCACACAAACCGCCGCTACATCCAATTTCATTTCCTACCCAAGCCACTTCCCCCCTCCTACTCCCGCGCAGACGCTCCTTCTTCCCGCCCATCCGGCCTCTTGCTGTCACCGCTCCGCTATTCGTTGTCAGCGCGATGACGCAGCTGCAAAAGCCATGCAAGAAGCGCATCAGCTGTGAAACCGGATGAGATGCCGGCAGTGGAGTGACAGAAGATCTTGGATTTGCGGTGGGTGTTCATCGTTGACCACAACGGTTGTCGTGGCTGTGACCTGGAGAGGAACAAGGCAGTGGCACAAGAGGAGTCGATGGAGGCATACATCCAAAGCCAAGTTGGCGGCACGCCGGGGAGTGGCAACACCCACCGTAGTACCTCATCATCGTCACCGTGTTACTTCGAGGACAACGGTAGCCTTGGGCTGTCGTCGCACCCTCTATCTCGGTTTTCTTCTCCTGTCACCATCGACATCGTCGGTGCAGCCAAAGACGGCACCGATGGAGGGCGACGCCAACTCTGTTTGATTGCTTGGTTTGTACTTTGTCGCTAGACTTTGGCGTTTTGGATCGTTGTGGCCATGAACTATGAATTTGGTCGGTGAATGGCATGTGAACTTTGAATTTGGCTAGCAAATGGACATGTGAACTTTGAATTCTATGCATCGTGGCATTTTGATTGTTGGGGGCACCGGTGTGGAGCAGCGTCCCCAAACTACCGGTAGTTTGGACAGCGCCCCAAACCAACTGTCGCCGTGCTTGCCGGCCACCCGTTGGAGGCGCCGGTGGATATGCTCTAACATATATACTCACACTATTCATTTCGAAGATTCCACCCATATATTAGTAATCATCAACATCACTAAAAAGCCTAAAAGGTAATAAAAATACAAGTAGGTCTCTAGACCACCTAGTTACGACTACATACACTAGCACGAGTTGAATGTGTTTCGTCGTCCTCGCCTCTCTATCACCGAAGCCGGGCAAAACTTATCATAGTAGATCTTATTGTAGTAGACATATGGGAAATCGTTGTTCTAAGTACTAGCATAACATAGAAGCAACCATCACCAATAACAACAACCGTAGTTCGTAAGGGACTGGCCTAAAACCACACAAACAAACACAAAAACGAAACACGGGAGGTCCATCATATATAGGACTCCACACGCCCTCCGTCAGTGCTAGACGCACCATCGGAGCGAGGAAAGGGCGAAGAGAAACTTGTTATGACTTCGGGATGTAGTCGCTACTTCACAATTCCGAAGAAGACACGGAAAAACAACTTAAACACATGATTGGAAACCTCTCTCTAGCGAGAGGCTGATGCAGCGCTGAGTTGATGTAGGAGCGCTTCGTTGGGAACCCCAAGAGCAAGGTGTGAAGCAGCACAGCAACAAGTTTTCTCTCAGTAAAAAACCGAGGTAATCGAACCAGTAGGAGGAAGGAAACGTCACACAGGTGTTGCAAGCAACGCGGAGACCTGCACAACACAAACTCAAGACTTTGCCCCAACGAACAGTGATGTTGTCAAGCTCACTGGTTTGCTGTAACAAAGGATTAAACATATTGTGTGGAAGGTAATGGTTTGCAGCAAGTAAACAAGTAACGATGGAAGATGTATCAATGGTAAAGATTGGACCGGGGTCCGTAGTTCACTAGAGGTGCTCTCCTTAGATAAACAACATGGCATGAAGGGTAAACAAATTACAGTAGGGCAATTGATAGGAATTGAGCAAGGCATAACAATGCAATTACTAGTCAGAAAGATCCTATGAGATTCGATTGTGCAATACAACAATATACATAGACCGCCATCCAACTGCATCTATGGCTAGAAGTCCACCTTCAGGTTATCATCTGAACCCCCTCCAGTATTAAGTTGCAAGTAACAGACAACTGCTTTAAACAAAATGTGTAAGGTAAACAGTCCACATGTTCCATGAACAAGAGACCGTTGTTTTCTCCCTAGTAGCAACAACACATCTACAACCGAAGAGATTTCTGTCACTTCCCTTGGAAACTAGAGGCATGAACCCACTATCGAGCATAAATACCCCCTCTTGGAGTCACTAGCAACTGCTTGGACAAGATAGCTACTAACAACGGAGAGCATGCAAGATCACAAACAATATAGACATGGTAGAATCATAAAGAAAAAACCATTAATCAAACCAACATAATAATCTCAATATCCATCGGATCCTCGTAAACACAACATGCATGATTACAAATAGATTAGATCTTGATCATGAACGGAGCTCACAAGATCTATACATGAAAGCACAAGTAGGAGATACAACCATCTAGCTACTACATGGACCCATAGTCCAAGGTGGAACTACTCACGCATAATACCGGAGAGAAGGCCTCTGGGAGGATCTCCCCTCCGGTAGGGTGCCGGGAAGAACTTCAGATCCCCCTTCCTGATCTAGGGACGATGGTGGCGGCGGCTACAGAAGGTTTCGTGGAGATTTGATTGGGTACTTAGGGTTTCTTCATCGGAGGCTTCTTATAGGCGAAGGGGGAGGCCGAGGCGGTGGCCAGGGGACCCACACCCTGCCTAGGCGCAGGCGTGGCCCTCCCCCTAGAATGCAGGCGCCTAGCCCGCCTCCCGCCCTCTAGACTTCTTGTTCCCCACGGAAAGTTATTGACTTTGACGTTTGTCCCGTCCAATTCCGAGAATATTTCTTTACTAACTTTTCTGGAACCAAAAACAGCAGAAAACAGGAAACTGGCACTGTGGCAACTTGTTAATAGGTTAGTACCAGAAAACATGTAAAAACACCTCAAAGTGTAGACAAAACAAAGCAAAGTAGATACTAAACAAGCATGGAGCATCAAAAATTATAGATATGTTTCCGACATATCAAGCATCCCCAAGCTTAACTCCCGCTCATCCTCGAGTAGGTAAGTGATAAAAAGAATAATTTTTGAGGCGACATGCACCCTCACAATAAAGATCCAACCATTTGTAAGCATTGAAAGCTAGGACCAAAGAACTCTAAACATGTGCATGAAAGATGGAGTTCTAACAATAGTACATAGTAACTATGCATGTAATATGACAAGCTACAAACAAAGATCATGAATAACATGCATTGAAAAATGTTTGTTTGTTTCACATACAGAAAACATATCATAGTGGCAATCAGCTTATCCCTCATAGAGTAGCAAATAGATGCATAGGACACCTTCAAAGTTCACAAGGGTTACTAGAAAAAAATAGCATAAGAACAAGTAATATCACAATATGCATCAATCAATAAGCTTTGGAACACTGTACACAGAATGACAACTATGCTCTCTTAATGGTGCCTAAAGGTAGAAGATGGAGACTCAATAGTGGTGGAAGAAAGGCCTTTTATAAAGGAAGCAGGTATTTCAAGTTTAAAAAATAGCTTCCAAAAATTATGGTACTTGTTAGCTTTCAGCCCCCATTGCCCCTATCATAAGCATCTTGAAGTGATTAAGGTTAAAGTGAACAAATATGGAGTATATGTTTGACGAAGTATAAGTTGGCAATCTCAAGTACCTTGAATACGAGGGCCACACCTCATGCTACTCAACTTTAGTCATCTGTAAGTTCTTGTCATTGTAAGTATTTGCATATCATTGAGAACCGCCAACGGGGTACTCCTTGCACATGGTACAGGAGCTATCCCATAACCAAAATGACAAGGCAAGCAGACAATAAGCATCTCAGCAATCTTCTTGTTTACCATGGGAATATGGTGTTTTTTTCTCTCTTTCCTCTTTTCTCAATGTGTCGCTTTTTTATAAGAAGAATGCTTCATAGATGTCACTATGGTGATGCTGCAAGTTTCCACCATGATTAGGCATGGCTTAGGCTAGCGGCCCAGGCGTTTCTCTAACACGGGATACAAACTCCATGGACTTACAAGTTCCCTCTTTATTTCACACCGGTGACATCCATAGACAAAAGAGCATGATATCAACTGAGTATAAAGTACAAGTGCAATGTTGAAAATGTTCCCCGTGATAGCACGGTTCTGCTAATTCCAACGTATAAGTGCAAGCATATACAACATATATGACACAATGGTTCAAGTTCATTAGGGGCAAGGAATATAAAGTGTGCCATCAAGTTTGTGAGGGCTTTAATCACTAAGTTTTCACATAACAAAATAGTTTTAAATTGGAAGATAGCTGAAAACAAGAATATACTTGGAATGGTGTAACACACCATGCATAGGAGTTTATAGTGGACACTTTGGAAAAACTTGGTTTCTTGGGAGTTGGAAGCATGAGTAGAACTTACTCATACAAGTGGAGGCTAGCAAAAGACTAGGAGCAACCAATTAAGAGAGCAATAATGGCCATAATCATGCAGAGCAACAAAGCATTACTAATCAAGGAATAGAGTGGTACTACAAGTCAAGGACTAAATGATAATAGAGGCTATGGTGACTTGTGGAAGTCATAACATGGTGTGAGCATGTGCCAAGTCAACCCAAACAAACCTCAAGGGAGAATACCATAATACTATGCTTTTGCATGCTAAAACAACACATAATTTCTTCAAGGCACACTAAGCAATCCCAATTGTTTGGAACAATACATGCTACAACAATAATCACTAAGCATAAGGTCAAAACAACACCTAGCATGTCATGCTAAAGTCTAAGTCATAGTCAATGCAAGCTCCTCTTGCACTTACAAGCAAGAACTTACTACTCCTTTCGAACACCAAGCAACTTATTTGCAAAATAACACAGCGAGAACGGGGGTCCAAACTACTTTAGCAAACTAAACAAACTAAGCAAAGCAAACGAAAACTAAGACGCTCCAAGAACAACATAACTGTGCATGAAACAATAAAAACGAAGTGTCTAGACAAACCTGAGCTTTTTATTAATGAAGAAGGGGATGCCTTAGGCATCCCCAAGCTTTGACGCTTGTACCTCTTGGATATTTCTTGGGGTGACACCATGGTGGCATCCCCAAGCTTGATCTTTTGTCCATTCTTCATCTCATTGCATCATTCTCTCTCTACACCTGAATTTTTTTTCTTCACATAATCTTCATTAGCAACATTAGTGTATTCAAAAGATATTAGACCTCTGGCAAAGCTTTGGAATAGCAAGGATTTTCACTAAAAACACAATCTACTTGTAGTAACTTCTTCAAAAAAGCTCAATTTCCCAAAAAGAACCCAAAAAGGAATCAATAAGAAGCAAATGCAAATAATGGCAGAAATCTGTCAAAACAGACCAGCAGGTAGAAACCGATTTTTTCGAACATCTTATGTTGCTCAAATCAAAAAGTTTTGAACTAATGAAGTTAGATAACATACTGGGGGATTTATTTGTAAATTTTGAGCTCAATCCGAGTTACAGAGACTCCTCACGATTTTTTTTGTGGAGGACAGAAATCTGTTTCGGGACAGCAACTCTCCAAATCTTACTTCCCTTTCATTAGAGGTCATTCTTGGCACAAAAAGCAAACAAAAAGGATAAGGAGAGGTTATTACTGAAGTAATAACTTCCAAGACTCAAGGAAACTCTTGGGTTATCTCCCAACAAGTACTTTTCTTTAACGCCTTTAAGTTAGGCACAATAGCTTGAGAAGATGCTCACATAAGAATTATGAATTGAAGTCAAATAGAGCATCAAGAAGCAAATTCAAAACACATTTAAGTCTAACCCACTTCCTATGCATAGGAATCTTGTAAGAAAATAAATTCTCAAAGAACAAAGTGACATCCATAGGAAGATAAAACAAGAGTAACTTCAAAACTTTCAGCACATAGAGAGGTGTTTCAGTACCATGAAAACTTCTATAACCATATTTTCCTCTCTCATAATAATTTTCAGTAGCCTCATGAATAAACTCAACAATATAACTATCACATAAAGCAGGCTTTTCATGAGCTACAAACACATAATTTCTATCAAGCTCAAAAATAGTGGGATTAAAACCTTCACAGGTTTTACCCAGAGTAGATATTTCAAAAGGATCCACATGAACATAACATTCATCCTCCTTTGGTAAGCATGGGGGACAATAAAATAATGTGGGGGATAAAGAGTTATCTCATTAGAAGGTAGGCATGGGTAGGTAATCCATTCTTCCTCCTTTTGTTCATCACTCTCCTCCTCTTTTTCATCTAATGAGCTTCCAGTTTCAACAATTTCTTCTCCCATAGGCTCCTGCAAGGCATTAGTCTCTTCCATTTGTGGAAAGCGTCTATTAAAATATTCAAGGATATAGCCATTTTCTTCCCTGTAATTATCAAAGCAAAATTTAAGTATCTCATAAACTTTAGATTCATAAGGTGCATCATCAGTATTTTCAAGCAAACTGGCAAGTTTAAATGCACCCTTGAAGGCAATAAATTCTTCAATTTGTTCCACATCATGAAAATCATAATTTACTTTAACATTAGAAGATATGGTAACATTATCATTATACTCACATTGAAAGGGTAGGTGTTTATACCTCCTGCAACAACAAGCTTTATCAAAGCAATAAGTAACATTATAAATAGAGCACACATCTCTAGCAATAGTATTCAACCTATCAATTTGTTCGCATAGGTGTTTCCCTTTTTGTGACAAACGGTGTTCCTTATAATAATACTTTTGTTCCTCCGTGAACCCACCTTGCCAATAAGAACTAGTTTCAAAGGAACCATCCATTGATAGAAAGCATGACCAACAAGGCAATAACAGACCAGAAACCAGAGTGGGAACTAATTTTTTTGAGTTTTTGAATAAAGAAAGCAAACCAAGCTAGAGTAATTTTTTGGGTTTTTTGGAAAGAGGCAAACAAAACCAAGCAAAAGAAACAAAGTACAGAGAAAGGAAGTGGAGGACTCCCCTAGTGAATACGTCCTTAGCCTCCCCGGCAACGGCGCCAGAAAAGCTTGATGCAGCGTGAGTTGATGTAGGAGCGCTTCATTGGGAACCCCAAGAGAAAGGTGTGAAGCAGCACAGCAGCAAGTTTTCCCTCAGTAAGAAACCAAGGTTATCGAACCAGTAGGAGGAAGGAAACCTCACACAGGTGTTGCAAGCAACGCGGAGACCTGCACAACACAAACTCAAGACTTTGCCCCAACGAACAGTGATGTTGTCAAGCTCACCGGTTTACTGTAACAAAGGATTAAACGTATTGTGTGGAAGGTAATGGTTTGCAGCAAGTAAACAAGTAAAGATGGAAGATGTATCAATGGTAAAGATTGGACCGGGGTCCATAGTTCACTAGAGGTGCTCTTCTTAGATAAACAACATGACATGAAGGGTAAACAAATTATAGCAGGGCAATTGACAGAAACTGAGCAAGGCATAACAATGCAATTACTAGTCAGAAAGATCCTATGAGATTTGATTGGGCAATACAACAATATACATAGACCGCCATCCAACTGCATCTATGACTTGAAGTCCACCTTCAGGTTATCATCTGACCCCCCTCTAGTATTAAGTTGCGAGCAACAGACAACTGCTTTAAGCAAAGTGTGTAAGGTAAACAGTCCACATGTTCCATGAACAAGAGACCGTTGTTTTCTCCCTAGTAGCAATAGCACATCTACAACCGAAGAGATTTCTGTCACTTCCCTTGGAAACTAGAGGCATGAACCCACTATCGAGCATAAATACCCCCTCTTGGAGTCACTAGCAACTGCTTGGCCAAGATAGCTACTAACAATGGAGAGCATGAAAGATCACAAACAACACAGACATGATAGAATCATAAAGACAAAACCATTAATCAAACCAACATAATAATCTCAATATCCATCGGATCCCCACAAACACAACATGCATGATTACAAATAGATTAGATCTTGATCATGAACGGAGCTCACAAGATCTATACATGAAAGCACAAGGAGGAGATACAACCATCTAGCTACTACATGGACCCATGTCCAAGGTGGAACTACTCATGCATAATACCGGAGAGAAGGCCTCAGGGATGATCTCCCCTCTGGCAGGGTGCCGGGAAGAACTTCAGATCCCCCTGATTTAGGGACAACGATGGCGGCGGCTACAGAAGGTTTCGTGGAGATTTGATCGGGTACTTAGGGTTTCTGCATCGGGGGCTTCTTATAGGAGAAGGGGGAGGCCGAGGCCGCGGCCAGGGGCCCCACACCCTGCCTAGGCGCAGGGCAGGGCCCTCCCACCCCTAGGGGGTCTGGGCGCCCTAGCCCGCCTCTCCGGCTCCCCTCTAGACTTCTTGTTCCCCACGGAAAGCAAAGTAGATACTAAACAAGCATGGAGCATTAAAAAATATAGATATGTTTCCGACGTATCAGAGGCCGTGGTCCATCACACATCCTAGGCTCCAAGGCCACCGGAGACGGAGCAGACCGTCGTCGGCGCCGGCGAGAAGGATAAAACTCTAGATGGTTTTTGGTGTTTGCCGCCTGATCGCTTCTCTCCTCGCGTACCAGTAATATACACTCACACTTGACAATGGAGAAAATTGTCTATGAGCAAATACACCACTGGTGATTGATCCCAAGGCCAATTAAGTACAAACAAGGGAATTATTAAGACATAGAGTTCAACCACCGCATTTAGATCTAAGGTCCCTATGATAATACCCTTGTTAATTAACCATGAATTAATATAACGTGCATATCAAAAAATTGTGGTCCGGTTCTTTTCAACTCCGACTATCCCTCCTCCTATCATCATACAATAGTGACAACCTTGTGTATCCCCCAACATATGTGTGCATGCATATGATAGTACATCAAGATCATCATAGAAGATAACATAAACTTGTATGTGTCGTGGGAATGGCCACGGCAAATGCTGCAATCGGCAGCGAGTAGTAGAACAAGGGGCAAGGGCGGCCAGCCATCTGCGGTGCAAGATGAGGGCAAAGACACAGGGTTTTACCCAGGTTTGGCCGCCGGAGGGTAAAGACATACTCCTGCTAGATTGTATTGATGAGAGAGTACAAGGGCGAGCTCGGTGGCGAGTCGCAGGGGGTGTATGATGGAACATAAGTTCTATGTGTGCCCTTGGGAGGTTTATATAGGGTCACCGCTCTAGGGTTTACAGATGTACAACCGAGTTGGATAAGGACTCGGAGGGCATTTGACCTAATCCGACAGGGCCTAGCTACGCTTTTGGGCCTTCAGCTTCCAGTCGCCTGACTTCTTCTTGGGTCTACAGTCGCCATCCTGCAGGCCCACTCGCTGGCAGGATGGGCCAATAGGAAACGTCCTGCTGGGTATACCCCACTCGGCATATCCCCATCAGTAGTCCCTAAGGTCGTCGTTGATTCGTCACAGGTGTTGTTTGGTAGTCGGAGTATTCGGGTCCAATTTGGACGCCTAGTCAAATCGGCGGTGGACTCCTTTAGTGAAATAAATAATCTTTGGCATGTTTCCTTAGTCGTAATAACGGCGATCAGTCGAATTGCCAATCTGGCGAATAGTCGGCGAGCAATTGAATCGCAGCTAAGGCGAACGGGTCGGAAAGTGGTCGAGTCGCTATGGCTGGCGATTCGAGTAGACGAAGTTGGACCGTAAATCTGGTCAAACTAGCCGTTGGATAATCCAACGGTAATATCGGTGTAATCACTGCGCGGTAATGGCTCCCCGAAAATGGCGGGCACCAACCGCTATATAGGGAGAGTGATGGGCGAGGAGCGATCATTCCCCACATTTCCTCCGACCTCGCGCGTTTCCCAATATTTCATCCCCTCCAGAGCGAGTCAGAGCGATCCAGCGATTCTGCCGTGACCCCGTAACCTCAGATCCTCCGATTGATGGCGCCACTGAAAGATCTTCGGGGGAGATCCAAGTGCACGAAGGTGCTGCTGAAATTGTTTGAGGACACGGGAGTTCTCTGTGCCGAGAGATGGCGAATCCCCGTGTCCGGAGAAGTGTAGCCGAATCCGCGCGCTGGGGAGTTCATCTGCTTCACCAGCCATCTCGAGAGGGGGCTCGGCTTCCCACCTCGATCTTCTTCTGCCGCTTCTGCTCGTACTACGACATCCAACCATCGGATCTGGGGCCAAATAGCATCGAGCAACTCGCCATTTTCGTGGCATTTTGCGAGTGTTATCTGGGTCTCCGCCCGTACTTCCCCCTTGTGGCAGGAACTATTCCATGGGCGGGTCGGACGCGAAGGGGCAGGCAGCCCGGTGCTAGCTGCGGGCGGACTCACCTTCCAGCTGAAGTCCAAGGCCTCCTTCCTCGACCTCATGCTGCCGAATAAGGCGGCAAACAAGTGGAAGAAGCATTGGTTCTACGTCAGCGAATCGATGCCGGACGGCGAGGTGGCACTTCCGATGTACTCCACCGGCCGGCCCGAGCCACGCCGGCTTCAAGTCGCCAAGCTTCTGCTCGACCAGGCAATGGTGGTCAACGAGATGTTGATGACGATTCGTCAACTGAAGAAGAACGGCCTTCAAACCATCAACCTGTACAACTACTGGCTCGGGCGGCGGCTGGTGCCTCTGGCCAGCCGTGCCCACTGGATGTACGAGTACATGGGCAAGGACGACGCGACCAAGTCATGCACCGCCGAGTGGGGCGCCGACGATTATGCCCTCGTGCTGAAGAAGATCACTGATGCAGAATACCTTGACCCGAAGGCCGGATTCCCCCGTACACCATGAAGCGCAAGGCACCACCGGTAAGTCCACTCTTCCTTGTCCATTTCGCAGCCGCATAAATGCAGTCGCGGCTTTACTGATCGTGCTCTATTTGCATAGCTGTTCCAAGTGGTGGAAGGTTGGCTTCCACCTGCTGATGACAAAAACTCGAACGAGTCCGTTGAGGACAAGAGCGAGTCCTCCTCTGACAAGGGCAATGTCAGAGGCGACGATGACGACGATGATGATGAGACGAAGCCATAGAGGTTGCCGCACCCGCGGTTCGGAAGACCCGCAGGCAACGGCAGCACGAGCTCAAGGCCAGCAATATCCTCAAGGCTCATGATGGGGGCGACGATGAGGCCCTAGAACACACTTCACAACGCGTGGCTACGCTGTCGAAGAAGAAATCGCCAAAGAAGAAGAAGGTGTAGGGGTTCGTAGCATGGAAAACAAAAATTTTCTACCGCATACAAACAAACAACCCAAGATCTATCTACTAGATTGTAGCAACGAGTCGATAGAATAACTCACCCTCGAAGATTCCAAAGTGTTTAACGAGAGCGGATTCTCGTGGGTGATGTAGTCGTACTCTTCCCGATCTCAAGATCGTGTAGACGATCCTTCCGTTCAGCTAATGGCGCTTCCGGTCACACATGCAGATTGACGAAGACCTTCCTCTCCCTTGTTCCAGCAGGCAACGGATGTTGTATCACTCTCCTCGCGATTCCGGCAGCACGACGGCGTGGTACCGGAAGTAGAGGGGAGATCTCGCAGGGCTTCGCCTTAAGCCGGAGCGAGTATGGTGGACAATGAGAGATCCCTCGGTGATCTAGGGTTTAGATGCACCAAGGAGAAGAGGCTAGGCCGGCGGCTAGGGCAAGGGGGTGCCCCAACTCGGTGGCTAGGGTTTAGCCCTAGGCGGCGGCGGTAGCAGCAGGTGGTGGCGACGCCGACGGCTTGGAGCTAGGGTTTGCGGGGTGCAAGTTGTGTGTCTGGAGGGGCAGCCCTGCCCCTCCTTATATAGGTGGAGGGCGGCGGCCAAGGGGAGGGGAGTCCCTCCCCAACTCGGCTTCCAAGGCCAGCGGTGGAGGGAGAGGAACTCCTCCCCAAGTAGGTTTCCTACTCTCCCTCCACCAAGCAAAATAGTCGTTTGACTTTTCAAATTGGCGTTTGACTTTTCAAACTAGGATTTGATTTATCCCTTTATTTCGCTCAGAGATGACACCTAGTACATGATGCAACCATTCCAACTTGTTATGACACATTCATGTATCCTTCCCCTCTGGAGTGCCGGACATTCCGGAACCTTCTAGAACATTCCCGATGAAAACACCGGAACCATTCTCCAACCCCGAAACAGGACTTTCCTTATATGAATCTTATTCTCCGGACCATTCCGGATCTCCTCGTGATATCCCGGATCCCATCCGAGACTCTGAACAACATTCGGTCTCTTACTCATCATTCCATAACTATTCAACAACGTCGAATCCTTAAGTGTGTCTCCCTACGGTTCGTGAATTATGCGGACATGATCGAGACACTTCTCCGAACAATAACCAATAGAGGAATCTGGAAATTCATATGGCTCCCACATATTTCTACAATAACTTTGCGATCGAATGAACCACTTACATACGATACCAATTTCCCTTTGTCTCACGATAGTTTACTTATCCGAGGTTTTGATCGTCGGTATCTCTGCATACCTAGTTCAACCTCGTTACTGATAAGTACTCTTTTCTTGTTCCCGTGATATGTGATCCCTTGTGAGCCAGTCACATGCTTGCAAGCTAATTGGATGACATTCCACCGAGAGGGCCCAGAGTATATCTATCCGTCATATGGATGGACAAATCCCACTCTTGATCCATGTGTCTCAACCAATACTTTCCGAACACTCAATGCCACCTTTATAACCACCCAGTTACGGTGTGGTGTTTGATGTCATCAAAGCATCCTTCCGGTGATGGTGATATGCATGATCTCATGGTCGAAGGAATTAGGTTACTATGTATCAGAAAGCATATAGCAATTGAACTATTAAAATGACTTGATCTTTATGCTACGCTTATCTATAGGAGTATGTCCATCATATCATTCTCCTAACGATATGATCTTGTTGTTAATAACATCTCAATGTTCATGATAGGGAAACCACAATCATTTATTAACCAACAAGCTAGTATTATGAAGAGTCTTTACTAGGGACTTCAAATTAAGTTTACAAATCACACAAGTATTAATGTTTCCTTGTTAATACTATTATAGCATGAATGTAAACATTTATCATAAACACAAAGATATAATAATAACTATATTTATTATTGCCTCTAGGGCATATCTCCAACAGTCTCCCACTTGAACTAGAGTCAACTAATCTAGATTACATGGTAATATACCGAACACCCATGGCAGTTTGGTGTTGGTCATGTTTTTCCCTCGGGAGAGGTTTAGTCAACGGATCCGCCACATTCAGATCTGTGTGTACTTTGCAAATCTTTATGTCACCATCTTGGACATGTTCTCGAATAGCGTGAAAACGTAGCTTGATGTGCTTCAGCTTCTTGTGTGACCTTGGTTCTTGCGCATTGGCTATGGCGCCCATGTTATCACAGTAGATAGACATTGGGTCCAGCGCACTTGGAACCACACCGAGCTCTGTAATGAACTCTTTCATCCATATCGCTTCTTGTGAAGCTTCTGAAGCAGCCATGTATTCCATTCAGTTGAAGATCTCGCCACAATGATTTGCTTTGCACTCCTCCAGCTAACTGCTGCACCATTCAAAGTAAATACGTATCCATATTGTGATTTAGAATCATCTGGATCGGTGTTCCAACTAGCATCGGTGTAACCATTAACAACAAGCTGTTCATCACCTCCATAAGAAAGAACCATATCCTTAGTTCTTCTCAAGTACTTAAGGATGTTTTTGACCGCTGTCCAATGATCCACTCCTGGATCACTTTGATATTTGCTAGTCAAACTAACAGCATATGCAATGTCGGGTCTAGTACATAGCATGACATACATTAGAGATCCTATGGCTGAGGCATAGGGAGTTTTACTCATACTTTCTCTATCTTCTGCCGTTGTTGGACTTTGAGTTTTACTCAAGGTCGTATTGGGCAACATGGGCAAGAACCCTTTCTTGCTTTCTTCCATTCCAAATCTCTTTAGAACTTTGTCCAAATATGTACTTTGTGACAATGATATTAGGCGTCTCGATCTATCTCTATAAATCTTTATGCCTAATATGTAAGCTGCTTCGCCAAGATCTTTCATTGAAAAACTATTATTCAAATATTCCTTGACACTATTAAGAAGGTCTACATCATTCCCAATCAACAATATGTCATCTACATATAGTATTAAGAATGCTACAAAGCTCCCACTCATTTTCTTGTAAATACAAGCTTCTCCATAAGTTTGTATAAAACCAAAACTTTTGATCACCTTATCAAAACGCTGATTCCAACTTCGGGATGCTTGCTTCAATCCATATATGGACCGTTGAAGTTTGCATACCTTGTTAGCATCCTTAGGATCGACAAAACCTTTGGGTTGCATCATATACAACTCTTCATCAATGTCTCCATTGAGGAACACCGTTTTGACATCCATCTGCCATATCTCATAATCATAATATGCAGCGATTGCTAACATAATCCTCACAGACTTTAGCTTCGCTACAGGTGAGAAAGTCTCATCGTAGTCAACTCCTTGAATTTGTCGAAACCCTTTTGTGACAAGTCGAGCTTTATAGATAGTAACATTACCATCAGCATCTGTTTTCTTCTTGAAAATCCATTTGTTCTCGATAGCCTTCCGACCATCCGGTAAGTCCACCAAAGTCCATACTTGGTTTTCGTACATGGATCCAATCTCGGATTTCATGGCTTCGTGCCATTTATTGGAATCTGGGCTCATCATTGCTTCTTCATATGTCGCAGGGTCATCGGTGTTGTCCACCGACATGACACTCATAACGGGATCATACCAATCAGGAGTGGTACGAGTTCTTGTTGACCTGCGAGGTTCTGTAGCAACTTCAACCAAAGTTTCATGATCATCATCATTAGCTCCCTCTCTTATTGGTGCAGGCACCACAGGACTTCTTCCGGTGCTGCGCTACTCGCAAGTTCGAGAGAAGGTTCGATAACCTCGTCGAGTTCTACTTTCCTTCCAGTCACTTCTTTCGAGAGAAATTCTTTCTCTAGAAAGGACCCATTCTTGGCAACAAAGATTTTGCCTTTGGATCTATGATAGAAGGTATACCCAATAGTTTCCTTTGGGTATCCTATGAAGACGCATTTTTCCGCTTTGGGTTCAAGCTTGTCCGCCTGTAACTTCTTTACATAGGCTTCGCAACCCCAAACTTTAAGGAACGACAATTTAGGTTTCTTCCCAAACCATAATTCATACAGTGTCGTTTCAACGGATTTAGATGGTGCCCTATTTAAAGTGAATGCGGCTATTTCTAATGCATAACCCCAAAATGATAGCGGTAAATCTGTAAGTGACATCATAGAACGAACCATATCTAAGAGAGTTCAATTACGACGTTCGGACACACCATTACGCTGTGGTGTTCCCGACGGTGTCAATTGTGAAAGTATTCCGCATTTCTTCAAATGCTCGCCAAACTCGTAACTTAGATATTCACCTCCACGATCAGAACGTAGAAATTTAATCTTCTTGTTACGTTGATTCTCAACCTCACTTTGAAATTCCTTAAACTTCTCGAAAGTTTCGAACTGATGTTTCATGAAATAGATATACCCATATCTACTCAAGTCATCCGTGAAGGTAAGAACATAACGATAACCACTGCGCGATGCTACACTCACTGGACCACACACATCGGTATGTATGATTTCCAATAAGTCCATAGCTCGCTCCATCATACCAGAAAATGGAGTCTTAGTCATTTTACCCATCCGACATGCTTCGCATCTTTCAAGTGATTCGAAATCAAGTGATTCAAGAAGTCCATCGGAATGGAGTTTCTTCATACGCTTCACTCCAATGTGACCAAGACGACAGTGCCACATATAGGTCGAGTTATCGCTCAATTTCAAACGTTTAGCCTCAATGTTATTAATATGTGTATTTCCACTATCGAGATTCAATAAGAATAGACCATCTATCAAAGGTGCATGTGCATAAAACATATTACTCATATAAATCGAACAACCATTATTCTCGGACTTAAACAAGTAACCGTCTCGCAATAAACAAGATCCCGATATAATGTTCATGCTCAACGCAGGCACCAAATAACAATTATTTAAGTATAAAACTAATCCCGATTGTAGATGAAGAGGTAGCGTCTTGAGCGATCACATCAACCTTTGATCCATTTCCCACGCGCCGTCACCTCGTTCTTCGCTAGCTTCCGTTTATTCTGCAGCACCTATTTCGAGTTACAAATATGAGCAACCAACCAAGATCAAATACCGTGCACTACTACGAGTACTAGTGAGATACACATCAATAACATGTATATCAGATATACCTTTCTTCTTGATGTTGCCGTTCTTCAAATCTGCCAAGTACTTTGGGCAATTCCGCTTCCAGTGACCTTCTCCCTTGCAGTAAAAGCACTTTGTATCAGGCTTAGGTCCAGCCTTGGTCTTCTTCGTCGGTGCGGCAACTTTCTTACCACCCTTCTTGAAGTGTCCCTTTTGCTTAGACTTGCCTTTCTTGAGTTTGGTGGTCTTATTGACCATCAACACTTGGTGCTCTTTCTTGATCTCTACTTCTGCAGATTTTAACATGGAGAAGAGTTCTGGCAACTGCTTGTTCATGCTTTGCATATTGTAGTTCATCACAAAGTTCTTGTAACTTGGTGGTGGTGATTGGAGGACACGGTAAATCCCCAAAGCATTAGGAATCACTATACCCAAGCTTTGAAGTTTGTTTGCGTGCCCAGACATCTTAAGCACATGCTCACTGGCGGAGCTGCCCTCTTCCATCTTGCAGTTAAAGAACTTTTCAGAAGCCTCATAGCTCTCAACTGCCGCGTGAGTCTCAAAAATCAATTTGAGTTCACGGACAATATCATGTGGGTCTGAATTCTCAAACCTTTTCAAGCTCGATTCCAAACCATACAAGATAGCACACTGAACTGGAGTACTGATTCTTCCGAGCGAGGTAAACGTTCTTTACTTCATTGGTAGCATCAGTGCGGGTCACCAATGGCGCATCCAAAGACATAGGTCAAATTACCAGCATTGAGGACAATCCTCAAATTGCAGAACCAATCCGCGAAGTTGCTACCATTGTTTTTCAACTTTTCTTTCTCTAGGAACGCATTAAAATTGATGGTAGGGGCCGCCATTGATCTACAACATATTTGCAATAGTTTAGACTAAGTTTATGACAAATTGAGTTCTAATTAATAGTTAAATTAATCTAGGTGAACTCCCACTCAAAACAATATCCCTCACATTGTTTTAGTGATCACACGAACCAAATCCACCACATCAACATCGATCATCACGAGAGTTGATGTAGCTTCAATGGCGAACAATCGACATGTTCATCATATCTACTATATGATTCATGCTTTACCTTTCGGTGATCCGTGTTCCGAGACCATGTCTGTACATGCTAGGCTCGTCAAGATCAAACCTTAGCTTCCGCATGAGCAAATCTGGCTTGCTCACGTTGTATACACTTGCAGAATCTAACACACTCGATCATCACGTGGTGCTTCGAAACAACAAGCTTTAGCAACGGTGCTCACTAAGGATGAACACTATAGAACTTGAAATTCATGTGCATGAGGGATCATCTTATAATGCTACCGTCGTTAACTAAGCAATACAAGATGCATAAAGGATTAACATCACATGCAATTCATAATATGTGATATGATATGGCCTTTCTTCTTTGTGCTTCCGATCTCCATCTTCAAGCACGAACATGATCTCCATCATCACCAGCATTGCATCAAGGTCAATGACGCTGCTCCATGGTTGTCGTCCACCAGCTTCAACTATTACAACTACTTTGAATAGACACGCGGGTCTTAACATAAATTAAAGACAACCATATGGCTCCTGCCGGTTGCCAACTTACAATAAGGAACATTGCATACATCAAATATAATCACAATCATGGCCATATCACATCACAACACACCCCTGCAAAACAAAGTTAGACGCCTCTAATTTCTTTGCATGTTTTACGTGGTTTGGGGCTTTCAATAAGTGTCGATCTAACTTACAAACAAGAACCACAACGTTGATGTTTGAACTATCAAGTGCCCATTATAAATTGGATCTATACTATAATGGGAGAGACAGACACCCGCAAAGCCACTTATGCAATACAATTTGCATGTTGAGCGTGGAGCAAGTCTCATGAACGATGTCATGTAAGGTTAGCCCGGGCCGCTTCATCCCATCATACCGAAAGATGCAAAGTACACAAGAAGCAATTGATAACAAAAGCACCACCGCCCACAATGACCATTGTGTTCTACTCGTGCAACAGATCTACATATAGACACGGCTCTGATACCACTGTAGGGGTTCGTAGCATGGAAAACAAAAAAATTCTACCGCATACAAAAAAAGCCAAGATCTATCTACTAGATTGTAGCAACGAGTCGATAGAATAACTCACCCTCGAAGATTCCAAAGTGTTTAACGAGAGCGGATTCTCGTGGGTGATGTAGTCGTACTCTTCCCGATCTCAAGATCGTGTAGACGATCCTTCCGGCGCTGCTTTCAGCTGGGTCACACGTTCGTTGACACGAAGACCTTCCTCTCCTTGTTCCAAAGGCAGCGGAGGTTGTAGCACTCTCCTCGCGATTCTGGCAGCACGACGGCGTGGTACCGGAAGTAGAGGGGAGATCTCGCAGGGCTTCGCCTTAAGCCGGAGCGAGTATGGTGGACTATGAGAGAGCCCTCGATGATCTAGGGTTTAGATGCACCAAGGAGAAGAGGCTAGGCCGGCGGCTAGGGCAAGGGGGTGCCCCAACTCGGCGCCTAGGGTTTAGCCCTAGGCGGCGGCGGTAGCAGCAGGTGGTGGCGGCGCCGGCGGCTTGGAGCTAGGGTTTGCGGGGTGCAAGTTGTGTGTCTGGAGGGGCAGCCCTGCCCCTCCTTATATAGGTGGAGGGCGGCGGCCAAGGGGAGGGGAGTCCCTCCCCAACTCGGCTTCAAGGCGCGGTGGAGGAGAGGAACTCCGCCCCAAGTAGGTTTCCTACTCTCCCTCCACCAAGCAAAATAGCCGTTTGACTTTTCAAATTGGCGTTTGACTTTTCAAACTAGGATTTGATTTATCCCTTTATTTCGCTCAGCGATGACACCTAGTACATGATCCAACCATTCCAACTTGTTATGACACATTCATGTACCCTTCCCCTCTGGAGTGCCGGACATTCCGGAACCTTCTAGAACATTCCCGATGAAAACACCGGAACCATTCTCCAACCCCGAAACAGGACTTCCCTTATATGAATCTTATTCTCCGGACCATTCCGGATCTCCTCGTGATATCCCGGATCCCATCCGAGACTCTGAACAACATTCGGTCTCTTACTCATCATTCCATAACTACTCAACAACGTCGAATCCTTAAGTGTGTCTCCCTACGGTTCGTGAATTATGCGGACATGATCGAGACACTTCTCCGAACAATAACCAATAGAGGAATCTGGAAATTCATATGGCTCCCACATATTTCTACAATAACTTTGCGATCGAATGAACCACTTACATACGATACCAATTTCCCTTTGTCTCACGATAGTTTACTTATCCGAGGTTTTGATCGTCGGTATCTCTGCATACCTAGTTCAACCTCGTTACTGATAAGTACTCTTTTCTCGTTCCCGTGATATGTGATCCCTTGTGAGCCAGTCACATGCTTGCAAGCTAATTGGATGACATTCCGAGAGGGCCCCAGTATATCTATCCGTCATATGGATGGACAAATCCCACTCTTGATCCATGTGTCTCAACCAATACTTTCCGAACACTCAATGCCACCTTTATAACCACCCAGTTACGGTGTGGTGTTTGATGTCATCAAAGCATCCTTCCGGTGATGGTGATATGCATGATCTCATGGTCGAAGGAATTAGGTTACTATGTATCAGAAAGCATATAGCAATTGAACTATTAAAATGACTTGATCTTTTATACGCTTATCTATAGGAGTATGTCCATCATATCATTCTCCTAACGATGTGATCTTGTTGTTAATAACATCTCAATGTTCATGATAGGGAAACCACAATCATTTATTAACCAACAAGCTAGTATTATGAAGAGGCTTTACTAGGGACTTCAAATTAAGTTTACAAATCACACAAGTATTAATGTTTCCTTGTTAATACTATTATAGCATGAATGTAAACATTTATCATAAACACAAAGATATAATAATAACTATATTTATTATTGCCTCTAGGGCATATCTCCAACAGAAGGGGGCATCCAAAGCGGTGTCGCTGCCTTGATCCGCGACTATCTCCGAAGCGACTAGCGCGACCGACGAGGCTGGGGCCAGTATGCCAGCGCAGGTGACTATGGCAGCCATTGCGACCATGGTGGAAGATGAGGTGCCATTGGCATCGCTTCCACCGCCCTTCCCCGCAATCACCGGGCTCGGGGCCGTTCCACCCGCGGGGGCGTCACCATTGAGGTAGGCAGCCGCGTCTACTGGAGGGGAGCTTCCTGCCGTGGCCTCGTCCTCGAAGAAGCCCTCCGTATCGTGGGCTCTGAGCCTGTTCAATGCGGGCCTTAGCTGGAAACTGGGCCCAGAGTTGGAGAAGCCGTCACATATCCGCACCGGCCTGCGCTTCATCCCAGTCGCCAAGTAATTGTTTTGACGTATTCTTTTGAGTTATTGGCTTGTATTTGTCGGGCGAGATCGCTGCTAACTTTGTTTTATAGGACTAGCGTGAAGAAGATCGGTCACCCCTTTGTGGCCAAAGTTCTAGTAGGCACCACAGGGGCGGAGGCTGATCCCTCCAAGAAGAGGAAGGGCGATGACTCCGAGGCGCCTGCTGAGGGTGCGAAGAAGGCGAAGGGCGACGAGGTCGTCACAATCTCGGACGAGCCAATCGACGCCCCTAGTGAGGCTCCGATTGGAGCGGATGCGGCCGTGGAGGCCGTAGTGGATGTGGGGTCGCAGCAGGTGGAGCCTGCAACATTGGTTGGGGCGACGGGCCCGTCTACGAGTGATGCGGTTGCGGCGGTGGCGACCTTCCCTCGCTTTGTGGCAAAGGCCTCCACCGTGAGTATGTCGGCGCAGTCGGCCCAGGCGCTCTAAGTTCTGGGCTAGAAAGTCGAGCAGCGTCGCGGGCGCACACCTCTTGTGCTCCCGTCGGTGGATGCGGTCGATCAAGACACTGATATCTTTGCGTGCTATCCGGTATGTCTGATCCCGAGGATCTGGTCGCTGAATTTCAGCGAGTAGATTCTTATTGTTTTTCAATGTCTAGTCCCCGAGTGGCTAGTCGCTGAGTTTTAGTGGCTAGGCACTTAGGAAAATTTGCAATATCCAGTCCCCGAGTGGCTAGTCGTTGAATTTCAGCGGCTAGGCACTTAGGAATTTCTTCAATGTTTGCTCACGTTTTCCATGTCTATGTAGGGCCTCCAGCGCGAGTCGGCGGAGCGATTGGCCGCCAAGGAGCGTCTAGAGAAAGAATTCCGCTCCGTGCAAGAGGTGAACAAACAACTGCAAGCGACTGCCGGTAGGTCTTCGGGGTGCCCTTTCCCACAACCGTCTTGTTTCTGATTTTATACTCACACTCACGTTGTTGCAGAGGGTCACTCGGCCATGATGGCGAAGGCTCGCGAGGGTTTGTTCCCCGCAACTTGATGGATGTCTAGTCGTCTTTGACTGCGACGGAGAAGCGAGTGATGTAGCTGGAGCGAGAGCTCAGGGCTGCGAAGGCAGATGCGAGCTCGACAGACGAGAGGGCTAAAGCTACTGTCGCTTCCACGGCCGAAGAGCGGAAGGTGTCGGATGCTCTCGTCACCGGGCTGCAGACTGACTTGTCGAAGCTTCAGGACTTCGTTACAGGGCGCTGTCGTCCCTTGATTGGTGAGTCCCTTTATCTTGTGTGTTTGGTTGGTTTGGCGAGTCCCCGAGCATGCGGGTCGCCTTTGCGGTTGTACGTCCTTCTGACTTTGAACTGTTTGTGCTTCGCAGGGTAGATTCTTGATGACGAGGCCGAGGCGTAGTCGTACGATGCGCGGCACTGTGTCACCACGCTGGTGGACTCTGCCGCTCTTTCGGTGACTTGTATTCGCACATATCTTCATTAGATCTCGCCGACGGAGGTGATCCCCAGTGAACTTACTAAAGTATGGCGCTACCTGGAGAAGGCTCCGAAGGTTGTGGAGTTCATGTCACGGTCAGCTTTCCGCCGTGGGGTTGCGACTGCGCTTAGCCTTGGGCTCGCGCACTTCCCCGACGACTTCGACCCCGGCGACGTCACCAGCGGGTACCCCTCGTCGACTGGCTCGGTCGAGATCTTCGACGTGTTGAAGCTGACCGACCGGGCCGTGGTCTATTCCGATCGAGTGTTGGCGATGGGCGATCTTCTGCAGTATCAGGAGACGATCATCGCCCCGAACGACCCCGAGCCAGCGAACCGCGACTTCAAGGTGGAGCATCCGTTCCGAGCGGTGATGGCGGGCGCCTTGACGACATATTCGTCGAACCCGTGGGTTCCTTTCATCCGTGTCCGCGGTGGCGGTGGCGCGTCGTCGTCGAAACCTACAACATCCCATGATTAGCACCTAGAAATAGAGAGGGCACAGGTTTGTGCATTGCATTCATGGATAAAAAAATCCGGGAAATTTTCGCGCAAAACTAAAAGAGCTATAGAGGGATCGGGATCTCTCTTGTACTGAAGGAAACTTCAGAACAAGTGCGACATATTTCGACATGACCTTTGTAGAATTCTTTGTTTCAGGGGAAGATTTGTTCAAACATGTATTTGAATTTCAAATATGAAATTCAAATGAATTTATACAATTCACAAATGGAAATTAGAAACATTTAATAACTTGAATTGAAATGATTACAAAAAATGATATAAAAAGATTTCTTTATTAATATATATACATATAGTATTACTTTGATCTTTTACAATAGATAAATAAAAGTAAAGTATTAGGAAACAAATAAGTAGAAAAAATTACATTATTGAAAGAAATAAAAGAATTCCTTATTACTAGAAAATATATATGACATTGTCTTTACAATTGGATTCTAAAAGAAAAAGGAAATAAGTAAATTATATTATTTAAAACAAACAATACAACATTTATTTACAAAGGAAGAATTAATAAATAAATAGTTCATTTATTACCATCACAATAATAATACAAAATCTTTACACATTTGAATAAAAAGGAATTACAACAAGAGTAATAAGATAAAACCTAAACTATCTTTCCTATCTAATTCTTGATCTTCTCATTATCTCTTTTATCCTGATTTCTGCAAAATAAAAACAACAGACTAACAAAAGTAAAAGAATAAGGGGGTTAGTTTACTAATTGTACTCTCAGATTTGGCCTGGAGATGCTAGAGCCTGAATTCATCATTGTGTATGAATTAAAAAGGGGCCAAATCATAGTATCTGTTCTTAATCAGATAGTGGCCTGAGTACAAGATCATTGGCTTAGGGGCAAGTTTCACCAAAGCCAGATAAGAAGGTAAAGAGGTAAAACATCAGGAAATATCAAGATTTTACTTGATCTGATCCCCAAAGCACAACATGCAAGTAGACTGCTCACTCACCAGCATGCACTAGTGTGCTGTCAACACCACAGCAGCAGCCAATGCACATAAAAGGGGTAACATAGCCATAGCAGCTCAGCTAGAGCTGATCCATATCTCTCTATAGCATATCAACACACACCCCAACTCATTTCTTAGCACTAGAGCTCCCAAGACCACATATAAACAACCACAATATCACCAATCTGGACTAGCACCATCAACCAGCAACTGGTTTCTCCCAAGAGCCATCTAAGAGCTAGAATCAGGGGAAGACAGATCTAGGAGCACAAGCAAGATTATCAAGATCCACATCAGGAGGAGCAGGCAACAACTCCATCACAAGGAAAAAATAGGCTAACTGATCAAGTGCTAGTACCAGCATAGAAACCTCAAGTCCAACACCAGGTTACTACTCAACACCAAGATCATGCTTAAGTATCTGTTCTTATCACTTTGTTTAGAGCATGAGGTTGGAGAGATAGAGCTCTCAGACTGGGTAGATGTGCTACTCCAGTATCATCCTAGATCCAATATCATCCTAGAGCTAAGATAAAGGCAAGAAAAAACATCTGTATTCTAGTCACCAAATTAGCTTCAGCCTTTTTGCATCACAAGCTAAGTTTCTCTCTTGTTTACATCAACATCAACTACACCACTGTAGTTGTTCTCTGTAGCAAGTCATGCTACATGGGCTACCATTGTGCACTCTCCAAGGTGCAGGCACCACAATAGTAGCCCAATAACAGCTAAAGCTACCAGAATAATCCTTGCATATTAGCTAGCTCTCAAGTTATCCCAAACAAAACAAATTCCATCATTTTCCCAAAATCCAATTCAAGAATCAATTATGCATAATAATTATGTGTCCATATGAACAGGAACTCAATTCTTTCTCAATATATCCAGCAAGCAAAGCTAGTTCAACATTAGCTAATCATAGCTAGAAATCATCCAAGGATGTGTTGTATCATAATAATAGTAATTATGCTAGCCTTCCAACTTAAAATTCAAAGTAAATTTGTCCTTATTCAACAAGAGCTTCAGAACAGCATCATAAGCATTAATTCCATATAAGTTTCTTCAATTGTTTAAGCAGCAAAACATCTTACTAGAGTCATATTGTGCACACTCCTATTTGGAGGCACCACAAAGATAACCAAGTCAAGAGAAGCCAGCAAAACAATACATCTAGCCCAGTAATCATCTTCCTAATTAAATAATTAGGAATCATTATAAAAAAATCACTGCTATATGGATCACCCATGGGTGATATACCATTTCATCCCAATGATATAAAAGTTTAGCAAACTAAGGATGGAATATCTCCAATATAACCAAGCCTGAGATATTAGCCCAGGTTAAGGCAAACACAGCAACAAATACATCATTTCTCTATCTGACATCACCATTTCATCTAGACCAAGGCTTGAGATGATTCAATCGTATAGATATAAGCATCAAAGCTAGTATAACATCCTTAGTAGTGGAACACCAAACTCACATCACATGTATAACATGGATCAACATGAGTCATAGGCACAATTACCACCATTAACTATAGAACCACCAACCCATATTGAACCAAATGGTTTAGTCAAGGACAGTTCTTTTGAATCAACAAAATAGTGAACTATCCAAATAGACAGTTATAGAATTTAGTATACTGAATTTATTCCACAGTAGCCAATGTCTTATAGCAATGTTCTATTAACAGATTGATTCAAAACTCTAATCAGAGTTAGCATAACCAATGTCACAACACATGAGGACCATAGAACAATCAGTTATATTGCCACCACTACCAGTAGATCATCACAACACAACTATGGATCAAAGCCATCAGCACTAAGGCTGGTCACATGGAATCAAAACTCACCGAGGGTGCCGAGCACCTGGAGCGCAGGCTTGACGAAGAAATGATCATACCATCACCGAATTAGAGGAAGCACCGGGTGTTGGGTTTCCGCAGGCATCAGGAGAAGGGGAACACCGGGGTTGCGCATGCACACCTTCCCGCCGGTGTCGGGTTCGAGGAAGAGGAAGTCCTGGTCTTCCTCGAGTAGCAGCCAGGGGCTTCGGGGGCTAGAGAAGTCGCGCTGGCGACCTATCCGAACCCCATGGCTAGGGTTTCACGGGGGCGCATACGGGAAAAGCAGAGCGGCAACAGGGAGACAGAGATTAAAGGAGGAGAGCGAGATGGGTCCTCGTTGGTAGGAGGCAGTGCTGGAGTTGGCCGGCGACCGGCCAAGACGGCACTAGCGCTGGCGGCGGCGGCATCGCAAGCGAGCAGAGGATGAGAGGAATTGTCCGTGCGTATGCGGGTCCGATGTGTGTGTCTGTGTGTGTGAAGTGAGTAAGAGAGGGGGTGTTGGGCTGAGGTTGGCCCAACTATTTGGGTCGGATTGGACCAGGCATGGTCTAGCTAGGCTAGGTCGGTCCATGTACCCAACCCAAACAACCCAATATAATTAGGATAAAAAATAAAACAAAAGTAAAACAAATAAATTACCAAAACAACCTCTAAACATTTTTAGCTATAGAAAATTATAGAAAAATCATAAAAATACATTTAATTTGTTAAAATTATCATAAAATTAAGATCTATCTAAAAAAATATAACTTTATTTAAAATAAATATAGAGCACATAAATATTAACATCATTAAATCCTGAGTAAAATTTCATAAAACAAGAAAAACTCATAAAAATAAATAAAAATCATTTTTTTGTATAAAAATAACTCTACTATTTTATAAAAATACTGACTTAGAGTTTTACAAATAAAATATAAAGCACATATTTAAAGACACTTTATTCTTTAAAGATTTTTATAAAAATAAAGATAATACTTAAAAAAAAGAAAATTCAATATTAAGATCTTTAATAAGTATATTTTACTAGAAAAATACTATGTATATTATTCAAGAACATTTTAATAATCTTAGATAATAAAACTCATTTTGTTAATTATTTAAAATTATTTCTTAAGAAAGAAATCACATTTTCTTATAAAACACTAAATCCTTTAAAGTTTAATTACTAAGTCTAAATCCATAATCAAAATAAATATAACTATTAGCCTTTAAATGTTTTTTTAATCTTAAATTCAAATTAAACTTCTTTAAATAAATATTATATATCACTCATGTATAAGGGGGTGAATAATCTCCATCTCTTAACCACTCTTAAAAATGACTCTAAACTCAAATAAATTTATAAGATCATCTAATTATGCTCCCATTAATAAGTTGCAATTATTAAATTTATCTTTCACTTAAATTAAAAGGGATCATCCTTAATCATATTTGCCAAAACCCTAAAACTAGATGCTATTCTAAAACTCATCATATCTTACAATTCACCTCTATTTTTATATTTAACTTTGGTCTACACAATCATAAACACAAAGTTAACTTTGGTCACTTGTACCATCAATTAAAATATGATAACTTAACATCATTCATAACCATCACCAACCCTAATATAAAACCTAATAACCCTCAAGACTGATTAAATTTAACTAAACATTAGTTTCTTCAAATGTTATTATTTTTTCCACTTCACACAAACAAATATATAATAGTTTCTTTAGCTCTTAAGAACTCAACCCAAGGACTTTTTATCTTAGTCACCATATAACAATTACTCAGAATCACATCACCATATCCGTACTAGTATATTTTGGGTTGTTAACACTCAAGTTTCTTATCAATGCCATTGCTTATGAACTAAACTTAAACATAAACCCAATCTTAAAGAAGATACCTAAGATCAACTTATTTATAATGCGGAGGGTTTCACTTTGGGAATTATAAAATTGCATAGCATTATTTATGCATAATGGCATCTTGCTTCTTTAAACATTAGTCCTTACCGGACCAATGATGATGGTTTCAGATATTGGATCTTATATTATCTCGAGGACCGTGAGTGCATAATCTTGCAATCACAAAAGGCAAGTTCACACTTGCTCATGTCCTTTGATTATTTTCTATAAAGTATTTTGCAAATCTAGTGTTGTCATCACCTGCATTTGAAAAAGTTCAGAAAACACTATTTTCATGATAATATGATTATAGGTTATTTACCATGAGGTAATAACCTACTATGAAAGTTCTAGTGGTAAAGGAACATATTATCAAGGACTTAACAACCAATATCGCCAGTGATTCTTGCGCCGTATATTACGCGTTAACCATGAGATTTGGAATGGGACGGAGAAGTCAGCTGGATCGGCTCTATCTCGCATGCCAACGGATGACCGGGCTGTTGTTGCAACTCCGCTTGTAGAGGGTTAGCAGGTTATGGGTGGGATCCCTCAATGTCCCACGGCTTCTGGTATCTATGAGGGTTGTACACCTTAGGCTGATAATCGAAACAAGTTTTATCCTAAGTCTGATGTGCAATCCGTCAGGTATGCGGGGTCGCGGAGAAGGACAATGATTGGCTTGGATCTTAGTCTGGGCCTCACACCAAGGAAGTGTGAACGAGCCTATAACTCGGATGTGCAACAAAGCTAAGATCTCTCATGGCTAAATCAACAGACCTCTGCAGAGTGTAAAAACTGTAACTTGTTACTCCCTGTTCCGGGAAGGAGCTGCGAACGCTGTGGGAAAGGAACTCCATGAAAGTTCTGGTAAACCCGTAATGGCTGATGGACATAGCTTTTCAGAATAAAAGCAACCATTGAAGAAATGTTTTCGAAAACTTGCATTGCCTACGACCTATGGTTTGTGGCTGTAAATAGTGCATCGAACACTTCTCTTTAGTGAACTTGTTGAGTACGCTCATACTCAACGTATCTTCTTAACCCTTGCTAGATCTCAGAGAAACTAATGGCGTTCCCAGGAAATAAGTTATTTGAAGAGTTGAAGATGTCTGAGGGAGATCAACGGAGTCGAAGACCTTACCGGAAGCTATCGAAGACAAGCTAAAGCGTAGAATATAAATAAAACTCCTAGAATCTAAAACCTACTTCTGTAGAACAGTACTATAGTAGCACTTTCAAGCCTTATATATATATATACTTATAAGTAGTACTCTTAAGGTAAACTCCGAATGGATCTTTCTGGTTCTTTCTGTATAATATTCCTCACTATTCGAGGAAGTTCTCTAGATCTTTTGTAATATGTTATATGTAATATAAAGTGTTGTCTTGGACCCGCAATGTTTCTGTTGTACCACTCTGAGGGATATAATGCGGATGGAACGGTGTTCCATTGGTGTTATGTCAACGACTATAGTGTACTACACCATGCAGTGGTATGTTGGGTCACCGCAAAACCTGCAGAGTAGACCACTTTGCCGATTGGCGTTAGTTGTAAATATTTCATGCCTTCACTTGTAAGCGAACAAAATTTGTTACCATAAGGAATGCAAGGATGCTTTTGTCAGTTTTGTTTTGACTTTGATTTGTTGGGTTGTGCGAGTCCCCGAGCGCGTCCGCCCTTTTGTGGGGTTTACCTCGTTTCTTTGTGTTTATGTTTGTTGTTGTACCTGTTAGTTAGTTTAGGTCGACTCACCGTGGCTTGGAAAGCCAGTCGCATGGCGACCCCAAGGGGTGCTCTATACTTAGCCATTTTCCCGGACGCGAACGGGGTCGGTTTGGCGAGTCCCCGAGCGTGGTACTTAGCCGTTATAGTCGCATGCCCAAGGTAGGTGAGGACGAAGCACGTTGTATTTGGCGCGTCGCTCCACCCGACTCGGAGAATCAGTCGCGTGGCGAGTCCACGACGCGCTCTCATACTTGGTGTTTTCCCTAGCCGCATGGGTTTGGTCTGGCGCCAGTCCCCGAGCGTGGTACCTGACCGTTCGAGTCGCTGCACCAAGGATGTGGAGGACTGGGTCGCTATGAGAAGCGAATGCGATCATCTTGGCCCGGTGGGCCAGTCGAGCGAGGTAACTCCGATGGGGCTCCGGGTTGGCGTTTTCATGGATGACACAAGGCCTGAAACTTACCGGTGCCCTTGTACCGCACTACTTAGCCATGCCGGTCGCATAACCAAGGGTTGAATTCCACGGTTAGCATAACGTTGTTTTTACGAGTGCGAGTGGCACAAGATATGGAGAGTAGACAAAAATTTTGCGAATCGATCTTCTTTATTTCATAGCGGGGGAGTACAAGTTGGAGTTCTAGGTGTAGAACTTCTTTAGGAGATTTATGTTCCACGGCCGCTTGACGTCAAGCTGTCCGTTGCCTCGGAAGTCGATGAGGTAGTAGGTGTTGTTACCCAGGACTCGCCCTATGGAGAATGGTCCCTCCCACGGGGGAGAGATCTTGTGCATGCCCTTGTTGTCCTGGATCAGTCGTAGGACCAGGTCGCCTTCCTCGAAGGTGCGGGTTTGGACTCGGCAACTGTGGTAGCGGCGGAGTCCTTGCTGGTAGATGGCGGTGCGGGAGCGAGCTAGGTCGCGTGCTTCGTCGAGCTGATCGACTCCGTCTTGGTGTGCGAGCTCATTGTCGGCCTCCGCATAGTTGACGACCCGAGGCGAGTCGTGCTCGAGGTCGGTCGGCATGACGACTTCAGTGTCGTACACCATGAAGAAGAGGGTGAACCCAGTCGACCTGTTGATGGAGGTGCGGATGCCCCAGATGACGGAGGGGAGCTCTTTGACTGAGCACCCCGGAGTTAAACGAGGAACTTGCGATCGGCTTCAGGCCGTGGAGGATGCTCTGGTTAGCGTGTTCCGCCTGGCCGTTGGACTCTGGGTGGGCGACTAAGGCGAGGTCGAGCCGTATGTTGTGCTCGTCGTAGAATTCGTCCATGGCTCCCTTGGTGAAGTTGGTACCGTTGTCCATAATGATGCTGTGTGGGAACCCGTAGCGATAGATGAGCTCGCGTAGGAACTTGGTGGCGGTCTTCCCGTTGCACTTGCGGACTGGCTTGGCCTCCACCCACTTTGTGAATTTTTCGACTACGACCAGGAGGTGGGTGTAGCTGGAGGGGGCCTTCTTGAAAGGGCCCACCATGTCCATGCCCCATATGGCGAATGGCTAGGTGATGGGGATGGTCTTGAGCGCGGAGCTTGGTACGTGGGTCTGATTGGCGTCCTTATGACACCCGACGCAGTGTTGGACGATGTCGACCGCGCTGGCGTGTGTGGTGAGCCAGTAGAAGCCATGTCGCATGGCCTTGGCGACCAGGGACCGGGCGCCGGTCTGGTGGCCTCAGTCGCTGGCGTGGATGTCTTGGAGGATTTTGCGACCTTCTGTGGGTTGTACGCAGCGTTGGAACACGCCGATCACACTGCGCTTGTGGAGCTCGCCGTTGATGATGACGAAGGACTTGCAGCGGTGCACAATCATGCGGGCCTCCGTCTCATCTGCGGGTAGGGTCCCTCCCTCCATGTAGGCGACGTATGGAGTGATCTAGTCGCTTGGCTCTGCAATCATGGTGACCAGGGTTGGTTCTGGTTGCAGCAGTATCCTGATGTCGATCTCCCTCAGGGGAGAGACGGATGGCTTGGTGATGGTGTTGAGGAAGACACCAATGGGTGCCGTGTGGCGAGATGACCCGATGCGAGGGAGGGTGTCGACCTATTCTTTCTTGCGCCAGTCGATCCACTCGATGGAGTAGCCGGCGAAGTGGCCCCCCAGCTGGTCCACTGCTTGGAGGTATGCCGCCATGGTGGGGCAGACGGCGTCGCAGGTGCCGGCGACTTGTGCGTTGACGAGGTTGGAGTCGCCATAGCAGCACAGACGGTTGATGTTCATCTCCTTGGCCCGCTCGCATGCCGTGAAGGAGGGCCTCGTACTCGGCCATGTTGTTGGTGCAGGGGGTGAAGTCGAGGTACAATACGTAGCATAGCTTGTCGCCCTTGGGGGATGTGAGGACGATCCCTGCCCCTGTGCCGTCTGCGTTCTTGGACCCGTCGAAGTGGAGAGACCAGTAATGGAGGGACGACAGCTTCTCCGGCTGCTGCGCCTCCTCCCAGTCGGCGAGGAAGTCAGCCAGGGCATGTGACTTGATTGCCTTGTGCGACTCGTACTTGATGTTGTGGACTCCGATCTCGACAACCCACTTGGCGACTCGTGCAGTTACTTCGTGGTTGCAGATGATGTCCTGCAACGGCGCTGAGGAGACGACCGTGATTGGGTGCTCCTGGAAGTAGTCGACAGTTGCCGCTAGGCTCGGAAGACCGCATATACCAACGTCTGGTACTGCGGGTAGCATTGTCGTGACTCGCTGAGGACTTCGCTGATGTAATCGACATGTCGCTGCACCGGGCGCTCCTTGCCCTCTTCTGGTCGTTTGACGACCATGACGGTGCTGGCAACTTTTTCGGATGCCGCGACATAGACGAGCATGGGCTAATTGTTGGTGGGGGCGGCGAGCAGCGGGTCCACGAGTAACACTTCTTTGAGCGCGTGGAGTGCGTCGTTCGCCTCCTTGTCCCACTGGAACATGGGGTTCTTGTGCATTAGGCGGTAGAGAGGCATTGACTTCTCACCTAGCCGGGGGATGAAGCGACTGAGGGCCGCGACTTGCCCGGCCAACTTCTGGACGTCGCGCAGGCACTCTGGTTTGCCGAGCCGGGTGATCGTGTTTATCTTGGTGGGATTTGCCTCGATGCTCGTTTGGAGACTACTGCGGTGACCCAGCATACCACTACATGATGTAGTACACTATAGTCGTTGACATAACACCAATGAAACACCATTCACTAGTATTACATCCCCAGAGTGGTACAACAGAAACACAACAGGTCCAAGACATGGCTATAGGTTACAACTCGACTCTTTACATAAGATCCAGAGAACACTCTAGGTTAAAGGGAGAGAAATAAACTTCTTACAAAGAAGAATCAAAAATAATCAACTCAAACTATTATGCTAATAAGATTAGCATCTAACTATTTGGCTTGTATTGCTGCTATTGCAATATTCTACGGAAATAGGTTCTATGGCTAGAAATTATATTCCTATCTAATCAATAACTTCGTCTTCACTTGAGTTGATGTATATGTTGATTTCCTTGACTTCATTGAAGAGCTTGGGCTTTTGACGATGACTCTTGGAGTATAACTTGATGTAGGCGTCGTCTTAATGGCTTCAGAATCTAGCAAGGGTTAAGAAGATACGTTGAGTACGAGCGTACTCAGCAAGTTCACTAGAAAGGAGTGTTTGATGCACTATATCTACAACCACAGACCATAGGTAGTAGGCAATGCAAGTTTTCATAAACATTTCTTCAAAGGTTGCTTTTATTTTGAAAAGCTATGTCTGTCAGTCTTCAAGGGTTTACTAGAACTTTCATGGAGTTCCTTTCCCGCGGCGCTCGCAACTCCTCCTGGAACAGGGAGTAACAAGTTACAATTCTTACAGTCTACAGAGGTGCATTACTTTACCCATGAGAGACCTTAGCCTTATTGCACAACCAAGACATGACCTTGTCCATACTTCCTTGGTATGGGGCCCAGTCTAAGATCCAGGCCAATCACTTCCCCCTTTGCGACCCCGCATGCCTCCTTGGTGTACACCATGCCCACCCATTGAATTACGGCAATGGTTTGTACAGATCGTTAGATGCTAGAACTATCGTGGGACGTTGAGGGTTCCCACCCATATGCTGCATATACTCTACGAATTACCAAGTAATATGCACTCTACGAGTGATAACAGCCACGACCTGCACATCCGGCTACATGCGAGAGGAAGAAGATACAACTGACTTCTCTGTCCCATTCCAAATCTCATGGTTAACGCGTGATATACGGCGCAAGAATCTCGGGCGACATTGGTTGTTAAGTCCTAGATAATATATTCCTTTACCACCAGAACTTTCATAGTAGATTATTACCTCATGGTAAATAACCTATAATCACATTATTATGAAAATAGTGTTTTCTGACCTTTTTCAAATGCAGGTGATGACAACACATGATTTGCAAAATACTTTATAGAAAGTAATCAAAGGACATGAGCAAGTGTGAACTTGCCTTTTGTGATTGCAAGATTATGCACTCACGGTCTTCAAGACTATAAGATCGAGTCCAGGACGCGCTCTCATACTTGGTGTTTTCCCTAGCCGCATGGGTTTGGTCTGGCGTCAGTCCCCGAGCGTGGTACCTGACCGTTCGAGTCGCTGCACCAAGGATGTGGAGGACTGGTCATATGAGAAGCGAATCGATCATCTTGGCAATACAGTCGACGAGTAACTCCGATGGGGCTCCGGGTTGGCGTTTTCATGGATGACACAAGGCCTGAAACTTACCGGTGCCCTTGTACCGCACTACTTAGCCATGCCGGTCGCATAACCAAGGGTTGAATTCCACGGTTAGCATAACGTTGTTTTTACGAGTGCGAGTGGCACAAGATATGGAGAGTAGACAATTTTTTTGCGAATCGATCTTCTTTATTTCATAGCGGGGGAGTACAAGTTGGAGTTCTAGGTGTAGAACTTCTTTAGGAGATTTACGTTCCACGGCCGCTTGACGTCGAGCTGTCCATTGCCTTGGAAGTCGATGAGGTAGTAGGTGTTGTTACCCAGGACTCGCCCTATGGCGAATGGTCCCTCCCACGGGGGAGAGATCTTGTGCATGCCCTTGTTGTCCTGGATCAGTCGTAGGACCAGGTCGCCTTCCTTGAAGGTGTGGGTTCGGACTCGGCGACTGTGGTAGCGACGGAGTCCTTGCTGGTAGATGGCGGTGCGGGAGCGAGCTAGGTCGCGTGCTTCGTCGAGCTGGTCGACTCCGTTTTGGCGTGCGAGCTCATTGTCGGCCTCTGCATAGTTGACGACCCGAGGTGAGTCGTGCTCGAGGTCGGTCGGCATGAAGACTTCAGCGTCGTACACCATGAAGAAGGGGGTGAACCCAGTCGACCTGTTGATGGAGGTGTGGATGCCTAGATGATGGAGGGGAGCTCTTTGACTGAGCACCCTGGAGTTCGCTTGAGGGGAACTTGCAGTCGCGGCTTTAGGCCGTGGAGGATGCTGTGGTTAGCGCGTTCCGCCTGGCTGTTGGACTCCGGGTGGGCGACTAAGGCGAGGTCGAGCCGTATGTTGTGCTCCTCGTAGAATTCGTCCATGGCTCCCTTGGTGAAGTTGGTACCGTTGTCCATAATGATGCTGTGTGGGAACCCGTAGCGATAGATGAGCTCGCGTAGGAACTTGGTGGCGGTCTTCCCGTCGCACTTGCGGACTGGCTTGGCCTCCACCCACTTTGTGAATTTTTCGACTACGACCAGGAGGTGGGTGTAGCTGGAGGGGGCCTTCTTGAAAGGGCCCAACATGTCCATGCCCCATATGGCGAATGGCTAGGTGATGGGGATGGTCTTGAGCGCGGAGCTTGGTACGTGGGTCTGATTGGCGTACTTATGACACCCGACACAGTGTTGGACGATGTCGACCGCGCTGGCGTGTGTGGTGAGCCAGTAGAAGCCATGTCGCATGGCCTTGGCGACCAGGGACCGGGCGCCAGTGTGGTGGCCTCAGTCGCCGGCGTGGATGTCTTGGAGGATTTTGCGACCTTCTGTGGGTTGTACGCAGCGTTGGAACACGCCGATCACGCTGCGCTTGTGGAGCTCGCCGTTGATGATGACGAAGGACTTGCAGCGGTGCACAATCATGCGGGCCTTCGTCTCATCTGTGGGTAGGGTCCCTCCCTCCATGTAGGCGACGTATGGAGTGGTCCAGTCGCTTGGCTCTGCAATCATGGTGACCAGGGTTGGTTCTGGTTGCAGCAGTATCCTGATGTCGATCTCCCTCAGGGGAGAGACGGATGGCTTGGTGATGGTGTCGAGGAAGACACCAATGGGTGCCGTGTGGCGAGATGACCCGATGCGAGGGAGGGTGTCGACCTCTTCTTTCTTGCGCCGGTCGATCCACTCGATGGAGTAGCCGGCGAAGTGGCCCCCCAGCTGGTCCACTACTTGGAGGTATGCCGCCATGGTAGGGAGACGGCGTCGCAGGTGCCGGCGACTTGTGCGTCGACGAGGTTGGAGTCGCCATAGCAGCACAGACGGTTGATGTTCATCTCCATGGCCGCTCGCATGCCGTGAAGGAGGGCCTCGTACTCGGCCATGTTGTTGGTGCAGGGGTTGAAGTCGAGGTACAATACGTAGCGTAGCTTGTCGCCCTTGGGGGACGTGAGGACGATCGCTGCCCCTGTGACGTCTGCGTTCTTGGACCCGTCGAAGTGGAGAGACCAGTAATGGAGGGACGACAGCTTCTCCGGCTGCTGCACCTCCTCCCAGTCGGCGAGGAAGTCAGCCAGGGCATGTGACTTGATTGCCTTGTGCGACTCGTACTTGATGTTGTGGACTCCGATATCGACGACCCACTTGGCGACTCGTGCAGTTACTTCGTGGTTGCGGATGATGTCCTGCAACGGCGCTGAGGAGACGACCGTGATTGGGTGCTCCTGGAAGTAGTCGACAGTCGCCGCTAGGCTCGGAAGACCGCATATACCAACTTTTGGTACTGCGGGTAGCACTGTCGCGACTCGCTGAGGACTTCGCTGATGTAATCGACATGTCGCTGCACCGGGCGCTCCTTGCCCTCTTCTGGTCGTTTGACGACCATGACGGTGCTTGGCGACTTTTTCGGATGCCGTGACGTAGACGAGCATGGGCTAATTGTTGGTGGGGGCGGCGAGCAGCGGGTCCGCGAGTAACACTTCTTTGAGCGCGTGGAGTGCGTCGTCTGCCTCCTTGTCCCACTGGAACATGGGGTTCTTGTGCATTAGGCGGTAGAGAGGCATTGACTTCTCACCTAGCCGGGGGATGAAGCGACTGAGGGCCGCGACTTGCCCGACCAACTTCTGGACGTCGCGCAGGCACTCTGGTTTGCCGAGCCAGGCGATCGTGTTTATCTTGGTGGGGTTCGCCTCGATGCCTCGTTTGGAGAGTACTGCGGTGACCCAGCATACCACTGCATGATGTAGTACACTATAGTCGTTGACATAACACCAATGAAACACCATTCACTAGTATTACATCCCCAGAGTGGTACAACAGAAACACAACAGGTCCAAGACATGACTATAGGTTACAACTCGACTCTTTACATAAGATCCAGAGAACACTCTAGGTTAAAGGGAGAGAAATAAACTTCTTACAAAGAAGAATCAGAAATAATCAACTCAAACTATTATGCTAATAAGATTAGCATCTAACTATTTGGCTTGTATTGCTGCTATTGCAATATTCTACGGAAATAGGTTCTATGGCTAGAAATTATATTCCTATCTAATCAATAACTTCGTCTTCACTTGAGTTGATGTATATGTTGATTTCCTTGACTTCATTGAAGAGCTTGGGCTTTTGACGATGACTCTTGGAGTATAACTTGATGTAGGCGTCGTCTTAATGGCTTCAGAATCTAGCAAGGGTTAAGAAGATACGTTGAGTACGAGCGTACTCAGCAAGTTCACTAGAAAAGGAGTGTTTGATGCACTATATCTACAGCCACAGACCATAGGTAGTAGGCAATGCAAGTTTTCATAAACATTTCTTCAAAGGTTGCTTTTAATTTGAAAAGCTATGTCCGTCAGTCTTCACGGGTTTACTAGAACTTTCATGGAGTTCCTTTCCCGCGGCGTTCGCAACTCCTCCCGGAACAGGGAGTAACAAGTTACAATTCTTACAGTCTACAGAGGTGCATTACTTTACCCATGAGAGACCTTAGCCTTATTGCACAACCAAGACATGACCTTGTCCATACTTCCTTGGTATGGGGCCCAGTCTTAGATCCAGGCCAATCACTTCCCCCTTCGCGACCCCGCATGCCTCCTTGGTGTACACCATGCCCACCCATTGAATTACGACAATGGTTTGTACAGATCGTTAGATGCTAGAACTATCATGGGACGTTGAGGGTTCCCACCCATATGCTGCATATACTCTATGAATTACCAAGTAATATGCACTCTACGAGTGATAACAGCGACGACCTGCACATCCGGATACATGCGAGAGGAAGAAGATACAACTGACTTCTCTGTCCCATTCCAAATCTCATGGTTAACGCGTGCTATACGGCGCAAGAATCACGAGCGACATTGGTTGTTAAGTCCTAGATAATATGTTCCTTTACCACCGGAACTTTCATAGTAGATTATTACCTCATGGTAAATAACCTATAATCACATTATTATGAAAATAGTGTTTTCTGACCTTTTTCAAATGCAGGTGATGACAACACGTGATTTGCAAAATACTTTATAGAAAGTAATCAAAGGACATGAGCAAGTGTGAACTTGCCTTTTGTGATTGCAAGATTATGCACTCACGGTCTTCAAGACAATATAAGATCGAGTCCAGGACGCGCTCTCATACTTGGTGTTTTCCCTAGCCGTATGGGTTTGGTCTGGCGTCAGTCCCCGAGCGTGGTACCTGACCGTTCGAGTCGCTGCACCAAGGATGTGGAGGACTAGGTCGTTATGAGAAGCGAATGCGATCATCTTGGCCCGGTGGGCCAGTCGAGCGAGGTAACTCCGATGGGGCTCCGGGTTGGCGTTTTCATGGACGACACAAGGCCTGAAACTTACCGGTGCCCTTGTACCACACTACTTAGCCATGCCGGTCGCATAACCAAGGGTTGAATTCCACGGTTAGCATAACGTTGTTTTTACAAGTGCGAGTGGCACAAGATATGGAGAGTAGACAAATTTTTTGCGAGTCGATCTTCTTTATTTCATAGCGGGGGAGTACAAGTTGGAGTTCTAGGTGTAGAACTTCTTTAGGAGATTTACCTTCCACGGCCGCTTGACGTCGAGCTGTCCGTTGCCTCGGAAGTCGATGAGGTACTAGGTGTTGTTACCCAGGACTCGTCCTATGGCGAATGGTCCCTCCCACGGGGGAGAGATCTTGTGCATGCCCTTGTTGTCCTAGATCAGTCGTAGGACCAGGTCGCCTTCCTCGAAGGTGTGGGTTCGGTCTCGGCGACTGTGGTAGCGGCGAAGTCCTTGCTGGTAGATGGCGGTGCGGGAGCGAGCTAGGTCGCGTGCTTCGTCGAGATGGTCGACTCCATCTTGGCGTGCGAGATCATTGTCGGCCTCCGCATAGTTGACGACCCGAGGCGAGTCGTGCTCGAGGTCGGTCGGCATGACGACTTCAGCGTCGTACACCATGAAGAAGGGGGTGAATCCAGTCGACCTGTTGATGGAGGTGCGGATGCCCCAGATGACGGAGGGGAGCTCTTTGACTGAGCACCCCGAAGTTCGCTTGAGGGGAACTTGCAGTCGCGGCTTCAGGCCGTGGAGGATGCTCTGGTTAGCGCGTTCCGCCTGGCCGTTGGACTCCGGGTGGGCGACTAAGGCGAGGTCGAGCCGTATGTTGTGCTCCTCGTAGAATTCGTCCATGGCTCCCTTGGTGAAGTTGGTACCGTTGTCCATAATGATGCTGTGTGGGAACCCGTAGCGATAGATGAGCTCGCGTAGGAACTTGGTGGCGGTCTTCCCGTCGCACTTGCGGACTGGCTTGGCCTCCACCCACTTTGTGAATTTGTCGACTACGACCAGGATGTGGGTGTAGCTGGAGGGGGCCTTCTTGAAAGGGCCCACCATTTCCATGCCCCATATGGCGAATGGCTAGGTGATGGGGATGGTCTTGAGCGCGGAGCTTGGTACGTGGGTCTGATTGGCGTACTTATGACACCCGACGCAGCGTTGGACGATGTCGACCGCGCTGGCGTGTGTGGTGAGCCAGTAGAAGCCATGTCGCATGGCCTTGGCGACCAGGGACCGGGCGCCAGTGTGGTGGCCTCAGTCGCCGGCGTGGATGTCTTGGAGGATTTTGCGACCTTCTGTGGGTTGTACGCAGCGTTGGAACACGCCGATCACGCTGCGCTTGTGGAGCTCGCCGTTGATGATGACGAAGGACTTGCAGCGGTGCACAATCATGCGGGCCTCCGTCTCATCTGCGGGTAGGGTCCCTCCCTCCATGTAGGCGACGTATGGAGTGGTCCAGTCGCTTGGCTCTGCAATCATGGTGACCAGGGTTGGTTCTGGTTGCAGCAGTATCCTGATGTCGATCTCCCTCAGGGGAGAGACGGATGGCTTGGTGATGGTGTCGAGGAAGACACCAATGGGTGCCGTGTGGCGAGATGACCCGATGCGAGGGAGGGTGTCGACCTCTTCTTTCTTGCGCCGGTCAATCCACTCGATGGAGTAGCCGGCGAAGTGCCCCCCAGCTGGTCCACTTCTTGGAGGTATGCCGCCATGGTGGGGGAGACGGCGTCGCAGGTGCCGGCGACTTGTGCGTCGACGAGGTTGGAGTCACCATAGCAGCACAGACGGTTGATGTTCATCTCCATGGCCGCTCGCATGCCGTGAAGGAGGGCCTCGTACTCGGCCATGTTGTTGGTGCAGGGGGTGAAGTCGAGGTACAATACGTAGCATAGCTTGTCGGCCTTGGGGGACGTGAGGACGATCCCTGCCCCTGTGCCGTCTGCGTTCTTGGACCCGTCGAAGTGGAGAGACCAGTAATGGAGGGACGACAGCTTCTCCGGCTGCTGCGCCTCCTCCCAGTCGGCGAGGAAGTCTGCCAGGGCATGTGACTTGATTGCCTTATGTGACTCGTACTTGATGTTGTGGACTCTGATCTCGACGACCCACTTGGCGACTCGTGCAGTTACTTCGTGGTTGCGGATGATGTCCTGCAACGACGCTGAGGAGACGACCGTGATTGGGTGCTCCTGGAAGTAGTCGACAGTCGCCGCTAGGCTCGGAAGACCGCATATACCAACTTCTGGTACTGCGGGTAGCACTGTCGCGACTCGCTGAGGACTTCGCTGATGTAATCGACATGTCGCTGCACCGGGCGCTCCTTGCCCTCTTCTGGTCGTTTGACGACCATGACGGTGTTGGCGACTTTTTCGGATGCCGCGACGTAGACGAGCATGGGCTAATTGTTGGTGGGGGCGGCGAGCAGCGGGTCCGCGAGTAACACTTCTTTGAGCGCGTAGAGTGCGTCGTCCGCCTCCTTGTCCCACTGGAACATGGGGTTCTTGTGCATTAGGCGGTAGAGAGGCATTGACTTCTCACCTAGCCGGGGGATGAAGCGACTGAGGCTCGCGACTTGCCCGACCAACTTCTAGACGTCGCGCAGGCACTCTGGTTTGCCGAGCCGGGCGATCGTGTTTATCTTGGTGGGGTTCGCCTCGATGCCTTGTTTGGAGACTACTGCGCTGACCCAGCATACCACTGCATGATGTAGTACACTATAGTCATTGACATAACACCAATGAAACACCATTCACTAGTATTACATCCCCAGAGTGGTACAACAGAAACACAACAGGTCCAAGACATGACTATAGGTTACAACTCGACTCTTTACATAAGATCCAGAGAACACTCTAGGTTAAAGGGAGAGAAATAAACTTCTTACAAAGAAGAATCAGAAATAATCAACTCAAACTATTATGCTAATAAGATTAGCACCTAACTATTTGGCTTGTATTGCTGCTATTGCAATATTCTACAGAAATAGGTTCTATGGCTAGAAATTATATTCCTATCTAATCAATAACTTCGTCTTCACTTGATTTGATGTATATGTTGATTTCCTTGACTTCATTGAAGAGCTTGGGCTTTTGACGATGACTCCTGGAGTATAATTGATGTAGGCGTTGTCTTAATGGCTTCAGAATCTAGCAAGGGTTAAGAAAATACGTTGAGTACGAGCGTACTCAGCAAGTTCACTAGAAAAGGAGTGTTTGATGCACTATATCTACAGCCACAGACCATAGGTAGTAGGCAATGCAAGTTTTCATAAACATTTCTTCAAAGGTTGCTTTTATTTTGAAAAGCTATGTCCGTCAGTCTTCATGGGTTTACTAGAACTTTCATGGAGTTCCTTTCCCGTGGCGTTCGCAACTCCTCCCGGAACAGGGAGTAACAAGTTACAATTCTTACAGTCTACAGAGGTGCATTACTTTACCCATGAGAGACCTTAGCCTTATTGCACAACCAAGACATGACCTTGTCCATACTTCCTTGGTATGGGGCCCAGTCTAAGATCCAGGACAATCACTTCCCCCTTCGCGACCCCGCATGCCTCCTTGGTGTACACCATGCCCACCCATTGAATTACGGCAATGGTTTGTACAGATCGTTAGATGCTAGAACTATCGTGGGACGTTGAGGGTTCCCACCCATATGCTGCATATCCTCTACGAATTACCAAGTAATATGCACTCTACGAGTGATAACAGCCACGACCTGCACATCCGGCTACATGCGAGAGGAAGAAGATACAACTGACTTCTCTGTCCCATTCCAAATCTCATGGTTAACGCGTGATATACGGCGCAAGAATCACGGGAGACATTGGTTGTTAAGTCCTAGATAATATGTTCCTTTACCACCGGAACTTTCATAGTAGATTATTACCTCATGGTAAATAACCTATAATCATATTATTATGAAAATAGTGTTTTCTGACCTTTTTCAAATGCAGGTGATGACAACACGTGATTTGCAAAATACTTTATAGAAAGTAATCAAAGGACATGAGCAAGTGTGAACTTGCCTTTTGTGATTGCAAGATTATGCACTCATGGTCTTCAAGATAATATAAGATCCAATATCTAAAATCAGCATCATTGGTCCGGTATGGACTAATGTTTAAAGAAGCAAGATGCTGTTATGCATAAGTAATGTAATGCAATTTCGTAAACTCGAATCCCGGGAATAACGTTGTTTTAGGGTTTGAATACTAGAAATGGTTTCTTTAGAATGTGTTGTCCTTTTAGATAAGTTTCACACTTGTGCTTCTTATTAAGGCTTGCGTGTGTGTGTGGGAAACAACATGTAATTATAATATAATAAAACAATGAGATACACACAAATGTGAATTCTACTCAAGATTGCTTATACTATAATTGTTTATCTTCCAATTTTTACTTTACAAGTAATGTCACGTATAAAGAACTTAAGTTTTATCAATCCTAAGTATACAAGTAAAGTATAAAGCAATGTGATTGTGATTAATTGTCATCTATTGATTATGATGAAAGTCCTAGAATTTAATTTGTTAAGAGTTGGAAATATTATTTTTTTAAGGTTTGTTGATTGAAGTGGCAAAATGAATAAATTTTGAAGAAAAGATTTCTTTATTAAGGTTTAAATAATCCTGACAGTTTTTAGAATAGGATTAATAGAATGTTATTGATGTTCTTTATGCTAGTTTGAATAATCTGGACTTGAGATGCCTTAGGTCTAATTTAAATAGACCAAAGTTAACTATAAAACACATAACAAGACTTTAGTATAATATTTAAAGTATTGTAGACTAAAGTTAACTTTAAAGACATAGATGGACTTAACGTATATTGCTTATGTTATTGTACTTTCTCATCTTATAGTATTTCCTTAAAGTTATATAAAATGGCATTACTACTATTTGAGTAGTGGTTTCCTAACATTATAAATGTATAAAAGGATTTATCTCCTTATAAGGGTGTGGTTATGGTTTGTGAATAAGTAAACAATATTATTTACTACTTATGAATTATCTTTGGATTTAGTCCATTGTAAAGTTATGAGTGAAACAATGGTAAACGGTTTTATTTGGTTGAAAATATCATTCTTGAAGAATTTAAAATTGATAAGAATCTTTTTAGAAAATGATGTACACTTATAGTTGAATCATAATTCAATAAAATTGCATTTTAAAATGTGTTGAACCATTTTGACTTCATACTATCAATATTTAGGACTAATACTATTGATTAGACTCAATTGGCTAATTTTATAAATATTAGCAAATTTTTATTTACCCGTATATGAATTATTAACTAAGGAAATAAGTTTAAATTCAAGTTATTAAGTTTTTTAAATGTTTATTTACCTCAAAAGTGGAATATCATATTTTTAACATGTAGGTATTATTTTTGTGATCATTTTGGTATATTACATTTATTTTTGTGACTTATAAATAATAAGATATGATTTTTACAAGGTTATTACTTTATAAATACTTAATAAATAATAAATATTTAATTAGGTGAAATAATAATGCATAATTATAGTTTTAAATTATAGTTCTTATTTTTTAGGAATTTTGGTGTTTTATTTATATTTTAAACATTTACCAATATTAAAATATGAATTTTCAAATTATTAATATTTATAAAAATTTTATTAAATAATAATTATTTAAATTGTTGACATAATAATGTTTGATAATAGTTTAATCTTATAGATGTTATTTTCTGAAAAATTTCATATATTTTACATATTTTTCTGAATTATAAAACAAAAGTTATTAAATTTTTAAGATTAAATCATTTTCTAATTAAATTCTAAATATTATTACAAACAGGGAATTACTTTTCTTACCCAGACCTAACCTACCCTAGTCACTGATATGTGGGACACTGGCCACGTTGGATGACACCCAGGCAGTGGACCAAACCGAATTTCGTTGACTGGGATGGGGTGATGCAATGATGGCGTCATGTTGACGTCATCGTGGAGTGTGGTTACCTCTCACTAGGCGATTCCGGCCCGATCCATCATGGGCCGGTGTACGCCGCACCCACCTCAGCGAGGCAGGGCCCGCCAGGGTTTTACTTGCCTCCCACGCGGTGGTGGTCAACCGACGCCGGCGACCATCCGGCGGAGGCGCTACCCTACCTTCACGGACATGCTATGGTGTGTTTGCGAACAAGGAGACCGAGACGATCCTACTAGTGGTAACGCCGCTAAGGAACGGTCACCGGAGCCTTTGTTGCAACAGCGGCCAACGAGGCGAGCGGCGGCGCTCAACGGAACTGGGCATATAATCATCGCTAACATGGTATAGTAGGTTGTGGAGATGCGCTAGCTTACCCTGATTCTCGTACGATGATCGTTGAGGCCCGGTGTGGTCGGATGTGGAATCTCCGATGAGAATTCCGATGAAGGCCGATGAAAGGGAACAGAAAAATTCGATCGCCTTCAAGCTCCCCTTGATGCTGCTTTCCTCACAGATGATCTACGCACGCTGGCACTTCTCCTCGACCACTCCACGGCCTCCGGGACAAACTCCACATGCTGGCGTGCACCGTTGATTGTGGCTAGGGTTTCGGCTGCCGACGGAAAGGAGAGGAAGAGAGTGAGGATAAGGATGAGGGATTTAGAGGAGAAAGGCACGTCGTGGGGTTCTTATCCTCGGCCAGGGTCGGGCGAATATCACGGCGCCGAGAATATCGAATGCGAGAGCACCGCCACGCAGCTACTTGTCACCGAACACGAGGAAGAAGAAAAGAAAGAGACGGGAAGAGGTACGGGTCGGTGTTGGGCCGTGCGGGCTGATGTTGGGCTGTGAGAATTAACCAAGGCAACGTCTGTTGCAGCTCGTGAGCGGTAAATAAGAAATGGGCTGAGGCCTGGTTTCGTTTTTTTAATTACACATTTTCTATTTCCTGTTTTCATTTCTGAACTTATATTTACACAATTGTTTGCAAGTTTCTTTATAGAAATTATTTGCTAAATAGCTGCAACACTAATGAAGTGTATTTAGATTTATTTTGTGTATTTTTATTATATAATATTGTCACTTCTTTATTTTCTTTATATAATTTATTGGTTCAATAGTTATGGCAATAATGAATGGTATTAAATTCATTTTATGAGCTTTTATTAAATAATGTTTTATTTCTTTATTTTGTTTATAAAGATCCATCTAATATTTGGTAAGGGACTTTGTTATTAATTTTCTTTCCATAATAAACCATGGATTTATTTTAGGATATTTTCTTATTTGTTTGTAAAACTTAATTCTAATTATCTTATAGCTTGAAGGGAAATATTTATATAATGATCATATATCATTATTTGATGTATGATATACAAAGGAAATCATCTGGTTAATATTACTCCCATAATCTAGGGATTAATAATGTATATATATTTTATTATAACTAACATAAGAGTTAGGGGTTGAATTGTAAATGCTTACCCTAGGGTTTAGGGTTCTTAATATAGTTATATTCTTTTGTTGATGTGAATAAAGATTAATGACTAAACATATTGTCTTTATGTTTGTGATCTTTAATGATATCACCCTCTAAAATAGAAAGTTGTTTTCCGGAATGTCCCATGGAGAAGAATTGCTAAAGATAACTCCTAAGCACATATAATTATGATAATTGGAAATGATAAAGATGTGCTTATGTGATTTGCTATAGGAAAATATTCCTATAAAGTTGTATGGAGATAAGATGATGGATCAATAATATGAAATGGATATTATGTTTGGTTTAAGATTTAAAGTTGGTTGTTTACCAAGAATTCCTATCTTCCATACTACATAATTCTGGACTTCTGATTAAGGAATTCCCTTCCTAGATATTCTACTTCTTTATATCCATCATCATGTATTAACATGATGAGATTTACTTCACAAGAATATCCTTATCCATCTATTATTCTTCTAAATTCATTTATAAATCCAATGAGCTTGACACTAAAGCTTTCATAATCTTTTTATATCTATACTTGATTATATCAACTACTCTACTGCTGATAATCTCCAATCTAACTAGTTACTCTTAACTCCATTCATACTCTTCCTTAATCATCCTTCACTAATATCACTTCAATAGATGTATACATCAAATCCTACTTCACCTCAAGTACTTGTATTTCCAAAGAGGAAAATATGTTGGCGATATGCTATATGGGTATCCTCATAGCATGTCTCTTATCCGACTAACCTGGGTGGCCCATAGTCGGTAGCATGGCTCGTGGCTTGGGCCGATTAGGTGGATCCAGAAGGGAGGCCCATGCCAGATAAAGGCAGGCTATGGTGGAGTCACCAGCGTACCCGGAGCCTTGGAGTACAAGATACACAAGACTAGTGATAGACGGTGTAGGACTCTGTAACCTGTCCGACTAGGACTTTTCCCTGTAACCCTAGGACCAGACGACTATATAAGTCGGGCCTATGGGAGCCTTTAGGGCACAACCTAGCATCGATTCATACAACCTCGCACAGCGAACCTATCTCTGTAACTCGGCGTATTGCCCTTATAGTGATATATAGCAGGAGTAGGATTCCGCCACCATCGTGGGATCTGAACCTGGGTAAGCTGTGTTACCTCGTACGCGTCAACCGTCCTCCTTACCCCACATCTCTGAACACGCACTGTGAGGACCCCTCCATGGCGTACTCGTCGGAATACCACGACAGTTGGCGCCCATCGTGGGGCAAGAGGCGCTTCAGGCTCTTCAGCGGGCCAGGACCAAGATCTTCGCAGGAATCGGAGAAACCGTAGCCATTGGCCGTGTTATCTTCTCCGGCAACGTTTCGATCGTCCCCCTGACGAGTTCTGGATCCCGACAAAGACGAACCCTACGCGGTGTTCGATCGTTCCTATCGGAGACATCCACCTCTTCATCGGTGAAACCGACTCGGTCACTAGTTCCTGGGAGTCAGAGGAGCATCAAGACCCGCACGGACCGCCGGCAGGATACGTTCGCGGAAGGATCGATGTTGTATCTCTCCTTGGAGTTTGCCGGCAAAGATCGGAAAAATTCAAAACCCACCCAAACCGCCCCTGTGCAGGATATAAAGGTGGAAGATCACTGCAAATCTGCCGGCTTTGTCCGCGCGTTTGGACAACAGAGATCCAAGTTCGTCGGAATGGTTACCATCTTCGATCTAGCGCGCTGCGTTCAGAGAGAGGGCAAAAACCCCCGCGACTACCTTGCCAGGTGGCTCCGTATACGGGCCGACCTGGCCAATTACCCCGATGATAACGCTTTGTATCACTTCGTGGAAGGACTGGACCGCGGCACACTTCTCCGACATTCTTTACGTCGGCAGCAGGCAATAGGACGCCTTACCCTCGAAGAGATGGTGAGCACCGTCAACAGCTACGCGGCAGCCCAGATGGAGCTTGCGCTCAGAGACGGAGAACCTCTGGTTCAGTAGCCGCCGCCACCGCCTCCGGCCGTCATCGTCGTAGCAGCACCACCACCTCCAGTCATCGTCGAGGCCGTTGCACCTCCACCGCCCGTCATCGAGGAAGTCCTGGCACCCTCTGACTCTGTCATTGACGCGCTTTATGCTGATTTCAGTGCAGATTCAGAGGAGGTAGACTTCAGTCCAGAAGAGCAAGACTCCGCTATGCAGGAGATGGAGGAGGAGTACTCGCGCGACGAGCAAGCTAACAACACCGTCATGTCTCGAGGGGTGTTCGTCACCATTGGGACAGCGATGGATGAAGATCAACCCGGGCAAGCTTCGCCTACGGTGCTGGAAAAGGGGAAGGGGCCACTAATTGCTGCCGACGATGATCGCAAAGGTCATGCCTCCTCCGCCTAACCCAGTGCAGCAGCCGCAGGAACTCGGAACCGAACCGAGCAACAACACCACCACAAACTTGCCGCCTCCAGCATCCACGTCGGCAGCAGCCCATGTTACTCCAGCTGATAGAGTAATGTACGACAATCTCCTCGTCGAGCCACTAACCGTTGATCATATCCAGAACATGACTCAGTTTGACGAGAAGCGCCAGCAGCTGCTGGAGGAGGCGCAAGCCATCGCGGAGCAAGGCGCTAAGCTAGATCGAGTTCTGGTCAACGCGCAGAAGTCCATACAGAAAGCTAGAGCAATGGAGGCCGAGTACAAGACTCTGCTGCAGCAGCAGAAGGCTAAGAAGGCTCTGGCTCGCGTCATCAACGATCCTGGTGCACGGCGCAACCTAGGATGGGCTACCTCGAAGCCGGCACAGGCCAAGCCATACATTGATAGTGAAGGCAAGCAGGTGATGCCCACCCCACTCCTTAACCTCGCCGTCGCCAAGACCCTTCTGGAGCAGGATAGATCGCCTGAGGCAGTAGAACAGGTCTATGACCTAGTGGCCAAGGCGGTAAAGCGAGAAAAGGCCACCTCTCGAGGCTTGAGTCGACCACCTGCTGCCGATCTAGCCAGTACAAACCGCCAAGGGACAGATCTCCTCAGGATGCCGGATCACAGACGGGTTCATCAGAACAAAGACGGAGGGATGCGCGCAACAGGAAGGATGCTATCCCCATATCCTCCGACCACGGAGAAAAAGCCTGACCTCGCCGCCCATCGCCACCGCCCCGACCCCCCGACGTCAGGAAGACTACAAGGCTCACCATCGCACGGATATGCCCCCTCCAAAGTAGTGTGGCATCCTCATCCGCGACAACACAGAGTAGACCCGCCATGATGAAGAGCGCCACCAAGGACACAAGAGCAGGTCACACCACGACCCTCCGCGTCTGACAAGCAACCGTGACAGACGTGAGGCATCGCAGGAGGGTAACAGCAAGAAGGCTAACCCACCGCCACCTCCGCCTCCGTCGCTGCCAAGCAGTCACCATGGCGAAAGAGGCCCGCGTCGTTCACGCAGCCCATCCCCTGTTGACAACAAGAAGAAGAACCCAGAGCCGTACGATGCACGTTCGCGGATCGATAAGATCCACGATGCCCGGGAAGGACCATACCTGGGACCACGTTGCTTTGGACCTGCAATACGGTCCACAACCTACCCCAAAGGTTTCCGGATAGACAAGACCATCAAGCCCTATGACGGCACCGCCAAGCCCGCCACATGGTTGCAGGACTACGGCAACGCGGTGGAGATTGCCGGAGGCAACCCCAACGTCGCCGTTAAGTACCTCCCGTTAATGTTGGCGGCTACGGCCCGTCAATGGATCGATGACTTGCCGGAGAAATCTATCTACAACTGGATGGATATGCAAGAAGCATTCACCAAGAACTTTGAGGGTACATACAAGCTTCCCTGCACTGTGGGCGATCTACAGCGGTGCGTGCAAGAGAAAGACGAGACATCTCGCGCCTACCTCTCCCGCTGGCTGGACATGAAGAATTCCTGTGTAGGAGTGCACGCTCAGACCACCATGGCCGCCTTCATTGATGGGTTGGAAAGGGGCACGCTGCTCCGACACAAGCTGAAGCGCTTGTAGGACAATCACCAGCTTGACTTGAACCAGATGATTCAGTTGGCTAGTGAGTTCGCAGCTGCCGATGACGATGCTCGCGGCTCATTGCCGGCAATAGCCGTTCCAACTCAAGCTCGGAGGAACAGCAGTACAAAGCGGAAAACCGCTCCAGAAGAAAAGCAATCTACCGACATGGTCGCTATGACTTTTGCAGGACGAGGAGAAGGCGGACAACGTGGCCGAGGAAGGGGAGCGGGCCACGGGCAGCAGCGAGGAAGTGAAACCACCTCGGCGCCGCTCCGCGTTCCCCAAACCTACGAGGAGTACCGCGATATGCCGTGCCTCGTACACCTCGACGCCAACGGCAAGGCCACCCATACCAATCGACACTACAAGTTCGTCAACGACCTCAAGGAAGACCCGGAGTCCGGCTACAAGTGAAGTCGGAAGAACAGACCGCGAGGCAAGGGCAAGGGGAAGAAGAAGGAGGATGAGTCCAAGGATTCAAGTGATATGGACGAAGATGTTGACCCCAAGCACGCCGCCAAGAGCGACGACAAGGGCAAGAACCCCTTCGCAAAGAAGGCCCCAGTCTACCACACTTTCCTTGGCACCCCCACCGTCCGACAACAGAAGACCTCTCTAAGGATCCTGATGGCCACTCTCCCCCTAGTTCCCCAATACTTGCGCTGGTCGGAGGTTCCAATAACTTGGGACAGGACGGACCACCCAGACCTTGTGCCCACGGAGAACCAGTACGCCATGGTCATCAACCCATTGATTGACGGCATGGAGTTCACCAAGTGCATGGTGGATAGTGGAAGCAGCATCAACATCATGTACCTGGATACACTGCAGAAGATGAACTTGACGGAGGCAAACCTAAGGTGGACCAACACCGTGTTCCATGCCGTAGTTCCTGGTCGGGAGGATCGGTCCCTTGGGTGCATTACACTTCAGGTAGCCTTTGGCGACGTTAATAATTACCGCCAAGAGCGCATGACCTTTGAGGTGGTCCCTTCAAGAGCGTGTACCACGTCATATTCGGCCGCGACATATTCCACACGTTCATGGCCATGCCATGCTTCGTCTACAACAAACTCAAGATACCCGGACCAAACGGTGTCATCACCATATCCGGAAGCTTTACCAAGGCAAGGGACTGCGAGATCAATGAAGTAGCCGTTGCGTCATCCTCTCAAATAAGAATTCAAGGAGATCCAGAGCAAGGTCAATGACTCAGAGATGCCCGCGTCGAAGAAGCAGATCTCCTGGTGGAACTTGTGGTAGGCGATGCCTCCAAGACCGTCGCCATTGGGACGAACCTGGATCCCAAATAGGAAAGCACGCTCGTCGATTTCCTCCGTAATAATAGGGACATCTTTGCAGGGCAACCTGCCTACATGAAAGGTGTACCTAGGGAACTTGCCGAGCACAGCTTAAACATAGATCCAAAATGTAAACCAGTGAAACAACCTCTACGACACTTCGGAGATGAGAAGAGACGCGCCATTGGCAATGAGATAGCTAGGTTACTTAAGGATGGGTTTATCCGAGAAGTCCTTCACACCCGATGGGTGGCCAATCCTGTACTTGTCCCCAAAAAGGGAACCACTGAATTAAGAATGTGCGTTGATTACACCGGTTTGAACAAAGCATGTCCCAAAGATCCATTTGCTTTGCCTCGCATTGACCAAGTCATTGACTCGACAGCTGGCTCGGAACTTTTGTGTTTTCTCGATGCATACTCAGGATACCACCAGATCAAGATGAGGAAGTCGGACCAATTGGCCACTTCGTTCACTACTCCATATGACACGTTTTGCTATGTCACGATGCCCTTTGGGCTGAAAACGCAGGTGCTACCTACCAGTGGACAATGCAGCGTTGCCTCCACGACCAAATTGGTCGGAACGTTCACGCCTATATGGACGATATCGCGGTGATGTCTAAAAAGTCAAACGACTTAATCTCCGACTTAAAAGAAACCTTTGATAATCTCCGGAGATACAACATGATGCCTAACCCTAAGAAGTGCGTTTTCGGGGTTCCAGCCGGAAAATTGTTGGGCTTCATCGTTTCCCAGCGCGGAATCGAGGTCAACCCGGAGAAAATCAAGGCCATCTTAAACATAAACCGTCCGACATGCCTAAAGGACATTCAACAACTAACAGGTTGTGTTGCAGTAGTTAGTCGGTTCGTCAGCCGACTTGGAGAGAAGGCTTTTCCGCTGTACAAGTTGCTGAAGAAGGCGGACAAATTCACATGGATAGACGAAGCAGATGCAACATTGAAGCAGCTCAAGGAGATTCTTTCCTCAGCGCCTATCCTTGCAGCACCCGAGTCTGGAGAGCCCCTGTTAATTTACATGGCGGCAACCAACCGGGTTATTAGCATCGTCGTCGTGGTAGAGCGGAAGGAACCAGGCTACGAGCACGGAGTTCAACCCCCAGTTTACTATGTGAGCGAGGTCTTGACGGAGTCCAAGCAGCGTTACCCGCACTACGAAAAGATAGCTTATGGAGTATTCCTCGCTTCTCGGAAGCTGAGGCATTACTTTCAGGAGCACCCAATCACAGTAGTGAGCAAGACTCCACTGTCCGACATTATCAATAACAGCGACGCTACAGGAAGGGTCGCGAAGTGGGGCATTGAACTTGCCGCCTTCGAGATCACCTACAAGAGACGCGACGCTATCAAGTCACAAGCTTTGGCGGATTTTATTGCAGATTGGACGGAGATGCGGATGCTACTCCACCGCGAACTAGAGTCTTGGTGATGCACTTTGACGGATCAAAGTTGCTCAACGGCTCGGGGTTGGCGTCTTTACTGATCACCAAAGGAGACAAGCTGCACTACGTCCTGCAGATCCACTTCGAGGCTACAAACAACATGGCGGAGTATGAAGCACTCATTCACGGACTACGTGTAGCCAAGGATATTGGCATCAAGCGTATAGTTTGCTGTGGAGATTCCGACTTGGTTGCCCAGTAGGTGGCTGGCACCTGGAACGCGCGGAACCCTATGATGGCGGCATATCGCGACGAAGTGGACGAGATAGCCAAGAGCTTCTTGGGCTACGAAGTCAAGTATGTGCCTAGGGAGCAAAACGAGGCGGCTAATCTACTGTCTAAACTTGGATCAGGGTGCAAGCAAATTCCGCCAGGAGTTTTCCTAGAGCATCTACGCACACCATCCGTGAAAGGCGCCGACATCGACAATTCGGATAGAGTTGACTCTTTCGTCAACGTGGTGACAAAGATCCCTCAGGCTTGGACAAAACCGTTCATGGAGTATCTCGAACACGAAACTTTGCCCGACGACGAAGTCGAAAGACGACAAATAGTACGACGAGCAAAGAGTTATACCATAATCAATGGGCAACTCTATAAAAGGAGCACTACTGGTGTATACTTAAAGTGCGTTTCCCATCTAGAAGGTATGGAAATCCTACGCGAGATCCATCTCGGAGATTGCGGGAATGACGCCGCTCCTCGATCATTGGTCGCGAAAGCCTTCCGGTAAGGATTCTACTGGCTGACCGCGAAGGCAGACGCCGACAAGCTGGTTGAGACATGCAGATGCCGATATGCCCGACAACCACATGTTCTGCTGAAGAATTGCGAACAATACCAATAACTTGGCGTTTGCGATCAGGGCTAGACATGGTGGGACCGTTACAGGTGGCACCATGTGGATTTACGCATCTGCTTGTAGCAGTTGACAAATTCACCAAATGGATAGAAGCTAAACCCATTAGAAAGCTTGATGGGGCAACTGCCCTCAGGTTTGTCTGGGATCTAGTGGTGAGATTTGGTCTCCCACACAGCATCATCACCGACAACGGAAGCAACTTATCACTCGGAGAAGTGGAGGCCTATTGCTGGGACAAAGGCATCCGACTTGACCTTGCATCTGTGGCACACCCACAATCCAATGGTCAAGTTGAGCAAGCCAATGGATTAATTCTGTAGGGAATCAAGCCACGTCTTGAGGCACCGCTACATAGAGCAGCTGGATCCTGGGCGGAAGAATTGCCATATGTGTTGTGGAGTTTACGAACTACACCCAACAGATCCACCGGCTACACCCCTTACTTCATGGTATATGGAGCAGAAGCTATCCTAACTTCCGACATCCTCCACGATGCACCAAGAGTTGCCGCCTACGACGAAGATGATGCTGAAGAATCCAGACGCCTAGATGTGGACCTTCTCGAGGAGGAGCGCGTTTTGGCATGCCAAAGATCCGCCATCTACCAGCAGAAGCTACACAGCTACCATAGTCGCTGCGTTCGGCATCGCTCGTTTAAAGAGGGGGATTTAGTACTCCGACTTAAGCAGAAGAAGTCACACAAATTATCCCCGCCATGGGAAGGACCGTTCATCATAAGCAAGGCGCTGCTCAATGGGTCTTACTACCTTGTCGACAATCGTGAACTCAAGGATAGAACCAGCGAGGATCATAAGCGTAAGCGACGTGACCTGGATGATGACTACCCGGAGCTTGATCGGCCATGGAACATAGCACAGCTACGTCCTTTCTACAATTAGCATTTTTTATCTAATTGTGTACCTCTTATATGATCAATGAAATAAAGCTTTTTGGTTCACTCATATTGCTGAGTCTTTTACCTCCTTTAGTGTTCATTTTTGGATCATATAAAACCTTTATGCACAAGTCTTGTGATTGCACTTGTGAAAATTCCGCCTACGGGCGTTAGCTTAAGTTTTCTGGTCTACACATTCTTTGTTGTTTTTATGTGGATTCTGGAGTAGTGACTTTTGGCACTTATTGTCGGCGATTTTGTGCTCAGGTTATTGATGGTGCCATTGGGCATCATCACCTAAGCGCATGGTTCCGACAACGAGTCTTCCGACTCACGAAAAGTCAATCATAAGAACCAGAGTAATGGATAAGCCAGCACTTGCTTAAAATATATACATACTGGGACTTAATTCTTAAGTAGCAGGATACGACAACCATTGTTTTCCGCCTTAAGATTACATCAACAAGTTTTTCCCGTGCACACACCAAAGGTGAAACAGAAATTACAAAGTGTTTTTCATTCTTTGGGCGCAGGAGACTTGGAGGCTGCATCATCACCAGCCGGAGAATCACCCTCGACATCGGCGCTATGATGAGACTCGGAGGAATCTTGGTTGACGTTGTCGATGAGGTTCCTGGGCACGAAGACGTCAACGTCCACTAACTCGGCAACCCTGGTGTCATAACCCACGAGTGATGACAGGATGGCTTCGTGATCAATCTCCTTGCTGTCATCATCCACGTCGGGGATACCAGAGGTCACTGTGTCGATGTCAGCATCTTCATAGTGTGCCTTCACCATAGACAACGCCATCCTTGCGCCAGCCCGTGCGCATGAAGCCTTCCAGTTCGCGACACGCTCGGGGGCTCGGCGCAGGATCTCCGCGTACTTTGTCACGGAGTCCGATGCCTTGATATATATTTGGAGGGGCTTGGCAATCTCCTTGGCTTGGGCGATGGCGGTGTTGATGAAGTTGCCGGCAAGAACCATGCATTCCTTGTCCGAAGGAGGCGAGCGGGTTAAACCCATAGGCGCTGAAAATTCCGATAAGGATCGCATGAGTTCAATAAATTCTAAGTATCCAGACTATAGAAATACAAGGCGGAGGACGCTTACTGAAGATGCTGGCCTTAGCCTGCCAGACGGTGTCTGCCAAGGATTCCTTCTCTTGTTGGAGGAGCTTAAACGCCTCGCTATGGCGAAGGTTTTGCTCATCAGCGGCTTGCTTCTGATCCTTTAGGATTGCAAGCTCCTCCTTCAAGCGATTGATCTCCACGGAGGTGGAATCCTATAGGGTTTCATGGAATCCTCGTGCATCTTCAGCATCTCCTTCCTCTCCTCCTCCAGGATCTTGTTCTCGCTGTCCAGCTGCTGGATATGCTTAGACTGCTTGACAATGTCCTTGGCCTTGGCAACATGTTCTGCAAGTCGGAGAAAACAAAGTAAACAGTGAGTACTCAGAGATTATGGGCACAAAAGTAAGATGGAAATGTGCAAAAAGAAAACAGACTCTTGTTTTTGATGATCTATTCCTTCAAGATGGAAGTTTTACCCTTTTCGGCTTCAAGATCTGCGCGCATCTTCTGATACTTGTCATTGGCCATGCCCCTCCGAGCATTCTCATTCTGTGGAAACAAACACAAAGTTAAGTCGTTGTTTGGTCTGCTTGGAGCCCCTAGTCGGAGACTTTCCATCTAGGTGCTCGGGAGCTACAGCTAAAGTTTTTCAACTTAGCAATATGCTTAGCTTTTCTTTAAAGCATCTAGTCGGAGCTACTTCAGTTCTCGATTAGAAGCTTGGGGGCTACAGTATAAAGTTTTAGCTCGGAAAATGCTTAGCTTTTCTTTAAGCATCTAGTCGGAACTAATTCAGTTACAACTAGAGGCTTGGGGGCTACAGCATTGAAATTATGAACACCGTGTATGCTACTCTTAAAGCATCTAGTCGGAATAATTTCTTCCATCTAAATGCTTGGGGGCTACAGTGAGAGTTTTTTCTAACTTAGTCACTCTTAGAGCATATAGATGCAAAACCTATGGTTTTCCGTCTACATCCTCGGGGGCTATAGTGGAATACTCATATGAAATGCAAAAGGCAAAGTAAAAACTTACAAGTGCAATTACCTTGAGGTTTGTAACGCTCTCGGCTAGCAGCTTGCCGAAGGAAATGCTATTTCCTCGCAAGATATCCGCTTGTTAGAGTAGCTCCTCAAGACCGCACGTTGGAGATGACGGTACTCCTCCAGGAACCAGAGTTGTGTTACTCGGGGTGAGCGCCGGGTAAACTATCTTCGGAAACTCGAAGGGTTTATGGCGAGTAGGGGCGCCGCCTTCGGCAGAGGTACCAGCTCCCACCACCGCCTTGCCGCTACCGATGGCATCCTTAGCCGGAGCTTCAGCCATTTGAAGAGCAGCGCTCTCCTGCGTCGCCTGCTCGCCGACAACAGTGAGTTCGGTAGAGGCGCCAGAATCCACTTCCATGGCGGAAGGGCCTGGTGCCTCCTGGACTTGAGAACTTGTCGGAGCAGAGGAGGGCTTGACGGCAGGAGTAGCAGGGGCGATGGCGGGGGAGGAGTCCCGATGCAGCATATCTTTGATATTTCTAGAAGCCCCAAGAGTCTTGGAGGACTTCTTGAGGCTGGTTGTGGCTTTCTTCCTGAAACGTGCAAAATGCATAAGTACAGGAATAAGACAGATAAATAAGACAATGTCGGAGAATGAGAGGCTTACACTAGGGGGGCGCCTTGGCAAAGGGCTTTTCTCTTTTCCACCTCCAGGGCGGCAGTACTCTTTTTGGAGGCTCCACCCTCCGTCTTCTTCTTCTTGCCTCCGTCCGCAGCGTCAGAGGTGGAGCTCTTCCGCTTTCGCTCCAACGAGACATCGTCGCCGGACACGACCGTGACTTCCTTCATCTTTGGATCGTAGATTTGGGCAGCCAGGTTGTCCTCATCTAGATCTCTAAGCTGTTAAGTGAGAAATCACCGTGTTAGATAAGATGGCACTGACAAGACGGAGAAACTGGAGCAATGTCATACACGGAAAATAAATACCTACCTTTGGGCACTTGCCGTCTACGTACATGTCGCAGGTGATGGTGAAGCCGCGCTTCTTATCCTTCACCTTGACGATGTCCTTCAGACGGAGCTTGACGGAGTCACTCGAGAAGTTATCCACGGAGATCCGGAGGGTATCCCTTCGATCACCGGTGTACTCGTGCATGAACATCGCGCGGTGCTGCAGAGGTTGGATTCGCCTGATGAACCAGCACATGGCTAGGTCCAAGCCGGTCAAACCCGTCTCTACGAACCACTCGATCCGCCTTATTGCGCGAGAAGCGTCGAGGTCGGAGGGAAGGGAGGCATGGGATCTCCATGTGGAAACTTCAGCGGAGGCTCCATCCACGAAGTCCGGGTACGCCACTTCTCGGCCCGCCAAAGGAATGTCAGGGCCATAGAAGTACGTCTGCTGCCAGTTTTTACACGACTCGTGGCCGACGATGTCGGGGAACCGCCGGCCAGGTCAGATCTTGAAGCTTATGGTGCCGCAGTTCCTAAGCTCCTCCCTACTATGTCCGGCTTCACGTTTTACGGTGAAGAAGTACACGAACAAGTATAACCTAGGCTTAATCCCTAGGTAACCCTCGCAAAGTGCCGCGAAGTTGCTAAGCACTAAGATACTATTGGGGGAGAGGTTATGGGGTTGGACCTTGAAGTGGTTCAAGACAGACAGAAAGAAGTGGGAGATGGGAAGAGAAACGCCGCGTACCAGCTGAGCCTTGAGGTACACCTTTTCTCCGGCTTGGGAAGAAGGTGTCACCTCGCCGGCCGGTGCCGCCCGCCAGGCGAGCCCCTCCATCGCGGGAAGGTAGCCTTCGGTGACCATCTCTTGGATGTCGCGGCCGGTGATGTCCGAGCCGCGCCAGTCGCCCTTGTGCGAGTCTGGCTCTTATTCTAGAGGCTCTAGCGCCGCCAGATTGTGGTCACCGCTGGTGGTTTCAATCACCGCCAACGCGGGGATGACCAGGCCCTCTGGGGGCACGACGATGGAGCTCCCCGGCTTCGCCGTGGCTTCGCTTGACGCCGCCATCGACGGGGAGGAGCTGTTGCTGGCCATGGAGGACTGGGAGGAGGCGACTGATGCAAAGAGAGGCTAGGGTTTCTTCGAGGTTTTCCGCGGAGAGCTCGAGAAGGCGTGCGGCTGGAGGAATAAGATGATGACGTGAGAGAATGGGGTGAAAAATTGGCAAGTGTCCCACGGTTACTATTTATCTTACTCTGCGTCAAGATTCGTGCAGCTAATCGGACGGTTGCCGCGTAGACGACGTGTTTGTGGACGTGCACGGTAATTTCGCCACGTCTCCAGCCGCCGCCGCCAACGGTTCGTATCGCTCGCGCGGGAAAATCAGATATGATTGAGTTCTCTGCATGTGTGAGTTACGAGGCATCGCTGACCTAAGCCTACGTCGTCATAACTGACATGGTAGATGAGCCGTCGCATCGAATATTCCGGCATGGACAGATTTAATCCGACTATGGAAGAGTACAATGGAAGATTCAGCATTTCTCCGACTTATTCATGGAAGACGGAGAAACCTTTGCAGGGTTCTTTGGGAGGACTACAAGATATTGCTTGACGATTTGCCGACATCCATCTAGACGGAGCATTCCACGAGAAGAGGCAAGATGGCGCAAGATCTCGGAGTTCTCCGGGGGCTACTGTTGGGGATATGCTATATGGGTATCCTCATAGCATGTCTCTTATCCGACTAACCCGGGTGGCCCATAGTCGGTAGCATGGCCTGTGGCCTGCTGGGCGGCCCAGTTAGGTGGATCCAGAAGGGAGGCCCATGCCGGATAAAGGAAGGCTACGGTGGAGTCACCAGCGTACCCGAAAGCCTTGGAGTACAAGATACACAAGACTAGTGATAGACGGTGTAGGACTCTGTAACCTGTCCGGCTAGGACTTTTACCTGTAACCCTAGGACCTGGCGACTATATAAGTCGGGCCTATGGGAGCCTTTAGGGCACAACCTAGCATCGATTCATACAACCTCGCACAGCGAAGATATCTCTGTAACTCGGCGTATTGCCCTTATAGTGATTTATAGCAGGAGTAGGATTCCGCCACCGTCGTGGGATCTGAACCTTGGTAAGTCAGACCTGCACCCGTCAACCGTCCGCCTTACCCCACGTCTCTAAACACGCATTGTGAGGACCCCTCCATGGCGTACTCGTCGGCAATACCACGACAAAATACTACTTCTTTAATCCAATGTAGCTCTAACATCATCTTAATCATACTATCTTGTGTCTACTTGACTCCAGTATCTAATACTCCAACTTCACGTTATATTCATGTGACTTGTAATGACTAATCTAGGATAACATATCTATACTAGGGTTCAATCATGTTTTGTCCACCAATGTCACTTATACATGATATAAGCATTTAATCTTGGTGACTAAAGCATGATCATTATAATCCTTTGATCCTTTATGGTTTAGGTTTCCAGTTGGCTAATCAAGGCTTTCATCAATACAACATTACAATTGTATTGTGATTATCTACTCAGTACCTCTAACTAAATGGAAGATATTACTTATTGATTATATATGCTTAATCCAAGAGGATTACTCCTGGTAACTATCTTCAGAATTCATCCTTGTAAACTTCCTTGTTACCATACAAATACATATTCTAGATAACTCTTCTATCATTTCAGAAGTAAGTTAACTCCATCAATTATCATATTGATCTTATTCTCTTCCAACACTCCCATCCTATAGATGATATTTAAATCTAGCATTACCACTTACCTCTTCTTACATATTTCTTTATAGGCCTTATGTGAATTCTATGATATGGTCAAGAGTTGATAGATCAAGAATTGATAGATTAAGAATTGGTGAATCAATAGTTGATTACTCAACATTGATAAACAACAGATATTGAGATAGGATTCCATAAGGATTGATATGGAAAGAAAGATATATGATGAATGATCTTGACTTGGTTTCTTTCCTACTCAATCTCACTAAAGAGTTAAGGTTAGGTATTACCATGATACTCATGGTATAAGTAGATGAGATTAAGATAGATCAAGATTTAGTTGTTACATTCCTATTACTTAAGTTATGTTTATAACTTAGCATTCATGAGTTGTGTAATGAATACTAGGATATGATTACTTAAGGATCAAATATAAATCATTAAGTGATGTATTTGGGTTTAACTTCTATTACATTTGATCTACCCTTAGATCAAATCTCCCTTACCCAAAATAAGGTTTAAGCAAAGGTCATACTGAAACTTATTGCAATCAACTTGATGATCTACTTCAATTCCATCAAGTTGAGAGAAGCTTCAATCACTTTGACAAGTTTTGTTCAAAAGTGCGAAAATCATTCGGATTTTCTATGCATGAATGCAATGCACACATATGGGTTCAGCTTATTTCTAAGCTCTAGAGATGGGATGTTACAAGAACATACCCCAACAGCTGTCCAGTAGGTACACCGAAGGTGCACTTTCCTGGATTGAGTTTGATCTTGTACCTCTGCAGATTTGCGAAGGTTTCGGCCAGGTCAGCGAGTAGATCGCCCTGGCGAGTGGACTTCACCACCACGTCGTTGATGTAGATGTGGATGTTGTGGCCAATTTGGCTTGCAAGGCACTCCTACATGCACCTCTGGTAGGTTGCTCCGGCATTCTTGAGGCCGAATGTCATGACGGTGTAGCAGAATGCTCCAAATGGCATGATGAACGCCGTCTTCTCCTCGTCCTCTACTGCCATTTTGATCCGGTTGTAACCAGAGTAAGCTTCAAGGAAACGCAGCGACTCCAAGCCCGCGGTCGAGTCAATGATTTGATCGATCCACGGGAGGACGAACTGCTCCTTTGGGCAGACGCTGTTGAGGTTCGCGTAATCGATACACATTCCAGGTCCCATTCTTCTTTTCGACCAGGACTGGGTTTGCCAGCCACTTGGAGTATTTGATTGGCCGTATGAAGCCTGCAGCGAGTAGATGCTGCACCTCCTCAGCGATAGCTCGGCGACGCTCTTCATTGAAGGGCCGCAACGACTGCTTGACGGGTCGCGCTTTGGGGTCGGCGTTGAGTTTGTGCTCAGCGAGTTCCCTCGGGACACCAGGCATGTCAGATGGCTTCCATGCGAATATGTCACAATTCTCATGTAGGAACTCGATGAGCACGCTTTCCTATGCTGGGATCATGCCTGTCCCAATCGTCACCGTCTGGCTGGAGTCGCCTGGGACCAGCTCGACGGAGCGCGTGTGCGTGGTGGCTCCAAACGCGATTGAGCCGCGGTTATCCGAGTTGGGCTATTTGAGTATTGTGGGGTCGTCATTGTCGACCCCACTCGTGTACTTGGCGAGCTCCTCCGCATGGTTGGCTTCTGCGGAGATGACAGCGTCAGCGAGCTCGACACACTTTGCCTTGCAGTCCGCGGCCATGTCAGGGTCGCCATGGACGGTGATGATACCGCACAGCCCTGGGAGTTTCATCGCATTGTACGCGTAGTGTGGCGCCGCCATGAACTTGGCGAACGCTTGCCGCGCCAAGACGCAATGGTAGGGGTTGTTGAAGGGCACCAGCTCGAAGACGATCTTCTCGGTGCGGAAATTCGCTGCTGTGCCGAAGTTGACTGGCAGCGTCATCTTCCCGATCGGGTACGCCTTCCGACCGGGGACGATGCCGTGGAAGGTGGTGTAGGTCATCTTGATTATCGACTGCGGGAGCCGCAGTCGCCTGAACGTGTCCAGGTAGAGGATGTTGATGGAGCTCCCGCCGTCCATCAGCGTCTTGGGGAGCCAGTAGTCGCCCACTTTGGGCTTGACCAACAAGGCGACTCACCCCGGATATTCGATCTGTGGTGAGTGGTCCTCGTGGCTCCAGGTGATCCGCTGTTCGGACCAGTTGAGGAAGCAGGGGACATCAACTTGGGACACCATGTTGACGGCAACGGCGCGGGTGATGACCTTCTTCTCGCGCTTGGTGCTGAACCTGGTGAAGGTGTGGAGCGAGCCGGCCTCGTTGCCGAATGCCCTGCCATTTGGCGGGTGGTTGTTGGGGTCTTCCCGTGCGCGTCGTGCCTTATCGATCTCCCTCAAGGAGTGGTAGTCGGCGGTCGTGTGCGTGGCGGGCTTCCCCTCCCTTCTGTGGAACACACATGGCTGGTTAAGGAGAGCCGCAGGGTTGAATTTCGGCCTCGCCTTGTAGTTTCCGCTGTCGCGGCGTTGGCCTCCGTCACGGCGGAAGCTCTTGGTGTCACGTGGCGCATAGCCGGCGTTGGCGACGAAGTCAACTCGCCCGTCACCGCTGCGCTTGCTAGCGAGGCGAGTGTCGATGTAGTGTAGCTCGGGTCGCCTCCCGTTGTCGTGGCCGCTTGGGCGGCGGTTTCCACCGAACTCGTTGTCGGTTTCTTGGTTCGGGTCCTCCTCCGCGTACCTCTTGGCGATCTCGAGGAAGTCTGGGATGTTATCGAGTGTCTTGTACACCCGCTTGAGCTTGGAGACCAAGGGCTCATAGCGGCACGAGGTCCTAAAACAGTGTATCGCCGTGTCTGGGTGGATGCCGGCCGCATTGAACCACCGATCCTGCCATCATTGGACCCAGTTGTGGGTCGACTCGCGGGTTCCCTGGACACGTCGCTCCAGGTCCTCGATGGTGGTGGCACGGGTGTAGGAACCCTCGAAGTGCCTGACGAAGGCGTCGCGTATATCCTCCCAGGAGTCGATGCTGTCCGCGGGAGGGTATTGATCCATTGCCGGCTCGCTCCCTCCATCATCAGGGGGAGGTAGCAAGCGCGAGTAGGTCGGTGTAGCCGGCGATTCCCATCACCATAAGGTACGTGTCCAGCCACACGGCCGGGTCATACAAGGGATCGTACTTCTCGATCTCCTTTGGCGCTTTGAAGTTCGCTGGATATTTTTCGCCTCGGATCATTGGTCCGAAGCACTAGGGGGTGACTCAGGTGAGCGAGCCCCTTGGCTCGCCGTCACGGCGGTTCATGAGGGTGTGCCCAGTCGTCGGGCTAGCGTGTGCGCCAGCTTTGGTTGTTGATGATGTGGGTCCGCGTGTCTACTGGCTGCCCATTGGCAGTGACCATGTTGTTCGTCGGTCGCGGGTCGTTGGTGGAGAGTGCCGCATGCGCGGGTCGTGGTTGGAGCTGCAGGGGCTCAGGTGGTGGGCAGTTGAGAGTATTTGCCATTGTTGGGCGGCCGCTCGAGGCTGCCCTGCTTCCTGATGAGCGGGAGTACATGCGCCCCCGCGAGTCGGTGCCTGCATTGTGTTGCTCGACGGCCTTGGCGAGTAGGGCCTTGGCGTACTGGATCTGAAGTGCGCCTTCCCCCGTCACGTTGAGGTTGGTGACCGCGGCTCGACTCGCGATGACGTTGTCCATCGGAGTGGTGAACAGCGGGAGGTCGTTCGCATCCCGCTCTTGCGGGGAGATCATGATCCTTGGCTGGTCTTGGGGGCATGCGACCGGGCGGTGGTGGGGGAGCGCTGTTCACTGTTGCGCCTGGTGGTGACCGGGCACTTCCTCCTGGTGGCGCGTTCTCACAAGCCACGCGGTCGGCCATGCGGGCCAGGTCGTTCTCGTCATCGAATTTCAGGGCGCAGCCCTGAACGGTGGGGTTCAGGCGTGACCTGATGCGGCACTGGTGGTAGAGCGAGAGCTCCTGCGCTGTTGCTTGCTCGAGGCAAAAATTTTCGCGCTCGGCTTGTTCCTTACGAACCGCCTCCTCCAGGTGTAGGCAGAGTTTCTCGACCTCCGTCGCCGTCGCGGTCGGCGGGATCGGTGTGGAGACGGGGTCTGGCGGGACGCTCACGCCGCTTGCCATGTAGGTCGCGACAAAGCGACCGGACCCGACGTTGAAGTTGCCGAAGTTCTCTGATCTGGAATTGGAGTCGAAGATCCCGAGGATGGAAGGATCCTTGAAGTCCCCCACGTTGGAGACTTGGGTGATGGAGCCCGCGGGTGACGCGGCGACAATGGATCCGGCGATTGACGCAGGGGACACCGAGTCAGCGTCGTCGTTGAGGGCCGCGTCGTCCGCGGCCACGCTGGTCTCGACCACGTTGCTGTTGGCCAAGCCGTACTCGAAGGCGACGTGATGGATTGTGCGGACCTAACTTTCAGAGAGCCGATCACGCGGTGGCGACTCGCGAATGCGAGACGATTCCTCCGAGATGATGGTGTCAGTGAAGCCGACGAAGAGGCTGATCGTGCCGACTGGCACGATCATGCTGTGCGTGATGGGGCGTGCCACCGGGACGTAGCTGCTCGGCAAGATCTGGAGGATCTCGCCGATGGCGATCATGCGGCCGGTGGCGATCGTCTGGTTGATTGGAAAGTTGGATCTCGCCGCATAACACATGTCTGACCGGCCAGGCCCCACGGTGGGCACCACTATCGTGGGAATGGCCACGGCAGATGGTGCAATCGGCAGCGAGTAGTAGAACAAGGAGCCATGGCGGCCAACCATCTGCGGTGCGAGATGAGGGCAAAGACACATGGTTTTACCCAGTTCGCCCCCCTGGAGGGTAAAGACCTACTCCTGCTAGATTGTATTGATGAGAGAGTACAAGGGCGAGCTCGGCAGCGAGTCGCAGGGGGTGTATGATGGAACGTAAGTTCTATGCGTGCCCTAGGGAGGTTTATATAGGGTCACCTCACTAGGGTTTACAGATCTACAACCGAGTTGGATAAGGACTCAGAGGGCGTTTGACCTAATTCGACTGGGCCTTCAGCTTCTAGTCGCCTGACTTCTTCTTGGGTCGTGATCCAGTCGCCGTCTTGCAGGCCCACTCGCTGGCAGCATGGTCCAGTAGGAAACGTCCTGCTGGGTATACCCCACTCGGCATATCCCCATCAGTATATAACCAAAACAAACTAGATCACAATTGCCATGAACAATCACTACTCAAACATCAACATAAAGATACAATAGATCATGGGAAAGTAAAATATTGCCTCATACATCATGTTTTCCAAGAGATTACAACAGCTATATGAGGGGATATCGCTGTAGATGGTGATCTAGAGGTGCCTCCCCAAGAGGGAGTGGCGGCTCCGGTGGCAGGGAGGCCCCAAAGCCTCCTATGGCAGCGACTGCCCTTGGGGACACTGGCCCCTTGGCCCTTCTTATTTCTTGGAGATGGTGCAGAAATGGAAGGGCTTCTCCCTCTCCTAGGGGCTGTCAAGGAGGGTGAATTTCGTGGATATGGGTGGATGCCTCCAAAAATAGGGTTTCCCCACAATATATAGTGGTGGAGGCTTCACCGGAGCCATCAGATCAATACCCTTGGATCCAAGGGCTCTTGGAAACCTTTAGAACCTTTATGGTGACTCTTAGAAAGACCCACAAGTCTCCAAATTCGAGATTTGACAGAATTGATCCCATATGGCAAGAGTTTGAGTCAACCATGTCACCAACTTTCGGAATCCCGAAACTGCTTATGTACCCTTCAGTAATAGGGGCTTTCCCAGAAAGTCATGGCTCCGTTTTGGACGATTTTTGACTCTAAATCGTATGGTTTGAAATTCCTCTCGTGCCCGTTGCTGCCAAAGACATTGAGCAGCCACTGCGACTGACCAAGGCACGTGAACAACAGAGTGTCCCCTGCATTCATCTTGTGCCAACACGTGAACTTCGGCCACCCATCCTACAGGCATAGATCCTCACCTCTCTTCACCAGCTTTATCCCCCATGGGGTTCCAAAGCGGCCAGAGAGGTACACCTTCCTTGGAAAATGAGGTTTTAGGAAGCTATTGAATGGACCTAGGATGTCGAGGAAGTCAGTCGGATCAGCTTCAAGCTTGTGGATGAACCTATTGAACATGTGCTTTTCTGGACAGGGACCGATTTTGCACAGCCTTCCCGGGTGGCGATGCTTGGTTCTCTTCTTGTTGATGCTTCTAGAAGGCCCAGCGCCGGTAGCCTCCTTCTTCTTCGAGTGGCAAGAACAAGGCTTCGTCTTCCTCCCGGATGCGGGGTCCCAAGCGACGGGAGGGGCTGAGGTATCTTGTTCCTCCTCCTTGATCTGAGCTGCCAGATCCTATCAGCAAGATTGTGGAAAGAATTAAAAGGGCCGCATCTTACATGATCTAGAACTATAGAGGCACAAGTAGTAGTACTTACACGGAAAAGCAGCTGGTATGCGCCCGACGCGCTGTCGGCGCCATGGACATGAAGGGAATATGCCCTGAGAGGCAATAATAAAGTGGTTATTATGTATATTCAAAGTATATGATAGATGTTTATTTTGCATGCTATAATTGTATTAATACAGAAACGTTAATACATGTGTGTTTAATAAACAAATAGAAAGTTCCTAGTTATGCCTCTCTTATAAACTAGCTCACTGATTAACAAGATGATCAAGGTTTCCTGATCATGGACATTGGATGTTGTTAATAATGATGTCACAACATTATCGGAATGGAGTGATGAACATACATCCGAAGTATAGCATTGCGATCAAAGTCATTGAGTTTATATTGCTATAACATCATATGAAGTAATCCTTAGACCATGAGATCATGTCAATCACTAACACTAGAAGAGTATCTTGATAACATCAAACGTCACACCATAACAGGGTGATTATAAAGATGGGTTTAGTACTACTAAAGTGTTATGTTGAGGCCCATGGATTGAGAGTGGAATTTCTTCATCCCGATGACGGATAGATATACTTTGGACCCTCTTGGTGATATCACATTGATTAGCTTGCAAGCAAGTGATTTGATCACCAGAATGTTACATCATGGGAACAAGAAAAGTGTACATGTCAGTAACGAGATCAAACTAGGTATGGAGATACCGATGATCGAATCTCGGACATGTAATATATCGCGAGACAAAGGGATTAAGTTAAGAGCGTAAAAGATTCTCACGATCACAAGAAAGTCATCGTTAAATGTGTGGGAGTCGGTATGGATCTCTAGGTCCCGCTTCTGATTATTGATCTAAGAGGGGTCTTGATCATGTCCGCATTATTCACGAACCGTAGGGTGACACACTTAAGAGACACCGACACCATTTGGAGCAAATAGTTTCATGCTGAAAAGAATAACAAAGCACAGGAATTTATTTCACTAGACACCGAAAATGTTTTCGGGTGAAATTGCAGAAAGTGTTTCTGCATGTGAAATGAAATACTAGCAAGGGGTTATATGTGAATGTTTGTCATTAAGGTAATTGACAAAATTATGAATAAATAAAAGGAGTTTTATTTAAAGAGAGTTTGCATTAAATTTGGTGGAAATTTAATGGGAATTTTGAGTGGGATTTTGAGTGGAGAAATTAAGGGGCAATTTTATGAGTGGAGCTTCCACCACATGAATACGGGAGAGTTGGGGGCACCATCCATGGCCGGCGGCCATGCCCCCTTGGGCTGGCGCCCTCCCCTATATAAGGAGCCCCTCCTCTCACTTCTCACTCACACCTCCTCATGAAGGATTTCTCTTCCCCTCTAGTTTATCCCCCATGGTCTCGGACTAGCGAGATACATGTTCCCGGTGGCTTTTCGGCAAGAAAGAGTTGTGCTTCCGCTGCATCACTGGAGCGAGGAGGAGGAGGTTGCTCGGTGCCTCAGACGTGTGTGTGAGCACGGATGCGCCAATAATTTGCGGCGCTAGGAATTCCTCTTGATATTGAGATCGGAATGAGTTCGTCTACATCAACCACGAGTTCAACCTTGTTAAGCTTTGTCGGTCTTCAAGGGTATGTTATCTATGGATGTATATACGCCCGTTGCTTGTATCTAGTAGATAGATCTTGGTACATAGTTGTTCCCATCATAGAATTTTTTTGTTTTCTATGTTGCAAACCCTACAGTGGTATCAGAGCCGGATCTATGCGTAGATGCTTTGCACGGATAGTACACATATGTATATGTGGGCGATGATGATCATGTTATTGCTTCTTAGTTGTACTTTTGATATTAGTGGCATAGTTGGATGAAGCGGCCCGGACAAACTTTACATGTCCTCGCACATGAGACCTGTTCCATGCTTGACATGCAACTAGTTTTGCATAAGTAGCTAGCAGGTGTCTATCTCTCCTACTATAGTAAATATCTGTCAACAATTTGGTTATCCTTGTTGTGGTTCATGTTCGTAGGTAAGAACGGTTCTATCTTCGAAATCCCTAAGCCACGTAAAACTTGCAATGGATAAATTAGAAGCGTCTAATTTAGATTGTTGTTGGGCTAGTGTCATGACATGGTGATGTTGTAAGTAAAAGTATGAGTCGATAATCTTACGACACACATAACGTGTAAGTTCCATAGACCTTGGCCTTACACATAGAGTAATGATGACGATCATATCATGATGCACATGATGGAGATCAAGTGCAAGAACCATATCATTTCACTTTTCACATGAGATGTTTGTTGCATCTTATATTGCTTGTTTGGCGTTTTACTAGCATAATAAGATGATCCCTCATTTAGATATCAAGATAAAAATGTGTTCTCCCTTAAGTATGCATCAATTATGTTTCATCGCTCCAAGACATCACGCGATGATCGGGTGTTCTTGGATCCACGATCATATTTCGGATGTAAGACAGTTTACACACGCGAATACTAAGGTTCTTACTTGGTGAGCCTAGCATGTGCAGACATGGCCTCAAAACACGGACCGAAAGGTTAAGCATGAGTCATATGAAATATATGATGCCCATTTGATGCTCGCCTTTGAAGCTACACCGACTCACATGATGATCGGACTTGGTGTAGTGGATTTGGTTCATGTAACCACCAAAAAGGCACGAGGGATGTCGTTTTTGAGTGGGAGTTCATTCTTAATTTTGGATTAGTTGAATTCAATCTATCATGAACTTAGTCTAAACTTTACAAATTCTGTTGTAGATGGCACCACCTACTTTTAATTTCAATGTGTTCATGGAGAAAGAGAAACTTGCAATGAATGGTAGCAACTTCACCGACTGGGCCATGAATTTGAGGATTCTCCTCTTTGCTGCACAAAAGCAATATGTGCTAAAAGCGCCGCTAGGCCCTCCACCACTTGATGATGCCCCTGACGAGGAAAAGAACGTATATCTAACTCGTCAGGAGGACCACAGCTTACTTCATTGCGGCATATTGTATGGGCTAGAGCTAGAACTTCGAAAGAATTTCGAAAACGGCAATGCCTTTAATACAATGGGTGAGTTGAAAATGATTTTCAACAACCATGCTTCTTGTCGGGGGGATAATCCCCGGGTGGGGAAAGCCAAGCACAAGTAGGCCATCCCCAGAAGGAACAGACCGTCTGGCCCTCAAGAAGGACAACTCCAGCTAGTTGGCAAACACCGCCCGACTAGGCTTATAACCTTCCAGGCTGGCCCGTCTAGCCGGTAGCCAGAAGAACCGGCCGGGTGGCCTCTTCCACCCGGCTCACCTCGGATTCGATGGAGAGCACAGAAGGGCTGACGATCCTTGCGGGGTATGCAGTTGGCTCTCCCTCGTCATTAGGAAAGCTGGCGTGCCGTCATGACCAGCGCTACCCAAAGAAGATAAAGCAAAGTGGTCGACTGACTGGAGAAAGCAGTCCAGGTGACCGTTAAAGCAAGGGTGACACCCCAAAGGAAGCCCAGGTGACTGCTAAAGAGAAGGATGACGCTAAAAGAAGGGCGGACTGTGTCCTGGCCCACCGGCTGGGCCCTGCAGCCAGCCCTATCCTATAAACCCATATCCAAACAGTAAACCCTAGGGCCCGACTTGTAGTCTGTCTCCCAAACCAGTATATAAGGGAGGGAAGAGCTGGGGTTCTAGGTAGGCAACAATAGAAGGATAGAAGTGTTGGTAGATAGTTCCCATCTTCCTCTAGATCTCGATAGTAGCTAAGAAAACAACTCAAGGAGCATCTGTATAGGGCATTTGCTCCCTCATATAGTTCATCTTGCAGGAGTAGGGGTGTTACCTCATCGAGAGGGCCCCGAACCTGGGTACGTCATTGTGTTTGCAGTTTACCGTGCCCAACCCATTGCGTGAGCCACCGATTGCATCCGAGTGTCCCTTCTTTGCCGTCCCTGATGGCACTGCCATGTTCCACACCATGACAGTTGGCGCCCACCGTGGGGCACAACGCTTCGGCTGGGATTATCTTCCACATGGGACTTCCGCTTGTTGCCGGTGAACGCGTGGCCTCTGTAACATCCCAAAAATATTAAACTTGGATCATCAAACTCTAATCATCAAAATTAGGGTTAATAAAAACTTCTCCAACTAAAGGTATGAAAGCATTCATATGTGTGTGTATTCAAAATTTGGATTCTTTTGAATTGCCATGGTTTTGTGTTTCTTTTCTTGTAAAATGATTCTTAGGTGAAATAAACATCATCTAAACAATCCCCACACTTTTCCCAAAGACAAACAAGTCAAAACAAATAAACTAAGTGAATGGTCACTTTGGCCAAATTAACTCCCATGCCTACTTTGTCTATCCCTAACTTTCAGAACTTAACAGAAACTTGTATGGATCTTTGCACCCCTTGATAGTACTCATAATAAGGTACCAAGGCCCACTTTGTGATCATCCAAAAACATTAAAATACTTAGTTTAAATGACAGTTAAAAATTGAATCTATTTCATATGGGAAGATCCCACTTTTTCAAAAACCACTCAAACAAACTCAATTTTCAAAACCCAAGCTCTTGCGGCCATTTCATCAAACACTTGGAGACAACAAATCAATTTGGCCAAACTTCACTGTTTTGAGCAGTAATTTGGCTAAGCATTGTTCACCATTGATCACACCTGTCTCCCTAGTGCCAAACAGTGCCTTGACCACCCCTAGCCCCTACCCTTTGCACCATGCCATGCCAACCTGAAGGAACCCTTGCCAGCCGACCATGGCTAGCTAGACAGAGCAAGCACCAAGCCTAAACACCATGTCTAGGACGCAGGCCACCGTCCACCGCCACCCCCTGTCCATCGCTCGAACCCTGCCAGCCACTGGACCACACGCTCAAGCCATGCCAAGCTTCGATGAGAGCATGCCGAGAGCGCGCCAGAGCGCCACCCTCGACACATGCCCACAGACCGCGCGCCGCCCTTGCCGTGTGCACGCGTGATCAGCACCACCCCACAACCCCGCAGACACGCTCGTTCGTCGCCGCACGGACCACGCGCGCTGTGCGCCATCAAAAACCCTGTCAGACCCGCTCAGAGCGTCGGAGCAGTCCGACCGATCAGCACCGCCCCACACCGCGCCACCACGTCGTTGAGCTTCGCCAGGAGCACACCACTGCCCCCCTCATCACCCACGCCGCCCTTTGTAAAAGCCGACCACGACGAGCTCAGCCTGTGCCCGTCGGTCCCCTCTCGCCACTATAAATAGAGGCCTCCCCCGCTCGATTTCTTCACACCACCTCACTCCCCACCTCTCACTGAGACTTCCCACTTCTTCTCGGAGCAAGGCGAGAAGCGCATCGCCGGAATTTGGCCAGAGCTCGCCGCGGCAGAGGAGGAGAAGAGCCATCGATTGGAGCCGCCCAGGAGGAGCTGCCGATACCAGGAGGATCGCCGTCGTCGACTTCGTCGTTCGCCAGCATCGCCAACCCTCGCCTGAGCCCCGGTGAGCCTTCCACGACCCCCACTGAGCCGCTAGGGTTCGAGCTCGCCAGTGACCTGTTCATCGATGACCCTCAGCCGTTGATCTCACTTCTAATCCAACGCACCATATCACCCCGTACCGCTTCGCGTGTTATGAGCCACTAACGGGTGGAACCCCCTGTCAGCTGAGCCCCGCGCTGCGGAGTGACACTGGGCCGGCCCATTAGCATCTCCTGCGCAGCCCAAGCGTTTGAATTTAGATTTTTCTATTTTAATTCAAACTCAGTTCTGTACCTAGTTTCAAAAATCAACCTAGATCGATTCAGTGAACCAAATTGCATGAAACCAATTTTCTTAGAAAGGTACTGAAATGCTTAATCCAAGCCCGTTGGATTCAAATCATTTGGATCTATAGATCAGCCTTGGTAAAAATAAAAAGTCAGAAGCTTTTCCGCATTCAAACATTTTTCAAATTTCAACCATAATAGCTTTTGAGTTGATTCCAACTCTCAAAAATCACATTTGATCATACCTTTAAGAATATATAAAAACATATGGGTTTACTTACAGAAATAATGTTCAACTAATAAAAGAATGCCATATAGGCATTTCTAGCCACTTTAATGATTTAAAATAAAAGGTTAAACCTTATTAAATTGTGACACCACTTTAAATCACATTCCCATGTTTGGTTTGGAGAATATAAAATCTTAAGTAGTTTTTCAATGAGTAGAAATTACTTTTCTAAAAATAAAATAAATAAGGCAAAGGCTTTAATCTGGTAATGTTAGTGATGATGCTAGATCATATATAGTACCCCTTTGTGTGATGATTGAAAATAGTTAAGTATTGTTTGGTAATTGTGTACCTCGTATTTATTCATAGACGCTAGTACCGACCAAGGATACGAGGAGGAAGGAGGATACTACGAGGAAGAAGCCGAGGAGAACTTCAACCACTGCTCTGCACAAGGCAAGCCTTACTAACCAAGTTGACCTATGCAAGACAATACTTGCAAGCTATTAACTTAGCAAGCTTATACTGATACTTATGCAAGCTAATACATGCTTGTTACCATACCCACTATATGCCTTAAGCATATGTGATCATACCCACTTGATAACCCAATCCTAGTTTTACTTGCAAGCTTTCTACTTTATTTCTTTATCAAAGATATTTCTTAGAGTTTACTTAAGTGACTTGTAGATTATAGGAGGATAATGGAAGGTTTCATAAAGAGCATTAAATTTGGCCTAAGCTAGATAATCTTGATGTCATCCCAAGGCATGAGATTGAACTTAGTTAAACCCCACTTGTTTACCATCCCTCATTAGTACTTACCTCCACTTGTAGATGCTAGTGCTAAGCATAAAACTTGATCAACTTTAGATGGGAGTACTTGGTGGAAAATGGTTACGAAAGCCTTAGAATGACGAGTCATTCTACTGAGATGTTTTGACATGTGATGATTTTGATGATGAAAATGTTGAGGCATGAGCCTTAGCCCTTTATAAAACTGATGGTTGTCTGGATGCGATACCATTCCAATTTTATCGTACAACCACAATACCCGAAAATTGGGTAGGGCTTGACTGGAAACTTATATACCTTAGTATGGGTTCCCTCACGACCAAGGTCCGAGCTGAGGCTACCTTGTGAAGATTGTCCACCTGTGCAGTACCCAAGATGATAGTTGGTCATGGTTGGGAGGCCAAACTCATAGGAGAGGTGCCTATACTAGGGCGTGTAACTGAAAGGTTAGGATTGATTATCCGCATACTGAGTATGGTGAATTCAGAATTTGTTCCTGACGGATGTATCGAATGTTGTGGTGAAAGTGTACAATCTCTGCAGAGTGTCAAACTATTCGAATAGCCGCGTCCGCGGTTATGGATAGTTGGAGTGGCCATACTGTTCCCTCGTCAGATGTTTTCAAAATGACTTGCGAAATGAATTGAGACTTTGACTTGACCACAATAGAGTTGTGATATGAAATTCAAGTTCCCATTTAGGTGTTATAAAATTTCAACTAGCTTTCTTTGCTTTTGAACTTAGTAGAGGTAAATCTGGCTTTTTGAAAAACAACCCTAGAGCTTAGTATCCTACTACAAACCCCCCCCCCCCCCCTTAACTTGTTAGCATTAGTTTGCGAGTACTTAAAGAGTACTCATGGCTTTGTCCCTGGCTATTCCCGTGGCCAGACTATGAAGAGGATTACCAGGATGATGGATCACAGGAAGGTTACGACAACTAGGATCATCTCCCATCGTCAGCATTTCCTGTGACCCCGAAGATGGAGCTTCACCTATGCTACCTTTATTATTACGTATTTCCGTTGCTTGAATTGTATTAAGACTGGATCATGAGATCCTTATTTGTGTAAGACCTTATTTATGGTTTGTAATGGATGATGTACTATGGTATCCAAATCTGTTATGTCTCGCAAAAATGGTAACCCTTGGATTGCGATGTATGGCATAACAGGCATCTGGGATTAAAAATCCGGGTGTTGACAGCCTCCGACCTCATTCTCATGTTCGGCGCTTTCGACTGCGTTGTCGACAACGCCGCGTGCTTTGCCGGGAGACATCCGCGTCTACGTCGCCACTGTCTCTGAGGTTTTCCCTAGCGTGGTCACCCCCGTCTTCGACGTGCCCCTCGCCCACGGCCCAGCCGTGGTGAGTGGTTGCGTCTAAGTCATGGTGGTAAACGCCCGCGAAAACCATCGTCCACCTCAGGAGCGCCGGAGGGAGGAGAGAACTCCGTGCCCGAGCAAGAGCAAGACCTGCTCACTGCCTCCATCCAGCACTTGTGCGCTCTGGTCGTCATCGAGGCAGACCCGGCAGCTGCCGTGGCCGCGCTCGAAGCTACGCGCCATAAGCTCCTGGAGGAGGCCACCAAGGTCGCGACTAACCAGCGTCAGCTGAACGCCACCGTGCATGAGTACAACACGGCCCATGGCTTCATCAGGAAGATCCAGCACCGGGGGCGCGACCTAGCGTCAGAGTTGGACCGTGCCGCCGATTCACATGCAGGTGTGGCGCAACCCGTCTACAGCACCCCCACCAAGAACATGAGGGCAGCCGAGGCGGCAGCCGTGGAGCTGAAGCACCTCGAGGGCGAGGAGCTTCGTCGCCAGCAGGAGCGCGTACAGCTCCTCGTCGCCACCGCTAACAAGTAGCAAGCCGAGGGCACCCCCATCCAGATGGGCAACTCCCAGGACATCGTCATTTGCAAAGGCGCGGACCAGACATCGCATGGGGGAAGCAAGAATCAGCAAGCATCTTCCCCAGGAGGAGTCGGACAAAATAGCCGCCCACGTGGCGAATCCGGCAACCGCGGCCGTCACAACCGAGATGCCGCCACATCTAGCGTAAGCCGCGCTCCGGCAGCAGGAGCTTCCCAAGGGAAGAAGACACGCGACCCGAATGAAGGAGCAGACACGAACAAGGACCCGCCTGCATCACGCATGAAGGGCCGGCTTGGCCCCTGAGAACCGGCTGATGCGCGCGAGCGCATCGACCTCCTGGTGCAGTCACGCACGCTGGAAGAGGAAAGTCCGACTGGCCCGAAGTGTTTCAGCCCGCGCATCCGGAATGAACCGTTTCCGAAGGGTTTTTCTCTTCCAAGGGATGCGCCAAAATACAATGGCACAGTCAAGCCAGAGGATTGGTTGGTGGACTACACCACCGCAGTGGGAATCGCCAACGGAAACCTCTGCCTGGCCGTCCGTTATGTCCCCCTCATGCTCGTCGATTCGGCAAGAACATGGCTCAACAGCCTCCCCGATAACAGCATTAACGCCTGGCTGGACTTCGAAGAAGCGTTCATTCGCAACTTCACCGGAACATACAAGCGTCCGGGTCGACCCCGCGAGCTCGCCCTCTGCGTGTAGGTCAAGGACGAGTCCGACCGCGCCTACCTCACCCGGTGGACTAGCATGCACAACTCATGCGAAGGGGTGCGCGAGCACCAAGCGATACACTTCTTCACCAATGGCTGCCGAGATGGCACCATGAAGTTGCCGCAGAGCCTGCACGATGTACAGAAGTTCATCGGGTGCCCGGCCTCCCTCAGCCGGTTCGTTAGCCGGCTGGGTGAGAAAGCCCTTCCCCTGTACCAGCTGATGAAGAAGACGGACAGGTTCGTCTTGACAGCTCAGGCAGACGAAGCTTTCCGGGACCTCAAATGCATGCTCACCTCACCGCCCATTTTGGCGGCGCCAACGACAAAGGAGCCTATGCTGATGTACATCGCTGCCACAAACAGAGTGGTTAGTGTGGTACTGGTAGTGGAAAGGCCAAAAGAAGGGAAGGCCCAACCGGTCCAGCGCCCCGTATACTACCTGAGCGAGGTACTATCGCTCTCCAAGCAGAACTACACCCACTACCAGAAGCTGGTGTATGGCGTGTACATGGCCGCCAAGAAACTCAAGCACTACGTCCAAGAGCACTCCATCCGGGTAGTAGCATTGGCCCCGCTTGCGGAAATTATCGGCAACAAGGACTCCACCTGGCACGTGGCAAAATGGGCCATCGATCTCGCTGCGCATAACATCTAGTACGAGCCACGGACAACAATCAAGTCCCAAGCACTGGCCGATTTCATCGTCGATTGGGCGAAGACACGGTACATGCCACCAGTGCCTGATTCAACTTACTAGAAGCTATACTTCGACAGCTCCAATATGCGAGGAGGACTCGGAGTCGGAATCATGATAACCTCGCCAAAAGGCGACCGACTAGAGTACGTCCTCCACATCCACTTCAAGGCATCCAACAACGTCGCCTAATATGAAGCGCTCATCCACAGTCTCAAGATGGCCAAGCAGATAGGCATCCAGAGGGTACTGTGCTTTGGAGATTCAGACCTGGTGGTGCAGCAGGTATCCGATGAGTGGGACGCAAGGGACGCAAACATGGCTCTCTACCGTTTCTTCGTCCAGCAGCTATGTGCCTGTTTTGAAGGATGCGAGTTCCACCATGTACCTGGAGCCAACAACGAAGCCGCTAACGCCTTGGACAGGGTTGGCTCAACAAGACAGGCCATACCTCCTGGAGTCTCCCTCGAACACCTGCGCAAGCCCTCCATCATTCCGTCACCAGAATCCGACTCCATCGTACTCAACGCAGATCCAGGAACAGCCGGTGCCGTGCTGCACCCGGAGACTGCCGCGCCGCACCCGGGGACTGCCTCACCGCATCCGAGGACTGCCTCTCTACACCCAGGGACCGCCTCGCTGCACCTGGGGACTGCCGCGATGCATCCCATAGTCGACACCAGCAAGCTACCACCCGAAAAGCCTCCCGACATTCCAGAGCCCGCCATTCGTGAGGAGATCAAGCTCATCATGCAAACGATGCACACCATTCGGGAAACACCCGACTGGGAGAGGCCGTTCATGAACTTCTTGGCCAAAGATGAACTCCCGACGGAGGAAGTGGCAGCACGACAAGTGTGGCAAAGAGCAAGCGCCTACACCATCATCAACAACGAGTTGTACAAGCGCATCGTCGGGGGCATCTATAAGAGATGCGTAAGACAAGAGGAGGGAACCAAGATCCTAGCTGACATACACCAGGGCGAATGCGGCCACCACGCTTCATCAAGGGCAATAGCAGCCAAGGCTCTCCGTCACGGTTTCTACTGGCCCACAGCGCTGAAGGACGCTGAGGAGTTGTCAAAACATGCAATGGTTGTCAGCGATTCAGCCAGCTGAAGCACACACCGTTTGCAACACTAAAGACGATACCAATCACCTGGCCGTTCACAGTCTGGGGGCTAGACATGGTTGGACCATTCAAGACAGCTCGATCCGGCATGACGCACCTACTCGTAGCCGTGGACAAGTTCACCAAGTGGATCGAGGAAAAGCCCATCAAGAAGCTAGACGGAGCGACGGTGATCAAGTTCTTCACGGACATCATCATCCGATTCGGCTACCCGCACAACATCATCACAAACAATGGAACCAACTTCATGAAAGGAGTTTTCGCTCGCTTCTGCGGAGATAAGGGCATCCGCCTGGACCTGGCATCAGTCGCGCACCCACAGTCCAACGGACAGTGCGAGCGCGCTAACGGACTGGTCCTAGCTGGAATCAAGCCAAGGATGATCGAACCACTCATTAGATCACCCGGATGCTGGATAGAGGAATTGTCGGCCGTGCTCTGGAGCCTACGCACCACCCCCAACCACTCAACCGGCTTTACACCGTTCTTCCTTGTCTATGGGGCAGAAGTACTCCCTACAGACATCCAGTTCGACGCACCCCGCAAGCATCTACACGGAACAGGAGGCCAAAGAAGCGCGAGAGGACAATGTGGACCTTCTCGATGAAGCGCGAGAGTTAGCTTTGTCCAGGTCAGCAATCTATCAGCAAGACCTACGCCGATACCACGCCAGCCGGATCCGGCCTACCTCTTTCCGCGAGGGAGATCTGCTGCTGCCTCTGGTCTAGAGCATAAAAGGAATGCACAAGCTGTACCCACCATGGGAAGGCCCATTCATCGTCAGCCGGGCGCTTCACAACAATTCATATTATCTGATCGACGCCTAGCAGCCGGTGAATAACAAGGTAGATCGCTCGGACAAGGAAACATAACGCCCATGGAACGCGAGCCTACTCCGGACATTTTACACTTGAGCAAGAAGTGTATGTATCTCCCCTTTTCATGTAATAAATGAACAAGCTTAGAAGCCTCATCGTAGTACCAAGGACTTTGTCCCAATTTCGCGTACCACATTCGCCCCCGTACCGGCTGGCCCGGACGCCCATGACTCCTATAGGCAGCATAATATTGCACAAGGTGCCTAGAGAAAACTCTTCGGTTCCGGCTTCAGACCACAAGCTGGCTGTCGACCTGGCAAGAGCGAATCTCAAAGCACACACCTCAATAAAATGCCAGTGCAGAAGACAGGGGCGCCTAGGCGAACTGGTCGCGCCTACACGACTTAATCCAACAACAACGAACCAAAGTATCGCGAGGCACGCTAGCTCAGCCTCTCCTTCGGTTCCGGCTGTAGACAGCAACCCGGCTGGCAGCCAGCAAGGGTAGCGCTCAAAAGGCTAATGCTCGCTGAGAAAAGGGGAGCTGCTAATGGCCTAGCTCGAAAGGGCACGTCTCCTTGTTTCTTTTTTTGTTCAGTCCTAACTACGAACGGATACATGCATAATGAAACTAACCCAAAGCAACGTTGTGTCTCGCACGACACGAGCCACAACTTGGCAGGAAATATGAAGGCAAAGAGCTTCGACCCGGCTGGCTACCCCAGCCAGCCCGAACCTCGGGGACTACACCCATTGGGCGCTCTCCCGCGCACCCATCAACATAAGTAAATGTGGCAAGGAGCTTCGACCTGGCTAGCGACCCCAGCCGGCCCGAACCTCGGGGACTACACCAAGTGGGCGCGCTCCCGCGCACCCATTAACCCAAGTCAAGGCGGCCAAAAGCCCCGACCTGACCGGCCACCCAGCCGGCAACAATCCCAAAAACCATAGTTAATGAAGGCATATCAACAAGCAGACGGAGTGTGCTCAAGAATTGAAGAGGGCACCACGAGATTTAAGCAGAACATGAAGGTTCCGCGCTCAATTCAAAGTCTGATGTCAAAAATTCATCAAAATGTAGCACCAACAAAAGACGAAGTTTACAAATACACCCGACATCCCGGGGATCAAGGTTCAGCGGCAGGAGCGACAAAGGAAGCATCAGTAGCTGGAGCAGGAGGCGGACTGGCAGGAGGGGCGCCAGAGCCAGCTACAGGAGCTTGGCTGGTGGAGGCAACATCGATGGGATTCCAGGGCGTCGGGGTCCAGTGTAGCGGCAGCGGCTCGGCGGGGTCGCGAAAATCACGCTCCAGGTCCACGTAGGTGCCAATCTTCACCCCGCAGGACCGGATCACCGAAATACTATCGCGAAGGCCCTCGTAGCTCGTCCCAAGATGGAAACCACGTGTGAGCACACCGAGATCGGCCCCAGGATACCACAAATTGACCAAGGCCAGAGCCATCGCCACACCGCCTCGGGCCGCCCATTCCTTGTGGATGTCCAGGACGTCGATTCCATGAGACTAGGAAACCGCCAAGCTGGCGATGTCATGCACATCACCTGCATCCGGCCAGATGTAGTGGAAGAGGTAGTTGGCAACAACACAGAGACCATTGCTCTCTTCCGCCAGCACCTTCACCAGATCCAAGGCGGCCAGGTCGCGTCCGACATCCTCCACAGACAGCTTCTCCAGGGCCATCTCGGTAGCCTTAGGGTAATAGCTGCAACCAAGGACAGGAGTGAGCATCAGGACTAGACCAAATTAACCACGACACAGCGGAGGGTGGAGGCAGAAGAAATTACTGATGACCATCTCCGAGATGCTCTAGAGGTGCTGAGTCAACTCCCCCTCCTGGGAGCGAAGAATCTTGATCGTCTCCTCCTATTGGGCGGATATCGTCTCAAAATTCTTCGACGCCTCTGCCCGGATGTCAGAGGCCTTCTTGCCCCACTCCACGCTAACCTCGAGCTGATGCTTGGCCGTGGCAAGTTGATCGAACTGCGCCTGTTGCGCCTTGTTCGATTCCTCTAGCCGGGCAACCTCAGCCTTGAGGAGCTCCACCTTCTTCTCCTTGTCCAGGATCATGGTTGTAGGAGGATACCCGATGGTCAACAAAAAACGGGAAAAGGGAGCCAATCGCCAAGACAGATCTAAAGAAGCAATCTTACAACCAAGATCCCGGGTGTTCTTCACTGACTCCGAAAGCGCTCTCTGCAGCAAGAAAACCGAGTAAGAGACGGAACAAAAAACCGGCTGAAAAAGGAACGCACGGAAAAGATAACCGGGAGAGACATTTACCTCCATCAAAACAGACAAATTTTTGGCCTCTCCAAGGCCCTTTTCCAATCCCTCAACCAGGTGGCGAACCTGATCGAGTGCGACAGGTGCCGTGCCCGAGAGCTGGGCGAGAATCGCACCCGGCATCAGCACAACTGGAGCTGGCCTCGAGCCGGTAACGACAACCTCGTCATCATCTGTAGCCACATCCGAAGGTGTGGCAATCACCAACTCCCTCCCAGCCGGCGCGGAGGCGCCCGGCTGGCCGCCACCCGCTGCAGCCGCCTGCATGGCCCCAGCCTCCTCTGTCACCTCCGTGATCACGGGCCCGGCGAAGCTGCCTGGAGCATCGCTCCAAGTCGGGTTCACGCCAGCCCCAGGACGAAGGAGGGAGGTCTCCGGGTCCTGAGCAGTCGCAAACAGCTGCCCCAACCACGAGGACATGGGCGCCTGATGCAGCAACCCTGTGGTCGGGGAGCCCTGAGGGACCCTGGGTGGAGACGGTGTGGCGGGAGTGGTCGACGCGGCAGGCGCAGCCGGGTCGGATGCAGTCGACGCAGAAGCAGCCGACGACCTCACCGTCTCCTTAACCACCAAAGGAGGGGGAGGAGCAACGATGACAACGCCACCATCGCCAAGTGACATCGCCTCGCTGCGAGAAACGAAAAATAAGAGAAAGCTCCAACAAGAGTAGCAAAACAGCAAGGGAGATGCAAGAAGGACGCTAACCCGACGACGGACGGTGGAGCGACGAGTTGGCGCCCCCGGCGCGTCCTTTTCTTTTCAAATGGAGCGGGAGCAGCAACAGGTGCCGCCCTCTTCCCCCGGGATATCTCCGCGGGTTTCTCTCGACCGCCCTCCTCGTCGGTGACATCGACAGCAACAAAAACAAAGCCTCAAACCACAACCTCACGAGCCAGGACGAGAGAAGGAGATGCAACCGGCAACTTACCATAAGGATCCGAGGGGCCGTCGTCCGCCCGGATGGGAAACCCTTCGGGATCCGTCTAGGGGTACTTCTTCGGCTTCCTGTCCGCCAAGAAGGACGGAAGCGAGAGGTCACCCATACCGTCTTCGGCTAGCTTCGCCATGAACAACTACTCAAAAAGGGGAGCATAAGGCACCCAAGGAAAACTAACAACGATGAAGAGAAAATGCAAAAGAACTAGAGGACAACTCACCCGGGGTGACAGGCGACCGCTATGGTACGGCGGGCAGGAGTACGCCCAGGTTGCCTCCATACGGAACTTGGAGATCATGGAGACCCAGTCCCGCAGGTCCTGGTAGGGCACCTCCTTCCGCGACGTCCTCGTCGGATCATCAGCGGTCGACATATGGCACATCTTGTGCGACCGGCTTCTGCAGCGGAAGCACGCGACGCACCATCTACGATAGCGTGATGTCCTGGGCAGTAAGCCTCTCCGTCTCCACCATCGCCTCCACCCGGGTGGCCATCTGGTCGAGGTCCGCCGAGGCGCCCATACCTTTCGTCGACCAGCCCTTCTGCGTTGAGGGCACGTTGATGCAAGGTGGAAGGCAGATCCAGTCCACCTCTGTGGTGTTGCTCACATAAAAATATGAGTGCTACCATAGCTTGATGGTGTCGGGAAGCTCGAACCACGACATCGACGAAGAGGGCCCCGGATAAATGGCGCGGCAGCCCGTTTGCGTCAGGGGACCGTCCTTGGCGGTGTTCTGGGCCTTGAAGTGGAAGAACTTGAGGAAGTTCGCTACCTCGGGCCACACCCCCAGGTACGACTCGCAGCATGCCATGTGGTGCGACAGCTGCGTGATGGCGTTGGCGCCCAGATGATGGAGTTGGAGGCTGAAGAAGACGAAGAGATGGAGGAGGAAGGGGCTAACGGGAAGGCCGAAGCCGTGGGCAAAGTGTGCAAGGAAGATGACGCGCTCCTCGGCCCAGGGTCCGGCACCCGCTCCCCCTCCGGCGCGAGTCGGTGCTTCACCAGCATCAATGAGCCGGATACTTGTTGACGAGGTCGTCGGTCACGAATGACCCACACCAACCGCCGCGCTGCTCCGGCAACATATCTGCAGGAGGGGCGGCCGTGGTGAACGGTGTCTCCGGCGGCGGCAAGGAAAAGGTGTGCAAGGAGCAAGGCGCGCTGGAGCGGAAGATAAGATGAGCCGGAGGACGAAGAAGTGTGGGCATCGTTCCCCCTCCAGGGCCCTATTTATCCCCGCTGGTGGCACCGTCGCCCCCTCGGCTCCCGCACGACGCGTGGTAGCCAGGCGCCACGGCTGCACGACATTTCGGCTTTGGATCCTTTGCGCCATCATAACCACCCTAGAAGATCCACGGGCATTACTGGGAGACGAGGCATGCGCGCTCGCCCCGAGAAACCGCTGCTGCAAGTTGCGCGTGCAGTTGCCAAAAACTGACGCAGCGACGCGGAAGTCCAACTGACACGACGTGCACCAGAGAAGTAGCGTGGGTGACGACATCAACAGCGTCATCAAGCTAACGTTTCGTCTCCAGCTACGCCAGTCGGTCCCTGCCTTCGCTGTCTACACCCAGTGGGCGACCATTGATTCCGCAGCCGGTTAAATCCAGCCGGAAAGCAAAAGCAAAAGCTGCAGCCGGATGCGGTCAAACAATCACTTCAAGACGAAAAAAGAGCACGCAAGATCTTACCTGCCAGCCAAGCTCATACGTGCTCGGGGACTAGTGTCGGGGGGATAACCCCCGGGTAGGGAAAGCCAAGCACAAGTAGGCCGGCCCTAGAAGGAACAGGTCGTCTGGCCCTTAAGAAGGATAACTCCAACTGGTTGGCAAACACCGCCCGGCTGGGCTTATAACCTTCCTGGTTGGCCCGTCTAGCCGGTAGCCAGAAGAACCGGCCGGGTGTCCGCTTCCACCCGTCTCACCTCGGATTTGATGGAGAGCACAGAAGGGTTGATGCTCCTTGCGGGGTACGCCTCTGGATCTCCCTCATCATCAGGCAAGCTGGTGTGCCATCATGACCAGTGCTACCCCATGAAGATAAAGCAAAGTGGTCGGCTCACTGGCGAAAGCAGCCCGGGTGACCATTAAAGCAAGGGTGACGCCCCAAAGGAATCCCGGTTGACCTCTAAAGAGAAGGATGACGCTAAAAGAAGGGAGGATTGGGTCCTGGCCCACCGGCTGGGCCCTGAGGCCGGCCCTGTCATATAAACCCATATCCAAACAATAAACCCTAGGGCCCGATTTGTAATCTGTCTCCCCTGACCAGTATATAAGGGAGGGCAGAGCTGGGGTTCTAGGTAGGCAATAATAGAAGGATAGAAGTGTTGGTAGCTAGTTCCCATCTTCCTCTAGATCTCGATAGTAGCTAAGGAAACAGCTCAAGGAGCATCTGTACAGGGCATTTGCTCCCTCATATAGTTTATGTTGCAGGAGTAGGGGTGTTACCTCATCAAGAGGGCCCCGAACCTGGGTACATCGCTGTGTTTGAAGTTTACCGTGCTCAACCCATTGCGTGAGCCACCGATTGCATCCGAGTGTCCCTTCTTTGCCATCCCCGATGGCACTACCGTGTTCCACACCACGACACTGCTATAGAGAGTTATAATGCTTCAGAAAATTTCTTTAGCTGCATGATGGAAGAGAACAGATCTGTTAGTGAGCATGTACTCAAGATGTCGGGTTACACCGATAAGCTTGTGTCCTTGGGAATAATGATTCCCATTGAATTAGGCATCCATCATGTTCTCCAATCTCTGCCACCTAGCTATAAGAGCTTCGTGATGAACTATAACATGCAAGGCATGAAGAAGTCTCTCCCCGAGCTTATGTCAATTCTTAAAACTGCAGAAGTGGAGATCAAGAAGGAACATCAAGTGTTGATGATCAATAAGACCACCGGTTTCAAGGAAGACAGAAAGGGTAAACAGAAGGGAAACAAGGGCGGCAAGCCGGTTGCCGTACCTGAAAAGAAATCCCGAGTTGGCCCTAAGTCTGATACCGAGTGCTATTATTGCAAGGGGACTGGCCACTGGAAGCGCAACTGCCCCAAGTATTTGGCAGTCAAGAAGGTCGGCAAGGAAAATAAAGGTATATTCGATATACATGTTATTGATGTGTACTTGACTAGTACTCATGGTAGCAACTGGGTATTTGATACCAGTTCATTTGCTAATATTTGTAACTCGAATCAGGGGTTGCAGAACAAGCGACCACTAGCAAGGGGTGAGGTCAAGATGCGTGTCGACAATGGATCAAGCGTTGATGTGATCGCTGTCGGAACGCTACCTCTCCACTTACCATCGAGATTAGTTATAAACTTGAATAATTGTTATCTGGTTCCAGCACTGAGCATGAACATTGTATCCGGATCATGTTTGATGCGCAGTGGTTATTCATTTAAATCTTAAAATAATGGTTATTGAATTTATATGAATGATATATTTTATGGTCATGCACCGATGATGAATAGTTTATTTCGGTTGGATTTCTGTTGGTTTTTCCTCAATGCTTCACAAAAGCAATATGTTGTAGAAGGTCTGATAGGTGACGCTCCTGCTAGCGATGCATCTCAGTATGAGCGTAATGTGTATGACACAAAGCTTAATGACTACACTCTTATGAAATATGCGATCCTTGTGTCATTGGAGCCTAAACTCCAAGGATGCTTTAAACTTATCAATGTTGATGCTATGGTGAAGAAACTCAAAGCCATGTTTGAGAGCGAAATCCATGCTGAGAGATATATGATCTCTAGCGAGTTCTTTAGTTTAAAGATGAAGGAACACAAATCTATGAACGATCACGCCATGATGATGATTATGAGATATGTTCAACGTCTTAAGGCACTAGGATATGATATCCAGGTTGACCTTGCAATGGATAGAGTTCTGCAGTCGCTCCCACCCAGCTACAAAGAGTTTGTACTGAATTACAAGAAAAGTGGTGCGATTGGATCACTCACCGAACTTGCTGCCATCTTGGTAGCTATCAAAGTACAAATAAAGGATAGGCATCTGGAGTTGATAGTCGATAAGATCGAATCCTCTAGAGAAAGGGTCGTGGCCAAAGCAAAATTCAAGATGGGCAGCACTTTTGTTGTACCTAAGAAAACGGTCAATGGAGGTCCTAATCCTGGTACTAAATGTTTTTACTGCAATGAATTGGGTCACTAGAAACGGAACTGCCCCAAGTATTTGGCAGACAAGAAGGTTGGCGAGGCAAATAAAGGTATATTTGATACACATGTTATTGATGTGTACTTTACTAGTACTCGCAGTAGCACCTAGGTATTTGATACCGGGTCGGTTGCTAATATTTGTAACTCGAATCAGGGGCTGCGGAACAAGCGACCTCTATCAAGGGGTGAGGTCAAGATGCGTGTCGACAACGGATCAAGTGTTGATGTGATCGCCATCTGAACGCTACCTCTCCACTTACCATCGGAATTAGTTATAAACCTGAATAATTGTTATTTGGTGCCTGCACTGAGCATGAACATTGTATCCGGATCATGTTTGATGCACAATGGTTATTCATTTAAATTCGAAAACAATGGTTGTTCGATTTATATGAATGATATATTTTATGGTCATGCACCTGTGATGAATGGTTTATTTCTATTGGATCTCGATAGAATTGTTACACATATTCATAATGTTGATGCTAAAAGGATTAAACTTAATGATGATATATCCTCATATATGTGGCACTGCCGTCTAGGTCATATTGGCGTTAAATGCATGAAGAAGCTCCACTCAGATGGACTTTTGGAATCACTTGATTTTGAATCATTTGATACATGTGAGTCACACCTTATGGTCAAGATGACTAGAACGCTGTTTTCCGGTTCAATAGAACGGGTGACAGATTTATTGGAAATCATACACTCTGACGTGTGTTGTCCAATGAGTGTGTCGGCGTGAGGTGGATATCATTATTTTGTTACTTTCACGGATGATTTGAGTAGATACGATTATATCTACTTGATGAAACACAAGTCTGAAACCTTTGAGAAATTTAAGGAATTTCAGAGTGAAGTGGAAAATCATCATAATAGAAAGATCAAATTTCTACTGTCCGTCTGTGGAGGTGAGTATCTAAGTTATGAGTTTAGCACACATATGGAAGAGTGTGGAATAGTTTAACAACTCACACCTGCCGGAACACCATAGCAAAATGGTGTGTCGGAACTTCATAATCGTACTTTACTAGATATGGTTCGATCTATGATGTCTCTAACGGACTTGCCACTATCATTTTGGGGTTATGCACTAGAAACTGCCGCATTCACTTTAAATCGGGCACCATCTAAATCCGTTGAAAAGACACCATATAAATTGTGGTTTGGAAACAAACCTAAGCTGTCATTTCTTAAAGTTTGGGCATGTGATGTTTATGTGAAGAAACTTCAACTGGATAAACTCGAACCGAAAGCGGAAAAATGCGTCTTCATAGGATACCCTAAGGAAACTATTGGGTATTCCTTCTATCACAGATCCGAGGGCAAGGTTTTCGTTGCTAAAAATGGATCCTTTCTAGAGAAAGAGTTTCTCGCAAAAGGTGTGTGTGTAGTTGGAAGGTAGAACTCGAAGAGGTTGTAAAACCTTCTCTTCATAGTATGGCGAGTAGCGCAACGCCGGAAGCCGTTCTGGAGTTGACTTCACCAAATGAAGAGGGAACTAATTATAATGATCATGAAGCTCCGAAAGAGAATACTACCAAACCTCGCAGGTCTAGCAGGACACATGCAGCTCCAGATCTATATGGAAATCCTGTTATGAATTTCATGTTCGATGAAATTGATGACCCTGCGACATATGAAGAAGCGATGATGATCCGGGATTCCAACAAATGGCAAGAAGACACAAAATCCGAGATGGAATCCATGTACGAAAACCAAGTTTGGACCTTGGTGGACTTACCTCACGACCGAAAGGCCGCGGAGAATAAAATGGATTTTCAAAATAAAAATTGATGCTGATGGTAATGTAACCGTCTATAAAGCTCGACTTGTCGCAAAGGGGTTTCGACAAATTCAAGGAGTTGACTATGATGAGACATTCTCTCCCATAGAGATGCTAAAGTCATTTAGGATTATGTTAGCAATTGTTGCATATTTCGACTATGAGATATGGCAGATGGATGTCAAAACTGCGTTCCTTAATGGCAACATTGAAGAAGAGTTGTATATGGTACAAACAAAGGGTTTTGTTGATCCTAAGGATGCTGACAAGGTATGAAAGCTCCAACGATCCATCTATGGACTGAAACAAGCATCCCGGAGTTGGAATCTCCGCTTTGATGAGGTGATCAAAGAGTTTGGATTTACTCAAACTTATAGAGAGGCTTGTATTTACAAGAAAGTGAGTGGGAGTGATGTGGCATTTCTGATATTATATGTGGATGACATATTATTGATCGGAAATGATATAGATCATTTAAACGGTGTTAAAAGTTATCTAAATAGCAAATTTTCAATGAAGGACCTAGGTGAAGCGTCTTACATATTAGGCATAAAGATCTATAGGGATAGATCTAGGCGCCTAATAGGGCTATCACAAAGTACATACCTTGATAAGATTTTAAAGAAATTTAAAATGGATGGAAGTAAGAAGGGGTTCTTACCTATGTTGCAAAGCAAGACATTGAGTAGGACTCAAAGTCCGGCTACGGCGGAAGAAAGAGAGATAATGGACAAAGTTCCCTATGCTTCAGCCATAGGCTCTATAATGTACACCATGCTATGTACAAGACCAGATGTGGCACATGCTATTAGTTTAACTAGTAGATACCAATCTGATCCAGGATCGAAACACTGGATAGCGGTCAAGAATATCCTTAAGTACTTGCGAAGAACTAAGGATATGTTTCTCGTATACGAAGGTGAAGAAAAGCTCGTCGCTAAGTGTTATGTCGACGCTAGATTTTACACAGATACGGATGATTCTAAGTCTCAATCCGGATACCTATTTATCATGAATGGTGGAGCGGTTAGTTGGAGGAGTTCCAAACAACCCGTGGGGCTGGGATCAACAACGGAGGCCGAATATGTTGCTGCTTCGGAAGCGGCTCAGGAAGTAGTTTGGATGAAGGAGTTCATAACCGAACTAGGTGTGGTTGCAAGCGCATTGGACCCAATGGTGATCTATTGTGACAACAATGGTGCCATAGCCAATGCCAAAGAACCAAGGTCTCACAAGAATTCCAAGCATATTAAGCGCCGGTTTCACTCCATCCGCGAGCATGTCAAGGATGGAGATATAAATATTTGTAAAGTACACACGGATCTCAATGTAGCATATCCGTTGACTGAAACTCTCCCTAGACAAAACATGATCAACACCAGAACTCCATGGGTGTTAGATTTATCACCATGTAACTAGATTATAGTCTCTAGTGCAAGTGGGAGACTGAAGGGAATATGCCCTGAGAGGCAATAATAAAGTGGTTATTATGTATATTCCAAGTATATGATAGATGTTTATTTTGCATGCTATAATTGTATTAATACGGAAACGTTAATACATGTGTGTTTAATAAACAAACAGAAAGTTCTTAGATATGTCTCTCATATAAACTAGCTCATTGATTAACAAGATGATCAAGGTTTCCTGATCATGGACATTGGATGTTGTTAATAACGAGGTCACAACATTATTGGAATGGTATGATGAATATTCATCCGAAGTATAGCATTACAACAAAATTCATTGAGTTTATATTGCTATAACATCATACGAAGTAATCCTAATCCTTAGACCATGAGATCATGTCAATAACTAACACTAGAAGAGTATCTTGATAACATCAAACGTCACACCGTAATAGGGTGATTATAAAGATGGGTTCAGTACTACTAAAGCGTTATGTTGAGGTCCATGGATTGAGAGTGGAATTTGTCAATCCCGATGACGGATAGATATACTCTGGGCCCTCTTGGTGATATCATATTGATTAACTTGCAAGCAAGTGATTTGATCACTAGAATGTTATATCACGGGAACGAGAAAAGAGTACATGTCAGTAACGAGATCAAACTAGGTATGGAGATACCAATGATCAAATCTCGTACATGTAATATATCGCAAGACAAAGGGATTAAGTTATGAGTGTAAAAGGTTCTCACGATCACAAGAAAGTCATCGTTGAATGTGTGGGAGTTAGTATGGATCTCCATGTCCCGCTTCTGATTATTGATCTGAGAGGGGTCTCGATCATGTCTGCATTATTCGCGAACTGTAGGGTGACACACTTAAGAGACACTGACACCATTTGGAGCAAATAGTTTCATGCTGAAAAGAATAACAAAGCGCAGGAATTTATTTCACTAGACACCGAAACTGTTTTCGAGTGAAATTGTAGAAAGTGTTTCTGCATGTGAAATGAAATACTAGAAAGGGATTATATGTGAATGTTTGTCATTAAGGTAATTGACAAAAATCTTAATAAATAAAAGGATTTTTATTGAAAGAGAGTTTGCATTAAGTTTGGTAGAAATTTAATGGGAATTTTGAGTGGAGAAATGAAGGGGCAATTTTGTGAGTGGAGCTTCCACCACATGAATGAGGGAGAGGTGGGGGCACCCTCCATGGCCGGCGGCCATGCCCCCTTGGGCTGACCCCCTCCCCTATATAAGGAGCAATCCTCTCACTTCTCACTCACAACTCCCCGTGAAAGATCTCTCTCCCCCTCTAGTTTATCCCCCATGGTCTCGGACTAGCGAGATACATGTTCCCGGTGGCTTTTCGGCAAGAAAAAGTTGTGCTTCCGCTACATCACTGGAGCGAGGAGGAGGAGGTTGCTCGGTTCCTCAGAAGTTTGTGCGAGCACGGATGCGCTGCTAATTTGCGGCGCTAGGACTTCCTCTCGATCTTGAGATCGGCAAGAGTTCGTCTACATCAACCATGAGTTCAACCTTGTTAAGCTTTGTCGGTCTTCAAGGGTATGTTCTCTACAGATGTATATCCATCCGTTGCTTGTATCTAGTAGATAGATCTTGATACATAGTTGTTCCCATCGTATGAATTTTTTTGTTTACTATGTTGCAAACCCTACAGAACATGGCATGCGTGCTGGTTCCCCATCGGCGGCATACGGGATCTGAAGAGTATTTTTCTTCTGGCCTACAGATTGATAGGTGAGAGTATAAAAGGAGGAAAATAGGCGACTAATTTGTTTCAAAAAGGAAATTTAATAGCGTACTGGGGTTCCCGAGGCCACGACCGCGTGCATGCGCCTGTTGGATTCTTTGCTGCTGACTAAAACAGGCTCCTAAGTTACTGTCCACCTCGTGGCTCTGCTGAACACCTATCTGGGTCAACAAAATTATCTACTAGCACTAACTGCTTCTGCTTTGCGGTGACCATGCATGCTTACAAAACAACAAAAAACTGCTGTCGTGTCTACCCATGTGAACCTAAACTAAACAAAGTACACATATATTGAGGATATGCTTTATCCCCCGTACCATGCTATCTTTTGAAATATTTTTCTTGTATTGTGTCAGGTTTATTACAGAATCCTAATGAAACTGCCTATCTTAAGGTTATTTCGCACGTATCTCAGCGTATAAGATGGCGTGCATCTAGGGGGAAGCTATCCCCCTGGCACCAGACTTTTAACCACTCCAAATATTGCCATATTGAGCTATTTCCTTCTATATTCATCTTTTTCCTACAAAAGAAAGTGTAAAACAAAAAATTGTGAACTTTTGTAACTATTAGTAGGTTAGACCCAATAAATATAATTAAGTTGCAAAATAATAATCATTTTAGCATAATAAACTATAAAGTTCATGTATGCATTTTACATGTATCAACATTCCAAGCTTAACCCATGCTCGTCCTCAAGCATGGAGGTGATAAAACTAAATATGGACTTTGGAGTTTATTGTTTTGCTTCTTTTTTCATTGCCACACAAAGTTCACTAGGTTCAATCTTTAAGGAATAACAACAAGCAAGTGAGTTATAAAGTGATATCTTTCGCAGTCTACAAACATGCTCAATAATAAGTAGACTCGTGTTCAAAAAAATAAGAGGTAAAATAATACCTTCGATCCAGATTCACAGATGTAGTATAATAGCTTTTTTCCTAAAAGACCTATGTTTAATAGAACCTTGGAAAACAATGCTAAAGGGAAATAATAAGGACACGTCTACAAGACTTTGTTTCTTTGTTTTACCTTAGTTTACCGGACCAATCTAGTTTAATTTTTATAGTGGGTTGAATCAATGGATGGAGATAGGTCAGGGTTGAAGATCCACATGCAGCTGCACATCATATGGAATAAAAGATAATAATAAACATAGTTATGTGTAATGTTTAAATAGAGATAATCTCTTATAGGCAACACATCCTAATATACTAGAGCCCCTCTGATGTAGCGGGCATAGAAATAGTCTTTTAATCTAACCGAGTGCACACCGGAGCCACGCGTTGCAAACTATTATTAAATAAAGATCACTGATTAAAGCATTAAGTGATGATGTTGTTGTGATCCAGAATGGGTCGCTAAGCGAAGACCATACTACCCTTTCTTTCATTGGGGTTCCTATAAGATCGTATCTATCCAAGTATCTCACCTCAAGCCTTTATCAATCTATGGGATCTTGGATACCTATAAGTCCACAGATCGAGACAAGAGACAAGGAAACAAAAGATACAAATCTTAATTGCAAATAAAATGCAATAATCCCATGATTAGATGCACGTAGTTGCTGCGAGGTTTCTTCCCAACCCGTAGCCCATGGGGACTACTCACTCATAACAAATAGATCAAGGATAGAAATATTGTGAAAAATACTTAGATTGAAATCGAATATTCTTATAATAGTCATCAAATCACAAGGAGATATAAAGTACAAAGCAATGGCTATGGCTAATGGAGGGATGGATGAACAATAGATGAACAATGCATGAACAATGGCGTGGATCTTCTTTGGTGTTGTTGTGATGAAATCTAAGAATGGCAGCTCTCTGGACGGTGGCTGGAGCCTCAAAATATATAGACATCTTCATGAAGATTGTAGGGTTTGACGAGACGAAGCCATTGCCATCCAAAGACGGGAGACCGTGACAAGGGCTCGCTGCGCCTCGTGAGTGATCCCCGAATTTGCTTCCCAATTACTTGGTCGTGTGGACTTCCTCAAAATCATTTATTTTGACTCCTGATTTCGCATTAAAAATCATGATTTCCTGCACAACATAATTCAAAGTAAGGTTTTTCATATATTTGCAATTATTAGTCATTAGTGGCAAGGATTGAGAGTTTCTTGTCAATTGATTGACTAAAAACAATGTTTAAACGCAGAGAAATATGGCAAATATTGGAGCAATGATACGTCGGAAACGTATCTATAATTTTGATGCTCCATGCTTGTTTTGTATCTACTTTGCTTTGCTTATCTACACTTTGAGGTGTTTTTTACATGTTTTATGGTACTAACCTACTAACAAGTTGCAATAGTGCTAGATGCCTATTTTGTGCTGTTTTTGGTTTCTGAAAAGTTAGTAAAGAAATATTCTCGGAATTGGACGGGACAAACGTCAAAGTCAATTACTTTCCGTGGGGAACAAGAAGTCCAGAGAGGAGCCGGAGGGGCCAGACCCACCCCAGGCGCGGGTGGGCTCTGCCCCGCACTTGGCTAGGGTTTGGCCACCTAGGCCGCCGCCTCGGCCTCCCCCTTCGCCTATAAAATGAAGGAAATATGCCCTAGAGGCAATCATAGAGATGATTATATTTCATATGTATCCATGAGTTATTGTAATGTTCCTTGAATATCCATATCAGGCAACTTGTATTGATTGGCAATTATGTGAATTATTTGTGAAACTCATTACTTGTATGGTTATTTAATAGTTGTCCCTAGTCGGAGTTCATGTGAGGACACACGTGAATATTAGACTAGCACATCGATTGGTTGATGACTATGTTTCGCAAGTCATAGACATGGAGATGTCAAACCAATGATGTGGACACATGTTATGAACATGGGGTTGGACTGACCCAACTTGAGACTGGCAATTAGACTTGCAGCTCTCTCTACACATCGTGTACATTTTGTCCTTAGACCTGAGATTGTCGCATGTAATTGAGATGTGGATCGACGTACTTTGGGGCTATCAAACGCTACTCCGTAACTGGGTAGTTATAAAGGTATTTTTCGGGTTTGTCCTGAAGCATGCTGCAAGGCATGGTCGATCAAGATGAGATTTGCCCCTCTCTACTTGAGAGAGATATCTCTGGGCCCCTCGAGTGATCGGATCCAGAAATGCATGGCCGTGCTACATAAGGTTAAGAGTTAATCTAGTAAAGGGATTCCGAATCACAGTATCGAGAAAGGGAGGTCAGATTGGAGCTAGACCAAATATCGTGAGGCAAAGGGAAAGACATGTACTAAACCTTGTGATTGTTCGTCTAATATGATCTTTGTACGCGTTTAGGAGTTGGCACGTCTTGCTAGAGCCGCTACCAACTATTGGCAGAATAAGTGTATTTGTGTCATGTCTATACGTATATGAACCTATAGGGTCACACACTTAAGGGACTGGAAGCCTAATGAGGATTGGATCCGAATTAGACTAGGCTTAGACTACTAATGGGCTGCTAATGTATAAGCCCACTAGGGACGCCTATATAAGAGAGGGTGGGGCGAGCTGACCAGGGTGAGACCATTCCACCCAGCCGCCACTCCTCACGCCTGTGTTGCACGCGCGGACCTAGCAGTCCGGCGTCTGACGCTTCCACCCCACACGTGTGGATACCTCGGAGGTGCTGCATCTGTGGCACTTGGACGAGCCGCGCAAGGGGAGCTGCTCGTGGGACGAGGACGAGGAGGAGACGTAGAACATCTACACTGCCTCGACGCGCTTCATCAATTTCGTAACTGCGCGTCTAGTGGTAATCCTGTGATCTATGACAACAGTAATCCTGGTTTACGCGGTAGATATTTTTTGATTTGTGCTAGTGTAGCCTACCCGTATCCCTTCAGTGGTATCAGATCCGATGCTGTTCAGTTATAGGTTCGGGATGTTTGCATATGGTGATATGCATATTGATATGAATGATGTGATAGTTTATATTGCGGTGGTTCGGGATTGATCTATGATCTTTCTTTCCATGATCGTGATTCTGAGGTTGTCGAACGACTTACCCCTACCGGTCGGTTTCTGCCATCGGGGTAGACAGTGACACATAAATCCTGTTGAATCACGCGAAGATCAATATGATTGATCGAATCAGAACCTAGATCTAAAATTGATGTACCGTGATCAAAGGAGTTTGATCAGATCGGAACAATATACGGTTTATGGTAAATTTCATTTGCCGATCAAAATCCTTAAAGAAAATTGTGTAGATTTGATCTCTAATTTTTCATGGTTTTACCCCCTTAATCGTAGCCCCTTTTGTATCTCGTTAAGGTAACTAGGTGCTGCGATGTCACATGATCCTGTAGAATGCGATTATATGCATAACTTGTTTTTGCAGGATGTATGTGATCAGTATGGCCCATATATGTATGTGATGCATGTATGAAATTTTGCATGACCTGCATGTCGTGAGTAGGGCAACATGGCTGGAGCCATATGTGTTGTCAATTATTGTAATGGCCTGCGTGCCAACTTGTGATGATCCCAATACTATGTAATTTTGATTGCTAGCTGTTAGGAGTAATAGCTTGTATTAGTTCTTGAAGGACTTATCACTTGGAAGATGGCTCACATGGAACATGAAGATGGAGATCATCATGGTGGACAGGTTCTATGGCGATGGAGATCACCATGAGAAAATGGGCCATACTATGTCACATCTATGTGAATGCTATTCTTATGTGTTTTACTACTATGCATGCTTAGATGATAGAAGTAGAACGATCCCTCGGAAAGTTTAAGTTAAACCATGCCCTCCCAACCAAACCATGCACCATCATATGCCCTGTACAATCGTTGGTGGGCCTATGAAATTAGGGTGCCGTGGTTTTCCTTGGCTGGATGGGTTTGTATCGGATACCTACACGCATAAGGGTTGGTGAGCTTGACAAAGTCATCTTAACAGTTAAGGACCTTGGGGCATAAAGGTTGGGCGCCTAGTTTTGACATAGAGATGTCACCCAACAACAAGAGTCATATGTGATATGATTAGCAAGTGTTGCTTACCGATTTACCTTGTCTTCTAGCAGTGATACTAAAGCTCACTAGTCGACTTGTTAATTGTGGATCTTGAATCACTTAGTATCAATAGAGGGATATTGATTTAAGTGGGAGTATATGCTATTAAATTGTTTAATATGTTTTACTCTTTCATGGTTACATGGCTTAGTATTTTGCATGTTTTCTGTTGTAGATCAATGGCACCGAACACTACATCACCTTTTTCTTTGCGTTCGATTCTTGACAAAGATAAACTAAATGGAACAAACTATTCGGACTGGGTCCATAACCTGAGAATTGTTCTCAGGTCTGATAAAAAAAACGGTTGGATACCCAATCCCCGATGAACTCATTGATAATGCATCTGCTGCCCTCAAGAATGCCTACAAGAGAGCATGTGATGATTCTCTTGAGGTTAGCTGTCTTATGCTTGCATGCATGAAACCTGAACTCCAAAAGAAGTTTGAGGATCAGGAAGCATACGATATGATCATCGCGCTTAAGGACATGTTCCAAGATCAGGAAAGGACTAAGAGGTACAATGTTGCCAAGTCCTTTGTGGAATGCAAGCTGGCAGAGGGAGCAGCTGTAGGCCCCCATGTGATCAAAATGGTTGGTTACAGTCAGACTTTGGAAAAGCTTGGTTTTCCACTAGGCCAAGAGTTGGCTACTGATTTCATTTTGGCGTCTCTTCCATCTAGCTATGGGCAGTTCATTTCGAACTACCATATGCATGGGGTGGAGAAGGGCCTTAATGAGTTATGTGGGATGCTAAAAACAGCAGAAAGTGACATGAAGAAGTGTGCAGGGCATAGCCATGTGATGGTTGTGCAGAACAAGCCTAGCTTCAAGAAAAAGGGTACTTCTTGGAAGAAGAAGGCAAGGCTAAGGATATGATCCCCAAGCCTGCGCCCAAGCAAAAGGCTGGACCTGTAGAAGACACTAAGTGTTTTTTTTTGTCATGAACATGGCCATTAGAAGAGAAACTGCAGCAAGTACCAGGCTTCTTTGAAGAAGAGTGGAAGTAAGAGTCCTTCCAACTCAGGTACGCTTGTTGTAAATGTTGTGGACATTCTTCTTGCTGATTCCTATGTTAACTCTTGGGTATTTGATACCAGATCGGTTGCTCATATTTGCAATTCGGTGCAGGGGCTAATAAGGATAGAGAAGTGCAGAAAGGCAAAGTGGATTTTCGCGTCGGAAATAAAGCAAGGGTTGCTTCATTGTTCGTCGGCGTCATGCAACTTCACCTTCCGTCAGGATTTATTATGGAGTTGAATAATTGTTATTACATTCCTAGTATGGGTCGAAACATTTTATCACCTTCATGTTTGATGAGGGATGGTTTATTCATTCGCGAGTGCAAACAATGGTTGTGTAATCTCTAAGAATGCTATGTTTATGGCTAATGCTCCCATTGTGAATGGGTTATTTATTTTAAATCTTGATGATGCATCTGTTTACAATGTTAGTGCTAAAAGGCTTCAGCCTAATGATTTGAGTCCTATCTATTTATGGCATTGTCGTTTGGGGCATATAAGTGAAAAGCGCATGAAGAAGCTCCATGGTGATGGTCTTCTAACTTCGTTTGATTTTGAATCATACGATACATGTCAAGCTTGTTTACTTGGAAAGATGACCAAGTCGCCTTTTTTGGGTTTACCCGAGAGAGCGACAGACTTGTTGGAACTCATACATACTGATGTATGTGGACCAATGAGCACGACACCCAGAGGAGGATATCACTACTTCATTACTTTTACTGATGATTTCAGTAGATATGGTTATGTCTACTTGATGAAGCATAAGTCTGAAACTTTTGAAAAGTTCAAGGAGTTTCAGAGTGAAGTAGAGAATCAACGTGGCAAGAAAATAAAGGCCTTGCGATCTGATCGTGGAGGTGAATATTTGAGTCACGAATTTAGCGATCATCTTAAGAGTTGCGGAATTGTTCCACAACTCACGCCGCCCGGAACGCCTCAAAGAAACGGGGTCTCTGAACGGCGCAATCGAACTTTGTTGGACATGGTTCGATCGATGATGAGCCAGTCGTATTTGCCATTGTCATTTTGGGGTTACGCTCTAGAAACGACAGCTTTCACACTTAATAGGGTACCATCTAAATCCGTAGTTAAGACACCATATGAGATGTGGACTGGAAAGAATCCCAGTTTGTCTTTTCTAAAGATTTGGGATTGTGATGCTTTTGTCAAGCGACTTCAGTCAGACAAGCTAACACCCAAATCGGATAAGTGCATTTTCGTGGGATATCCAAGGGAAGCCTTAGGGTATTACTTCTACAACCAAGAGGAGGGCAAAGTGTTTGTCGCTCGTAGCGGTGTTTTCCTAGAGAAAGAGTTTATCACAAAGGGAACAAGTGGAAGGTCGGTGCAACTTGAAGAAGTTCAAGATGAGCCAGTTGGGGATGCTCTACGAGTGATGCTATTGTAGCAGAACAAGTTGAGGAACTCGTGGCAACAGAAGCACCACAACCACGAAGGTCAGCGAGGCTCCACGAAGCGCGAGAATTATTATTGTTAGACAATGATGAGCCTGCGACCTATGCAGAAGCGATGGTGGACCCAGACTCTGAGAAATGGCTGATCGCCATGAGATCCGAGATAGAGTCCATGGGAGACAATCAAGTTTGGAACTTGGTTGACCTGCCTGATGGTTTTAAACCCATCGAGTGCAAATGGATCTATAAGAAGAAGATTGATATGTATGGAAATGTTCACATCCATAAAGCTCGACTTGTTGCAAAAGGTTTTCCACAAGTTCAAGGAGTTGACTACAACGAGACTTTCTCGCTCGTAGCGATGCTTAAATCTATACGTATAATTCTAGCCATTGATGCACATTTCGACTATGAAATATGGCAGATGGATGTCAAGACGGCTTTCCTAAATGGAATCCTAACTAAGGACGTGTATATGATGCAGCCCGAAGGTTTTGTCGATCCAAAAAATGCTGGAAAGGTATGCAAAATTCTAAAGTCCATTTATGGGCTGAATCAAGCATCTCGGAGCTGGAACATTTGATTTGATGAAGTTGTAAAGGAGTTTGGCTTCATCAAAAACGAACAAGAGCCTTGTGTTTACAAGAAGGAAAGTGGGAGAGAACTGGTATTTCTAATCTTATATGTAGATGACATATTGCTGATTGGAAATGACATTCCTATGCTCGAGTTTGTTAAGACCTCATTGAAAAATAGTTTTTTGATGAAGGACTTGGGAGAAGCAGCATATATTCTGGGAATCAAGATCTATAGAGATAGATCAAGGAGGCTAATTGGATTAAGCCAGAGTACATACATTGAGAAAGTGTTGAAACGGTTCAGCATGGAAGAGGCTAAGAAAGGGTTCTTGCCCATGTCTCACGGCATTAAACTCAGCAAGACTCAGTGTCCTTCGACTACTGATAAGCGTGAGCGCATGAGCAGGTTTCCATATGCTTCGGCTATTGGATCCATCATGTATGCAATGATATGTACTCGCCCAGATGTTTCCTATGCTCTAAGTGTTACGAGCAGATACCAGGCTGATCCAGGTGAAGGTCACTGGACAGCGGTAAAGAACATCCTTAAGTACTTGAAAAGGACTAAGGATGTGTTCCTAGTTTATGGAGGTGAGGATGAACTCAGTGTAAAGGGTTACACAGATGCGAGTTACCTTAACGACTCAGATGATTCGAAATTGCAATCAGGTTATGTGTTTGTCTTGAATGGTGGTGCTGTGAGCTGGAAAAGTTCCAAGCAAGATACGGTGACCTCCTCTTCAACAGAAGCTGAATATATTGCTGCCTCAGAGGCTGAAAAGGAAGCTGTTTGGATTAGGAATTTTCTGATCTCTCTCGGTGTGGTTCAGGGCGCGTCCAATCCCTTGGACGTTTATTGTGACAACAATGGTGCTATTGCACAAGCCAAGGAACCTAAACAACACTAGAAGAACAAACTTATTCGCATGCGTTACCATCAGATTCGTGAGTTCGTTGAGGATGGTAGTGTCATGATATGCAAAATACATACGGACTCAAATGTTGCTGATCCCTTGACTAAGCCTCTCCCGCAGCCTGCGCATGAAGCGCACACAAGAGCAATTGGTATTAGATACATTTTAGATTGACTCTAGTGCAAGTGGGAGACTGAAGGAAATATGCCCTAGAGGAAATCATAGAGATGATTATATTTCATATGTATTCATGTGTTATTGTAATGTTCCTTGAATATCCATATCAGGCAACTTGTATTGATTGGAAATTATGTGAATTGTTTGTGAAACTCTTTACTTGTATGATTATTTAATAGTTGTCCCTAGTCGGAGTTCATGTGAGGACACACGTGAATATTAGACTAGCACATCGATTGGTTGATGACTATGTTTCGCAAGTCATAGACATGGAGATGCCAAACCAATGATGTGGACACATGTTATGAACATGGGGTTGTACTGACCCAACTTGAGACTGGTAATTAGACTTGCAGCTCTCTCTACACATCGTGTACGTTTTGTCCTTAGACCTGAGATTGTCGCATGTACTTGAGATGTGGATCGACCTACTTTGGGGCTATCAAACGCTACTCCGTAACTGGGTAGTTATAAAGGTAGTTTTCGGGTTTATCCTAAAGCATGCTGCAAGGCATGGTCAATCAAGAAGTGGATTCTTTTTGGCATTGTTGTTTTGCTTCTTTCCTCTCTTTGCTTTTTTCTTTATATTTCTCTTTTTGCTAATTTGCTTTTTGGGAAGGCCTAGCCTCTTCATACTCTCTCTTATCACTTTTGACATTATAATTATATGGAGGATTTTTTCCCTCATCTTAGCGGTGGTACCCCTTCTATGGAGGGTTTTTTGCCCTCGTTTTAATGTATGCATCCTCTTATTGCTTTTTGGGAAGGGTTACTCTACGCCCAATGAGTTTGTGGTCACCCCACAACTAAAATCTCTATGACAACCATAACCATAAGAGCAATATAATTTGGAAGCTAAACAAAACAAGGCACATGAGAAATATACTTGGAATATCATTAATGTTATATAGGTATGCATGGTGTACGATGTGGGAATTGGATTTAAGGGTATTTGGATAAACAAGCTTTGCTTGTATAGGAATTTTTGGGCTAGCAAAAATATCTACATGTATGCCATTGGATCCATAGTGCCCAACATTTATCATCACACAATGCTCTTTAGTATTAAAAATCAATGTATATGAGAAAAAGGTATCACTAAATAAGGCACTACCAAATTATTATTCTTTAAAGTATTTGATCTAGCAACACTAAGCATGACTTTGAATTTTAGCTTTTTGCTTCCATTCCCTTTTCTTTTGATAGCACACAACTCATTCTCATCAAGAAATTTAATCATGAGATAGATTGTTTTAGTAGATATTTCCTAAGCATGAAAAACATATATGATGGCGGCTTCATTTATTCTCAAGGCAACATGAAACTATACATAAAACTAGATACAGACGCTCCAAGTTTCTACAATCATTCTATGTTGCTCAAAAAACAAAATTTAGAGGTTTGCAAACCGAGAGTTTGATAGGTCTAGTGGGGTGCCTTGGGCATCCCCAAGCTTATGGTATTCACCATTCTTGGATAACTCTTAGTGTGGTGTTCCTCCATTCCTGGTCAAAAAACTTCAACACAAAACTTTCTCTCATTTCTTTTCTATAGGGTGACATTAGTGGTACAAAGATATAGTGGTAGATGTGATAAAAGCCCCAAATAAAATTTGTTTTCAAATTTCCATAGAGTTAATTAAGTGGCCAATATCCATAAAATATCAAAAGACTCAAAAGAATCAAATCAAACTCAAAAAGGCCACTCTTCCAACAAAAGACAGATTTTGTCCCAAAAAAAAGCAGCTACAGAACGTATTTATTTCACCCACTAAAACATGTCAAGAATTTTAGCCAATTTTTTTTCTTATAGAGGATGAGTATTTGTAACTTGAGTATAAAATTTAGCTCAATGGGAGTTACAGAAAAAAATCATAAAAATTATTTGGTAAACAACAGTGTGTAGAAATTTTCAACTCCAAATATATGTTTCAACTTTTCACATCCAAAATGGGTAAAACTTGGTACTTTATTTTTGTATATATTAAAGAAAATATAAAGCTTTTATTTTAACACAGACCAAATTTCGAAAAAACCAAAAACCTAAAAGAATAAAAAAGAATCAAACAAGAAACAAGAAACAAGAAATAAGAGAAAGCAAAGAAGAAAGCAAATCCTTTTGTAGTTTTGTTTTTCTAGAAAGGGCAAAGAAGAAGCAAAAAGAACCATATAAACATAAAATATTTTTAGTATTTTGTTTTTATAAAGAATATGCAAAATAATATCTAAACAAAAAAGGTAATTCAAACATGGTTTCCACAAACATACAAACAAAAACATGAAGGTAAAACTAAAACATGAGTTTGGAATGATATTACTTGAAATAATTGAAAGAAGAGAGGGATGCGTGGGCATCCCCAAGCTTGTGGTCTTTCTAGTTCTTGTACTCTACTTCTTTCTCATCATATCATGTCACTCATCTCAAACAAAGAAATATTTTCATCTTCATGTTACTTCAATGCCTACAAAATGGTTACTTCTCCAAACAAATGATATAATAGTTTCTTCCATGATTCAAACTTTAGTAATTATTGGGAAACCATTTTATTAAAGGAGATAATATATTACAAAAGAGACACCTTCATATTTTGTTTTTATGTGGGGAAAGTTTTAATGATCTAGACTTTGCAATTGTTCCATTGGCATAAACAACACATGCTCAAGGTCGACCCCAACTTGTCCATTGCTAATCCTTCTCATTTGCTCTCCCAAATTTTATATTTAGTTAAAATATTAAACTAATTTTTAAATAACAGTAGCTAAAGTTATTTTACATGTTACATGGATATCAAGGTGTGCTCAAATAGAGTAGTATTTGAAAGTATATGGAGCACACCACAAAGCACATAGACATTAACATGTAAGTCTAACTTTCTTCCTATGCATTGGAATTTTATATAAGAATAAATAGCAGCAAGGTTGTGGTATCCAATGCACATAATAATCAGTAGCTTGCATAAATAGAATGGAAACATAAAGAGGGTTTTTTATCTCTTCCTCTTTCATAATTATTGCAAGCATCAAAAGCAAAATTAATCTCATAGTTTTGAATAGATTCACCATATAAAGACAAGTCATTTAATGAGCATAATGGATCATCTAACTCAATTATATCACTTTCATCCTCCCATATATTAGACATAATTATTCCACTTAGAGGACTACTAGGCAATGAAAGATCATCATCATTAATAAGAAGAGTTGTTTATGGGAATTTGTGTGTTACCCTTGTTGAGAGTAGGAGATGGGTAGCTAATCTATTCTTCCTCCACTTTTTATTCTTTCTCTTTTGTCTCCTTTTCTTTGGGATGCATGGGCATCCCCAAGCTTGGCCTTTTGTCATATTCTTCCCTAACACTTTCATCATGATTTTTTACATTCAAAAAGTTAGTGCTAAGGGAATATTCAAGCTTTCAACATATTTTACTAGCACATCATATATATCATTGTGAGCCTTGCGAAAAGAATCCATAGCATTATCCATTATCCAATTTTGGGGTTTTTAATTTTATATGCAAGATACTAAAAATAAACTAGCAATGCAAACAAGAATAGAAGCCTAGCGCTACTCTCCCCGGCAACGATGCCAGAAAAGTATCTTGATAACCCCCAAGTGCAGGGGATGACCATAGTACAATTCAATAAGTATTTGAGTGTCGAACCCATGAGGAGCTGAGGGTAAACTATCTATTCTCTAAAGACCTATAAACCACGTATATGGCCTTCTATGCAAATCTAGGATCTAGTGAGTTTGTGTGTGTGTGTGTGTGTGTGTGGTTATTTTACTATTAACTAGAAAATGGTAAATTGTTGGATATAAATATTATAAGAAAACTATACCAAATAAAATAGATCTAGTGAAGTGGAGTGATGGCAAGTTTTCTCAAGGGAGTAAATGTTTGGGAAAATTGTTATTTTATTCATTTGGTTGCCACAATTATTAAAGCACATGTATAGTCTTTTTATAGTTTCTTCTAGGAGGAGCCAAAACTAGGTGTAGCCATAGATATGAGCAAATACACCACTAGTGATTGATCCCAAGGCCAATTAAGTACAAACAAGAGAATTATTAAGACATAAAGTCCAACCACCACATTTAGATCTAAGGTCCCCATAATAATACCCCTGTTGATTAACCATGAATTAATATAGCATGTATATCTAAGAGTTGGGATCTAGTTCTTGTCAACTCCGACTATCCCTCCTCCTATCATCATGCAATGGTGTCAACCTTGTGTATCCCCCAATATATGTGTGCAATCATATGATAGTATATCAAGATCATCATAGAAGATAACATAAACTTGTATGCAACCAAAACAAACTAGATCACTATTGCCATAAACAATCACTACTCAAACATCAACATAGAGATACAATAGATCATGGGAAAATAAAATATTGCCTCATACATCATGTTTGCCAAGATATTAAAGTAGGTATATGGAGGGGATCTCGATGTAGATGGTGATGGAGAGGTGCCTCCCCAAGGGGAAGAGGCGGCGCCGGCGACAGGGAGGCCCCAACGCCTCCTATGGCAGCGGCTGCCCTTTGGGGAACCAGCCCCTTGGACTTTCTTATTCCTTGGAGATGGTGCAGTAATGGAAGGGCTTCTCCCCCTCCTTGGGGGCTGCCACGGAGGGGGAATTTCATGGCTTTGGGTGGATGCCTCCAAAAATAGGGTTTCCCCTCAATATATAGTGGTGGAGGCTTCACTAGAGCCATCAGATCCAAACCCTTTGATCCAAGGGCTCTTGGAAACCTCTAAAACCATGGTGACTCCTATAAAGGCCCACAGGCCTCAAAATTCGTGGCTTGGCCAAATTGATCCCATATGGCAAGAGTTTGAGTCAACCACGTCACCAACTTTCGGAATCCCGAAACTGCTTCTATACACTTCAGTAATAGGGCTTCTCCGGAGCGTCAAGACTCCACTTTAGAAGATTTTTGACTCTAAATCGTACGTATTGAGATTACCTACAACTTTAATGTTGATTGCTTTTTCATTTGACGTCATCTTCAAGCTCTTTCGAGTTAATCTTTGAAAAAAGTTCAGCAGGGCAGATTTCATGAAACTCCAAATATTGCCATATTGAACGATATTCTTTCATATTCTTCCTTTTCCTACACAAAAAAGTGTAAACAATAACTTGGACACTTTTACAACTACTAGGAAACATACCTGTGTGTTGCACCGGGAGAGAAAAACTATATTACGAGAACACGCGAAGCAAATTGTCATAGATTTATGGTGTGTCACAAAAATCATCCACCTTTAGCTGCTCTACGATCACAAGTATAGTCCACTGCTTCCTCTGCCCACCATGTAAGCAAGAACAATAATACAAGTATGCTAAATCCATGCATCGCCATCTCCACTCTGTGAATGCCTTCGCTTTAAGGAGTAGAGAAAGATAAAAAAATATGGATAAATTATTAGAAGAAATTTAAACGCATATCTGAGTGCAATACAAGTACAATCACCCTCGTCGGGCAGCATGCACAGCATAATATTAAAACATGAGATGCATAAAATGGTAGACTTACTATCTCATATTTCAATTCCATTCATATGTTTCCGAAGTTTTACTACATCACCCTTTCTCCATCGACTATGTTTCAGAAATCAAATCATCCAAAGGATATAATCATGATGCACACTTATTTGCTCCGCAGCCCAATCATGTAATTTATAGTAGCATGTGGCTAGACTTTGTTCCTTCTTTTCTCACGAGGTGTATTAACTATGAAGTAATCTTATCTATACAAATAAATGACACCAAAAACATGCTGAGCAAGGTCTGGTACAGAAAAGGCCCGATCTGTTAGTAGGGCAATAAGCTCCGAAAATTAAAAGACTATCTAACTGACTGCTCTCCCTAAGTTCAAAAGAAGAAGTGACTACTCTCCCTAGCGCCTAGTCTAAGTATTAAGGATAAAATCATCCTAAGAAGTGTAGAAATAGAGAGAAACATTCTTTCCTTTATTATTTTGTTTTCTAATTATTATTTTTATTTTAAATTATAATCTAGGTCTTTTCGGGTATTTTGTTTGTCTAACATCTATATACGGAAGGCTTATAAAATAAAATACTCCCTCTAACCCATATTAATTGATTTAGATTCATCTAAATACGAATGTATCTAGTCAAGTTTTAGTGCTAAATATATTCGTATCTAGACAAATTTGAATCAATTAATATGAATCGAAGGAAATAGTAAAATAATAAAAAAATAGTAGGGAAGGCAGCCGTCGACCAGACCCAAAAGCCCAGTCAGCAGCCACCTACCGCCCATGTGCCCTAACCTAGACGCAGACCAACTTCTACCCTAGCCGCCACCGCAACACACACAGAGAGCCGCACTCACTCACACCACAACGGACTGAACTCAATCGCACGCACAACACCATACACACTCGCACGTTACACAATCCACGCATAGCGCGTTGGCACGAGAAGTGATAGCTATGTATGGCTTTTTGGCGCCAAGATCCAAGTAGTGAAATTGGGAGCTTAGTGCCGTATAAAATAGTGCTAGCCCCGTATCCCGTCCCTGCGCTTTCCTTGACATGCTGCTAATTATTGATGACTTATTGGAGTCAGAACTAACTCTGCTTATCAAGATAGAAGGAGGTCCCTTGGTCCGATCCGGTTATTCATAGCCTTTGGGATGAAGGGCTAAGAGTTACGTGATCCAGTTCTTTAAGCATGCATAGGTTGAGGATTGAACTCCTATAGCAACCGATATGGAAAAAGGCAAAAGCCTCATCAATCCATTGATTTAAGTTGCAACCAGTAGTTGGGTTAGCTTCTATTTTGCAGAATGAATCAACACGCATTGTATCATGTCACCGATAAATCTCCTTCAAGAGGTACCAAAAGTTGGTTAGAGACCCGATACTTGACCTCCCTCTTTTCTAGATCAAATTGTGTATTCTATTTCTCTCAACATGTAAGGCACTATAATAATCTCGTGTGATTGTCCACTTCTTCGCTTTTGCAGAACATCTCTCAGTGCTTGGCGTGGGAATAGCATCCATGAGTTCTGGAACATAAGCACTGGTACGAGAAAGCACAAAAGGTAATGACGAGAGGACCCTTCTAGGAAAAGGGGGTCCATATTCCAGGACGGAGCCGTATGAGGTGAGAGTCTCACGTACGGTTCCTTTGAGAAGGGTGTGATACCACCTGGATTAGGCTACCATGAGACAAAAGATCCTCTTTCTAAAGAGATTCACATTTATTGACGGGTCGGTAAACTAGACCCAAAAAACTCCTATTTTAAAAACAAAACGTCATCACTTGATCACTTGAGCTCAACTCAATGATGAGAAGACTGTTGACACTCCCTTGGTTCAACTTGAGAGAGCTATATTCGTAAGAACTCCAATGAAATAGACTTGATGAACTACCTGTATCGGGGGAAACTGATGTTGCGACTACAATTGATTGGCAAACGCATACTAAAGGTAATGCAAATGTGCGTATGAAAAGTTTGATAGCTCTTGTAGCCATCGTTGTTACCGGACTTTCTAATGATGTCACTGGCTTGGTTGGATCGACATGAACTTTTATTAGGACAGCAACTTATAGTTTGGAGTCCCAAGAAAGTAAACTGGCTAACCCTCTCTTTCAATTACCTAGCCGCAACCTAAATGCTGGTTTTATCCGGGAAAGAAAGATCAGGTACACGGTCACAAACGCACCCCTACTCGACACGCTTCAAGGTGCAACACACAACACACAACACACGCACACACACATCCCACGCCCGTGATGCCACCACAGGCAGTCGCCACCTACCCCCTTCATTGCGCGGCGTGCCCCCACTCGCTTGGATCCCCGCCGCTGCCAGGGAACTTCTCTCCCTTTACCAGCAGAGCACCTCCGGCCGTCTGCGCTGCCTACTCTGAGCCTCCCGAGTTCCCCGCGCCACCGGTCGTGTCTCCGGCCACCGCTCGCGCCTTCCGCTCCGCCGCCGGACCCGCGCCCTCGATCTCCCCTCCATCGCCTTGTCGCCCGGCGCCTCTCTGCCTCTATCCAACCATCAAGGACGCGGAGCTCCGCCGCCCTACGTCTTGTCGTCTCCGCGAGATCCCCCTCGTGTTCCCGAGATCCTCCAGGCTTCCACGGTTAGGCCGCGTCTTCTCTGCAGCATAATACGTCGGAAACGTATCTATAATTTTTGATGCTCCATGCTTGTTTAGTATCTACTTTGCTTTGCTTTGTCTACACTTTGAGGTGTTTTTATATCTTTTCTGGAACCTGTTAACAAGTTTCCACAGTGCCAGTTGCCTATTTTCTTCTGTTTTTGGTTCCAGAAAGGCAGAAAATCAATATTCTCAGAATTGGACGGGACAAAAGCCAAAGTCAATATTTTACGTGGGGGGCACAAATCCAGAAGACGAGACAGAGAGGCGAACTTGGGCCGCCGCACCCCCTAGGCACGGGCGGGCCCACCCCACGTTTGGGTAGGGTGTGGGGCCCCTAGCCGCCTCCCAGCCTCGCCTCCCAGCCTATAAGAAGCCCCCGATGTAGAAAACCTAGGCACCTGATCAAAACTCCACGAAACCTTCTATAGCCATTGCCACCGTCGTCCCTATATCGGGGGGATCTAAAGTTCTTCCCGGAACCCTACCGGAGGGGAGATCATCCCGGAGGCCTTCTTCTCCGGTATGGTGCATGAGTAGTACCACCTTGGACTATGGGTCCATGTAGTAGCTAGATGGTTGTATCTCCTCCTTGTGTTTTCATGTATAGATCTTGTGAGCTCCGTTCATGATCAAGATCTAATCTATTTGTAATCATGCATGTTGTGTTTGTGGGGATCCAATGGATATTGAGATTACTATGTCATATTGATTAATGGTTTTGTATTTATGATTCTATCATGTCTGTGTTGTTTGTGATCTTGCATGATCTCCGTTGTTAGTAGCTATATTGGCCAAGTAGTTGCTAGTGACTCCAAGAGGGGGTATTTATGCTCGATAATGGGTTCATGCCTCTAGTTTCTAAGGGAAGTGACAGAAATCTCTTCGGTTGTAGATGTATTGTTGCTACTAGGGAGAAAACAACGGTCTCTTGTTCATAGAACAAGTGGATTGTTTACCTTACACACTTTGCTTAAAGCAGCTGTCTGTTGCTTGCAACTTAATACTGGAGGGGATTCAGATGATAACCTGAAGGGGGACTTCTAGTCATAGATGCAGTTGGATGGCGGTCTATGTATATTGTTGTATTGCCCAATCGAATCTCATAGGATCTTTTTGTATGGTATTGCATTTTTATGCATTGCTCAGTTCCTGTCAATTGCCCTGCTGTAATTTGTTTACCCTTGATGCCATGTTGTTTATTTAAGGAGAGCACCTCTAATGAACTATGGACACCGGTCCAATCTTTACCATTGATACATATTCCACTGTTACTTGTTTACTTGCTGCAAACCATTACCTTCCATACCATACGTTTAATCCTTTGTTACAGCAAATCGGTGAGCTTGACAACCTCACTGATTCATTGGGGGCAAAGTCTTGAGTTTGTGTTGTGCAGGTCTCCACGTTGCTTGCAACACCTGTGTGACGTTTACTTCCTCCTACTAGTTCAATAACCTCGGTTTCTTACTAAGGGAAAACTTGCTGTTGTGCTGCTTCACACCTTACTCTTGGGGTTCCCAACAGGCTCCACGTCAGCCATCACAGCACTGCGCGCGGACGCCGTCCTCCACCGCCCTGCATGCTCGCAACCGCTGCTTGATGGACACCCCTATATGGCTACCGGATCTCCATCAATCGTCGTCAACCCCGCGCGAGCCGCAATTTGCAGGCGCCCTCCCTACAGGCGCTCCGCACTCAGTATCGCTCGCCCCTCCTTCTTTAGGAGCTCGCGACCCCGAGACTGTCCGCAATGTTCGTTGTGACTTTGGTAGATGGATCCGGAGAGCAGAAAAGTGGGTGATAGTGGAGGCGCGTGACCCTCTATGGTCATGGAGGCAGCGGAGGGTTCGAGAGAAAAGAAATAACAAAGTGGTACAATGGCATTATGCATAATATGGGATTTGGTGAGAGGGAAAAAGGGTCAAGAGAAAAAGGCTGGTTGACAGAAGCGTTGCTTCCTTTATTATTAGGTATAGATTAGTAGGTTAGTCCCAATAAATATAATGACAAAATAATAAGCATTTTAGCACAATAAACTATAAAGTTCATGTATGCATCTCTATAGATTGTGATAAAGCATAATAAGATCAAGTGGGAGTCAATTGCAAATCATGGGTTTGTATCAAAAGGAAGATTTCATGTATCTCATTAAATGATGACATCAAGTGGTGATATTTGATGTCTATGCACTTATATTCTTGTAAACAGTTGTTGGGCCTCCAAGTGCAGAGGTTTGTAGAATAGCAGCAAGTTTCCCTTAAGTGGATTACCCAAGGTTTATCGAACTCAGGGAGGAAGTGGTCAAAGGTATCCCTGTCAAGCAACCCTGCAATCAAGATACAAGAAGCCTCATGTGTCCCCAACACACCCAATACACTTGGCAGGTGTATAGGTGCACTAGTTCGGTGAAGAGATAGTGAAATACAAGTGGTATGGATGATTATAAGACAATGGTGCCAGAAAAGAGCTTGGCGGGAGGAAGATACTAAAGGCAATCTAAAATAAATATGGAAGCAAGCAAACATGCAACAGATCTAGTTGTAAACGGTGTTTCAATGCTTAGAAACAAGGCCTAGGGATCATACTTTTACTAGTGAACACTCTCATATAAATATCTTATCTTCATGATACTACTCTGAACTACTCTCTAGTTGGACAACTCTAATCCATGGTAGGGATACAAAAGTACTCCTTAAAGTTCACAATCCCCATCTAGATAACCCCACACTGTCACCTTGAGTGCTAGATGGTTCCTTCAAACACCACAATTTCATAGAGACATCCAACTCCAAATATAACTCATGACAAGTATTTATGTAATCTATAGCCTAAGTGACACACGGTGTGCACGATATCACTTTCACGCACGTGGGGATAGCTAGAGATTGATTAAATCACTTGAGTAGCAGAGTAGATCTACTTGATTACAAAGCTCATGATCACAATAAGATCACGCATAGAGAGAGATGAACACATAGCTACCAGTAGAGCCCGTAGCCTCGAGGAAGAACTACTCACTCCTCATCATGGGAATCAGCAACGGTGATGGAGATGGTGGTGGAGATCGATGTAGATGGCTCCGGGGGCACTTCCCCGTCCCGGCAGGGTGCCGGAACAGAACTTTTGTCCCCCAAATCTCCCCTTCGATGGCGGCGGTGCTGCGAAAGTTTTCATGGATTTCTCCCAGATGATTTAGGGTTTCTGATTCTAGAGGCTTTTATAGGCGAAAGGGCAAGGTCGGTGGAGGGACCATGTGGTGGCGCCACCAGGGGGACCCGCGCCACCATAGGGTGTGGCCGCCTGGGTGCCCTCCTCCGTCTCTCCTTCGGGCTCTATGTCATGTTGGGTAAAATATCGACTTTGGCTTTTATCCTGTCCAATTCCGAGAATATTTCTTTTCTGGTTTTTCTGAAACCAAAAACAGCAGAAAACAGGAAACTGGCACTGCGGCATCTTTTTAATAGGTTAGTCCCAGAAAATTTATAAAAATACCTCAAAGTGTAGACAGAGCATATCAAAGTTGATATTAAACAAGCATGGAACATCAAAAATTATAGATACGTTTACGATGTATCAAGCATCCCCAAGCTTAACTCTTGCTTGTCCTCTAGTGGGTAAGTGATAAAAATAATAATTTTTGAGGTGACATGCTCCATCACAATCTTGATCAAAATATTTGTAAAGCATTTATAGCTGGGATAAAAGTACTCTAAACACGAGCACGAAAGATGTAGCTCTAACAATAAGACATAGCAACTATGTTGTAACATGAAAGGATACAAACAAAGATCATGAATAATAATGCATTGAAATACATTTGTTTGTTTCACATATAGAAAACATAGCATAGTGGCATTCAGCTTGTCCCTCATGGAGTAGAAAAACATAAATGCATAGGACACCTTCAAAGTTCATAAGGGTGACTAGATACAAATAGTTCAAGAACAAGCAATATCAACATTATGAATCAACCAATAAGTTTTGGGACAATGTACATAGAACTAAGAATGACTACTATGCTCTCTTAATTGGTGCATAAAGATAGAAGGTGGAGACTCAACATAAAATTAAAGAAAGGCCCTTCAAAGGGAAGCAGGGATTTCAAGTTTCATAAAGAGCTTCCAGAAATCATGGTACTTGTTAGCTTTCATCTCTCATTACCCCTATCATAAGCATCTTGAAGTGATTAAGGTTAATGTGAACAAAGTATGGAGTATATGCTTGACAAATCATCAATTGGAAATCTCATGTCCCTTGAGTACGAGGGTCGTTCCTCATGCTACTCAACTTTAGTTACCGGTAAGTTCTTGTCATAGTAAGTATATGTATATCATAGAGAACCACCAACGGGTACCCCTTGCCCCATGACACAGGATCTATCTCATATCAAAATGACAAGGCAACAGACAATGAGCATCTCAGCAATCTTCTTATTTACTATGGGAAAATGGTGCTTTTTCTCTTCTTTCCTCTTTTTTTCCTTTTCTCTTCTCTTTTTTTCTCTCTATATTTTTTTATAAGAAGAATGCTTCATAGATTTCTCACTATGGTGATGCTGCAAGTTTCCACCATGATTAGACATGGCTTATGCTAGCGGACCAGGCGTTTCTCTAACACATATACATAACTCCATGGACTTACAAGCTCCCATTTTATTTCACACCGCCGACATCCAAGCATGATATCAAATGGGTAGATATTTACAGGTGTTGAAAGCGTTCCTCATGACAACACAGTTATGCTAATTCCCAACTTATAAGTGCAATAATATACAACATAGATGACACAATGGTTCAAGTTTATTAGGGGCAAGAAAAATAAAGTGTGCCATCAAGTTTGTGAGAGCTTTAATCACTAATTTTCACATAACAAGTTTATTGGAAGATAGATAAAACAAGAATATACTTGGAAAGGTGTAACACACCATCCATAGGAATTTATAGTGGACACTTTGGAATAACTTGGTTTCTTGGGAGTTGGATGCATGAGTAGAGCTTACTCAATATAAGTGGAGGCTAGCAAAAGACTAGGAGCAACCAACTAAGAGAGCAATAATGGCCATAATCATGTAGAGCGATAAAACATTACTAATCAAAGTATAAAGTGGTACCACAAGTCAAAAACTAAATGATCATAGAGGCTAAGGTGACTGGTTCATAGTCATAACATGGTGTGAGCATGTGCCAAGTCAACACAAACAAAGCATCAAAGGAGAATACCACAATATTATGCTTTTGTATGCTAAAACAACGCATGATTCTTTCAAGGCATATTAAGCAATCTCAATTGTTTGGAACAAGTCATGCTACAACAATAATCACTAAGCATAAGGTCAAAACAACATCTAGCATGACATGATAAAGTCTAAGTCACAGTCAAAACAAGCTCCCTTTTGTACCACTATAAGCATGAAACTTTCTACTCTTTTCCAACATCAATCGACTTATTTGAAGCAACTCACAAAGATAATAATCAATAAAGATCAGTGAGCATGTCTCACAAACCCACAAAGAAGAACTAAAAAGTTCTAAGCAAAAATCATAAGAAAACTAAGGCTAAACACAGTGCTAGCAAAAGAGAATACTCACAAGACAATAAGAATGAAAACTAGAGTGTTCTAGGCAATAAAAACAGAGTGTGCCTCTCTCCAAAATAAGGGTACTAGGATCCAACCAACTTATTGCAGCAAAACAAGCAAAAGAAAACTAAAAACAAAAATTAAGACGCTCCAAGAACAACACAACAGTGCATGAAACAATAAAAATGAAGTGTCTACAAAGAGACCTGAGATTTTTATTGATGAAGAAGGGGATGCCTTGGGCATCCCCAAGCTTTGACGCTTATACCGCTTGAATATTTCTTGGGGTGACACGGGGTGGCATCCTCAAGCTTGAGCTTTTATCCATTCTTCATCTCATCACATCATTCTTCCCCTACACTTAAAAATTTCCTTCATACAAAACTTCACACAATTCTTCATTAGCAACGTTAGTGTATTCAAGATAATAAGACTTTGGGTTTAGTTTCAACTCAAGTAAAATTTTCATTAAAACACAAGATACTGTAGCAATTCCTTTTAAAATCTCAAGTGATCAAAGAGAACTCAAAAAGAAAACGATAAGAGGCAAATATAAATAATGGCAGAAATCTATCAAAACATACCAGCAGGTAAAAACCGATTTTTTTGAAGACCTTCTGTTATTCAAATCGAAAAGTGTAAAACTAACGAAAGTTAGATAACAAGCTGGGTCATAAGCTCAGAAAATTACAGCTCAATCCCACGCATAGGGATTTTTCACGATTTTTTTACAGTGAAGCACAAAAATCTGTTTTGGTACAGCAACTTCCCCAAATCTTACTTCCCTCTCATTAGAGGTTATTCTTGGCACAAGAACCACACAAAAAGGATAAGGAGAGGTTATTACAGAAGTAATAACTTCCAAGACTCAAGAAAAGAAAAACCTACTAAAATTTGGGTTATCTCCCAATTAGTACTTTTATTTAACGCCTTTAAGTTAGGCATGATAATTTTGATGATGCTCACATACGAAATATGAATTGAAGTAAAAGAGAGCATCAAGAAGCAAATTCAAAACACATTTAAGTCTAACCAACTTCCTATGCATAGGAATCTTGTAAATAAACAAGTCATGAAAGCACAAAGCAACACGCATAGCAAAGAACAAGTGCAACTTCAAAATTTTCAACAAAAAGAGGGGAAACTTAATATTATTGAGATACATAAAACTATGTTTCCCTCTCTCATAGTAACTTTCAGTAACATCATGAATAAAATTAACAATATAACTATCACATAAAACATTCTTATCATGAGCCACATGCATAAAATAATTATTACTCTCCACATAAGCATAGTCATTCTTATTAATTGTAGTGGGAGAAAATTCAACAAAATAGCTATCATTATTATTCTCATCACCATATTCATCAAATATAGGAGGCATATTGTAATCATAATTAATTTTCTCCTCAAAATTAGCTGTACTAAAAATATCATATTCATCATTGTAATCATCATATATTGGAGGTGGACAAAATAGCTTCCATGTCTTGATGCTCAAATTGTCCATTGCCGAGGACACGACTAAGTACTTAGATTTTACTCTCTCGAGAGGTGGTGCACTTTCCCCACAAGATTCGACATGCATCAAGACAAGATCTTTCAGAAGCCTTCCCTTAGACCAAAATGGACGCGTTCCAAACCTATCACCCCCTACCACCTTCTGTCCACCTGGCTAAGTTATTGCAACCTATATGATCCAGGCAGAGCCCATAATGCCATGTGGCTGCACTTGAAGCTTCTCAACATTTGACATCTTAAATCTCTTTATTCTTGGGTGGCTTTCCACAAGTGAGATACACTAGGGTAGGCCATAAATATGGGGCCCTGTGTAACCACTCAACACAAACCATTCTTTCCATTCCACCCAGGTGATTCATTCACATAGTTGTTTTATTAAACAAAACACAAGTCATAGACTTAGAAATATTTCATAGCATGAATATAATCCACCCTTGTTTTCTACAATCTAGGCTAAGCATGATGGTAGCAGGAATCTTAACTTTGGGAAAATCTACTAGGGCATCATCTACTAGGATTTCCCAAGGCATAGTTTATACTTAGAAATTTCCATGCAAGTCCTACTCAAAATATCACTAATGCATAGTGAAAATAATAGGACAAAATGTATGAAGCACCACTTTCATTTTTAGTAGAGAAACTAGATTCACTCCTTGATCTTGCAATGATCACAGTCTTCAAAGTTCACTACAATTCAATCAAGCAAGCACATATTCAAACTAGCATTCCAACAATTCACCACATAAAACAATAAAAGCAAAACAATGCACGCAAGCATGCAAGAGATTGTTTATTTGGAAAAGTAGTTTCTAATAGAATATAAACATTTTAAAACACCTATTGGTCATTTATAAAAGTGGCAAAACCATTTAAAAACAAGTTAGTGAAAATGTGCCATTTAAATCATTTTTATTTTGCTAGAATTGATTTTATTCAAATAATAATTTATAGTGTTTGCCAAATATATTTTTAAACACAAATGTTAATGTTTATGGTCAAGTTGTTTAAATCAAATCCATTTTCAAAAGGTTTCACTCAAAAACCATTTTTAAATCAAAGCAACATTTTTTATTTTACTTGGAATGTCTTTAATCAAAGCAATAATTTTCTAGGGTTTAAGCAAATACATTTTTAAATCCAAAACTTAGTTTTTAGGGTCAGAGGGTTTAAATCAAACCATTTTCAAAAGGTTTTACTCCAAAATTATTTTTAAAACATAATCAACAATTTTTGTTTTACTAGAAATGCTTTTATTCAAGGAATAATTCCTTAGTGTCACAAAATACACTTTTAAATCCAAAAGTTGGTTTTTATGGTCAGTAGGTTCAAAACAAACCATTTACAAAATATTTTACCCTAAAATAATTTTTAGAATAATTTTTATACTCAAAATAGGCCTAATAATGTTTCTGCAAAAACAGTCAATTTTCCAGAAGCAAAATGTTAAAAAAGGGCATGGTTACAAAGTTTGCATTTTTCTGAATCCAGTGATATAAAATTTGCAAATTTTGTACATGTACATATAAAGTTATGAATTTTTCAAATCTAAACATCTAATAGATATATTTTCTATTTTAAACAACAGGCAGGGCCACGTGTCTTGTTTTCATTCGCTGGTATCGGTTCGGCAGGATCACGCTCTATGGATCGTTGGATCTAATTGAAATAATACGATGTAGATCATTTCGTACCCCTTTGTTAAGTGAGTCTATCGCATCGCTTGGATCTAAATCCAATGGCTCACAACACCTAGACCATGGATTGGTGGCACTGTGCAACGGCGAGCGGTGGCGCGCTCTGTTAGCGATGTTGCCGGTGAACTAGGAAGAGAGAAAGAGAGGGGAAAGGATCACCAGATTTGTTGTGGCGTGAGGAAGCTCAAGGTACTCGTTGTAGACGAAGGGGCGAACGGAGCCACTGTCAATTGCTCGCAGGAGCTGCGCTTCTCGTCGGACACATGCTGGTCTTGACGAAGGCGAGGCTACAGCACACGAGAAGGCAAAAGAGAGGTGTTGTTAGACGCACAAGAGTGAGGAGAGCACGAGAGTGTCAACGAGGGGGAGCGGCACGGTCAGTACTTACGGGGAGGGGTCGCCGGAGTGGATGTAGTCGACGGCGACACTCTGTTGAAGACGAAGCCGAGCTTCTAGGGCTTGCACGGGCGAGTGGGAAGTACTGGGAGATGCGTAAGGATATGGGGAGCAAGCTAGTGGGTACTGGGAGCGGAGAGGTGGCCGGAGTTACCAGAATTTGGCCGGAGTAGCTCGTCGAGCAGTGGGGTTTCCAAGCGAAATTACAGCTGCCTGGGGGCTCCAGGGAAATGAAGACTGAGGATAAAGGAAGAGGGGAGGGAGGTGATTATGTACGCAAGGTCGCGAGCGAGAATGACTGAGCTCTTAACGTGAATTTAACACCGCGAATTCAACGCAGAAACGCTCGGGAGGAACGGGTCATGGGATGACGATGACGTGCTGGCGGTGGGGTCACTTCGTCAGCGTTTGAGAGGGGAATACGATGGGGTCAAGGTGTCAGTGATGTGAGGGGTAGACGCGGGGGTAAGAAAACGTTTCATGAGGGGGAGAGCTGGGTTGCCGGGTGGGCTTTAGTTGGGCCAATCTGGGCTAGGTTTTCTAGGCTGGTTTTCTTTTCTATTTTTTCTTTCTTAATCTTTTTCTTTTTCAGATTTCATTTTCTGTTTTGATATGAATCAAATGATTTAAACCCTCATTTATTTTCAAATCTTTTCCAAAGTTTCAGTAGAATTTTATTTAGTTTAACAATGTATTTTAAAGTCCATTTTAGAATAATTTCTTTTATGGTTTATTATTTATTTAAAATAGGCACTTGTCTTTATTCAAATAAGATTTTAAATATATTTTCAAACTTCTATTTGAATTCCAATTTTTACCAAACCTTTTTCAGTAGGTTTTATTTATTCATTAGTGCAAATAATTCACTTTGAATTATTTAAAATATTTGAATATGATTTAATGTTCATTTATATTGGGCATTTGTCTTTATTCAAATAAAATCAAATATGGTTTTAAACCCATATAAATTTTATTAAATAATTCTTTTTAAGTTAATTAGATAACTTTTTAATCCACTTTGGCAATTTCCAATTTATTATTTTCTCATGATTTAATTAATCATTTATTTTAGGAATTTTATCTTCATTTAAATATAATTAGAACATGGTTTAACCTCATATGCTTTTATTTGAATATTCTTTACCCCTTTATTTTACCTGGATTTGGATTATCTTTATTCCATTTGATTATGTATTTAACCAATATTTATTTTGGTTTTTAAATATTCCTTAATTATTTATTTATTTCTTTGTCTTATAAAATCCATATCTTTTTATTTATAGATCCAAAATTAGTGATTCCAATTTGTATAATTTTATTTAATATTTGTTTATCTTTTCAAATCCTTTTAGGATTACTTTGCTCATGATTTAGTATGGATTTTAGATAGGAGCTTTATTAGCCTTGGAAATTATTCCCTTTTATCTTATTAAATTCATAAGTTTTTAACCATGGTTCCAAATTAGATGAAACCAATTTCTATAGTTTTATAATATTTTTATTTATCATTTTTATCATTTATGAATATTTGTTGCTAAATTTTAATATGGATCAAATCCATAGTCTTAGGGAGATCTTGGAAATGATTTCCTTCCATTAGGGTTTTAGGGTTTTGGTTTATTTTTTCAAGTGTTTAAATTTCAAGATACATTCATTGATGAATGTATTTCACTTGATTGAAATTTTTTTGGGTTCCCTTTTATTCAAATTTTGTTCAAGTAGGGTTTTGATGTTTCCATTTAGAAGCAAAAAGTTTCTTTTCACCCTAAATTTCAACAATTATTTCTTTTGTTTATTTACTTTTCACATTTCAAAATTTGGAACATTTTGGGATGTGACACCTAGGGGTCATACTTTGACTAGTGAACACTCTCATATAAATATATTCTCTTCATGATACTACTCTGAACTACTCTCTAGTTCGACAACTCTAATCCATGGTAGGGCTACAAAAGCACTCCTTAAAGTTCACAATCCCCATCTAGATAACCCCACACTGTTACCTTGAGCGCTAGATGGTTCCTTCAAATACCACAATTTCATAGAGACATCCAACTCCAAATATAACTCATGACAAGTATTTATGTAATCTATAGCCTAAGTGCCACATGGTGTGCATGCTATCACTTTCACACACGTGGGGATAGCCGGAGATTGATTATAGCACTTGAGTAGAAGAGTAGACCTACTTGATTACAAATCTCATGATCACAATAAGATCACGCATATATATATATATAGAGAGAGAGATGAACACATAGATACCGGTAGAGCCCTTAGCCTCGAGGAAGAACTACTCCCTCCTCATCATGGGAATCAGCAACGGTGATGGAGATGGTGGTGGAGATCTATGGAGATGTGTCAACACCCGGAATTTTAATCCCAGATCCCTGTTATGCCATACATCGCAATCCCAGGATTACCATTTTTGCGAGACATAACAGATTTGGATACCACAGTACATCATCCATTACAAACCATAAATAAGGTCTTACACAAATAAGGATCTCATGATCCAGTCTTAATACAATTTAAGCAGCGGAAATACGTAATAAAAAAGGTAGCGTAGGTGAAGCTCCATCTTCGGGGTCACAGGCAATGCTGACGATGGGAGATGATCCTAGTTGTCGTAACCTTCCTGTGGTCCATCATCCTGGTACTCCTCTTCATAGTCTGGCCATGGGAATAACTAGGGAGAAAGCCATGAGTACTCTTCAAGTACTCGCAAACTAATGCTAACAAGTTAAGGGGGTTTTTGTAGTAGGATACTAAGCTCTAGGGTTGTTTTGCAAAAATCCAAATTTACCTCTACTAAGTTCAAAAGCAAAGAAAGCTAATTGAAATTTTATAACACCTAAATGGGAACTTGAATTTCATATCACAACTCTGTTGTGGTCAAGTCAAAGTCTCAATTCATTTCACAAGTCATTTTGAAAACATCTGACGGGGGAACAGTATGGCCACTCCAACTGTCCATAACCACGGACGCGGCTATTCGAATAGTTTGACACTCTGTAGAGATTGTACACTTTCACCACAACATTCGATACTTCTGTCAGGAACAAATCCTGAGTTCACCATACTCAGTATGCGGATAATCAATCCTAACCTTTCGCCATTACACCTAGTATAGGCACCTCTCCTGTGAGTTTGGCCTCCCAACCATGACCAACTGTCATCTTGGGTACTGCACAGGTGGACAATCTTCACAAGGTAGCCTCAGCTCAGACCTTGGCCGTGAGGGAACTCATACTAAGGTATATAAGTTTCCAGTCAAGCCCTACCCAATTTTCTGGTATTGTGGTTGTACGGTAAAATTGGAATGGTATCGCATCCAGACAACCATCAGTTTTATAAAGGGCTAAGGCTCATGCCTCAACATTTTCATCATCAAAATCATCTGGTGTTCAGAAACACATGTCAAAACATCTCAGTAGAATGACTCGTCATTTTAAGGTTTTCATAACCATTTTCCACCAAGTACTCCCATCTAAAGTTTATCAAGTTTTATGCTTAGCACTAGCATCTACAAGTGGAGGTAAGTACTAATGAGGGATGGTAAACAAGTGGGGTTTAACTAAGTTCAATCTCATGCCTTGGGATGAAATCAAGATTATCTAGCTTAGGTCAAATTTAATGCTCTTTATGCAACCTTCCATTATCCTCCTAGAATCTACAAGTCACTTAAGTAAACTCTAAGAAATAGCTTTGATAAAGAAATAAAGTAGAAAGCTTGCAACTAAAACTAGGATTGGGTATGATCACATATGCTTAAGGCATATAGTGGGTATGGTTTCAAGCATGTATTAGCTTGCATAAGTATCAATATAAGATTGCTAAGTTAATAGCTTGCAAGTATTGGCTTGCATAGGTCAACTTGGTTAGTAAGGCTTGCCTTGTGCAGAGCAGTGGTTGAATGTAGAGGTCCCAACCTTTAATAAGGTAGAAATCCCTGTGTTTACAATGCTAGTCCCTGGATCAATAGCTAGCATCCACAGTTAAGATGTAATATCAAGAAACAAAGGTCATAATACAACTTTATAACCAGGAATAAATAATTCATTACATCTTACATAGCTCATTTGGCTATCTCATTACAATGCAGCAGAAATAACTATAGCATGGGGTCCTTCATGTTCAAAGAGCCACAGGCAATCATGTTGGTTGTAGACTTGTAATCCTAATCAACACACTTCACTAACATCAAACAAACCTGCAACATAATAAGTTACAGCCACAAGGGTCAATACATTTGAATTGTATTGGCAAGTGATACTATGGTAGTATAGTGGAGTCTATCATCTATATGCATTTGGCTAGGTGGAGCTTAGGCTTGCTTTGCTCAAAATAGATTTTCCTTATCATTTGAAAACACTAAGTTTTTGCTTGTAAAACACCCAAGGCATCTCCCAATAGAAATTGGTGATCCTCCAACCCTTGTTCAACCACAAGTTTTTAACTTAGAAATTGGGATGAGGAGATTCTTGATAGCTTCCATGCCTTGATGCTCAAATTCTCCTTTGCCAGGGACATGGCTAAGTACTTAGATTTTACACTCTGCAGAGGTGGTGCACTTTCCCCACAAGACTTGGTTTCACCAAGACAAGATCTTTCAGAAGCCTTACCTTAGACCAGAATGGACGCGTTACAACCTATCATCCCCTACCACCAACTGTCCATTTGGCTAAGTTATTGCAACCTATATGATCCAGGCAGAGCCCATAATGCCAAGTGGTTACACTTGAAGCTTCTCAACATTTGACATCTCAAATCCCTTTGTTCCTGGGTGGCCATCCATAAGTGAGATACACAAGGTAAACCATAGAAATGGGCCTTGTGTAACCACTCAACACAAACCATTCCTTCCATTCCACCCAGGTGATTCATTCACTTAGTTGTTTTATTAAACAAAACACAAGTCCTTGACTTAGAAATATTCCATAGCATGAATATATTCCACCCTTGTTTTATACTAGCTAAGCTAAGCATGATAGTAGTAGGAATCTTAACTTAGGAAATTTCCACTAAGGTTTCATCTACTAGGTTTTCCCGTGGCATAGTTTATACTTAGCAAAAATTCCATGCAAGTCCTACTTAGAAATATCACTAATGCATAGTGAAAAATAATGGGACAAAGTATGAAGCATCACTTGCCTTTTTGGTAGAGAATTATAAGTTCACTCCTTGATATTGTAATAGTCACACTCTTCAAATTGCACTACAATTCAATCAAGCAAGCAAATATTCAATCTACCATTCAAGCAATCATCACATAGAATAATAAAAACAAAGCAATGCATGCAAGCATGCCAAAGATTTTTTTATTTTGGAAAAGTGGTGTCTATAGGTTATAAACATCATAAAATATCTTTTGGTCATTTATAAAAGTGGCAAGGTCATTTATAAATGTGGCAAAACCATTTGATATCAAGTTAGTGATAATGGCCATTTTAAGTCATTTTTGTTTTGCTAGAAATGGTTCAAACCAAAGTATTATTTTCTAGTGTTTGACAAATACATTTTTAAATAAAAATGTTAGTGTTTTATGGTCAAGTGTTTAATATTGAAACCACTTGCAAAAGATTTTACCTATAAACCATTTTTATACCAAATCAATATTTTATGTTGTTGAAAATGCTTTTTAGCAAAGTAATAATTTGTAGGGTTCATCAAATATATTTTTAAATCTCAAAACTTGGTGTTTAGGGTCAAAGAGTTTAAATCTAATCATTTTTCAAAGGTTTTACTCAAAAAGCATTTTTAACACATAAGCAATATTTTTGTTTAACTAGAAATGCTCTAATTCAAAGATTTATTCCTTTGCTTCACAAAATATGTTTTTGAATTCACAAGTTGGTTTATATGGTCAGTAGGTTCAAAACAATCCAATTTCCAAAGATTTTACCATAAAAATATTCCTAGAATAAATTTTATGTTCAAAATATGCCTACACAAGTTTCTGCAAATACAACCAATTTAACAGAAACAATTTACTAAACAAAGTGCATAGTTGGAAAGTACTTGTTTTGCTGATTCCATTGATATAAAATTTACAAAATTTGGACATGTGGATTTAAAGTTATACAATTTACAACTTGGAACATCTAATAGAACAAATTCTGGTTTTTAAAACAAATCACAGGCCATGCATCCTGTTATGATTGGTTGGTACCGGTTCGTGCGGATCGCGCGGTGTGGAGCATTAGATCTAACTGAAAACATGCGGCACAGATCAGCGTACCTCTTCGCTTTAAGTGGATCCATCGTCTACATAGGATCCTGATCTAACGGCTCACATCGTATCAGCCAAGAACTGGCGGCGCTGGTGACGGTGCGCGGCGGCGGCGCGTCGGGTGGTGGCGTTCCGGTGAATCCAGGAAGCAAGGAAGGGGAAGGAAGGTGTTACCAGAGTCTCCGTGGCGAGGAGATGCTCAAAGTGGTCTTCGTGGGCGAAGGGGCGCACGGGGTTATCGTCAATCTCTCGCCGAAGTTTGCGTCATCGTCGGGTGTGCTCAGACGCCGTCGAAGGTGAAGCTACATAGCGCGCTAAGGCAAAAGACAGATGGCATTAGACGCGCAAGAGGGAGGTGAGTGCAAGAGCATCAACGAGAGGAAGAGGGATGGTCAGATGCTACCAGGGGGTGTCGCCGGAGTTGATGCCGAAGGAGGTGGCGCGTTGGCGTCGTCGGAGGCGACGTTCTGGGGCGCGCGCGAACGAGCTACGGCTACTTTCAGGTGCACCTAGTGACGGCGAGCACGCTCGTGTGCTCTAGGGGCAGTGGGGGTAGCGGTGCTGCCAGAATTTGGACGGTGAACTCGTCGGGGCAGAGGGAGGTTTTGGGCAAAATCGGAGTGGCCTGGTGGCAAAGAGGGCGGGATGAGCGAGGGGAATGAGAGAGGAGAGGCTGGCGTTTAAGTACGCGTGGTCGGGGGCGGGGTTTACTCCGGCAATGAAGCGAATTAACGCGTTTGAATTCAGGCCAGAAACGGACGAGAGAGAGAAGGGGGCGGGGTCAGCGCGAGGTTAGGGGTGATGACTTGGCGATGGGGCGTTGTTGTCAGCGGGAGAGAGAGAGAGAGGAGTGGTGGGGTCCAGACGTCATCGAGGTTGCGGGTCGTTTCTCTGGTGCGAATCGTTTTCTGCGGGGAGAGGGAAAATGGGCTTGCTGGGCTTAGTGGGTCAGGTTGGGTTGGGCTGGTTGGTTTTCATTTTTTTTATACTGATTCGTTTTTCTTTTTTTTTCTATTTTATTTTCCTGTTTTGATTTTGTTTAAACATTTCAGACAACCATTTGAATTCAAAACCTTTGCCAAACTTTGTGTATATTCCAATACTGTTTGTTAACATATTCTAAAGTCAAATTTAGAATATCTTTTTTATTCTTTTTAGGGTATATTAATTATTTAAAATAGGCTCTTGTCTTAATTCAAGTAAGATTTATTAATGTTTTCAAACTCTATTTGAAATCTAAATTTTACCAAATCTTTTCAATACTTTTTATTTAAAAATAAATCATTTTGAATTATTATTTAAAATACTATTGTTTATTTAAAATGGGAATTGTCTTTACTTAAATAAAAATGGATATTAATAAATCCTTATGATTTTATTTAAATAATCCTTTACTCTTTTTACAAAACAAAAATATTTTATTTTATTTGTTTGGCAAAGTTTTAATTTGGCTTTTTAAAATAGTCCTTGTTTATTTATTTCTTCCTTTATCTTATAAAAATCCATATCTTTTTATTTAAATATCCAAACTTGGTGATTCCAATTTGTAAAATCTTATTGGATATTTATTTATCCTTTTAAATCTCTTTAGTATTAATTGCTCACAATTTGGTATGGATTTTAGATAGGTGCTTTATTAGCTTTGGAAATTCAATTTCCTTATATTATTAAATTCATAAGATTTTATCTATGGCTCCAAATTAAGTGAAACCAATTTCTATGGTTTTATAATATTTCAATTTGTCATTCTTCATCATTTACAAATGTTTGTTGATAGATTTTATATGGATCAAATCCATAGACTTAGAGATATCTTGGAAATCTCCCAATAGAGTTTTAGGGTTTTGGTTTATTTTCCAAGTGTTTGAATTTCAAGATGCATTTATGAAGAATGCATTTCACTTGATTTGAATTTAGTTGGATTTAAACTTTATTCAAAGTTTGTTCAAGATGGTTTTTTTAAGTTTCCATAACAAAAGTTTCTTTTACCCTAAATTTCAACAATTATTTATTTTGTTTATTTACTTTTCACATTTCAAAATTTGGAAAATTTTGGGATGTGACATTGAAGTTCTCCTCGGCTTCTTCCTCGTAGTATCCTCCTTCCTCCTCGTATCCTTGGTCGGTACTAGTGTCTATGAATAAATACGAGGTACACAATCACCAAAAAAATACTTATCTATTTTCAATCATCACACAAAGGGGTACTATAGATGATCTAGCATCATCACTAACATTACCAGATTAAAGCCTTTGCCTTATTTATTTTATTTTTAGAAAAGTAATTTCTACTCATTGAAAAACTACTTAAGATTTAATATTCTCCAAACCAAACATGGGATCATGTTGACACATGTCATCACCACATATTTCAGTACATGGGAATGTGATTTAAAGTGGTGTCACAATTTAATAAGGTTTAACCTTTTATTTTAAATAAATAAAGTGACTTGAAATGCCTATATGGCATTCTTGTATTACTTGAACATTATTTCTGTAAGTAAACCCATATGTTTTTATATATTCTGAAAGGTATGATCAAATGTGATTTTTGAGAGTTGGAATCAACTCAAAAGCTATTATGGTTGAAATTTGAAAAATGTTTGAATGCAGAAAAGCTTCTGACTTGTTATTTTTACCAAGGTTGATCTACAGATCCAAATTATTTGAATCCAACGGTCTTGGATTAAGCATTTCAGTACCTTTCTAACAAAATTGGTTTCATGCAATTTGGTTCACTGAATCGATCTGGGTTGATTTTTGAAACTAGGTACACAACTGAGTTTGAATTAAAATAGAAAAATCTAAATTCAAACGCTTGGGTTGCGCGGAAGATGCTAATGGGTCGGCCCAGTGTCACTCCGCAGCGCGGGGCTCAGCTGACAGGGGGGTTCCACCCGTCAGTGGATCATAACACGTGAAGCAGTACGGGGCAATGTGGTGCGTTGGATTAGAAGTGAGATCAACGGCTGAGGGTCGTCGTCGACGATGAACAGGTCACCGGCGAGCTCGAACCCTAGCAGCTAAGTGGGGGTCGTGGGAGGCTCACCGGGGCTCAGGCGAGGGTCGGCGATGCGGGCGAACGACAAAGTCGATGACGGCGATCCTCCTGGTACCGGCAGCTCCTCCTGGGGCGGCTCCAATCGATGGCTCTTCTCCTCCTTTGCAGTGGCGAGCTCTGGCCAAATTCCGGCGATGCACTGCTTGCCTTGCTCCGGGAAGAAGTGGGAAGTATCAGTGAGAGGTGGGGAGTGAGGTGGTGTGAAGAAATTGAGCGGGGGAGGCCTCTATTTATAGTGGCGAGAGGGGACCAACGGGCGCGGGCTGAGCTCGTCATGGTCGACGGCACAAAGGGCTACTGGCATGGGCGGCGGTAGGGGACGGTGCGGTGCTCCCTGGAGAAGCTCAACGACGTGGTTGCGCGGTGTGGGGTGGTGCTGATCGGTCGGAATGCTTCGATGCTCTGAGCGGGTCCGACGTGGTTTTTGATGGCGCATAGCGCGCGTGGTCCGCGCGGCGGCGAATGAGCGTGTCTGCAGGGTTGCTGGGGTGGTGGTGATCACGCGTGCACGCGGCGAGGGCGGCGCGTGGTCTATGGGCGTGTGTCGAGGGTGGCGCTCTGGCACGCTCTCGGCATGCTCTCAGCGAAGCTTGGCATGGCTTGAGCGTGTGGTCCAGTGGCTGGAAGGGTTCAAGCGCTGGACAGGGGGTGGCGGTGGACGGTGGCCTTCGTCCTAGACATAGTGTTTAGGCTTGGTGCTTGCTCTGGCTAGCTATCCATGGTCGGCTGGCATGGGTTCCTTCGGGTTGGCATGGCATGGTGAAAAGGGGTAGGGGCTAGGGGTTCAAGGCACTGGTTGGCACTAGGGGAGACAGGTGTGATCAATGGTGAACAATGCTTAGCCAAATTACTGCTCAAAACAGTGAAGTTTGGCCAAATTGATTTGTTGTGTCCAAGTGTTTGATGAAATGGCCGCAAGAACTTGAGTTTTGAATTTTGAAAAGATTTTTGGTGGGTGTGCTAGGCATGTGTTGAGGATTCTGTGGATGCTTGGGTTTTGAAAATTGAGTTTGTTTGAGTGGTTTTTGAAAAAGTGGGATCTTCCCATATGAAATAGATTCAATTTTTAACTGTCATTTAAACTAAGCATTTGAATGTTTTTGGATGATCACAAAGTGGGCCTTGGTACCTTATTATGAGTACTATCAAGGGGTGCAAAGAACCATACAATTTTCTGTTAAGTTCTGAAAGTTAGGGATAGCCAAAGTAGGCATGGGAGTTAATTTGGCCAAAGTGACCATTCACTTAGTTTATTTTTTTTGACTTGTTTGTCTTTGGGAAAAGTGTGGGGATTGTTTAGATGATGTTTATTTCACCTAAGAATCATTTTACAAGCAAACAAAGACAAAACCATGGCAATTCAAAAGAATCCAAATTTTGAATACACACACATATGAATGCTTTCATACCTTTAGTTGGAAAAGTTTTTGTTAACCCTAATTTTGATGATTAGAGTTTGATGATCCAAGTTTGATATTTTTGGGATGTTACAAACCTTCCCCCCTTAAACAAAATCTCGTCCCGAGATTTGAAAAGGATGAAAAAGATTACCTAGGATTTGAAGAGATCGGGAAACTCCGTCCTGATGTGATCTTCGTGCTCCCAGGTAGCTTCCTCTTCTGTGTGGTTGCTCCACTGAATCTTGAGGAACTTGATGCTTCGGGTCCTAGTAGTTCTGAAAGCTTCTTCCAAAATACGGATGGGTACTTCGGGATAGGTCAGGTCATCGTTGATCTCTATGGTCCGGTGATCAATGTTCTTGAACACTTCAGTCTTCTCTAGAACTTCGAGGCACTTGCGAAGTAATGAGATATGGAACACATTATGCACGGCTGACATCTATTCGGGTAGTTCCAATTGATACGACACTTCTCCTCGACGGTTCAGAATCTTGAAGGGGCCGATATATCTGGGGGCTAACTTTCCTTTCAGTTTGAAACGCTGCATTCCCTTCAATGGCGACACTTTCAGATACACAAAATCTCCAATGTTGAAAGCAAGGTCTCGACGTCTCTTGTCGGTGTAACTCTTCTGTCTTGACTGAGCTGCCTTGAGAAGCTCACGAATCTTGTGAACCTTCTCTTCCACTTCTCGTAGGATGTCGGTTCCGAAAATCTGACTCTCTCCTACTTCCGACCAGTTCAAAGGGGTGCGACACTTCCTTCCATACATGAATTCAAATGGGGCCATTTGCAAACTAGCTTGATAGCTGTTGTTGTACGAAAATTCTACGAAAGGCAGACAGTCTTCCCATTTAGATCCATACTCTAACACACATGCTCTTAACATGTCTTCGAGTATTTGATTTACTCGCTCTGTTTGTCCATCGGTCTGAGGGTGATAAGCTGTGTTGAAATCTAGGCGGGTTCCTAAACCTTCTTGGACTTTCTTCCAGAATCTCGAGGTAAACTGAGTTCCTCGATTCGATACGATGTTCTTGGGTACTCCGTGCAAACTGACGATTCTAGCGATGTATAACTCTGCTAGCTTCGAACTCTGATAGGTTGTCTTGACTGGTAAGAAATGGGCGACTTTGGACAATTTGTACACTATGACCCAGATAGAGTCATTTCCCCTACTAGAAGTAGGCAATCCGGTGATAAAGTCCATTCCAACGGAATCCCATTTCCATTCCGGAATCTGCAATGGTTGTAACAATCCAGCGGGTCTTTGATGTCCCGCCTTGACTCGCTAACATATATCACACTTGGCGATATAGCTTCCGATTTCTCTCTTCATCTTATGCCACCAAAATTGCTCTTTCAAATCCTGATACATCTTCGTTCCTCCGGGGTGGATAGAATAAAGGGTATCATGAGCTTCCTTCAGAATAACTTCTTTCAACTCAGAATCTGCTGGTACACAAAGGCGTCCTTTGTACCACAGAACTCCTTCTTCGTCTTCCGTGAATCCGGGTACTTTGCCTGTACCGATACCGACGCTTGATTCCGTCGATACTAGCATTTCCTTTATGCGCCTCCTTGATCTGGCTAATCAAAGTGGGTTGAAGTTCTATGCTAGCCAAAAATCCTTCACTCACTAATTCCATTCGGAAATTTTCCATCTCCTTGTGCATACTTGGTTGCTCCTTCAAAATCATGGAGTTCAAGCAGCACGGCAATCTGCTAAGGGCATCTGCTACCATGTTGGCTTTACCGGGGTGATAGTGAATGTCCAGATCGTAATCCTTGATTAACTCAATCCATCTTCTTTGTCTCATATTCAGCTCCTTCTGAGTGAATATATACTTCAGGCTCTTGTGATTCGAATAAATCTCGCAACGGTTTCCCATCAGGTAATGCCTCCATGTCTTCAGGGCTAGAACTACGGCTGCGAGTTATAGGTCATGGGTCGGGTAATTTTACTCATGTTGTTTCAGTTGTCTAGATAGATAAGATATAACTTTGCCTTCTTGCATTAGCACACATCCGAGACCGATCTTGGATGCATCACAATACACGTCAAAGGGCTTTGTCATATCTGGCATGATTAAGATTGGGGCTGAAATCAATCTTCTCTTGAGTTCTTGAAAACTCGCTTCACATTTGTCCGTCCATTCAACTTCTTGTCCTTCTTCAGCAATTGGGTCATGGGTCTGGCAATACTCGAGAATCCTTCTATGAACTTGCGGTAGTATCCCGTCAATCCGAGAAATGCACGAACTTGGGTTTGAGTGGTTGGGGCTTGCCAATCTTCGACATCTTTCACCTTTGCAGGGTCAACAGCAATTCCTCTAGCTGATACAATGTGGCCGAGGAATCCTACCTCCTTTAACCAAAATTCACATTTGCTAAACTTGGCATACAACTGATGCTCTCTAAGGGTTCCAAGAATGGTCCTTAGGTGTAGCTCATGTTCTTCTTCTGATTTGGAATAAATCAGTATGTCATCGATGAAAACAACGACAAACTTATCCAGGAAGTCCATAAAAATCTTATTCATGAGATTCATGAAATAAGCGGGGGCATTGGTTAATCCAAAAGACATGACGGTATACTCGTATAATCCATATCTGGTGGTAAAGGCAGTCTTTGGAATATCCTCTGCGTGAATCTTGAGTTGATGATAGCCAGTTCTAAGATCAATCTTAGAAAACACTTTGGCACCGGTCAACTGATCAAACAAATCTTCTATCTTGGGCAGTGGGTACTTGTTCTTGATAGTGACATCATTCAACTTCCGATGATCCGTACATAAACGATTACCTCCATCCTTCTTATGTACGAACAAGACAGGTGATATCCAAGGTGACGCACTTGGTTGAATCAGTCCAATTTCCAACATGGCATCCAGTTGCTTCTTCAGTTCTACTAGTTCATACGGGTTCATACTATATGGTCTCTGGGCTATGGGTCCTGTTCCGGGGATTAGTTCACGGATAAACTCGATATCCCGATCTAGGGGCATACCGGGCAAAACATCAGGAAATACATCGGGGTATTCATAGACTATCCGGACTTGGTCAATGGTAGGTTGGGCTATACTCTTGTTGCACTTGAATTGACGAGGTAAGGTTTCAGATATATGCTTGACTGATATTCCGTCTGTACTGGTCATGGCTATGGCTTTCTTGGCACAGTCAATCAATCCTTTATGTTTGGATATCCAATCCATTCCTAGTACGACTTCCAAACCTTTAGTTCCGAGTACTATCAAATTAGCATAAAAATATATGCCATGGTTTTGGATAGGGACGGCTTTGCAAATTTGCCTAGCTTTGGTGGTTGAACCGGGGATTTGAACAATCATAACATACTTCAGTTTGGTTGGTTGAATCTTACTAGTGCATGCAAATTCTTCGGTGACAAATGAATGCGATGCACCAGAATCAAACAACACTCTAGCAAGTATTGAATTAACAGAAAACATACCCAGCACGACGTCTGGCGCTTCCTGAGCTTCTTCAGCATGCATGAGAAAAAGACGGCCATTGCGGTTGAGCGAGTTCCCTGGGGCAAACCTTCTTCCGGGATGAACACGACGCTGCTGCTGAGCTGGGGAATTTGCATTAGGGGCTGTGGTATTCTTCTTGGGGCACTCATTGGAGTAGTGACCCTTATTTCCACAATCATAACAAGTCACTTGCGACTTGTCCTTTGCTGCAACAGGCACAGCATTGCTTCCAGTTCTCGGGGCAGTGTTGGTGTTGGCGGCAGCATTGTTGTTGCTGAACTTGGGTGGTGCACGGTTGAAATTGCCAGAGTTGCCGGGGTTGTTGTGATTTCCTTCGGTCCTTGGGTTTCCACGGTTGGTATAGGTCAGACGGTTCATCGGGGGTCTGTTGGTTCTTGGGGCAAATCCTGGAGATGGGTTAGGGCGGTACTTTGGGGTATGATGGGCTCCTGGCTGATGCATCATGCGACGCTTGCGGTTCTCATTGGCTTGGTTGATCTTTCCTTCCATCTCAATGGCAGAGTCGACAAGGGCTTCAATATCAGCAAAGGGGATATTGACCAACACCGTCTGCATCTCATCATGCAAACCATTCAGGAATCTCTCTTTCTTCTTGGCTTCAGTGTCTATCTCATCCGGGGCATACCTAGCTAATGACAAGAATTTGTCACGGTATTCCACTACGGTCATCCTTCCTTGCTTCAGTTCTCTAAACTCATCTCTCATTCTCTTGATCAAACCCGGTGGCACATGGGTTCTGCTGAACTTAACTTTGAATTCCTCCCAGGTCATCATCTATCCTCCGGTCATTGCACGAACATTGTTCCACCATGCTCTTGCATCTCCGTCTAGACAGTGGGTGGCGAATAGAACTTTCTCGTTAGCTTCCACTCTGGCGACTTCCAGGTTGTTTCCATGGTCTGCAGCCAATCATCTGCGTCTAAGGGTTCTTCCGACTTAGTGAAAACAGGTGGGTTGGTGTTTTGGAAATTCTTGAGCTTAGATCCATGGTTGTCCTGATTTCCTTGGCCTTGATTGTTGTGGGCCAGCTAAGCTATCTGCTGAAGGGTGGCTAAGTTGTCTTGACATTCTGCTCTTTCGTCTTCGTGGTCAGAAACCAACATTTGCAGGATCTGCAACATCGGGTCCGGGGATGAACCACTTCCTCTGCGAGGCATCTGAAGATTGAGATAGATCATGAGAAAAGAGGGAAATTTCTAAGGTTTAGGGACTTTGAAGAGTTTTTAAAGTTTGACTCAGATTTTCTAGCAACTTGCTTTTCATTCACTCAGTCATAGCACACGATACAACACACACCACAACAAAGGTAAACAGATGGTTTTAAGAACCATTCTGGAGTCTACGATATAGTGGGACCTGAATAAAGCTCACTAAAGCTAGTGCTCAGGTGCTAATACTCCTCGGAGTCGGTGTAGTCGTCATCCTCATCATCCTCATCGTCATCGATGAAGGCGAAATCCTCCTCATCAGTGAAGAAGTCCATGGTATGATCCTCCAGAAAATCATCATCATCGCTGAGATAGGAGTAGGGGTCTCCACGAAGATCTTCTCCGGCATTCTCCCTTTCCTCCAACTGCATGTCTCTCTCGTGGATGGTCTCCTCCAAATCCGAGATACGATGGCGAAGACGGGCAATGATGTGTTCCTTCTTGTAAAAGCTGACGGCGACGAGACTTGCTATCCTTCGCTAGCATGGCGATAGTCTGATCCTTTGTCCTGATGATGGTGGACTTGTGGTTGGAGTATTCATGGCAATTGTCCAATTCCTGCTGGCGAGCATACATCATGAAGCTAAGGTGGTCCAATTGAGTCTTCAGCTCGTGGTGGTATGGGGCTTCCAGTGGTTGTCCCATAGCATCACGCCTTGGGCAAAACTCAAAGCGGGTACCCTTGATCTGGTTGATACTCTTCCCACATAGACGAGCAAGAGCTTCCTGCATGGCCCTGGCAAGTCCATCGAGCCAGTTGTTCTCTCTTAAGGTGAACTTAATTCCCTCGGCAGTGGGAGGTTCGATCTTTCCTCGGAGACTTGCAACAACTAGCCATTGCCGATCTTCTCCTTCCTGATCATTGAGCTGAGCTCCGAAGAACTCGAGGTGCGGACGCTCCAGAAGTTCCGAAAGTTGGTCCAAATCCCGCTCAAAGATAAGGTATCCTCCATTCCCCAACTGATAAAACTTGTTGTACTTCACGTCCATCTATAAGAATATAGGATGAGTAAGTTAGTAGAGTGATCAAGTGTGTCAAATTTTATGTATTTTGCAAGAGTTTTTGAGGATAATGAATTTTTATGAAAGAATCAAGGTGATAAGAATGGGAATAAGTTTTTGTAAATATTTGCTTCCTTTGGTTTTGAAACTAAGTTTTTGATTCGAACGTCCAGTCTAACTAGGGTCTCCAATGGTCAGGATGGCTCTGATACCAACTTGTCAACACCCGGATTTTTAATCCCAGATGCCTGTTATGCCATACATCGCAATCCCAGGATTACCATTTTTGCGAGACATAACAGATTTGGATACCACAGTACATCATCCATTACAAACCATAAATAAGGTCTTACACAAATAAGGATCTCATGATCTAGTCTTAATACAATTCAAGCAGCGGAAATAGGTAATAATAAAGGTAGCGTAGGCGAAGCTCCATCTTCGGGGTCACAGGCAATGCTGACGATGGGAGATGATCCTAGTTGTTGTAACCTTCCTGTGGTCCATCATCCTGGTACTCCTCTTCATAGTCTGGACACGGGAATAGCCAGGGACAAAGCCATGAGTACTCTTTAAGTACTCGCAAACTAATGCTAACAAGTTAAGGGGGGTTTTTGTAGTAGGATACTAAGCTCTAGGGTTGTTTTGCAAAAAGCCAGATTTACCTCTACGAAGTTCAAAAGCAAAGAAAGCTAGTTGAAATTTTATAACACCTAAATGGGAACTTGAATTTCATATCACAACTCTGTTGTGGTCAAGTCAAAGTCTCAATCCATTTCACAAGTCATTTTGAAAACATCTGACGGGGGAACAGTATGGCCACTCCAATTTTCCATAACCGCGGACGCGGCTATTCGAATAGTTTGACACTCTTCAGAGATTGTACACTTTCACCACAACATTCGATACTTCCGTTAGGAACAAATCCTGAATTCACCATACTCAGTATGCAGATAATCAATCCTAACCTTTCAGTTACACGCCCTAGTATAGGCACCTCTCCTGTGAGTTTGGCCTCCCAACCATGACCAACTGTCATATTGGGTACTGCACAGGAGGACAATCTTCACAAGGTAGCCTCAGCTCAGACCTCAGCCGTGAGGGAACCCATACTAAGGTATATAAGTTTCCAGTCAAGCCCTACCCAATTTTCGGGTATTGTGGTTGTACGGTAAAATTGGAATGGTATCGCATCCATACAACCATCAGTTTTATAAAGGGCTAAGGCTCATGCCTCAACATTTTCATCATCAAAATCATCTGGTGTTCGGAAACACATGTCAAAACATCTCAGTAGAATGACTCGTCATTCTAAGGTTTTCATAACCATTTTCCACCAAGTACTCCCATCTAAAGTTGATCAAGTTTTATGCTTAGCACTAGCATCTACAAGTGGAGGTAAGTACTAATGAGGGATGGTAAACAAGTGGGGTTTAACTAAGTTCAATCTCATGCCTTGGGATGACATCAAGATTATCTAGCTTAGGCCAAATTTAATGCTCTTTATGCAACCTTCCATTATCCTCCTAGAATCTACAAGTCACTTAAGTAAACTCTAAGAAATATCTCTGATAAAGAAATAAAGTAGAAAGCTTGCAAGTAAAACTAGGATTGGGTTATCAAGTGGGTATGATCACATATGCTTAAGGCATATAGTGGGTATGGTAACAAGCATGTATTAGCTTGCATAAGTATCAGTATAAGATTGCTAAGTTAATAGCTTGCAAGTATTGGCTTGCATAGGTCAACTTGGTTAGTAAGGCTTGCCTTGTGCAGAGTAGTGGTTGAAGTACTCCTCGGCTTCTTCCTCGTAGTATCCTCCTTCCTCCTCGTATCCTTGGTCGGTACTAGCGTCTATGAATAAATACGAGGTACACAATCACCAAACAATACTTAACTATTTTCAATCATCACACAAAGGGGTACTATAGATGATCTAGCATCATCACTAACATTACCAGATTAAAGCCTTTGCCTTATTTATTTTATTTTTAGAAAAGTAATTTCTACTCATTGAAAAACTACTTAAGATTTAATATTCTCCAAACCAAACATGGGATCATGTTGACACATGTCATCACCACATATTTCAGTACATGGGAATGTGATTTAAAGTGGTGTCACAATTGAATAAGGTTTAACCTTTTATTTTTAATAAATTAAGTGACTAGAAATGCCTATATGGCATTCTTTTATTACTTGAACATTATTTCTGTAATTAAACCCATATGTTTTTATATATTCTGAAAGGTATGATCAAATGTGATTTTTGAGAGTTTGAATCAACTCAAAATCTATTATGGTTGAAATTTGAAAAATATTTGAATGCATAAAAGCTTCTGACTTATTATTTTTACCAAGGTTGATCTACAGATCCAAATGATTTGAATCCAACGGGCTTGGATTAAGCATTTCAGTACCTTTCTAACAAAATTGGTTTCATGCAATTTGGTTCATTGAATAGATCTGGGTTGATTTTTGAAACTAGGTAAAGAACTGAGTTTGAATTAAAATAGAAAAATCTAAATTCAAACGCTTGGGCTGCGCGGGAGATGCTAATGGGCCGGCCCAGTGTCACTCCGAAGCGCGGGGCTCTGCTGACATGGGGGTTCCACCCGTCAGTGGCTCATAACACGCGAAGCGGTACGGGGCGATGTGGTGCGTTCGATTAGAAGTGAGATCAACGGCTGAGGGTCGTCGTCAACGATGAACAGGTCACCGGCGAGCTCGAACCCTAGCAGCTCAGTGGGGGTCGTGGGAGGCTCACCGAGGCTCAGGCGAGGGTCGGCGATGCGGGCGAACAACAAAGTCGACGACAGAGATCCTCCTGGTACCGGTAGCTCCTCCTGGGGCAGCTCCAATCGATGGCTCTTCTCCTCCTTTGCAGCGGCGAGCTCCGGCCAAATTCTGGCGATTCGCTGCTCACCTTGCTCCGGGAAGAAGTGGGAAGTCTCAGTGAGAGGTGGGGAGTGAGGTGGTGTGAAGAAATCGAGCAGGGGAGGCCTCTATTTATAGTGGCGAGAGGGGACCGACGGGCGCGGGCTGAGCTCGTCGTGGTCGACGGCACAAAGGGCTACTAGCATGGGTGACGGTAGGGGACGGTGCGGTGTTCCCTGGCGAAGCTCAACGACGTGGTGGCGCAGTGTGGGGCGTTGCTGATCGGTCGGAATGCTTTGAAGCTCTGAGCGGGTCTGACATGGGTTTTGATGGCGCACAGCGCGCGTGGTCCGCGCGGCGGCGAACGAGCATGTCTGCGGGGTTGCTGGGGTTGGTGGTGATCACGCATGCACGCGTCGAGGGCGACGCGCGGTCTGTGGGCGTGTGTCGAGGGTGGCGCTCCGGCGCGCTCTCGGCATGCTCTCAACGAAGCTTGGCATGGCTTGAGCATGTGGTCCAGTGGCTGGCAGGGTTCGAGCCCTGGACAGGGGGTGGCGGTGGACGGTGGCTTGCGTCCTAGACATGGTGTTTAGGCTTGGTGCTTGCTCTGGCTAGATAGCCATGGTCGGCTGGCAAGGGTTCCTTCAGGTTGGCATGGCATGGTGCAAAGGGGTAAGGGCTAGGGGTGGTCAAGGCACTGTTTGGCACTGGGGGAGACAGGTGTGATCAATGGTGAACAATGCTTAGCCAAATTACTGCTCAAAACAGTGAAGTTTGGCCAAATTGATTTGTTGTCTCCAAGTGTTTGATGAAATGGCTGCAAGAACTTGAGTTTTGAATTTTGAAAAGATTTTTGGTGGGTGTGCTAGTCATGTGTTGAGGATTCTGTGGATGCTTGGGTTTTGAAAATTGAGTTTGTTTGAGTGGTTTTTGAAAAAGTGGGATCTTCCCATATGAAATAGATTCAATTTTTAACTGTCATTTAAACTAAGCATTTGAATGTTTTTGGATGATCACAAAGTGGGCCTTGGTACCTTATTATGAGTACTATCAAGGGGTGCAAAGATCCATACAAGTTTTTGTTAAGTTCTGAAAGTTAGGGATAGCCAAAGTAGGCATGGGAGTTAATTTGGCCAAAGTGACCATTCACTTAGTTTATTTGTTTTGACTTGTTTGTATTTGGGAAAAGTGTGGGGATTGTTTAGATGATGTTTATTTCACCTAAGAATCATTTTACAAGCAAAGAAACACAAAACCATGGCAATTCAAAAGAATCCAAATTTTGAATACACACACATATGAATGCTTTCATACCTTTAGTTGGAAAAGTTTTTGTTAACCCTAATTTTGATGATTAGAGTTTGATGATCCAAGTTTAATATTTTTGGGATGTTACAAGATGGCTCTGGGGGAACTTCCCCGTCCCTATAGGGTGCCGGAACAGATACTTCTGTCCCCTGAATCTCCCCTTTCGTGGCTTTCTCCCAGATGATTTAGGGTGTCTAATTCGGGAGGATTTTATAGGCGAAAGGGCAAGGTTGTTGGAGGGCCAGGGGGCCCACACCATGTGGTGGCGCCACGAGGGGACCCGCGCCACGAAAGGGTGTGGACGCCCTGGTGCCCTCCTCCGTCTCTCCTTCGGGCTCTGTGTCGTGTCGGGTAAAATATTGACTTTGACTTTTGTCCGTCCAATTCCGAGAATAGTTTTTCTGGCTTTTCTGAAACCAAAAACAGCAGAAAACAGGCAACTAGCACTGCGACATCTTGTTAATAGGTTAGTCCCAGAAAATGTATATAAATACTTCAAAGTGTAGATAGAGCATAGCAAAGTTTATACTAAACAAGCATGGAACATAAAAAATTATAGATACGTTTACGACGTATCAATCTTCGTCTCTCTAGCAGTATCCTCGAACTCAATAGCCTCACCATCCTCGTCGCGTCTTCCGAAAGCGTGGAAGGTAGTACCTCTAATCTCCCGAGAGTGTCTCCCTAACAAACGCCCAAGTAAATCCTGCATGACTACCTCTAGGCCTCTCTCCTTGTCGTCATGCATGAGCTTGAAGGTGATAGCCTCCGTGGCTGGCTCAGTCTGGCGTCCTGGCTGAGTAACCTTGAAGCCCCAAAGGTCCTTCCTCTCAAACTTGGTGAGGGGAAGCATCATGATGCTAGGAAGCGGAAGATTGAGCACACTAGTGAGCTCAATAAGACGAGTGCCAAAACGAGTTCCCTTGAACTCTTCAGCCATGCTGATAGTAACATTAGGCATCTATTTTATAAGATAGATAAAAGTTAGAAACAACATAAACAGAAATACAAAAGACAAGGTAGGACAAGCATATCATTTGCAAACAAACACACAAGTCATGGCATACATAAATCCATTACAAGCATCCAAGGTTCAACATAACTTAGACAGAATTTTGAAAATGAAATGATAAGTGTGGTGGTCCAACTAACGAAGTACGTTACAACTCTCACTCACTAGACAAAATGTCTATCAAAGCATCCTTAGTATCCATCTGCCTATCTTGTTCACAAGATTCCCAAATCAAGCCTATGATGTCTTCCCTTAGTTGTTGGTTGGTAGTTTCCAGCTCTTGGGTATGCTTATTTTCTTCTCTAAGGTCATTTTGGGTGTTGAGCATTCTGCACTTGAGTCTATCACCAAGCTCTTTGATGGCCTTCTAAGCTGCATCCCTTGCAGAATCAAAGAATGTGGTGTGCATCACTGAGTTGGTGACCATACAGAATCCTGATTCTTTGTGGTTGTCTTCCTTGTTTTTGTACAAGTGAAGTTGCACCCACCAATATTCTTATCCTTCATCCATCACAGGGAAACCTTTGTACACAGCTGCACCATGTATCCCCATGGTAACCATAAGGTTATTGAGGGCCTTTGCAAATTTAGTCTCACACTCAAGGGTCATGGTCATGAGTGGTCCCTTCCTTACAGCTTCGTTGATGGAGTTTATCTACAAATAGAGATGACAAAGAAGAATTAGAAAAGTTTACGAGAAGAAAAAGACAAGTGTGGAAATTGTTGGAAAAAATTCTAAAAGTGGTTTCTAATCCAATCCTAGGGTCATAATCCTACAGGCAACACAGTGCTCTGATACCATCTGTAAGATCCCACCTTTATAAAGGTAAAGATCCCTGTGATTGCAATGCTAGTCCCTGGATCAATGCTAGCATCCACAGTTTAAGATGAAGTACACAGATACAAAGGTCATTATTACATATCATTCCAGAGACAAACATAGTCTTTTACAACTCCATGGCCACAGGCCTAATACAAGAGTTCAAATATAGAATAAGATAAATAAGTCTTCATCTTCATGTGCCACAGGCAAGCATGTTGAGTGTAGACTCATAACCCCTAATCATCATCAGAGTAACCTGCAACATCACAAGTTACAACCACAGTGGGTCAATACATTGGAATAGTATTGGCAAGTGATACCTTTTTAGAATATTAGCATCTAGAATCTACATGAATTTGGCTAAGTGTAGCTTAGGCTTGCTTTGCTCAAAATAGGTTTTACCTATCAGTTGAAAACACTAGGTTTTTCTTTGACAAAACTTTCCCAAGGAACCACCAATAGAAATTGGTGAACCTTCACCCTTGTTCAACCACAAGTTTTAACTTAGAAAATTGGGATGATGAGATTCTTGATAGCTTCCATGTCTTGATGCTCAAGTTGTCCAATACCAGGGACATGGCTAAGTACTTAGATTCTTCCATCTGCAGAGGTTGTGCACTTTCCCCACAAGACTTGATTTTCACCAAGACAGGACCTTTCAGAAGCCTTCCCTTAGACCAAATGGACGCGCTCCAAACCTATCATCCCACTACCACCAACTGTCCAAATGGCTAAGTTATTGCAACCTATATGATCCAGGCAGAGCCCATAATTCCATGTGGCTGCACTAGAAGCTTCTTAACATTTGGCATCTCAAATCCCTTTGTTCCTGGGTGGCTTTCCACAAGTGAGATACACAAGGTAAACCATAGAAATGGGCCTTGTGTAACCACTCAACACAAACCATTCTTTCCATTCCACCCAGGTGTTTCATTCACTTAGTTGTTTTATTAAGCAAAAACATAAGTCAATGACTTAGAAACTTTTCACATAGCATGAATATATAATCCACCCTTGGTTGCAACTAGCTACGCTAAGCATGGAAATAGTAAGCATCTTAACTTAGAGGAAATTCTAACAATTCTACAACTACTAGGATTTCCCAAGCATAGCATATAGATACTTACCAAAATATTCATGCAATGTCCTATACAAAATATTTCTAATGCATAGGTGAAAATATAGGGATAAAAACATGAAGCACCACTTGCCTTGGTAGTTTGGGGAGTAGCAACAATCTTCACAACCACAATCACTATTAGCACCAAAATCTACACATAAAATAATGGCACCAAAATCACATAACAAAATATACAAACAAAAATATATGAATGCATGCAAATGCCATGTGATGATTTTTCTACACCAAACAAGACAAGGGTATAGTAGTGAAACATAAACAAGAAAAAATACTCAAAATAAACTTTATTTGATCTTTAAAACATTTTTCAAATAATTTCCATACTCAAATTAAGCCTACAAATGTCTCTGCAAAAATAACCATTTTTACATAGGCAAAACATTAAACACATTGCATAAAAAGATAGGATTCTTTATCCTGATTCCAATGATATAAAATTTATAAAATTTGAACGTGTGGATCAAAAGTTATGAATTTTACAAGTTTGAATCACTAATAGATCTAATTCAGATTTTTAAAACAAAGAACTAGCCACGCGTCATGTCCTGATTGGTTGATACCGTTTTGCACCGGATCACACTCACGGGCTGTTAGATCTAACTTAACACGCACGGTCCAGATCGACACATACCGCTTCGCTACAGATCTAATCTTAAGCGTTGGATCTAGATCCTACGGCTGCTAAGCATGCGACCAAAGATGGGCGGCGCCAGCGTCGGCAAGTGGCGGCGGCGCACTCTGTCAGAGAGGTTGTCGGCGATTTAGATGGCGCGGGGAGGAGTGAAGATGCCTACCGTGTTCGCGGGACTGCAGTGAAGCTCAAGGTGGTCGAGGAGGAGAGGAGCAGAGTTCGTGGCGGGACCTCGCTTGAGTTCTTTGGCGGCGTCGGGTGTTTGCGGATGGAGCTATTGCCGACGATGTGGATCGCCCTAGCACGAACCAGTGGTGTCAGAGGATGCACAAGGTTGTGGCGAACACGACAGTGTCAAAGAGGAAGCAAGGAGCGCTCGGAGGTTACCGGTATTCCTCGTCGGAGTTGAGCGGCGGCTCTGTTGCTTGCAAAGGTGGACGGAGGCGACGACCTGGGTCACGAGAAGGCAAAAGAAAGGCATCAGGAGATGCGCCAGAACATGCTGGTCACGCTCGTTTGAAGCAGAGGCAAAGGGGCGCTCGGGTCTTACCGGAATCAGTCGCCGGAGCTGGTTCTGTCTGCGGCGATGCAACGAGAAATTGAGGCAGCCTGGTGGCGGAGCGAGCGAGTGGGGTGAGGGGAAATGGCCGTGGTGAAGAGGGGATTAAGTAGCCAGGAGCGGGGTGGGGATTACTCTCTGTATCAATGGGAATTAAGTGGGGCTTAACTGCGGCGAGGTAACGGCGGAGCGGCGAGGTAACGGCGGAGCGGCTCGGGCGCGCGTTGATTGGGGATGGCGCTGACGGGGCAAGGTAGGGTCGGGCTGTCAGTGGGTGGGTGTGCGTTGCTGCGGTGAGAAACAGAGAGGAAGGGGGAACCCCGGGTGGGCTGCTTTGGTTGCTGGGTCGAATGGGTTGCGCCTGGCCCATTTCTGTTTTCTTAACCTTTTTGTTTTTCTAATTCGATTTTCAGGAAACCTTTGCAAATGAATTCAAATGTGTTTGAATTCCAAATCTTTCTGGATTTTTATAATGTGAAACCTGCATATTTTTGAGTATTAAACCATGCTGTCTCACTAGACTTGCTTGGTTCCTTTGAAATTTTAAAATAAATAGTTCCTTAGCACAAGATTTCATAAAGATATGAAAATGGTTTTAAAACCATATTTTGTTTTGGAAATTTTTGTCCAAGCTTTGGAACTCAACCAAACCAACTTATGAACAAACAAGTCTTGGTTTGAAACAAATATTCTCTCACAAGAGAGTAGCATTGGATCAATGCGTGTCTACATAAAATAATAAGCACTCAATGCTTCTGTTTTATTTGAAATGACTTTGAAATTGATCCCTAAATGATTATGCATGCATGGATGATATGCAATCTTTGAAAACATGATTTTAGGGATGTTACAAATCTAACCCCCTTAAGGTGAATCTCTCCCTCGAGATTCGGATTGGCTAGCAAATAGGTGAGGGTGGTCTTTCCGAAGATCATCTTCTCTTTCCCATGTTGCTTCTTCTTCGGAATGATGGTTCCATTGAACTTTGCATAATTTGATAGCTTAGTCCAAGTAACTCTTTCTGCAGTCTCAAGAATTTTGATGGGTTTTTCCTCATAAGTGAGATCACTTTCCAATTGAACCTCCTCCAAATGTATAGTATCCTTCAAAGAAGTCTCTTCCATATCTGGATGGCATTTCTTTAGCTGACTCACATGAAACACATTGTGAACGGCAGACAATGATTCTAGCAATTCAATCTCATAAGCTACTTCTCCTTTACGACTCAGAATTTTGAATGGTCCAACATATCTTGGGGCCAATTTTCCTTTGACTCCAAATCTCTTCACTCCACGAAGTGGTGACACTCTAAGATAAGCTCTATCACCCACTTCATAGGTGACTTCTCTACGCTTAGGATCTACGTAGCTCTTTTGTCGAGACTGTGATATCTTCAATATGTCCTTAACTAGCTTGACTTTCTCTTCAGCCTCTTTGATTAGTTCCGGTCCGAACAAATTTCTTTCTCCCACACCATTCCATAATAATGGGGTGGTACACTTTCTTCCATAGAGAAACTCAAACGGTGCCATCTCAATACTAGCTTGATAGCTGTTATTGTAAGAGAATTCTGCGTAAGGCACACTTTCATCCCAACTAGCTCCATAGTCTAGAGCACATGCTCTCAACATATCTTCGAGAATCTGGTTGGTCCTTTCTGTCTGTCCATCAGTCTGAGGATGAAAAGCAGTGCTGAATTCCAATCTTGTTCCCAATGACTCATGTAGTTGCCTCCAAAAATGAGAAGTGAACTGAGTCCCCCTATCAAACACAATACTCTTGGGTACTCCATGCAGACACACAATCATATTCATGTATATCTTGGCCAACTTAGCACTTGTGTAGGTTGTCTTCACGGGTATGAAATGAGCCACTTTAGTTAGGCGATCCACTACTACCCAAATAGAATCATATCCTGACCTGGTCCTTGGCAATCCAGTGATGAAATCCATGCCAATCTTGTCCCACTTCCAATCAGGAATAGGTAGTGGTTGTAGCAATCCTGCTGGTTTCTGATGTTCCGCTTTCACTCTACTACATACATCACACAAAGCAATATGTTCGGCGATGCCCTTCTTGAGATTATTCCACCAAAATCTTTCTTTCATATCCATGTACATTTTGGTGTTACCCGGATGAATGGAATATGGTGAGTTGTACGCTTCTTGTAAAATCAGTTTCCAAAGCTCCGGATCTTGTGGAACACAGATACGTTTTCCATACCATAAAGTACCATGTTCGTCTTCATGGAATCCTTTGGCTTTTCCTTTGCCAATCTTTTCCTTAATCTCTTCAATTTCCTTATCTGCCTTTTGGGCTTCTTTGATTTTGTCCAACAAAGTGGGTTGAACATCCAATGACATGAGATGTCCTTTAGGCACAATCTCCAATCTGAGATCTCTAAATTGGGCACATAGATCATCTGGCAACTCTCCCTTAGTAAGGCCATTCACAAATACCTTACGGCTTAGAGCATCCGCTACAACATTTGCTTTACCAGGTGATATTGCAAACTCAAGTCGTAGTCCTTGATGAGTTCTATCCATCTTGTTTGTCTCATGTTGATTTCTTTCTAGGTGAAGATATACTTCAAACTTTTGTGATCTATGAACACTTCACATCACTTTCCCAAAAGATAATGTCTCCATGTTTTGAGTGCATGGACAACAGAGGCTAACTCTAAATCATGAGTAGGGTAATTTACCTCATGAGTTTTTAGTTGTCTCGAGGCATAAGCCACAACTTTCCCTTCTTGCATTAGCACTGCACCTAATCCATGATGAGATGCATCACAATACACTTGGAAATCTTTCTCCAAATCTGGCAGACATAAGACTGGTGTTGTCACTAGTCTCTTCTTCAATTCTTGGAAACTGAGCTCACATCCTTCAGTCCAAGCGAATTTCTTGTCTTTCTTTAGCAACTCTGTCATTGGATTAGCTACCTTGGATAAATTCTCAATAAATCTTCTGTAGTATCCTGCCAAGCCAAGGAAACTACGAACCTCTTTTACTGACTTAGGAGATTCCCATTCAGTTACAGCTGACACTTTAGCGGGATCAACTGCTACACCATCTCCTGACAAAACGTGTCCAAGAAATCCAACTTCATTTAACCAAAATTCACACTTGCTGAATTTGGCATACAGCTTATGCTCTCTAAGCTTCTCAAGTATCAAACGCAAATTTCCTTCATGCTCTTCTTTGCTCTTGGAGTAGATCAAAATGTCATCAATGAAAACGACAACAAACTTGTCAAGGAACTCCATGAACACCTTGTTCATCATATTCATGAAGTAAGCTGGTTCATTGGTCAAACCAAATGGCATCACGGTGTACTCATACAATCCATACCTAGTGGTGAAAGCTGTCTTAGGTATGTCTTGTTCCCTTATCTTAAGCTGAAAATAACCTGACCGGAGATCAATCTTTGAGAATACACAAGCTCCTTCTAACTTATCAAACAAGTCATTGATTCTAGGCAAAGGGTATTTGTTCTTGATAGTCACCTCATTGAGTGAACGATAATCTATGCATAACCTTTGACTTCTATCTTTCTTTTCCACAAACAAAACTGGTGCTCCCCAAGATGAAGAACTTGGTTGAATAAATCCTTTCTGCAACTGTTCTCCAAGTTGTTTCTTGAGTTCTTTCAACTCATCAACTGACATATTGTATGGTCTCTTTCTATTGGTCCTGATCCTGGTAGCAAGTCAATAAGAAACTCCACCTCTCTATCTGGTGGCATTCCCGGCAATTCTTCCGGAAACACATCCGGATATTCACTCACAATTGGCACACTGTCTATGCTAACCCCCTTAAGAGAATTTAGCTTACTTCCTTTTGATTCAAAGTTAGATTTGAATCTTATCCGTTTCTTTTTCGGGGTTGTGAGTGTGACAGTACGATTGGCACAATCTATACTCCTTCATACTTGGTCATCCAGTCCATTCCCAAAATTACATCCAGTCCATGGGAATCTAGGATTATCAGACTCACTGGAAACTTATGCTTTCCAAACTCTATCACTAGATCACGGCATCCAAGACCTACTATCATATCTCCACCGGGAGAACTTACTTTTATTGGACACCCAATGTTTTCAGTTGGAAACCCATTTCTATCAACAAATGCTTTTGATATGAATGAATGTGATGCACCAGTATCAAAAAGAACAAGTGCTGGAATAGAATTGAGTTTGAACTTACCAACCACAGCATCGGACTCCTCATAGATTTCTTCCACATTGATGTGGTTCATTGTCCCTTCTAGAAAGGGTTGGGCTTGTTGGGTCCTTCAAATTTCTTTTCTGGGCATTCATTTGCATAATGCCCCATCTTCTTTCACTTGAAACATTCAACCTGACTAAGATCCTTCTTGACAGGCTGGCTTCCACTACCACTTCCACTTCCATTATGGTGGCTCTTGTATCCACTCTTGTGATTCTTGTACTTGTCATTGTCATGACTACGGTGATGCTTGTTGTCATGATGACAGTTGTGGTTGTGGTGGCTATTGTACTTTCCATGCTTGTGGGATCCAGAACTCCCACTATCATTAATGGGAATGCTTGTGAGACGATCCCGAGCTGTGCTTGTCAGAGTTGTGTTTCCTCTTTATGCTTTCAACCTGTTTCATCTTGCTCTCCAAGATGGCAGCCTTGTCACAAAGAGATTGATAGGTGGGGACATAGGCCATAGATAATTGCAGATTCAGTTCATTGTTCAGTCCTTCGAGGAACTTCTCTTTCCTCTTGGCATCAGTATCAACTTCATCCGGTGCATAATGCGCCAGATTGTTGAATTCTTCAATATATTCAGCCACGCTGTGGTGGCGCTGTTTCAGATTATGAAATTCCTTCTTCTTCAAGCTCATCACTCCGGATGAGATGTGAGCTGTACGGAAACCATCTTCAAAGATAGCCCATGTCACATCCTCAATGGGAGTGGTGATCTGGAAGTTATCCCACCAAGTAGCTACTGGTCCTTCCAACAAGTGTGCTGCAAACCTGACTTTCTCCTCATCAGTACAGCCAACAGTTACCAAATCCTTGTTCACTAAGCGTAGCCAATCATTGGCCACCATGGGTTCAGTAGTTCCTGAGAACTTAGCAGGCCTCAGTCTTAAGAATCTGGTGAGCATGTCAAATCCTGGTGGGTTATTCTGATTGTTGTTGTTGTTATTGTTGTTGTTGTTGTTGTTGTTATTCTGATTCTGCATGAAAGTAGTCATCATCTGCATCAGTTGTGCATGTGTTGTCATCAGCTGCTGCATCTCGGGGGTGACATTGTTGTTGTTCGGGTTGGGGTTGGCACGTCGAGGAGGCATCTGTGGTTTTCAATAAGGATAAGAATGAGATACCCATAGATGCTTAACATGCACAATACAACACATAGTCAATCACCAAACAAGCATCAAAATAACAAAAATTCAACAACATAGACAACAGGTTTTGAAAAGCAAACACACCAATAGCAAGCCATCCACATGTTGGATGGTCATTGCGACTCAATAACATAAACATAGTAAATGATAAATCAATGAGTAGTCATCACTACTCATCTGAATCAACCTCCTCATCAACAAGTGTAAGACCTGCATTCTCCATAGCGGTCTTGTATTCCTCGACATTGGTAGTCAAGGCCTCTACCTTGGCTTTGAGAGCCCTCTTCTGTGAACGAAGTCTCTCAATAACACCCTGCTGATTCTCGAGCTCGAAGTCCTTGGCCTCTAGTTCTGCAGGCATCTCTCGAATCCTCTTGTTCCTATCTTGGACTCTTTTCTCTTAACTCTTGAACTTTCTATCCTGACTCTCAAACTTGTCCTCCTGTGGCGCCCCGCAAAAACCACTACTAGAAAATCGCGTTATTTTTGTGCATTGCATCATCATAACCGCATGCTCATGTCATCATGCCACATTACATTTGAGCATCGTCATGTCATCATGCATTTGTTTGACTGAAACTATTTTCGAAAAACATATTTTGTTTTCTAAATACCCCGCCTTTATTTCAAATCCAAAACTCGGGTCTCCGGATTATTTTGTTCGTCTACCAATGGTTTTCAAAAGCCCCGTTTTAAATAATAAAATATTTATTTTATTTTTAGGGGCAGCCGTACCGGGCCGATCCGACCCAGTCGGCCACCCCAGTACAAAACCGAGCTATCTAAACCTTTTCCTACCCAATCCTAGTCTACCCAGCCTTTCCCCTTCCTCCACCTCAACCCGGCCACATCACCCCACCCAATAGCCAACCGCCACCTCACCACTCCCTTCTCCCTATCCAATCCCAGCCCGCCACCTCAGCCTGGTCCCGTCCCACATCGCACGCCTCCCCATCCCTCCTGGTCGCCCCGCTCCCGCCCACGTGAGACAGGCCCCGGCCTCGATCTCCGCCTGCTCCCCACCTACCCGGCCCCACCATTCCGCCAACGCGGCACCTGCCTCTCCCGCACGCCATCTCCCCACCAACCTCTGCTCCCTCCTCTCTCTCCGTCGGTCCTCCTCCTTCCTCTCTCTCCGTCTGCCCCGCTGCAGCCCGGCCTGCGTCGACCTCGTCTGTCTCCGGGTGCCGCGCCCCGCCTCTCCCCTCCTCCACCTCGACCTCGCCGAGCGCCGTCATCCCCGCGCCTCTCTCCTCCCGGAGATCTCGCCTCCGCGCACGTCGCTGCCCACCTCTGCCTCCCCGCTGAGGTCTGCTTCGCCGCCGGCGCCCCGTCCTCCGCCCGCGCCCCAGCTCGTCCTCGGCCTGCTCGCCGTCCCCGCCGTTGCGAGCGCCGGCACCCGGTTCCCGGCCTTCTTCGCCTCGCCGGCCGCCGCCGATCTCCTCTGCTCCGGCCGGGCCCGAGCCCCGCCTCCTACAACCACCGCCGCCACGGGGTCCCCTCCCGGCGCCTCGCCCGCCGCCGTGCGGCCCCGCTTCATCGGCCGTCCTCCGCGCTCAAGCTCCGGCCACGGCCTCCTCGCCTCCACCCACCTCCAGCCAGCGCCCCGCTGCCTGAGCCTCTCCTCTGCATCGTGCTGATGTCCCTGCCTCCATCTGCATGCCACCAACCCCGTCTGCGACGTCCACATAGTCCAGTGTTCCCGCGACCCCAGCTCACCTTGGTCTGTTCCTGTGCGCTTTTGGAGCCCTACTCGTGGATGTCCCTTGATGCTGCCAGGTTGCGAGAATCTGTGTATCGATACCTCTGTTCTGCTAGCTACCTGACGCTGCTAGTTGTAATGATTGATATAAACTACGGATGTGCTTCTACCGATGAAGAAATGGTGGTACCGCTATAAGACCTGCTCATGACGCGGATATGATGTTCGTGTGAAGATTGCTGGAGGCCAACTGAAGACCGAGCCGGAACCAAGCCTGCCCTCGACAATCGATCCAAGATCTTCACCATGGATGCCAAGTTCGTCGAGACCCCGGCTTCCGCCAAGATCTTCCGAAGGCCGAGACCTCGAGCGCGCCGACCCGGATCCGAAGACCGAACCCGATAACCGCCAAGGTCGCCGACACGGATACACCGAGTTCTCCATCAAGGATGCCAAGGTCGCCGACACGGAACGCCAAGTATTTCACCCCGAAGGCCAAGACCAACCCGGAACACGGACCCGACAAGATCTTCGCGACGACAAGATCGACCCTGACCAGGGCGAATCCGATGAGCCGCCAACGCCGAACCAAGTCCTCCGACAACCTCTGAAGACCGATCTCATCGAACCGAACCTTGCCTTCCCGTCGAACCCTGAGACCGGACCCCGGACCCCTCGGAACCCCAAGATCTTCCGACCCAGATGTGTGACCCCTATCCGAGACCCCTCATATTTTTTTTATAATATGTGATATTGATCTTGTTGCATATTAAATCATCATGCTTGCATGCATATTGCGGTTGTTTGGGGCTATTTTGATGATTCATCTAAATTAAATTTGGAGACCATATGCGGACCTTTCTAGTCTCATATTGCCTCCATTTAAATTTGTTTAGCGAATCAATGTCATGCTTTGCCTTGTTAATTCCACATTTAATTTGCGGGGTAGTTAAAAAACATGAACCTTATATTTAATTGGCGGGACCCTGGTTCCGCTTAATATGGCCTAATTGCATCGCATGCCTGCCATGTCATACATCATACATGCATCATGCCCGATCTTCTGCCGTAGTATTAAATATTGCACCCGGTGTTTTTGCTAGTGCTTTGCTTCTTCACGGATTAGGCCGATGAGTTGATGCGAGTGTCGACCTGATCCCCGGTGAACCTTCGGCAGTGTTTTCAGGCGAGCAATCTCCCCCTTTCTACCTATCTTACTGTTATAGTATTTATTCCCCCTGTTGATCTATTGCTATCTGTGTTGCGATGCTCTAGTTTTCGTACCCGTGATATCCCTTGCAGCCTTATATTGCCTTGGACACATCCTATTACCTGTTGGTTGGTAGATAGTTGGACTTGCGCGTCGTAGTCGCTTGCTCAAGTGCTGTTGCGTGTCGTCCAGTACCACAGCTATTTGGAAGACTGCCATATGCTTTATGTTGGAGATGATCATGGCTTTAATTATTGTTTAATAACTAAAATTGAAAGTAGGTAAACAATGCAGAGGCACCGGTGGGTAATAGACAATATTTGGTTTTTAACCGCTCACTGGTGTCCCGTAGGACCCCGAGTTCTTGACACCTGTTACGAGATCTAGAGCGCTAACCACAGGTGGGGTGTGTGGGCACCCCCATCGATTAGTACCTGATTTCAAAGTATTGTACCGGGGGCCACAAGTAGTTTGGGGCTTTATTACTATCCTGTACTTATGCCATGCTTACTGCTTTATTTAAGATTGTGCGTGGAGCACCTGTACTGTTTAGGGCCGTGACACGTTTTTGCTGTATCGACAAACCCAGTCACACTTTCGGGTTCCCAGTCGTTTACAGCCGTCTACACAAACCCTGAGTCCGTCTCGGAGACCGGCCGACTTCGTTGCGGGTAGCTTAGTGGGGTGGCCCCCATGTACTTGCTTTGGGTCTGGGAAACGTCATGACTTAGGCCCCGCCGACATACCGATGGGTGTATGTTAACTGATCTGGCAACAAGGGTCGAAGTGCGTGTGGATACTTTGGTGCACCCCTGCAGGGTTAAATCTTTTCGAAAAGCCGTGTCCGCGGTTATGGACGACTTGGAGCACAGTTCTCGATCATAGACAACTATAACTAAAGTTTACTGTTATAAACTTGACTTGTATCCGATATGACTAGTAATCAGCTTCACTGCAACGGAATGGCTAAATAAAAGTACCAACAAGCTATGGGTTTGGGATATCTCATGCTAATCGTCGACTAGTAAGTGTTGCAACTACAACGGAATGGTTAACTAAAACTGCCCACTGCTTATTATATCAGGATGACTCATGCTATCTATATTTGACTAGTAATTGCCGCAACTATAACGGAATGAATAAAACTGCCAACTGTGTGAGTTCCTCGGTTGACTTCCTCGTTTGGTCTCGAGGGGAAAATACCAGGATGGGTATGTTTGGTGGTAGAATCAGGTTGGTTCCGAATAGGTCTTTCTTATCCCTCTCTGGTAGCCGACAGTTATATCGAGTCTCTATAGGTTGTTTATGTTGGAATTATGCCCTAGAGGCAATAATAAAGATGTTATTATTATAATTCTTGTTCATGATAAAGTTTATATTCCATGCTAGAATTGTATTAAGCGGAAACTTTAATACTTGTGTGGTTTGTGAATAACACCGTGTCCCTAGTACGCCTCTATGGACTAGCTCATTGATCAATGATGGTTAAGGTTTCCTAACCATAGACATGAGTTGTCAATTGATAATGAGATCATATCATTGGAGAATGTTATGGTGGATAGACCCAAACTAAGCGAAGCAATTAGATCGTGTCATCGTGTTCGTCTTTGCGAAGTTTTTCTTATGTCAAATATTGTATTCCTTAGACCATGAGATAATACAACTCCCTGGTATCGGAAGAAAGCTTTGAGGTCATCAAACGTCATCCTATGAAAGGGTGATCATAAAGGTGTCTATCAGGTAATCGGAAAGTATCTGTTGGGTTGTATGTATCGAGATGGGATTTGTCCTCCCAAGTCGGAGAGATATACTTGGGCCCACTCGTGTCGATATCAACACCGCTTGCAAGCATGTGGTTAAGGAGTTAATCACAAAGTGATATCGGATTATGGAGCAGTAAAGTACTTCTTTGTGAACGAGATTGAACTAGGTATGACGATACCGACGATCGAATCTCGGGCAAGTAAAATATCGCGAGACGAAGGGAATATATATATGGGATTGATTGAATCCTGGCATCGTGGTTCATCCGATATGATCATCGATGAATGTGTGGGAGTCAATATGGGTGCCCAGACCCTGCTGTTGATTATTGATAGAAGATCATGTCTGCATATTCTCGAACCCGCAGGGTCACACACTTAACGTGTCTCGACGCTAGGATAGATTGGATAATTGGTTTATGAATTTTTGTTCGGAGTCTCGGATGGGATCTGGGACATCACGAGAGGTTCCGGAATGGTCCGGAGAATAAGATTCATATAAGGCAGTGCAGTTTTTGGAGTTCGGAATTGTTCCGGATTAATCGGTATTGTACCGGAAGCTTCTAGAACCTTCCGGAAGGGGGCCAACGTGGTCCCACCTTCCGGGAGGGGGCATGGGCCTATGAGGGAGTGTCCTGGCCGCATTGGGCCAGGGGCACAAGGCCCTATAGGGCCCAACCGATTCTAGATAGATTTAACTCGTTTAAATCTCGGGATAGAATTTCTAGATAAGGGGAGAGTTTAAATCGTTTAAACTAGAGATAGGCTTGGAGGAGGGTGGGGCTGGCCGCCTCCCCTCTATATATAGAGGCTGGTGCGCCTCCCCCACACATCTCCTCCAAGCCCTAGTAGCCCTGCCTTCCTCTCTCCCTCCCGATTTGCAGGCGAAGCCCTGCTGCAGAAATTCTCCACCAAATACACCACGCCGTCATGTTGTAGATCCAATCCATCTCTCCACCATACTTGCTGGTCCAAGGAAGGAGGAGACGTCGAGGTGCTGCACGTGTGCATCTCACGGAGGCACCGCCACTTGTGGTGCTAGATCGGATCGGATCGCGAGGAGGAAGCGAAATGCGACTACATCACCCATGTTCCGGCGAGCGTTCATGCGAATCTTCAAGGGTATGAAGATCTAATCCAATCTCTCGTTGTTTGCATCTCCTAGATTATATCTTGGCTTTCCTCTGTTCGCTCAGAAAAATTTTGATTTACTATGCCGCGAAACCCTTCAGTGGTATCAGAGCTAGATCTATGCGTAGATGTGATTCACGAGTAGAACGCAACATGGTTGTTGCGGGCGTTGATGTTTTCTATTGCAAGCCTCTTGTTTGTGTTCTTCTTATGACGCGGGATAGTGAGATTGAAGCGGTCCAGGCCAACCTTACGCGACGTCGTTCGCGAGACCGGCTCCGCACTTGACGTGTGGCTTGTTCCACACATGCGGCTGGTGGATGTCAGTTTCTCTCACTATAGTTGTCATGGGATTAACATCGGAGTTCGGCAACCATAATATCACCTTTGTGGCTTTCCGTAGGTAAGAATCGTTCTTAGCATCTACTCCCATAAGCCACGTAAAACATGCAACAACAAAGTAGAGGCGTCTAACTTGTTTTTGCAGGGAGTGTTTTCTGTGATATGGTATGGCCCAAGATGTGATGTGTATAATGTATGCGATGATCATGTTTTGTAATGTTTCACGACTTGCATGTCGATGAGTACACAACCGACAGGAGCCATATGGTTGTCTTTATAATTGTGTATGACCTGCGAGTCAACTTCTTATACGCCATGTAATAGCTTTACTTTATCACTAAGTAGTTAGCAATAGTTGTAGTTGCTATTCGTGATGGAGGCAATCATGGTGAAGTGATGGAGATCATGCCGGAACGCACAAGACGGAGATCATTGCGCGAAGATTGGCTATACCATGTCACATAAAGTTATATGCATGTGATGTTTATCCTTTTATGTATCTTATTATGCTTAGATCGCGACGGTAGCATTATAAGATGATTCCTCACTTAAAGATCAAGATAAAACTGTGTTCTCCCCAAGTATGCACCGTTGAAAGTTAAATCGTGTCCAAGCATCACGTGATGATCGGGTGCTATAGACTCTACGCTCACATACAACGGGTGCAAGCCAGTTTTGCACACGCGGAAATACTTGGGTCTAGCTTGACAAGCCTAGCATGTACAGACATGGCCTCAGAACACAAGAACCGAAATGTTAAGCATGAGTCATATGAATGATATGATCGACACTTCGTTGTCCACCATTGAAACCACATCTCTTCTCATGAAGATCGGATTAGGTGTGGTGAATTTGGATCGTGTTCACTAAACAACTTGAGGGATGTTGAATTTAGTGGGAGTTCATCTAGTAATTTGATTAAAAGTTGAACTAGTTATCATGAACATAGTCTAATTTGTACTTGCAAATATTGTAGATCACATGGCTAAGTCCAACTTCAACTTCAACGTTTTTGCTGAGAAAGAAAAGCTTAAGAACAATGGGTCTAACTTCACCAATTGGTTCCGCAATTTGAGAATCATTCTCTCTGGCGGTCAAAAGGACTATGTCCTTGAGAAAGCGTTAGGTGGCGCCCTACGCAATCGGCTGATGAGAAAGCTGTCTATCGGCATAAAGATGATTATGGTGTGATTAAGAGCACCATGTTGTTTTCTATGGAACCGGAACTTCAAAATCGTTTTGAAAACTATCCCGGGCCCTTTGAGATTCTCGAAGAGTTGAAAACCATGTTTCAGACTCAGGCCCGTTCTGAGAGATATGAGATCTCCGAGAAGTTCTTTAACTGCAAGATGGAGGAAGGGAGTTCCGTTAGTGAGCACGCCATTAAGATGTCGGGCTACACTCAACGCCTTGAGCAACTGGACTGCAAGATTCCAGAGGAGCTCAAGATTGACAGGGTTCTGCAATCACTCCCTCCTAGCTACAAAAGTTTTGTAGTGACTCATAATCAGATTGGTTCCACTGATACGATCACCGAGCTCTTCGCAAAGCTGAAGGCTGCGGAGGTGGACATCAAGAAGGATAATCATGTGTTGATGGTCAACAAGCCCTCCTTTAAGAAAGGTAAAGGTGCAAAGAAGCCCTTCAAGAAGGGCGGCGAAGCATAATGCCCTGCTGAGAAGAAGCTCAGTCTGGTCCCAAGCCGAAACCGAGTGCTTCTATTGCAAGGACAAGGGTCCTTTGAAGCATCGTTCAAGTACTTAGCGGACAAGAAGGCTGGCACCATCAAAGGTATATTTGATATACATGTTATTGATGTTTTCCTTACTAGCCCTCGTTGTAGTGCCTGGGTATTTGATACCGGTTCAGTTGCTAATATTTGTAACTCGAAACAGGAGCTGCGGAATAGACGGCGGCTTGCGAGGGATGAGGTGACGATGCGCGTTGGCAACGGATCAAGAGTTGATGTGATGGCCGTCACGCCTCTCCTTAGTTTTACCTTCAGGATTAGTTTTAAACCTTAATAAATGTTATTATGTGCCTGCGTTGAGCATGAACATTATTTCTGGATCGTGTTTATTGCAAGACGGTTATTCATTTAAATCGGAGAATAATGGTTGTTCTATTTATATGAGTAACATCTTTTATGGTCATGCACCTCTTGTGAGTGGTTTATTTCTTCTAAATCTCGAAAGGGATGAAACACACATCCATAACATTGAGGCTAAGAGATGCAAAGTAGATAGTGATAATACTACTTATTTGTGGCCTTTGTCGTCTAGGTCATATTGGTGTAAAGCGCATGAAGAAACTCCATTCTGATGGACTTTTGGAGTCTCTTGATTTTGAATCATTTGACACATGCGAACCATGCCTCATGGGCAAGATGATCAAAACCCCGTTCTCCGGTATGATGGAGCGAGCAACGGACTTGTTGGAAATCATGCATACTGATGTATGCGGACCGATGAGTGTTTCGACGCGCGGTGGATATCGCTATTTTCTCACTTTTACCGATGACTTAAGTAGATATGGGTATATCTATTTAATGAAACATAAATCTGAAACGTTTGAAAAGTTCAAAGAATTTCAGAATGAAGTGGAGAACCATCGTAACAGAAAGATTAAGTTTCTACGATCCGATCGTGGGGGCGAATATTTGAGTTATGATTTTCTCATGCATCTCAAAGCAAGTGGAATCGTTTCACAACTCACGCCACAACACCACAAGCAATGGTGTGTCCGAACGCCGAATCGAACCCTGTAGATATGGTCCGATCGATGATGTCTCTTACTGATTTGCCGTTATCATTTTGGGGTTATGCATTAGAAACCGCTGCATTCACTTTAAATAGGGCTCCATCTAAATCCGTTGAGACGACACCGTATGAACTGTGGTTTGGTGCTAAACCTAAGTTGTCGTTTCTTAAAGTTTGGGGATGCGAAGCTTACGTCAAGAAGTTGATGCCGGACAAGCTCGAACCCAAAGCGGAGAAATGTGTCTTCATAGGATACCCTAAGGAAACTATTGGGTATACCTTCTATCACGTAACAAGGCAAAGTGTTTGTCGCAAAGAACGGTTCCTTTCTTGAGAAGGAGTTTCTCTCGAAAGAGGTGAGTGGGAGGAAAGTAGAGCTAGACGAGGTTATTGAACCTTCTCTTGAATTGGAGAGTAGCGCAGCACCTGAAATTGTTCGGTCACTTTGCACCAACAATAGAGGAAGCTAATGACAAGGATCATGAAGCTTCGGACGATGCTGCTACTGAACATCGCAGGTCGACAAGGTCGCGTGCCCTTCCTGAGTGGTACGGCAACCCTGTCTTGACAGTCTTGTTAGTAGAAGACAGTGAACCTACGAACTATGAGGAAGCGATGATGAGCCCAGACTCTGAGAAATGGCTAGAAGCCATGAAATCAATTGGGATCCATGAGCAAAAACCAAGTATGGACTTTGGTGGACCCTCCTAGCGACCGAAAGGCCGTTGAGTGCAAATGGATCTTCAAGAAGAAAATGGACGCGGATGGTAATGTTACCGTCTATAAAGCACGGCTTGTTGCGAATGGTTTTCGACAAGTTCAAGGTGTTGACTACGATGAGACTTTCTCTCCCGTAGCGATGTTTAAGTCCATTCGGATTTTATTAGCAATTGTTGCGTTTCATGATTATGAAATATGGCAAATGGACGTCAAGACTGCTTTCCTCAATGGCAACATTGATGAAGAGTTGTATATGATGCAACCCGAAGGTTTTGTCGATCCTAAGGATGCTGATAAAGTATGCAAACTTCAGCGTTCCATTTATGGATGAAGCAAGCATCTCGGAGTTGGAACCTTCGTTTGATCAAGTGATCAAGAGCTTTGGATTTGTTCCAAATTGCTCAAGCTTGCATCTACAAGAAAGTGAGTGGGAGCTCGGTGGCGTTTACGGTACTATATGTGGATGACATATTGATTATTGGAAATGACATCAACATGCTTAACGATGTGAAGAGTTATTTGAACAAGTGTTTTTCAATGAAAGACCTAGGTGAAGCTGCTTATATATTGGGCATCAAAATCTATAGAGATAGACAAAGACGCCTGATAGCTTTAAGCCAGAGTACATACCTAGACAAAGTTCTGAAAAGGTTCAGAATGGATAAGGCATTGAAAGGTTCAGTGCCTATGTTGTCAGGTAAGATATTGAGCAAGGCTCAGTGTCCAGCTACGGTAAATGATAGGAAGCTATGAGCAAAGTGCCTTATGCCTCGGCCATAGGTTCCATCATGTATGCCATGCTGTGTACTAGACCGGATGTGTCCAATGCTCTTAGTTTGACGAGATATCAAAGTGATCCAAGAGTGGAACACTGGACAGCCGTGAAGAACATCCTAAGGTACCTAAATAGGACTAAAGAAATGTTCTTAGTCTATGGGGGTGATGAACAGCTCGTCGTAAAAGGTTACGTCGATGCTAGTTTCGACACCGACAAGGATGATTGTAAATCTCAGACAGGATACGTGTATATTTTGAATGGAGGAGCTGTGAGCTGGAGAAGCTGCAAGCAAAGCGTGATCGCGGGATCTACAGTAGAAGCGGAATACATGGCTGCTGCAGAAGCGTCAAGTGAAGGAGTTTGGATCAGAAACTTCATCACTGAGCTTGGCGTGGTTCCAAGTGCATTGGACCCACTGGAGATATTGTGTGACAACACTGGCGCCATAGCACTCGCTAAGGAACCAAGATATCATCCAAAGACCAAGCATATCAACCGCAAGTTTCATATAATCCGAGATTATATAGAAGATGGAGATCTGAAGATTAGCAAAGTACATACAGACCTGAATGTCGCAGATCCATTGACTAAACATCTTCCACGTGTAAAACATGATCAACACCTCAGTGCCATGGGTGTGAGATTGTTGCCAGATGTAAACTAGATTATTGACTCTAGTGCAAGTGGGAGACTGTTGGAATTATGCCCTAGAGGCAATAATAAAGATGTTATTATTATAATTCTTGTTCATGATAAAGTTTATATTCCATGCTAGAATTGTATTAAGCGGAAACTTTAATACTTGTGTGGTTTGTGAACAACACCGTGTCCCTAGTACGCCTCTATGGACTAGCTCATTGATCAATGATGGTTAAGGTTTCCTAACCATAGACATGAGTTGTCAATTGATAATGAGATCATATCATTGGAGAATGATATGGTGGATAGACCCAAACTAAGCGAAGCAATTAGATCCTGTCATCGTGTTCGTCTTTGCGAAGTTTTTCTTATGTCAAATATTGTATTCCTTAGACCATGAGATAATACAACCCTGGTATCGGAAGAAAGCTTTGAGGTCATCAAACGTCATCCTATGAAAGGGTGATCATAAAGGTGTCTATCAGGTAATCGGAAAGTATCTGTTGGGTTGTATGTATCGAGATGGGATTTGTCCCTCCCAAGTCGGAGAGATATACTTCGGGCCCACTCGGTAATCGATATCAACACCGCTTGCAAGCATGTGGTTAAGGAGTTAATCACAAAGTGATATCGGATTACGGAACGAGTAAAGTACTTGTTGTGAACGAGATTGAACTAGGTATGACGATACCGACGATCGAATCTCGGGCAAGTAAAATATCGCGAGACGAAGGGAATATATATATGGGATTGATTGAATCCTAGCATCGTGGTTCATCCGATATGATCATCGATGAATGTGTGGGAGTCAATATGGGTGCCCAAACTCCGCTATTGATTATTGATAGAAGATCATGTCTGCATATTCTCGAACCCGCAGGGTCACACACTTAACGTGTCTCGACGCTAGGATAGATTGGATAATTGGTTTATGAATTTTTGTTCGGAGTCTCGGATGGGATCCGGGACATCACGAGAGGTTCCGGAATGGTCCGGAGAATAAGATTCATATAAGGCGCGGTGCAGTTTTGGAGTTCGATTGTTCCGGATTAATCGGTATTGTTATAAGCTTCTAGAACCTTCCGGAAGGGGGCCAACGTGGCCCCACCTTCCGGGAGGGGGCATGGGCCTATGAGGGAGTGTCCTGGCCGCATTGGGCCAGGGGCACAAGGCCCCATAGGGCCCAGCCGATTCTAGAGAGATTTAACTTGTTTAAATCTCGGGATAGAATTTCTAGATAAGGGGAGAGTTTAAATCGTTTAAACTAGAGATAGGCTTGGAGGAGGGGCTAGGGATGGCCGCCCCCTCCCCCTCTATATATAGAGGGCTGGTGCGCCCCCTCCCCTCCACACATCTCCCTCCAAGCCCTAGTAGCCCTGCTGCCTTCCTCTCTCCCTCCCGACTGTTTGCAGGCGAAGCCCTGCTGCAGAAATTCTCCACCAAATACACCACGCCGTCGTGTTGTAGATCCAATCCATCTCTCCACCATACTTGCTGGTCCAAGGAAGGACGAGACGTCGAGGTGCTGCATGTGTGCATCTCACGGAGGCACCGCCACTTGTGGTGCTAGATCGGATCGGATCGCGAGGAGGAGAAGCGAGTACGACTACATCACCCACGTTCCGATTTAACGCCTGTCGCGAATCTTCAATGGTATGAAGATCTAATCCAATCTCTCGTTGTTTGCATCTCCTAGATTAGATCTTGGCTTTCCTCTGTTCGCTCAGAGAAAATTTTGATTTACTATGCCTTGAAACCCTTCATTTAGTGCATCTTTGGCTGCTTGATCCACCATACCTATGTAGGCGAGGACCGCCGAATTCTAGCCTCGCCGTGTACTGGCCTCAGTACTGACCGCTCTCTCTTTTTCCTTTGCCCTTTGTCGGCACCCCATTTGTTTAAGCAGGTTTTGAGATCGACGTCGTTAGCAGGGTTACCCTTTCGGCTTGGCCTGGGCAGGGTTATGGACGCCATTGGATATTCTCCAGGGCTCTTAGCTCAATTTGCATCTTGTCCGTACTCGGACGCTATATCGTTTTCAAGGTGATTTGGATCTTTGTATTGTATATTTGTATTCTTGACTCATGGAGTCGTGTTGTAGAAATATATATGTTCTGTGGGTTCCATCGTGGACTATTGTGTAATGATATTACTTCGTTTTCCACCCGCATGAAAGTGCCTGGTGGGCACCTTTGAATCGTTTCTATGCGGGTTTGGCGGGAACCGCTGAAACTTGCATAGGGCCGATTCTGAGGGTGTTATAGAGTGGTATCAGAGCTCAGTAGTTGCGATACCCCACAAGTCCAGTCTGTAGGATAACCTAGCTAACGGCCGAAGTAGAGTGTCAAAACTATTTTTGCAAAATCGGTTGGATAGTTCTGATTAGGTCTGATTTTACTCCTTACCCCTCTGCTATTCTCCTCTTACCTCTGCGTGTTTTGAATCCACTCTCTTACCTTTCTTCAAGTCCAGGATTTCTCGTGGTTGGGTTCCGTCGTACCTTCAGGGTTTCGCTTCCTCCTTTGATAACGGTGTTCTACCATCCGGTGTTCATGCTATCTGAGGAATCCGTCTTCTGTGGTACCATTCTTTGTTCCTTGTTTGTGCCTTCCGCTGTTCTCTGACGCGATGACATCATCTACGCCAGATCCGATGCAGAGTCTGCATCACTCCTTTGTTTCTGAACCTCGATTGTCGAGATCTTCAGTCTGATTCCGAGAATGGTTGCACGCTTTTCTACCGATTGTGCGGAGTAATAGTTTGGGTGCGTGATGGATTGGCCCCCATGCCGACTACCCCTTCTATTTGCTTTTGTACATTGAAGTGGATGAGAATGCATCGGTTCCCTCTTTCTATCGAAGCTAGAGGTGGCTTTATTTGTTGATACCTCTACCTTCAACCTTTTGTCCCCGGAGTGTTCTCTCGACGATCACGGACAAAGAACCCTTGTTAGTGGTGTCGCGAGGATCTACATGAAGCCAGAAGTTTCAGATCGTCGGCCTTCTTCCTTGTATCATGAGGCGGATCTCGAGGGCGAGATCCATTGTTAGTGGTGTCGAATTGTGGCACCCCGCAAAAACCACTACTAGAAAATCGCGTTATTTTTGTGCATTGCATCATCATAACCGCATGCTCATGTCATCATGCCACATTACATTTGAGCATCGTCATGTCATCATGCATTTGTTTGACTGAAACTATTTTCGAAAAACATATTTTGTTTTCTAAATACCCCGCCTTTATTTCAAATCCAAAACCCGGGTCTCCGGATTATTTTGTTCGTCTACCAATGGTTTTCAAAAGCCCCGTTTTAAATAATAAAATATTTATTTTATTTTTAGGGGCAGCCGTACCGGGCCGATCCGACCCAGTCGGCCACCCCAGTACAAAACCGAGCTATCTAAACCTTTTCCTACCCAATCCTAGTCTACCCAGCCTTTCCCCTTCCTCCACCTCAACCTGGCCACATCACCCCACCCAATAGCCAACCGCCACCTCACCACTCCCTTCCCCCTATCCAATCCCAGCCCGCCACCTCAGCCTGGTCCCGTCCCACATCGCACGCCTCCCCATCCCTCCTGGTCGCCCTGCTCCCGCCCACGTGAGACAGGCCCCGGCCTCGATCTCCGCCTGCTCCCCACCTGCCCGGCCCCACCATTCCGCCAACGCGGCACCTGCCTCTCCCGCACGCCATCTCCCCACCAACCTCTGCTCCCTCCTCTCTCTCCGTCGGTCCTCCTCCTTCCTCGCCGGGCCATCCACCTTCGCCGACCTCCTCCTTCCGCCGCTCGGGCTCGCCCCGCCGTCCTTCGCCGCGCCTTCCTCTCGCCTCTCTCGGCTCTCCTCTCCGCGCGTGGCCCCACCTCCGCCGGCCTCCCGTCCGCCGTCGCCCGCAGCGCCCGCCTCGCTCCGGCCGCCGCCGTGCCTCGTCTCCGCTTCCCCCCGACGCGACCCCGAGCTCCGTGGCGGCCCCCTCCTCCGCTCGTCGACCCCGCGCCCTCTGCCCCGCTGCAGCCCGGCCTGCATCGACCTCGTCTGTCTCCGGGTGCCACGCCCCGCCTCTCCCCTCCTCCGCCTCGACCTCGCCGAGCGCCGTCGTCCCCGCGCCTCTCTCCTCCCGGAGATCTCGCCTCCGCGCACGTAGCCGCCTCTGCCTCCCTGAGGTGCCGCCCTTGGCGCCTCCCCGCCGCGCCCCAGCTCGTCCTCGGCCTGCTCGCCGTCCACAGTGAAGGCCGGCACCAGTTCCGCCTTCTTCGCCTCGCCGGCCGCCGCCGATCTCCTCTGCTCTGGCCGGGCCCGAGCCCCGCCTCCTACAACCACCGCCTCCACGGGGTCCCCTCCCGGCGCCTCGCCCGCCGTCGTGCGGCCCCGCTTTATCGGCCGTCCTCCGCGCTCAAGCCCCGGCCCACGGCCTCCTCGCCTCCACCCACCTCCAGCCAGTGCCCCGCTGCCGGAGCCTCTCCTCTGCATCATGCTGATGTCCCTGCCTCCATCTGCATGCCACCAACCCCGTCTGCGATGTCCACATAGTCCAGTGTTCCCGCGACCCCAGCTCACCGTGGTCTGTTCCTGTGCGCTTTTGGAGCCCTACTCGTGGCTGTCCCTTGATGCTGCCAGGTTGCGAGAATCTGTGTATCGAGACCTCTGTTCTGCTAGCTACCTGACGCTGCTAGTTGTAATGATTGATATAAACTACGGATGTGCTTCTACCGATGAAGAAATGGCGGTACCGCTATAAGACCTGCTCATGACGCGGATATGATGTTCGTGTGAAGATTGCTGGAGGCCAACTGAAGACCGAGCCGGAACCAAGCCTGCCCTCGACAATCGATCCAAGATCTTCACCATGGATGCCAAGTTCGTCGAGACCCCGGCTTCCGCCAAGATCTTCCGAAGGCCGAGACCTCGAGCGCGCCGACCCGGATCCGAAGACCGAACCCGATAACCGCCAAGGCCGCCGACACGGATACACCGAGTTCTCCATCAAGGACGCCAAGGTCGCCGACACGGAACGCCAAGTATTTCACCCCGAAGGCCAAGACCAACCCGGAACACGGACCCGACAAGATCTTCGCGACGACAAGATCGACCCTGACCAGGGCGAATCCGATGAGCCGCCGACGCCGAACCAAGTCCTCCGACAACCTCTGAAGACCGATCTCATCGAACCGAACCTTGCCTTCCCGTCGAACCCTGAGACCGGACCCCGGACCCCTCGGAACCCCAAGATCTTCCGACCCAGATGTGTGACCCCTATCCGAGACCCCTCATATTCTTTTTATAATATGTGATATTGATCTTGTTGCATATTAAATCATCATGCTTGCATGCATATTGCGGGTGTTTGGGGCTAGTTTGATGATTCATCTAAATTAAATATGGAGACCATATGCGGACCTTTCTAGTCTCATATTGCCTCCATTTAAATTTGTGTAGCGAATCAATGTCATGCTTTGCCTTGTTAATTCCACATTTAATTTGCGGGGTAGTTAAACAACATGAACCTTATATTTAATTGGCGGGACCCTGGTTCCGCTTAATATGGCCTAATTGCATCGCATGCCTGCCATGTCATACATCATACTTGCATCATGCCCGATCTTCTGCCGTAGTATTAAATATTGCACCCGGTGTTTTTGCTAGTGCTTTGCTTCTTCACGGATTAGGCCGATGAGTTGATGCGAGTGTCGACCTGATCCCCGGTGAACCTTCGGCAGTGTTTTCAGGCGAGCAATCTCCCCCTTTCTACCTATCTTACTGTTATAGTATTTATTCCCCCTGTTGATCTATTGCTATCTGTGTTGCGATGCTCTAGTTTTCGTCCCCCTGATATCCCTTGCAGCCTTATATTGCCTTGGACACATCCTATTACCTGTTGGTTGGTAGATAGTTGGACTTGCGCGTCGTAGTCGCTTGCTCAAGTGCTTGCTATGTGTCGCCCGCATCACGCTTGTTTGGAAGACTGCCATATGCTTTATGTTGGAGATGATCATGGCTTTAATTATTGTTTAATAACTAAAATTGAAAGTAGGTAAACAATGCAGAGGCACCGGTGGGTAATAGACAATATTTGGTTTTTAACCGCTCACTGGTGTCCCGTAGGACCCCGAGTTCTTGACACCTGTTCCGAGATCGAGCGCGCTAACCACAGGTGGGGTGTGTGGGCACCCCCATCGATTAGTACCTGATTTCAAAGTATTGTACCGGGGGCCACAAGTAGTTTGGGGCTTTATTACTATCCTGTACTTATGCCATGCTTACTGCTTTATTTAAGATTGTGCGTGGAGCACCAGACTGTTAGGGCCGTGACACGCTTTTGTCAGATCGACAAACCCAGTCACACTTTCGGGTTCCCAGTCGTTTACAGCCGTCTACACAAACCCTGAGTCCGTCTCGGAGACCGGCCGACTTTGTTGCGGGTAGCTTAGTGGGGTGGCCCCCATGTACTTGCTTTGGGTCTGGGAAACGTCATGACTTAGGCCCCACCGACATACCGATGGGTGTATGTTAACTGATCTGGCAACAAGGGTCGAAGTGCGTGTGGATACTTTGGTGCACCCCTACAGGGTTAAATCTTTTCGAAAAGCCGTGTCCGCGGTTATGGACGACTTGGAGCACAGTTCTCGATCATAGACAACTATAACTAAAGTTTACTGTTATAAACTTGACTTGTATCCGATATGACTAGTAATCAGCTTCACTGCAACGGAATGGCTAAATAAAAGTACCAACAACTGCTGGGTTTGGGATATCTCATGCTAATCATATCTGACTAGTAAGTGTTGCAACTACAACGGAATGGTTAACTAAAACTGCCCACTGCTTATTATATCAGGATGACTCATTCTATCTATATTTGACTAGTAATTGCCGCAACTATAACGGAATGAATAAAACTGCCAACTGTGTGAGTTCCTCGGTTGACTTCCTCGTTTGGTCTCGAGGGGAAAATACCAGGATGGGTATGTTTGGTGGTAGAATCAGGTTGGTTCCTAATAGGTCTTTCTTATCCCTCTCTGGTAGCCGACAGTTATATCGAGTCTCTATAGGTTGTTTAGTGCATGCTGCGCTGCCGCTTCAGTCCACCATACCTATGTAGGCGAGGACCGCCGAATTCTAGCCTCGCTGTCTTGGCCTCGATCTTGACCGCTCTCTCTTTTTCCTTTGCCCTTTGTCGGCACCCCTTTTGTTTAAGCAGGTTTTGAGATCGACGTCGTTAGCAGGGTTACCCTTCCGGCTTGGCCTAGGCAGGGTTATGGACGCCATTGGATATTCTTCAGGGCTCTTAGCTCAATTTGCATCTTGTCCGTACTCGGACGCTATATCGTTTTCAAGGTGATTTGGATCTTTGTACTGTATATTTGTATTCTTGACTCATGGAGTCGTGTTGTAGAAATATATATGTTCTGTGGGTTCCATCATGGACTATTGTGTAATGATATTACTTCGTTTTCCACCCACACGAAAGTGCCTGGTGGGCACCTTTGAATCGTTTCTATGCGGGTTTGGCGGGAACCGCTGAAACTTGCATAGGGCCGATTCTGAGGGTGTTATACCTCCATTTCCTTGACTATCTCATCTTGCTCCGTGAAGAGCTTGTCCTTCTCACGAAGCTGCACCTAGAGTTTGTCATTGCTAAGCATGACGTTGGTCCTATTAGTATCTAGGTGCCTAAGTAGAACCTCTAGGTCCTAAAGGTACAGACGAATCGGCTCTGCCGTCTCTCTAGAAGTATCCTCGAACTCAATAGCCTCACCATCCTCGTCGCGTCTTCCGAAAGCGTGGAAGGTAGTACCTCTAATCTCCCGAGAGTGTCTCCCTAACAAACGCCCAAGTAAATCCTGCATGACTACCTCTAGGCCTCTCTCCTTGTCGTCATGCATGATCTTGAAGGTGATAGCCTCCGTGGCTGGCTCAGTCTGGCGTCCTGGCTGAGTAACCTTGAAGCCCCAAAGGTCCTTCCTCTCAAACTTGGTGAGGGGAAGCATCATGATGCTAGGAAGCGGAAGATTGAGCACACTAGTGAGCTCAATAAGTCGAGTGCCAAAACGAGTTCCCTTGAACTCTTAAGCCGTGCTGATAGTAACATTAGGCATCTATTTTATAAGATAGAGAAAAGTTAGAAACAACATAAACAGAAATACACAAGACAAGGTAGCACAAGCATATCATTTGCAAACAAACACACAAGTCATGGCATACATAAATCCATTACAAGCATCCAAGGTTCAACATAACTTAGACAGAATTTTGGAAATGAAATGATAAGTGTGGTGGTCCAACTAATGAAGTACGTTACAACTCTCACTCACTAGACAAAATGGCTATCAAAGCATCCTTAGTAGCCATCTGCCTATCTTGTTCACAAGATTCCCAAATCAAGTCTATGATGTCTTCCCTTAGTTGTTGGTTGGTAGTTTCTAACTCTTGGGTATGCTTATTTTCTTCTCTAAGGTCATTTTGGGTGTTGAGCATTCTGCACTTGAGTCTATCATCAAGCTCTTTGATGGCCTTCCAAGCTGCATCCCTTGCAGAATCAAAGAAAGTGGTGTGCATCACTGAGTTGGTGACCATACAGAATCCTGATTCTTTGTGGTTTTCTTCCTTGTTTTTGTACAAGTGAAGTTGCACCCACCAATATTCTTCTCCTTCATCCATCATAGGGAAACCTTTGTACACAGCTGCACCATGTATCCCCATGGTAACCATAAGGTTCTTGAGGGCCTTTGGAAATTCAGTCTCACACTCTAGGGTCATGGTCATGAGTGGTCCCTTCCTTACAGCTTCGTTGATGGAGTTCATCTACAAATAGAGATGAGAAAGAAGAATTAGAAAAGTTTACGAGAAGAAAAAGACAAGTGTGGAAATTTTTGAAAAAAAAAATTCCTTAGTGGTTTCTAATCCAATCCTAGGGTCATAATCCTACAGGCAACACAGTGCTCTGATACCATCTGTAAGATCCCACCTTTATAAAGGTAAAGATCCCTGTGATTGCAATGCTAGTCCCTGGATCAATGCTAGCATCCACAGTTTAAGATGAAGTACACAGATACAAAGGTCATTATTACAAATCATTCCAGAGACAAACACAGTCTTTTACAACTCCATGGCCACATGCCTAATACAAGAGTTCAAATATAGAATAAGATAAATAAGTCTTCATCTTCATGTGCCATAGGCAAGCATGTTGAGTGTAGACTCATAACCCCTAATCATCATTAGAGTAACCTGCAACATCACAAGTTACAGCCACAGTGGGTCAATACATTGGAATAGTATTGGCAAGTGATACCTTTGTAGAATATTAGCATCTAGAATATACATGAATTTGGCTAAGTGTAGCTTAGGCTTGCTTTGCTCAAAATAGGTTTTACCTATCAGTTGAAAACACTAGGTTTTTCTTTGACAAAACTTTCCCAAGGAACCACCAATAGAAATTGGTGAACCTTCACCCTTGTTCAACCACAAGTTTTAACTTAGAAAATTGGGATGATGAGATTCTTGATAGCTTCCATGTCTTGATGCTCAAGTTGTCCAATACTAGGGACATGGCTAAGTACTTAGATTTTTCCATCTGCAGAGGTTGTGCACTTTCCCCACAAGACTTGATTTTCACCAAGACAGGGCCTTTCAGAAGCCTTCCCTTAGACCAAATGGACGCGCTCCAAACCTATCATCCCACTACCACCAACTGTCCAAATGGCTAAGTTATTGCAACCTATATGATCCAGGCAGAGCCCATAATGCCATGTGGCTGCACTAGAAGCTTCTTAACATTTGGCATCTCAAATCCCTTTGTTTCTGGGTGGCTTTCCACAAGTGAGATACACAAGGTAAACCATAGAAATGGGCCTTGTGTAACCACTCAACACAAACCATTCTTTCCATTCCACCCAGGTGTTTCATTCACTTAGTTGTTTTATTAAGCAAAAACACAAGTCAATGACTTAGAAGTATTTCACATAGCATGAATATATAATCCACCCTTGGTTGCTACTAGCTAGGCTAAGCATGGAAATAGTAAGCATCTTAACTTAGAGGAAATTCTAACAATTCTACAACTACTAGGATTTCCCAAGCATAGCATATAGATACTTATCAAAATATTCATGCAATGTCCTATACAAAATATTTCTAATGCATAGGTGAAAATATAGGGATAAAAACATGAAGCACCACTTGCCTTGGTAGTTTGGGGAGTAGCAACAATCTTCACAACCACAATCACTATTAGCACCAAAATCTACACATAAAATAATGGCACCAAAATCACATAACAAAATATACAAACAAGAATATATGAATGCATGCAAATGCCATGTGATGATTTTTCTACACCAAACAAGACAAGGGTATAGTACTGAAACATAAACAAGAAAAAATACTCAAAATAAACTTTATTTGATCTTTAAAACATTTTTCAAATAATTTCCATACTCAAATTAAGCCTACAAATGTCTCTGAAAAAATAACCATTTTTACAGAGGAAAAACATTAAACACATTTCATAAACAGATAGGATTCTTTCTCCTGATTCCAATGATATAAAATTTACAAAATTTCAACGTGTGGATCAAAAGTGATGAATTTTACAAGTTTGGATCACTAATAGATCTAATTTAGATTTTTAAAACAAAGAACTAGCCACGCGTCATGTCCTGATTGGTTGATACCGTTTCGCATCAGATCACACTCGCGGGCCGTTAGATCTAACTTAACACGCACGGTCCAGATCGACACATACCGCTTCGCTACAGATCTTATCTTAAGCGTTGGATCTAGATCCTACGGCTGCTAAGCATGTGACCAAAGATGGGCGGCGCCAGCGGCGGCAAGTGGCGGCGGCGCGCTCTGTCAGAGAGGTTGTCGGCGATTTAGATGGCGCGGGGAGGAGTGAAGATGCCTACCGTGTTCGCGGGACTGCAGTGAAGCTCAGGGTGGTCGAGGAAGAGACAGGGGCGCACGGGTTCAGCGGCAGGACCTCGTCGGAGTTGCTGGCGGCGGCGGGTGTTTGCGGATGGAGCTGTTGCCGACGATGTGTATCGCCCTAGCACGAACCAGTGGTGTCAGAGGATGCACAAGGTTGTGGCAAACACACGACAATGTCAAAGAGGAAGCAAGGGGCACTCGGAGGTTACCGGTATTCCTCGTCGGAGTTGAGCGACGACTCTGTTGCTTGCAGAGGTGGACGGAGGCGACGACCTGGGTCACGAGAAGGCAAAAGAAAGGCATCAGGAGATACGCCGGAACATGCTGGTCAAGCTCGTTTGAAGCAGAGGCAAAGGGGCGCTCGAGTCTTACCGGAATCAGTCGCCGGAGCTGGTTCTGTCTGCGGCGATGCAACGAGAAATTGAGGCAACCTGGTGGCGGAGCGAGCGAGTGGGGTGAGGGGAAATGTCCGTGGTGAAGAGGGGATTAAGTAGCCAGGAGAGGGGCGGGGATTACTCTCTGTATCAATGGGAATTAAGCGGGGCTTAACTGCAGTGAGGTAACGGCGGAGCAGCTCGGGCGCGCGTTGATTGGGGATGACGCTGACGGGGCAAGGTAGGGTCAGGCTGTCAGCGGGTAGGTGCGCGTTGCTGCGGTGAGAAACAGAGAGGAAGGGGGAACCCCTGGTGGGCTGCTTTGGTTGCTAGGTCGAATGGGTAGCGCCTGGCCCAGTTCTATTTTCTTAACCTTTTTCTTTTTCTAATTCGATTTTCAGGAAACCTTTTCAAATGAATTCAAATGTGTTTGAATTCCAAATCTTTCTGGATTTTTATAAAGTTAAACTTGCATATTTTTGAGTATTATACCATGCTATCTCACTAGACTTTCTTGGTTCCTTTGAAATTTTAAAATAAACAGTGCCTTAGCACAAGATTTCATAAAGATATGAAAATGGTTTTAAAACCATATTTTGTTTTGGAAATTTTTGTCCAAGCTTTGGAACTCAACCAAACCAACTTATGAACAAACAAATCTTGGTTTGAAACAAATATTCTCTCACTAGAGAGTAGCATTGGATCAATGCTTGTCTACATAAAATAATAAGCACTCAATGCTTCTGTTTTCTTTGAAATGACTTTGAAATTGATCCCTAAATGATTATGCATGCATGGATGATATGCAATCTTTAAAAACATGATTTTAGGGATGTTACACTTTATCGTATCGTTTGTAGAGAGTCCAACCCTTTGCATCATTGACATCATATTTCTTGGTTGTTATTTGGATCTTATATTTGTGAGGTTTTAGAGTTTGTGGTTATCTTCAAATCAAACTCAAGTTCATCAAAAACAGATTTCATATGAAAAATTGTTTGGTTTTTTATGTTGGAGGTTTTATCGGCTCATTGTGTTAGAGAGGTCAAACCTTTCACCTTATGGATTTATATTACTTTGCTTTTATTTGGTGGTTCTTTGTATGAAGAGTTGGAGCTTGTTGTTAGTTTCAAAACAAGTCTGGTTGCTCTCAAGATATCACGTGTCTAATGAACCCATTTTTGTCTGCCAATGCCACACCAAGTCTGGGCTAAGTCCGGGTGATCCTTGTATAGGCCCTGGCCTTTGCGCGGCCTTTGCACAGCCAGTTCAGGTTGTCACGAATCTGAGTCAAAACTGTTGGATTTTAGGCCCCTATATAAGCTCACCTTCTTCCCCAAACCAACCGACACTTCCATTGACTTTGCTCCACCATCGCTTCACCTCCAAAGGAGGATTCCTCTTGATTCCTCCTCTCAAATCCATATATCTTTGAGGAAATTGAAAGAGGAGATCTATATTTCCACCTGCCAAAATCCCCACACCTCTCTTTTAAGTGAAGTTTGGCTTTTGGATCTAGATTTTGGAGATATTTGTTATTCTCCTCCATTGTTCCTATTCCATACTCATCTCTCTATAGTATTTGTTAGTTCCAGTGAGATTTTTGAGGGAGATAGATTTGAGCACGAATGCATGTAAAATGCATACATGAATTTTGTAGTTTATTGTGCTAAAATGCTTATTATTTTGCAAATTCACTATATTTATTGGGACTAACCTACTAATAGTTGTAAAAATGTATAAGTTCTTATTTTACACTTTGTTGTGTAGGAAAAAGATGAATATGGAAGGAAATCGCTTAACATGGCAATATTTGGAGTTTCCTAAAATATGTCCTGCTGAATTGTTCTCAAATATTGACTAGGAAGAGCTTGAATATAACGTCAAATGAAAAAGTATCAAAATTAAAATTGTAGGGAATTTCAAGCCGTGCGATTTAGAGTCAACAATCGTCCAAAATGGAGTCCTGACGCTCCGGGAAAGCCCCGATTACTGAAGTGTATAGAAGCAGTTTCGGGATTCCGAAAGTTGGTGACGTGGTTGACTCAAACTCTTGCCATATGGGATCAATTCGGTCAAGCCACCAATTTGAGACTTGTGGGCATTTCTAGGAGTCACCATGAAGGTTCTATAGGTTTCCAAGAGCCCTTGAATCCAAAGGTTTTGATCCGATGGCTCTGGTGAAGCATCCCCCACTATATATTAAGGGGAACCCCTATTTCTCGAGGCATCCGACCATAGCCACGAAATTCCCCCTCCTTGGCAGCCCCTAAAGAGGGCTACGTAGAAGCCCCTCCATTGTTGAACCATCTTCAAGGAAGAAGAAGGGCCAAGGGGCCACTGCCCCTAGGAGGCCGCCTAGGAGGTCATTTCTTGCCTGCACTACAGCGCCACCTCTCCCCTTGGAGAGGCACATCTCCATCACCATCTACAGCGAGATCCCCTCCATATACCTACTGTAATCTCTTGGCAAACGTGATGTATGAGGCAATATTTTACTTTCCCATGATATATTGTATCTCTATGTTGATGTTTGAGTAGTGATTGTTCATGGCAATTGTGATCTAGTTTGTTTTGGTTGCATATAAGTTTATATTATATTCTATGATGATCTTGATGTACTAGCATATGAGTGCACACATATGTTGGGGGATACACAAGATTTTCACCATTGCATGATGATAGGAGGAAGGATAGTCAGAGTTGACAAGAACCGGATCCCAATTCTTAGATATGCATATTATATTAATGTATGGTTAATCAACGGGGGTATTATCATGGAGACCTTAGATCTAAATGCGGGGGTTGGACTTTATGTCTTAATAATTACCTTGTTTGTACTTAATTGGCCTTGGGATCAATCACTAGTGGTGTATTTGCTCATATCTATGGCTACACCTAGTTTTGGCTCCTCCTAGAAGAAATTATGAAAGGACTAAATATGTGCTTCACTAATTGTGACAACCAAACGAATGAAATAACAATTTGCCTAAACATTTACTCCCTTGAGAAAACTTGCGATCAATTCACTTCACTAGATCTATTTTACTTGCACTAGTTTATTCATAGTAATTACTTCCAACAATTTACTGTTTTCTAGTTAATACTAAAACCAACCACACACACACACAAACTCTCTATATTCTAGCTTTGAATAGAAAGCCATATAAGTGGGTTATAGGGCTTTAGAGAATAGATAGTTTACCTTCAGCTCCTCGTGGGTTCGACACTCAAATACTTATCCAATTGTACTACGGTGATCCCCTGCACTTGGGGGTTATCGAGCACTTATGTTCTTGCTTTTAATGTGTTGCATTGGTTTGATCCATATTCATTGATTCAATCATTGAAAGTCCAAGAGCTTGTTACTCTTGGAAGCGACCACTTCCTAGACGGTTTAGTGGTTATTGGCTTGGTGACCTCTTCGTGGAGATTGTGAAGAGACCCTAGTTCGAAGAAGCCTTTGACTCATCCAATGAAGTTGTGAAGTGGCTTTGGAGCTTGCCATCCGGGGTGGAGGAAGAACCTGACCATAAAGGAAGGGCTCTCGCTAGGTGTGGAGAGCTCAAGGGTTCTTGCTCGGTTTGGAGAGCTCAAGGGAGAATAAGGCTACATTCGATGAGGGATCATGTGGACTTTGTTTGCCACGGCCTCTCCAACAGAGAGTAGGTTATCGGTGGATATCTGAAATCCGGTAAATACATCGTTTGTCTCTTGTCCCCATCACATTTTGCAATTCATACTTGCAACTATTGTTATATATCTTGTTTAAAGTTTAAATTGCTAGCTTATCCTTGTAGTTGTTATATCTTATTGAGATATATGTTGTTGGTGCACATAGGTGAACCTAGTATATATAGGATTTGTGCTTGAAAAGTATCTGCTTAGTTTAATTCCACATTAGGATAGAGCCAAATCCGAAAGATTTTTTAAGTCGTCTTCTCACTCCCCCTCTAGGCACCATCTTTGTTCCTTCAACTTCTCTAGTACTCAGTTCCCGTAGCTTGACGTCGAACCTCGAGAGTACATCTTCCACATCAGCACAATGTTTAAGCAAAATCAGCCTCCATTGATGCATGAAAGAGAACACTCTATAAAGAGGATGTAAAGAATTAAACAACACTTTATGTTGGAAAAATCTTTCATTCCCAGTAAGCCAAAGTGATCAGGCAACAACAACAAACCAGTACCATGCTGCTCGAATTATTTTAGCCCCAGGATCAACCATGAAGAGTTCAATAAACTCCTCTCTAGTTCCGGGTATTACGAACACACCAAAACAATCTCTCATAACACACCAAATGTATTTAGCTACAAGCTAGTATGTCAACATTTTCCACCACCCCACGACAGATACATAGTTCAGAATCTAGCCATCGTTTTGCTACCAATTGATCAACCCGTTAGATTTGTTCTCTAAAACAAAGCCATACAAGTTTTTTTTGCTTTAGAGGATAATTAACGATCCACATATCCAACATCCTAAATCCCTACATCCATGATTCACGTATTAACCTTTAGAGAGACCTAGTATAGAAAAGACAGTTTTTCTCCATATCCTAATGACATGCATCCCTCTCATCAGATAAATGACCCCCAGTAAGAGTTGTTTTAATTCTTCACATTTCCTAGCTTCCAAAAAATCAAAAGTCATGCGGAAATACATGTTTAAATCACCATTTTCTAACACCACGGCCATAGTTCCCAAATATGTTCCGAACATACAAAAATATAGCTGAAAACATAATTCTTAAAGGACCTTTTGCCACCCATACATCTCCCTAGAACAAGACCTTGGGAGGGTCAAAAATAGTTTTCGTCATAGAAAGCATATAGTGTACCTACATTTTTCATGGGATCTAGAAGTCCTCATGTCAGGGTAAACAGAAGTTATTTTTTGGCTACTTCTTCATGATAGATTGAATACTAGAAATCTACTTGGGAGGAAAAGAATTCAATTGCAATTGTACTATTGTGCAACTTTGGATTGCGCACATGAATAAACTATAGTCCATTTATTCTGGTCCTGTCCATTTGCTGAAAGATGTTGGGACTATGTTTGTCCACACAACATAAGAAATATGTTAGTCTTTGGAGCATTATATGATCTAAAGGAAAAACTACAAGTTTCATTCTTCACAGAGATTATAATACTTGCTGCCTGGGCAATAAAGGTAGTCAGGAATAACAAGATTTTTTAAGATGCAGTGGCCATGTTTTGTCAGTTGGAAAGCAATTTACTTCTAGGAGCTATAAGAACGTTCGGTAGTCATAGGATGAAAAAGAAGCATGTCTAATTTTCAAAGAATGGTTATAAAATCAAGTTTAATCTCTAGTTTTTAGTTTAGCTTATCTTTATTCTTTTTTCCCTATAATTCTATGTAAATACTCTTTTAATATATATAACAAATACAGTGGGATGCTCTCCCACGATCTTCCCCTAAAAAAATTATATCCCTCATATCAAAACCTATCCCACCAAAGTCTTTAGGTTTGCATACATTTGCCATTTTACCATATGTTATTTCTTTTTTCCTCATATTCCTTCCCAAAAAAATATAGCCCTTCCCTAGACATATCCATCTTATGATTATTACCATCATAAAACAAATAAAACCCCGTAGCAAACGTAGGAATAATGTCTAGACACGCATCAATGAGCATTGACCTAGCACCTAGGGATGCTTGGGCATTAAAGCCATTATCCAACCTTTTGCCTAGCTTGTCTGCAACAAAAACAGATCTCTACCAATGATTTTGTTATGACTCACAGGAAGACCAAGATATTTCAAAGGAAAAATACTAACATTACAATTAAGCAAGTTGCCAATCCTAGTTTGATCTTTAACATTGACCCCAACACCTGTTACCTTATTTTGAGACCTGACATCTCCTCCACATAGTAAAGCAATTTTTTATTAAAATAAGGCTATCCTCATCATTTTATATCACAAAAATGTGTTGGGGATATACTTTCCGGGTATACCCACAGGATTCACTGACCAGGGTGGCCCACCAACGGGTTAGAGCTTTGCTTCACAGGCGGCCCAGTCAGAGAAAGAGGAGGAGTCACTTTCGGCTACGACAAGGCTCAGAAGAGTTACCGACTTAGGCATGTAGTATTACTTGTGGTCCAAGTTGTATCTAGTTACCGATTCTGTGACATACCCGATAGGTCTCTCATGTAACCCTAGGTCCCGGTGACTATATAAAACGGCCCTACGGGAGCCTTTAGGGCACCAGATCATAGATCAACCACAACCTACTCGCACAGGCGAACCTCTCTTGTAATCCACTGTAACATCCGGCTCTCGCCGATATATTACTAGGTTGCTAGCAGGAGTAGGATTCAATCACCGCAGTCGGATCTGAACCTAGGTAAACTTGTGCTCACTGCTCCCGGAACATCCGACGTCTCACACCCCATCTTCTCAACACCGTTAGGACCCCCTATGGCGTACTTGTCGATAATCCGACGATAGTTGGCGCCCACCGTGGAGCAGGTGACTTTTGGAGCTTCGTTCCGGGCAGAATCTGCGCATGTAGGAATTGGCGAAACAATCGCCATGGGTCGCGTGGTCTACGCCAGTGATATCCCTCTCGTTCTTCTCAACGAGACTTGGATTTCAGCTAATGAGCCCATGACAACCTACACAATCATGTCCATCGGCGAGATCGACATCTACCTCGGCTTTGTTGAACCCGCCCAACCCACCCTTGAGGTGATGACCATGGCGGAAGAAAAATCTAGATATGCTCTGTCTGTAGAGGTGGAAGAGTTTAAGATCCTGGAAAAACCTGAAACCACCCAGCCCGCTCTTGTAGTGGAAGAAGTGGTGGAAGAAAAATCTGGATTTGATCTCCCCATTGAGATCGGATACACGGATGAGGAATATATTTGCTTCAGATCCGGTTCTACCGATGCCGGAGCAGAAAAAACACTCTTGAGGCACGAGATAAAGCAGATGATGAAGCTCCCCTACATTGATTACAAATCAATCGCCGAGATTAAGCAGAGATTTGAGATGGCAGAGGCAGAAACCCAGCTGTGTTGCTACCTTCATACCATGAACAAGAAGAAGCATTGCTTCGTATACCACGTGATCTCTGTATCCGACTCTGTCTATGCTGGAGCCAGAAACGATTCAGTTCTTGACGCAATCGAAGAAAGGGTCGACTTACCTGATTCCCCTCAAGAGTCAATAACGTTGCAGGAACTTCGACACTTCGAGAAAGAGATGGAGGCATACGAACAAGAATACGCCTCTAAACCAGTGCAAGGTGAGCCGGATACCCCTCCGAATCCATATGATAGCACGGACAAAGATTACACCTTGCATGATGACATGGACACCGGAGATTCGTCTGAGGTCCAGAAGCCAACTTCTATGAAAAGTACCGACGGAAGTTTATCTCCTGGTACGGGACCGAAAGTCGTCTTTGCCACCACACTACTAGGAAAAGACCCATCAGTGGTGCACCATTTTGGGACTTCTGTGGTGCATATGGGATACACCACTGTTATCTCGCCACTAAAGTTCAGTTCTGTGGTGCATATTGAAATGCCACAGTTTTAACCATGGCGCATATTGCCAAAATGCGCCACAGAAGTCCCAAACCAAATCTCAAACTTCTATGGCGCATTTGGCCAATATGCGCTACAGAAGTTTTTTTCAAATTTCAAAAAAAAACCGGCCAGATCTGGCCGAAGGTGGTGCTCGCCGGAGGTGGGGGTCGTCGATGGAGGAGAGAAGGAGGTCGCTGGTGGAGGAGGTGGAGGTCGCCGGTGGAGGAGAGAAGGAGGCCGCCGCCGGAGGAGGAGGAGAAGGTCGCCGGAGGAGGAGCTCGCCGGGGTGGAGGAGGACGGAGGTGGGAGGAGGAGGAGCTCGTCGGGGTGGAGGAGGAGGGAGGTGGGAGCTCACCGGGTGGAGGAGGGAAGAGCTCACCGGGGTGGAGGAGGGAGGAGTTCACCGGGGTTGTGGTGGTGGTGGAGGAGGAGGAGGAGGAGGAGAAGCTCACCGGGGTGGAGGAGAAGGAGGAGGAGGAGGAGGATCTCACCAGGGTGGAGGAGGAGGAGAAGGAGGAGGAGGAGGTGAGGAGAATGAGAGAAGAAGGTGAGGAGGGGAAGGGTGGAGGAGTGGAAGAGTATGAGAGAGGGAGAAGGGGCGGGATTCAAATTTCGAATTTTTGCCAAGACTTCTGTGGCGCATATGGAAGAAATACGCCACAGAAGTTTGTCCTCTTTTTTTATTTATTTGCAGGAAAAAATGATCTTTTGGCCATAACTTTGTACTATTTTCGAATTTTGAAAATCTAAATAATAGCTAAACGACCAAAGGTCGTTGCAAGCGGATGCGAAATCTCGTTCTCGTCATTTTGGTATATTATACGTATTTTTCCGACATCGTATGCAAAAGTTACGGCCGTTTTACCGTGGCATAAACTTTTTTGTATAAGAAGTCGAAATGCATGTTTGTTAATTTTCCTACAAACTAGACCATATTACCTATCACTATGTGAAAGGATTTTATTTTTTGAAGTGTTTTCCATTTTCTATTATTTTTTACAAGACTAAAAAGGCGATCCACCGGGGGTAGAATCTGTTTTTCCTACAGAAACTTATGTGGCGCATGCCTCTATATGCGCCACAGAAGATGAACTTCTGTGGCGCATATGGTCATATGCGCCACAGAATGTTGGTCAGAGTATAGTCAATGAGATTCTATGGTAGGGTCCACCCGAGCTTTCTGTGGCGCATATGTCCACATGCGCCACAAAAGTTGGAACTTCTGTGGCGCATATGGACATATGCGCCACAGAAGTGTGAAGACTTCTGTGGCGCATTTGATGAAATGCGCCACTAGACAACTTTTGTGGCGCATGGTCAGAACCATGCGTCACAGAAGGTCTGTCTATCTATAGCTAGTTTCCTAGTAGTGCCAGTAGACATGTTAAGGCTACTGGGCGGTCAAAGAAGAAGAAGAAGAAGAACAAGAACAAGAATCCGACACCGGCAGAGCCGGAGGTTGAGCAAACCAATAAATAAAAAGTTGGTGAAGAGATCGACATGGAGAATAAGGACGGGGATCCGATTAATCCCACACCGATCGATCCTCCTGTGGATGGACACGTTGTCACCAAGGCTGCACATGAAATTTACGGAGACGCTCTCATGATACCAATCCCATCTGCTTCGGATCTTACTCCTAATGCGCTAGAGAAAAGGGCTAAAGACCTGGAAAACCACCGCTTGTTTTTTCTTGAGGAGGTTGTGCGCATCGTTGAGCTCATACAGCAGTTAGACAGAAATCCTGCCTAGTATCAGTCAGAATTCAAGTGACTACCAAACAAGACAAGGGAAGGTCCGGTTCTTGCTAATAGGAACCCGGATGTCCATAGAGATCTATTCGACGGTAAATCTGGAGAGAAGGAGTCTACAACACGCTAGTGGAGAATGCTGCAGCTGCTCGGGCTATCCTCGCCAATAATCCGTCTCTAGAGTAGGTCCGACAATGTGTCGCGTTGCTGGACAAAGGATTAAAACAACAGAAGACGGTCGCGTCATTCAGTGGCAAGCTATCCTCAAAGTTGGAATTTTCCCACACTAGCGTAGATCAAAGTGCTGATGAGAGACCTTGCAGGGATATGGATCAGCGCTATCGTCCTCAAGGAGAAGAAGAAAATTCAAGGACCGGATAAAACAGTCATCATCACAGGCCCGCAAGCGAATGGTCAAGAGTTATTTCGGCTGCGTCCGAAGATGCCATCAGGGCATTGGTGCTTCATCAGGGCCATTGTCGGTAGAACAATCGCCACAGAGAAGACTCGGGGTGCGCCACCAACGAGAAGAGGATTGGCTAAGAATGCCACCCAAAGCCATCCAGCTGGTAATGCCGGGCGAAGAGATGATCCGGACTGTCCTGAATCGAGTAGGGACGGGGCCCGAAGAAATCAACCTCGGAGTCAACATAATGAGGCTCCACCACCACCACCACGTCATCCAGCTGGGAATAACCCACCAGGACCACCATCGCCTCCAGACAGCGACCATAGGGGATCTTTTCGCAGGCATGGAAGCCATAGAGGCAGAGGTGGTAATGGTGAAAGAAGAAGCGGGAATCCGACTCCGCCGCGCAAAAGCCGCGAGCCTCCAAGGCGCGGATCTCTCTCATCAAACGACGCTCGTCATCGCATTGAGTCAAACATAGAGGCATGGCGGTACGAAGAAGAAGACGTATACGTGGTACCTAAGTGATTTGGCCCACGTATCTGTCAAACCAAATTTCTGGTTGACTTTGGTATTTCCAAGCACATTCAACCCTACGACGGTGCAGCTCTACCAGATACTTGGCTTCAAGATTTTTTCCATGCTTGCTGCATCGCTAAAGGAGGAAATAGCCTGGTTGCAGTCCGATATCTCCCACTTATGTTGCGTAAGACAGCTCGATCATGGCTTAATGATATACCAGAGAATTCAATTCACAACTGGTATGATATGCAAAGTGTGTTCTTTTCAAACTTCGAGGGAACATACAGTAGGCCCTACATAGTCAAATACTTGCAGTGTTGCACTCAGAGACCAGAGAAACCTGTCGGGATTATCTCAGATGCTGGATCGACACAAGAAACTCATGTGAGGGAGTAAACAAACAAACTGCGGTCAAAGCTTTCATTGCAGGACTCCCAGTCGAACTTTTGTGTCACAGACTGAAGCGTGACCATGTCACGGATTTAGGAGAGATCATAGAAACAGTGAGCAAATATGCCGACGCCGGTGACGATTCAGAAGGACTGCTGAATATTCTGGCCAATCCAAATGCGGCCAAGCACCAGAAGCAACAAACTCAACCTCGGAAGAAAAACCGGCTCCAGACAACGCAGCAGTTAACGCAATGTTTGGATCTGGAGGACGAGGAGGGCACGGAGGTGGCCGGGGACGAGGCCGCGGAACTTCTCGAATCCAGGGCAGAGGAGATCAGCAACCCGGAAGAACCTATACCTGGGTCGACATTGCCAACAATCCCTGTGTTCATCACCTGGATAGTAATGGAGGCTCTACCCACACAAATGCCGAGTGTCGTTTCAACGATGACATCAAAAAAGACGAATTCGTTGGCTACAGGGCCAAGTGATGAAAAGGAAAGAAAAATTCCAAAAAAGGCAAGGATCCCAAGGAATAATCCCACATGGAATAAGCGGATGCCGCATAGCCCAAGTTATATGGAAATAAGGACTATCCTACAAAGAAAGACGCATACGTCTACTTCCTTGGAACTCAGTCGGCTAAGGTCAAAAAGGCGGTTCTCCATGAGCTCAATGCCACGGTTCCGGCTGTCCCCCAGTTCCTGGATTGATCGGATGTAACCATCACCTTTGACCGCTCAGATCACCTGAGGAAAACACATCGTCGGGAAAAGTACTCTCTGGTCTTCAATCCTCTTATTGATGACTATGAGTTCTCTAAAACTCTCATGGACAGTGGCAGCAGCATCAACATTCTCTACATCGAAACGCTCCACCGCATGAAGATCCATGAAAGCCATTTGAGTTACAGCAGTGTAACTTTTCATGGCATTGTACCAGGGAGATAGGCGGATTCTCTCGGTGAGATCACACTGGACGTGACATTCGAAACCCGAGATAATTATCGGACCGAGTCACTCTCTTTCAAGGTGGTACCATTCAAAAGTGCTTACCATGCCATCTTCGTGCGTCTGGCTTACTGGGCATTCATAGCTCGCCCCTGTTACATTTACAACATGATAAAACTTCCAGGTCCAAAGGGTGTCATCACCATCCGGGGAAATCCAAAGAAAGCGCGAGACTGCGAGGAAGTATCTGCCACCTTTGTTGAAGTTGTGTTGCACGCCCAGGAGTACTAGGAGATCAAGAAGACCATCGACCCGTCTGAGATGCCTACCACAAGGAATGAGGTGATGAAGCCAAGCATACAGTTTAATGCGTCAGAAGATACGAAGAATACGTCGCTAAAGGAAGACGATCCCTCCAAGACGACGAATGTAGGGGTAGGCTTAGACCGCGCATAGGAAAGTGCGCTCGTCGAGTTCCTCAAAGCTAATAGTGATATCTTTGCATGACATCCTTCTGACATGACTGGGGTACCTAGGGAACTTGTCGAGCACTCTCTTAATGTGTACCCTAACGCTAAACCCATCAAACAGTCCTTACGATGGTTTGGTGATGAAAAGGAAAAAGCTATAGCTAAGGAATTAGACCGACTAGAATTAGTCGGATTTATTGCAGAGGTCATCCATGCTGAATGGGTGGCAAATCCTATACTCGTTCTTAAAAAGGACACTATTGATTTAAGGATGTGCATTGACTACTCTGCCTTGAACAAGGCTTACCCTAAAGATCTGTTCTCTTTGCCCATAATCGATCAAGTTATCGACTCAATGGCAGGATCGGAACTACTCTATTTTCTAGACGCATATTCCGAATATCACCAAATACAAATGAAAGAATCGGATCAACTAAAGACGTCTTTCATCACACCTTTCGGAACCTTCTGCTACAAAACTATGAATTTTGGCTTAAAGAACGCATGTTGCCTTAACGATCAAATCGGATGCACTATCCATGTATACATAAATGATATAGCAGTGATGTCCAAAAAGAAGGAAACGCTTATTTCCGACTTGGAGGAAACATTTGTTAGCCTACGAAAATTTAACATAATGCTAAATCCGAAGAAGTGCTGCTTTGGAATCCCAGCCGGAAAATTGTTAGGTTTCATCGTGTCTGAAAGAGGCATAGGGTGAACCGGGACAAAATCAAGGCTATAATCAACATTATCAGGTCGACTCGCCTGAAGGACGTGCAACGTCTCACTGGTTGCATTGCAGCAGTGAGTCGGTTTGTGAACCGACTCGGAGAAAGAGCCGCGCCTTTATACAAACTCTTGAAGAAAACTGACAATTTTGTCTAGACCCATGAAGCCGACGCTGCTCTGCAAAGTTTGAAAGATCTACTTTCAAAAACACCAATTCCCGCGGCACTAGAGCCTCAGGAGCCTATGTTACTTTATATCGCAGCGACTAACAAAGTCATAAGTGTGGTAACATCAGTGGAGCGCGAGGAACAAGGTTGTGAGCATAAGGTGCAGCATCCAACATACTACCTGAGTGAGGTCCTGACAGAATCGAAACAACGGTATCCACACCATCAAAAGCTAGCCTATGGAGTACTTTCAAGAGCACAAGATCATAGCGGTGAGTACTTCTCCCCTGCGAGATATAATCAACAACTGCGACGCCACAGGACGTGTCGAAAAGTGGAGAATAGAGCTTGCCTCTTTCGACATCGAGTACAAGCCACGAACATTAATCAAGTCCCAAATACTTGCCGATGTCGTCGCTGATTGGACAGAGACGGCATAAAGTACAAGTCCTCCAGACTCGGAATTTTGGACCCTACATTTTGACGGGTCAAAAGCACGAGGAGGCTCGGGGGCTGGCGTGGTGCTCAAGTCACCCCAAGGAGACAAGCTATTCTATGTGTCACAAATACACTTCACGGCAACCAATAATATTGCCGAATATGAAGCCTTGTTACATGGAATACGCATGGCCAAAAATATTGGTGTAACTAGACTCATGTGTTACGGAGACTCGGATTTAGTTGCTCATCAAGTATCTGATATCTGAAATGCAAACAAACACATGGAAGCCTACAAGGCTGTTGTGGATGAATTAACTAAATCGTTCGAGGGTTTTGAGGTTCAACACATCCCTCGAGCAGAAAGTGAGGAAGTAAATGCTTTATCAAGGATAGGCTCCGTGCGGAAACAAGTCCCAGATAGCGCTTTTCTAGAGCACCTAAAAGTACCCTCCATCATAGGAGTTGATGAGGACTATCCGGCGAAATCCGACTCACCTGTAGTAGCAGTTCTGGCTGTAATTCCTAGCTGGACAAAACCCTAACTGGATTTCCTGATAGACGAAAAATTACCCGAAGACAAAGTTCTGAGCTGACAGATCGTCCGACGAGCAAAAGCCGATACAATAATAAATGGTGAGCTCTATAAGCGGAGTGTTTCTGGGGTTTTCAGCGTTGTATTTCTCCGGAAGGAGTAGAAATCTTACGAGAAATCCATGAAGGCGAGTGTGCTCACCATGCTGCAGCCAAATCCTTATTGGCAAAAACTTTTAGACATGAATTCTTTTGTCTCACAGCTAAGGCGGATGCCTAGAAACTAGTCAAAGTGTGCAAAGGCTGCCAAAAGTACGCCCGTCATGCACATGTTTCGGCTGATCAACTATGAGCAATCCCTATTACATGGCCATTTGCGGTCTAGGGGCATGATATGGTAGGGCCGTTTTGTATGGCGAAATGTGGATTTACTCACCTACTAGTGATGGTGGATAAATTTACGAAATGGATTCAGGCCAAACCCGTAACAAGTTGCGATGGAGCCACAGCCAAAAAGTTCGTCAAAGACGTGATCATCCGATTCGGATAACCGCACAGTATAATTACTGACAACGGGAGCAACTTTTTCATGGGAGAACTAGCCAAATTCCGCGAGAAACAAGGGATTCGACTTGATATTGCATCAGTTGCGCATCCACAAGCTAATGGACAAGTCGAAAGAGCTAACTGTCTTATTTTACAAGGACTCCGACCTCATCTCGAGGCACCACTTCGTCATGCCGTGGGGGCTTGGGCAGAGGAATTACCGTCTGTGATATGGAGCTTACGTACAACTCCTAACAGATCGACCAGATTGTTGGAGATATGCCCTAGAGGCAATAATAAATGTAGTTATTATTATATATCTTTGTGTTTATGATAAATGTTTACATTCATGCTATAATAGTATTAACAAGGAAACCATTAATACTTGTGTGATTTGTAAACTTAATTTGAAGTCCCTAGTATAGCCTCTATACTTCACTAGCTTGTTGGTTGATTGATGATTGTGGTTTCTCTATCATGAACATTGAGATGTTATCAACAACAAGATCATATCATTAGGAGAATGATATGGTGGACATACTCCTATAGATAAGCGTAGCATAAAGATCAAGTCATTTCAATAGTTCAATTGCTATATGCTTTCTGATACATAGTAACCTAATTCCTTCGACCATGAGATCATGCATATCACCTTTACTGGATGGATGCTTTGATGTCATCAAACACCACACCGTAACAGGGTGGCTATAAAGGTGGCATTGAGTGTTCGGAAAGTATTGGTTGAAACACATGGATCAAGAGTGGGATTTGTCCATCCACATGACGGATAGATATTCTCTGGCCCTCTCGGTGAAATGTCATCCAATTAGCTTGCAAGCATGTGACTGGGTCACAAGGATCACATATCACGGAACGAGAAAAGAGTACTTATCAGGAACGAGGATGAACTAGGTATGCAGAGATACCGACGATCATAACCTCGGATAAGTAACATATCGTGAGACAAAGGGAAATTGGTATCGTATGTAAGTGGTTCATTCGATCGCAAAGTAATCGTAGAAATATGTGGGAGCCATATGAATTTCCAGATTCCTCTATTGGTTATTGTTCGGAGAAGTGTCTCGATCATGTCCGCATAATTCACGAACCGTAGGGAGACACACTTAAGGATTCGACGTTGTTTGAGTAGTTATGGTATTATGAGAAAGAGACCGAATGTTGTTCGGAGTCTCGGATGGGATCCGGGATATCACGAGGAGATCCGGAATGGTCCGGAGAATAAGATTCATATAAGGAAAGTCCCGTTTTGGAGTTGGGGAATGGTTCCGGTGTTTTCATCGGGAACATTCTAGAAGGTCCCGGAATGTCCGGCACTCCGGGGGGGAAGGGTACATGAATGTGTCATTACATATTGGAATGATTGCATCATGTACTAAGTGTTCTCGCTGTCCAAAATAAAGGGTTTATTTAAATCCTAAATTGAAAAGTCAAACGGCCAGTTTGAAAGTCAAACGGCAAGTTTTGGGAAGTGGGAAAAGAGGAGGAGGAGGAGGCCGAGTTGGAGGGGAATTCCTCCCCTTGGCCGGCGCACCTCCCAAGGCCGAGTTGGGGAGGAACTCCTCCCCTTGGCCGGCCAGCCCTCCAACCTATATAAGGAGGGGCAGGGCTCCCCTCCTACACACACAAGTTTCCTGTCCTCTAAACTAAACCCTAGATCTAGACCCCGGTTTAGAGCTATTCGGTTTAGAGCCTTCTAATTGGTTTAGAGCCTTCTAATTGGTGTGTCTAATTACTAGACCACTAATAGCCTCTCTCATAAGCTCCACCATACTCGACCGGCTTAAGGAAGCCTGGGATCTCCCTCTACCTCGGTACCACGCCGTTGTCTGCGGAATCGCGAGGAGAGTGCTACAACCTCCGCTCACTGGAACAAGGAGAGGAAGGTCTTCACGAAAGTACCGAACGTGTGACCGATCATGCGGGGCGCTGCAGCTTGAAGGATCGTCTGCGATCTTGAGATCGGAAAGAATCGACTACATCACCCACGCGAATCTGCTCTCGTTAACCGCTTTGGAATCTTCGAGGGTGAGTTATTCCATCGACTCGTTGCTACAATCTAGTAGATAGATCTTGGCTGGTTTGTTTGTATGCGAGAGAAATTTTTTGTTTTCCATGCTCCGAACCTCTGATGGTATCGAGCCGTGTCTATATGTAGATCTGTTGCAGAGTAGAACACAATGGTCATTGTGGGCGTTGATGCTTTATTGTAGATTGCTTTTTGTGTACTTTGCATCTTGCGGTATGTTGGGATGAAGCGGCCGGGCTAACCTTACATGACATCGTTCATGAGACTTGCTCCACGCTAGACATGCAACTCGTATTGCATAAGTGGCTTTATGGTGCTGTTTCTCCTAGCATAGTAAAGATCCAATTTACAACGGGTAATCAACAATGCTAGTATCAATGTTGTGGTTCTTGTTCGTAGGTTAGAACGACACCTATGGAAAGCCCCAAACCACGTAAAATATGCAAAGAAAGTAGAAGCGTCTAACTTTGTTTTGCAGGGGTGTGCAGTGATGTGATATGGCCATGATTGTGATTATATTTGATGTATGCAATGTTCCTTATTGTAAGTTGGCAACCGGCAGGAGCCATATGGTTGTCTTTAATTTCTGTTAAGACCTGCGTGTCTATTCAAATTAGTTGTAATAGTTGAAGTTGGTGGACGACAACCATGAAGAAGCATCATTGACCTTGATGCTATGCCGGTGATGATGGAGATCATGTTCGTGCTTGAAGATGGAGATCGGAAGCACAAAGAAAAAAGGCCATATCATATCACATATTATGAATTGCATGTGATGTTAATCCTTTATGCATCTTGTATTGCTTAGTAGACGACGGTAGCATTATAAGATGATCCCTCAAGCACATAAATTTCAAGTTATAAAGTGTTCACCCTTAGTATGCACCGTTGCCAAAGCTTGCTGCTTCGAAGCACCACGTGATGATCGGGTGTCTTTGATTCCGCGGGTGAATACAACGTAAGCAAGCCAGATTTGCTTATGAGGAATCTAAGGTTTGATCTTGACGAGCCTAGCATGTACAGACATGGCCTCAAGAACACGGATCGCCGAAAGGTAAAGCATGAATCATATAGTAGATATGATGAACATGATGATTGTTCGTCATTGAAACTATATCAACTCTCGTGATGATCGGTGTTGATGTAGTGGATTTGGTTCGTGTGATCACTAAAACAATGTGAGGGATGTTGTTTTGAGTGGGAGTTCACCTAGTTTAATTTCATTAATTAATTTGAACTCAATTTGTCATAAACTTAGTCTAAACTATTGCAAATATGTTGTAGATCAATGGCAGCCCTACCATCAATTTTAATGCGTTCCTAGAGAAAGAAAAGTTGAAAACAATGGAAACAACTTCGGATTGGTTCCGCAATTTGAGGATTGTCCTCACATGGTAATTTGACCTATGTCTGGATGCACCGCTAGGTGACCCACCTGCAGCTGGTGCTACCGATGAAGTAAAGAATGTTTACCTCGCTCGGAAGAATCAGTACTCCATAGTTCAGTGTGCTATCTTGTATGGTTTAGAATCGGAGCTTCAGAAAAGGTTTGAAGAGTCAGATCCATATGATATTGTCGAGGATCTCAAATTAATCTTTGAGACTCATGCGGCAATTGAAAGTTATGAAGCTTAGAAAAGTTCTTTAACCGCAAGATGGAAGAGGGTAGCTCCGTCAGTGAGCATGTGCTTAAGATGTCCGGACGAAAATAAACTTCAAAGTTTGGGTATAGTGATTCCTAATACTTGGAGTTTACCGCATCCTCCAATCACTACCACCAAGTTACAAGAACTTTGTGATGAACTACAACATGCAGAACATGAACAAAGAGTTGCCAGAACTATTTGCTATGTTAAAATCTGCAGAAGTGGAGATCAAGAAAGAGCACCAAGTGTTGATGGTCAATAAGACCACCAAATTCAAGAAAGGCAAGTCTAAGCAGAAGGGACACTTCAAGAAGGGTGGCAAGAAAGCTGCCACGCCGACGAAGAAGACCAAGGCTGGACCTAAGCCTGAAACTGAGTGCTTTTACTGCAAGGGAGAAGGTCACTGGAAACGGAATTGCCCAAGGTACTTGGCATATTTGAAGAACGGCAACATCAAGAAGAAAGGTATATCTGATATACATGTTATTGATGTGTATCTCACTAGTACTCGTAGTAGTGCCTGGGTATTTGATACTGGTTCGGTTGCTCATATTTGTAACTCGAAACAGGAGCTGCAGAATAAACGGAAGCTAGTGAAGAACGAGGTGACGATGCGCGTAGGAAACGGATCAAAGGTTGATGTGATCGCGGTCGGCACGCTACCTCTTCATCTACCATCGGGATTAGTTTTATACTTAAATAATTGTTATTTGGTGCCTGCGTTAAGCATGAACATTATATCAGGATCTTGTTTATTGCGAGACAGATACTTGTTTAAATCCGAGAATAATGGTTGTTCGATTTATATGAGTAAAATGTTTTATGCACATGCACCTTTGATAGATGGTCTATTCATATTGAATCTCGATAGTAGAAATACACATATTAATAACATTGAAGCTAAACGATTGAAATCAAGCGATAACTCGACCTATATGTGGCACTGTCGTCTTGGTCACATTGGAGTGAAGCGTATGAAGAAACTCCATTCCGATGGACTTCTTGAATCACTTGATTTTGAATCACTTGAAAGATGCGAAGCATGTCTGATGGGTAAAATGACTAAGACTCCATTTTCTGGTATGATGGAGCGAGCTACGGACTTATTGGAAATCATACATACCGATGTGTGTGGTCCAATGAGTGTAGCATCGCGCGGTGGTTATCGTTATGTTCTTACCTTCACGGATGATTTGAGTAGATATGGGTATATCTATTTCATGAAACATAAGTCCGAAACTTTCGAGAAGTTTAAGGAGTTTCAAAGTGAGGTAGAGAATCAACGTAACAAGAAGATTAAATTTCTACGTTCTGATCGTGGAGGTGAATATCTAAGTTACGAGTTTGGCGAGCATTTGAAGAAATGTGGAATACTTTTCGCATTGACACCGGGAACACCACAGCGTAATGGTGTGTCTGAACGTCAGAATCGAACTCTCTTAGATATGGTTCGCTCTATGATGTCACTTACGGATCTACCACTATCATTTTGGGGTTATGCATTAGAAACAGCCGCATTCACTTTAAATAGGGCACCGTCTAAATCTGCTGAAACGACACCATATGAATTATGGTTTGGGAAGAAACCTAAATTGTCGCTCCTTAAAGTTTGGGGATCTGAAGCCTATGTAAATAAGTTACAGCCGGACAAGCTTGAACCCAAAGAGGAAAAATGCGTCTTCATAGGATACCCGAAGGAAACTATTGGGTATACCTTCTATCATAGATCCGAAGGCAAAATCTTCGTTGCCAAGAATGGATCCTTTCTAGAGAAGGAATTTCTCTCGAAAGAAGTGACTGGAAGGAAAGTAGAACTCGACGAGGTTGTCGAACCTTCTCTCGAAATTGCGAGTAGCGCAGCACGGAAGAAGTTCTGTGGTGCCTGCACCAATAAGAGAGGAAGCTAATGATGGTGATCATGAAACTTCGGTTGAAGTTGCTCTGAGCCTCGGAGGTCAACGAGAAATCGTACCACTCCATTGGTATGAGTCCGCTATGAATGTCATGTTGGTGGACAACACCGATGACCCCGAGACATATGAGGAAGCGATGATGAGCCCAGATTCCAATAAATGGCAAGAAGCCATGAAATCCGAGATTGGATCCATGTACGAAAACCAAGTATGGACTTTGGTGGACTTACGGATGGCGGAAGGCGTCGAGAACAAATGGATTTTCAAGAAGAAAACAGATGTCGATGGTAATATTATCGTCTATAAAGCTCGACTTGTCGCAAAAGGGTTTCGACAAATTCAAGGAGTTGACTACGATGAGACTTTCTCACCGGTAGCGGCTAAAGTCTGTGAGGATTATGTTAGCAATCGCTGCATATTATGATTATGAGATATGGCAGATGGATGTCAAAACAGCATTCCTCAATGGAGACATTGATGAAGAGTTGTATATGATGCAACCCAAAGGTTTTGTCGATCCTAAAGATGCTAACAAGGTATGCAAGCTTCAACGGTCCATCTATGGATTGAAGCAAGCATCGAAGTTGGAATCAACGCTTTGATAAGGTAATCAAAGTTTTGGTTTTATACAAACTTATGGAGAAGCTTGTATTTACAAGAAAGTGAGTGGGAGCTCTGTAGCATTCTTAATACTGTATGTGGATGACATATTGTTGATTGGGAATGATGTAGACCTTCTTAATAGTGTCAAAGGGTATTTGAATAATAGTTTTTCAATGAAGGATCTTGGCGAAGCAGCTTACATATTAGGCATAAAGATTTATAGAGATAGATCGAAACGCCAAATATCATTGTCACAAAGTACATATTTGGACAAAGTTCTAAAGAGGTTTGGAATGGAAGAAAGCAAGAAAGGGTTCTTGCCCATGTTGCCCAATACGACCTTGAGTAAAACTCAAAGTCCGACATCGGCAGAAGATAGAGAAAGGATGAGTAAGACTCCCTATGCCTCAGCCATAGGATCTCTAATGTATGCCATGCTATGTACTAGACCCGACATCGCATATGCTGTTAGTCTAACTAGCAGATATCAAGGTGATCCAGGAGTGGATCATTGGACAGCGGTCAAAAACATCCTTAAGTACTTGAGAAGAACTAAGGATATGGTTCTTTCTTATGGAGGTGATGAACAGCTCGTTGTTAATGGTTACCGATGCTAGTTGGAACACCGATCCGGATGATTCTAAATCACAACTGGATAATATTTATTTTGAATGGTGCAGCTTAGCTGGAGGAGTGCAAAGCAAAGCGTTGTGGCGAGATCTTCAACTGAATCGGAATACATGGTTGCCGGAGGCTTCACAAGAAGCGATATGGATGAAAGAGTTCATTACAGAGCTGGGTGTGGTTCCAAGTGCACTGGACCCAATGTCTATCTACTGTGATAACATGGGCGCCATAGCCAATGCGCAAGAACCAAGGTCACACAAGAAGCTGAAGCATATCAAGCTACGTTTTCACGCTATTCGAGAACATATCCAGGATGGGGATATAAAGATTTGCAAAGTACACAGATCCGAATGTGGCGGATCCGTTGACTAAACCTCTCCAGGGCAAAACATGACCAACACCAAACTGCCATGGGTGTTCGGTATATTACCATGTAATCTAGATTAGATGACTCTAGTGCAAGTGGGAGACTGTTGGAGATATGCCCTAGAGGCAATAATAAATGTAGTTATTATTATATATCTTTGTGTTTATGATAAATGTTTACATTCATGCTATAATAGTATTAACAAGGAAACCATTAATACTTGTGTGATTTGTAAACTTAATTTGAAGTCCCTAGTATAGCCTCTATACTTCACTAGCTTGTTGGTTGATTGATGATTGTGGTTTCTCTATCATGAACATTGAGATGTTATCAACAACAAGATCATATCATTAGGAGAATGATATGGTGGACATACTCCTATAGATAAGCGTAGCATAAAGATCAAGTCATTTCAATAGTTCAATTGCTATATGCTTTCTGATACATAGTAACCTAATTCCTTCGACCATGAGATCATGCATATCACCTTTCTTTGGATGGATGCTTTGATGTCATCAAACACCACACCGTAACGTGGTGGCTATAAAGGTGGCATTGAGTGTTCGGAAAGTATTGGTTGAAACACATGGATCAAGAGTGGGATTTGTCCATCCACATGACGGATAGATATTCTGGGCCCTCTCGGTGAAATGTCATCCAATTAGCTTGCAAGCATGTGACTGGGTCACAAGGGATCACATATCACGGAACGAGAAAAGAGTACTTATCGAACGAGGATGAACTAGGTATGCGAGATACCGACGATCATAACCTCGGATAAGTAACATATCGTGAGACAAAGGGAAATTGGTATCGTATGTAAGTGGTTCATTCGATCGCAAAGTAATCGTAGAAATATGTGGGAGCCATATGAATTTCCAGATTCCTCTATTGGTTATTGTTCGGAGAAGTGTCTCGATCATGTCCGCATAATTCACGAACCGTAGGGAGACACACTTAAGGATTCGACGTTGTTTGAGTAGTTATGGTATTATGAGAAAGAGACCGAATGTTGTTCGGAGTCTCGGATGGGATCCGGGATATCACGAGGAGATCCGGAATGGTCCGGAGAATAAGATTCATATAAGGAAAGTCCCGCTTTGAGTTGGGGAATGGTTAGGTGTTTTCATCGGGAACATTCTAGAAGGTCCCGGAATGTCCGGCACTCCGGAGGGGGAAGGGTACATGAATGTGTCATTACATATTGGAATGATTGCATCATGTACTAAGTGTTCTCGCTGTCCAAAATAAAGGGTTTATTTAAATCCTAAATTGAAAAGTCAAACGGCCAGTTTGAAAGTCAAACGGCAAGTTTTGGGAAGTGGGAAAAGAGGAGGAGGAGGAGGCCGAGTTGGAGGGGAATTCCTCCCCTTGGCCGGCGCACCTCCCAAGGCCGAGTTGGGGAGGAACTCCTCCCCTTGGCCGGCCAGCCCTCCCACCTATATAAGGAGGGGCAGGGCTCCCCTCCTAGACACACAAGTTTCCTATCCTCTAAACTAAACCCTAGATCTAGACCCCGGTTTAGAGCTATTCGGTTTAGAGCCTTCTAATTGGTTTAGAGCCTTCTAATTGGTGTGTCTAATTACTAGACCACTAATAGCCTCTCTCATAAGCTCCACCATACTCGCACCGGCTTAAGGCGAAGCCCTGCGGGATCTCCCCTCTACCTCCGGTACCACGCCGTTGTGCTGCCGGAATCGCGAGGAGAGTGCTACAACCTCCGCTGCCTGCTGGAACAAGGGAGAGGAAGGTCTTCGTCGAGTACCGAACGTGTGACCGACTGCGGGAGCGCTGCGGGAACGCGGCGCCGGAAGGATCGTCTACGCGATCTTGAGATCGGAAAGAGTACGACTACATCACCCACGAGAATCTGCTCTCGTTAACCGCTTTGGAATCTTCGAGGGTGAGTTATTCCATCGACTCGTTGCTACAATCTAGTAGATAGATCTTGGCTTGTTTGTTTGTATGCGATAGAAATTTTTTGTTTTCCATGCTACGAACCCCTACACAGATACACTCCTTTCTTATTGGTCTATGGTGCAGAAGAGGTTCTTCCAAGTGATTTAATTCACCAGTCTCCTCGAGTCAAAGCGTATATCGAAGAAGATGCAGAAGTTTCTCGGCAAGATGATCTTGACATAGTCAAAGAAGTTCGCGCCGTTGCTGAGAAGAGATCTACAGCCTATCAGTAGAAGTTGCACAAGTATCATAGTTGCAAAACCATCTTTTTTCAGGAAAGGCGATTTAGTTCTCAGACTCGTGCAAAAAAGAAAGCACAAACTTTCCCCAATTTGAAAAGGACCTTTTATGATCAGTAGAGTTCTTCATAACGGGTCATATTATTTAACCGATATGGGACCAATCAAGGAAAGACCAGATACTCGGAAGAGAAAGAGAGATGGCGGTAGTACAGACCCAGATGAAATAGACCATCCATGGAACATTGTGCAGCTATGTCTCTTCTATTCTTAGTTATATTTCCTTGTAATCATATATGTACATGTTCAAAACGAAATAAAGTATTCCTCGTATGTTATTCTTGAGAAGTTTTTTGCCATCTTATTTCCAAAAGAGCATGTCATTTTCAAAAGTCTTACAATGCTTGAAAGTACTTTATGCTCATGTTCGTTCTGGTTATGATTTTTGAATATCTAAACAATGTTACCTTAGGGTGTAAATTTAATTTGGTGTTCATACTTTGGTTTTTTATCTAATTGCTTAGACGTGGGTGATACGTCGAAAATGTATCTATAATTTTTTATGTTTCATACTTGTTTAGTATCTACTTTGCTTTGTCTACACTTTGAGGTGTTTTTTAAGACATTGCTACCCGGCGGATGTTCTACAGATTGAAAATCATGGCGGGTTCCGATAGCTTTTCTTCCGACATCATGCAAGTGCTGCATCACGACAACACTGAAAACCAGTGTTAAACAAATTCAAAGTGCAGTTGTGACCCAGTAGGACAACGCCAAAAGAAGTGTGTCCCGTGTCGTGCATGGGTTGTCCAATCTTGTTCAAACTACAACATATCAGAATTTTTAAGCTTCAGGATCAACACTGCATGAAACTAAATTAGGACAACTAACAATAAATACAAACATTAACAAAAACAGAGAGTTGCTCCTGATAATGATTTTTTCCTAAATTGACATCCTATTATTGCTACCTAAATTCCTGACATGTTGCATATTTTGGTTAAACAGTGGAGACAACATGGATATCAACCTTAATGCAGAACTAGACCAAGAAATAAAAGAGGAGAAACATGCTGATGTTTCACAGACAGATGCTATTGTACAAGTTATGAATGAATAGGGGTATAATCATCAAGTTATCTAGGCATATGAGTACAAGTTATCCAGCAGCTAACACATCTATTGTCTAGGAATATAAGTACAAGTTATCCACCAGCTAACGCTACAGTTATCCATGCTTATATGTAAAAGTTACCCCATAAATTATCACTAGACATATATCCAGTAGTGTTGTGTGTGACTAGCCAACTGCGTTAAAAACTTGACAGTAGAAAGAAAGTAGAAAATCACAATCTTAGATAGGAAATCACATATGGGGGTATAAAAATCAAGTTATCCACCAATTTATATAGCAGTTATCCAGGCATATGAGTACAAGTTATCTTGCAGCTAACACTGTAGTTACCTAGGAATATGAGTACAAGTTGTCCACCAGCTAACGCTATAGTTATTCATGCTTATATGTAGAAGTTATCCTACAAATCATCACTATACATATATCCAACAGTGTTGTGTGTGACTAGCCAACTGCATTAAAAACTTGACAGTAGAAATAAAGTAGAAAATCACAATCATAGATAGGAAATCACACATGGGGGTATAAAAATCAAGTTATCCACCAATTTATACAACAGTAATCCAGACATATGAGTATAAGTTATCCACCATCTAACACTAAAGTTATCTAGGAATATGAGTACAAGTTATCCACCAGCTAACACTATAGTTATTCATACATATATGTAGAAGTTATCCCACAAATCATCACTAGATATATATCCAGCAGTGTTGTGTGTGACTAGCCAACTACATTAAAAACTTAACAATAGGAATAAAGTATAAAAACACAATCATAGATAGGAAATCACACATGGGATATAAAAATCAAGTTATCCATCAATTTATACAACAGTTATCCAGGCATATGAGTATAAGTTATCCAGGAATATGAGTACAAGTTATCCACTCAACTAACAATATAGTTATTCATGTTGTTATGTATAAGTTACACCACAAATTATCACTAGACATATATCCAACAGTGTTGTGTGGAACTAGACAAGTGTACTTAAAACATGATAGTAGGAAGAAAGTAAAAAAGCATATTCAGATATAAAAAATCACACATGAGGGTATAAAAATCAAGTTATCCATCAGTTTATGCAGCAGTTATCCAGGCATATGTATACAAGTTATCCACCATTTTATGCAGCAATTATCCAGGCATATGTATATAACTTACCCACTAGTTTATGCGACAGCTATCCAATCATATGTGTACAGAGTCATCCACCAAAAATTAGCACCGACGAAACAATTCTAGTCCCTTTTAACCTTGATGAGAAGTTGTACAAAAATAACCTTGGTGTATATCTCAAAGAAACTAGTATCAGCAAATTGCATCTACTATATTACTTGATACATACGAATTTAGACAAATATGAGTGAGGTTTTATGGAACATGAGGGAGTACTACATGCTTTGTTAAAACCGGATGCATCACATAACCAACGAAGACAGGAACCAGGCCAATTGCAACCAATTACTAGGAAAAGGATGTTTTACTCCGTATACTGATCTGAATGAGTGATATATAATCGATAAAGGTCTGACAGAACTAATTGGATCGATAAATTTCTGAAAAATTGACCGAAGCAGCAGCACAGCTAGCTTACATGCACGTCCCAACACCAAAATCCACGCGGTGGTGATTTAATTTGCACGGAGAGGATTCTGACTCAGGCTGTCGCAGAGTCATGTGGTGGAAGTGATACACGACGACAGGGATTGTTGGCGACACATATTTGAAGACAACCAGCAGCGTATCAAACCAGCGAGGGTCGATGTCGCCACTGGGAGCCAGGGCCGAAGGAGGAGCAGGCTGCGTCAAAAGAGGTGCAGCGGGCCACGGAGTGAGAGGGGGGTATGTCCAGCGGCCAGTGTCAGAGGAGCAGAAGGCCACACCAGGAGAGGAGGGGCGCGCCACCGTCATTGTTGACGGCTAAGGCTGGAGGAGGAGCGGTCCATGCCGGGAGAGAAGGGGCGCGTCCCGGCTGAGCAATGGGGATGGGAAGCGGGACAGAGAGTCCCGGGGAGCACACAAGTGAGCGAGAAGAGACACTGTGTTGAAATAATTAGCAGTTTTCGTATTAATTTAATTCAAGTATAAATCATGACAAAACAATTTTCAAGACTAACTAGCATACGCATAATAGACATGCACCATACAGGCAAGTGAAAATCTAGCACATCCACGCATACTACAATACTAGTGATCATCATAGGAAATAGCAGGAGGGCAAAGAACACGTACGAGTTCGTCGATGGTATGACCAACGGTACAACAGAAGTGGAGCCACCACCAGCAGCAGCGTCGTTAGACATGGCGATGAAGTCGAGGAAGAGCTTGAGCAGTCGCGTCTAGACGCTTTCTAAAAACCTTATCGCCTTTCTCCCGGTGTAGGATCAGAGAGACGGGGTTCCGGAGGCCTTCTCTCCCGGATGACCGTGCATGCAGCCGGCAGGATGGAGTAGCAGAGGGCAGCACAGAGAGATGGAATGGCGATGCGCAGGTAGGCAGATGCAATCTAATTGCTAGTAACTGCTACGGTTTGCGTCTGCCTGCTATATAGTGCGGGTCGGGTAGGACGTGTCCGTAATGACACATTAATGACTCATAATTAATACACAATTAATTTTCCCAACGAGCAAAATAAATCTCGGCTCGGCGAGATTCCCGCAACCCGCGGCGCGCGCGCGTCGTGACGAGGCGAGGCGAGGCGAGGCGAGGCGAGACGGACGGCGTCGGAGGAGGAGTGCGCGAGGGCTTCTCTTCTTCTCACACCTTAGTGAGTGGTGTAACACTCTACTATATAAGGTGGTCCAACTCCTCTTCCACTAGCAATGTGGGACTAAACTTTGGCACCACTAGCACACATGAGCTGCCATGATAATGGGCCAAAGAGAATTTCAGAATTTGTATTTGTTATGGGCCAAAAGCCCAACATCAAATATGCCTCAAATTCCAACAATCCCCCACAAAGTCTCATTGGCACATCACACCATTCTGTTCCAAATCACTGTTTTGATATACCAGCGTTTTTCAGTGGAGACTGTTAAGTTGAACTTCCACCTAGAGCATTAGACTACGCTCATTAACAACTGTCAATGGATTAAGCCTTGAATTGCCAGTTTTGTGTAAATGAGTTTCACCTAATGTCATACTGATACTAGGCTGCCGAAGGCTACCCCTCGGGTGGAGCATATAAGTCACACTCCTGGCCTTTTTCATGAGCTTCCTAGATATTACCCTATCTCATAGACTGTGACCAGCAGTCGGGCTCACATAGGTGCGTTCTTTCAAGACTGCTCTGTAGGATAGCATCTTGGCTTATACAAGCCTATGAACACATTAAGAATAAGTCAACCTGCCATACATATCGTGAGAGTAATGCATCTTCAGCGGAGTGGGTTAATAAAAGTTACTCTCCTCCAGTTAGCCACTGGCTTGTTTCCCCAGGTCCTAATTCACGGGATCTCCGATCACATAGGTTGGGTTACTACCATGGTAACTCATGTGGGTCTCAAACCCATCTCCTTTGATGTAATATTTATCATATTTCTTGATAGACCTTTTGTGAAAGGATCTGCTAGATTCTTAGCTGTTTGGATATAATCCAATGCTATTACTCCGGAGTTTCTCATTTTCCTAACAGATGCCAATCTTCTCTTTATATGTCTTGATGACTTCAATCCTTTGAACTACTCACTTTGACGATCACAGTTTGATTGTCACAGTTCATAAGAATAGCCGGCACAGGTTTATCAACAACCGGCAAGTCAATCAAGAGTTCACGAAGCCAATCTGCTTCGACAGTAGTTGTATCTAGTGTTGTGAGTTCTGCTTCCATTGTTGACCTCGTTAAGATGGTCTGCTTGCAAGACTTCCATAAAACAGAGCCACCACCATGAGTGAATACATATCCACTTGTGGCTTTCAACTCATCAGCATCAGAAATCCAATTTGAGTCATTATACCCTTCAAGTACCACAGGGTCTCCGGTATAGTGAATACCATAACTCGATGTACCCTTTAGATAGCGCATTACTCTCTCAAGAGCATACCAATGATCATCTCCTGGATTGGAAACAAACCATCTAAGTTTGCTCACAGCAAACGCGATGTCAGGCCTTGTTGCGCTAGCTAAATACATTAACGAGCCAATTATCTGAGAGTATCTCAGCTGAACTCTAGTTGTTCTTTTGTTCTTTCGAAGCATCTTACTAGGATCATATGGTGTCGGTGAAGGAGTACAATCTGAGTAGCCAAAGCGACTCAACACCTTCTCCACATAGTGAGATTGCAGAAGTGTAATTCCGCCATTCTCATCTTTCAGCAGCTTAATGTTTAGAATAACATCAGCTTCTCCAAGGTCTTTCATGTCAAAACTTTGAGACAAGAAACTCTTGACCTGTTCGATGACAATCATATTTGTCCCAAAAATCAGTATGTCATCAACATACAAACAAAGTATAACTCCTTAGACCCCACCATGGCGATAGTATACATATTTGTCGGCTTCATTTAGAACAAACCCATCAGATGTTAAAGTTTGATCAAACTTCTCATGCCATTGCTTAGGTGCTTGTTTCAGTCCATACAAAGACTTCAATAGCTTGCACACCTTTTCTTCTTGACCATCTACTACAAAACCATCTGGCTGATCCATATAAATTTCCTCATCCAACTCTCCATTAAGAAAAGTTGTCTTGACGTCCATTTGATGAACGATAAGACCATGTGAGCCAGCCAATGAGAGTAGAACTCGAATAGTGGTCAATCTAGCCACAGGCGAATAAGTATCAAAGAAGTCTTCGCCTTCTTTTTGGGTATAACCCTTGGCAACAAGCCGAGCCTTGTACTTTTCAATCGTACCATCAGGCCTAAGCTTCTTTTTGAACACCCACTTACATCCTATAGGTTTGCACCCATAAGGACGATCAGTGATCTCCCAAGTTTTGTTTGCCATGATGGAATCCATCTCGCTACGAACAACCTCTTTCCAGTAGTCTGCATTAGGGGATGCATAAGCCTCTGAAATAGAGGTGGGAGTATCATCCACGAGATAGACAATGAAATCTTCACCAAAGGACTTTGCAATCCTCTGTCTCTTGTTCCTTATAGGAACTTCATTGTCTACCTCCTCAGGAATTTCATCATCTTCTCGTTCATAATATTCCATGGGAATAGCAGGTTCAGGAGTTTCAACAGATTCCTGTCTAGATGTACTAGCCATATATTTCATCGGAAAAATATCCTCAAAGAATGTAGCATCCTTAGACTCCATAATTGTACCGACCTTCATGTCAGGTACCTCAGATTTCACCACTAGAAATTTGTATCCAATGCTATGATGAGCATAGCCAAGAAAGACACAGTCTACGGTCTTTGGTCCAAGTTTACGCTTTTTGGGAATTGGCAAATTAACCTTTGCCAAACAGCCCCAAGTACGTAAGTACGAGAGTGTTAGTTTTATCTTCTCCCATAATTCATAGGGAGCAGTTTCATTGTCTTTTGTGGGAACTTTATTCAGGACATGACATGATGTCAATATCGCCTCCCCCCACCATGCCTTAGATAAACCCGAAGTACCTAACATGGCGTTAACCAAGTCTGTCAGAGTACGGTTTTTTCCTTTCGACAACTCCGTTAGATTGGGGAGAATGGGGAGGCGTCCTCTCATGAATAATGCTATGTTCCACACAAAATAAATCAAACTCATTAGAGAAATACTCTCCACCATGATCTGACCGGACTCTCTTAATCTTTCTCTCAAGTTGATTTTCAACTTCTGCCTTATAGTTTTTAAAGTGGTGTAGAGCCTCATCTTTAGTTTTCAAAAGATATACATAGCAAAATCTAGTAGAATCATCAATCAACGTCATGAAGTATTTCTTTCCATATTTGGTCAACACACAATTCATCTCACATAGATCTGAATGTATAAGCTCTAGTGGTGCCAAGTTTCTTGCTTCTTGCACAAGCTTGTGAGGCTTGCGCGGTTTCTTAGCTTGAACACACTCTTGACATTTAGAGCCTTTGGCTAAAGTGAAACTCGGAATTAAATTCATCTTAGCTAGCCGCGTCATACAACCAAAATTAATGTGACAAAGTCGTGAATGCCAAATATCGGTATCATTACCAGGGGCACAAATATGGTTCACAACCTTATTACAAAAATCTGATAGGGAAAGACGGAACAAACCGCCGCACTCATAACCTTTACTAATAAATTGTCCATACTTAGAGATGACTACTTTATTGGACTCAAATACCAACTTAAAACCTTCTTTGCAAAGAAAGGAACCACTAACGAGATTCTTATTTATTGAGGGCACATGCTGCACGTTCTTCAGCTGCATGATCTTTCCTGAAGTAAACTTCAGATCCACCGTGCCAACTCCACGAACAGAAGCATGCGATCCGTTTCCCATCAAGACGGAGAGATCTCTTGTGATCTGATAAGAAGAAAACAAAGAGATATCAGCACACACATGAATATTAGCACCGGTGTCGATCCACCAATCTGTAGATTGACAAATTGACAAAACAGTAGGTAAATTACCATACCCGGATGCACCCTTATCATTGTTTCTCATAGTCACGTTGACAGACTTAGAGTTCTGTCCATTTGGATTCTTCCTTCCTTTGCGCTGCTTGCAGTTTGGAGCCCAATGTCCAACCTCGCCGCACACAAAGCAGGGATCCTGTGACTTGTCCTTCTTATTCTTTTTGAAGTTGGTAGTACGAACGGCCTTGGTCTTCCCCTTGAACTTGTTGTGGAAGTTCTTCTGCACCATATTGGCGCTTGACTGGGGTGCCTGGTGGCTCCCTTTGGGTGTGCGTCTTTTGCCTTTGCCTTTTCCTCAAGGTCCAGAAACCCAATGAGATTCTCAACAGACATCTCTTGCCTCTGGTGTTTGAGGTTAGTGGCAACACTCCTCCAGGATTGAGAAAGCTTTGCAATGATGCATCCCGCAACAAATTTGCCGGGCAACGCACACTTCAGGATCACAAGTTCTTTTGCAATGCACTGAATCTCATGAGCCTGTTCAACGACAGAACGGTTTTCAACCATCCTATAGTCATGAAACTGCTCCATGGCATACAGTTCACTGCCAGCATCAGTAGCACCGAATTTTGCTTCGAGTGCATCCCACAGTTCTTTGGCATTGCGCATATATAAATACGCATCCACCAACTTGTCCCCAGTGACGCTTATGACATAGCCCACAAAGAATATGGTGGTCTCCTTGAACGTCTTCTCCTGTTCAGGAGTGATCGTTCCTTCAGGATTACCAGCCGATACCCAGAAGGCGTCCATAGCCATCAGCTAGAGGGTACACTTGGTTTGCCATCGCTTAAAGTGCGCACCCGTAAACGGGTTCGGTTTCAGACAAGCGGCAAAGCCTTGACGCGAAAACAGCCTAAAATAAGGTTTTTGGATTGTTGAAATAATTAGCAGTTTTCGCATTAATTTAATCCAAGTATAAATCATGACAAAACAATTTCCAAGACTAACTAGCATACGTATAATAGACATGCACCATACAGGCAAGTGAAAATCTAGCATATCTACGCATACTGCAATACTAGTGATCATCATAGGAAATAGCAGGAGGGCAAAGAACATGTACGAGTTCGTCGATGATATGACCAACGGCGCAATAGAAGTGGAGCCACCACCAGCAGCAACGTCGTTAGACATGGCGATAAAGTCGAGGAAGAGTTTGAGCAGTCGCGTCTAGACGCTTCGCAAAAACCTTATCGCCTCTCTCCAGGGTGCAGGATCAGAGAGACGGGGTTCCGGAGGCCTGCTCTCCCGGACGAGATGGAACGGCGATGCGCAGGTAGTCAGATGCAATCTAATTGCTGGTAACTGCTACGGTTTGCGTCTGCCTGCTATATAGTGCGGGTCGGGTAGGACGTGGGGCAACAGTCCACGACCGAGTGAGTGCCAGCCCACGATATGGAAACGGCCGGTTAATTAACGCGTCCGTAATAACACATTAATGACTCATAATTAATACACAATTAATTTTCCCAACGAGCAAAGGATTCCGCTAGCCGCATGACGAGGCGAGACGGGCGGCGTCGGAGGAGGAGTAAGCGAGGGCTTCTCTTCTTCTCACACCTTAGTGAGTGGTGCAACACTCTACTATATAAGATGGTCCAACTCCCCTTCCACTAACAATGTGGGACTAAACTTTGACACCACTAGCACACACATGAGCTGCCATGATAATGGGCCAAAGAAAATTTCAGAATTTATATTTGTTATTGGCTAAAAACCCAACATTAAATATGCCTCAAATTCCAACACACTGGTCCGCCAAGATCTCGGTCTTCGGTTCAGAACGGATCCAACGCCCGTGCCAGTCTGCCAGGATTGGCTAATCTTAGACCGGTCTGAACCTACATTTACCGTTGTTCTTATCCTTTAATTTGTTATATAAACATCACTAACCGGAAAAATGATTACAGTCTCTTGTACTAACCTTGTTTGAGTAGCTATATTAGATAACATTGGTGTATATTTCCAAGAAACTAGTTGTGAGCAATCAATAATTTTGTCTACTATTATACAGACTATTATTTCTGCAGGCATGTATCTGACCAAGCTACAGAATACCCGCGAGCTAATAACCAGTTATTATGAAAAGGAAGTTTCACTACGTACACTGATCTGTAGCTAGCACTAGTACACACAAAAAATCATCTAGCTACTCTCTGAATCAGTACTAGCTAATCTAAAATGGTCTGATGGAACTAATTGGATTAATTGATGAACTCTCAGCAAAATATGTAAATTGGCAGTATATCTGCATGTCCCCAACAACATGGTTCACACGGTGGTGATTTAGTTTGAGTGGAGAAGATTATATGACAGAGACTCTCGCAGAGTCTTGTGGCAAATAGAATCAACGAGGATCTTCGTCGTTGGTGGTCGGGGCCAGAGGAGCAGCGTGCCGTGTCGGGAGAGGAGGGTCACGTAGAAGAGGCGGGGTAGGGAGGGTCAAGGGCGGCTCGCCGGGGCGCCCGGTGCGGCCAACGGGGCAGCACGGGAGCGAGATGTGGTGGCTGTCAGGTGCAGAGGAGGAGGACGGCGCCTGCTGCTAGCCCAGCAACGGTAGGAGAGCTCGCTGCTGAAATTCCTGTGAGGCGGAGCAGCTATCGGCCTCAGCTGGTCGCGGGGCGGCGCGCCGGGAGATCTCGTGCCTCCTGCGTAGCGTGTCGAGGGAGGTTAGAGAGGACGAACAGGGACTTTGGGGATGGAGACTCGCAGCGCGTTACGCTCCTGATCACATTATCCTGATCGGACGGCTGACACGAGTCCGCCGGGTTTGGCAAACTGCCGACCGTTCTAAACGTAGAAATTCTGATTTTTATATGTTTTCTGGAACTAACCTATTAACAAGATGCCACAGTGTCATTTACCTGTTTTCTTTTGTTTTTGGTTCGAGAAAGGGCAGAAAATCAATATTCTCGGAATTGGACGGAACAAAAACCAAATTCAATATTTTACCGTGGGGAACACAGAGCCAGAGTACGAGACGGATGGGAGCCACCAGGGGGCCACACCCCTGGCTACGCCGCCAGGCCTGGCCCGCGCCTAGGGGGTGCCACCCCGAGTGCCCCCTGCCTCACCTCTTCGCCTATAAGAAGCCCCTGATACCAAAACCCTAAGTACCCGATCAATCTTCTACGAAACAGTCTGTAGCCGCCGCCACCATAATCCCTAGATCGGGAGAGATATGAAGGTCTTTCCGGCACCCTGCCAGAGGGGAGATCATCCTGGAGGCCTTCTTCATCGCCATGCCAGCCTCCGGTATGAAGCGTGAGTAGTTCCACCTTGGACTATGGGTCCATGTAGTAGATAGATGGTTGTTTCCCCTCCTTTTTGCTACCATGTTTAGATCTTGTAAGCTCCGTTCATGATCAAGATCATCTATTTGTAATCATGCATGTTGTGTTTGCGGGGATTCGATGGATATTGAGATTACTATGTCAGATTGATTAATGGTTCTATCTTATTAATTCTATCATGTATGTGTTGTTAGTGATCTTGCATGCTCTCCGTTTCTAGTAGCTATCTTGGCCAAGTATATGCTAGTGACTCCAAGAGGGAGTATTTATGCTCGATAGTGGGTTCATGCCTCTATTTAATCTGGGAAAGTGATAGAAATCTCTAAGGTTGTAGATGTCTTATTGCTACTAGGGAGAAAACAACAATCTCTTGTTCATGGAACAACTGGATTGTTTACCTTACACACTTTGCTTAAAGCAGTTATCCGTTGCTTGCAACTTAATACTAGAGGGGGGTCGGATGATAACCTGAAGGTGGATTACTAGTCATAGATGAAGTTGGATGGCGGTCTGTGTATCTTGTTATATTTCCCAATCAAATCTCATAGGATCATGAATGTCTAGTATTGCATTGTTATGCCTTGCTATGTCCTGTCAATTGCCCTGCTATAATTTATTTACCCAGCATGCCATGTTTGTTCATCTTAAGGAGAACAGCTCTAGTGAATTATAGAACCTGGTCCAATCTTTACCATTGATACATCTTCCACTATTACTGTTTACTTTCTGCAAACCACCATTACCTTCCACATCATACGGTTAATCCTTTGTTTTCAGCTAATCGGTGAGATTGACAACCTCACTGCTCGTTGGGACAAAGTCTTGAGTTTGTGTTGTGCAGGTTTCCAGTTGCTAGCAACACCTTTGAGTTGTTTCCTTCCTCCTACTGGTTCGATAACCTTGGTTTCTTACTGAGGGAAAAACTTGCTGATGTACTCATCATACCTTCCTCTTGGGGTCTCCCAACAAAGCTCTACAGTGATCTGAGCCGCATCAGCGGGCATTTTCTGATTAATGAATTGTTGGTACTGGAAGCCGGCTTTGTTTCCGATTTTAAACAGGTTTAGCAATTGAGCTCCATTGCTCGGCCAAGTTTCCATGCTAAAGGTTGGACTGATCATGAAAGGGACGAAGCAGAGAGCTAGATAAAACGATAAGTGTAAACACAAAACAGTGCTTAAGAATTTTTCAGGCACACACATAAAAATATATACAAGCAAGTGCTAAGTAGTAAAGCATCAGTTCTTACAAACCAGCACGCATTAAAAAACAAAATATTGTTCCCATCATTACATGCCAAATAAAAAGTTCAGGATAATGCATCAAGATATTTATTCTACAGATTCAGGCAGTGGTGAAGGAGACCTTGGAGCGCTGGAGTCGACATCGTCGTCACCTTAATCCTGAGACTGGGAAGCTCCCTCAATGAGGCTGTCTTCCGGCTCTTGGGATGAAGGAGGCACAGCGACTGATTGGAAGAATGTGTTGTGTAGTTCGTCATATCCGCCATGCGACAAGCATAGCCCGCGCAAGATTCTTGGATGGCCTTGATGTCTTGTGGGTTACCCTCATCGTCCTCGACTCCTCGTCGATGATGCCCTTGGTGACGTTCTAGATCTCCATGTAACTGTGGTGGCTCAACACCATGGTGAGGGCGGTCTGTGCAGCGGTCCGAGCATAGGAAATCTTCCGGTCTTCGATAAGCTTCATAATCTCCTTGGCCTTGTCCCTCACCTCAAGCACTGGCATTTTGTGCAAATCGGAAAGTCTGACCAACTCGCCAGCCTCTTCAAGAGTCTGGCAAAAGTCGAAAAGAACATATCCGACAAGCTTTATGTGCTCGAGGCGAGGTTCAGAGGAAGAAGAGTCAAAAAGATGCTGAGGATCTGGGAAAGAACCAAAAATCAAAATCTGACTCAGAAAAGGTCGTAAATCAAGAGAAGAGTAAATGTCGAAAATCTTACCTATCACACAACGGTTCCACTGAGAATGCTCCTCTCGAAGACTTTTCAGCTATGCTTCCGTGGCCTGGGCTAGATCTTTCTGGCTCTCGAAGTCCTTCTTGAGATCATCAAGTTGTTTATCTTGGAGGGACAACAGCCTCTCGAGCCTCTCGGTCTCCATGTTGCTTGATTCCAGGATGGTGCTCACGGATTTCTCCGATTCAACCTTTAACTTCTCAAGCTCGTCCCGGAGTTCAGCATTTTCTATTTTCAAGACCTTGAAGTTCTCGGCCTCCTCCACCATCTTGCTGGATTCACCCAGCAATTCTGCAAAGGAAAAATTATCAGTCGACTAGATAGTTTTGACTATGGCAATCACTAATGCAAAAAGGAGTCGAAAAAGATTACCTTCCGCCTCATCTTTATCCACCTTCAATTTGGAATTTTCAAGGCGCGGAGCCTTAATCTCCTTGCGCTTGTTGCATATGTTCTTGAGCAATTCCTGGTTGGAAGATGCAATTTTCTGCAAGTTTAAAGATGGAATACTGTCATACGGCTACTAAGACTCGGGCTGCAACTTAAACAAGTCAAAATATAGCACGAGCCTTGGGGGCTACACTATATCGTTCTTTTGCATCCTAAAATCATTAACTCGGATCTAATAATGTTTATCCGACTTAATGCTTGGGGGCTAGAGGATATAATAATAAATGCTACAAACGAGATTCAGAAAACTTACAATGTGCTCCACGTGCAGCTTCTCAAATCTGATTTTCGTGTTGTGAAAAACTTTCTCGACAAGGGAGAGGGGAGAAACGCTTGTTGCTAGGAGCTCGCCAGACTCGATTTTTGCATCCCGGACCAAAATTTGGTCCAGGAGATTCACCAGCTTCACGTCTTACGTCTCTTGGCTCGTTGCCTCCGAGGTGAGGGTTTGTTTCTTGAGACTAGACTGAGACAGCTTGAGAATTTCTTCCTTCTTTTTCTGCTTCAGGCCGAAGGCATCAGAGCTGGCCATTTTATCCACCTCCCCTATTGATATCACCATGGGACCCTTGGCGGGTTCACCCTTGTCAGTTGACTGGCTACCAATGGTAACTAGGGCTTTCGAGGTGGTGCTGTCATCGGGGATGGCAGAACCAGCATTGGGAGAGGCAGAAGCCTCCAGTGCTGATGTCTGGGTACTGCTGGGAGTCGGAGGAGGCATAATAGGAGAAACAACAAGCTTCTGCTGTCGTTGTTGCTTGCCTAGCTTGCTCTCTGGCTTCATCTTGCTCTTCAAAACAGTTTTAGCTCTGAAACACATAAAACCAAACATCATGTGTGCTTCAGAAAGAAATAAATGTATAAGGTACTACAAGATTGACAAGGTGCTTCCTTTTAACTACTAGCAACACTTGGGTGCCAGCAGTAACAACAACATCCTTGGCCTTGCGCTTCTTGGGAGAAGAGGCAGGAACTTCCCGTACCTCATCATCCTCCGTCGCCTCTGAATCGTCTGAAGGATAGCCCTCTAGTGGAGCTAGCTCAGACTCGGGGAGCTTCTAGAGATGATAAGTCAAAAAAAAGCATCGATAAAAATAGAGTCGAAGGAAAAGACAGAAAAGAGCGACAAAATGCAAGAGCAAAGTCGACCGGAGTCAGGGGACGGTCGACTGTAAACATCTTCATGGAGACTTTGGGGAGCCTCCTCTCTACTCTTTCCTTGATCAAAAATTGCATCCGGGTCTTATAGTCCTTCGCAGGAATGCGATTCGGACTAACCCTCAGGCTGTCTTTTCGGTCTCCGGTGACCGTGTGCATGAGGCGATCACTGTGATACTACAGAGGCTGAATCCAGCGATCCAGCCAGAAGTGGATCAAGTCGGATCTGCAGAGGCCCTTGTGATTCATCAAGAACTCAATCCTCCTTTTGGTGAGGATCAAGACCTCAGAAAGTTCCGGCGCCTCCGCGTCCCACGATTCCCGATGGGGAGTGGCACCGTCGATGAAGGCCGAAAGACCTTCCGCCTGTTCAGGAGCCGGAATATCCTTGTTGTAAAAGAAGGTTTCGGCCCATCATTTAACTTACTCGCTAGAGTTAATCCTAGGATAGACTCGGTTTATCCTATGGACTAAGCTGAGAGAGCCGATGGTGTAAGGAACACCGGCACTGATAGAGTTCTTCCGAGTACCATAATAGTACCATAAAAGAGTAAGATTTGGCCTAATACCAAGAAACCCCTCGCTGAGATCTGCATGAGCACTAATCTCAAGCAAGGAGTTGGGGGAGGTTATGAAGTTGCACACCATAGTATTGGACGAATTCGATGAATAAATTTGACGGTGGGAGACTGAGGCCGCGGTCTGATGACCCACAAGTATAGAGGGTGTATCGTAGTACTTTCGATAAATAGGAGTGTCGATCCCAATGAGGAGCAGAAGGTGTTGAACAGTGGTATGGAGCAGGAAATCCCTATGAATACTTAGCAAACGGATTTTTAGTGGTTTTCTGACAAGGCAACAAAACAAAGAGCAAGTAACAGAAGTAACAAACAAACGGAGCAAGTGGCCCAATCCTTTCTTAGCAAAGGACAAGCCGGTGGAAATACTTATAAGGACCAAACGTTCTCGAGGACACATGGGAATTTTGTCAAGTGATTTCGCTTCAAATAGCTGAGTATTCTTCTTTGGTGTTTGTAAGTGTTGTGTGGGTGAACCTTTGCTAACATACCGCCCTTCCTAGGACTAAAAAATACTTGTGATTAAACCCCCTGCAAACATCCGTAACTACAGGAAAGTAATTAAGATATAAATCTAACCACAGCCTTAAACTCTGAGATCCTACACTCCCTTGTGCAAAGGTGTCCTAACGGGGGTTAAGGTTTCTGTCACTCCAGCAACCCCATGATTAGTAGCCAAATACACAATGCATTCCCCTAGGCCCATAAATGGTGAAGTGTCATGTAGTCGACGTTCACATGACACCACTAGAAGAATAGCACCACAACTTAAATACTAAACCATTGAATAATAACTCATCACAGATTCACTACTAACAACATGACTTCTCCCATGTCCTCAAGAACTAAACGAACTACTCACAAGACATCATATGGATCAAGATCAAAGATGATATGATAATGGATAACAATCTGAACATAAACAATAATCCAATGGTTCCACTCACAAGCATCAACTACAATAGTAATTAACACCGGGAAAGTTTCCCCTAAGAACTAAAGCAATATCCAACACAATTGTTACAGCGGGACGGAGTGGTGATGATGGTGCTGGTGGAAATGATGGTGTGGATGATGATGATGATCCTGATGAAGCCTAGCTTGATGACGGTGTTGATGGCGGCGGTCTCCCCTCTCCGGGAAGGAATTCCCTCGGAAGAAATCTGTCTGCCGGAGAGATCTTTCTCTCTCGGTGTTTTCTGCCCCCTAGAGGCGGCGGAAATCTATCTGTGGTTGCCCCCTTGGTATTAGGGTTCTCCAAAATAGCAGCCTTGTTATAGAGCGACTGATAAGTGGGAACATATGCTACAGCCAACTGCAGGTTCATCTCATCATTCAAACCTTCAAGAAATTTTTCCTTTCTCTTAGCATCGGTGTCAACTTCATCCGGTGCATAACGCGCCAGATTGCTGAACTCCTCAATATATTCAGCCACGCTGCGGTGGTGCTACTTCAGATTGTGGAACTCTTTCTTTTTCAGACTCATCACTCCGGATGAGATATGAGCAGTGCGAAAGCCATCCTCAAAGATAGCCCATGTCACTTCATCTATGGGAGTGGTAATCTGGAAGTTGTCCCACCAAGTGGCGGCTGGTCCTTCCAGCAGATGTGCTGCAAATCTGACCTTTTCAGCATCCGTACAGCCCACAGTTACCAAGTCCTTGTTCATTGAGCGTAGCCAATCATTGGCCACCATGGGATCAGTCGTTCCTGAGAACTTTGCTGGCCTCAATCTCAAGAACCTGGTAAGCATATCAAAACCCGGTGGGTTGTTGTTGTTGTTATTGTTGTTATTGTTGTTGTTATTATTGTTGTTGTTGTTTTGGTTCTGGATGAACGTCGTCATCATCTGCATTAGCTGAGTTTGAGCGGTCATCATTTGTTGCATTTCTGGAGTGATGTTGTTGTTGTTGTTGGGGTTGGGGTTTGCACGACGGGGAGGCATCTGTGGTTTATTCAAATAAAGATAAGAATGAGATACCCATAGATGCTTTCATGCACATTACATCACATAAGCAAACACAAGCATGCAACACAAAGATAAAAGATTCAACAACAAGATAACAGGTTCACAAAGTAAAACACACAAGTGGCAAGCCATCCACATGTCGGATGGTCAAATAACAAGTACGATAATAAAAGATAAGTGAGTAGTCAAATCTACTCCTCGGCATCAATCTCCTCCTCGACAATGGTAAGACCTGGGTTCTCCATTGCGGTCTTGTATTCCTCGACGTTAGTGGTCAAGGTCTCTATCTTGGCCTTGAGAGCCCTCTTCTGGGAATGAAGTCTCTCTATCACTGTCTGCTGCTGCTCGAGCTCGAAATCCTTGGACTGCAGTTCTTCAGTCATGTCCCGGATCTTCTTGTTCCTATCCTGGACACGCTTCTCCTGACTCTTGAAATTCCTGTCCTGGGTCTCAAACTTCGCCTCCATTTCCTTGACTATCTCGTCTTGCTGCGCGAAGAGCTTGTCCTTCTCCCGAAGCTGCACCTGGAGCTCGTCATTGCTGAGCATGACATTGGTCCTATCAGTGTCCACGTGCCTAATGAGAGACTCTAAGTCCTGGAGGTACAGGCGTATCGGCTCTGTTGCGTCCCTCGAATCATCCTCGAAGTCGATGGACTCTCCATCCTCATCACGTCTTCCAAAGACGTGGAAGTGGGTACATCTAACCTGTCGGGAGTGTCGCCCTAGCAGACGTCCTATCAGATCCTGCATAACTACCTCAAGGCCTCTCTCCCTGTCATCGTGCATGAGCTTGAAGACAATGGCCTCCGTGGTAGGCTCAGTCTGGCGTCCGGGCTGGTTGACCTTGAAGCCCCAGAGGTCCTTCCTCTCAAACTTGGTGAGGGGGTGCACCATGATGGTGGGAAGAGGGAGATTGAGCAAAGTAGTAAGCTCAACGATACAAGGACCAAAGCGGGTAACCTGGAACTCCTCAATAGTGCTGATGGTAATAGGCATCTATTTATAAGATAGAAAAGTTAGAACAACACAAATCAGGATAAAACAGAAGACAAAACATCACATACATATCCTTGGGAAGCAAAACACACAAGTCATGCATACATGAAACCATTACAACAACCAAGGTTCAATCTTATTTTAAAGCAACATTTTGGAAAATAAGGTGATAGGTGGTGGTCCAACTAACGAAGTACGTTTACAATCCTATCTCACTGGATCTGTTGGCTAACACTATGTTTCTAGAATCAATCAGCCTATCTTGCTCACATGATTCCATCACAAAGTCTATGATGTCTCCTCTTAAGGTTTGGTTGGTGGCTTCCAACTCTTGGGTATGTTCCTTCTCTTTCCTTAGATCATTTTGGAGGTTGAGCATTCTGCACTTGACTCTATCACCAAGTTCTTTGATGGTCTTCCAAGCTGCATCCTTTGCTGATTCAAAGAATGTAGTGTGCACCACTGAATTGGTGAACATGCAGAATCCTTTTTCCTGATGGTTGTCTTCCTTGTTTTTATACAAGTGAAGTTGCACCCACCAGTATTCCACTCCTTCATCCATCACAGGAAAACCTTTGTACACAGCTGCACCTTGTATCTCTAATGCAACCATGAGGTCCTTAAGAGCCTTGGGGAATTCTGTCTCACACTCCAAAGTCATTGTCATGAGTGGTCCTTTCCTCACGGCTTTGTTGATGGAGTTCATCTACAAATAGAGATGAGAGAGAAGATTAGAAAAGTTTTACGAGAAGAATAGACAAGTGTAGAAGTTGAAAAAATTTCCTTAGTGGTTTCCAATCCTAGGGTCATAATCCTACAGGCAACACAGTGCTCTGATACCATCTGTAAGATCCCTCCTTTATAAAGGAAAAGGATCCCTGTGATTGCAATGCTAGTCCCTGGATCATTGCTAGCATCCACAGTTTAAGATGAAGTACACAGATACAAAGGTCATTTATTACATCCATTCTAGAGATAAACATAGTCTTTACAACTCAAGGCCACAGGCCTAATACAAGAGTTTGAATAAGTAAATAAATGTAAGTCTTCATCTTCATGTGCCACAGGCAAACATGTTGAGTGTAGACTCATGACACCTAATCCTCATCAGAGTAACCTGCAACATCACAAGTTACAGCCACAGTGGGTCAGTACTTTGGAATTGTATTGGCAAGTGATATCTTAGTATATTTTAAGTGGACTAGATACTATATGCAAATTTGGCTAAGTGTAGCTTGGCTTGCTTTGCTCAAAATAGGTTTTTCCTATTAGTTGAAATCACTAAGTTTTTCTTTGTCAAAACTTTTCCCAAGGAACCACCAATAGACATTGAGGTCCTTCACCCTTGTTCACCCACAAGTTTTTACTTAGAAATTGGGATGAGGAGATTCTTGATAGCTTCCATGCCTTGATGCTCAAGTTGTCCATTGCCATGGACTTGGCTAAGTACTTAGATTTTTTTCCATCTGCAGAGGTTGTGCACTTTCCCCACCAGACTTGGTTTCACCAAGACAGGACCTTTCAGAAGCCTTCCCTTAGACCAAATGGACGCGTTCCAACCTATCATTCCCACTACCACCAACTGTCCAAATGGCTAAGTTCTAGCAACTTATGTGATCCAGGCAGAGCCCATATTGCCAAGTGGCTGCACTAGAAGCTTCTTAACACTTGGCCTCTAAAATCTCTTTGTTCCTGGGTGGCTTGCCACAAGTGAGATACACAAGGTAAACCATAGCCATGGGCCTTGTGTAACCACTCAACCAAAAACCACCAATCAAGTCCCTTTCCACCCAGGTGATTCATTGACTTAGTTGTTTTATTAAGTAAAACAAGTCCAAAGACTTAGAAATATTTTCATCATAGCATGTATATTTCACCAACCCTTGTTTGCTACTAGCTAGGCTAAGCATGGCATAGATAGTAACTTAACTTAGAAGTTTCCTAGCAATTCTACAACTACTTAGGATTTGCCAACATGGCATATAGGTAAAATAATAACATGCAAGACTTAGCAAAATATTTCTAATGCTTAGTATAAAATATAGGGATAGAATTATTAATGAAGTACCACTTTCCTTGGTAGTTGGGGGAGTAGCACTCTTCACAATCACAATCACTAGCACCAAAATCTACACATAGAATATAGCCACAATCACATACAAGACATATACAATCAAAAAAAAATATGCATGCATGCAAGATGCTAAGTGATGATTTTTAAAACTCAACCAAGCAAGTGCATAGTACTGAATTCTAAACAAGTCAAAACTTTGCCAAACCAAATTTATTTAACACTAAAAACAATTCCTAAACAATTCATATGCTCAAATAAGCCCTACACATGTTTCTGCAATTAAAACCTTTTTAACAGAAGCTAAACACTAAACACATTGCATAATCAGAAAGATCTTGCTCTCCTGATTCCAACGGTATAAAATTTTTCAAATTGTCACGTGGGGATCAAAAGTTATAGCTAATTCAAATTTAGATATAAATCAGATTCAAATTCTATTTTTAAAACCAAACCCTAGCCACGCGTCTCTTTCCTATTAGTCGATACCGTTTCACTCAGGATCACGCTTCCGCGCCGTCAGATCAAGTTAGATCCAACGCGCCAGATCAAAGAAAAGCAGCTCGGATCTAATTTAAACTGCGAGATCTACATCTAACGGACTCGTTGCTTTGACCATAGTCGGTAATGGCGGCGCAGCGGCGTGCTGTCGATGCGGTGCGGCGTTTCTAGGTCGCCCAGGGAGGGGAGAGGATGCTCACCAGAACCTCCGTGACGAGGTGAAGCTCAACGTGTCTCTGGTTGGCGAAGGGGCGCTCGGGGTCGTCGGGGATTCCTCGTCGGAGTTTGCGAACGCGTCGGGTACGGCTGCTTGTCGATGTTGGCGAGGTTCTGAGCCGCGCTAAGACAAGAGGAGGGCATAGTTAGATGCGCAAGACGCTGGGGATCTTAGTCATATCAACCATAGGGAAAGGGGCGGCTGGTACTTACGGGGAGAGGTCGCCGGAGTTCGAGCAGAGAGCGGCGGCGCTCAGTCGTTGTCGCTGCGAGGCTACAGAGCATGCGCGAGCAAAAGGGAGGTGTCAGTAGATGCGCACAGAGCTGCAGAGCATGATAGCATGAACCATGGACAGAGGGGGTGCGGTGCTCACCGGAATTCATCGGCGAGGTCGTCAGAACAGCGGAGTTGCGGCGAGAAATACTCGCAGCCTAGGGGTGCTCTGTGGTTGGTGAGTGAGGGGAAATGGCCGCGAGAGGGAGGGGTTTAAATAGGCAGGAGCTCGACAAGAAACGCCTGGTGAATCAATGTCAATTACGCCGCGGAATCAACGCAGCAACGGCCAGCGGCGACGTGTTCATGCGCGGAAGTTGGGGAAGACGACGATGACGTGGACGGGGCCCAGCTGTCTGCGAGAGAACCGGAGAGGGGGTGGGGTCCGGGCGTCAGCGGCTCTGTGGGTGCGTCTGCGCATGAGAGTGAGAGAGAGAGAACCCGGGTGGGCTAGCTGGGCTGGATCTGCTGATGGGCTCAAAGTCTGGCATCGGCCCTTTTCATTTTCTTTATTCCTTTTCTATTTCTGATTTGATTTTCTGGAATGAATTTCAAATGATTTCAAACTCAAATTGAAATTAAATCTTTTAGGAATTTTGTAGGGTGCAACATTCATATTTCTTGGCATAGAAACATGTGGTCTCTCTGTTCAAGCTTGGTTCTTTTGAATAAACAAAATAAACAGTGCTATGGCACTTGATTTCCAAATAATTTGAAAATGGTTTTGAAACCATATTTATTTTATATACTTTGTCCAAACTCCACACTCAAACCAATCAACAAAGAAGCAAACAAACTTGGTTTAAAAGCACTTATGTTCTCAAATGAGGATGGTCATTTGATTTAAGTTTGCCCACATAAAATGATAGCACTATGTGCTTATGTTTTCTTGAAAATGGTTTGAAAATGATCTCAACATTTTATGCATGCATGAATGATATGCAATCTTTGAAATCATGATTTTTAGGGATGTTACAAATCTAACCCCCTTAAGGTGAATCTCGCCCTCGAGATTCGGATTGGCTAGCAAATAGGTGAGGGTGGTCTTTCCGAAGATCATCTTCTCTTTCCCATGTTGCTTCCTCTTCGGAATGATGATTCCACTGCACTTTGCAGGACTTGATAGTCTTAGTCCTTGTGACTCTTTCTGCAGTTTCAAGAATCTTGATAGGTTTCTCTTCATAAGTGAGATCACTTTCCAGTTGAACCTCCTCCAAAGGTATAGTATCCTTCAAAGAAGTTTCTTCCATTTCTGGATGACATTTCTTAAGTTGACTCACATGAAACACATTATGAACTGCTGACAAAGATTCTGGGAGATCAATTTCATAGGCAACTTCTCCTTTGCGACTCAGAATCTTGAATGGCCCAACATATCTTGGTGCCAATTTTCCTTCGACTCCGAATCTTTTCACTCCACGAAGTGGTGACACTCTAAGATAGGCTCTATCACCAACTTCGTAGGTGACTTCTCTACGCTTAGGATCTGCGTAGCTTTTCTGTCGGGACTGTGCTATCTTCAACCTGTCCTTAACCAACTTGACCTTCTCTTCGGCTTCTTTGATAAGATCTGGTCCGAATAAACTTCTTTCTCCCACACCATTCCATAACAATGGGGTGGTACACTTTCTTCCGTAGAGAAACTCAAATGGCGCCATCTCAATACTGGCTTGATAGCTGTTGTTATAAGAAAATTCTGCGTAAGGTAGACTTTCATCCCAACTGGCTCCATAGTCTAAGGCACATGCCCTCAACATGTCTTCGAGAATCTGATTAGTCCTTTCCGTTTGTCCATCGGTTTGGGGATGAAAGGCGGTACTGAATTCCAACCTCGTTCCCAATGACTCATGTAACTGTCTCCAAAAATGGGAAGTGAATTGAGTTCCCCTATCAGACACAATACTCTTGGGCACTCCATGTAGACATACAATTCTACTCATGTAGATTCTGGCTAACTTAGCACTTGTATAGGTTATCTTCACGGGTATGAAATGAGCCACTTTAGTTAGGCGATCCACTACTACCCAAATAGAATCGTATCCTGACCGGGTCCTTGGTAATCTGGTAATGAAATCCATACCAATCTTGTCCCACTTCCAATCGGGAATAGGTAGTGGCTGAAGCAAACCTGCTGGTTTCTGATGTTCCGCCTTCACTCTACTACACACATCACACAAAGCAATATGTTCGGTGATGTCCTTCTTGAGATTATTCCACCAAAATCTTTCTTTCATGTCCATGTACATTTTGGTGTTACCTGGATGAATAGAATACGGAGAGTTGTGTGCTTCTTGCAAAATCAGTTTCCACAACTCCGGGTCTTGTGGAACACAGATACGTTTCCCATGCCATAAAGTACCCTGTTCGTCTTCATGGAATCCTTTGGCTTTTCCCTTGCCAATCTTTTCTTTAATCTCCTCAATTTCCTTATCAATCTTCTGGGCTTCTTTGATCTTGTACAACAAAGTGGGTTGAACAACCAAAGACATGAGATGTCCTTCAGGCACAATCTCCAATCTGAGTTTTCTAAATTGGGTACACAGATCATCTGGCAATTCTCCTTTGGTAAGGCCATTCACAAAAACCTTGTGACTTAGAGCATCTGCTACAACATTTGCTTTACCGGGGTGGTATTGCAAACTTAGGTCATAGTCCTTGATAAGTTCTAGCCATCTTCTTTGTCTCATATTAATTTCCTTCTGGGTGAAGATATACTTCAGACTTTTGTGATCTGTGAACACTTCACAACGCTTTCCCAAAAGATAGTGCCTCCATGTTTTGAGTGCATGGACAACAGAGGCTAACTCTAAATCATGAGTAGGATAGTTTACTTCATGAGTTTTGAGTTGTCTCGAGGCATAAGCCACAACTTTACCGTCTTGCATAAGTACTGCACCCAAACCCTGATGAGATGCATCACAATATACTTGGAAATCTTTTTCTAAATCTGGCAGACACAAGACTGGTGTTGTCACAAGTCTCTTCTTCAATTCTTGAAAGCTGAGTTCACAACCTTCAGACCATGCAAACTTCTTGTCTTTCTTTAACAATTCAGTCATAGGATTAGCTACCTTGGAGAAATTTTCAATGAACCTTCTGTAGTAACCTGCTAAGCCAAGGAAACTACGAACCTCCTTCACTGACTTGGGAGATTCCCATTCAGTCACCACTGAAACTTTAGTAGGATCAACTGCTACACCATCCTTTGTCATAACATGACCAAGAAATCCCACTTCATCCAACCAGAATTCACACTTGCTGAATTTGGCATAAAGTTTATGCTCTCTTAACTTCTCAAGTATCAAACGCAAATGTACTTCATGCTCTTCTTTGCTCTTGGAGTAGACTAAGATGTCATCGATGAAAACGACAACAAACTTGTCAAGGAATTCCATGAACACCTTGTTCATCATATTCATGAAGTATGTTGGAGCATTGGTCAAACCAAAAGGCATTACGGTATACTCATACAATCCATACCTTGTAGTGAATGCTGTCTTAGGTATGTCTTGTTCTCTTATCTTGAGTTGAAAATAGCCTGACCGGAGATCAATCTTTGAGAACACACATGCTCCTTCTAGCTGATCAAACAAGTCATTGATTCTAGGCAAAGGGTATTTGTTCTTGATAGTTACCTCGTTGAGTGAACGGTAATCTATGCATAACCTTTGACTTCTATCTTTCTTCTCCACGAACAAAACTAGGGCTCCCCAAGATGAAGAACTTGGTTGAATAAATCCTTTCTGCAACTGTTCTCCAAGTTGTTTCTTGAGTTCTTTCAGTTCATCAACTGACATTTTATAAGGTCTCTTTGCTATTGGTCCAGACCCTAGTACCAAATCTATCAGAAACTCCACATCTCTATCTGGTGGCATTCCCGGCAATTCTTCCGGAAACACATCCGGATACTCACTCACAATTGGCACACTGTTTATGCTAACCCCCTTAAGAGAATGAAGCATACTCCTTTTTGTTTCAAAGTTGGCCTTGAACCTGATCCTTTTATTTTCTGGAGTTGTGAGTGAGACAGTATGGTTGGCACAATCTATCACTCCTTTGTACTTAGTCATCCAGTCCAATCCCAGAATGACATCCAATCCTTGGGAGTTTAGAATTATCAAGTTAACGGGAAACTTATACTTCCGAAATTCTATGAATAGATCATGACATCCTGAATTCACTATCATTTCTCCACCAGGAGAACTTACTTTTATAGGACACCCAATAGTTTCTACCGGTAGTTCATTTCATTCAACAAATGCTCTTGATATGAATGAATGAGATGCACCAGTATCAAAAAGTACAATTGCTGGAATAGAATTGAGTCTGAACTTACCAGCAACAGCATCAGGCTCCTCATAGACCTCCTCCACATTGATGTGGTTTACTTGTCCCTTCTGAAAAGGGTTGGCTTGTTAGGTCCTTCAACTTTCTTTTCTGGGCAGTCATTTGCATAATTCCCCATCTTCTTGCATTTGAAGCATTCAACCTGACTAATGTCTCTCTTAACAGGCTGACTTGCACTTCCACTTCCATTACCACTATGGTGACTCTTGTATCCACCCTTGTGGTTCTTGTATTTGTCATTGTCATGACTACGGTGATGTTTGTCATGACGGTTGTGGTTGTGGTGCTTGTTGAATTTCCCATGCTTGTGGGATCCTGAGCTTCCGCTATCATCATAATGAGATCGTTTGTGAGATGATCCCGAGCTGTGCTTGTCAGAGTGCTTTCTCTTTCTACTCTCAACTTGCTTCATTTTGTTCTCCAAAATAGCAGCCTTGTCAAAGAGCGACTGATAAGTGGGAACATATGCTACAGCCAAATGCACGTTTAGCTCATCATTCAAACCTTCAAGAAAATTTTCCTTTCTCTTAGCATCGGTGTCAACTTCATCCGGTGCATAACGCGCCAGATTGTTGAACTCCTCAATATATTCAGCCACGCTACGGTGGCGCTACTTCAGATTATGGAACTCTTTCTTTTTCAGACTCATCACTCCAGATGAGATATGAGCAGTGCGAAAGCCATCCTCAAAGATAGCCCATGTCACTTCATCTATTGGAGTGGTAATCTGGAAGTTGTCCCACCAAGTGGCGGCTGGTCCTTCCAGCAGATGTGCTGCAAATCTGACCTTTTCAGCATCCGTACAGCCCATGGTTACCAAGTCCTTGTTCATTGAGCATAGCCAATCATTGGCCACCATGGGATCAGTCGTTCCTGAGAACTTTGCTGGCCTCAATCTCAAGAACCTGGTAAGCATATCAAAACCCGGTGGGTTGTTGTTGTTGTTATTATTGTTGTTGTTGTTTTGGTTCTGGATGAACGTCGTCATCATCTGCATTAGCTGAGTTTGAGCGGTCATCATTTGTTGCATTTCTGGAGTGATGTTGTTGTTGTTGGGGTTGGGGTTTGCACGACGGGGAGGCATCTGTGGTTTATTCAAATAAAGATAAGAATGAGATACCCATAGATGCTTTCATGCACATTACATCACATAAGCAAACACAAGCATGCAACACAAAGATAAAAGATTCAACAACAAGATAACAGGTTCACAAAGTAAAACACACAAGTGGCAAGCCATCCACATGTCGGATGGTCAAATAACAAGTTCTCAAATAACAAGTACGATAATAAAATATAAGTGAGTAGTCAAATCTACTCCTCAGCATCAATCTCCTCCTCGACAATGGTAAGACCTGCGTTCTCCATCGCGGTCTTGTATTCCTCGACGTTAGTGGTCAAGGTCTCTATCTTGGCCTTGAGAGCCCTCTTCTAGGGCTTCTATCTATCTCTATCACTTTGCTCGAGCTCGAAATCCTTGGACTGCAGTTCTTCAGTCATGTCCCGGATCTTCTTGTTCCTATCCTGGACACGCTTCTCCCGACTCTTGAACTTCCTGTCCTGGGTCTCAAACTTCGCCTCCATTTCCTTGACTATATCGTCTTGCTGCGTGAAGAGCTTGTCCTTCTCAGGAAGCTGCACTTGGAGCTCGTCATTGCTGAGCATGACATTGGTCCTGTCAGTGTCCACGTGCCTAATGAGAGACTCTAAGTCCTGGAGGTACAGGCGTATCGGCTCTGCTGCGTCCCTCGAATCATCCTCGAAGTCGATGGACTCTCCATCCTCATCACGTCTTCCGAAGACGTGGAAGTGGGTACCTCTAACCTGTCGGGAGTGTCGCCCTAGCAGACGTCCTATCAGATCCTGCATAACTACCTCAAGGCCTCTCTCCTCACATCGTGCATGAGCTTGAAGACAATGGCCTCCGTGGTAGGCTCAGTCTGGCGTCCGGGCTGGTTGACCTTGAAGCCCCAGAGGTCCTTCCTCTCAAACTTGGTGAGGGGGTGCACCATGATGGTGGGAAGAGGGAGATTAAGCAAAGTAGTAAGCTCAACGATACGAGGACCAAAGCGGGTAACCTAGAACTCCTCAACAGTGCTGATGGTAATAGGCATCTATTTATAAGATAGAAAATTTAGAACAACACAAATCAGGATAAAACAGAAGACAAAACATCACATACATATCCTTGGGAAGCAAAACACACAAGTCATGCATACATGAAACCATTACAACAACCAAGGTTCAATCTTATTTTAAAGCAACATTTTGGAAAATAAGGTGATAGGTGGTGGTCCAACTAACGAAGTACGTTTACAATCCTATCTCACTGGATCTGTTGGCTAACACTATGTTTCTAGAATCAATCAGCCTATCTTGCTCACATGATTCCATCACAAAGTCTATGATGTCTCCTCTTAAGGTTTGGTTGGTGGCTTCCAACTCTTGGGTATGTTCCTTCTCTTTCCTTAGATCATTTTGGAGGTTGAGCATTCTGCACTTGACTCTATCACCAAGTTCTTTGATGGTCTTCCAAGCTGCATCCTTTGCTGATTCAAAGAATGTAGTGTGCACCACTAAATTGGTGAACATGCAGAATCCTTTTTCCTGATGGTTGTCTTCCTTGTTTTTATACAAGTGAAGTTGCACCCACCAGTATTCCACTCCTTCATCCATCACAGGAAAACCTTTGTACACAGCTGCACCTTGTATCTCTAATGCAACCATGAGGTCCTTAAGAGCCTTGGGGAATTCTGTCTCACACTCCAAAGTCATTGTCATGAGTGGTCCTTTCCTCACGGCTTCGTTGATGGAGTTCATCTACAAATAGAGATGAGAGAGAAGATTAGAAAAGTTTTACGAGAAGAATAGACAAGTGTAGAAGTTGAAAAAATTTCCTTAGTGGTTTCCAATCCTAGGGTCATAATCCTACAGGCAACACAATGCTCTGATACCATCTGTAAGATCCCTCCTTTATAAAGGAAAAGGATCCCTGTGATTGCAATGCTAGTCCCTGGATCATTGCTAGCATCCACAGTTTAAGATGAAGTACACAGATACAAAGGTCATTTATTACATCCATTCCAGAGATAAACATAGTCTTTACAACTCAAGGCCACAAGCCTAATACAAGAGTTTGAATAAGTAAATAAATGTAAGTCTTCATCTTCATGTGCCACAGGCAAACATGTTGAGTGTAGACTCATGACACCTAATCCTCATCAGAGTAACCTGCAACATCACAAGTTACAGCCACAGTGGGTCAATACTTTGGAATTGTATTGGCAAGTGATACCTTAGTATATTTTAAGTGGACTAGATACTATATGCAAATTTGGCTAAGTGTAGCTTGGCTTGCTTTGCTCAAAATAGGTTTTTCCTATTAGTTGAAATCACTAAGTTTTTCTTTGTCAAAACTTTTCCCAAGGAACCACCAATAGACATTGAGGTCCTTCACCCTTGTTCACCCACAAGTTTTTACTTAGAAATTGGGATGAGGAGATTCTTGATAGCTTCCATGCCTTGATGCTCAAGTTGTCCATTGCCATGGACTTGGCTAAGTACTTAGATTTTTTTCCATCTGCAGAGGTTGTGCACTTTCCCACCAGACTTGGTTTCACCAAGACAGGACCTTTCGAAGCCTTCCTTAGACCAAATGGACGTTTCCAACCTATCATTCCCACTACCACCAACTGTCCAAATGGCTAAGTTCTAGCAACTTATGTGATCCAGGCAGAGCCCATATTGCCAAGTGGCTGCACTAGAAGCTTCTTAACACTTGGCCTCTAAAATCTCTTTGTTCCTGGGTGGCTTGCCACAAGTGAGATACACAAGGTAAACCATAGCCATGGGCCTTGTGTAACCACTCAACCAAAAACCACCAATCAAGTCCCTTTCCACCCAGGTGATTCATTGACTTAGTTGTTTTATTAAGTAAAACAAGTCCAAAGACTTAGAAATATTTTCATCATAGCATGTATATTTCACCAACCCTTGTTTGCTACTAGCTAGGCTAAGCATGGCATAGATAGTAACTTAACTTAGAAATTTCCTAGCAATTCTACAACTACTTAGGATTTCCCAACATGGCATATAGGCAAAATAATAACATGCAAGACTTAGCAAAATATTTCTAATGCTTAGTATAAAATATAGGGATAGAATTATTCATGAAGTACCACTTGCCTTGGTAGTTGGGGGAGTCGCACTCTTCACAATCACAATCACTAGCACCAAAATCTACACATCGAATATAGCCACAATCACATACAAGACATATACAATCAAAAAAATATATGCATGCATGCAAGATGCTAAGTGATGATTTTTAAAACTCAACCAAGAAAGTGCATAGTACTGAATTCTAAACAAGTCAAAACTTTGCCAAACCAAATTTATTTATGTAGAGGCCACAACCTGATAATAAGATTGAGCCCCCTGTGTTTACAATGCTAGTCCCTGGATCAATAGCTAGCATCCACAGTTAAGATGTAATATCAAGAAACAAAGGTCATAATATAACTTTATAACCAGGAATAACATAAGTTTATTACATCAAACATAGCTCATTTGGCTATTACATTACATTACAGCGGAATAACTATAAGCATGGGGTCCTTCATCTTCAAAGTGCCACAGGCAGATGTTGGTTGTAGACTTTGTAATCCTAATCAATCAATCTTCACTAAAAACAATCAAACCTGCAACATTACAAGTTACAGCCACAAGGGTCAATACAATTGAATTGTATTGGCAAGTTTCACTATTATGATGAATATAAGTGGATCCTATCATTACATGCAAATTTGGCTAAGTAGAGTTTCAGGCTCATTTGCATAAAGCAATATTTTATCCTATCTTTTCAAAATGGTTTTGGTCCTTTGTCAAATCTCCTTCCAAAAATCCCTTGAACTCCTTGGTAAAAACTCAAGTGTTCAAGTCCTTGTTAAAATCTCTTGAGCACCTTGGTAACACCAAGTGCATCAAGTTTTAAAAGTTTTCTTTTAGAAATTAGAGTGTCGAGATCTTCCATAGCTTCAGGCCTTAGTTGCTCAGTATTGTCCATAACCGGGGACACGGCTAAGTACTTAGATTTTATTATCTTCTGCAGAAGTTGTACACTTTACCCACATGACACAATCTCGTCTTGACGCCACCAGTGGCCGCTGGATAAGTACTCACCAAAATGGAGTACCGACAGATCGAGAATGTGACGAAGTTTTTCCAAAAGGTCCTCCCATACACCATTGCTAGCTTGTCTTCAGTACCCATGAAGCAATTCTAGATCCCCATGTCCAGTAAACTGAAGACAATGCATGGGTCTTCCCAATGTAGTTGACTAAGCCAGAGCCATAATAGCATGTGGTTGCACACGGAAGCCACTGTACGAGAAACATGTTCAATCTCTAAGTTTCCTGGGTGGTTTTCTTTTGGAGCACAACACAAAGAGATTGCCATAGAATGGTTCCTTTTGTTGCCACCTTCTCCAAAACTCAAAGTCCTTGTCCACCCAGGTGGTTCATTGAGTCCTTGTTTTATTATATAAAATCACAAGGCCTTTTCTCAACTTCATAAATCTCAACATGTATCTCTTTTCAAATTATAGCATGGCTAAGCATGTAACAACTACATTGTTTTCACTAAGGTATATATAGGGAATCCTATTAGGATTAGCATAGCATAAGTATAGAAATTATTTTCATGCATGTTTTCAAATTCCACTAAGTATAATGAAAATAGTAGGACTTTGGATGATAGTGTAACTTGCCTTTTTGGTAGGGAATGGTGGTTCACTCCTTGATCTTGCTAGTCTCACACTTCACTACAAGTCAATCAAGCATACACAAATTCAATTCACATTCCAAACCAAAGTCAAACAAACAATTTCACACTCACAAAGCAATGGAATCTAAGTCATGCATAAGCATGCAAAGGTTGGTTCTATTGTAAGGATGGTCTCAACTAGGCTTCTAAACTTTGTAAGTTCCAAATTGGTCATTTACCAAAATGGCAAAGTCATTTGCAAAAGGTTTCACTACAAAAACCATTTTCAAAACAAAGTATCATTTTATGTGGTGTAGAAATATTTTTACTAAGGCATTAACCTATAGGGTTCACCAAATATGTTTTCAAATCACAAAACTTGGGGTTTGGGGTTAGTGAGTTTAAAACAAAACATTTTCTCAAAGGTTTTCTTCCAAAACCATTTTTAATAAATAAACCACATTTCTATTTGACTAGAAATGGTTTTAATTCAAGGAATCCTTATTTTGTTTCACCAAATTCATTTTTGAATCCACAAAGTGGTTCCCAATGTTAGTAGGTTTGGTCCAAAACATTTTCCCAAAGTTTTTACTCCAAAAACATTTTCATAACAAACCAATTTTTTTTAAATGGCTAGAAAGGGGCTAAATCAATTAATCCATCCTAAATTTCACCAAATCTATATTTAACTCCATGGGTTGGTTCCTAGGGTCAAAACAAACCATTTTGCAAAGGTTTTAACCCTAAAATCATTTTTAAATAATTTTTCTACTCTAAACAAGTTCACAAGAGAATCTGCAAAAACAAGCAAACTAACAAATACTATTTTCTAAACCAAGGGTATGGTTGGCTAGGGCTTGCTCTCCTGAATCCAACGACATAAAATTTGTAATTTTTGGACGTGTGGATCAAAAGTTATAGGGTTTTCAAAATGGCACTTAAATCTGTTTTTCAAATTCTGTTTTAAATCATCAGCGGGACACGCGGCACTCTCCTATTCGCTGGTACCGTTTCGGTTGGATCACGCGACGACAGCCGTTGGATTTAAGTTAAATCGTGCGGCGCAGAGACATTACTTACCCTTTCGCCTACGTTCTATCGCATCTGTTAGATCACGATCCTACGGTTGCTAGCATGCTTGCCAAAGATCGGCGGCGTATCTTGGCGGCGCTCTGGTTGCCGACGATGCAGGATACGAGAAAGAGGGAGGGGAAGCTCACCGAGTTCGCAGCGCACTGCTGATGCTCAACGTGGTCTTTGTTGGCCAAGGGGCGCACGGGGCTGTCCTTGATTGCTCGCCGGAGTTAGGGTTGGCGTCGGAAGGCTCTGTCCACGGTCGAAGACGGTGTTGTGGTCCACGAGAAGATAAACGGAGGACTGGGTTAGCTGCGCACGGCCATGGCAAAGATGTTTGCGTGATCGAGGAGACACGAGGTGGTCGGAATCTACCTGTGGGCGTCATCGGAGAAAGAGGCAGACGGCGGAGCTGCAGGTCGTCGTCGTTGCCGATGCTGGGAGGCACGTGTGAGTGATTGGCGAGCACCTGGAGATGCAGAAGACACAGACTAATCAAACGGCATGATTCACTGATCAAGGCGCGCACGGATTCGAATGCTAGAGCTCACCGGAGTTGGGCTTATCGTCGGTGGCGCTCAGACATGGTCAGAGTCGAGGTTGCAGGTCACCCGCGGGCGAGCTGAGGCCACTGAGCGATGCGCCAGAGTCTGGCGAACTTGCCTGCGTGCTCGGGGAGTCAAGGGGCGATGCGGTGCCGCCGGAATTTGGCCGAGGACTCGTCGGAGACGGCGGCGGTGCAGAAGAAAATTGCGATAGCCTAGTGGCTCTCGAGGCTTGAGATCTGGGGGGAATGACAGAGGAGAGGGAGGCTTTTAAGGGAGCGTGGTCTCTGGGTGAGTTAAGCCTGTCATCAACGCGGATTAATCGAAATCAATGGCGGCAGAGCGACGTTGAGGGAGGAGGAAGAAACGGCTGGCGCGGGTGAGGACGATGCACAGTGGTGTGGGACCCGTCTGTCAGCGAAAGAGAGAGAGTGGGAGTGGGTCCTCTACGTCAGCGACTGTGTGGGTTCTTTTCCGGGTGAAAACTGTTCGCTTCGTGAGAGAGAGAGAGGTGGGTTGGACTGGGCCTTGTTGGGATGGTTGGGCCAACTCTATTTTTTTCTGTCTGAATTCTTTTTTTCCATTTCTATTTCTATTTTTCTGTTTTTGAATTTGAATCAATTATTCATTCACTCAAACCAATCAAACAATTCAAACTTATAAAGAGTTTTTGGTTCTATTTATCAACATAACCAACATTCCAAAATAAAATAATATTTTTATTCATTTTAGGATCTATTTAATAATTAAATAAAATAGATCCTTAGTTATTTAATAACATAGGGTTTGATTTAATTAATAAAATCTCCATTTGAAAACCAAATATTTTCAAAACCAAAACAATAGGTTTTATTTGAAAATTAAGAATATTTGGAAAACTTGTTTAAAACAAAATAATGTTTTACTTTAGGGTCCATTAATAATTAAATAAAATGGACCTTAGTTAATAAATCCAATAGGATTTGTTTTAATAAATCTTTATTTGAAATATAAATAAAACCAAAACACTTTAGTAGGTTTTATTTGAGAATATAAAATACTTGGGAAAACTTATTTTAAATAAATAAATAAGTTTTGATGTTTTGGAAATAGTAAAACCTTTATTAATAAAACTTGGATATTTAAATCCCTTTTATTTTATTTTAAATAAACCTTTACTCATTTTATCAAAACAAAATATTTTATTATAAAAGCTTGGCCAAAATTAATTTGGCTCTTTAAAATATAATCTTTATTTATAAAACTTCTATTTCCTTTGAGAGCCAAATCCTTTTATTTAAAAGATCCAAAAAAATAGTAATTCCAAAACATTTTATTTGCCTTTATTAAATGTTTATCTTTATAAATCCCTTTAGGATTTTATTTGATCCAACTGGTTTGAAGTCCCAATTGAATACAAAAAGTTTCTTCTGGCCCTGAAAATCAAACAAAGTTTTATTTTATTCATTTATTTTTCACATTACAAGATTTGGAAAATCTTGGGATGTGACAATTTAACACTAAAAACAATTCATCAACAATTCATATGCTCAAATAAGCCATACACATGTTTCTGCAATTAAAACCTTTTTAACAGAAGCTAAACACTAAACACATTGCATAATCAGAAAGAGCTTGCTCTCCTGATTCCAACGGTATAAAATTTGTCAAATTCTAACGTGGGGATCAAAAGTTATAGCTAATTCAAATTTGGATATAAATCAGATTCAAATTCTGTATTTAAAACCAAACCCTAGCCACGCGTCTCTTTCCTATTGGTCGATACCGTTTCACTCAGGATCACGCTTCCGCGCCGTCAGATCAAGTTAGATCCAACACGCTAGATCAAAAGAAAACGCTTCGCTCTAGATCTAATTTAAACCGCGAGATCTACATCTAACGGCTGCTGTTGCTTTGACCATAGTCCAGCGGCGCTAGCGGCGGCGACTGGCGGCGGCGTGTTTGTCAGTGGCGGTGCCGGCGTTCTAGGTCGCCCGGGGAGGGGAGAGGATGCTCACCAGAACCGCCGTGACGAGGTGAAGCTCAACGTGTCTCTGGTTGGCGAAGGGGCGCTCGGGGTCATCGGGGATTCCTCGCCGGAGTTCGCGAACGTGTCGGGTATGGCTGCTTGTCGACGTTGGCGAGGTTCTGAGCCGCGCTAAGACAAGAGGAGGGCATAGTTAGATGCGCAAGATGCTGGGGATCTTAGGCGTATCAACCAGAGGGCAAGGGGCGGCTGGTACTTACGGGGAGAGGTCGCCGGAGTTCGAGCAGAGAGCGGTGGCGCTCAGTCGTTGTCGCTGCCGAGGCTACAGACCATGCGCAAGAAAAAGGGAGGTGTCATTAGATGCGCACGGAGCTGTAGAGCATGATAGCATGAACCATGGACAGAGGGGGTGCGGTGCTCACCAGAATTCGTCGGCGAGGTCGTCGGAACAGCGGAGTTGCGGCGAGAAATACTCGCAGCCTGGGGGCTCTCTGTGGTTGGTGAGTGAGGGGAAATGGCCGCGAGAGGGAGGGGTTTAAATAGGCAGGAGCTCGACAAGAAACGTCTGGCGAATCAATGTCAATTACGCCGCGGAATCAACACAGCAACGGCCAGCGGCGACGTGTTCATGTGCGGAAGTTGGGGAAGACGACGATGACGTGGACGGGGCCCAGCTGTCTGCGAGAGAACCGGAGAGGGGGTGGGGTCCGGGCGCCAGTGGCTCTGTGGGTGCGTCTGCGCGTGAGAGTGAGAGAGAGAGAACCCGGGTGGGCTAGCTGGGCTGGATCTGCTTATGGGCTCAAAGTCTGGCGCCGGCCCTTTTCATTTTCTTTATTCCTTTTCTATTTCTGATTTGATTTTCTGGAATGAATTTCAAATGATTTCAAACTCAAATTGAAATCAAATCTTTTCAGGAATTTTGTAGGGTGGAACATTCATATTTCTGGGCATAGAAACATGTGGTCTCTCTGTTCAAGCTTGGATTTTTTTGAATAAACAAAATAAACAGTGCTATGGCACTTGATTTGCAAATAATTTGAAAATGGTTTTGAAACCATATTTATTTTATATACTTTGTCCAAACTCCACACTCAAACCAATCAATAAAGAAGCAAACAAACTTGGTTTAAAAACACTTATGTTCTCAAATGAGGATGGTCATTTGATTTAAGTTTGCCCACATAAAATGATAGCACTATGTGCTTCTATTTTCTTGAAAATGGTTTGAAAATGATCTCAACATTTTATGCATGCATGAATGATATGCAATCTTTGAAATCATGATTTTAGGGATGTTACACCAATACTTTCCGAACACTCAATGCCACCTTTATAGCCACCCAGTTACGGTGTGGTGTTTGATGTCATCAAAGCATCCTTCCGGTGAAGGTGATATGCATGATCTCATGGTCGAAGGAATTAGGTTACTATGTATCAGAAAGCATATAGCAATTGAACTATTAAAATGACTTGATCTTTATGCTACGCTTATCTATAGGAGTATGTCCATCATATCATTCTCCTAACGATATGATCTTGTTGTTAATAACATCTCAATGTTCATGATAGGGAAACCACAATCATTTATTAACCAACAAGCTAGTATCATGTAGAGGCTTTACTAGGGACTTCAATTTAAGTTTACAAATCACACAAGTATTAATGTTTCCTTGTTAATAATATTATAGCATGAATGTAAACATTTATCATAAACACAAAGATATAATAATAACTACATTTATTATTGCCTCTAGGGCATATCTCCAACAGTCTCCCACTTGCACTAGAGTCAACTAATCTAGATTACATGGTAATATACCGAACACCCATGGCAGTTTGGTGTTGGTCATGTTTTGCCCTCGGGAGAGGTTTAGTCAACGGATCCGCCACATTCTGATTTGTGTGTACTTTGCAAATCTTTATGTCACCATCTTGGACATGTTCTCGAATAGCGTGAAAACGTAGCTTGATGTGCTTCAGCTTCTTGTGTGACCTTGGTTCTTGCGCATTGGCTATGGCGCCCATGTTATCACAGTAGATTGACATTGGGTCCAGCGCACTAGGAACCACACCCAGCTCTGTAATGAACTCTTTCATCCATATCGCTTCTTGTGAAGCCTCCGAAGCAGCCATGTATTCCGATTCAGTTGAAGATCTCGCCACAACGCTTTGCTTTGCACTCCTCCAGCTAACTTCTGCACCATTCAAAGTAAATATGTATCCAGATTGTGATTTAGAATCATCCGGATCGGTGTTCCAACTAGCATCGGTGTAACCATTACAACGAGTTGTTCATCACCTCCATAAGAAAGAACCATATCCTTAGTTCTTCTCAAGTACTTAAGGATGTTTTTGACCGCTGTCCAATGATCCACTCCTAGATCACTTTGATATCTGCTAGTTAAACTAACATCATATGCAATGTCGGGTCTAGTACATAGCATGGCATACATCAGAGATCCTATGGCTGAGGCATAGGGAGTTTTACTCATCCTTTCTCTATCTTCTGCCGTTGTCGGACTTTGAGTTTTACTCAAAGTCGTATTGGGCAACATGGGCAAGAACCCTTTCTTGCTATCTTCCATTCCAAATCTCTTTAGATCTTTGTCCAAAAATGTACTTTGTGACAATGATATTAGGCGTCTCGATCTATCTCTATAAATCTTTATGCCCAATATGTAAGCTGCTTCGCCAAGATCCTTCATTGAAAAACTATTATTCAAATATTCCTTGACACTATTAAGAAGGTCTACATCATTCCCAATCAACAATATGTCATCTACATATAGTATTAAGAATGCTACAGAGCTCCCACTCACTTTCTTGTAAATACAAGCTTCTCCATAAGTTTGTATAAAACCAAAACTTTTGATCACCTTATCAAAATGTTGATTCCAACTTTGGGATGCTTGCTTCAATCCATATATGGACCGTTGAAGTTTGCATACCCTGTTAGCATCTTTAGGATCGACAAAAGCTTTGGGTTGCATCATATACAACACTTCATCAATGTCTCCATTGAGGAACGCTGTTTTGACATCCATCTGCCATATCTCATAATCATAATATGCAGCGATTGCTAACATAATCCTTACAGACTTTAGCTTCGCTACAGGTGAGAAAGTCTCATCGTAGTCAACTCCTTGAATTTGTCGAAACCCTTTTGCGACAAGTCGAGCTTTATAGACAGTAACATTACCATCAACATCTATTTTCTTCTTGAAAATCCATTTGTTCTCGACAGCCTTTCGGCCATCCGGTAAGTCCACCAAAGTCCATACTTGGTTTTCGTACATGGATCCAATCTAGGATTTCATGGCTTCTTGCCATTTATTGGAATCTGGGCTCATCATCGCTTCCTCATACGTCGCAGGGTCATCGGTGTTGTTCACCAACATGACACTCATAACGGGATCATACCAATCAGGAGTGGTACGAGTTCTCGTTGACCTGCGAGGTTCTGTAGCAACTACAACCGAAGTTTCATGATCATCATCATTAGCTTCCTCTCTTATTGGTGCAGGCACCACAGGAACTTCTTCCGGTGCTGCACTACTCGCAAGTTCGAGAGAAGGTTCGACAACCTAGTCGAGTTCTACTTTCCTTCCAGTCACTTCTTTCGAGAGAAATTCCTTCTCTAGAAAGGATCCATTCTTGGCAACGAAGATTTTGCCTTCGGATCTATGATAGAAGGTATACCCAATAGTTTCCTTTGGGTATCCTATGAAGACGCATTTTTCCGCTTTGGGTTCAAGCTTGTCCGGTTGTAACTTCTTTACATAGGCTTCGCAACCCCAAACTTTAAGGAACGACAATTTAGGCTTCTTCCCAAACCATAATTCATATGGTGTCGTTTCAACGGATTTAGATGGTGCCCTATTTAAAGTGAATGCGGCTGTTTCTAATGCATAACCCCAAAATGATAGCAGTAAATCTGTAAGTGACATCATAGAACGAACCATATCTAAGAGAGTTCGATTACGACGTTCGGACACACCATTACGTTGTGGTGTTCGGCGGTGTCAATTAAAAGTATTCCGCATTTCTTCAAATGCTCGCCAAACTCGTAACTTAGATATTCACCTCCACGATCAGAACATAGAAATTTAATCTTCTTGTTACGTTGATTCTCAACCTCACTTTGAAATTCCTTAAACTTCTCGAAAGTTTCGGACTTATGTTTCATGAAATAGATATACCCATATCTACTCAAGTCATCCGTGAAGGTAAGAACATATCGATAACCACCGCGCGATGCTACACTCATTGGACCACACACATCGGTATGTATGATTTCCAATAAGTCCGTAGCTCGCTCCATCATACCAGAAAATGGAGTCTTAGTCATTTTACCCATCAGACATGCTTCGCATCTTTCAAGTGATTCGAAATCAAGTGATTCAAGAAGTCCATCGGAATGGAGTTTCTTCATACGCTTCACTCCAATGTGACCAAGACGACAGTGCCACATATAGGTCGAGTTATCGCTCGATTTCAAACATTTAGCTTCAATGTTATTAATATGTGTATTTCCACTATCGAGATTCAATAAGAATAGACCATCTATCAAAGGTGCATGTGCATAAAACATATTACTCATATAAATCGAACAACCATTATTCTCGGACTTAAACAAGTAACCGTCTCGCAATAAACAAGATCCTGATATAATGTTCATTCTTAACGCAGGCACCAAATAACAATTATTTAAGTATAAAACTAATCCCGATGGTAGATGAAGAGGTAGCGTGCCGACCGTGATCACATCAACCTTTGATCCGTTTCCCATGCGCATTGTCACCTTGTTCTTCGCTAGCTTCTGTTTATTCTGTAGCACCTGTTTCGAGTTACATATATGAGCAACCGAACCAGTATCAAATACCCAGGCACTACTACGAGTACTAGTGAGATACACATCAATAACATGTATATCGGATAAACCTTTCTTCTTGATGTTGCCGTTCTTCAAATCCGCCAAGTACTTTGGGCAATTCCGCTTCCAGTGACCTTCTCCCTTGCGGTAAAGCACTCGATGTCGGGCTTAGGTCCAGCCTTGGTCTTCTTCTTTGGCGCGGTAACTTTCTTACCACCCTTCTTGAAGTTCCCCTTTTGCTTAGACTTGCCTTTCTTGAATTTGGTGGTCTTATTGACCATCAACACTTGGTTCTCTTTCTTGATCTCCACTTCTGCAGATTTTAACATGGCGAAGAGTTCTGGCAACTGCTTGTTCATGTTTTGCATATTGTAGTTCATCACAAAGTTCTTGTAACTTGGTGGTAGTGATTGGAGGACACGATAAATCCCCAAAGCATTAGGAATCACTATACCCAAGCTTTGAAGTTTGTTTGCGTGCCCAGACATCTTAAGCACATGCTCACTGACGGAGCTGCCCTCTTCCATCTTGTAGTTAAAGAACTTTTTAGAAGCCTCATAGCTCTCAATTGCCGCGTGAGTCTCAAAGATCAATTTGAGATCACGGACAATATCATGTGGGTCTGAATTCTCAAGCCTTTTCTGAAGCTCCAATTCTAAACCATACAAGATAGCACACTAAAGCGTAGTCTTGAGTCTTAGGCGAGGTAAACATTCTTTACTTCATCGGTAGCGATTCTGCAGGTGGGTCACCAATGTGCATCCAGCACATAGGTCAAATTACCAGCGTGAGGACAATCCTCAAATTGCGGAACCAATCTATGAAGTTGCTTCCATTGTTTTTCAACTTTTCTTTCTCTAGGAACGCATTAAAATTGATGGTAGGGGCCGCCATTGATCTACAACATATTTGCAATAGTTTAGACTAAGTTTATGACAAATTGAGTTCTAATTAATAGTTAAATTAATCTAGGTGAACTCCCACTCAAAACAATATCCCTCACATTGTTTTAGTGATCACACGAACCAAATCCACCACATCAACACCGATCATCACGAGAGTTGATGTAGCTTCAATGGTGAACAATCGCCATGTTCATCATATCTTACTATATGATTCATGCTTTACCTTTCGGTGATCCGTGTTCCGAGACCATGTCTGTACATGCTAGGCTCGTCAAGATCAAACCTTAGCTTCCGCATGAGCAAATCTGGCTTGCTCACGTTGTATACACTTGCGGAATCTAACACACCCGATCATCACGTGGTGCTTCGAAACAACAAGCTTTAGCAACGGTGCTCACTAAGGATGAACACTTTAGAACTTGAAATTCATGTGCATGAGGGATCATCTTATAATGCTACCGTCGTTAACTAAGCAATACAAGATGCATAAAGGATTAACATCACATGCAATTCATAATATGTGATATGATATGGCCTTTCTTCTCTGTGCTTCTGATCTCCATCTTCAAGCACGAACATGATCTCCATCATCACCTGACATTGCATCAAGGTCAATGATGCCGCTCCATGGTTGTCGTCCACCGGCTTCAACTATTACAACTACTTTGAATAGACATGCGGGTCTTAACAGAAATTAAAGACAACCATATGGCTCCTGCCGGTTGCCAACTTACAATAAGGAACATTGCATACATCGAATATAATCACAATCATGGCCATATCACATCACAGCACACCCCTGCAAAACAAAGTTAGACACCTCTACTTTCTTTGCATGTTTTACGTGGTTTGGGGCTTTCAATAAGTGTCGTTCTAACTTACGAACAAGAACCACAACATTGATACTAGTATTGTCAATTACCCGTTGTAAATTGAATCTTAACTATGTTGGGAGAAACAGGCACCCGCAAAGCCACTTATGCAATACAAGTTGCATGTCAAGCGTGGAGCAAGTCTCATGAACGAGGTCATGTAAGGTTAGCCCGGGCCGCTTCATCCCACCATCCCGCAAGATGCAAAGTACACAAGAAGCAATCGACAACAAAAGCATCAACGCCCACAATGACCATTGTGTTCTACTCGTGCAACAGATCTACATATAGACACGGCTCTGATACCACTGTAGGGGTTCGTAGCATGGAAAACAAAAAATTTCTACCGCATACAAACAAACAAGCCAAGATCTATCTACTAGATAGTAGCAACGAGTCGATTGAATAACTCACCCTCGAAGATTCCAAAGTGTTTAACGAGAGCGGATTCTCATGGATGATGTAGTCGTACTCTTCCCGATCTCAAGATCGCGTAGACGATCCTTCCGACGCTGCGTTCCGGTAGCGCTTCTGATCGGTCACACGTTAGATTTTCGAAGAAGACCTTCCTCTCCTTGTTCCAGCAGGCAGCGGAGGTTGTAGCACTCTCCTCGCGATTCGGCTGACAGCCGGCGTGGTACCGGAAGTAGAGGGGAGATCTCGTAGGGCTTCACCTTAAGCCGGAGCGAGTATGGTGGACTATGAGAGAGCCTCGGTGATCTAGGGTTTAGACACACCAAGGAAGAGGTGCTAGGGCCGGCGGCTAGGGCTTGGGGCTGCCCAAGTCGGCGGCTAGGGGAGAAACCCTAGGCGGCGGCTATGGTGGGCGGCGGCTAGGGTTTAGGTTTAGAGGGCGTGGTGTTGTGTACTTGGAGGGGCAGCCCTGCCCCTCCTTATATAGGTGGAGGGGGCGCGCCAAGGGGAGGGGAGTCCCTCCCCAACTCGGTCTCCAAGTGGGCCGGCGGTGGAAGGAGGGAACTCCTCCCCAAGTAGGTTTTCCTACTCTCCCTCCACCTCACAAAATAGCCGTTTGACTTTTCAAATTGGCGTTTGACTTTTCAAACTAGGATTTGATTAAACCCTTTATTTTGTTCAGCGATGACACCTAGTACATGATGCAATCATTCCAACTTGTTATGACACATTCATGTACCCTTCCCATCCGGAATGCCGGACATTCCGGAACCTTCTAGAACATTCCCGATGAAAACACCAGAACCATTCTCCAACCCCGAAACAGGACTTTCCTTATATGAATCTTATTCTCCGGACCATTCTGGATCTCCTCGTGATATCCCGGATCCAATCCGAGACTCCGAACAACATTCGGTCTCTTACTCATCATTCCATAACTACTCAACAACGTCGAATCCTTAAGTGTGTCTCCCTACGGTTCGTGAATTATGCGGACATGATAGAGACACTTCTCCGATCAATAACCAATAGAGGAATCTGGAAATTCATATGGCTCCCACATATTTCTACGATTACTTTGCGATCGAATGAACCACTTACATACGATACCAATTTCCCTTTGTCTCACGATAGTTTACTTATCCGAGGTTTTGATCGTCGGTATCTCTGCATACCTAGTTCAACCTCGTTACTGATAAGTACTCTTTTCTCGTTCCCGTGATATGTGATCCCTTGTGAACTAGTCACATGCTTGCAAGCCAATTGGATGACATTCCACCGAGAGGGCCCAGAGTGTATCTATCCGTCATATGGATGGACAAATCCCACTCTTGATCCATGTGTCTCAACCAATACTTTCCGAACACTCAATGCCACCTTTATAGCCACCTAGTTATGGTGTGGTGTTTGATGTCATCAAAGCATCCTTCCGGTGAAGGTGATATGCATGATCTCATGGTCGAAGGAATTAGGTTACTATGTATCAGAAAGCATATAGCAATTGAACTATTAAAATGACTTGATCTTTATGCTACGCTTATCTATAGGAGTATGTCCATCATATCATTCTCCTAACGATATGATCTTGTTGTTAATAACATCTCAATGTTCATGATAGGGAAACCACAATCATTTATTAACCAACAAGCTAGTATCATATAGAGGCTTTACTAGGGACTTCAATTTAAGTTTACAAATCACACAAGTATTAATGTTTCCTTGTTAATACTATTATAGCATGAATGTAAATATTTATCATAAACACAAAGATATAATAATAACTACATTTATTATTGCCTCTAGGGCATATCTCCAACATCAACTCCCCCAAGCTTAGACTTCGCTTGTCCCCAAGCGAATACTGAGCTCAGTAAACATGTCCATAGGTTTATGGAGTGAAGTGTCGATAAAAGAATACGAACAAGAAGCATCACACTTACCATTGCACAACTTATAGAAGAAAGCAACTCACTATTATATAACTTAGCTTGCAGCCAAGTGTAGTAGTCACAATAGAGATGCATAGAGATAAATCATAATTGGAATCTGCAAACTTGTTCTTGGTCAGAGAACACCTGGCAAACAGTTTCACAAAGGCTTTTTGTAGAGGTTTCAAAACAGGAACACTCTTTGCTCAAAAAGGTTTTTCACAAGTGAAGGCTTTCAAAGTAATACTCAATAGATAAGAGTTTTGCGCAAACAAGGAAGATAAAGAACATGATTGAATAAATAACAATATGAATGATTGAAACACAACAACTCAAAAGCTTGCTGGAGATGGATAGGAAGTAGGTTTACTGACTCAACTGGTAACTAGTAAGAAGGTCCCTTCTTAGAGGGTAGCAGGGATTACAAGTCATAAAGAGCTTCCAAAAGATTATGGTACTTACTAGCTTTGATCCCTCATTTCCCCTATCATAAGCATCTTGAGATGATTAAGGTTAAAGTGAACAAAGATGGAGTATATGATTGACGAAATATAAGTTGGCAATCTCATGTCCCTTGAATATGAGGGCCACTCCTCATGCATACTCAACTTTGGGTCCAGGTAAGTTCTTGTCATTGTAAGTATTTGCATATCATCGAGAACCGTCAACGGGGTACCCCTTGCACATGGTACAGGAGCTTTCCCATAACCAAAATGACAAGGCAAGCAGACAATGAGCATCTCAGCAATCTTTTTATTTACCATGTGTATAGATTTTTATTGAGGATGCTTCATAGATGACTCACTATGGTGATGCTGCAAGTTTCCACCATGATTAAGCATGGCTTAGGCTAGCAGCCCAGGCATTTCTCTAACACAAGATACAAACTCTATGGACTTACAAGTTCCCTCTTTATTTCAAACTATTGACATCCATAGACAAAAGAGCACGATATCAACTGTGTACATAGTACAAGTGCAATGTTGAAAACATTCCCTGTGACAACACGGTTCTGCTAATTCCAATGTATAGATGCAAGCATATACAACTTCGATGTCCACAATGGTTCAAGTTTATTAGGGGCAAGTAATAAAGTGTGTCATCAAGTTCGTGAGAGCTTTACTAACTAGTTTTCACATAACAAAATACTTTTTAATTCGAAAGGTAGATGAAGCTTGAGAATTTGCTAGGAATAGCAACAGCTACTAGGTAGATATGGTGGACACAAGTGGCAAAGGTTTTTGGTTCAAAGGGTTTTGGAAACATGAGAAGTGTGCCTTCTCAAAACAGGTTTTGGCTAGCAAGGCTGGGTAGCAAGCAAGAGAGTTGAAAGAAACAATCAAACATACAAGTAATAAAGCCAAACATGCAATCTTTCCTTGAAGACACAAAAGATCTTAAATAAAGAATACTAAGCTTATGAGCCAACAAGAAAGAAAACAAATGATACAAAATACCTGTAAGCTTTTTCTTTCTTTCTTTTTCTTTCAAATTAAAGCCACTGGCCAGAACTCGGTTTGCCAAAACCAATTTAGATCCACTTGATGATCCCAGAGTGGTGCCAATACTGAACAACAAGATCCATCATATAATAGAGATTGCAAACTAAAAATAAGAAGTGAAAAAAGTAAAAGATGAGACTTATCATTAATATTCCAATAAAGGCACTCACACCAAGGGATACATAGATAATAAACTAAAGGAGAGATACTTCCACATGCAAACCAAACTATAAGATAACCTGTCTACCACAGATATGAATCCACTCAAAAGGTAAAAGATAATAGATAGTGGTGGTGATACCGCGGCACTCCCCCAAGCTTGGAACAAGCCAAGGGGATGCCAAACCTGATGACGATTTACTCCCTTGGTGGTGGTGGTGTTTCCTTGTGATCATCAAACTTCCAAGGTAATGGTTCCCCGTCCAAAAAGGTTGTCCTTGTCTCTTCAATCCCGAAACTAGCAGTAGAGCTAATGCGATCAAATCTAGCCTCATACTCACAGTTTTGGTTCTGTATGTCATAGAGATGTTCTTGCAATTGATTGGTGGTCTGACGGAGTGAGAAGATCTATTCTTGGAGCTCAGCAACTTCTCCCTCCTGCTTGCTGATGAGTTCTGAACTTATCTTGTGAATAACATCCACTTCGCGTTCCGCCATCTTCTTATACCTGAAAACTTCTTGTTCCAGCGCTTCCATCCTATCTTCCAGACTGCCTTCTCCTTTAGGGCCTTGAACTTCTTTCATATGTACCTTCCCCTCCTTAAGGATCAACTCTTTAGGATGAGTCCTCAACTCATACATGTACGGGTTGAGGACTTCCGCAGAGGGATCCTCTGAGGGTGTTCTAGAGGAAGACATTGAGGCTCCAAATCTGAGGATTTTCCTGACAGAAACAGATCAAAACGAAAACACGATGAGAACACGATGCAAGAACCTCGGGGAACCCGGGGGGTTATATATTACGAAGATTCAATGCATAAGGAAAGTTTTGACATGGAAACAAAGCGGAGACGGAGTTCGGGGGAGTCAAACCCCCTCCAGGCGCAGCTAGGCTGGGCCCACGCCTGGGGTGGGTTTGTCCACCCCGAGCTCCATTTCCTCTTCAGTTTTGTCTCATAACTTCCCTTATGTATTAAAAACATCAAAAATATAAAAAGATTGGAGTTTCACGAACCTTCTGCTTTCACCACTTTTACCTATTCAAAGGCAAACTCTGCAGTTTCTGGTGTTCGGTTCCTGATAAATTCTTCTAGAGTCACCATTTGAATAACATCCACATCTTCATTATAAGAATCTCTAGAAATATAATGCTTTAATCTTTGACCATTAACCACCTGTGTTGTGTCATCCTTTAGAGAAGAAATTTTGATGGCACCTGAACGGTACACTTCCTTGATAACAAAAGGTCCTTCCCATTTGGAGAGTAGTTTCCCTACAAAAAATCTGAGACGAGACCTATACAAAAGAACTTTCTAACCCACATGGAACTCCCTTTTGAGAATTCTCCTATCATGCCATCTTTTCACTTTTTCCTTAAAGAGCCTAGCATTTTTGTAAGCATCACCTCTCCACTCATCTAGATTACTTAAGTCGAGCAGCCTTTTCTCACCAGCAAGTCTAAAGTCTCTATTCAACTCCTTCACTTCCCAATAAGCTTTATGTTCTAATTCTAAAGGCAGGTGACAAGCCTTCCCATATACCATTTTGTAAGGAGACATCCCCATAGGATTTTTATAAGCAGTTCTATAAGCCCACAAAGCGTCATTCAACTTTTTAGCCCAATTTTTCCTAGATCTATTGACAATCTTCTGCAAGATAGATTTGATCTCCCTATTGGAAAGTTCTAATTGCCCACTAGTTTGGGGGTGATAAGCTGAAGCTATTCTGTGGTTTACATCATACTTAGCGAGATTTTTCCTAAAACCCCCATGAATAAAATGAGAGACTCCATCAGTCATGAGATATATAGGCACACCGAACCTAGGAAAAATAACATCTTTGAGCATCTTCAAAGAGGTCTTACCATCAGCACTGCTTGTAGGTATGGCTTCTACCCACTTTGTAACATAATCAACAACAACAAGAATATGATTATACCCTTTTGAAGGAGGAAAAGGCCCCATAAAGTTAAATCTCCAACAATCAAAAGGTTCAATAACAAGAGAATAATTCATAGGCATTTCATTACACCTAGAGATGTTACCTACTCATTGGCATTCATCACAGGATAAGATAAAGTTCCTTGCATCTTTAAAGAGAGTAGGCCAATAAAATCCAGATTGTAAAACCTTTTGTGCAGTCCTATCTCCAGCATGATGTCCTCCATAAGCACTGCCATGGCATTTTCTCAAAATCTCTTGTTGTTCAAATTCTAGAACACATCTTCCCCATAATGCCATCTACTCCTTTATATAAGTGTGGGTCATCCCAAAAGTAATGCCTTAGATCATAAAAGAATTTCCTTCTTTGATGGGTTGTAAAGGTTGGAGGCAAATACTTGGAAAGAATAAAGTTAGCATAATCAGCATACCAAGGACTCTCATGTGGACTTACCCTTATTGCAGCTAACTGTTCATTTGGAAAACTATCATTAACAGGCAAAGGGTCAAAACAAATGTTTTCCAAACGAGATAAATTATCAGCAACAGGATTATCAGCACCTTTCCTATCCACAATATGCAGATCAAACTCTTGCAAAAGCAATACCCACCTTATAAGCCTAGGCTTAGCGTCCTTCTTCGTCATAAGGTATTTAATAGCTGCATGATCAGTATGAATAGTAACCTTGGAATCAACAATATAAGGTCTAAACTTATCACAAGCAAAGATTACAGCTAAGAACTCCTTTTCAGTAGTAGCATAATTCTTTTGAGCAGCATCCAAGGTCTTGATAGCATAATGAATGACATTTAACTTCTTGTCAACATGTTTTCCCAAGACAACACCCATAGCAAAATCACTAGAATCACACATAATTTCAAAAGGTAAACTCCAATCAGGTGGTTGGTCTATAGGAGCAGTTGTCAAAGCTTTCTTCAGAGTTTCAAAAGCTTCCTTACAATCATCATCAAAAACAAAAGGTACATCTTTTTGAAGAAGATTAGTAAGGGGCTTTGAAATTTTGGAGAAATCTTTAATAAACCTCCTATAGAAACCAGCATGACCAAGGATAATACGAATACCTTTGATATCTCTAGGACAAGGCATCTTCTCAATTGCTTCGATTTTGGCTCTGTCAACTTCAATGCCTCTTTCAGAGATCTTATGTCCAAGAACAATTCCTTCATTAACCATGAAATGGCATTTCTCCCAGTTAAGAACAGGTTGGTTTCTTCACATCTCTGCAAAACTTTATCAAGGTTGTGCAAACAATTATCAAAAAAAGTTCCATAGACGGAAAAATCGTCCATGAAAACCTCCACAATTTCTTCACAAAAACCATGAAAGATAGCAGACATACATCTCTGAAAGGTAGGAGGAGCATTACATAAACCAAAAGGCATACACCTATAAGCATAAGTACCATAAGGACAAGTTAAAGTGGTTTTCTCCTGGTCTTGTGCTTTCACAACAATTTGAGAAAACCCAGAATAACCATCAAGAAAGAAAAAGTGAGTCTTTTTGGACAGCCTCTCAAGCATTTGATCAATAAAGGGCAAAGGATAATGATATTTCTTAGTAACTTTATTAATCTTTCTAAAATCAATGCACATTCTATACCCAACCACTACTCTTTGGGGTATAAGCTCATTATACTCATTAGGCACAACAGTTATTCCCCCTTTCTTGGGAACACAATGAACAGGGCTAACCCATTGACTATCAGCAATAGGATAAATAATACCACCGTCAAGGAGTTTTAATACCTCATTTCTTACCACATCCTTCATCTTAGGATTTAGACGGCACTGGTGTTCAACAACTGGTTTTGCATCAGGCTCAATATTATTAGCATGTTGACATATAGTGGGAGAAATTCCTTTTAAATCATCAAGAGTATAACCCATAGCTCCTCGGTGTTTCTTCAATACCTCCAATAGCCTTTCTTCTTCCTTCCCTGAAAGTTTAGAACTAATAATAACATGATATATCTTCTTATCATCAAGATAAACATATTTAAGATCATCAGTTAAAGGTTTTAATTCGAAAACAGGATCCCCTTTAGGTGGTAGTGTGGTACCCAAATCTTCCACAGGTAAATTATGCTTAAGTAACTTAGGCTGACGAAGGAAAACCTCATCAATCTCATTTCTTTCCTTCATAAAGGCATCACTTTCATGATCTTCCATGAACTACTACAAAGCATTGTTAGGAGCAAGAGAAATAGCAGACAGTTGTTCAACCCTGAAATCCTCATCAGGTAATTCATTTTCATAAGTTGTTTTGGAAAAATTGGAAAAATTAAACTCATAAGATTCTCCAGCAAACTTAGTCAAAACTTTTTCCTTCCTACAATCTATGATAGCCCCACAAGTATTAAGGAAGGGTCTACCAAAGATGATAGGATAAGTTTTACTAGCTTCTTTACCAAGTACTAGAAAATCAGCAGGATATTTAATCTTACCACAAAGGACCTCCACATCTCTTACAATACCTATGGGGCAAACTTGCTCTCTATTAGCAAGGTGAATAACCACATCAATGTCCTCAATCTCACAAGGACCAATCTCATGCATAATTTCCCTGTAAAGCTCATAAGGAATAGCACTAGAACTAGCACCAATATCACATAAACCATAGTAGTTATGACTACCAATTTTAAAAGAAAGCACAGGAACACTAGCTTTTATAACCTTCTTAGGATGAGAAATAACATTAGTGGCGTCTTCACAGAAGACAATATGCTCATCCTCTATGTTTCTAGTGACAAGATCCTTCATAATAGCTACCACGGGCTCGATATCAATAAGCTCATCGGAACCTACATTTTTCTTTGTACCCTTATTATTTGCACTAATAATCATAGAATAATCCTTTACCTTAGCTGGGAAAGGCATTTTCTCAACATGGGGTTCAGGCACAATATGATTAGTAGTGCAAACTTGAGTACTTCTAACTGGAGCATGGTTAACAACATATTTATAAGGAGCATGGTACTTATTCCACTTCTTCTTGGGAATTTCAATGTAAGAGGCAAAAGCCTTAAAATAGCTGGCAATACTTTGGGAATCAAGACCAAACTCATTGCTAATATCACGGAAGCTGTCAGTTCCCATAAAAGATTTAATGCATTCATAATCATAGTTTACACCTGACTTTCTTCCTCTGTCATTCTCCCAAGCCTCAATATTATCTTGAATATGGTCTAAGAGATCCCATTTAGCTTCTTCCTTCATACTTGTGAATGATCCAGCACAAGAAGCATCTAGTAAATCTTTATCATGAAGAGAAAGCCTAGCATAAAAGTTATTGAGAATAATATTGTTAGGGAGTTCATGAATAGGACATTTAAGCATTAGTAGCTTCAATCTCCCCCAAGCTTGAGTTGTACTCTCTCCATTAAGAGGCCAAAAGTTATATATAAGACTTCTATCCTTATGGGTTTCACTGGGAGGATAAAATTTAGAGTAAAAGAGAGATACCATCTCCTCCCATTCCATGGGTTGTCCATTCTTCAGCAGCTTATACCATGCCTCAGCTCTCCCTTTCAAGGATATGGAGAGTAACTTCCTCTTCACCTGTTCAGTTGTGATACCTGCACACTTAAACAACCCGCATAATTCATGGATAAAAAGCAAGTGATCACCAGGATGGACAATTCCATCACCAAAATAATAATTATCCATAACACGATTAATAATACTTATAGGTATCTTAAAAGGATGATGGTGCTGGTGGAGATGATGGTGTGGATGATGATGATGATCCCAATGAAGCCTAGCTTGATGACAGTGTTGATGGCGACGGTCTCCCCTCTCCGGGAAGGAATTCCCCTGATACAAATCTGTCTGTCGGAGAGATCTTTCTATCTTAGTGTTTTCCACCCCCCCAGAGGCGACGGAAATCTATTTATGGTTGCCCCCTTGGTATTAGGGTTCCGAAGGGAAGATATAGGCGAAGGGGCAGAGTCGGAGGCCGGGCAGGTGGGCCACACCTCCCCTAGGCGCGGGGTCAGGTGGGCTCGCGCCTAGGGGGTGTGGGCCCCCTGAGGCCCATCTTCGTCCCTCCTTCTGGCTTCCTTCGTCCTCTGGTAAAATAATATGTTTCTATATTTTTCTGATCTTCGCGAAATTGCACCGGAACGCCTTCTTTTCCATCAGAATCCAGACTCCGGCGTTCCATCCTCCAGGAATCATCCAACATGCATGAACAGATGAAAAGCCATAAGTAATACCTCATAATAAGACAAATATCGATGAATAGAGGTAAATTATGATATAAAATGGTGATGCAAATTAGGCGTATCATGGTAAACTTGTGTGCCGAAGAGTACTCGCTCGCTGTCGTGCAGTGTAGGGCGCTCCGCCACGTGTCGGCGACAAGGTAGCCCTCGTCCTCCATGACCTGGAGCTCGGCGTTGTCCATAACGCTCGAGACCTAGAGGCCCCGCATCTTCCTCTCGTCCGCCTCTATCGTGCCTGCCGCCGCTGCACCGGAGCTATATGGTGCTTCCATCTTGCCGGAGTATACCAGAAAGTGGCGGCGTTGGGAGATTTTTTTTGGGTGTGTGGATGGGAATAGCTGCAGAGCGCTCGAGGAGTATGAGGAGACGATGAATGAAGCGGGGAATAATGAATCTAGGAGAAAGGGATTTCTTCTCTCTTAATAACTTCTGCGCCAAGATTCGTGTTCAAACAACGCGATTAGCGCCACATGTATAGGAGAGAGGGAGGTAGCTTCCTCGCGACTCCTCCGCCCCCTCGATTCTTGCACGAGCATTAAAATGGTGTTTTGTTCTGTAAAATACGGGCCCACCAACGGTCGTGGTGATGGGACTCTTGTGAGTGACAAGACCTGCAAGGAAAATACTGAAGTCAAAGAAAATATATCCGACTCAGATGACTCGTGCGGTGACCTATCATACCACTGCATGATGCAGTATACTATAGTCGTTGACATAACACTAATGAAACACCATTCACTAGTATTACATCCCTCAGAATGGCACAACAGAAACACAGCGGGTCTAATACATGGCTAAAGGTTAAAACTTACTCTTTACACAAGATCCAGAGAACACTCTAGCTTAAAGAGAGAGAAATAACTTCTTACAAAGAAGAATCAAAGATAAACAACGCAAGAACTAATATACTATTTAGTCTAGTATGTTAACTAAGGAATTGGCATTGCTGCTATTGCAATACACTACAGAATTAGGTTCTTTGGCTAGAGATTATATTCCTATCTAGTCAGTAACTTCGTCTTCACTTGAGTTGAGGTATTTGTTGACTTCCTTGTCTTTGAAGAATCTTAGCTTTGAATGACGAGTCCTGGAGCATAACTTGATGTAGATGTTGTCTATCCCGGCTTCAGAATCTAGCAAGGGTTAAGAAGATACTTTGAGTACGAGCGTACTCAACAAGTTCACTAGAAAAGGAGTGTTTGATGCACTATAACTACATCCACAGACCATAGGTCGTAGGCAATGCAAGTTTTAATAAACATTTCTTCAAAGGTTGCTTTTATTCTGAAAAGCTATGTCCGTCAGCCTTCACGGGTTTACCAGAACTTTCATGGAGTTCCTTTCCCGCCGCGTTCGCAGCTCCTTCCCAGAACAGGACGTAACAAGTTACAGTTCTTACACTCGGCAGAGGTGCATTACTTTTCCCATGAGAGATCAACTCCTTGTTGCACAACCGGGCAGCTTACTCGTCCACAATTCCTTGTTGTGGGGCCCAGTAGTTGGTCCAAGCCAATCACTGCCCTCTCCGCGACCTCATATGTCTGCACGATCCTTCAGTCTGGCTCAGCTTCATTAAGCCCCCTTGCGGACAGGCTAAAACCCTGATGAGTTCCCGAAGACTCTATGACCTAGTGTTGCCCTGGCAAGTGCCATAGTAAATGGTCCATCCACTAAACACCATCCATAGATAATCTAGACACCAAAAGTGTGGGGCGTAAGGGTGCCCACCCATATATTGGATCCGCACAAGGAATCACAATGTCACGTTAAGGTCGTCTTGCCTCCATACAAGAGGAAAAGGATACAGCTGACTTCTCCGTCCCATTCCAAATCTCATGGTTAACGCGTAATATACGGCGCAAGAATCACTGGCAACATTGGTTGTTAAGTCCTAGATATTATGTTCCTTTACCACCGGAACTTTTATAGTAAGTTATTACCTCATGGTAATAACCTATAATCACATTATTATGAAAATAGTGTTTTCGGACCTTTTTCAAATGCAGGTGATGTCCCCATTGGATTTGTAAAATACTTTACAAAAAATAACCAAAGGACATGAGCAATTGTGAACTTGCCTTTTGTGATTGCAAGATTATGCACTCACGGTCTTCGAGTCAGTATAAGATCCAAAATCTGAAATCATCATCATTGGTCCGGTAAGGACTAATGTTTAAAGAAGCAACATGCTCTTATGCATAAGTAATGTGATGCACTTTATAAACGCGAATCTCGAGATAATGTTGTTCTAGGGTTTGGATTCCAGAAATGGTTACTTTAGAATGTGTTGTCCCTTTTAGATAAGTTTCATACTTGTGCTTCTTATTAAGTCTTGTGAGTATGTGTGAAAAAATCATATAATTACAATATCATAAAACAATAGGATACACACAGATGTGATATGCTACTCAAGATTGCTTATATAAGAGTTCTTGTTTGAAGTGGCAAAAGGAATAACATTTGAAGAAAAGATTTCTTTTCTAAGGTCTAAACAACCTTTGTGATTAGTTGAGTCTAGTTGATGTTATTTGTGTTTGCTTAAATAGTTTGGGCTTGAGATGTTTTATGACTTAACTAAATCAGACCAAAGTTAACTATAAAACATATAACAATGTTTATAGTATTGTTTTTAGAGTCTTGTAGACTAAAGTTAACTTTAAAACATAGATAGTTTTAAAATATAATGCTTATAACATTTGTACTTTGTGTAATTGGTAATGTTGCCTTAAGGTTACTTTAGAATGGTTATAGTTTTCTTTGATGTGGTGGTTTTCTTGATTTTATAATGGAATAGTATCACTTACCCCTTTTATGGATGAGTGGTTATGGTTTGTAAATCCTGGATTAATGTTACTTAATTGCTTATGAGTTTACTATAGTGTTTTGCTATGTTGATAAACTTGTGGTTAAAGTAAAGGAAATAAGTTTTTATTTAACTCCATATTATCCTTGATGGTTTTATATTTGATAAGGATTCTCTTTAGAAAATATTATACACCTATGGTTGAGAAGAATTCAATAAAATTGTAATTAAAATGTGTTAAACTATTTGGACTTCATATTATTAATGTTGAAGGCTAATACTATTTATTATACTCCATTGGTTAATTTTTCGACATATAAGCAGTTTTTATTTACCTTTATATGAATTATAAATTAAATAAATAAGTTTAAATTTGAGTTATCAAAGTATCTGAATGTTTATTTAACTCAAAAGTGGAATATTATATTTTTAACATGTAGATATTATTTTTGTGATCATTTTGGTATATTACATTTATTTTATGATTTATAAATAATAAGATATGATTTTGACAATTCTTATTACTTTATAATTACTTAATAAATAATAAATATTTAATTAAGTGAAATTATAATGCAAGATTATGGTTTTAAATTATAATTCTTTTTTTCTAAGATTTTTGGTATTTTATTTATATTTTTTAAACATTTACCATTATTAGAATATGAATTAGCAAAGTTTTATTACTTATAAAACCTTTATTAAATAATATTTTTTTGAATAATCATCATAAGAATATTTGATAATAGTTTGAAATTACAGATTTCATTTTTCTGAAAATTTTCATATATTATACATATTTTTCTGAATTATAAATCAAAAGTTATTAATTAAACAAGATTTAATCATTTATTTGATTTCTGGAATATTAATAATTGAGTTTATAACATTTTATTTATTTCTTAAATAGGAAATGCTTTTTACACCGCACCCACACCTAGCCCTAGTCATCGACCGATGGGCCAGGCCACCTCGGCCTTCGAGATGAATAAATGTGTTTATTACCGACCCTAGTTCTACTCCTAGACAATGACATATGGGCCCTAGGCCATGTCATCAGTCACGCGAGACAAAGACTGGGTCAAACAAGTTGACGTGGCCAGGGGTGATTCCAGCACGACGTCACGCTGACGTCAGCGCGACCTCCACCACCAGATCAAGGTCGCCGGCGATGATCTACGGTGTTTCAACACGCGTGGTCTGGTGCGTTGAAGAGAGGGTGCAACTGCGATTCGAACAATGGTTGCGCCACCCCAGAATGGTCACCGGAGCACTAGCTCCGACGAGCTCCGACGGTGGCCCACTCGGGTTCATGCGTACTGGGCGCTACAGACGACTAGGATCAAATCGGAGAGAACTAGCAGAAGCAGAAGCTCACCAGGAAGCTTGTAGTGGCAACGGCAAGGAGAGGCGAGCTCAAACGGCGTCGCCATGGTCGACGGCGAACGGTGGACAGACGAGCTCTATGCACATTATTTCAGGCTTCTCGACTCGATTCCTCCTCCTAGCAGACGAAGTCCACCATGGCGGAGCTAGTGGAACCTTCAGTTGGCCTTGGGGTGGTCTCGAATAGCGACAACGAGCAACTCCGGTGAGTTAGGGTTTCAGCATGATTGGGGAAATTTTGGAGAGAGCACGAGAGAGAGTGATTCCGGTACGAGTGGATAGAGGAGCTCGCGGGCGTTCTTATCCCCCCTCCCCACTGGCGGCGGTGCGCATCGTAACGCGTCGGAGATCGATGACCGCCGCGACGCCACGCCATGCTTGCCACGTAGAAAGACGACGAGAAATGAAGGCCAAGCAAGACGGTCATTGTGGGCTGGTCGCGTCAAGTGGCTGCACGCGCCGATAAGGAAAGAGGAGTTGGGCCACGGCCAAGTTTTGTTTTTTACTTGTTCTTTTTTTTTCTATTTTCTGTTTTCCTTTTCAAATTTGTATATAATCTTAAATTTGAACTTCTCTTTGTAGAATTTATTTGCTGGATAATTGTAGTAATACTAAAATGTATTTAGTAACATTTGTGAATTTTTATTGTATAATGTTACTTTTTTATTTATTTTCTTTATGAATATACTTTTCCTCTTATTATTTGTAAGGCTTTTTAGTATGCATTTTATTTATCTAATAGCCATAAACTTATTAAAGAATGTATTACTATTAATCCATGAGTTTTGATTCTTATTGATTTATAATATTAAACAAATTTTTATATATGTTGTTCCTTCATTATTATTTGATACATAAAGTTTTGAGTATTTAATAGGGTTAATATTATTCTCATAATTTAGGGAATAGTACTGTATATAAATTTTATTATTACTAACATAAGAGCTCAAGTTTGAATTGAAAAATACTTACCATAAGTTCTTTGAAAATTTAATATTCTCATATTTCTTTTATGGATGTGAATAAGGACTAATGACTAAACGCATTGTCTTTATGTTTGTGATTTTTAATGATATCACCCCTTTTATAATATAAAGTTATATTTAGAATGTTTTATAGAAAGGAATTGGTAAAGATATTCTTAAGCACATATAATCATGATGGTTGGAATTGACAGAGATGTGCTTATGTGATTTGCTATAGGAAAATATTCCTATAAAGTTATATAGACATAAGATGATGGATCAATAACCTGAAATGGATATTATGTTTGATTTAAGATTTAGAGTTGGATGTTTCCCAAGAATGTCTATTTTCCATAATTCACAATCCTAGATTTCTAATTAAGGAATTATTTTCCTAGATATACTACCCTTTCCTTTCTATCATCATGATTAACATGATGAGCTTTACTTCACAAGAATGTTCTTATTTACCTATTATTGTTCTAAACTCATGGATGATTCCAATGAGTTTGATACTAAAGCATTTCATAGTTTTCTCATATCCTTGCTTAGGTATACCCACTATTCTACTATTGAAAATCTTCAATCCAACAAGTAGTTCTTTCAAACTCCACTCATAATCTTCCTTAATCAGCCATCACTAATATTTCTTCAATAGATGTCTAGATAAAACTACTTCACATCAAGTGTTGGTATTTCCCAAGAGGAAACTACTACTTCTATAATCCCATGTTGCTCTTGCATCATCTTAATCATACTAACTTGTCTCTACTTAACTCCAGTATCTCATACTCCAACCTCACATTATATTAATGTGACTTGTCATAGCTATCTTAGGATAACATATCTATACTAGGGTTCCAATCATGTTTTATCCACCAATACCACTTATACATGATATAAGTACTCAATCTTGGTGAATAAGGCTTGATAATTATAATCTTTTGATCCTTTATGGTTTAGGTTTCCAGTTGGCTAATCAAGGCGTCCATCCATATAATATTGCAGTTGTATTATAATTATCTTCTGTTTAGCTCTATTGGATTAAGAGATATAATTCATTGACTATACCTACTTGATCCAATAGGACTACTCCTGGTAACTATCTTTAGTATTCATCCTGGGAACCCTCTTTGTTACCATATATATCTTTATTTCAAATAACTCTTCTATCCAACCAGGAGTGATTTTAACTCCTTTCAATTATCACATTGATTGGATTCTTTTCAATCATTCCCATCCTATAGATGATTTCTAAAGCTAGCATTACTATTTATCTCTTCTTAGTTGTTTCTTTATAGACACTTAAATGTGAGATATGTTCTGATCAAGAGTTTGATAGGTTGATAATGGGTGAATCAATAGTTGATTTCTCAACATTGATGAACAACAGATAAAGGAATATAAGTCAATAGAGATGATAAGGATTGATATGGAAAGAAAGATATACGGTGAATGATCTAAACTTAGTTTCTTTCCTACTCAATCTTACTTAGGAAGTAGGGTTAGGTATTACCAAGATACTCATGGTATATGCAGATGAGATTAAGATATAGTTTTTACATTCTTATTATTTGTGTTATATCCTTAACTTGGTACTCATGAGTGATTATAATGAATACTATGATATGATCACCTGAGGATTAAATATAAATCATAATTTATTAGGGTTTAACTTTTATTACATTTGATCTACCCTTAGATCAAATCTCCCTTACCCAAAATAAGGTTTTAGCAAAGGTCATATTGAAACTTATCGCAGTCAACTTGATGATCTACTTTAATTACATCAAGTTAAGAGAAGCTTCAATCACTTTGACAAGTTTTGTTCAAAAGCGCGAAAATTATTCAGATTTTCTATGCATGAATGCAATGCACACACCTGGGTTCAGCTTATTTCTAGGCTCTAATGCTGGGATGTTACAACTCGGAATCCTACATTATTGAAAGAAGTTTTCGGGAACCCTTCAAGATTCTCAAGAAGAAGAAACCATCAAGCTAGACCATTTATCCGACTCTGGATCTTGGAGACTTACAGGGGCTACTATTGGGGATATACTTTCCGGGTATACCCACATGACTCACTGACCCAGGTGGCCCACCAACGGGTTAGATCTTTGCTTCACGGGCGACCCAGTCAGAGAAAGAGGAGGAGCCACTTCGGCTACGACAAGGCCCAGGAGAGTTACCGACTTAGGCCTGTATTATTACTTGTAGTCCAAGCTGTATCTAGTTACCGACTCTGTGACGTAGCCGGATAGGTCTCTCCTGGAACCCTAGGTCCCGGTGACTATATAAACCGGCCCTACGGGAGCCTTTAGGGCACCATATCACATATCAACCACAACCTACTCGCACAGGCGTACCTCTCTTGCAATTCGCTGTAACATCTGGCTCTCGCTGATATATTACTGGATTGATAGCAGGAGTAGGATCCGATTACCACAGTCGGATCTGAACCTAGGTAAACTTGTGTACACTGCTCCCGGAACATCCAATGTCTCACACCCCATCTTCTCAACGCCGTCAGGACCCCATATGGCGTACTTATCGACAATCCAAGGACAAAATGTATCATTTCGTACTTAGATGCAACACACCCCCATTGATCCAGTGATTAGCTAAACTCTTAATGTGGCCATGGGATCTTGCTACATTAACCATTTTCCCAAGCCCTTCACCACTAAGTTAAACAAGAGAGGATACATGAGACCCCCTTCCAAACTCAATAAGTTCTAAAATACTATCCATTAACTCCATTAGTGTTGCCACACACTTTACCCGCTAGAACTACTTGTTGAATCCAATATATCTAGGTTTCACTAAAACCTTTTTTCTTAGCACTTCAACAAGGAAACTCCGCTGGATTGCATCATAAGCTTTTCCGAAGTCAAGCTTAACAATTTTCCCTAGTTTATTCGCATCTTTTGGATAATGCAAAATCTCATGCAACACCACCACCTCATCTAGAATCTTCCTCCTAGGAATGAAGGCATTATGAGTGGCCCCAATACATTTACTAGCAATTAAAGACAACCTCCTAGTCAAGATCTTAGTGATGATTTTGAAGATAACATTAATCAAACATGTAGGCCCATATTGTTTTATTTCATTTGCATCTAATATTTTGAGAAGAAGGATAATTACACCATAACTGATCCTTTTCAGATCCAACCTTATAGCCACCAATTTATATAGCATTTTCTTCACTAAAAGTTGAACGCTATCTAGTAATTCTTTGTAAAGAGCAGTTGGAAGATCATTAGACCCAGGAGCTTTTTATTTTAGTTCTTTAATTGTCTCTTTGATTTCCTTGATGGTAAATTCCCTAGTCAGCGTATCATTATCCTCACTTGAAACTCTTCTGAAATGTTCTATTGGAGAGGGAGATTTATCGTGCACATATTTCACATAGTAATTATGTAGGTACTCCCTCCATCCAAAATGTAAGTTGTCCAAGTTTAGCCAAAAATCGACTAAATATTTAGAAAAAACATCTACATCTACAATATTGGATGGACACATAAAAAATATACTTTATGGTAAATCTATTGATATTGATTCATTATTATGTGTTTATATAAATAATTTGGTAACTAGGAAACATTGTATTTAGACTATTCTTAGACGTCTTACATTTTAGAATTCGAATGAGTTTCAGGCCCTCTTCTTTTCAGCTTCTTGGCCAGCTTCTCCCAGAAGCTACCCTCGACTAGCTTCTCCTAGAATCTCATCTACCAAAATCGTTTATACTTTTAAATTGACATTGAAACTACTAGTTAAGAAGTTTGAACAAATTTTGAAGATGAGATTCTGGGAGAAGCTGGTCGAGGGTAGTTTCTGGGAGAAGCTGGCCAAGAAGCTGAAAAGAAGGGGGCCTCATTCGCATATGAAAAACACTTCCACAATCTCTACAGGCCCCCCATTCTTTCCCCTGCCCTATCTCTCTCTCTCTCTTTGCTACAGTAGTCAGGAGCTCGTTTCACCGGACCGGGCCGAACCCGAGCCTCCCCGGCGGCTTTGCCGGCCAGAGATGGCGAAGGGGAGGCGCCGGGAGTAGTTTAGGGTAGGGTTTTGGGCTTCTTGCCCGTAGTTTGGAGCGAGGTGAAAATCTTGGTCAGATATGGATCTTAGGGTTTCTATCGCCGCCAGTTTCTCCTTCGGTCGGAGTAGCTAGCGCTGGTGAGGGCCGACATCTCCTGTTCAATAAGGCTGTTGTGGGCCTCCCTCTGTTGTGGATCCGTGACCCAACATCCTCCGCTCCTGGCTGGTCGTGGTGGTGAGGAGGTGCAGTGGTCTGGGTGGTGTGTGGTGGCGTCGTCTCTCCTGGCCGACCGTGGTGGCGAGGAGAGATGGCGCCCATGCTTCTTCTTTGGTGGTGTGGAGGCTGTTCGTCGGCTTCTTCGTCTCGGGCGCCTCGGCGTTGCTCGCCTGCTTCGTCGAGTCTTGGTGGCTCTCCCGTAGGCGGCGGTCTGTACGGTGGTTCCTGGCGGAGAAGGTATCTGGGAGCATCTCTTCGGCGGCTTGATCCGTGGTCCCGCCAGACCAATAAACTGAAGGGCAGTCGCTCCCTGCTGCTTGCTCCGTCCCGGCTGGTTCTCCGGCTGTCAACACCTGGATTTTTCAATACCTGATGCCTGTTATGCCATACATCGCAATCCCAGGATTACCATTTTTGCGAGGCATAACAGAATTGGATACCATAGTACTTCATCCATTATAACGATACATAATTTCTTACACGAATAGGGATCTCATGATCCAGTTCTTAATACAACATCAAGCGGAATGAATACGTAATAATAGCTTGATGGCGTGGCTCCATCTTCGGGTCACAGCAATGTTGACGATGGGAGATGATCCTAGTTGTCGTAACCTTCACGGGTCCATCCTCCGGTACTCCTCTTCATAGTCCGCCATGGGAATAGCCAGGGACAAAGCCATGAGTACTCTTTAAGTACTCGCAAACTAATACTAACAAGTAAAGGGGTTTTTGGATAATAGGACACTAGGCTCTAGGGTTGTTTTGCAAAAAGCCAGGTTTATCTCTACTAAGCTCCAAATCTAGTCACAATTTTATAACTCCTAAGTGGGATCTTGTAGTTCAGGTCACAACTCTGTTGTGGTCAAGTCGAAGTCTCAACTCATTTCACAAGTCATTTTGAAAAGGGTCTGACGGGGGAACAGTATGGCCACTCCAACTGTCCATAACCGTGGACGCGGCTATTCGAATAGTTTGACACTCTACAGAGATTGTACACTTTCACCACAACATTCGATACATCCGTCAGGAACAAATCCTGAATTCACCATACCGGTATCGGATAATCAATCCTAACCTTTCAATTACACTCCTAGTATAAGCACCTCTCCTGTGAGTTTGGCCTCCCAACCATGACCACTGTCATCTTGGAGTCTTGCAGTGGACAATCTTCACAAGGTAGCCTCAGCTCAGACCTTGGCCGTGAGGGAACTAATACTAAGGTATATAAGTTTCCAGTCAAGCCCTACCCAATATTCGGATATTGTGGTTGTATGATAAAATTGGAATGGTATCGCATCCAGACAACCATCAGTTTTATAAAGGGCTAAGTCTCATGCCTCAACATTTTCATCACCAAAATCATCAAGTGTTTGGAAACACATGTCCAAAACATTTCAATAGAATGATCCATCATTCCAAGGTTTTCATAACCATTTTCCACCCAGTACTCCCATCTAAAGTTGATCAAGTTTTATGCTTAGCACTAGCATCTACAGTTGGGAATGGTAATAATGAGGGGTGGTAACTGGTGGAGTTTCACTAAGTCCAATATTATATCTTAGGCTGAGATCAAGGTTTCTAGCTTAGGCCAAATTTTATGCTCTTAGGGCAAACTTGAGCACAACTGTCTAATATCTACCAAACTCTTAATTAGACTCTAAGTAAGCTTTGATAAAGAAATAAAGTAAGAAGCTTGCCATAAAACTAGGATTGGTTTAGCAAGTTGGTATGATCACATACGCTTAAGGCATATAGTATTCATATCACAAGCATGGGTTTGTGGCAACAATAGGGTATCTTGCAAGTGTTAGCTTGCACATTCACTAGTAGTATTAGGCTTGCATAGGTATAGTATCTTGCAAGGGTTAGCTTGCATTAGTATAATATCAGCTTGCCTTGTGCAGAGCAGTGGTTGAAGTTCTCCTCGGCTTCTTCTTCGTAGTATCCTCCTTCCTCCTCGTAGTATCCTTGGTCGGTACTAGCGTCTATGAATAAATACGAGGTACACAATCACCAATCAATACTTAACTACTTGCAATCATCACACACAAGGGTCCTATAGATGATCTAGCATCATCTCTAACATTACAAGGTTAAGGATTGGTTTAAGTCCTTTTATTTTAGAAAAGTAATTTCTACTCATTGAAAAACTACTTAAGATTTAATATTCTCCAAACTAAACATGGGATCATGTTGACATGTCATCACCACATATTGTAGTCCATGGGAATGTGATTTAAAGTGGTGTCACAATTTAATAAGGTTTTACCCTTTTATTTTAATTGATTAAAGTGGCTAGAAATGCTTATGTAGCATTCTTTTATTCCTTGAACATTATTTCTGCAAGTAAACCTATATATTTTTATATATTCTGAAAGGTATGGTTAAATGTGATTTTTGAGAGTTGGAATCAACTCAAAAGCTTTTATGGTTTAAATTTGAAAATGTTTGAATGCGTAAAAGCTTCTGCCTTGTTTTTTGCTATGGGTGATCTATGATCCAAATGACTTGAATCCAACGGGCTTGGATTAAGCATTCACAGACCTTTCCAACAAAATTGGTTTCATCCAATTTGGTGCAATCAATCGACCTGGGTTGATTTTTTGAAGTCGGGTACAAGTGTGTTTGAAATTAAAAGAAAAAGGTTTAATTTGAATTGCAAGGCTGGAAATTCTGGTCGGCCTGCTAAGCGCTGTTTCATGCTGCGTAAGTGGGTGTCCCCACTGCCGGTGACACGGGCTGGGCGGCGGTATGGGAACGTGGGTCGTTCGATCTAGTTCTAATCCAGCAGTGAGGTCATCGTCGACGCGAGACAGCTCGTGAGAATGAAACCTAAGCGCGGCCAGTGGGGGGTCGGGGCTCACCGACGGGCAGGCGGTCGGCGAGGCGAAACGAAGTCGACAACGGCGATCCTCCCGGTACGGTGGCTTCTCCTGGGCGGCTCAATCGCTGGCTCCTTCTTCTCCGAGCGGCGGGCTCCGGTGAAATTCGTGATGGTGCTCGCCTTGCTCGAGGATGGTGTGGCACGGTCGATGGGGAGAGGAGTGAGATGGTGTGAATAAATCGTGCGAGGTGGCCTCTATTTATAGTCGAGCGAGGGACCGTCGGTGCAAGGTGAGCTCGTCGGGGCGACGTTCTGATGACTAATGGCATGGGCAAGGGTAGGGGACGGTGCTGTGTCTCCTGGCGATGCTCAACGACATGATCGTGAGGCATGGGGCGGTGTGGTTTGGTCTAGAACGGGCGGCGCTCTGCGCGACAGAGGCGGCGTCTTCGACGGCGGGCGGTGGTTGTATGTACGGGCGGCAAACAGGAGAGTCTGGCGGGGTCTGGGTCGGTGGTGATCGTGTGTGCAGCGGTGAGGCGGCCTTGATGCTGGACGCTGGTCGCGGTGGTGCTCTGGCGCCACGCTCGGCATGGTCTGGCGCGGCTTGTGCGCGTGGTCGAGCTTGGCAATGCTTCATGGCTGGGACAGAGCGATGGCGGTGGGCGGTGGTGCCTCTCGGACATCTTTGGCTAGGCTTCTTTGCTGCTCCTAGCTTGTCCACATTGGGGTGACATGGGGTGCTCATTGTTCACCATTAATGGCAATGGCAAGCTCACAGGGGTGCTAGTGTTGGGCTAATCTTTCTAGATGAGCTACTGGTTTGTGTGTGAGCTAACTAGGGAACAAGTTAGGCTCAAAACACTACACACTATAGTGTTTGTGGTTTTGTTTGATTTGTGTCTGCCACCTGTTTGATGAAATGGCCGCATGAACTCAAGTTTTGAATTTTGAAATGAATTTTGGTGAGTTTGCTAGATTGGTTCTGGTGAGTCTGCAGATGCTTGGGTTTTGAAAGTTGAGCTTGTTTGAGTGGGTTTTGAAAAAGTGGGATCTTCCCATATGAAGAAGATTCAATTTTGAATTGTCATTTAAACTATGCATTTGAAAGTTTCTGGATGATCACAAAGTGGGCCTTGATACTCTGTGAGTACATTCAAGGGTGCAAAGATCCGGAAAAGTTTCTTTTAGGTTTTGAAAGTTTGAGACAGCCAAAGTAGGCATGTGAGTTAAATTGGCCAAAATGACCATTCACTTAATATATTTGTTTTGATTTACTTGTCTTTAGGAAAAGTGTGGGAAATGTTTTAGATGATGTTCTTTTCACCTAAGAAACATTTTACAAGCAATGGATCACACAAACAAGGTGGTTTTTAAAGAAATTCAAAATCCATGCATACACATATACATGCATTCATGAATTCATTTAGAAAAGTTTTTGTTAACCCTAAACTTGATGATTAGTGTTTTGATGATCTAAGTTTGATATTTTGGGATGTTACAAACCTTCCCCTTAAACAAAATCTCGTCCGAGATTTGAAAAGGACGAAAAGATTACCTAGGATTTGAAGAGATCTGAAACTCCGTTACGATGTGATCTTGGCGTTCCCGGTAGCCTCCTCTTACGTGGTTGCTCCTTTGAATCTTGAGAAACTTGATGCTTCGGTTCGGTAGTTCAAAGGCTTCTTCCAATATCGGATGGGTACTTGGGATAGGTTAGATCATCATTGATCTCTATGGTCCGGTGATCGATATTCTTGAACACTTGGTCTTCTCGGGACTTGAGACATTTGCGAAGTAACGAGATATGGAACACATTGTGCATGGTGACATCTCTTGTGTAGTTCCAGTTGATACGATACTTCTCCTCGACAGTTCAAGATTTTGAAAGGTCCGATATATCTGGGGGCTAACTTTCCTTTGAGTTGGAAACGTTGCATTCCCTTCAATGGCGACACTTTCAGATAAACAAAATCTCCGATGTTGAAGGCGAGGTCTCGACGTCTCTTGTCGGTGTAACTCTTTTGTCGGGATTGGGTTGTCTTGAGGTGTTCACGAATCTTGTGAACCTTCTCTTCTGCTTCTCGTAGAATGTCGGGTCCGAAAATCTGACTCTCTCCTACTTCCGACCAGTTCAAAGGGGTGCGACACTTTCTTCCGTACATAAATTCAAATGGGGCCATTTGCAAACTGGCTTGGTAACTATTGTTGTATGAAAATTCTGCAAACGGCAGACAGTCTTCCCATTTGGATCCATATTCTAGCACACATGCTCTAAGCATATCTTCGAGTATTTGGTTTACTCGCTCCGTTTGTCCATCGGTCTGAGGGTGATAAGCGGTACTGAAATCTAGGCGGGTTCCTAAACCTTCTTGGACTTTCTTCCAGAATCTCGAGGTAAACTGAGTTCCTCGATCCGAGACTATGTTCTTGGGGACTCCATGCAAACTAACGATTCTAGCGATGTATAACTCCGCTAGCTTCGAACTCTGGTAGGTGGTTTTGACGGGCAAGAAATGGGCTACTTTGGACAATCTGTCCACTATGACCCAAATAGAGTCATTTCCCCTACTAGAAGTAGGTAGTCCAGTGATAAAGTCCATTCCTACAGAATCCCATTTCCATTCCGGAATCTGCAAAGGTTGCAACAATCCAGCGGGTCGTTGATGTCCTTCCTTGACTCGCTGACATATGTCACACTTGGCGATATAGCTTCCAATTTCTCTCTTCATCTTATGCCACCAAAATTGCTCTTTCAAATCTTGATACATCTTGGTTCCTCCGGGATGGATAGAATAAAGAGTATCATGAGCCTCCTTCAAGATAACTTCTTTCAACTCCGAATCTGCTGGTACACAAAGGCGTCCTTTGTACCACAGAACTCCTTCTTCGTCCTCGGTGAATCCGGGTACTTTGCCTGTACCAATACGACGCTTGATTTCGTCGATACTAGCATTTCCTTTCTGTGCCTCTTTAATCTGACTGATCAATGTGGGCTGAAGTTCTATGCTAGCCAAAATTCCTTCACTTACTAATTCCATTCGAAAATCTTCCATCTCTTTGTGCAAACTTGGTTGCTCCTTTAAAATCATGGAGTTCAAGCGGCACGGCAATCTGCTAAGGGCATCGGCTACCACATTGGCTTTTCCAGGGTGATAGTGAATGTCGTGTCGTAATCCTTGATTAACTCAATCCATCTTCTCGCCTTATATTCAGCTCCTTTTGAGTGAATATATACTTTAGGCTCTTGTGATCCGAATAAATCTCTAACGGTTTCCCATAAGGTAATGTCTCCATGTCTTCGTGGCTAGAACTACATGCGAGTTCGAGGTCATGGGTTGGGTAATTTTGTTCATGTTGCTTCAGTTGTCGCGATAGATAAGATATAACTTTGCCTTCTTGCATTAGCACATATCCGAGACCAATCTTGGATGCGTCACAATACACATCGAAGGGCTTCGTAATATCCGGCATGATCAAGATTGGGGCTGAAATCAATCTCCTCTTGAGTTCTTGAAAACTTGCTTCGCACTTGTCCGTCCATTCAAACTTCTTGTCTTTCTTCAGTAATTGGGTCATGGGTCGGGCTATACTCGAGAATCCTTCTACAAATTTGCGGTAATATCCCGCCAATCCGAGAAAAGCACGAACTTGGGTTTGAGTGGTTGGGGCTTGCCAATCTTCTACATCTTTCACTTTGGCAGGGTCTACGGCAATTCCTCCGGCTGATACAATGTGACCGAGAAATCCTACTTCCTGTAACCAGAATTCACATTTGCTAAACTTTGCATACAACTGATGCTCTCTAAGGGTTCCAAGGATGGTCCTTAGGTGTAGCTCATGTTCTTCTTCTGATTTGGAATAAATCAGAATGTCATCGATGAAAACAACGACAAACTTATCCAGGAAGTCCATAAAAATCTTATTCATGAGATTCATGAAATAAGCGGGGGCATTGGTTAATCCAAAAGACATGACTGTATACTCATACAATCCATATCGGGTGGTGAAAGCAGTCTTCGGGATATCCTCTTGCATCTAATTTTGAGTTGATGATAGCCGTTCTAAGATCAATCTTAGAAACACACTGGCACCGGTCGACTGATCAAACAAATCTTTGATCTTAGGCAAGGGGTACTTGTTCTTGATGGTGACATCATTCAACTTCCTATAGTCCGTACACAAACGGTTACCTCCATCCTTCTTATCCACAAACAAGACAGGTGATCTCCATGGGGACGCACTTGGTTGAATCAATCCGATTTCCAACATCGAATCCAATTGCTTCTTCAGTTCTTCTAGTTCTGACGGGTTCATACTATAGGGTCTCTAGGCTATGGGTCCTGTTCCGGGGATTAGTTCGATGATAAACTCGATATCCCGATCTGGGGGCATACCGGGCAAAACATCTAGAAATACATCGGGTATTCACTATCCGAACTTGGTCAATGGTAGGTTGGGCTAGACTCTTGTTACACTTGAACTGGCGAGGTAAGGTTTCAGATATATGCTCGACTGATACTCCGGTGGTACTAGTCATGGTAATGGCTTTCTTGGCACAGTCAATCAATCCTTTATGCTTGGACATCCAATCCATTCCTAGTACTACTTCCAAACCTTTAGTTTCGAGTACTATTAGGTTAGCATAAAAATCTATACCATGGATTCGGATAGGGACGGCTTTGCAAATTTGCCTAGCCTTGGTGGTTGATCCGGGAATTTGCACAATCATCACATGCTTCAATTTGGTTGGCTGAATTTTACTAGTGCATAAATTCTTGGTGACAAATGAATGCGATGCACCGTAATCAAACAACACTCTTGCAAGTACTGAATTAACAGAAAACATACCCAGACGACGTCTGGCGCTTCTGAGCTTCTTCAGATGCATGAGAAAAAACGGCCATTGCGGTTGAGTGAATTCCACTGGGAAAATCTTCTCCTGGCTGGACACGACGTCTTTGTTGGGACATTAGCGTTGGGGCTGTAGCATTCTTCTTGTTGGGGCACTCATTGAATAGTGGCCTTTATTTCCACAAATCATAACAGGTCACTTGTGACTTGTCTTTAGCTACGATAGGCACAACATTGCTTCCATCCTCGGGCGTATTGGGGGTGGTGGTAGTATTGTTGGTGTGGAACTTGGGTGTGGCACGGGTGACATTGCTCGAGTTGCGGGGGTTGTTGTGATGTCGGCCGGGTCGAGGGTTTCCACGGTTGGGCTAGGTCGGACGGGTCATAGGGGTTTGTTGGTTCGTGGGGCAAATCTCGGAGATGGGTTGAGCGATACTTTGGGGTCGATGGGTTCTGGTTGATGCATCATGCACGCTTGCGTTTTCATTGGCTTGGTTGATCTTTCCTTCCATTTGGATAGCGAGTCGACAAGGGCTTCAATATCCACAAAGGGATATTGATTAACACCGTCTGCATCTCGTCATGCAGACCATTTAGAATCTTTCTTTCTTCTTGGCCGGTGTCTATCTCGTCCGGGCATACCTAGCTAATGACAAAATTTGTCATGGTATTCCACCTGATCATCCTTCCTTGCTTCAACTCTCTGAACTCGTCTCTCATTCTCTTGATTAAACCTGGTGGCACATGGGTTCTGCTAAACTTGACCTTGAATTCCTCCCAGGTCATCATCTGGCCTCCGGTCATTGCACGAACACTGTTCCACCATGCCCTGGCATCTCCGGCTAGATAATGGGTGGCGAACAAGACTTTCTCGTTGGCTTCCACTCCAGCTACTTCTAAGTTATTTTCCATGGTTTGCAGCCAATCATCGGCGTCTAGGGGTTCTTCTGACTTGGTGAAAATGGGTGGGTTGGTATTCTGGAAATTCTTGAGCTTAGATCCGTGGTTGTCCTGATTTCCGTGGCCTTGGTTATTGTGGGCTAGCTGGGCTATCTGTTGCAGAGTGGCTAGGTTGGCTTGACGTTCGGCTCTTTCGACCGGTCAAGTCAACATTTGCAGGATCTGCAACATCGGGTCCGGGGCTGAACCACTTCCTCCACGTGGCATCTGAAGATTGATATTGATCATGAGAAAAGAGGGAAATTGCTAAGGTTTTGGGTTTTTGAAAAGTTTTTTTTAAGGTTTGACTCAGATTTTTCTAGCAACTTGCTTTTTCATTCATTCACTCATAGCACACAGTACAACACACACCACAACAAGGAAAAACAGATGGTTTTAAGAACCATTCTGAAATTTACGATACAGTGGGACCGACTACTACTCACTACGCTAGTGCTTAGTGCTACTACTCCTCGGAGTTTGTGGCTTCATCATCTTCAGGATTATCGATGAAGGCGAAATCATCTTCATCGGTGAAGAAGTCCATGGCCTGATCCTCCAGAAAATCATCGTCATCGCTGATATAGGAGTAAGGGTCTCCACGAAGATCTTCTCCGGCACTCTCCCTTTCCTCTAGCTGCATGTCTCTCTCGTGGATGGTCTCTTCCAGAGATGAGATGCGATGGCAAAGACGGGCAATAATGCGCTCCTTCTTGTCGAGTTGACGGCGGCGAGACTTGCGATCCTTTGCGAGCATGGCGATGGTCTGATCCTTCGTCTTGATGATGGCAGACTTGTGGTTGCAATAGTCACGGCAGTTGTCCAACTCCTGCTGACGGTCGTACATCATGAAACTAAGGTGGTCCAATTGAGTCTTCAGCTCGGGGTGGTATGGGGCTTCCAGTGGTTGTCCATTTGCATCACGTCTTGGGAAAAACTCAAAGCGAGTACCCTTGATCTGATTGATGCTCTGTCCACACAGACGGGAAAGAGATTCCTGCATTGCTCTGGCAAGTCCATCGAGCCAGTTGTTTTCCCTCAAGGTAAACTGAATTCCCTCCGCTGTGGGAGGTTCAATCTTTCCTCGGAGACTTGCAACAATTAGCCACTGCAGATCTTCTCCTCCTTGATCATTGAGCTGAGCTCCGAAGAACTCGGGGTGCGGACGCTCCAGAAGTTCTGAAAGCTGATCCAGATCCCTCTCAAAGATAAGGTCTCCCCCATTTCCGAGTTGATAAAACTTGCTGTACTTCACGTCCATCTATAAAAATAGTGGATGAGTAGATTAGCAGAGTGATCAAGTGTGTCAAATTTTATCTATTTTGCAAGAGTTTTTGAGGAACATGAAGTTTTATGAAAGAATTAAAGAGATAAGAATGAGAATAGTTTTTGTAAATATTTGTTTTCTTTGGTTTTTGAAACTAAGTTTTTGGTTCAACGTCCAACCTAACTAGGGTCTCCTATGGTCAGGATGGCTCTGATACCAACTTGTCAACACCCGGATTTTTCAATCCTAGATGCCTGTTATGCCATACATCGCAATCCCAGGATTACCATTTTTGCGAGACATAACAGAATTGGATACCATAGTACTTCATCCATTACAATGATACATAAGTTCTTACACGAATAGGGATCTCATGATCTAGTTCTTAATACAACATCAAGCAGCGGAATACGTAATAATAACGGTAGCATAGGCGAAGCTCCATCTTCGTGGTCACAGCAATGTCGACGATGGGAGATGATCCTAGTTGTCGTAACCTTCCGGGGTCCATCCTCCGGTACTCCTCTTCATAGTCCGCCATGGAATAGCAGGACAAAGCCATGAGTACTCTTTAAGTACTGCAAACTAATACTAACAAGTAAAGGGGTTTTTGGATAATAGGACACTAGGCTCTAGGGTTGTTTTGCAAAAAGCCAGGTTTATCTCTACTAAGCTCCAAAGCTAGTCACAATTTTATAAATCCTAAGTGGGATCTTGTAGTTTAGGTCACAACTCTGTTGTGGTCAAGTCAAAGTCTCAACTCATTTCACAAGTCATTTTGAAAAGTCGACGGGGAACAGATGGCCACTCAATGTCCATAATCATGACGCTGCTATTCAATAGTTTGACACTCTGAGATTGTACACTTTCACCACAACATTCGATACATTAAATGAGAACAAATCCTGAATTCACCATACTCGATGCGGATAATCAATCCTAACCTTTCAATTACACTCCTAGTATAAGCACCTCTCCTGTGAGTTTGGCCTCCCAACCATGACCACCGTCATCTTGGGTCTTGCATGTGGACAATCTTCACAAGGTAGCCTCAGCTCAGACCTTGGCCGTGAGGGAACTAATACTAAGGTATATAAGTTTCCAGTCAAGCCCTACCCAATATTCGGATATTGTGGTTGTATGATAAAATTGGAATGGTATCGCATCCAGACAACCATCAGTTTTATAAAGGGCTAAGGCTCATGCCTCAACATTTTCATCACCAAAATCATCAAGTGTTTGGAAACACATGTCCAAAACATTTCAATAGAATGATCCATCATTCCAAGGTTTTTATAACCATTTTCCACCCAGTACTCCCATCTAAAGTTGATCAAGTTTTATGCTTAGCACTAGCATCTACAGTTGGGAATGGTAATAATGAGGGGTGGTAACTGGTGGAGTTTCACTAAGTCCAACATTATATCTTAGGCTGAGATCAAGGTTTTCTAGCTTAGGCCAAATTTTATGCTCTTAGGGCAAACTTGAGCACAGATGTCTAATATCTACCAAACTCTTAAGTAGACTCTAAGTAAGCTTTGATAAAGAAATAAAGTAAAAAGCTTGCCATAAAACTAGGATTGGTTTAGCAAGTTAGTATGATCACATACGCTTAAGGCATATAGTATTCATATCACAAGCATGGGTTTGTGGCAACAATAGGGTATCTTGCAAGTGTTAGCTTGCACATTCACTAGTAGTATTAGGCTTGCATAGGTATAGTATCTTGCAAGGGTTAGCTTGCATTGGTATAATATCAGCTTGCCTTGTGCAGAGCAGTGGTTGAAGTTCTCCTCGGCTTCTTCTTCGTAGTATCCTCCTTCCTCCTCGTAGTATCCTTGGTCGGTACTAGCGTCTATGAATAAATACGAGGTACACAATAACCAATCAATACTTAACTACTTGCAATCATCACACACAAGGGTCCTATAGATGATCTAGCATCATCTCTAACATTACAAGGTTAAGGATGGTTTAAGTCCTTTTATTTTAGAAAAGTAATTTCTACTCATTGAAAAACTACTTAAGATTTAATATTCTCCAAACTAAACATGGGATCATGTTGACACATGTCATCACCACATATTGTAGTCCATGGGAATGTGATTTAAAGTGGTGTCACAATTTAATAAGGTTTTACCCTTTTATTTTAATTGATTAAAGTGGCTAGAAATGCTTATGTAGCATTCTTTTATTCCTTGAACATTATTTCTGCAAGTAAACATATATATTTTTATATATTCTGAAAGGTATGGTTAAATGTGATTTTTGAGAGTTGGAATCAACTCAAAAGCTTTTATGGTTTAAATTTGAAAAATGTTTGAATGCAGAAAAGCTTCTGCCTTGTTTTTTTGCTATGGGTGATCTACAGATCCAAATGACTTGAATCCAACGGGCTTGGATTAAGCATTCACAGACCTTTCCAACAAAATTGGTTTCATCCAATTTGGTGCATCGAATCGACACTGTTGATTTTTGAAGTTGGATCTGAAGTGTGTTTGAAATTAAAAGAAAAGGTTTAATTTGAATTGCTTTGGGCTGGAAATTTAATGGGCGGCCTGCTAAGCGCATGCTCGCTGCGTAATGGGTGTCCCCACTGCCGGTGACACGGGTGGCGGCGGTATGGAACGGGTGGGTCGATCTAGTTCTAATCCAACGATCGAGGGTCATCGTCGGCGAGATAGCTCCGGCGAAACGAAACCTAGCGCGGCCAGATGGGGGTGCTGGGATCACCGGCACAGGCGAGAGTCGACAGGCGAACGACGAAGTCGACGACCGATCCTCCTGGTACCGTGGCTTCTCCCGGCCTCGCTGGCTCCCTTCTTCTCCGAGAGGCGGGCTCGTGAAATTCGGCAGTGGTGCTCGCCTTGCTCGAGGATGGTGTGCACGGTCGATTGGGGAGAGGGGAGTGAGATGGTGTGAATAAATCGTGCGGGGGTGCCTCTATTTATAGTCGGCGAGGGACCGTCGGGTGCAGGTGAGCTCGTCGGGGGCGACGTTACAGGCAGCTAATGGCATGGGCAAGGGTAGGGGACGGTGCTGTGTCTCCTGGCGATGCTCAACGACATGATCGCGAGGCATGGGGCGGTGTGGTTTGGTCTGGAACGGGCGGCGTCTTCGACGGCGGGCGGTGGTTGTACGGCACGTGGCGGCAAACGGGAGTGTCTGGCAGGGTCCTGGGTTGGTGGTCATCGTGTGTGCGCGCGGTGAGGGCGGCGCGCGGTCTGGGGACGCTGGTCGCGGGTGGTGCTCTGGCGCACGCTCGGCATGGTCTGGGCGCGGCTTGTGCGCGTGGTCCAGGGCTTGGCAATGCTCGCGGCTGGGACAGCGATGGCGGTGGACGGTGGCTGCCTCCGCACATGCTGGCTAGGCTTCTTCTTGCTCCTAGCTTGTTGTCCACATTGGGGTGACATGGGGGTGCTCGGCTGTTCACCATTAATGGCAATGGCAAGCTCACAGGGATGCTAGTGTTGGGCTAATCTTTCTAGATGAGCTACTGGTTTGTGTGTGAGCTAACTAGGGAACAAGTTAGGCTCAAAACACTGCACACTATAGTGTTTGTGGTTTTGTTTGATTTGTGTCTGCCACCTGTTTGATGAAATGGCCACATGAACTCAAGTTTTGAATTTTGAAATGAATTTTGGTGAGTTTGCTAGATTGGTTCTGGTGAGTCTGCAGATGCTTGGGTTTTGAAAGTTGAGCTTGTTTGAGTGGGTTTTGAAAAAGTGGGATCTTCCCATATGAAGAAGATTCAATTTTGAATTATCATTTAAACTATGCATTTGAAAATTTGAAAGTTTCTGGATGATCACAAAGTGGGCCTTGATACTCTGTTGTGAGTACATTCAAGGGGTGCAAAGATCCAGAAAAGTTTCTGTTAGGTTTTGAAAGTTTGAGACAGCCAAAGTAGGCATGTGAGTTAAATTGGCCAAAATGACCATTCACTTAATATATTTGTTTTGATTTACTTGTCTTTAGGAAAAGTGTGGAAAATGTTTTAGATGATGTTCTTTTCACCTAAGAAATATTTTACAAGCAATGGATCACACAAACAAGGTGGTTTTTAAAGAAATTCAAAATCCATGCATATACATATATATGCATTCATGAATTTATTTAGAAAAGTTTTTGTTAACCCTAAACTTGATGATTAGTGTTTTGATGATCTAAGTTTGATATTTTTGGGATGTTACACCGGCAGTGCTCTGTGGTCACGGGCGTCGTCGGTGTGCTAGTGCGCATGAAGGACTCGATCGTAACTGTTCTTTGGGGTTGTTCCTGGGGTCCCTTCTATAAAACTGCAGGATTTCTTTGTATTTTCCTATTTCTTTGGGGTTGTTCATGTAAAATGTACCGCCACCGTCACACCCGTAACTGTTCAAAAAAAAAATCTCTGCAGGGTCCTCGTTCTTGTCTCTACTTGAGGATCGTGTCGAAGTGTCGCTCGTGCACGAGCTGCAGGGTTTCATGACTGGGAAGTGGGAACTGGGAAGTGTTCTCGCAGAACCAAAGCGTCCAAATCCAATACGACCCTTGCAGAACCCGCCGGCACCTTTTCCCCTCATCCAGAACCCAAGACCCGGCGGCTCACTCGCCCCTTCCGGAAGCTCGAAACCTGCTGCTGCTAGGGATGACACGCGCCGCTGCAGCTAGCCTGCGTGGCCTGGTCGACATTGCATCCGCGGGCCGATGGCAGTGGCGGGTGAGCGCCTCCGTCCAGGGCCGGGGCGCGTCGCCCGGGTGGCACGGGTTCCGGGCCGTGGCCCCAGGTTCCGGGGACAGGACGACGCCTGAGTCCTCCTCATCGTCCTCGCCGGCTCCACCACAGCCGCAGCTGCGGCGCGGCGCGGCGACGGAACGCACGGTGATGCGCGGCTTGATTAGCGGCGGCTTCGAGAGGTAATTTAAGGTCTAATAATCATCTCATTCTCCTAGTGACGGGTCAATGCCAATGTGCGCCACTGGCGTGTTCGGGGAAAGCCATGCTTGATGCCCACATCTAGATGCTGACAGGTGGGCATTCAATCTGCGGTACCGTCAGGTGCTCCAGTAATAAACATCAAACCTTTTTTTTGTGAAGGGGAGATACATACCAGTTGGATAAAATGCTAGGGAATGTCCACAGTATAGTACTTATTCTGAAGTGTGTGGTCGAAAATAAGATGCAATCTATTTATGCTTCAGTACCTTCTGAAACATCTTACAGTGTAGCCTTCTTACAATCGTAGTGTTAGACTGCTAGTAGTATGTGCCATGGTATTTTATTATAAATATTACATGTTTTAAAAATCCAGACATTGTGATTAAATTTACGTTCTGGCTATTAACCTCTAGGCAGCTTCTACACACAATTCCATTTACTTCATGTGCTTGTTATCCTTCGTCATGTTAAAGGTTGACATATTATTTGTATCGATGTAATTTAAGCAATTTGTTGGCAGTGAGGATGGTAAGCTGAGCTGTGGATACTCAAGTTTTAAGGGGAGGAGACCTACTATGGAGGATCGCTATGACATAAAGTTCTCTCAAATCGAGGGACAGACAGTTAGCCTGTTTGGTGTATTTGATGGTATTGTCCTCAAACTTGCCATCATTATTTTGTGATTCCTTGTCTACCATGTTTATATTCATATAGCTTTGGTACATTAGGTCATGCAGGAGCACTTTCTGCTGAATATCTGAAGGAACATCTGCTTGACAACCTTATGAAGCATCCTCAGTTCCTGGGAGACCCAAAGCTTGCTCTGAGTAATATGTTTTTCCTTCTGTTTGGCTATACCTTTTTGTATAGCAAGGCCCTTCCCAGTGCCACATAATACTTCTCTTCTTATCACTGTTGATTACTTTTGCAGAGACAACCTTCCTGAAAACTGATGCTGATTTCTTAGAGTCGGTATCCATTCCTTATAGGCAGGACGGTTCAACAGCTTTGACTGCTGTATTGGTCGGTGATCAATTATATGTAGCAAATGTCGGCGATTCACGTGCTATTGCTATAAAAGGTGGCAAGGGTAATATATTTTTATCCTGTTGCTTTTTTAGTGAACATCCTTCTTTCTGATATTCAGTACCACAAACAGATACCAATGCTTAGTATACCCTTGAAACCCTTCATCCATTGGCTAGCATATCCTTGTCCTGTGGTTAGTTGTAGATTTAAACTTGCTTACTTTAAAAGGCGACAAAGGCAATATTCTTCTTATCATGTTGTTTTGTTAGTAAACATCCTTCTTTCTGTTATCCAGTACGACTGATAGCTACTAATGCTTAGTATACCCTGAAACTTTCTGTCATTTAGCGGATAACATATCCTTGCACTGTAGTTCATATTAGTTTCAAAGTTCAAACTTGCTTAAATTATATTTTCTAGAGATTTGGCATGTGTCTTTGGAGTCTCAGTTATCAAAGGAGTGATTTATTTATTTTTACTGTTGGTAAGGAATGAAACTTTGTCCACCTCAGATTTCTTAATTCATTCATACGTGCATACTTTGTTATGTTGCTATATTGTACAAACTGTGAACACTAATTATTCTCTGGCTTCTTCTTACCCGTGGAGGATATGACAAGACATGTTTATTCCTATATTTCTAGCTATACCACTCTCAGATGACCATAAACCTAACAGAAAAGATGAGCAAATGAGAATTGAGAATGCTGGAGGTAGAGTTAGTTATGATGGTAAGACCTTTTAATCCTTATAACAATTTTTTATATTACCCAGTTTCAGCTTAATTGAATGTGGAAGCTAGAAAAGATCAAGTTTATTACCTCAACCTCAAGGCAATTAATTTTATTGAGGTGTCAACAGGGAGCTTTAAGCCACCTGAACTTGTTCTTTATTGTCTGAAGTTTAAAGATGGGTACATTACACAACTAATTATGTGCATGTCTAACACCACATGTTTCTTCAATGGTTTTTTAGAAGCACTGTATAATTATTGTTTGTTCTTCTGTTTTTATATGAGCTCTTCTGCAGGTTTTACTTGGAGGGTTGATGGAATTCTGGCAATGTCCCGTGCATTTGGCAATCGTGGATTAAAGAAATATGTGATAGCAGAACCTGACATTCAGGTATCTAATTTATCTTTAGTTATGCATTAATTCCTAGTCCCTTAAAATTTAGTTAGTTCAGTACTTCAGTGTTCATCAAGGAAGAAACTTGTTTTGTCATGCTGTTTTTGTTTTTTACTGACTGATCTTGAAATCTTGTTGAGAAAATGTTGGGATGCTTGCACCTTTAATCACCTGTGATCTGGACCATTGCAGCCGAGTGAAGCAGTTGAAATTTTATAGTTATCCTGTAAATATGTTGACTGATGTTAGTGAGCTCGATGGTAGTAGATTCTTATTGCAACCTGAACTCCAATCCTGAAGTTACAACTTAAATTTGGGTATCAATATTTCTCTTACAACTGGAAGAGCACTTGAGCCTATGGCAGTCTACCATAGGAGCTTATTTCAGTGATAAGATATGTTCTTGTGATGTTATTTTGAGGCAGTGTTCTTTTGTGGAGTGTTTTTCTTTTTCTCCTTATTTTTTGGGATTTTGGGAGGTGGGACCGTGGGAAGGGCTACATTAATTTTGTATGTGATTGAACACTTTTTCCTGGTATTTTAAGCAATGTTAAGGATATCGCTTATCGGTAATTTATCGGCCATCTGAAAATTGGCGATTTTTCAGCGTATCGATAAATTGGAAAATCGGACGATAAATCAGAAAATCAGCATATCGGCCACCCTCGAGTAGCGATAAATCGAACGATTAATCGGCATATCGGCCGATTTTTTGAACAGTGATTTTAAGTGGGTAGTTAAAGAGGTGTCGGATGAAACGAAGATTGGAGGTTAAGCTCTGCTGTGGTAATAACAGATGATACTGCCTTGATTAGCTAATGGGGCATGTTGAAAATACTTTTTTTGGGTGTAACTATCATAGAGGCTGCTTGGCAAGCCTTCAGGATTTTGCTATTGCTGTAGTTGTTTTTCTGGAGAGGTATGTCAGCATGTAGATATGCAGATTACTTAAGAATAAGGATATCAAACACTGTCACAATATTCTTATATCTTTTAACAGTGAAGTGACTATGATATTTGTCATATGATACAGTTTATTTTAATAAGAAAGCTTAATTGTGAAAAGAGGACAAAATGCCTCAAGCAGTTAACACAACTTCACTGGAAGTGGTGTGTTCTGAAGTTCATTTAGATTCTCGAACTTCTGAATGCAGGAACCTTTAGTAATGTTCTGCTGTTAACACAACTTCAATGAAGGTCTTTCTGTTGGAAAAGCATGTTAAGAGTCACTTGCTGAATCTTTAGTAATGTTCTACTGTCAAAATTGCAGGAAGCAGAGGTCAACGATGATTTGGAATACCTGGTTCTTGCTACAGATGGTCTTTGGGATGTTGTGCAAAATGAGGTATCTATTTTGACACACACATGGATTAGATATGGTGAACACGGTCTTTCGTATCATCTATACATTCCTTTTGGTCTAATCAGTGTTTTATGTCTTTTACCAACAAGGATATTATTTCACTTGTGAGAGCAACAGACGGGACTGAGGCAGCGGCTTTGAAACTGACGGAATTGGCCTACTCTCGGCACAGTTCAGATAACATCACATGCATCGTGGTGCAAATTCACCATTGAAAACCTAGGATAAATATACCTGACAGATGTTGATGGTACTGAAATTTTGTTACAGTAATAATTTTGAGATCTAAAGTTTTGTTATCATGATATCATAAATCTATAGTCGACTGTCAAGGCTGAATATTTGAACCATGATATCATAAATACCATGATATAGTAGCTTATAAAAAATCAGATCAACAAGCTCATTGCACAAATATGAATAGTTAACCACATGTAAAGTTGGCAAATAATTTTTTTTATCTTGATGCCACGCGATTTTCCTTTCCAGTTCCAACCAGTGAAGATCATATAACATGTTTTAATCTTAGATGTGAAATAGTGTTCTTTTTTTTTGCGGATCAATAACTTTCGTTAATCAATCATCGGCTTACAATCGTTCGGTAAACATTGAGCTAAAAAGACGGGAATATAGTTAATCCAGAGACATCTTCGTCTAATAGCAGATGCTTGCTTAGCACACAGATGTGCCCCTTTATTCGCTTCCTGCCCAATGAACCTCAGATGGAATGATTCCATATTGTTTATCAAATCTTCCACTTCACGGAGAATCGATGCGATCTTGGACCTTCCACCAGCTCGATCTTGCCACAGCTTGACAACGCTACTTGCATCTGTTTCGACCTCCACACGGGAGAGGCCTAGATCACAAGGAAGCCTGACTCCATGAATCGTCAACGTATCCATAGTCAAAACATGAGTAAATGGCATCGGCATGTGCAGATAAGTCACACTTGTAAAATAAACAAATTGGTCACACTACTTATCAAACGCCTGTATCGTGGGTCACAAATAGGTCAACCGGACGGTTTTTGACAAAAAAAACAACACGTTTCTCAGTGAGCATCTCAAGGTAGTTAATATCTTGAAGACCCTCCTAGTATTGCCAAATATTTTTAGATAGGGTTTAGATCAATTTTGCATCTGGTTGGGTTTAACCAGGTCGCTAGATTGACAATTGGCTAGTTAGAATACAAGTTCATGTCAACATATATATATGGTCAAGTAGCCAATTGTTGTTATATACAAATTACAATTTTAAATTGGAAATTAACTAGCCAATTGTCGGTTCAGAGACATAGGTAGCGTTAAATCCAACCAGATGCAAAATTGATTTAAATTAGATCTAAAAATATTTAGCAATACTATATTGACTATCTTATCCTCAACGTGAGACGCACCTGTGTTTTTTTTTGTCAAAAACCGGCGGCTGGTTGACCTGTTTGTGACATGCTGTGCATGTGTTTAACAAGTAATATGACCGGTTTATCTATTTTACAAAAAGTATGACTTATCTATACATACGTGATAAGTTGTATGACCCCAGTTGCTATTTACTCGTCAAAACATTAGCTGCATGACCATACCAGATTGAATGTCCGCTCAATAAGTGACCAGTATGATCACCTAGAGTTAGGCCAGTGGTTCCTTCGCCCGATTTCACCGAATATCCTGCATCGACATTGAGTTTGGCAACTCCTTCCACCGGTGGCATCCATTTCGGAACTAGCTTAGGAACTTGTTTAGAATTCGATTTTCCAATAATCGATAGATCCATGGCAATCGCAGCTGTCCACTTGACTGATTCATTTACTGTCCTTGAGTGTTTACCATGGTTTCTAGCATTCCTCTCTGACCATACAGCCCAAGCACCACAAAGAATAATAGCTGCACTCCTCGCATCCACCTTGACACTATCGATTACTCCCTCCGTTTTAAAATATAAGATGTTTTAGATTTGTGAAGAGAATGTATCTAGACTTGTTTTAGTGCGTAGATTCACTCCAAACATGAGTGAACCTATATACTAAAAATAGTCTAGATACATCTGCTTCACAAAGCTAAAACATCTTATATTTTGAAACGGAGGGAGTATATCAGTAGACCAGGTTAACGGATGGAGCTTAGGAATCTTTACCCCGGTCACAACCTTGATCTCTTGCCAAAATAATTTAGCTCACGTACATTCAAACAAGGCATGCCTAATAGTTTCATCACTTTCACAGGCTTGACACGAGTGTCAACACCCGGATTTTTAATCCCAGATGCCTGTTATGCCATACATCGCAATCCCAAGATTATCATTTTTGCGAGACATAATAAATTGGATATCACAGTACATCATCCATTACAAATCTTACATAAGGTATTACAACAAATAAGGATCACATGATCCAGTCTTAATACAATTCAAGCAGCAGAATAACGTAATAATAACGATAGCGTGGCGAAGCTCCATCTTCATGGTCACAGGCAATGCTGACGATGAGAGATGATCCTAGTGGTCGTAACCTTCCTGCTGTCCGTCTTCCTGATCTGATAGTCCTCTTCATAGTCTGACCACGGAAATAGCCAGGGGCAAAGCCATGAGTACTCTTTAAGTACTCGCAAACTAATACTAACAATTAAGGTGGTTTTGAATAGGTAGTACTAGGCTCTAGGGTTGTTTTGCACAAAGCCAGATTTACCTCTACTGAGTTCAGAAGCAAAGAAAGCTAGTTGAAAGTTTTATAACACCTAAGTGGGAACTTGAATTTCATGTTACAACTTTGTTGTGATCAAGTCAAAGTCATAAATCATTTCACAAGTCATTTTGAAAACATCTGACAACGGAATAGTATGGCCACTTCAACTGTCCATAATCGCGGACGCGGCTATTTGAATAGTTTGACACTCTTCAAAGATTGTACATTTTCACCACAACATTCGATACATCCGTCAGGAACAATCCTGAATTCACCATACTCAGTATGCGGATAATCAATCCTAACCTTTCCATTACACGTCCTAGTATAGGCACCTCTCCTGTGAGTTTGGACTCCCAACCATGACCAACTGTCATCTTGGGTAATGCACAGGTGGACAATCTTCACAAGGTAGCCTCAGCTCAGACCTTGGCCGCAAGGGAACCCATACTAAGGTATATAAATTTCCAGTCAAGCCCTACACAATTTTCGGGTATTGTGGTTGTACGGTAAAATTGGAATGGTATCGCATCCAGACAACCATCAGTTTTATAAAGGGCTAAGGCTCATGCCTCAACATTTTCATCATCAAAATCATATGGTGTTCAAGAACACAGGTCAAAACATTTCAGTAGAATGACTCATCATTCTAAGGTTTTCATAACCATTTTCACCAAGTATTCCCATCTAAAGTTGATAAATTTTTATGCTTAGCACTAGCATCTACAAGTGGAGGTAAAGACTAAAGAGGGGTAATAAATAAGTGTATCTTATCTAAGTAAATCTCATGCCTCAGGATGACATTAAGATTATCTAACTTAGGCCAAATTTTATACTCTTTATGCTACCTTCAGTTATCTTTCTAGAATCTATAAGTCACTATGTAAACTCTAAGAGAAAGCTTTGATAAAGAAAATAAAGTATTAAGCTTGCGGGTAAAACTAGGATTGGGTATCAAGTGGTGTAAGCTTGCTAAGTCAATAGCTTGCTAAATTTCAAGTGTTAGCTTGCTAATTCAGCTAGTAGTATTAGGCTTGCAAGTATTAGCTTGCTAAGATATCAGTATAAGCTTGCCTTGCGCAGAGTAGTGGTCGAAGTTCTCCTCGGCTTCTTCCTCGTAGTATCCTCCTTCCTCCTCGTATCCTTGGTCGGTACTAGCGTCTATAAATAAATACGAGGTACACAATCACCAAACAATACTTAACTATTTCTAATCATCACACGAAGGTGCACTCTAGATGATCTATCATCATCACTAACATTACAAGATTAAAGCATTTGTCCCATTTATTTCATTTGAGAAAAGTAATTTCTACTCATTGAAAAACTACTTAAGATTTAATATTCTCCAACTCAAACATGGGATCATGTTGACACATATCATCACCACATATTTCAGTACATGGGAATGTGATTTAAAGTGGTGTCACAATTTAATAAGGTTTAATCTTTTTATTTTAATTAAATAAAATGACTAGAAATGCCTATGGGGCATTCTTTTACTTGAACATTATCTCTGCAAGTAAACCCATATGTTTTTACATATTCTGAAAGGTATGATCAAATGTGGTTTTTGAGAGTTGGAATCAACTAAAAAACCTCTTATGGTTGAATTTAAAAAAATGTTTGAATGCAGAAAAGCTTCTGCCTTGTTATTTTTACCATGGTTGATCTATACCTCCAAATGGTTTGAATCCAACGGGCTTAGATTAAGCATTTCAGTACCTTTCTAAACAAATTAGTTTCATGCATTTTGGTTCAGTGAATCGAGCTGGGTTGATTTTTGAATCTATGTACAGAACTGTGTTTGAAATTAAATGAATAAAACTAAATTTGAATTGTTGGGTCGCGCGGGAGGTTTTACTTGGCGGCCCATCACTACGCATTAGCTGGCTGGTTAAGTGGATGTCCCCACGCAGCGTCGGAGACAGGGAGGCGGCGATGCAGGGCAATGTAGACCGTGGGATCTAGTTCTAATCGAACGTCTCTGGTTCATCGTCCACGTCAGGCAGCGCCGGCGAGACAGAACCCTAGTGCGGAAGGTGGGGGTCGTGGGAGGCTCACCGGGGCTCAGGCGATGGTCGGCGCCAGGGGCGATTGACGAAGTCGACGACGGCGGTTCTCCTGGTACCGGCAGCTTCTCCTAGGGTGGCTCCAATCGACAGCGCCTCTCCTCCTCTGCAGCGGCGAACTCTGGTGAAATTCCGGCCACCTGGTGCTCGCATTGCTCCGAGAGTGAGGTGGGGTGGTTCTGAGGGAGAGGGGAGTGAACTAGTGTGAAGAAAACGAGTGGTGGAGGCCTATATTTATAGTGGCTGAAGGGGACCGACGGGCGCGGGCTGAGCTCGTCGTGGTCGACGCTACAGAGTGCTACTAGCATGGGCGACGGTAGGGGCGGTGCTGTGCTCCCTGGCGAATCTCCATGGCGTGGTGGCGAGACGTGGGGCGATGCTGATCGGTCGGAACGCGTCGATGCTCTGGGTGGGTCAGACGGCGATTTTAATGGCGCACATCATGCATGGTCCGCGCGGCGGCAAACGGGCATGTCTGCGGGGTTGCTGGGGCGGTGGTGATCACGCACGCATGCGGCGAGGGCAGCGCGCGACCTGTGGGTGTTGGTCGAGGGTGGCGCACTGGCGTGCTCTCGGCTCGCACATAGAGAGGTTTGGCATGGGCTTGTCGTGTGGTCCAGGGGCTGGAAGTGCTTGGGGCTGGGACCGGGAGTGGCGGTGGATGGTGGACTGCCTGCTAGACATGCTTGCTAGGCTTGGTGCTGCTCCTAGCTTGTTGTTGACAATGGGGTGGCAAGGTGAGGCTCGACATGCTTGCTATTAATGGCATGGTCTGGTTTACAGTGAGCTAGAGGGGTTAAACAAGTTAGATGGTCTACTGAGGGTGTAGAGTGAGCTAGATAGGAAACAAGTTAGGCCAAAATTACTGCACACTATAGTGTTTGATGTTTGTTTGATTTGTATCTGCAAGGTGTTTGATAAAATGGCCGCAAGAACTTTGAATTTGAATTTTGGATTCAAACTTGGTGGGTCTGCTAGGCACATACTGGGGAGTATATGGTTAGTTGGATTAGTCAAGGGGCACTGGTTTGGTTGGGTTTTAAAAATGGGTGATCTTCACATATGATAAATATTCAATTTTGAATTGTGATTTGAATGAGGTTGCCAAATGTTTCTGTAAGTTTGAAAGGTGGGCTTTGATTCACTTTTACTTGTTCTAGCAAGGGGTGAAAAGAATTGGGAAAGTTTCTGTTTGAAATCTTGGACTAAAAACACTCAAAGTGACCTAGTGAGCAAGATTGGCAAAAATGACCATTTGCTTTATTTGATTTGTTTTTGATTTTCTCTTGATTTGTTTCTGCATGGAAATGTTTTATATGATGTGATTTTCCTCTTTAAACCATTTCTTGCTATTTAGGTTAATCACACAAGTTTATTCATGCATTTATCAAATCATCTCATTCACACATGCATTCATATGATTTTAATTAATCAAAGTTTTTTTAACCCTAATTTTAGTGATTAGAGTTTGATGATCATTGTTTTATATTTTTGGGATGTTACAAACCTTCCCCTCTTAAACAAATTCTCATCCCGAGATTTGAAAAATAAGGAAAAAGATTACCTAGGATTTAAAGAGATCGGGAAACTTCGTCCTGATGTGATCTTCGTGCTCCTAGGTAGCTTCTTCTTCAGTGTGGTTGCTCCACTGAATCTTGAGAAACTTGATGCTTCTGGTCCTGGTGGTTCTGAAAGCTTCTTCCAAAATACGGATGGGTACTTCAGGATAGGTCAGGTCATTGTTGATCTCTATGGTCCGGTGATCAATGTTCTTGAAAACTTTGGTCTTCTCCGAAACTTCAAGGAATTTGCGAAGTAACAATATATGGAACACATTGTGCACTGCGGACATTTCCTCTGGCAGTTCCAATTGATATGATACTTCTCCTCGACGATTCAGAATCTTGAAGGGTCCAATATATCCGGGCTAACTTTCCTTTGAGCTGAAAATGCTGCATTCCCTTCAAATGCGACACTTTGAGATACACGAAATCTCCGATATTGAAAGCGAGGTCTCGACGTCTCTTGTCGGTGTAACTCTTCTGTCTTGACTGGGCGGTCTTGAGGTGCTCACGAATCTTGTTGACTTTCTCTTTTGCTTCTCATAGGATGTCGGGTCCGAAAATCTGACTCTCTCCTACTTCCAACCAATTCAAAGGGGTGCGACACTTCCTTCCATACATGAATTCAAATGGGACCATTTGCAAACTAGCTTGGTAACTGTTATTGTATGAAAATTCTGCGAAAGGCAGACAGTCTTCCCATTTAGATCCATACTCCAGCACACATGCTCTCAACATATCTTCAAGTATTTGATTTACTCGATCCGTTTGTCCATCGGTCTGAGGGTGATACGCAGTGCTGAAATCTAGTCGGGTTCCTAAACCTTCTTGGACTTCCTTCCAGAATCTCGAGGTAAACTGAGTTCCTCAATCCGATACAATGTTCTTGGGGACTCCATGCAAACTGACAATTCTAGATATGTACAATTCTGCTAGCTTCAAACTCTGGTATGTGGTCTTGACTGGTAAGAAATGGGCGACTTTGGACAATCTGTCCACTATGACCCAGATAGAGTCATTTCCCCTACTCAAAGTAGGCAATCCGGTGATAAAATCCATTCCAACAGAATCCCATTTCCATTCCGGAATCTATAGCGGTTGCAACAGTCTTGCGGGTCTTTGATGTCCCGCCTTGACTCTCTGAAAGATATCACACTTGGCGATATAGCTTCCGATTTCTCTCTTCATCTTATGCCACCAAAATTGTTCCTTCAAATCCTGATACATCTTCGTTCCTCCGGGGTGGATAGAATAAAGAGTATCATTGTCACATCCCAAGATTTTCCAAATCTTGTAATGTGAAAAATAAATGAATAAAATAAAACTTTGTTTGATTTTCAGGGCCAGAAGAAACTTTTTGAATCCAATTGGAAGTCTTCAAACCAATTTGGATCAAATAAAATCCTAAAGGGATTTAAAGAGTTAAACATTTGATAAAGGAAAATAAAATATTTTGGAGTTACTATTTTTGAATCTTTTAAATAAAAGGATTTGGTTTTCAAATGAAATAGAAGTTTTATAAATAAGGATTATTTTATAAAGCCAAATTAAACTTTGGGCAAGCTTTTTGGAATAAAATATTTCTATTTGATAAAAATAGTAAAGGTTTATTTAAATAAAGTAATAAGGATTTAATATCCATGTTTTATTAATAAAGGTTTTGCTATTTCCAAAACATCAAAACTTATTTATTTATTTAAAATAAGTTTTCCAAGTATTTTATATTCCCAAATAGAACCTACTGATTTGGTTTTGAAAATAATTAGATTTCAAAAGGATTATTTAATTAAAACAAATCCTATTTTATTTTAATAACAATGGTCTATTTATTTAATTAATAATGGACCCTAGAACAAAATTATTATTTTGGTTTTGGAATTTTGGTTTATGTTACTGAACAGAACCAAATTCAAAGTTACAAAGTTTGGTGATTGTTTGAATTGATTTGAATGTTGGTTTGTTTGTTTGAAATTCAAAAACAGAAATTAGATTCAGGAAAAGAAAAGGTTTCAGAATAGGAAAAAAATTAAAGTTTTGGTCGACCCAACCCAGCAGCCCAACAAGGCCCAGAAACAGCCCAGCCCCCCTTCCCCGAAGAAAACGTTTCACACCCAGATTCTAACCCGCTGAGCCAATGACTGGTGGCCCTCTTCTTCCTCATTTTCCCACTGACCAACCGACCCCACGCAGCCAGCTCACTCCTCTTCTTCCTCGCGACGACCATGCCGGACGTTTCTGCCAGTGATTCAGCGGCTTCAATTCGCAGTAATGCCGCACTTTAACCTTGCTGCGACGACGGCCTATTAATCGCCAGCACCTCCTCTCCATTCCCCCACACACGCCACTCCCTCTCTGCCCCGAGGCTGCCTCAATTTAGCTCGCCCTCCCACTGCTCCGACGAGCTTTCTCCTCCAATTCCGACCCGTACTCGCCACCCCGTGTCTCCCCGAGAACACGAGCAGACTCCCCACTCCCAGACGATTCTCCCAGTACCCTTCGTTCAACCGCGGGCGCCCCAGAGCGTCACCTTCGACAAGCTCTGACCTCGCCGCCGCGTCTTTCTTCAACTCCGGCAAGTACCCGTGTAGTTCTGATCGCCGCGCTTTCTCAGTCACGCCCCACATTCGCCTCACTCACCGTGATCGCCACACCCTCGGTTTGCCTCCGCATGATCTACGCTGTCGCCTTCGACGCCGGGATGAACCACCCGACGCCGACGATGTCTCCGACGAGCAATCGCCACCGTTCCCGTGCACCCCCTGCCACGTCGACCACACGTTGAGCATCACCACGTCCTCGTGATTCTGGTGAGCATCCTCCCCTCTCTTCTAGCGTCCTGTTTCACCAGCACCGCCGCCGTCTGACCTCGCCGCCGCCAGCAACCGTCGCTGTGCCGCCAGAGTTTGGTCAATGCGATAATAGCCGTAGGATCTGGATCGAACGAACTAGATAGATCACTTAAACGCCGAAGGGGTACGCTTTCAGAACCGCACGATCTATTTAGATCCAACGCGCCGCAGAGCCGATCCGGCCGAACCGGTACCAGCCAGTAGTGTTGCGACGCGTGGTCAGTTCTGTTTAAAACAGAATTTGAAAAACAGATTTGAGTTGCAATTTGAAAACCCCATAACTTTTGATCCACACGTCCAAAAATTACAAACTTTATACCGTTGGAATCAGTGGAACAAGCCCTAGCCAACCATGCCATTTGTTTAGCAAATAGTATCTGTTAGATTGTTTGTTTTTGCAGAATCATTTGAATGCTTGTTTAGATTAGAAAAATGATTCAAAAATGTTTTTGAGGTTAAAACCTTTGCAAATTGGTTTGTTGTGAACTTACTGACCCTAGGAACCAACCCATGGTTTTGAAAATGAATTTGGTGAAATTTAGGATGGATTAATTGATTTGGCCCATTTCTAGCCAATTAAAAATAGTGGTTTTGTTATGAAAATGTTTTTGGAGTAAAAACTTTGGGAAAATGTTTTGAAACAAACCTACTGACCCTAAAACACCAAGTTTTGAGAATTAGCAACTCATTTGGTGAAAGACTTAAGAGTTTTGATTTGATAAAAATCTTTTCCACCACATAAAATAATGAATGGATTTAAAAAAAATGGTTTTTGGACAAAACCCTTTTGCAAATGACTTTGCCACTTTGGAAAATGACCACCTTGAACCTTACAAAGTTTAGAAGCCTAGTGGAGACCATCTTTGAAATTAGAACCATCTCTTGCATGCTTACATGCATGACTTAGATCCCATTGTTTAAGTGTGTGAAATGTTTGATTGATTTTTGGAATGCTAGTTGATTTGGTGTTTGCTTGATTGATTGTAGTGAAATTAGCAAAGTGTGAGACTAGCAAGATCAAGGAGTGAACCATCATTCCCTACCAAAAAGGCAAGTGACACTATCATCTAAAAGTCCTACTATTTTCATTATACTTAGTGGATTTTGAAACATGCATGAAAAGAATTTTTATACTTATGCTATGCTAAATCCTAATAGGATACCCTATACATTCCTTAGTGAAAACAATGTAGTTGTTACATGCTTAGCCATGCTATATTTTGAAAAGAGATACATGTTGAGATTTTTATGAAGTTGAGAAAAGGACTTGTGGTTTTATATAATAAAACAAGGACTCAATGAACCACCTGGGTGGCCAAGGATACTTTGAGTTTTGGAGAAGGTGGCAACAAAAGGAACCATGTCAATGGTAATCTCTTTGTGTTGTGCTCCAAAGGAAACCACCCAGGAAACTTAGAGATTGAACATGTTTCTCCAATTGTGGCTTTCATGTGCAACCACATGCTATTATGGCTCTGGCTTAGTCAACTACATTGGGAAGACCCATGCATTGTCTCCAAGCTACTGGACATGAGGACCTGGAATCCTACATGGGTACTTGAAGACAAGCTAGCAATGGTGTGTGGGAGGACCCTCTGGAAAGACTTTGTCACATTCTCAATCTGCCAGTACTCCATCTTGGTGAGCACTAATCCAGTGGCCACTGGTGGCAAAAGGATGGGATTGTGACATGTGGGTAAAGTGTACTCCTTCTACAGAAGATAATAAAATCTAAGTACTTAGCCGTGTCCCCGGTTATGGACAATACTGAGCAACTAAAGTTTGAAGCTATGGGAGATCTCGACATTCTAATTTCTAAAAGAAAACTTTTAAAGACTTGATGCACTTGGGGTTACCAAGGAGCTCAAGAGTGATAAAACTTGATGTACTTGGGGTTACCAAGGAACTCAAGAGATTTTGATGAAAACATGAACACTTGGGGTTACCAAAGAACTCATGAGATTTTGACAAAACTTGAAACACTTGGGGTTACCAAGTAGCTCAAGGGATTTTTGACAAGGACTTGAACACTTGGGGTTACCAAGGAGTTCAAGGTATTTGTTAAAGAGATTTGACAAAGGACCAAAACTATTTTGAAAAGATAGGATAAATTATTGCTTTATGCAAATGAGCCCAAAACTCTACTTAGCCAAATATGCATGTAATGATAGGATCCACTCATATTCTACATAGTAGTGAAACTTGCCAATACAATTCAAATGTATTGACCCTTGTGGCTGTAACTTGTAATGTTGCAGGTTTGATTGATTTTAGTGAAGATTGATTGATTAGGATTACAAAGTCTACAACCAACATCTGCCTATGGCACTTTGAAGATGAAGGACCCCATGACTATAGTTATTCCGATGCAATGTAATGTAATAGCCAAATGAGCTATGTAAGATGTAATAAAATTATGTTATTCCTGGTTATAAAGTTACATTATGACCTTTGCTTCTTGATATTACATCTTAACTGTGGATGCTAGCTATTGATCCAGGGACTAGCATTGTAAACACAGGGGACTCCACCTTATATTGTTTAAAGGTTGGGACACTCCCTCTACAGATGGTATCAGAGCATTGTGTTGCCTGTAGGATTGTAACCCTAGGATTGGACAAAATCCCTTAGAAAATAGGAGTTGTATTTTTTCCAATACTTATTTACAAACAATCTTGTAAAACTCTTCCCTTAACCATTTTGGTTTCAACTCTATATCTCTTCTATTTTCAACTTGATGGAAAAACCTGCCCCATGGCCAAAGACTACACCATGTGCAAAGGACTTCTTCAACTTCTTCAACTCTAATGACTTCAACATCTTCAGCATATTCACCAAGGACTTCCAACTTGGATGACACTAAGGACTACAAGTGAGACAAGGAAATCTTGCTCAAGATTTAGAGACTAAGGGAATGCAAAAGTTAGAAGGAGCCTACATCATTTGAAGTATTGCAACCAAGAGTTTTTCTCAAGGAAACCATGATCTCATACAAGAAGAATCAGGAAGGAAGGAAAGATCACAAGTGAACCCTATAGATGTACCACCATATTTTAGTTAAGACAAACACACCAACTTATGTGGTGTAACCAAAAATATTTTGTTGCCTAAGTATGTGCTTGAACTTTGTTGTTTGAGTGAAAAGTTGTTTGGGAATGCTTGCACATTGCTTGTGGGAATTGTGATGGGTGTAATTAGAATTGATTCCTTAGAAATATCTTGCCTATTCTAATCCTCCTTCAACCCAAACAGATGACTACTCCAAGAGATTCCAACATCAAGGTTGATGACACCAACACCAACCAAGAGGACAGCATGAAAGAGCTCATAGCAACCCAAAACCAGTTGAACCAAGTGACAGCTCAATTCATAGCCAACACTAGTGGAGAAGATCCAACCCTGCAAGGATTTTTGGAAACTCAAGGACAATTGATGCTTAAGGTGACTGATCAAATGATCAAAATGGAAGAAAGCTATCCCAAAAGAGTTTGCGACAACAAGGATGACAGAAACATTATTCTAGATGGAGCCCCAGCTTGCATTATTTGTGGAGACAAGGATCATACTTCCAAGGAGCATGGAGATCGATGCCCCAACTGTGAAGAGAAACATCCTGTTGGACAATGTCCCACTTCTCAAGCTACTTGCTACCTATGTGAAGGAAACAACCATGTTCCTATCCAATGCCCCATCTATTCCATTGTTGAACAAAGGAAACAAGGTGGAGTGCAAGGATCCAAGTCTACCTTAACTCCAAACAAAACAACCCAATTCAAAGGACCAAAGAGACCCAAGAAGCAAAAGATAGACAAAAGCCATGTGCAATGTCATAAGTGTAAGGAAATGGGACACTATTCCGGTGAATGCCCAAAGAACCAGAAGAATAAAGAGATTGGCCAAGTGGTGTGCAACAATTGCAAAGAGCTAGGCCATTATGTAGCAATTTGTCCAGAAGAGCCACGTAAAGAACTCAAGGACATCCATTGTTTCAATTGCAAGAATCCAGGACATTATGCAAGCAACTGTCCAGAAAAGATGAAGAACAAGTTGAACAAGCCTATGGAGAAACTCAACCTTGGCCCATGAGTCAAGTATGGAGACAAAGGACACAATGCAAATGTTTGCTTAGAGAAGTTTCCCAGGATCCCAAGAAGGCCAATATGTAATTTTTGTTTGAAAATTTTTAAGGGTGGTAGTACCCTAGTTGTTTTGAGCCTACTTGTAACCCTAGCCTTCCCAAATCTCGAGACGAGATTTATTTTAAGGGTGGTAGCCTGTCACATCCCAAGATTTTCCAAATCTTGTAATGTGAAAAATAAATGAATAAAATAAAACTTTGTTTGATTTTCAGGGCCAGAAGAAACTTTTTGAATCCAATTGGAAGTCTTCAAACCAATTTGGATCAAATAAAATCCTAAAGGGATTTAAAGAGTTAAACATTTGATAAAGGAAAATAAAATATTTTGGAGTTACTATTTTTGAATCTTTTAAATAAAAGGATTTAGTTTTCAAATGAAATAGAAGTTTTATAAATAAGGATTATTTTATAAAGCCAAATTAAACTTTGGCCAAGATTTTTGGAATAAAATATTTCTATTTGATAAAAATAGTAAAGATTTATTTAAATAAAGTAATAAGGATTTAATATCCAAGTTTTATTCATAAAGGTTTTGCTATTTCCAAAACATCAAAACTTATTTATTTATTTAAAATAAGTTTTCCAAGTATTTTATATTCCCAAATAGAACCTACTGATTTGGTTTTGAAAATAATTAGATTTCAAAAGGATTATTTAATTAAAACAAATCCTATTTTATTTTAATAACAATGGTCTATTTATTTAATTAATAATGGACCCTAGAACAAAATTATTATTTTGGTTTTGGAATTTTGGTTTATGTTACTGAACAGAACCAAATTCAAAGTTACAAAGTTTGGTGATTATTTGAATTGATTTGAATGTTGGTTTGTTTGTTTGAAATTCAAAAACAGAAATTAGATTCAGAAAAAGAAAAGGTTTCAGAATAGGAAAAAAAATAAAGTTTTGGTCGACCCAACCCAGTAGCCCAACAAGGCCCAGAAACAGCCCAGCTCCCCTTCCCCGAAGAAAACGTTTCACACCCAGATTCTAACCTGCTGAGCCAATGACTGGTGGCCCACTTCTTCCTCCTTTTCCCACTGACCAACCGACCCCACGCAGCCAGCTCACTCCTCTTCTTCCTCGCGACGACCACGCCGGCCGTTTCTGCTAGTGATTCCGTGGCTTCAATTCGCAGTAATACCGCACTTTAACCTCGCTGCGACCACGGCCTATTAATCGCCAGCGCCTCCTCTCCATTCCCCCTCACACGCCACTCCCTCTCTGCCCCGAGGCTGCCTCAATTTGAGCTCGCCCTCCCACTGCTCCGACGAGCTTTCTCCTCCAATTCCGACCCGTACTCGCCACCCCGTGTCTCCCCGAGCACACGAGCAGACTCCCCACTCCCAGACGATTCTCCCAGTACCCTCCGTTCAACCACGGGCGCCCCAGAGCGTCACCTTCGACAAGCTCTGACCTCGCCGCCGCGTCTTTCTTCAACTCCGGCAAGTACCCAGGTAGTTACAGATCGCCCCGCGCTTTCTCAGTCACGCTCCCACATTCGCCTCACTCACCTGCATCTGACCACACCCTCGGTTTGCCTCCGCATGATCTACAGCGTCGCCTTCGACCGCGGACAGAACCACCCGACGCCGACGACGTCTCCGACGAGCAATCGCCACCGTTCCCGTGCACCCCCTGCCACGTCGACCACACGTTGAGCATCACCACGTCCTCGCGATTCTGGTGAGCATCCTCCCCTCTCTTCTAGCGTCCTATTTCACCAGCGCCATCGCCGTCTGACCTCGCCGCCGCCAGCAACCGTCGCTGTGTCGCCAGAGTTTGGTCAATGCGATAATAGCCGTAGGATCTGGATCGAACGAACTAGATAGATCACTTAAACGCCGAAGGGGTACGCTTTCAGAACTGCACGATCTATTTAGATCCAACGCGCCGCAGAGCCGATCGGACCGAACCGGTACCAGCCAGTAGCGTTGCGACGCGTGGCCAGTTCTGTTTAAAACAGAATTTGAAAAACAGATTTGAGTTGCAATTTGAAAACCCCATAACTTTTGATCCACACATCCAAAAATTACAAACTTTATACCGTTGGAATCAGTGGAACAAGCCCAAGCCAAACATGCCATTTTTTTAGCAAATAGTATCTGTTAGATTGTTTGTTTTTGCAGAATCATTTGAATGCTTGTTTAGATTAGAAAAATGATTCAAAAATGTTTCTGAGGTTAAAACCTTTGCAAATTGGTTTGTTGTGAACTTACTGACCCTAGGAACCAACCCATGGTTTTGAAAATGAATTTGGTGTAATTTAGGATGGATTAATTGATTTGGCCCATTTCTAGCCAATTAAAAATAGTGGTTTTGTTATGAAAATGGTTTTGGAGTAAAAACTTTGGGAAAATGTTTTGAAACAAACCTACTGACCCTAAAACACCAAGTTTTGAGAATTAGCAACTCATTTGGTGAAAGACTTAAGAGTTTTGATTTGATAAAAATCTTTTCCACCACATAAAATAATGAATGGATTTTAAAAAAATGGTTTTTGGACAAAACCCTTTTGCAAATGACTTTGCCACTTTGGAAAATGACAACCTTGAACCTTACAAAGTTTAGAAGCCTAGTGGAGACCATATTTGCAATTAGAACCATCTCTTGCATGCTTACATGCATGACTTAGATCCCATTGTTTAAGTGTGTGAAATGTTTGATTGATTTTTGGAATGCTAGTTGATTTGGTGTTTGCTTGATTGATTGTAGTGAAATTAGCAAAGTGTGAGACTAGCAAGATCAAGGAGTGAACCATCATTCCCTACCAAAAAGGCAAGTGACACTATCATCTAAAAGTCCTACTATTTTCATTATACTTAGTGGATTTTGAAACATGCATGAAAAGAATTTTTATACTTATGCTATGCTAAATCCTAATAGGATACCCTATACATTCCTTAGTGAAAACAATGTAGTTGTTACATGCTTAGCCATGCTATATTTTGAAAAGAGATACATGTTGAGATTTTTATGAAGTTGAGAAAAGGACTTGTGGTTTTATATAATAAAACAAGGACTCAATGAACCACCTGGGTGGCCAAGGATACTTTGAGTTTTGGAGAAGGTGGCAACAAAAGGAACCATGTCAACGGTAATCTCTTTGTGTTGTGCTCCAAAGGAAACCACCCAAACTTAGAGATTGAACATGTTTCTCCAATTGTGGCTTTCGTGTGCAACCACATGCTATTATGGCTCTGGCTTAGTCAACTACATTGGGAAGACCCATGCATTGTCTCCAAGCTACTGGACATGAGGACCTGGAATCCTACATGGGTACTTGAAGACAAGCTAGCAATGGTGTGTGGGAGGACCCTCTGGAAAGACTTCGTCACATTCTCAATCTGCCAGTACTCCATCTTAGTGAGCACTAATCCAGTGGCCACTGGTGGCAAAAGGATGGGATTGTGACATGTGGGTAAAGTGTACTCCTTCTGCAGAAGATAATAAAATCTAAGTACTTAGCCGTGTCCCCGGTTATGGACAATACTGAGCAACTAAAGTTTGAAGCTATGGGAGATCTCGACATTCTAATTTCTAAAAGAAAACTTTTAAAGACTTGATGCACTTGGGGTTACCAAGGAGCTCAAGAGACTTTGATAAAACTTGATGTACTTGGGGTTACCAAGGAACTCAAGAGATTTTGATGAAAACATGAACACTTGGGGTTACCAAGGAACTCATGAGATTTTGACAAAACTTGAAACACTTGGGGTTACCAAGTAGCTCAAGGGATTTTTGACAAGGACTTGAACACTTGGGGTTACCAAGGAGTTCAAGGGATTTGTTAAAGAGATTTGACAAAGGACCAAAACCATTTTGAAAAGATAGGATAAATTATTGCTTTATGCAAATGAGCCCAAAACTCTACTTAGCCAAATATGCATGTAATGATAGGATCCACTCATATTCTACATAGTAGTGAAACTTGCCAATACAATTCAAATGTATTGACCCTTGTGGCTATAACTTGTAATGTTGCAGGTTTGATTGATTTTAGTGAAGATTGATTGATTAGGATTACAAAGTCTACAACCAACATCTGCCTGTGGCACTTTGAAGATGAAGGACCCCATGACTATAGTTATTCCGCTGCAATGTAATGTAATAGCCAAATGAGCTATGTAAGATGTAATAAAATTATGTTATTCCTGGTTATAAAGTTACATTATGACCTTTGCTTCTTGATATTACATCTTAACTGTGGATGCTAGCTATTGATCCAGGGACTAGCATTGTAAACACAGGGGACTCCACCTTATATTGTTTAAAGGTTGGGACACTCCCTCTACAATCATGGGCCTCTTTCAAAATTACTTCTTTCAATTCTAAATCTGCTGGTACACAAACGCGTCCTTTGTACCACAGAACTCCTTCTTCATCTTCGGTGAATCCGGGTACTTTGCCTGTACCGATACGACGCTTGATTCCATCGATACTAGCATTTCCTTTCTGCGCCTCTTTGATCTGGCTGATCAAAGTGGGTTGAAGTTCTATGCTAGCCAAAAATCCTTCACTTAATAATTCCATTCGGAAATCTTCCATCTCTTTGTGCAAACTTGGTTGCTCCTTCAAAATCATGGAGTTTAAGCGGCACGACAATCTGCTCAGGACATCTGCTACCACATTGGATTTACCGGGGTGATAATGAATGTCGAGGTCTCGACGTCTCTTGTCACCGTAACTATTTTGTCTTGGCTGGGTGGTCTTGAGGTGCTCACGAATCTTGTGGACTTTCTCTTCTGCTTCTCGTAGGATGTCGGGTCCAAAAACCTGACTCTCTCCTACTTCTGACCAATTCAAAGGGGTGCGACACTTCCTTCCATACATGAATTCAAATGGGGACATTTGCAAACTAGCTTGGTAACTGTTGTTGTATGAAAATTTTGCGAAAGACAGACAGTCTTCCCATTTAGATCCATACTCCAGCACACATGCTCTCAACATATCTTCGAGTATTTGATTTACTCGATCCGTTTGTCCATCGGTCTGAGGGTGATACGCGGTGCTGAAATCTAGTCGGGTTCCTAAACCTTCTTGGACTTCCTTCCAGAATCTCGAGGTAAACTGGGTTCCTCGATCCGATACAATGTTCTTGGGGACTCCATGCAAACTGACGATTCTAGCTATGTACAATTCTGCTAGCTTCGAACTCTGGTATGTGGTCTTGACTGGTAAGAAATGGGCGACTTTGGACAATCTGTCCACTATGACCCAGATAGAGTCATTTCCCCTACTCGAAGTAGGCAATCCGGTGATAAATTCCATTCCAATAGAATCCCATTTCCATTCCGGAATCTGTAGCGGTTGCAACAGTCTTGCGGGTCTTTGATGTCCCGCCTTGACTCTCTGACAGATATCACACTTGGCGATATAGCTTCCGATTTCTCTCTTCATCTTATGCCACCAAAATTGTTCCTTCAAATCCTGATACATCTTCGTTCCTCCGGGGTGGATAGAATAAAGAGTATCATGGGCCTCTTTCAAAATTACTTCTTTCAATTCCGAATCTGCTGGTACACAAAGGCGTCCTTTGTACCACAGAACTCCTTATTCATCTTCGGTGAATCCGGGTACTTTGCCTGTACCGATACGACGCTTGATTCCGTCGATACTAGCATTTCCTTTCTGCGCCTCTTTGATCTGGCTGATCAAAATGGGTTGAAGTTCTATGCTAGCCAAAAATCCTTCACTTAATAATTCCATTCAGAAATCTTCCATCTCTTTGTGCAAACTTGGTTGGTCCTTCAAAATCAGGGAGTTCAAGCGACATGGCAATCTGCTAATGGCATCTGCTACCACATTGGCTCCTTCTGAGTGAATATATACTTCAAGCTCTTGTGATCCTAATAAATCTCACAATGGTTTCCCATCAGATAATGCCTCCATGTCTTCAGGGCTAGAACTACGGCTGCTAGTTCAAGGTCATGGGTTGGATAATTCTGTTCATGATGTTTCAGTTGTCGAGATAGATAAGATATAACGTTGCCTACTTGCATTAGCACACATCTGAGACCGGTCTTGGATGCGTCACAATACACATCAAAGGGCTTCATGATATCCGGCATGATCAAGATTGGGGCTAAAATCAATCTTCTCTTGAGTTCTTGAAAACTCGCTTCACATTTGTCCGTCCATTCAAACTTCTTGCCTTCTTCAGCAATTGGGTCATGGGTCTAGCGATACTCGAGAATCCTTCTACAAACTTGCGGTAGTATCTCGCTAATCCGAGAAATGCATGAACTTGGGTTTGAGTGGTTGGGGCTTGCCAATCTTCGACATCCTTCACCTTCGTAGGGTCAACGGCAATTCCTCCTGCTGATACGATAGGTCCAAGGAATCCTACCTCCTGTAACCAGAATTCACATTTGCTAAACTTGGCATATAGCTGATGCTCTCTAAGGGTTCCAAGAACGGTCCTCAGGTGTAGCTCATGTTGTTTTTCTGATTTGGAATATATCAGAATGTCATCAGTGAAAACAACGACAAAATTATGCAGGAATTCAATAAAAATCTTATTCACGAGGTTCATGAAATAAGCGGGGGCATTGGTTAATATAAAAGACATGACAGTATACTCATATAATCCATATCGTGTGGTAAAGGCAGTCTTTGGAATATCCTCTACGTGAATCTTGAGTTGATGATAGCCAGTTCTAAGATCAATCTTAGAAAACATTTTGGCACCAGTCAACTGGTCAAACAGGTCTTCTATCTTCGGCAGTGGGTACTTGTTCTTGATGGTGACATCATTCAACTTTCGATAATCTGTACACAAACGGTTACCTCCATCTTTCTTGTCTACAAACAAAACAGGTGATCTCCATGGTGACGCACTTGGTTGAATCTATCCAATTTCCAACATGGCATCCAGTTGCTTCTTCAGTTCTGCTAGTTCAGACGGGTTCATACTATATGGTCTCTGGGCTATGGGTCCGGTTCCAGGGATGAGTTCAATGATAAACTCGATATCCCGATCTGGGGGCATACCAGGCAAAACATCTAGAAATACATCGGGGTATTCATAGACTATCCGGAATTGGTCAATGGTTGGCTGGGCTATACTCTTGTTGCACTTGAATTGACGAGGCAAGGTTTCAGATACATGCTCGACTGATATTCCGGCTGTACTGGTCATGGTTATGGCTTTCTTGGCACAGTCAATTAATCCTTTGTGTTTGGACATCCAATCCATTCCTAGTACTACTTCCAAACCTTTAGTTCTGAGTAATATTAGATTAGCATAAAAATCTATTTCATGGATTCGGAAAGGGACGACTTTGCAAATTTGCCTAGATTTGGTGGTTGAACCAGGGATTTGAACAATCATAACATGCTTCAATTTTGTTGGTTGAATCTTACTCGTGCATGCAAATTCTTCAGTAACAAATGAGTGTGATGCTCCAGAATCAAACAACACTCTTGCAAGTACTGAGTTAACAGAAAACATACCCATCACGACATCTAGCGCTTCATGGGATTCTTCAACATGCATGAGAAAAAGATGGTCGTTGCGGTTGAGCGAGTTCCCTAGGGCAAACCTTCTTCCGGGCTGAACACGACGCTGCTGCTGAGCTGGTGCATTTGCGTTGGGGGCTGCGGCAATCTTCTTGGGGCACTCATTGGAATAGTGACCCTTGGTTCCACATTCATAACAAATCACTTGCGACCTGTCCTTTGCTGCAACAGGCACATCATTGCTTCCGGTCCTTGGGGCAGTGTTGGTGTTGGTGGCGGCATTGTTATTGTTGAACTTGGGTGGTGCACGGGTGAAATTGCTAGAGTTGCCGGGGTTGTTGTGGTTTCCTCCGAGCCTTGGGTTTCCACGATTGGGATAGGTCGGACGGTTCATCGGGGGTCTGTTGTTCCTCGGGGCAAATCCTGGAGATGGGTTGGGGCGATACTTTGGTGTATGGTGGGTTCCTGGTTGATGCATCATGCGACGCTTGTGGTTCTCATTAGCTTGGTTGATCTTTCCTTCCATCTGAATGGAAGAGTCAACTAAGGCTTCAATGTCAGCAAAGGGAATATTGACTAACACCGTCTGCATCTCATCATGCATACCATTCAAGAATCTCTCTTTCTTCTTGGCTTCAGTGTCGATATCATCCGGTGCATACCTAGCTAATGACAAGAATTTGTCACGGTATTCCACTACTGTCATCCTTCCTTGCTTTAGTTCTCTGAATTCATCCCTCATCCTCTTGATTAAACCCGGTGGCACATGGGTTCTGCTGAACTTGACCTTGAATTCATCCCAAGTCATCATCTGACCTCCAGTCATTGCATGAACGCTGTTCCACCATGCTCTTGCATCTCCTGCCAGATAGTGGGTGGCGAACAGAACTTTCTCGTTAGCTTCCACTCCTGCGACTTCCAGATTGTTCTCCATGGTTTGCACCCAATCATCTGCATCTAGGGGCTCTTCTGACTTAGCAGGTGGATTGGTGTTCTGGAAATTCTTGAGCTTAGATCCATGGTTATCCTAATTTCCATGGCCTTGGTTGTTGTTGGCCATCTGGGCGATGTGTTGAAGGGTGGCTAAGTTGGCTTGACGTTCGGCTCGTTCAGCTTCGCAGCTAGAAACTAACATTTGCAAGATCTGCAACATCGGGTCTGGGGATGAACCGTTTCCTCCGTGAGGCATCTGAAGATTGAGATAGATCATGAGAAAAGAGGGAAATTTCTAAGGTTCAGGGTTTGTTGAAAAGTTTTTTTAGTTTGACTCAGATTTTTCTAGCAACTTGCTTTTCATTCATTCGTAGCACGCAGTATAAACACACACCACAACAAAGAAAAACAGATGGTTTTAAGAACCATTATGGGAAACTACGATACAATGGGGACAAATACAACTCACTAACGCTAGTGATCAAGTGCTACTACTCCTTGGAGTCAGTGTCCTCATCATCATCATCGATGAAGGCGAAGTCATCCTCATCGGTGAAGAAGTCCATGGCCTGATCCTCCAGAAAGTCATTATCATCACTGAGATAGGAGTAGGGGTATCCACGAAGGTCTTCCCCTGCATTCTCCCTTTCCTCCAACTGCATATCTCTCTCGTGGATGGTCTCCTCCAAATCCGTGATCCGGTGGCGAAGACGGGCAATGATGCGCTCCTTCTTGTCGAGCTGACGGCAACGAGACTTGCGATCCTTCACTAGCATCGCGATGGTCTGATCCTTCTTCTTGGCGATGGCGTACTTATGGTTGGCATAGGAACGGGCATTGTCCAACTCCTTCTGACGGTCGTACATCATGAAGCTGAGGTGGTCCAATTGACTCTTCAGCTCGGGGTGGTATGGGGCCTCTAGTGGCTGTCCCATAACATCACACCTTGGGTAGAACTCAAAACGGTTACCCTTGATCTAATTGATACTCTAACCACACAAACGGGCAAGAGCTTCCTGCATGGCCCTGGCAAGTCCATCGAGCCAGTTGTTCTCTCTTAAGGTGAACTGGATTCCCTCTACAGTGTGAGGTTCAATCTTTCCTCAGAGACTTGCAACAACTAACCACTGTAGATCTTCTCCTTCCTGATCACTGAGTTGATCTCCGAAGAACTCGGGGTGCGGACGCTCCAGCATCTCCGACGGCTGGTCTAAGTCACGCTCAAAGATGAGGCCTCCTCCATTCCCCAACTAATAAAACTTGTTGTACTTCACGTCCATCTATTAAGAATATAGGATGAGTAAGTTAGTAGAGTGATCAAGTGTGTCAAATTTTATGTATTTTGCAAGAATTTTTTAGGAACATGAATTTTCATGAAAGAATCTAAGTGATAAGAATGGAAATAAGTTTTTTTTGTAAATACTCACTTCCTTTGGTTTTGAAACTAAGTTTTTGATTCGAACGTCCATTCTAACTAGGGTCTCCTATGGTCAGGATGGCTCTGATAGCAACTTGTCAACACCCGGATTTTTAATCCCAGATGCCTGTTATGCCATACATCACAATCCCAGGATTACCATTTTTGCGAGACATAACAGATTTGGATATCACAGTACATCATCCATTACAAACCATACATAAGGTCTTACACAAATAAGGATCTCATGATCCAGTTCTTAATACAACTCAAGCAGCGGAATAACATAAAGATAACGATAGCATGGGCGAAGCTCCATTTTCAGGGTCACAGGAAATGCTGACGATGGGAGATGATCCTAGTTGTCGTAACCTTCCTGCGGTCCGTCATCCTGATACTCCTCTTCATAGTCTGGCCACGGAAATAGCCAGGGACAAAGCCATGAGTACTCTTTAAGTATTCGCAAACTAATACTAACAAGTTAAGGGTTTTTTTGTAGTAGGGTACTAAGCTCTAGGGTTGTTTTGCAAAAGCCAGATTTACCTCTACTAAGTTCAGAAGCAAAGAAAGCTAGTTGAAAGTTTTATAACACCTAAGTGGGAACTTGAATTTCATATCACAACTCTATTGTGGTCAAGTCAAAGTCACAAATCATTTCACAAGTTGTTTTGAAAACATCTGACGATAGAACAGTATGGCCACTAATCGTCCATAATCATGGACGCGGCTATTCGAATAGTTTGACACTCTGCAGAGATTGTACACTTTCACCACAACATTCTATACATCCGTCAGGAACAATCCTGAATTCACCATACTCAGTATGCGGATAATCAATCCTAACCTTTCCATTACACGCCCTAGTATAGGCACCTCTCCTGTGAGTTTGGCCTCCCAACCATGACCAACTGTCATCTTGGGTACTGTATAGGTGGAAAATCTTCACAAGGTAGCCTCATCTCAGACCTTGGCCACAAGGGAACCCATACTAAAGTATATAAATTTCCAGTCAAGCCCTACCCAATTTTTGGGTATTGTGGTTGTACGGTAAAATTGGAATGGTATCGCATCCAGACAACCATCAGTTTTATAAAGGGATAAGGCTCATGCCTCAACATTTTCATCATCAAAATCATCTGGTGTTCAAGAACACATGTCAAAACATTTCAGTAGAATGACTCATCATTCTAAGGTTTTCATAACCATTTTCACCAAGTATTCCCATCTAAAGTTGATAAAGTTTTATGCTTAGCACTAGCATCTACAAGTGGGGGTAAAGACTAAAGAGGGGTAATAAATAAGTGTATCTTATCTAAGTAAATCTCATGCCTCTGGATGACATTAAGATTATCTAACTTAGGCCAAATTTTATGCTCTTTATGCTACCTTCAGTTATCTTTCTAGAATCTATAAGTCACTATGTAAACTCGAAGAGAAAGCTTTGATAAAGAAAATAAAGTATTAAGCTTGCGGGTAAAACTAGGATTGGGTATCAAGTGGTGTAAGCTTGCTAAGTCAATAGCTTGCTAAATTTCAAGTGTTATCTTGCTAATTCAGCTAGTAGTATTAGGCTTGCAAGTATTGGCTTGCTAAGATATCCGTATAAGCTTGCCTTGTGTAGAGCAGTGGTTGAAGTTCTCCTCGGCTTCTTCCTCGTACTATCCTCCTTCCTCCTCGTATCCTTGGTCGATACTAGCATCTATAAATAAATACGAGGTACACAATCACCAAACAATACTTAACTATTTCTAATCATCACACGAAGGTGCACTCTAGATGATCTATCATCATCACTAACATTACAAGATTAAAGCACTTGTCCCATTTATTTCATTTGAGAAAAGTAATTTCTACTCATTGAAAAACAACTTAAGATTTAATATTCTCCAACTCAAACATGGGATCATGTTGACACATGTCATCACCACATATTTCAGTACATGGGAATGTGATTTAAAGTGGTGTCACAATTTAATAAGGTTTAACCTTTTTATTTTAATTAAATAAAATGACTAGAAATGCCTATGGGGCATTCTTTTATTACTTGAACATTATATCTGCAAGTAAACCCATATGTTTTTATATATACTGAAAGGTATGATAAAATGTGATTTTTGATAGTTGGAATCAACTCAAAAACTCTTATGGTTGAATTTTAAAAATAATGTTTGAATGCAGAAAAGCTTCTACCTTGTTAATTTTACCATGGTTGATCTATACCTCCAAATGGTTTGAATCCAACGGGCTTGGATTAAGCATTTCAGTACCTTTCTAACAAAATAAGTTTGATAAAATGGCCGCAAGAACTTTGAATTTGAATTTTGGATTCAAACTTGGTGGGTTTGCTAGGCACATACTAGGGAGTGTATGGTTAGTTGGATTAGTCAAGGGGCACTGGTTTGGTTGGGTTTTGAAAATGGGTGATCTTCACATATGATAAATATTCAATTTTGAATTGTGATTTGAATGAGGTTGCCAAATGTTTCTGTAAGTTTGAAAGGTGGGCTTTGATTTACTTTTACTTGTTCTAGCAAGGGGTGAAAAGAATTGGGAAAGTTTCTATTTGAAATCTTGGACTAGAAACACTCAAAGTGACCTAGTGAGCAAGATTGGCAAAAATGACCATTTGCTTTATTTGATTTTTTTTATTTTCTCTTGATTTTTTTCTGCATGGAAATGTTTTATATGATGTGATTTTCCTCTTTAAACAATTTATTGCTATTTAGGTTAATCACACAAGTTTATTCACGCATTTATCAAATCATCTCATTCACACATGCATTCATATGATTTTAATTAATCAAAGTTTTTGTTAACCTTAATTTTAGTGATTAGAGTTTGATGATCATTGTTTTATATTTTTGGGATGTTACACCTATCTCCAGCATGGCATCTAGTTGCTTCTTCAGCTCCACTAGTTCGGACGGGTTCATATTATGGTTAGTTGGATTAGTTCAATGATAAACTCGATATCCCGATCTGGGGGCATACCGGGCAAAACATCTAGAAATACATCGGGGTATTCACAGACTATCCGGACTTGGTCAATGGTGGGTTGGGCTTGAAGGGTTTCACAGCATAGTAAATCAAAATTTTCTACGGATGCGAACGGGAAAAGCCAAGATCTAATCTAGGAGATGCAAACAACGAGGGGGGATAGATGAGATCTTCATTCCCTTGAAGATTCGCACAGCGGAACATTCAACGGAACGTGGTTGATGTAGTCGTACTCTCTTCTCCTCCTCGCGATCCAATCCGATCCAACACTGCAAGTGGCGATGCCTCCGAGAGATGCACACGTGCGGCACCTCGATGTCTCCTCCTTCCTCGGTCCAGCAAGTGGGTGTTGGAGATATGCCCAAGAGGCAATAATAAAGTGGTTATTATCATATCTTCATACTTATGATAAATGTTTACATACCATGCTATAATTGTATTAACCGGAAACATTAATACTTGTGTGATTTGTAAACATAAAAGAGTCCCTAGTAAAGTCTCTTGTTAAACTAGCTTGTTGGTTAATATATGATCATGGTTTCCTGATCATGAACATAGAGATGTTATTAACAACAGGGTCATATCATTAGGAGAATGATGTGATGGACATACTCCTATAGTTAAGCGTAGCATAAAGATCAAGTCATTTAATATAGTTCATTTGCTATAAGCTTTCTGATACATAGTAACCTAATTCCTTCGACCATGAGATCATGTTAATCACCATCACCGAAAGGATGCTTTGATGACATCAAACACCACACCGTAACAGGGTGGCTATAAAGGTGGCATTGAGTATTCGGAAAGTATGGGTTGAGGCACATGGATCAAAAGTGGGATTTGTCCATCCATATGACAGATAGATATACTCTGGGCCCTCTCGGTGGAATGTCATCCAATTAGCTTGCAAGCATGTGACTGGCTCACAAGGGATCACATACCACGGGAACGAGAAAAGAGTACTTATCGGTAACGAGGTTGAACTAGGTATGCAGAGATACCGACGATCAAAACCTCGGATAAGTAAACTATCATGAGACAAAGGGAAATTGGTATCGTATGTAAATGGTTCATTCGATCGCAAAGTAATCGTAGAAATATGTGGGAGCCATATGAATTTCTAGATTCCTCTATTGGTTATTGATCGGAGAAGTGTCTCGGTCATGTCCGCATAATCCATGAACCGTAGGGAGACACACTTAAGGATTCGATGTTGTTGAGTAGTTATGGAATGATGAGTAAGAGACCGAATGTTGTTCGGAGTCTCGGATGGGATCCGGGATATCACGAGGAGATCCGGAATGGTCCGGAGAATAAGATTCATATAAGGAAAGTCCTGTTTCGGAGTTGGGGAATGATTCCGGTGTTTTCACCGAGAATGTTCTAGAAGGGTCCAGAAGGTCCAGCACTCCGGAGGGGAAGGGTACATGAATGTGTCATGACAATATGGAATGATTGCATCATGTACTAGGTATCATGGCTGGGCAAAATAAAGGAAGAATTCAAATCCTAGTTTGAAAGTCAAACGCCAATTTGAAAAGTCAAACGGCAAGTTTGCTTGGTGGAGGGAGAGTAGGAAACCTACTTAGGGAGGAAGTCCTACTCCCTCCACCCGCCGGCCAAGGAGGAGGAGTTGGAGGAGGACTCCCTCCTCCCAACCGCGCCTCCCTCCCACCTATAAAAGGAGGGGCAGCGGTGCCCCTCTTCCACACACCTCTCTCCTCTAAACCCTAGCCCTAGCCGCCGGCCTCCACCAAGTCGCCGCCGAGTTGGGGCCCTCCCCTTGCCCTAGCCGCCGGCCTAGCCCTCTATCCTTGGTGCCTCTAAACCCTAGATCGCCAAGGCCTCTCTCATAGTCCACCATACTCACTCCGTCTTAAGGCGAAGCCCTGCGAGATCTCCCCTCTACTTTCGACACCACGCTGTCGTGCTGCCGGAATCGCGAGGAGAGTACTACAACCTCCGCTGCCTGCTGGAACAAGGGAGAGGAAGGTCTTCATCGAGTACCGAATGTGTGACCGATCATGGAGCGCTTTAACGCAGCCTTGGGAAGGATCATCTACGCGATCTTGAGATCGGAAAGAGTACGACTACATCACCCACGAGAATCTGCTCTCGTTAACCGCTTTGGAATCTTCGAGGGTGAGTTCCTCTATCGACTCGTTGCTACAATCTAGTAGATAGATCTTGGCTTGTTTGTTTGCATGCGGTAGAAATTTTTTGTTTTCCATGCTACGAACCCCTACAGTGGTATCAGAGCCGTGTCTATATGTAGATCTGTTGCACGAGTAGAACACAATGGTCATTGTGGGCGTTGATGCTTTTGTTGTCGATTGCTTCTTGTGTACTTTGCATCTTGCGGGATGGTGGGATGAAGCGGCCCGAGCTAACCTTACATGACATCGTTCATGAAACTTGCTCCACGCTTGACATGCAACTTGTATTGCATAAGTGGCTTTGCGGGTGCCTGTTTCTCCCAACATAGTTAAGATTCAATTTACAACGGGTGATTGACAATACTAGTATCAATGTTGTGGTTCTTGTTCGTAAGTTAGAACGACACTTATTGAAAGCCCCAAACCACGTAAAATATGCAAAGAAAATTAGAGGCGTCTAACTTTGTTTTGCAGGGGTGTGCTGTGATGTGATATGGCCATGATTGTGATTATACATGATGTATGCAATGTTCCTTATTGTAAGTTGGCAACCGGCAGGAGCCATATGGTTGTCTTTAAATTCTGTTAAGACCCTCTTGTCTATTCAAAGTAGTTATAATAGTTGAAGCTGGTGGACGACAACCATGGAGTGGCGTCATTGACCTTGATGCAATGCCGGTGATGATGGAGATCATGTTCGTGCTTGAAGATGGAGATCGGAAGCACAAAGAAGAAAGGCCATATCATATCACATATTATGAATTGCATGTAATGTTAATCCTTTTATGCATCTTGTATTGCTTAGTTCACGACGGTAGCATTATAAGATGATCCCTCAAGCACACAATTTCAAGTTTTAAAGTGTTCATCCTTAGTAAGCACCGTTGCTAAAGCTCGTTGTTTCGAAGCACCACGTGATGATCGGGTGTGTTAGATTCTGTGACTGTATACAACGTGAGCAAGCCAGATTTGCTCATGCAGAAGCTAAGGTTTGATCTTGACAAGCCTAGCATGTACAGACATGGTCTCGGAACACGGATCACCGAAAGGTAAATCATGAGTCATATAGTAGATATGATGAACATGTTGATTGTTCGCCATTGAAGCTACATCAACTCTCGTGATGATCGGTTTTGATGTGGTGGATTTGGTTCGTGTGATCACTAAAACAATGTGAGGGATATTGTTTTGAGTGGGAGTTCAACGGCAATATGATTAAAAGTTGAACACTATTTATCATAAATTAAATCATAGTGAATTTGCATAGTTGTTGTAGTCATTGGCATCCGTTTACCACCTTGCGCTTAGTTTTAATTGAGATGATAGAACTATAGAATTCTGGTTAGTTACTTTACGAACTGGTATCGTATTGTTTTGAAGTGTTAATCTAAAGTTTAAAAGTCCTATTGCAAACTTTCAGTAAGTTCCGGTTACTTCATGAAGTTTAATAATTGGTATTAAATCAAAAGTGACAATTCCAAGTGTTAGTGTATGACTATCATGTTTGTCTCCATGATTCTTGATATTCAAAGGATTGTCTTAATATCAAGGTTATCTAGGATATGAAAGAGTTGTTTCAAAAACCATGATGTGTGGAAGATATTGTGATATCTGAAACAAAGTTTTTGGTTGTAACATGATAGAGTATAATATGGCAAAAGTCATGTTCTCATATTTGATGAGAATTTGCAAAAGGTTGGAGACACTGGTTGTCTTAATTTTTCAAAAGGTTTTGGAGAGCAACATTATACTCGCAATTCACCGCAATAAGCTAAAGTAGCTTGATCATGAATAATTCCATGATAAGGGTGAATATTTGATGTAGGTAAAATATTTACTACACCAAGAGATTACTAAAGAATGGAATTTGAAAGCACACCAAACATTTGATGATGGTGATCTACTTCAAAGTGCAAGTCCAAAGACATTGGTATTTAATTATACACGCTTTGTACTATGTGTCATATGTATGACTACACTATTGATGTTGATAGATTCTTTCAAACAGAAAAGGGAATACTGAAAGGGAATCTCATAAATATATGGCAGAAAAGAAAAGACTAGAATTGTTCAGCTTAAGTATATAGATGATATACATGTTATGGTTGTATTCTTTGCTTGTTAAATAATGTGGTTCTTAAGTATTGGATACTGAATTTATTGGTATGAATCGTCATACGAAAACAACAGAATTCATGAACTACAATGGCCTAAGTAACTAGCAAAAGAATATGTGATGATGTTCATCGAGAACAAATAAAGGGTTATTGTGCTGCTCGTTAAATATCAAAGCTTGCCTTCAAGATTTGTTTTATCAGGTATTATGAGAACAAAAGGGTTGTTCAAATAATTACCGTAATCCATAAAAGATGGATGATTCACAAATCTCGTTGGAGAAATCACATCCATAAAACTAGTGCTAAAAATGTCGAAAGACAAATTGATTGAAAGATCACTTAGGAAGTGACATCGCCGTTTAAATTATATTAGAAAGAAAGCATGAAGAAACTCCATGTGGATGGAATTTTGGAGTCTTTTGATTTTTGATCAAATGACGCTTGTGAAACTTTCCTAGAGATAATTAAATCTTCGTTCATAGGCCAAAAGGGAATGAATGTCTAGCTTATTGGAACTTGTACATATTGTTGTATGAAGTCCATTATGTGTGGTCAAGAGCGATGGATTTCAAATTCATATGCTTTCTCCGAAAATTTGAGTGAATATATGAATATTTACTTAATAAGGATGAAGTATGAAACATTTGAAAAGTTCAAAGATTTTCAAGATGAAGTGCAAAATCATTGTAACAAGAATATAAGTAGTTTATGATAAGATCATAAAGAAAGATATTTGAGTTACAAGTTTAGCATAATGCCTAAGATTTAAGGAATCGCTCCGTGGATTTGCATTTCCGAAACACCATAAGAGTATGGAGCATTCGAGATATGTAATTAAACCTTGTTTGACATGGTAAGATCAAAGGTGTAATTCATAAAACTGCCATTATATTTTAAAGATTAAAAGCTTTAGAGACTACCGTTTTTCTACTGAAAAGAGCTCCATCATAATCTGTTGAATTGACACCATATAAAGTTATGGTTTGGGATAAAACCCAAGTTGTCCTTTCTTAAAAATTGGTATGCTATGCATAAGAAAGATGTTTGCAACCAAAATCGGATGAACATATCTTTGTATGTTATTTTGAATAATAGTTAAGTATTCCTCCATAACACCAAAGACAAAAGTGTTTGTCGCTTAGAACATCAAGTTTCTTTGAGAAGGAATTTTCGTGAAAAGTTAAGTGGGAGGACAATAGAACTTTGATAAGGTTAAAAGAACCTTAGCTATATGTGCAGAGTTGCGCAGCACTGAAAAGTGTTCCGGAGGCAGCAACAATGCTCATGGCTCACGTGCCTCAAAGGTTGTGGTCACGGAGATCAAAGTTCCTATTGAAACAAGTAGGTCGGATAAACAATCAAATACCAAGATTTGAGAATTAAATCATTATTTGACAATAATGATCCGACTACATGCAAAGAAGCGATGATGGGCCCTGAATCCGTCAAATGGCTTGAAGCCATAGAATCCGTGATAGTTCCATATACGAGAGATCAAGCTTTGAACTTGAAAGACCCTCTGGAAAGGTACTAGACCTTACAGTCGTATTTGGATATATAAAGAAATAGACATGGATGTTTCACATCTATGAAATAGTCGACATGTTGGGAAAGAGTTCACAACAATGTTCAAAGGTTGACTATGACAAGATCTGATCTTTCATAGCGATATTTAGTCTAGACGGATTAATGTAGCAACCACGACATATAATTTTGTTATGTGTTGAATAAACAAAAGAAGTTCTTCTAATAGAATGGTTACCAAGGACGTGTGCATGACATGGTTCGAAGGGTTTTGTTAATTCAAAGGATGCTAAAAGCATATGCAAATTTCAATGGTTGAAGTAAGCATCGCGGAGTTGGAATCTTCACTATGATGAAACTGTTAAAAGAGTTTAATTTCATTGGAGACGATGAAGATGCTTCATTTGCAAGAAATTAAGTGGGAGCGCTAAGACATGTTTCTAATACATTATGTGGAAGACATATTGTTGATTGGAAATGATGTATCTTTTATTAACACAGGATAAGAATTTCATCTCGATGAAAGACTTAGGCAAAACCCAAATATTTGGCATTAATAGATGATAATATGGTTGTGCCAAAAGTACATAGATGATATATTGAATGAGTTCAATATAGAAACTACAAGAAAGGTTCTTGTTGCACAGAAAGGATTGAATGAGTTCAATATTAATGATATATTCAAGTGTATTGACACTTGGTAAGTGGAACAAAGATTCAAGTATAGATTGATATTTGATGTATGAAATCACAAAGAGTATTTATATCAATCATACTGTGATATGTACAAATCCAGATATGTCCTATGCTCTAAATTTTGTGAGCATATACCAGAATGATTCATAAGATGATCATTGGACGATAGTAAGGATATTCTTATGATCTTTTGGAAGAACTAGAGTATATTATTTTGTAGAAGTGACAAATAGATGGTTAGTTCATTGTAAAAGTTCTACATTGATACTAGTTTTGTCACGAAGTACAAATTAAGTTTATCTCAATCTAAACTAAGGGTGGCAAAATGTGATGGAAAGTAAGTTCCATAATGGATTTGGATGAGTTCCAAAGTTAAGACATTATGACAGATACTACAACAAAAGGCTAAGTATATAACTGCTATTATAGCAGCAAAAGAGGGCATTTGTGTCAAGTAGTTTGTTATCAAACTAGGTGTAGTTCACAGCAGGGATAATACTATGAAGATATATTGTACAACAATATTATCAACATGTTTTAACCCCAAAGAACTAAAGGTCACACCAAATGACCAAATTTGTACAAAGCCATCTCATTAGAGAATGAGTGATGCGTAGAGACGCAAAGACATGCAATTACACACGGACCTGGAAGTGTCAGATCCAGAGATCAGTTGACCACTAGCAATCGTGTACATACAACACCAGAAAGCCATAGGTGTTGAATACACAAAGGTTTGAAACTAGATTATTGACTCTAGTGCAAGTGGGAGACTGTTGGAGATATGCCCAAAAGGCAATAATAAAGTGGTTATTATCATATCTTCATACTTATGATAAATGTTTACATACCATGCTATAATTGTATTAACCGGAAACATTAATACTTGTGTGATTTGTAAACATAAAAGAGTCCCTAGTAAAGTCTCTTGTTAAACTAGCTTGTTGGTTAATATATGATCATGGTTTCCTGATCATGAACATAGAGATGTTATTAACAACAGGGTCATATCATTAGGAGAATGATGTGATGGACATACTCCTGTAGTTAAGCGTAGCATAAAGATCAAGTCATTTAATATAGTTCATTTGCTATAAGCTTTCTGATACATAGTAACCTAATTCCTTCGACCATGAGATCATGTTAATCACCATCACCGGAAGGATGCTTTGATGACATCAAACACCACACCGTAACAGGGTGGCTATAAAGGTGGCATTGAGTATTCGGAAAGTATGGGTTGAGGCACATGGATCAAGAGTGGGATTTGTCCATCCATATGACGGATAGATATACTCTGGGCCCTCTCGATGGAATGTCATCCAATTAGCTTGCAAGCATGTGACTGGCTTACAAGGGATCACATACCACGGGAACGAGAAAAGAGTACTTACCGGTAACGAGGCTGAACTAGGTATGCAGAGATACCGACGATCAAAACCTCGGATAAGTAAACTATCGTGAGACAAAGGGAAATTAGTATCGTATGTAAGTGGTTCATTTGATCACAAAGTAATCATAGAAATATGTGGGAGCCATATGAATTTCCAGATTCCTCTATTGGTTATTGATCGGAGAAGTGTCTCGGTCATGTCCGCATAATTCACGAACCGTAGGGAGACACACTTAAGGATTCGATGTTGTTGAGTAGTTATGGAATGATAAGTAAGAGAGGGAATGTTGTTCGGAGTCTCGGATGGGATCCGGGATATCACGAGGAGATCCGGAATGGTCCGGAGAATAAGATTCGTATAAGGAAAGTCCTGTTTCGGAGTTGGGGAATGATTCCGGTGTTTTCACCGGGAATGTTCTAGAAGGGTCCGGAAGGTCCGGCACTCCAGAGGGGAAGGGTACATGAATGTGTCATGACAATATGGAATGATTGCATCATGTACTAGGTATCATGGCTGGGCAAAATAAAGGAAGAATTCAAATCCTAGTTTGAAAGTCAAACGCCAATTTGAAAAGTCAAACGGCAAGTTTGCTTGGTGGAGGGAGAGTAGGAAACCTACTTAGGGAGGAAGTCCTACTCCCTCCACCCACCGGCCAAGGAGGAGGAGTTGGAGGAGGACTCCCTCCTCCCAACCGCGCCTCCCTCCCACCTATAAAAGGAGGGGCAGGGGTGCCCCTCTTCCACACACCTCTCTCCTATAAACCCTAGCCCTAGCCACCGGCGTCCACCAAGTCGCCGCCGTCCCTAGGGTTTGCCTAGCCGCCGAGTTGGGGGGCCCTCCCCTTGCCCTAGCCGCCGGCCTAGCCCTCTCTCCTTGGTGCCTCTAAACCCTAGATCGCCAAGGCCTCTCTCATAGTCCACCATACTCGCTCCGGCTTAAGGCGAAGCCCTGCGAGATCTCCCCTCTACTTCTGACACCACGCCGTCGCGCTGCCAGAATCACGAAGAGAGTACTACAACCTCCGCTGCCTGCTGGAACAAGGGAGAGGAAGGTCTTCATCGAATCTGGCAATGTGACTCTGCTGAGCGCCGAATGCAGCGCCGGAAGGATCGTCTACGCGATCTTGAGATTGGAAAGAGTACGACTACATCACCCACGAGAATCTGCTCTCGTTAACCGCTTTGGAATCATCGAGGGTGAGTTCCTCTATCGACTCGTTGCTACAATCTAGTAGATAGATCTTGGCTTGTTTGTTTGCATGCGGTAGAAATTTTTTGTTTTCCATGCTACGAACCCCTACAGTGGGGTGGAGAGATAGGTTGGATCTACAACACGACGGCGTGGTGCAAGCGGTGGAGAGTTTCCAAGGCGGCGCACGCTTCTGTGATCGGGAGGGACAGAGAGAGGAGGGCAGCAGGGCGGCTAGGGCTTGAGGAGGAGGTGTGGGGAGGGTGCGCCCCCAGCCCTCTTTATATAGAGGGGTGGGCGGCTGGCCCTTGCCCCTCCCCCAAGCCCTAGGGCCGGCGGCCAAGGAGGGAGGAGTGGGCTGGGCAAGTTTCCCCCCCTTCTAGAAGCTCCCCTAGGGTTTCCCCTAGGGCTTGGCCGCCTAGGCCTATGGGGCCTTGTGCCCCTGGCCCAATGCAGCCAGGGCACTCCCTCGTAGTCCCACGCCCCTCCCGACAAGTGGGGCCACGTTGGTCCCACTCCGGAAGGTTCTAGAAGCTTCCGGTACAATACCGAACAATCCGAAACACTTCCGAACTCCAAAATCTGCTTTGCCTTATATGAATCTTATTCTCTGGACCATTCCAGAACCTCTCGTGACGTCCTGGATATAATCCGAGACTCCGAACAAAAACTCATAAACCAATTATCCAATCTATCCTAGCGTCGAGACACGTTAAGTGTGTGACCCTTCGGGTTCGAGAATATGCAGACATGATCTTCTATCAATAATCAGCAGCGGGGTCTGGAAACCCAAATTGACTCCCACACATTCATCGATGATCATATCGGATGAACCACGATGCCAGGATTCAATCAATCCCATATATATATTCCCTTCGTCTCGCGATATTTTACTTGCCCAAGATTCGATCGTCAGTACCGGCATACCTAGTTCAATCTCGTTCACAGCAAGTACTTTACTTGTTCCGTAATCCGATATCACTTTGTGATTAACTCCTTAACCACGTGCTTGCAAGCGGTGTCGTTGATATCGATTACCGAGTGGGCCCGAAGTATATCTCTCCAACTTGGGAGGGACAAATCCCATCTCGATACATACAACCCAACAGGTACTTTCCGATCACCTGAGAGACACCTTTATGATCACCCTCTCATAGGATGACGTTTGATGACCTCAAAGATTTCTTCCGATACCAGGGAGTTGCATTATCTCATGGTCTAAGGAATACAATATTTGACATAAGAAAAGCTTAAGATGAACACGATGACACGATCTAATTGCTCCGCTTAATTTGGGTCTGTCCATCATATCATTCTTCCAATGGTATGATCTCATTATTAATCGACAACTCATGTCTATGGTTAGGAAAACTTAACCATCATTAATCAATGAACTAGTCCATAGAGGCATACTAGGGACACGGTGTTGTTCACAAACCACACAAGTATTAAAGTTTCCGCTTAATACAATTCTAGCATGGAATATAAACTTTATCATGAACAAGAATTATAATAATAACATCTTTATTATTGCCTCTGGGGCATAATTCCAACAGTCTCCCACTTGCACTAGAGTCAATAATCTAGTTTACATCTGGCAACAATCTAACACCCATGGCACTAAGGTGCTGATCATGTTTTGCTCGTGGAAGAGGTTTAGTCAACGGATCTATGACATTCAGATCTGTATGTACTTTGCTAATCTTCAGATCTCCATCTGTTATATAATCTCGGATTATATGAAACTTGCGGTTGATATGCTTGGTCTTTGGATGATATCTTGGTTCCTTAGCCAGTGCTATGGCGCCAGTGTTGTCACACAATATCTACAGTAGGTCCAAGGCACTTGGAACCACACCAAGCTCAGTGATGAAGTTCCTGATCCAAAATCCTTCACTTGACGCTTCTGCAGCGGCCATGTATTCCGCTTCTACTATAGATCCCGCGATCACGCTTTGCTTGCAGCTTTTCCAGCTCACAGCTCCTCCATTCAAAATATAAACGTATCCTGTTTGAGATTTAGAATCATCCTTGTCGGTGTCAAAACTAGCGTCGACGTAACCTTTTACGACGAGCTGTTCATCACCCCCATAGACTAAGAACATTTCTTTAGTCCTATTTAGGTACTTTAGGATGTTCTTCACGGCTGTCCAGTGTTCCACTCCTGGATCACTTTGATATCTGCTCGTCAAACTAAGAGCATTGGACACATCCGATCTAGTACACAACATGGCATACATGATAGAACCTATGGCCGAGGCATAAGGCACTTTGCTCATAGCTTCCCTATCATTTACCATAGCTGGACACTGAGCCTTGCTCAATATCTTACCTGACAACATGGGCCTTTGAACCTTTCTTTGCCTTATCCATTCGAACCTTTTTGAACTTTGTCTAGGTATGTACTCTGGCTTAAAGCTATCAGGCGTCTTTGTCTATCTCTATAGATCTTGATGCCCAATATATAAGCAGCTTCACCTAGGTCTTTCATTGAAAAACACTTGTTCAAATAACTCTTCACATCGTTAAGCATGTTTATGTCATTTCCAATAATCAATATGTCATCCACATATAGTACCGTAAAGCGTCACGAGCTCCCTCACTTTCTTGTAGATACAAGCTTAGAGCAATTTGGAACAAATCCAAAGCTCTTGATCACTTGATCAAAAGCGAAGGTTCCAACTCCGAGATGCTTGCTTCATCCATAAATGGAACGCTGAAGTTTGCATACTTTATCCGCATCCTTAGGATCGACAAAACCTTGGGTTGCATCATATACAACTCTTCATCAATGTTTCCATTGAGGAGCAGATCTTGACATCCATCGCCATATTTCATAATCATGAAAGCAGCAATTGCTAATAAAATCGAATGGACTTAAACATCGCTACGGAGAGAAAGTCTCATCGTAGTCAACACCTTGAACTTGTCGAAAACCTTTCGCGACAAGCCGTGCTTTATAGACGGTAACATTACCATCTGCGTCCGTTTTCTTCTTGAAGATCCATTTGCACTCAACGGCCTTTCGGTCGCTAGGAGGGTCCACCAAAGTCCATACTTGGTTTTCGCTCATGGATCCCAATTCGGATTTCATGGCTTCTAGCCATTTCTCAGAGGCTGGGCTCATCATCGCTTCCTCATAGTTCGTAGGTTCACTGTCTTCTACTAACAAGACAGTCAAGACAGGGTTGCCATACCACTTAGGAGGGGCACGCGACCTTGTCGACCTGCGACATTCAAGACATCGATCGTCAAGCTTCATGATCCTTGTCATTAGCTTCCTCTATCGTTGGTGCGGTAACCTTGGAACAATTTCAGGTGCTGCGCTACTCTCCAATTCAAGAGAAGGTTCAACAACCTCGTCTAGCTCTACTTTCCTCCCACTCACTTCTTTCGAGAGAAACTCCTTCTCAAGAAAGGATCTGTTCTTTGCGACAAACACTTTGCCTCTAGATCTGTGATAGATGGTATACCCAATAGTTTCCTTAGGGTATCCTATTAAGACGCATTTCTCCGCTTTGGTTCGAGCTTGTCCGGCATCAACTTCTTGACGTAAGCTTCGCATCCCCAAACTTTAAGAAACGACAACTTAGGTTTAGCACCAAACCACAGTTCATACGGTGTCGTCTCAACGGATTTAGATGGTGCCCTATTTAAAGTGAATGCAGCGGTTTCTAATGCATAACAACAAAATGATAACGGCAAATCTGTAAGAGACATCATTGATCGCACCATATCTAATAGAGTTCGATTCCGGCGTTCAGACACACCATTGCGCTGTGGTGTTCCGGGTGGCGTGAGTTGCGAAACTATTCCGCTTGCTTTAAGATGCGTGAGAAAATGATAACTCAAATATTCACCTCCACGATCGGATCGTAGAAATTTAATTTTTCTGTTACGATGATTTTCCACTTCATTCTGAAATTCTTTGAACTTTTCAAATGTTTCAACTTTATGTTTCATTAAGTAGATATACCCATATCTACTTAAGTCATCTGTAAAAGTGAGAAAGTAGCGATATCCACCGCGCGTCGAAACACTCATCGGTCCGCATACATCGATATGTATGATTTCCAACAAGTCCGTTGCTCGCTCCATCATTCCGGAGAACGGGGTTTTGATCATCTTGCCCATGAGGCATGGCTCGCATGTGTCAAATGATTCAAAATCAAGAGACTCCAAAAGTCCATCAGAATGGAGTTTCTTCATGCGTTTTACACCAATATGACCTAGACGGCAGTGCCACAAATAAGTAGTATTATCACTATCTACCTTGCATCTCTTAGCCTCAATGTTATGTATGTGTGTTTCATCCCTTTCGAGATTCAGAAGAAATAAACCATATTCACAGCAGGTGCATGACCATAAAAGATGTTACTCATATAAATAGAACAACCATTATTCTCAGATTTAAATGAATAACCGTCTTGCAATAAACACGATCCAGATATGATGTTCATGCTCAACGCAGGCACATAATTACATTTATTGAGGTTTAAAACTAATCCCGAAGGTATAACTAATGAGAGCGCGCCGACGGCCATCACATCAACTCTTGATCCGTTGCCAACGCGCATCGTCACCTCATCCCTCGCCAGCCGCCGTCTATTTCGTAGCTCCTGTTTCGAGTTACAAATATTAGCAACTGAACCAATATCAAATACCCAGTCACTACAACGAGGGCTAGTAAGGAAAACATCAATAACATGTATATCAAATATACCTTTGATGGTGCCAGCCTTCTTGTTCACTAAGTACTTGGACGATTCTTCGGTGACCCTTGTCCTTGCAATAGAAGCACTCGATTAATCGGCTTAGGTCGCACTTGAGCTTCTTATTAGTAGGGGCAACGCGCTTGCCGCTGCCTTTCTTGAAGGGCTTCTTTGCACCCTTACCTTTCTTAAAGCTGGGGGGCTTGTTGACCATCAACACATGATTATCTTTCTTGATGTCCACCTCCGCAGCTTTCAGCTTAGCGAAGAGCTCAGTGATCGTATCAGTGGAACCAATCTGATTATGAGTAACTACAAAACCTTTGTAGCTAGGAGGGAGTGATTGCGGAACCCTGTCAATCTTAAGCTCCTCTGGAATCTTGCAGTCCAGTTGCTCAAGGCGTTGAGTGTAGCCTGACATCTTAATGGCGTGCTCACTAACGGAACTCCCTTCCTCCATCTTGCAGTTAAAGAATTTCTCAGAGATCTCATATCTCTCAGAACAGGCCTGAGTCTGAAACATAGTTTTCAGTTCCTCAAGGATCTCAAAGGGCCCGGGGAAATCTTCAAAACGATTTTGAAGGTCCGATTCCATAGCAAACAACATGGTTCTCTTAATCACACCATAATCATCTTTGCGTGACTGATAAACAGCTTTCTCATCAGCCGGCGCATCTACAGCAGGGGCGTCACCTAGCGCTTTCTCAAGGACATAGTCCTTTTGTCCGCCAGCGAGAATGATTCTCAGATTGCGGAACCAGTTGGTGAAGTTAGACCCATTGTTCTTAAGCTTTTCTTTCTCAGCAAAAACGTTGAAGTTGAAGTTGGACTTAGCCATTTGATCTACAAAATTTGCAACTACAATTTAGACTATCTTCATGATAACTAGTTCAACTTAATCATATTACTAGATGAACTCCCACTAAATTCAACATCCCTCAAGTTGTTTAGTGAACACGATCCAAATTCACCACACCTAATCCGATCTTCACGAGAAGAGATGTGGTTTCAATGGTGGACAACAAAGTGTCGATCATATCATTCATATGACTCATGCTTAACCTTTTGGTTCGTGTGTTCCGAGGCCATGTCTGTACATGCTAGGCTCGTCAAGTCAAACCCAAGTATTTCCGTGTGTGCAAAACTGGCTTGCACCCGTTGTATGTGAACGTAGAGTTTATAGCACCCGATCATCACATGATGCTTGAACACGACGAACTTTCGCAACGGTGCATACATGGGTAGAACACAGTTTTATCTTGATCTTTAAGTGAGGAGTCATCTTATAATGCTACCGTCGCGATCTAAGCATAATAAGATACATAAAAGGATAAACATCACATGCATATAACTTTATGTGACATGGTATAGACATTCTTCGCGCAATGATCTCCATCTTGTGCGTGCCAGCATGATTTCCATCACTCCACCATGATTTCCTCCACCACGAATATCAACTACAACTATTGCTAACTACTTAGCGATAAAGTAAAGCTATTACATGGCGTATAAGAAGTTGACACACAGGTCATACACAATTATAAAGACAACCATATGGCTCCTGCCGGTTGTGTACTCATCGACATGCAACTCGTGAAACATTACAAAACATGATCATTGCATACAACATACACATCACATCTTGGGCCATACCATATCTGTAGAGGGAGTGTCCCAACCTTTACACAAAATAAGGTGGAGTCCCCTGTGTTTACAATGCTAGTCCCTGGATCAATAGCTAGCATCCACAGTTAAGATGTAATATCAAGAAACAAAGGTCATAATATGACTTTATAACCAAGAATAACATAATTTTATTACATCTTACATAGCTCATTTGGCTATTACATTACATTGCAGCAGAAATCTATAAGCATGGGGTCCTTCATCTTCAAAGTGCCACATGCAGACATGTTGGTTGTAGACTTTGTAATCCTAATCAATCAATCTTCACTAAAAACAATCAAACCTGCAACATTACAAGTTACAGCCACAAGGGTCAATACAATTGAATTGTATTGGCAAGTGATACTATGGTAGTATAGTGGAGTCTATCATCTATATGCATTTGGCTAAGTGGAGTTGAGGCTTGCATTGCTCAAAATAGATTTTCCTTATCATTTTGAAAACACTAAGTTTTGACTTGACAAAATCATTTTTCTCAATCAAAGATTGAAGATCTTTTAACCCTTGTTCAAACCACAAGATTTTAACTTAGAAATTTGAATGATGAGATTCTTGATTGCTTCCATGTCTTGATGCTCAAATTGTCCTTTACCAGGGACATGGCTAAGTACTTAGATTTTACACTCTGCAGAGGTGGTGCACTTTCCCCACAAGACTTGGTTTCCCAAGGCAAGATCTTTCAGAAGCTTTCCCTTAGACCAAAATGGACGCGCTCCAACCTATCAAACTCTACCACCAACTGTCCATATGGCTAAGTTCTTGCAACCTATATGATCATGGCAGAGCCCATATTGCCAAGTGGTTGCACTTGAAGCTTCTCAACATTTGACATCTCAAATCTCTTTGTTCCTGGGTGGTAATCCACAAGTGAGATACACAAGGTCAACCATAGACATGGGCCTTGTGAACCACTCAACAAAAATCCACCAAGAAAGTCCCATTCCACCCAGGTGATTCATTAACTTAGTTGTTTTATTAAACAAAACACAAGTCCTCAGACTTAGAATATTTTTCCATAGTGTGAATATATATTCCACCCATGTTTTCTATTAGCTAGGCTAAGCTTGATAGTAGTAGGAGTCTTAACTTAGGAATTTTCTACTAAGGTTTCATCTACTAGGTTTTTCTATAGCAAGGTTTATACTTAGCAAAATTCCATGCAAGTTTTACTTAGAGAAATCACTAATGCATAGTGAAAGTAATGGGACAAAAAGTATGAAGCATCACTTGCCTTTTTGGTAGAGTATAGGTTCACTCCTTGTCCTTGCAACAATCACACTCTTCAAGTCACTACAAGTCAATCAAGCAAGGCACAAACTCAATCTACCAATCAAGCAAAACAACACATAAAATGACAAAGTCAAAGTAATGCATGCAAGCATGCCAAGCTTTGTTTTGTTTGAAAAAGTGGTTCCTAATGGGTCATAAACATTTGAAAACACCTAATGGTCATTTTGTAAAGTGGCAAAGTCATTTGCAAAAGGTTTCACCTCAAAAACCATTTTCAAAATAAGGTATCATTTTATGTGGTGTAGAAATACTTTTACTAAGGCATTAATCTATAGGATTCACAAAATAAGTTTTAAAACCACAAAACTTGGTGTTTGGGGTCAGAGAGTTTAAACCAAAACATTTTCCAAAGGTTTTCTTCCAAAACCATTTTTAATAAATAAACCACATTTCTATTTGACTATAAATGGTTTTAAATCAAAGAATCATTATTTTGTTTCACCAACTTTTTTTTTGAAACCACAAAGTGTTTCCTATGGTCAGTAGGTTCAAATCACACTATTTGCCTAAGATTTTATCCCCAAAATCATTTTTGAATAATTTTTTTACATCCTTAACAAGCATACAAATGTTTCTGCAAAATCAAACATTTTAACAGAACCTTTTTGCTAAACAAATGGCATGGTTGGCTAGGGCTTGTTCCACTGATTCCATTGATATAAAGTTTGCAAAATTTGGACATGTGGTTTAAAAGTTACATGGGTTTCAAAATGGCTTTTAAATCTGATTTCAAATTCTATTTTAAACAGAAACTGGCCACGCGTCGCGCCGCGATTGGTCGGTACCGCTTCGTGCGGATCAATCGCTGTGGAGCGTTAGATCAAAGTGGGATCGCACGGCACAGATCGCATACCGCTTCGGTTTTAAGTGGTCCTATCTAAGCCTCGGGATCAAGATCCAACGGTCCTAGTCTAATGACCTAGAACTAGCGGTGCTGGACTCTGTTGCGCGGCGGCGGCGGCTTGACAGTGGCGGCGCCGGTGTTGCAGGAAGTGAGAAGGAGGTAGAGGGTGCTCACCTGGTTCGCTGATCGATGTTGATGCTCAACGTGCTCTCGGGGAAGCAGGGGGCGTATGAGGGTAGCGATAATTTCTCGCCGGAGTTCCTTCTGGCGACGGCATGCTCTGGTGCTGTCTGAGATGATCCTACAAGGTGCGACAGGACGCGAAACAGGGGGCATTAGAAGCGCGAAGGAATGCTGGGTGTAGCGGTGTCCTCTAGAGAAAGGGGAAAGGACGGGGCTTACGGGGAGGGTCACCGGAGCTGCTGTGGTTAGGCGGTGGCGCTCAGTCGAAGACGTTGCCGACCTTGCAGGGCACTCGCGGGCGAACCAGTGGCATGGGGTGATGCGCCAGGACGTGTGGAGTATGTGTGCGTGGTCGTTGAGGAAAGGGGCGGCGCTGGGTCGCCGGAATTTGCACCGGAACATCGTCGGAACAGAGGGAGTGTTTGAGCTAAATTCGACAGCCTGGGGGCAAGAGAGTTCTGGCAACATAGGGGAACCAGAGAGGGGAGAGGGACGCTTAAATGCGCGCGGTCACGGGGCTGATTCAACGTGTGATTAAGACGTATTACGCTGGATTTATTCCGTCTGCAACGGCCGGCGAGGGGGAAGCGTAGTCCGCGGGTGGGGAAGAAGAGAACGTGGCTGTGGGGCCTAGTGTCAGCGAGAAAGGGAGTGAGGGGGAGGGGTCCACTTGTCAGTGTCCTCGTGGGTTGCTTCTGCGGTGAAGAAAACGGTTCGGGGGCGAGGGAACAGGTGGGCTGGACTGGGCTGTTGGGCTGGCCGGCTGGGCTGGCTGGTTTCCCCTTTTTTTTGTTTTGAATCTATTTTTCCATTTTCCAAATCAATTTCTGTTTTTGAAAATCAAACAAACAAATCAACAACAAAACAATCATTCAAACAATCGCCATACTTGTGTTGAATTTGGTTCTGTTTATCAACATAAACCAAAATTCAAAATCAAAAAATATTTTTATTTTAGAGTCCATTTATAATTAAATAAAATGGACACTAGTTAATAAATTAGATGGGTTTTAATTTATTTAAAAACTCCATTTGAAATCCAAATATTTTCAAAACCAAATCAGTAGGTTTTATTTGAAAATAAAAGATATTTGGAAAACTTGTTTAAATAAAATAACATTTTATTTTAGGTTCCATTAATAATTAAATAAAATGGACCTTGGTTATTAAATCAAATAGGATTTGTTTTATTAATATCTTTATTTTGAAATCTAAAATAAACCAAAAACACTTCAGTAGGTTTTATTTGAGAATATAAAATACTTGGAAAACTTATTTAAAACAAAATAAATAAGTTTTGGTGTTTATTTAAAATGGGAAAAGCCTTTACTTAAATAAAATTGGATATTAAATCCTTATTATTTTATTTAAATAAACCTCTACTCTTTTAATCAAAACAAAACATTTTATTTCAAAAACTTGGCCAGGGTTTAATTTGGCTCTATAAAATAATCTTTATTTATAAATCCATCTTTTCTTTTGAAAACCAAATCTTTTATTAAAAGATCCAAAATAGTAATTTTAAACATTTTGAAGTTTGTTGTTTATTTAACTTTTTAAATCCCTTTAGGATTTTTTTTATCCAAATAGGTTTTCAAAGTTTCCAAATGGATTCAAAAAGTTTCTTCTCATCCTGAAAATCAACAAAGTTTTATTTTATTCATTTATTTTTTCACATTACAAGATTTGGAAAATCTTGGGATGTGACAATATCACAGAAAACACTCCCTGCAAAAACAAGTTAGACGCCTCTACTTTGTTGTTGCATGTTTTACGTGGCTTATGGGAGTAACAAGCTAAGAATGATTCTTACCTACGGAAAGCCACAACGGTGATATTATGGTTGCCAAACTCCAGTGTAAATCCCATGACAACTATAGTGAGAGAAATTGGCATCCACCAGCCGCATGTGTGGAACAAGCCACACGTCAAGTGCGGAGCCGGTCTCGCGAACGAGGTCGCGTAAAGTTGGCCTGGACCGCTTCGATCTCACTATCCCGCGTCATAAGAATTACACGAACAAGAGGCTTGCAATAGAAAACATCAACGCCCGCAACGAGCATGTTGCGTTCTACTCGTGAAACACATCTATGTATAGATCTAGCTCTGTTACCACTGAAGGGTTTTGCAGCATAGTAAATCAAAATTTTCTACGGATGCGAACGGGAAAAGCCAAGATCTAATCTAGGAGATGCAAAAAACGAGGAGGGATAGATGAGATCTTAATACCCTTGAAGATTCGCACAGCGGAACGTTCAACGGAACGTGGTTGATGTAGTCGTACTCACTTCTCCTCCTCGCGATCCAATCCGATCCAACACCGCAAGTGGCGATGCCTCCGAGAGATGCACACGTGCGGCACCTCGACGTCTCCTCCTTCCTCGGTCCAGCAAGTGGGGTGGAGAGATAGGTTGGATCTACAACACGACGGCGTGGTGAAAGCGGTGGAGAGTTTCTGCGGCAGGGCTTCGCCTACGCGCAGTCGGGAAGGAGAGAGAGAGGAGGGCAGCAGGGCGGCTAGGGCTTGAGGAGGAGGTGTGGGGAGGGTGCGCCCCCAGCCCTCTTTATATAGAAAGGTGGGCGGCTGGCCCTTGCCCCTCCCCCAAGCCCTAGGGCCGGCGTCCAAGGAGGGAGGAGCGGGGGGGCAAGTTCCCCCCCCCTTCTAGAAGCTCCCCTAGGTTTCCCCTAGGGCTTGGCCAGCTGGGCCTATGGGGCCTTGTGCCCCTGGCCCAATGCGTCTAGGGCACTCCCTCGTAGGCCCACGCCCCCTACCGACAAGTGGGGCCACGTTGGTCCCACTCCGGAAGGTTCTAGAAGCTTTCGGTACAATACCGAACAATCCGAAACACTTCCGAACTCCAAAATCTGCTTTGCCTTATATGAATCTTATTCTCCTGACCATTCCGGAACCTCTCGTGACGTCCTGGATCTCATCCGAGACTCCGAACAAAAACTCATAAACCAATTATCCAATCTATCCTAGCGTCGAGACACGTTAAGTGTGTGACCCTTCGGGTTCGAGAATATGCAGACATGATCTTCTATCAATAATCAACAGCGGGGTCTGGAAACCCATATTGACTCCCACACATTCATCGATGATCATATCAGATGAACCACGATGCCAGGATTCAATCAATCCCATATATATATTCCCTTCGTCTCGCGATATTTTACTTGCCCGAGATTCAATCGTCGGTACCGGCATACCTAGTTCAATCTCGTTCACAGCAAGTACTTTACTCGTTCCGTAATCCGATATCACTTTGTGATAACTCCTTAACCACGTGCTTTCAAGCGGTGCTGATATCGATTACCGAGTGGGCCCGAAGTATATCTCTCCAACTTGGGAGGGACAAATCCCATCTCGATACATACAACCCAACAGGTACTTTCCGATCACCTAAGAGACACCTTTATGATCACCCTCTCATAGGATGACGTTTGATGACCTCAAAGCTTTCTTCCGATACTAGGGAGTTGCATTATCTCATGGTCTATGGAATACAATATTTGACATAATAAAAGCTTCGCAAAGATAAACACGATGACACGATCTAATTGCTCCGCTTAATTTGGGTCTGTCCATCATATCATTCTCCCAATGATATGATCTCATTATTAATCGACAACTCATGTCTATGGTTAGGAAACCTTAACCATCATTAATCAATGAACTAGTCCATAGAGGCGTACTAGGGACACGGTGTTGTTCACAAACCACACAAGTATTAAAGTTTCCGCTTAATACAATTCTAGCATGGAATATAAACTTTATCATGAACAAGAATTATAATAATAACATCTTTATTATTGCCTCTAGGGCATAATTCCAACAGGGCTATACTCTTGTTGCACTTGAATTGACGGGGCAAGGTTTCAGATACATGCTCGACTGATATTCCAGCTATAATGGTCATGGTTATGGCTTTCTGTAACATCCCAAAAATCATGATTTATAAAGTTTGCATATCATCCATGCATGCATAAGCATTTGGTTAGTTTTCAAACAAGATTTCAAAAATCAGAAACCATTTAAGTGCTCATTATTTTATGCAAGGAAGGCAATGGTTTGTTTCTACTTTCAAAGTATGAGAATATTTTGATTTAGCCAGAAATTTTAAGGGCTTATGCAAAGCTAGCACAAAGATTTTCAAAACAAAAATAAAAAACTAAAACCATTCATATGCCTAATAGATATATTCAAATAAGGCATGGTTTTATTTTATTTTTCAATGGATCAAAGTATCTTGGATTAAACAGTAGTATTTTATACACAATTATGAGCTTGGTTTACACTACAAAAATCCAGAGAAAGTTTGAAATCAAACTCATTTGAATTTGGGTTGAATTTGATTCCTGAAAAATCAAAATAGAAAAAGAAAAAGATTGAGAAAATAAGAAAAGTCCAGCGCCACCTATTCGTCCCAGAAACAGAAGCAGCCTAGCAAGCCCACCCGGGCCATTTACCTCTCTCTCTCTCTCACGTGAGCAAAACCTACCCCGCACTCGCTGACCAGTGGCCCCAGACGCCACGTCGTCATCGTCCCCGAACCCCGCACCCCCCGACCCCGTCGTCGCCGCAGTTTCCATCACTGCCATGATTGAAGCGGGCTTAATTGCCGATCAATTCCGCGTAATTTCCTCGCCCCTCGCCGGCTATTTAACCCCCTCCTCTCTCCTCTCCTTTCTCGGCACTCAGCGCTCTCTCTGCCACCAGGTTGTCCGCAATTTAACTCGCACCGCCGCGGCACCGAACGACTCCGATGACTGATTCCGGTGAGTCCAACGCGCCCCACCGCCTCTCATTCATGCGAGCATGCTTGCCAGACTCTTGCGCTCCTTCTAATGCATCTAGTTTGCCTGCTTGTGACCCAGGTCATCGCCCCCATCACCGTTTGCAAACACCCGAGGCACAGCTCAACTCCGGCAAACATATTAGGTAAACCCCGTGCTCCCCTTGACCCCTGTTTCACGCGACTGTATTCGCCGTGTCCTTGCACACCTCCTGATGCCAGCCGTTCGATCTCTTGCACCATAGGTCATTGTCTTCGACTCCGACAGTGAGCACCCGACGCGCGGACGAACTCCGACGAGGAATAGCTGCTGTGTCCATGCGCCCCCGCCCCAGCCACATCCACGTTGAGCATCCCCACATCCTCGTGACATCGTTAAGCTCCAACACACCCTCTCTACCCCTCTAACCTTGCCGGCATGTCACCGCCAGTGCCGTCGCCGCCGCCAGCGCCATTCACGCCGCTAGAGTTTAGTCGAGCAGGTCTGATCCGTTGGATCTGGATCTAATGGCCACGATTAGATGACTAGGCGAAGCGGTATGATTAGATCTGGGACATGCATCTTCACTTAGATCCTACGGTTCACAAGCATGATCCTCCCGAACCGGTGTGCACCAATCAGAGGCTGCCGCGTGGCTAGGTTTTAGATTTAAAATCTGGATTTTCATCTATTAGTTATTTAAACTTGTAAATTCAATAACTTTTGTTCTGTTTATCCAAAAAATACAAATGATATATCAATGGATTCACAAAATTAAACCCTACACATCTGTAGGCTTGGTTTTGTATTTTGTCTCTGTTAAAATGGAATTTTATGCAGAGACATTTGTAGGCTTATTTTGTGTACAGAAATTATTTAGAAAATGTTTTTAAAGCCAAATTAAGTTTATTTAGTGTATAAATGTTTTGTTTAGTATTTAGTACTGTTTACTTGTCTTGTTGGGTTTGAGAAAAATCATCACATGGCATTTCCATGCATTCATTTATTTTTGCTTGATTGTTTGGAATATAAATTTGGTGCTATAATTTTATGTGTAGATTTTGGTGCTAGTGGTGATTGTGATTGTGAGGATTGTTGCTACTCCCCCAACTATCAAGGCAAGTGGTGCTTCATATTTTTTTCCCAATATTTTGACTATGCATTAGTGATATTTTGTATAGGGCTTGCATGATGTTTTTGCTAAGTATTTATATGCTATGCTTGGGAAATCCTAGTAGTTGTAGACTTGTTAGAATTTTCTCTAAGTTAAGATACTTTCTATATTTACATGATTAGCCTAGCTAGTAGCAAACAAGGGTGGATTATATACATGCTATGGAAAATGTTGCTAAATCTTTGACTTGAGTTTTGCTTAATAAAACAACTAAGTGAATGAATCACCTGGGTGGAATGGCATGTTTGTGTTATGTTGAGTGGTTACACAAGGCCCATATCTATGGTATACCTTGTGTATCACACTTGTGGAAATCCACCCAGGAACAAAGGGATTTGAAATGCCATATGTTAAGAAGCTTCTAGTGCAGCCACATGGCAATATGGGCTCTGCCTGGATCATATAGGTTGCAATAACTTAGCCAAATGGACAGTTGGTGGTAGGGGTGATAGGTTTGGAACGCGTCCATCTTGGTCTAAGGGAAGGCTTCTGAAAGATCTTGTCTCGATGCATGTCGAGTCTTGTGGGGAAAGTGCACCACCTCTCGAGAAGGAAGAATCTAAGTACTTAGCCGTGTCCCTGGAAATGGACAAATTTGAGCATCAAGACATGAAAGCTATCAAGGATCTCCTCATCCCAATTTCTAAGTTAAAAACTTGTGGTTGAATAAGGGTAAAGGTTCACCAATGTCTATTGGTGGTTCCTTGGGAGTTTTTGTCAAACAAAAACTTAGTGTTTTCAACTGATAGGTAAAACCTACTTTGAGCAAATCAAGCCTAAGCTACACTTATCCAAATTCATGTAGAAGCTAGAAACTATTATTCTACTAAGGTATCACTTGCCAATACTATTCCAATGTATTGACCCACTGTGGCTGTAACTTGTGATGTTGCAGGTTACTCTGATGAGGATTAGGGTTATGAGTCTACACTCAACATGTTTGCCTGTGGCACATGAAGATGAAGACTTTACTTTATTTTGTTATGTTGAACTCTTGTACTAGCCTATGGATATGGAGTTGTAAAAGACTATGTTATCTCTGGAATGTCGATGTAATAATGACCTTTGTTTCTGTGTACTTCATCTTAAACTGTGGATGCTAGCAATTGATCCAGGGACTAGCATTGCAATCACAGGGACCTTTACCATTATAAAGGTGGGGTCTTACAGATGGTATCAGAGCACTGTGTTGCCTATAGGATTATGACCCTAGGATTGGATTAGAGTAAGAAACCACTAAGGAAAAATTTCAACACTTTGAAAAAATTCCACACTTGTCTTTTTTTCTCGTAAACTTTTATAATCTTCTTTCTCATCTCTATTTGTAGATGAACTCCATCAACGAAGCCGTGAGGAAGGGACCACTCATGAACATGACTTTGGAGTGTGAGACTGAAATTCCCAAGGCACTCAAGAACCTTATGGTTACCATGGGGATACATGGTGCAGCTGTGTATAAGGGATTCCCTGTGATGGATGAAGGAGAAGAATATTGGTGGGTGCAACTTCACTTGTACAAAAACAAGTAAGACAACCACAAAGAGTCAGGATTCTGCATGGTCACCAACTCTGAAATGCACACAACATTCTTTGACTCTGCAAGAAATGCAGCTTGGAATGCCATCAAGGAGCTTGGTGATAGACTCAAGTGTAGAATGCTCGATACTCAAAATGACCTTAGAGAAGAGAAGAAGCATACCCAAGACTTAGAGACTACCAATCAACAACTAAGGGGAGACATCATAGACTTAATATGGGAGTCTTGTGAACAAGATAGACAGATTTCCACTAAGGATGCCATGATAGCTATTTTTTCTAGTGTGTGAGAATTGTAACGTACTCCGTTAGTTGGACCACCACACTTGTCATTTTACTTCAAAAATTTGTTTAAGTTATGTTGAACCTTGGTGTTTGTAATGGATTGGTGTATGCCATGACTTGTGTGTTTGTTGTTAAAGATGTGCTTGTGTTATTTTGTCTTGTAAATTTTTCTTTACTTGTGTTGATTCTAACCTTTCCGTATCTTATAAAACTAGATGCCTAACGTTGTTATCAGCACTGCCGAGGAGTTCAAGGGAACTCGTTTTGGTACTCGTCTCATTGAGTTCACTAGTGTGCTCAACCTTCCACTTCCTAGTATCATGACACTTCAGCTCACCAAGTTTGAGAGGAAGGACCTATGGGGCTTCAGAGTCACACAGCCGGGACGCCAGGCAGAGCCACCCATGGAGGCTATCACCTTCAAGCTGATGCATGATGACAAGGAGAGAGGCTTAGATGTAGTCATGCAGGAGTTACTTGGACGCCTGGTTGGGAGGTACTCCACTGAGATTAGAGGTCTCTAGTTTCACCCGTTCGGAAGATGCGACGAGGAGGGTGAGGCTATAGAGTACGATGATGCTACTAGAGAGACGATGGAGCCGATTCGTCTGTACCTTCAGGACCTAAAGGGTCTTATTAGATACCTTGACACTGATAGGACCAACATCATGCTTAGCAATGACAAGCTCCAGATTCAGCTGCGAGAGAAGGACAAGCTCTTCGCGGAACAAGACGAAATCGTCAAAGAGATGGAGGCCAGATTTGAGAGCCAGGACAAGACGTTCAAGAGCCAGGAGAAAAGAGCCCAAGACAGGAACAAGAAGATCAGGGAGATGAAGGAAGAGTTAGAGGCCAAGGACTTTGAGCTTGAGCACCAGCATGGAGTGATTGAGAGGCTTCGCTCATAGAAGAGGGCCCCCAGAGCAAAGATCGAGGCCTTGACCACTACTGTTGAAGAGTACAAGACCGCCATGGAGAATGCAGGTCTTACCCTTTTTGACGTGGAGGTCGACATGGAGGAGTAGTGTAGACTACTCGACTATCTTTCATCTATCATACTTTGATTATTGAGTCACAATGACCATCCAACATGTGGATGGCTTGCTATAGTGTGTTTGCATTTTCAAAACCTGTTGTTTATGTTGTTCAAACACTATGTTATTTTGATATTGGTTATTGTGATTGTTTCTATGTGATTTATTGTGCATGTTAAGCATCTACGGGTATCTCATTCTTATCCTTATTGAAACCACAGATGCCTTCCCATCGTGCCAACCCCAACCAAAACAACAACAATAACGCCACTCCCGAGATGCAGCAGTTGATGACAGCACAAGCTCAAATGATGCAGATGATGACACAGTTCATGCAGAACCTAAATGAGAACAACAATAACAACAACAATCAGAATAATCCTCCAGCATTTGACATGCTCACCAGATTTTTGAGACTAAGGCCTGCAAAGTTCTCAGGAACCACTGATCCAATGGTAGCCAACTACTAGTTACGTTCAGTGAACAAGGACTTAGTGACTGTTGGCTGCACCGACAAGGAAAAGATCAGATTCGCGGCGCATCTACTTGAAGGGCCAGCAGCAACATGGTGGGATAACTTTTAGATCACCACTCCCCTTGAGGATGTGACTTGGGGTGTCTTTGAGGACGGATTCCGTATAGCTCACATCTCACCCGGAGTGATGAACTTGAAGAAGAAGGAGTTCCACAACCTGAAACAGCGTCACCGTAGTGTGGCTGAGTACATTGAGGAATTCAACAATCTGGCGCGCTATGCACCGGATGAAGTTGATACGGATGCAAAGAGGAAGGAGAAATTCCACGAAGGACTTAATGATGAGTTGAACCTGCAGCTGTCTATTGCCTATGTTCCAACCTATCAATAACTTTGTGACAAGGCTACCATCTTAGAAAACAAGATGAAACAGGTTGAGAGCAGAACGAGGAAGCATAGCTTTGATAAGCACAGCTCGGATCATCTCACAAGCGTTCCCATCATGATGATAGTGGAAGTTTTGGATTCCACAAACATGGGAAGTACAACAACCACCACAACCACAACCGTCACCATGACAACAAGCATCATCGAAGTCATGACAATGACAAGTATAAGAACCACAAGAGTGGACACAAGAGCCACCACAGTGGGAGTGGAAGTGGAAGTCGGACTGTAAAGAAATATCTCAGTCAGGTTGAATGCTTCAAGTGTAAGAAGATGGGACACTATGCTAATGAGTGCCCAGAAAAGAAAGTTGAAGGTGCCAACAAGCCAAATCCCTTCCAAAAGGGACAATTGAACCACATCAATGTGGAAGAAATATATGAAGAATCTGATGTCGTGGCTGGTAAGTTCAAGCTCAATTCTATTCTAGCACTTGTTCTTTTTGATACTGGCGCATCGCATTCATTCATATCAAGAGCATTTGTTGATAAAAATGGACTTCCAGTTGAAACTATTGGGTGTCCTATAAAAGTAAGCTCTCCTTGTGGAGAAATGATAGTGAACTCTACATGTCATGATCTAGTGATAGAATTTGGGAAGTATAAGTTTCCCGTTAGTTTGATAATCCTAGATTCCCAAGGATTGGATGTTATTTTGGGAACGGATTGGATGACTAATTGTGCAAATCGTACTGTCACACTCACAACCCCGGATAAGAAACGTATTAGATTCAAGTCTAACTTTGAATCAAAAGGGAGTAAGCTAAATTCTATTAAGGGGGTTAGCATAGATAGTGTGCTAATTGTGAGAGAGTATCTGGATGTATTTCTGGAGGAATTGCCTAGAATTCCACCAGATAGAGATGTTGAGTTTCTGATAGACTTACTGCCAGGATCTGTACCAATAGCGAAGAGACCTTACAAGATGTCAGTTGATGAGTTGAAAGAACTCAAGAAACAGCTTGGGGAACAGTTGCAGAAAGGATTTATTCAACCAAGTTATTCATCTTGGGGTACACCAATTTTGTTTGTTGAAAAGAAAGATAGAAGTCAAAGGTTAATGCATAGATTACCGTTCACTCAATGAGGTAACTATCAAGAACAAATATCCTTTGCCTAGAATCAACGATCTGTTTGATCAGCTAGAAGGAGCCCGAGTGTTCGCAAAGATTGATCTCCGATCAGGCTACTTTCAGCTAAAGATTAGAGAGAAAGACATACCTAAAAGATCTTTCACCACTAGGTATGGATTGTATGAGTAAACCATTATGCCATTTGGTTTGACAAATGCACCAGCCTACTTCATGAATATGATGAACAAGGTGTTCATGGAATTTCTTGACAAGTTCGTTGTCATTTTCATCGATGACATTTTGATCTATTCCAAGAGCAATGAAGAGCATGCAGAACATTTGCGATTGATACTTGAGAAGCTTAGGGAGCATAAGCTATATGCCAAATTTAGCAAGTGTGAATGCTGGCTGAATGAAGTCGGATTTCTCGGACATATAGTGTCAGGTGATGGTGTAGCAGTTGATCCCGCAAAAGTGTCAGCTGTAACTGAATGGGAATCTCCTAAGTCAGTGAAAGAAGTTTGTAGTTTCCTTGGCTTGGCAGGATACTATAGAAGATTCATTGAGAATTTCTCAAAGGTAGCTAAGCCAATGACGGAGTTACTTAAGAAAGACAAGAAATTTGATTAGACTGAAGAATGTGAACTCAGTTTCCAAGAGTTGAAGAAGAGACTTGTGACAGCACCAGTCTTATGTCTGCCAGATTTGGAGAAAGTTTTCCAAGTATATTGTGATGCATCTCACAAGGATTAGGTGCAGTTTTGATGCAAGAAGGGAAAGTTGTGTCTTACGCCTCGAGACAACTCAAAACTCATGAAGTGAATTACCCTACTCATGATTTGGAGTTAGCCTCTGTTGTCCATGCACTAAAAACATGGAGACATTATCTTTTGGGAAAGCGTTGCAAAGTGTTCACAAATCACAAAAGTTTGAAGTATATATTCACTTAGAAAGAAATCAACATGAGACAAAGAATATGGCTAGAACTCATCAAGGACTATGACTTGAGTTTGCAATACCACCCCGGTAAAGCAAATGTTGTAGCAGATGCATTAAGCCGTAAAGTTTATGTGAATGGCCTCACTAAGGGAGAATTGCCAGATGATCTGTGTGCCCAATTCAAAGATCTTAGATTGGAGATAGTGCTCGAGGGACATCTCATGTCATTGGATGTTCAACCCACATTGTTGGACAGGATCAGGGAAGCCCAAAAGATGGACAAGGAAATTGAAGAGATTAAAGGAAAAATTAGCAAAGGGAAAGCCAAAGGATTCCATGAGGACAAACAGGGTACTTTATGGTATGGAAAACGTATCTGCATTCCGCAAGATCCGGAGCTTCGGAAACTGATTTTACAATAAGCACACAACTCACCATATTCCATTCATCCGGGTAACACCAAAATGTACATGGATGTGAAGGAAATTTTTTTTGGTGGAATAATCTCAAAAAGGACATCGCAGAACATATTGCTTTGTGTGATGTATGTAGTAGAGTGAAAGCGGAACATCAGAAACCAGCAGGACTGTTACAACCACTACCTATTCCTGATTGGAAGTGGGACAAGATTGGCATGGATTTCATCACCGGACTGCCAAGGACTAGACCAGTATATGATTCTATTTGGGTCATGGTAGATCGCCTAACTAAAGTGGCTCATTTCATACACGTGAAGACAACCTATACAAGTGCTAAGTTAGCCAAGATTTATATGAATAGGATTGTGTGTCTGCATGGAGTACCCAAGAGTATTGTATCTGATAGGGGAACTCAGTTCACTTCACATTTTTGGAGGCAACTGCATGAGTCATTGGGAACGAGATTGGAATTCAGCACTACTTTTCATCCCCAGACTGATGGACAGACAGAAAGGACCAACCAGATTCTAGAGGATATGTTGAGAGCATGTGCCCTAGACTATGGTGCTAGTTGGGATGAAAGTCTGCCTTACGCATAATTCTATTACAACAACAGCTATCAAGCTAGTATTGAGATGGCACCGTTTGAATTTCTCTATGGGAGAAAGTGTACTACACCATTGCTATGGAGTGGTGTTGGAGAAAGAAATTTGTTCGGACCAGAACTAATCAAGGAAGCTGAAGAGAAAGTCAAGTTGGTAAAGGACAGATTAAAGGTAGCACAGTCCCGACAGAAGAGCTACGCAGATCCAAAGCGTAGAGAAGTCACCTATGAGGTGGGTGATAGAGCATATCTGAGAGTCTCACCACTTTGTGGAGTGAAGAGATTTTGGAGTCAAAGGAAAATTGGCACCAAGATATGTTGGACCATTCAAAATTTGAAGTCACAAAGGAGAAGTGGCTTATGAGATTGAGTTGCCTGAATCACTGTCTGCCGTTCACAATGTGTTTCACGTGAGTTAGTTGAAGAAATGCCCTCCGGAGATGGAAGAGACTTCTTTGAAGGATACTATACCTTTGGAAGAGGTCCAGTTGGAAAGTGATCTCACCTATGAGGAAAAACCTATCAAGATTCTTGAGACTGCAGAAAGGGTTACTCAGACTAAGACTATCAAATTCTGCAAAGTTCAGTGGAACCATCATTCCGAAGAGGAAGCAACTTGGGAAATAGAAGATGACCTTCGGAAAGACCACCCTCACCTATTTGCTACCCAATCCGAATCTCGAGGGCGATATTCACCTTAAGGGGGTTAGATTTGTAACATCCCAAAAATCATGATTTATAAAGTTTGCATATCATACATGCATGCATAAGCATTTGGTTAGTTTTCAAACAAGATTTCAAAAATCAGAAACCATTTAGGTGCTCATTATTTTATGCAAGGAAGGCAATGGTTTGTTTCTACTTTCAAAATATGAGAATATTTTGATTTAGCCAGAAATGTTAAGGGCTTATGCAAAGCTATCACAAAGATTTTCAAAACAAAGATCAAAAACTAAAACCATTCATATGCCTAATAGATATATTCAAATAAGGCATGGTTTTATTTTATTTTTCAATGGATCAAAGTATCTTGGATTAAACAATAGTGTTTTATACACAATTATGAGCTTGGTTTACACTACAAAAATCTAGAGAAAGTTTGAAATCAAACTCATTTGAATTTGGGTTGAATTTGATTCCTGAAAAATCAAAATAGAAAAAGAGTGAGAAAATAAGAAAAGGCCGGTGCCACCTATTCGGCCCAGCAACAGAAGCAGCCCAGCAAGCCCACCCGGGCCATTTACCTCTCTCTATCTCTCACGCGAGCAAAACCTACCCTGCACTCGCTGACCAGTGGCCCCAGACGCCACGTCGTCATCGTCCCCAAACCCCGCACCCCCCCGACCCCGTCTTCGCCGCTGTTACCTCCATCACTGCCGTCATTGAAGCGGCCTTAATTGCCGATCACTTCCGCATAATTTCCTCTCCCCTTGCCGGCTATTTAACCCCCTCCTCTCTCCGCTCCTTTCCCCTCACTTAGCACTCTCTCTCCGCCACCAGGCTATCCGCAATTTAACTCGCACCGCCACGGCACCGAACGACTCCGACAACTGATTCTGGTGAGTCCAGGGCGCCCCGCCGCCTCCAATTCACGCGAGCGTTCTTGCCAGACTCTTGCGCTCCTTCTAATGCCTCTGGTTTGCCTGCTTGTGACCCAGGTCATTGCCCCCGTCACCGTTTGCAAACACCTGAGGCACAGCTCAACTCCGGCAAAAAAATTAGGTAAACCCCGTGCTCCCCTTGACCCTGTTTCACGCGACTGTATTTGTCGTGTCCTTGTGCACCTCCTGATGCCAGCCGTTTGATCTCTTGCACCATAGGTCATCGTCTTCGACTCCGACAGTGAGCACCCGACGCGCGGACGAACTCCGACGAGGAATAGCTGATGTATTCGTGCGCCCCCGCCCCAGCCACATCCACGTTGAGCATCCCCACGTCCTCGTGACCTCGGTAAGCGCTAGCACACACTCTCTACCCCTCTGACCTCGCCGGCGTGTCACCGCCAGTGTCGTCGCCGCCGCCAGCGCCATTCGCGCCGCTAGAGTTTGGTCGAGCAGGTCTGATCTGTTGGATCTGGATCTAATGGCCACGATTAGATGACTAGGCGAAGCGGTATGATTAGATCTGGGCCGTGCATCATCACTTAGATCCTATGTTTTGCAAGCGTGATCCGCCCTAACCGGTACGCACCAATCAGAGGCTGCCGCGTGGCTAGGTTTTAGATAAAAAATCTGGATTTTCATCTATAGTTATTTAAACTTGTAAATTCAATAACTTTTGTTCTGTTTATCCAAAAAATACAAATAATATATCAATGGATTCACAAAATTAAATCCTACACATCTGTAGGCTTGGTTTTGTATTTTGACTCTGTTAAAATGGAATTTCATGAAGAGACATTTGTAGGCTTATTTTGTGTATAGAAATTATTTAGAAAATGTTTTTAAAGCCAAATTAAGTTTATTTAGTGTATAAATGTTTTGTTTAGTGTTTAGTACTGTTTAATTGTCTTGTTGGGTTTGATTAAAATCATCACATGGCATTTGCATGCATTCATATTTTTTTGCTTGATTGTTTGGAATATAAATTTGGTGCTATCATTTTATGTGTAGATTTTGGTGATAGTGGTGATTGTGATTGTGAGGATTGTTGCTACTCCCCCAACTATCAAGGCAAGTGGTGCTTCATATTTTTGTCCCAATATTTTGACTATGCATTAGTGATATTTTGTATAGGGCTTGCATGATGTTTTTGCTAAGTATCTATATGCTATGCTTCGGAAATCCTAGTAGTTGTAGACTTGTTAGAATTTTCTCTAAGTTAAGATACTTACTATATTGCCATGCTTAGCCTAGCTAGTAGAAAACAAGGGTGGATTATATACATGCTATGGAAAATGTTTCTAAGTCTTTGACTTGAGTTTTGCTTAATAAAACAACTAAGTGAATGAATCACCTGGGTGGAATGGTATGTTTGGGTTATGTTGAGTGGTTACACAAGGCCCATATCTATGGTCTACCTTGTGTATCACACTTGTGGAAATCCACCCAGGAACAAGGGATTTGAGATGCCATATGTTAAGAAGCTTCTAGTGCAGCCACATGGAAATATGGGCTCTGCCTGGATCATATAGGTTGCAATAACTTAGCCAAATGGACAGTTGGTGGTAGGGGTGATAGGTTTGGAATGCAACCATCTTGGTCTAAGGGAAGGCTTCTGAAAGATCTTGTCTCGATGCATGTCGAGTCTTGTGGGGAAAGTGCACCACCTCTCGAGAAGGAAGAATCTAAGTACTTAGCCGTGTCCCTGGAAATGGACAAATTTGAGCATCAAGACATGAAAGCTATCAAGGATCTCCTCATCCCAATTTCTAAGTTAAAAACTTGTGGTTGAATAAGGGTAAAGGTTCACCAATGTCTATTGGTGGTTCCTTGGGAGTTTTTGTCAAACAAAAACTTAGTGTTTTCAACTGATAGGTAAAACCTACTTTGAGCAAAGCAAGCCTAAGCTACACTTATCCAAATTCATGTAGAAGCTAGAAACTATTATTCTACTAAGGTATCACTTGCCAATACTATTCCAATGTATTGACCCACTGTGGCTGTAACTTGTGATGTTGCAGGTTACTCTGATGAGGATTAGGGTTATGAGTCTACACTCAACATGTTTGCCTATGGCACATGAAGATGAAGACTTTAGTTTATTTTGTTATGTTGAACTCTTGTACTAGCCTATGGCTATGGAGTTGTAAAAGACTATGTTATCTCTGGAATGTCGATGTAATAATGACCTTTGTTTCTGTGTACTTCATCTTAAACTGTGGATGCTAGCAATTGATCCAGGGACTAGCATTGCAATCGCAGGGACCTTTACCTTTATAAAGTTGGGGTCTTACACTTTCTTGGCACAGTTGATTAATCCTTTATGTTTTGACATCCAATCCATGCCTAGTACTACTTCCAAACCTTTAGTTCCAAGTACTATTAGATTAGCATAAAAATCTATGCCATGGATTCGGATAGGGACGGCCTTGCAAATTTGTCTAGCTTTGGTGGTTTAACTAGGTATTTGAACTATCATAACATGCTTCAATTTGGTTGGTTGAATCTTACTAGTGCATGCAAATTCTTCAGTAACAAATGAGTGTGATGCTCCAGAGTCAAAGAACACTCTGGCAAGTACTGAGTTAACAGAAAACATACCTAGCACGACATCTAGCGCTTCTTGGGCTTCTTCAGCATGCATGAGAAAGAGACGACCGTTGCGTTTGAGCGAATTCCCTGGGGCAAACATTCTTCCAGGCTAAACACGATGCTGCTGCTGAGATGGGGCATTTGCATTGGGGGTTGCGGCAATTTTCTTGGGGCACTCATTGGAATAGTGACCTTTGGTTCCACATTCATAACAAGTCACTTGAGACTTGTCCTTTGCTGCAACAGGCACAACATTGCTTCTAGTTCTTGGGGCAGTGTTGGTGTTGGTGGCGGCATTGTTGTTGTTGAACTTGAGCGGGGCCAGATTGAAATTGCTGGGGTTGCCGAGGTTGTTGTGATTTCCTCCGGGCCTTGGGTTTCCACGTTTGGGATAGGTTGGACGGTTCATCGGGGGTCTGTTGGTTCTTGGGGCAAATCCTGGAGATGGGTTGGGACGATACTTTGCTGTATGATGGGTTCCTGGTTGATGCATCGTGCGATGCTTGCGGTTCTCATTGGCTTGGTTGATCTTTCCTTCCATCTGAATGGTAGAGTACACTAAGGCTTCGATATCAGCAAATGGGGTATTGACTAACACTATGTGCATCTCATCATGCAGACCATTCAGGAATCTCTCCTTATTCTTGGCTTCAGTGTCTATCTTATCTGGTGCATACCTAGCCAATGACAAAATTTTCTCACGGTACTCCACTACGGTCATCCTGCCTTGCTTTAGTTCCCTGAATTCATCTCTCATCCTCTTGATCAAACCCGGTGGCACATGGGTTCTGCTGAACTTGATTTTGAACTCTTGCCAAGTCATCATTTGACCTCCATTCATGGCACGAACGCTGTTCCACCATGCTCTTGAATCTCCAGCCAGATAGTGGGTAGTAAACAGTACCTTCTCGTTGGCTTCCACCTCTGCAACTTCTAGGTTGTTCTCCCTGGTTTGCAGCCAATCATCGGCATCTAGAGGCTCTTCAGACTTAGTGAAAATGGGTGGATTGGTGTTCTGGAAATTCTTAATCTTAGATCCATGGTTGTTGTGATTTCCATGGCCTTGGTTGTTGTTGTTGGCCATCTGAGCGATGTGCTAAAGGGTGGCTAAGTTGGCTTGACGTTCGTCTCTTTCAGCTTCGCGGTCCGAAACCAACATTTGCAAGATTTGCAGCATCGGGTCCGGGGATGAATTGCTTCCTCCGTGAGGCATCTGAAGATTGAGATAGATCATGAGAAAAGAGGGAAAATTCTAAGGTTCAGGGTTTTGATTTGGAAAAAAAATTGAAGCTTGACTCAGATTTTTTTCTAGCAACTTACTTTTCATTCATTCATTCATAGCACACAATACAAACACACACCACAACAAAGGAAAATGGATGGTTTTAGGAACCGTTCTGTGAAACTACGATACAGTGGGACCAAATACAAATCACTAACGCTAGTGCTCAAGTGCTACTACTCCTCGAAATCGGTGTCCTCATCATCATCGTCAATGAAGGCGAAGTCATCCTCATCGGTAAAGAAGTCCATGTCCTGATCCTCTAGAAAGTCATCATCATCACTAAGATAGGAGTAGGGGTCTCCACGAAGGTCCTCCCCTGCATTATCCCTCTCCTCCAGCTGCATGTCTCTCTCGTGGACAGTCTCCTCCAACTCTGTGATCTTGTGGCGGAGATGGGCAATGATGCGCTCCTCCTTGTCGAGCTGACGGCGACGAGACTGGCGATCCTTCACTAGCATGGCAATGGTCTGATCCTTCTTGGCGGCGATGGTGTACTTGTGGTTGGCGTAGGAGCGGGCATTGTCTAATTCCTTATGCCGGGCATACATCATGAAGCTGAGGTGGTCCAATTGACTCGTTAGCTCATGGTGATATGGGGCCTCTAGTGGCTGTCCCATAACATCACGCCTTGGGTAGAACTCAAAGCGGGTACTCTTGATCTGATTGATACTCTGCCCACACAGACGGGCAAGAGCTTCCTACATTGTGTAAGGTTCCCAACCTTTAATAAGGTAGAGATCCCTGTGTTTACAATGCTAGTCCCTGGATCAATAGCTAGCATCCATAGTTAAGATGTAATATCAAGAAACAAAGGTCATAATACAACTTTATAACCAGGAATAATATAATTTATTACATCTTACATAGCTCATTTGGCTATTACATTACATTCCAGAAGAATATCTATAAGCATGGGGTCCTTCATCTTCAAAGTGCCACAGGCAGACATGTTGGTTGTAGACTTGTAATCCTACTTCACTAATATCAAACAAACCTGCAACATAACAAGTTACAGCCACAAGGGTCAATACATTTGAATTGTATTGGCAAGTGATACTATGGTAGTATAGTGGAGTCTATCATCTAAATGCATTTGGCTAGGTGGAGGTTAGGCTTGCTTTGCTCAAAATAGATTTTCCTTATCATTTGAAAACACTAAGTTTTTGTTTGACAAAATCTTTCCCAAGGCATCTCCCAATAGAAATTGGTGATCCTTCAACCCTTGTTCACCCACAAGTTTTTATCTTAGAAATTGGGATGAGGATATTCTTGATAGCTTCCATGTATTAATGCTCAAATTGACCTTTACCAGGGACATGGCTAAGTACTTAGGTTTTACACTCTGCAGAGGTGGTGCACTTTCCCCACAAGACTTGGTTTCACCAAGACAAGATCTTTCAGAAGCCTTCCCTTAGACCAGAATGGACGCGTTCCAACCTATCAAACCCCTACCACCAACTTTCCATTTGGCTAAGTTCTTGCAACCTATATGATCCAGGCAGAGCCCATAATGCCAAGTGGTTGCACTTGAAGCTTCTCAACATTTGACATCTCAAATCTCTTTGTTCCTGGGTGGCCATCCACAAGTGAGATACACAAGGTAAGCCATAGAAATGGGCCTTGTGAACCACTCAACACAAACCATTCCTTCCATTCCACCCAGATGATTCATTCACTTAGTTGTTTTATTAAACAAAACACAAGTCCTCAGACTTAGAAATTTTCCATAACATGAATATATATTCCACCCTTGTTTTCTATTAGCTAAGCTAAGCATGATAGTAATAGGAATCTTAACTTAGGAAATTTCTACTAAGGTTTCATCTACTAGGATTTCCCATAGCATAGTTTATACTTAGCAAAATTCCATGCAAGTCTTACTTAGAAATATCACTAATGCATAGTGAAAATAATGGGACAAAGTATGAAGCATCACTTGCCTTTTTGGTAGAGAGTATAAGTTCACTTCCTTGTTCTTTGAAATGTTCACTCACTTCAAATCACTACAATTCAATCAAGCAACAATATTTCAATCTACCATTCAAGCAATTCAACACATGAAATAATAATAACAAAACAATGCATGCAAGCATGCTAAAGATTGTTTTATTTTGAGAAGTGGTTTCTAATGGTTCATAAACTTTTGAAAACACCTAATGGTCATTTTATAAAGTGGCAAAATCATTTGTATAAGATTTTACTTCATAACCCATTTTTTATCAAATCATTATTTTATGTGGTGAGGAAATGCTTCTAATAAGGCAAAATTCTATAGGTTTCACAAAATATGTTTTCAACCCATATAACCTTGTGTTTAGGGTTAGAGAGTTTATTTCCAAAAAATTTCTCAAAGATTTTCTCCCAAAACCATTTTTAATAAATAAACCATATTTTTATTTGACTAGAAATGGTTTAAATCAAAGATTCATTCTTTTGTTTCACCAAATACATTTTTGAAACCAAAATTTGTTTCCTATGGTCAGTAGGTTCAAAACACACCAGTTGCCAAAGATTTTATCCTCAAAAACATTTTGGAATAAATTTTATAACCTAAACAAGCATACATAAGTTTCTGCAAAAACAAACATTTTACCAGAAGCTTTTTACTAAACAAAGTGCATGGTTGGCTAGGGCTTGTTTTTCTGAATCCATTTATATAAAGTTTGCAAAATTTGGACATGTAGATTAAAAGTTATAGATTTTACAAAATCTTGTTTCTAATAGATAAAATCTGTTTTGTTTCAAATCAACAGACACGTCGCGTGTTTTAATTCGCCGGTACCGATTCGGTTGGATCAGCAATTCAGACCGCGGGATTTAACTAACATCGCACGGTGCAGATCGATCGATACCCCTTCGGCTAAGATTCTATTGCGTCCTTTGGATCAAAATCCAACGGCGCGCAGCACGCTTGCCAACTAGTGGCGGCGGGCGCGTGGCGGCAGCTGTCCGGTTCTCTGGCGGAGCTAGCGCTAGAGGAGGCAAGGAGGAGTAAGGAGATGCTCACCAGGCTCAGGAGGTCATGGTGATGCTCAACGTGTTGATATCTCGTCGAGGGGCGCACGGTGGTGACGACAATCGCTCGCCGGAGCTGCGTTGTGCCTCGGGTTCGTCTGTTCGTCGACGGGGATGATGATATACAGCGTGCTAAGGCAAATAAATGGCACCGTTAGGTTCGTATGGAAGCCGCGATCTTGTGAGTATCCAAGAGGGGGTAAGGGGCGGTCTAGACTCACCAGTAGTGCTCGCCGGAGTTGCGGGGTTCTTCGATGGCGCTCGGACGAAGACGGAGGCGAGGTTGTGGGGCAAGCGAGAGGGAGCTGGAGGCACTGGAGTGTGCGCTAGAGTCTGGGGAAGATGCTCGCGTGCTCGAGGAGGCGAGGGGTGGCGTGGGGCTGCCGGAATCGACGCCGGAGAGTCGTCGGACAGAGGAGGGTGCAGAGAAGAATTGGGCGGCCTGGGGGCACGCTAAGGTGGGGCGACAGAGGGGAAAGAGAGAGGAGGGGGAGGCGCTTTAACTAGCGTGGTCACGGCGAGGGATTAATGCAGCGTTAAGGCGAATTCAATCAGAGGAATCAACGGCATGAAATGGCCAGGCGTGTTCATCGCGGGGAGGAAGAAGATGATGTGGCTGTGGGGTCGTGGCGTTAGTGAGTGAGAGAGAGGGGAGGTGGGGGTCCATCTGTCAGTGCCTCTGCGGGTGAGTTTCTGAGTGTGAGGCATTTTTCTGCGGGAGAGGAGCAGTGGGCTAGGTTGGGCTTAGTTGGGCCAGTGGTCAGTTGGGCTGGCTTTGTTTCCTTTTTTTGTTCTGAATGTTTTCTATTTCTCTTTCTTTTATTCTGATTTGATTTTGTTTGGCCAATTCAAACATTCATTTAAATTCAAAAACTTGCCAAAATTTGTGTGGGTTTAAATACTGGTTAGTAAAACATTCTGGAGTCTTTTTAGGATAATTTATTCCTTCTTTTTGGGGTCTTTTTAATTAATAAAAGGGCCCTTGTTTTAAATCAAATAGGTTTTAATAATATTTCTAAACACCATTTAAAATCTTTTAAACCTTCCAAATCTTTTCAGTAGGTTTTGATTACTTAAAAGGGTGTCAAATAATTCATCTTGAATTATTTGGAAAAGCTTTTAATAAGATTTATTAATCATTTAAAATTTGGATTTGTCTTTATTCCAATAGGATTTGGTTTATGCCATTTATTTTATTTTGGAAATTTCTTTATCCTTTTATTTTATTTGATTTGGATTAAATTCCTTCCAATTGCTTATGGATTTGGCCAAGATTTAATTTGGTCTTTCAAATATTCTTCATTTAGTATTTCTTTCTTCATCTTATAAAATCCATAACTTTTTAATTAGAGATCCAAACTTGGTGATTCCAATTTGTAAAATCTTATTTAATATTTGTTTATCTTTTTAAATGTCTTTAGGATTATTTGCTCACCATTTGGTATGGATTTTAGATAAGGGTTTTATTAGCTTTGGGAATTAAATCCCTTTATTCTTATTAAATTCATAAGATTTTATCTATGGCTCCAATTTGAGTGAAACAAATTTATATGGCTTTATAATATTTCTATTTGTCATTCTTGACTATTTGTAAATGTTTGTTGTCAAGATTTTATATGGATAAAATCCATAGGCTTGGAGATAACTTGGAAATGATTTTTATTCCATTAGAGTTTAGGGTTTGGATTTATTTTCCAAGTGTTTAAATTTCCAGATGCATTTAATGAGGAAAGCATTTCTCTTGATTTGGATTTGGTTGAATTTCAAACTTTAATTAAAGTTTGTTCAAGATGGGATTTTAAGTTTCCATTTTAGAAACAAAAAGTTTCTTTTCACCCTGATTTTCAACAAAAATTTATTTTGTTTATTTTATTTTTCACATTACAAGATTTGGAAAATCTTGGGATGTGACAGGCTACCACCCTTAAAAAAAATCTCGTCCCGAGATTTGGGGAGGCTAGGGTTACAAGTTGGCTCAAAACATCTAGGGTACTACCACCCTTAAAAATTTTCCAACTAAATTACATATTGGCCTTCTTGGGATCCTGCTGAAATCTCTCTGGACAAACATCCGCATAGTGTCCTTTGTTTCCACACTTGAAACATGTGACAAGGCTGAGATCTTTCATAGGCTTGTTCATCTTGTGCTTCATCTTTTCTGGACAGTTGCTTGCATAATGTCCTTGGTTACCATAGTTGTAACATGTGATAAGATTGAGTTCATCACGTATCTTCTGTGGGCAAGTTGCTGCATAATGTCCTAGATCTTTGCAGTTGTTGCACCACACTTGGCTAATCTCCTTATACTTTTGCTTTTCTGGACATTCACTGGCATAGTGTCCCATTTATTTGCAATGACCACATTGCACATGGCTTTTGTCCTTCTTTTTCTTGGGATTCTCCAAAGCTAGGAGTGCTTCTAGTTCATGTTCTTCATATGTTATCTCATAGGTAGGAATGTATACTAGTTTTCTTGACCTTCTATTACTCCTTGGATAATTCATATGTCTCTTTTTTGGTCCTTTAAATTGAGTCATGTTGTTGGGAGGTACAAGCTGAGATTTTCCTTTGTCTTCATCCTTCTTGGTAGACTTGGCTCTCTCATGGTAGTCTGCAATCAGTTGTTGCACTCCACCTTGTTTCCTTTGTTCAACTATGGAATAGATGGGGCATTGGATAGGGACATGATTGTTCCCTTCACATAGGTAACAAGTAGCTTGGGATGTGGGGCATTGGTCAATTGGATGTTTCTCTTCACAATTGGGGCATTGATCTCCATGCTCCTTGGAAGTGTGATCCTTGTCTCCACAAATATTGCAAGCTTGGGTTCCTTCTAGATTAACATCTTTTTCATCCTTGTTGTCACAAGCTCCTTGGGAAGAGCTTTCTCCCATGTTGGTCATTTGAGTAGCCATCCCTTGCAATAATTGGGATTGAAGTTTCAAAATCCTTTGTATGGCAGGGTCTAATCCATTGTTGTTGGCTAAAAGCTGAGTTGTCACTTGGCTCAACTGGGTTTGGTTTGCTAGTAGTTGTTCTCTCATGTTGTTCTCTTGGTTGTTGTTGTTGTCATCCTTGATGTTGGAATCTCTTGGAGAAGTCATCTGTTTGGGTTGGATTGGGATTAGAATAGGCAAAATATTTCTAAGGAAATAATTCTAATCACACACATCACAATTCACACAAGCAATGTGCAAGAAATCACACACAAACATTCCACTCAAACAACAAAGTTCAAGCACATTTTTAGGCAACCAAAAATATTTTTGTTACACCACATAAGTTGGTGGGTTTGACTTAAACTAAATATGGTGGTCCTTCTATATGGTTCACTTGAAATCTTTCCATCCTTCTTAGTTGTTTCTTCTTGAACAAGATCATGGTTTCCTTGGAAAAATTTCTTGAATCTTGGTCACAAAACTTCAAGGTGATGATGATTCTCAAGTTGTGTTTCCTTAGTCTTCAAGTCTTGAGCAATATTTCTTGTCTAACTTGTAGTCCTTAGTAATATCTAATGTTGAAGTCTTTGTTGAAAATGTTGAAGATGTTGAAGTCATTAGAGTTGATATCCAAGGTTGAAGATGTTGAAGTCATTAGAGTTGATGTAGTCCTTAGCTCATGGTGAAGTCTTTGGCCATGGAGAAGGCTTTGTCCATCAAGTTTGAAATAGAAGAGATGAAGAATCAAAACCAAAATGGTTGAGGAAAAAGTTTACAAGATTGTTTGTAAATAATTTTTGGAACAAACACAACTCCTATTTTTCTAAGGGGTTTTGTCCAATCCTAGGTTTACAAATCCTACAGGCAACACAATGCTCTGATACCATCTGTAAGGTTCCCAACCTTTAATAAGGTAGAGATCCCTGTGTTTACAATGCTAGTCCCTGGATCAATAGCTAGCATCCATAGTTAAATTGTAATATCAAGAAACAAAGGTCATAATACAACTTTATAACCAGGAATAACATAATTTATTACATCTTACATATCTCATTTGGCTATTACATTACATTGCAGCAGAATATCTATAAGCATGGGGTCCTTCATCTTCAAAGTGCCACAGGCAGACATGTTGGTTGTAGACTTGTAATCCTACTTCACTAATATCAAACAAACCTGCAACATAACAAGTTACAGCCACAAGGGTCAATACATTTGAATTGTATTGGCAAGTGATACTATGGTAGTATAGTGGAATCTATCATCTATATGCATTTGGCTAGGTGGAGCTTAGGCTTGCTTTGCTCAAAATAGATTTTCCTTATCATCTGAAAACACTAAGTTTTTGTTTGACAAAATCTTTCCCAAGGCATCTCCCAATAGAAATTGGTGATCCTTCAACCCTTGTTCACCCACAAGTTTTTATCTTAGAAATTGGGATGAGGAGATTCTTGATAGCTTCCATGTCTTGATGCTCAAATTGTCCTTTACCAGGGACATGGCTAAGTACTTAGGTTTTACACTCTGCATAAGTGGTGCACTTTCCCCACAAGACTAGGTTTTACCAAGACAAGATCTTTCAGAAGCCTTCCCTTAGACCAGAATGGACGCGTTCCAACCTATCAAACCCCTACCACCAACTGTCCATTTGGCTAAGTTCTTGCAACCTATATGATCCAGGCAGAGCCCATAATGCCAAGTGGTTGCACTTGAAGCTTCTCAACATTTGACATCTCAAATCTCTTTGTTCCTGGGTGGCCATCCACAAGTGAGATACACAAGGTAAGCCATAGAAATGGGCCTTGTGAACCACTCAACACAAACCATTCCTTCCATTCCACCCAGGTGATTCATTCACTTAGTTGTTTTATTAAACAAAACACAAGTCCTCAGACTTAGAAATTTTCCATAACATGAATATATATTCCACCCTTGTTTTCTATTAGCTAAGCTAAGCATGATAGTAATAGGAATCTTAACTTAGGAAATTTCTACTAAGGTTTCAACTACTAGGATTTCCCATAGCATAGTTTATCCTTAGCAAAATTCCATGCAAGTCTTACTTAGAAATATCACTAATGCATAGTGAAAATAATGGGACAAAGTATGAAGCATCACTTGCCTTTTTGGTAGAGAGTATAAGTTCACTTCCTTGTTCTTTGAAATGTTCACTCACTTCAAATCACTACAATTCAATCAAGCAACAATATTTCAATCTACCATTCAAGCAATTCAACACATGAAATAATAATAACAAAACAATGCATGCAAGCATGCTAAAGATTGTTTTATTTTGAGAAGTGGTTTCTAATGGGTCATAAACTTTTGAAAACACCTAATGGTCATTTTATAAAGTGGCAAAATCATTTGTATAAGATTTTACTTCATAACCCATTTTTGATCAAATCATTATTTTATGTGGTGAGGAAATGCTTCTAATAAGGCAAAATTCTATAGGTTTCACAAAATATGTTTTCAACCCATATAACCTTGTGTTTAGGGTCAGAGAGTTTATTTCCAAAACATTTCTCAAAGATTTTCTCCCAAAACCATTTTTAATAAATAAACCATATTTTTATTTGACTAGAAATGGTTTAAATCAAAGATTCATTCTTTTGTTTCACCAAATACATTTTTGAAACCACAATTTGTTTCCTATGGTCAGTAGGTTCAAAACACACCATTTGCCAAAGATTTTATCCTCAAAAACATTTTGGAATAAATTTTATAACCTAAACAAGCATACATAAGTTTCTGCAAAAACAAACATTTTACCAGAAGCTTTTTACTAAACAAAGTGCATGGTTGGCTAGGGCTTGTTTTTCTAAATCCATTTATATAAAATTTGCAAAATTTGGACGTGTAGATTAAAAGTTATAGATTTTACAAAATCTTGTTTCTAATAGATCAAATCTGTTTTGTTTCAAATCAACAGAGACATGTGGCGTGTTTTAATTCGCCGGTACCGATTCGGTTGGATCGGCAATTCAGCCCGCAGGATTTAACTAACATCGCACGACGCAGATCGATCAATACCCCTTCGGCTAAGATTCTATCGCGTCCTTTGGATCAAAATCCAACGGCGCGCAGCACGCTTGCCAACTAGTGGCGGCGCTGGCGGCGGCAGGTGGCGGCGGCGTGTCTGGCTACGGCGGAGCTGGCGCTAGAGGAGGCAAGGAGGAGTAAGGAGATGCTCACCAGGCTCAGGAGGTCACGGTGATGCTCAACGTGTTGATATCTCGTCGAGGGCAGTGGTACACGCAATCGCCGCCGAAACGCTGCGTGGCCTCGGTTCGCTCGCTTGTCGACGGGGGCGACGATGTACAGCGTGCTAAGACAAATAAATGGCACCGTTAGGTTTGTATGGAAGCCGCTATCTTGTGAGTATCCAAGAGGGGGTAAGGGGCGGTCTAGACTCACCAGTAGTGCTCGCCGGAGTTGCGGGGTTCTTCGGTGGCGCTCAGACGAAGACGGAGGCGAGGTTGTGGGGCAAGCGAGAGGGAGCTGGAGGCACTGGAGTGTGCGCCAGAGTCTGGGGAAGATGCTCGCGTGCTCGAGGAGTCGAGGGGTGGCGCGGGGCTACAGGAATCAACGCCGGAGAGTCGTCGGACAGAGGAGGGTGCAGAGAAGAATTGGGTGGCCTGGGGGCACGCTAAGGTGGGGCGACAGAGGGGAAAGAGAGAGGAGGGAGAGGCGCTTTAACTAGCGTGGTCACGGCGAGGGATTAACGCGGCGTTAAGGTGAATTCAATCAGAGGAATCAACGGCATGAAACGGCCAGGCGTGTTCATCGCGGGGAGGAAGAAGATGATGTGGCTGTGGGGTCGTGGCGTCAGTGAGTGAGAGAGAGGGGAGGTGGGGGTCCATCTGTCAGTGCCTCTGCGGGTGAGTTTCTGAGTGTGAGGCGTTTTTCTGCGGGAGAGGAGCAGTGGGCTAGGTTGGGCTTAGTTGGGCCAGTGGTCAGTTGGGCTGGCTTTGTTTCCTTTTTTTGTTCTGAATGTTTTCTATTTATCTTTCTTTTATTCTGATTTGATTTTGTTTGGCCAATTCAAACATTCATTTAAATTCAAAAACTTGCCAAAATTTGTGTGGGTTTAATACTGGTTATTAAAACATTCTGGAGTCTTTTTAGGATAATTTATTCCTTCTTTTTGGGGTCTTTTTAATTCATAAAAAGGGCCCTTGTTTTAAATCAAATAGGTTTTAATAATATTTCTAAACACCATTTAAAATCTTTTAAACCTTCCAAATCTTTTCAGTAGGTTTTGATTACTTAAAAGGGTGTCAAATAATTCATCTTGAATTATTTGGAAAATCTTTTAATAAGATTTATTAATCATTTAAAATTTGGATTTGTCTTTATTCCAATAGGATTTGGTTTATGCCATTTATTTTATTTTGGAAATTTCTTTATCCTTTTATTTTATTTGATTTGGATTAAATTCCTTCCAATTGCTTATGGATTTGGCCAAGATTTGATTTGGTCTTTCAAATATTCTTTATTTGGTATTTCTTTCTTCATCTTATAAAATCCATAACTTTTTAATTAGAGATCCAAACTTGGTGATTCCTATTTGTAAAATCTTATTTAATATTTGTTTATCTTTTTAAATGTCTTTAGGATTATTTGCTCACCATTTGGTATGGATTTTAGATAAGGGTTTTATTAGCTTTGGGAATTAAATCCCTTTATTCTTATTAAATTCATAAGATTTTATCTATGGCTCCAATTTGAGTGAAACAAATTTATATGGCTTTATAATATTTGTATTTGTCATTCTTGACTATTTGTAAATGTTTGTTGTCAAGATTTTATATGGATCAAATCCATAGGCTTGGAGATAACTTGGAAATGATTTTTATTCCATTAGAGTTTAGGGTTTGGATTTATTTTCCAAGTGTTTAAATTTCCAGATGCATTTAATGAGGAAAGCATTTCTCTTGATTTGGATTTGGTTGAATTTCAAACTTTAATTAAAGTTTGTTCAAGATGGGATTTTAAGTTTCCATTTTAGAAACAAAAAGTTTCTTTTCACCCTGATTTTCAACAATAATTTATTTTGTTTATTTTATTTTTCACATTACAAGATTTGGAAAATCTTGGGATGTGACACATTGCCATGGAAAGTCCATCGAGCGAGTTATTCTCTCTCAAGGTGAACTGAATTCCGCCCGAGGTGGGGTCTCCAATCTTTCCTCGGAGACTGGCAACAACTAGCCATTTCAACTCCTCTTCTTCCTGATCGTTGAGCTGAGCTCCGAAGAACTCGGGGTGCGGATGCTCCAGCATTTCTAACAGCTGGTCCAAGTCACGCTAAAAGATGAGGTCTCCTCCATTCCTCAACTGGTAGAACTTTCTATACTTCACGTCCATCTATAAGAATATAGGATGAGTAATCAAGTGTGTCAAATTTTATTTAAGTTTGCAAGAATTTTTTAGGGAACATGAATTTTTCATGAAAGAGTCTAAGTGATAAGAATGGGAATAAGTTTTCAAAAATACTCACTTCCTTGGTTTTGAAACTAAGTTTTTGATTCAAACGTCCATTCTAAACTAGGGCCTCCTATGGTCAGGATGGCTCTGATACCAACTTGTCAACACCCAGATTTTTAATCCCAGATGCCAGTTATGCCATACATCGCAATCCCAAGATTATCATTTTTGCGAGACATAATAAATTGGATATCACAGTACATCATCCATTACAAATCTTACATAAGGTATTACAACAAATAAGGATCACATGATGCAGTCTTAATACAATTCAATCAGCGGAATAACGTAATAATAACGATAGCATGGGCGAAGCTCCATCTTCATGGTCACAGGCAATGCTGACGATGGGAGATGATCCTAGTGGTTGTAACCTTCTTATTGTCCGTCTTCCTGATAGTCCTCTTTATAGTATGGCCTCGGGAATAGCCAGGGACAAAGCCATGAGTACTCTTTAAGTACTTGCAAACTAATACTAACAATTAAGGTGGTTTTGAATAGGTAGTACTAGGATCTAGGTTGTTTTGCATAAAGCCAGATTTATCTCTATTGAGTTCAGAAGCAAAGAAAGCTAGTTGAACGTTTTATAACACCTAAGTGGGAACTTGAATTTCATGTCACAACTCTATTGTGATCAAGTCAAAGTCATAAATCATTACACAAGTTATTTTGAAAACATCTGACAATGAAATAGTATGGCCACTCCAACTGTCCATAACCGCGGACGCGGCTATTCGAATAGTTTGACACTCTGCAGAGGTGGTACACTTTCACCACAACATTCGATACATCCGTCAGGAACAAATCCTGAATTCACCATACTCAGTGTGCGGATAATCAATCCTAACCTTTCAATTACACGCCCTATTATAGGCACCTCTCCTGTGAGTTTGGCCTCCCAACCATGACCAACTGTCATGTTGGGAACTGCACAGGTGGACAATCTTCACAAGGTAGCCTCAGCTCAAACCTTGGCCACAAGGGAACCCATACTAAGGTATATAAATTTCCAGTCAAGCCCTACCCAATTTTCGGGTATTGTGGTTGTACGGTAAAATTGGAATGGTATCGCATCCAGACAACCATCAGTTTTATAAAGGGCTAAGGCTCATGCCTTAACATTTTCATCATAAAAATCATCTGGTGTTCAAGAACACATGGCAAAACATTTCATTAGAATGACTCATCATTCTAAGGTTTTCATAACCATTTTCACCAAGTATTCCCATCTAAAGTGATCAAGTTTTATGCTTAGCACTAGCATCAACAAGTGGGGGTAAACACTAATGAGGGGTGGTAATCAAGTGTGAATTATCTAAGTTCAATCTCATGCCTCAGGATGACATCAAGATTTATCTAACTTAGGTCAAGTTTTATGATCTTTATGCTACCTTCCGATATCTTTCTAAAGTCTACAAGTCACTAAGTAGACTCCAAAAGAAGCTTTGATAAAGAAATAAAATAACTAAGCTTGCAAGTAAAACTAGGATTTGGTGTCATCAAGTGTGTATAATCACATATGCTTAAGGCATCTAGTTTGCATAGTATCATGCGAGTTTTAGCTTGCCAAGTCAACTAGTAGTATTAGGCTTGCATAATTGCAAGTATAAGCTTGATCAGGTAATAGCTTGCTTTGTGCAGAGTAGTGGTTGAAGTTCTCCTCGGCTTCTTCCTCGTAGTATCCTCCTTCCTCCTCGTATCCTTGGTTGGTACTAGCGTCTATAAATAAATACGAAATACACAATCACCATACAATACTTAACTACTTTTACTTATCACACCAAGGTTTTCACTAGATGATCTAGCATCATCACAAACAGTACAATCATCCAAGCACGTGTCTTATTTATTTTATTTTGGATAAGTAATTTCTACTCATTGAAAAACTACTTAAGATTTAATATTCTCCAACTAAAACATGGGATCATGTTGACACATGTCATCACCACATATTTCAGTACTTGGGAAAGTGATTTAAAGTGGTGTCACAATTTAATAAGGTTTAACATTTTTATTTTTATTAAATAAAGTGACTAGAAATACCTATTGGGCATTCTTTTGTTACTTGTCCATTATTTATGCAAGTAAACCTATATATTTTGAAAGGTCTTGTTAAATATGATTTTTGAGAGTTGGAATCAACTCAAAATCTTTTGTGGTTGAATTTTGAAAAATGTTTGAATGTAGAAAAGCTTCTGCCTTGTTATTTTTACTATAGATGATCTACAAATCCAATGGGCTTGGATTAAGAACTCCAGTATCTTCCTAACAAAATTGGTTTCATGCATTTTGGTTCAGTGAATCGACCTGTGTTGATTTTTGAATCTAGGTACAAAACTAGGTTTGAAACTAAATTGATAAAACCTAAATTTGAATTACTGGGTTGCCGGGATGTTAACTGGGCCGGCCCACGGTGCACAGTGCACGCGCGGGTGGGTTTAAGTGAATGACCCCACCAGTCAGCGAGACAGGGGTGCGAAGCGGTACGGGGTGATTTAGACCGCACGATCAAACTCTAATCCAATGGCTGTGACCTATCGTCTCCGTCGGGTAACACCGGCGTGACAGAACCCTAGCGCGGCCAGTGGGGGTCTATGGGGGCTCACTGGGGCTCAGGCGATGGGGCGAACGACGAAGTCGACGATGGTTAATATCCTGGTACCAGTGGCTTCTCTTGGGGCGGCTCCAATCAACGGCTCCTTTCTTCCTCCGCGGCAGACTCCGGCCAAATTCCGGCGATGTGCTGCTCTCCTTGCTCCGGGGGTGAGGTGGGGTGCTTCTGAGAGAGAGGGGAGTGAGATGGTAGGAAGAAATCAAGCGGGGGTGGTCTCTATTCATAGTGCCCGAAGGGGACTGAAGGGCGCGGGCTAAGTTCGTCGGTGTCGTTGTCACAGCGAGCTACTGGCATGGGCAAAGGTAGGGGACAGTGTTGTGTTCCCTGGCGAACCTCAACAGCATGGTTACGTGGTGTGCGACGATGCGAGACGGTCGGTTTAGGGGTTCGTAGCATGGAAAACAAAAAAATTCTACCGCATGCAAACAAACAAGCCAAGATCTATCTACTAGATTTTAGCAACGAGTCGATTAGAGTACTCACCCTCAAAGATTCCAAAGCGGTTAACGAGAGCAGATTCTCGTGGGTGATGTAGTCGTACACTTGCCGATCTCAAGATCACGTAGACGATCCTTCCGGTGCTGCATTCCGGCAGCGCTTTGCAGTTGGTCACACATTCGATACTTGATGAAGACCTTCCTCTCCCTTGTTCCAGCAGGCAGCGTAGGTTGTAGTTCTCCCCTCGCGATTCCGGCAGCACGACGGTGTGGTGTCGGAAGTAGAGGGAAGATCCCGCAGGGCTTCACCTAAGCCGGTGCGAGTTATGGTGGATCTAGGGTTTCCCGACGATCTAGGGTTTAGAAGGCCGGGAGGAGGAGGAGTTGTCGGCGGCTAGAATTTGGCGGCAAGCACGGCGGCGGCAAGGCCAAGACGGTGGGGAGGGCTTGCTTGGTCTATGTTTGGGGCAACCCTCCCCCTCTATTTATGAGAGGGGGCAGCCTTGGGAGGGGAGGGTTTGAATCCAAACCCAAACCCAAGTTGCATTGAAGGAAGGACTCTTTCCTTCTTCCACTAGGAAACCATTGTTCCAGTTTGACTTTTCAAACCTCCCGTTTGACTTTCAATTTAGAGCTTTAATTCTCTCTTGCAAATGCCCAAACCAAGTGACCTAGGATATGATCCCATCATTCCACTTACCCATGACACATTCATGTACCATTCCCCTTCTGGTCCGGTGAACGTTCTAGAACCTCTCCGATGAAAACATCGAAATCATTCCCGAACTCCGAAATTGGACTTTCCTTATATGAATCTTATTCTCTGGACCATTCCAGATCTCCTCGTGATATCCCGTATCCCATTCGAGACTCCGAACAACATTCGGTATCCCTACTAACATTCCATATCTACTAAACAACATCGAATCCTTAAGTGTGTCTCCCTACGGTTCGTGAATTATGCGGACATGACCGAGACACTTCTCCGATAAATAACCAATAGAGGAATCTAGAAATTCATATGGCTCCCACATATTTCTATGATTACTTTGCGATCGAATGAACCACTTAGATACGATACCAATTTCCTTTTGTCTCGCGATAGTTTACTTATCCGAGGTTTGATCATCGGTATCTCTGCATACCTAGTTCAACCTCGTTACCGATAAGTACTCTTTTCTCGTTCCCGTGATATGTGATCCCTTGTGAGCTAGTCACATGCTTGCAAGCCAATCGGATGACATTCCACCGAGAGGGCCCAGAGTATATCTATCCGTCATATGGATGGACAAATCCCACTCTTGATCCATGTGCCTCAACACATACTTTCCGAACACTCAATGCCACCTTTATAGCCACCCAGTTATGGTGTGGTGTTCGATGTCATCAAAGCATCCTTATGATGATGGTGATTAGCATGATCTCATGGTCGAAGGAATTAGGTTACTATGTATTAGAAAGCTTATAGCAAATGAACTATTAAAATGACTTTATCTTAATGCTACGCTTATCTATAGGAGTATGTCCATCATACCATTCTCCTAATGATATGATCTTGTTGTTAACAACATCTCAATGTTCATGATCGGGAAACCACGATCATCTATTAACCAACAAGCTAGTATTATAAAGAGGCTTTACCAGGCACTATAATTTAGTTTACAAATCACACAAGTATTAATGTTTCCGATTAATACTGTTATAGCATGAATGTAAACATTTATCATAAACACAAAGATATAATAATAACCACTTTTATTATTGCCTCTAGGTCATATCTCCAATAGTCGGAACATCGCGGCGCTCTAGGCGGGTCTGACGGGAAAATTCATGGCGCACGGGCTGTCCTGGTCATGCGGCGACGAACGGGCTTGTCTGCGGGGTTGCTAGGGTGGTCGTGATCACGCTTGCATGCGGAGAGGGTGGCACATGTTCTGTTGGTTTGAATCCAACGTGCTTGGATTAATAACTCCAGTATCTTCCTAACAAAATTGGTTTTATGCATTTTGGTTCAGTGAATCGGCCTGGGTTGATTTTTGAATCTAGGTACAGAACTAGGTTTGAAAATAAATTGATAAAACCTAAATTTGAATTACTGGGTTGCGCGGGATGTTAACTGGGCCGACCCATGGTGCACAGTGCATGCACAGGTGGGTTTAAGTGAATGACCCCACCAGTCAGCGAGACAGGGGGTGCGAAGCGGTACGGGGTGATCTAGACCGTACGATCAAACTCTAATCCAACGGCTGTGACCTATCGTCTCCGTCGGGCAACCCCGGGCGAGACAGAACCTTAGCGTGGCCAGTGGGGGTCTATGGGGGATCACCGGGGCTTAGGTGAGGGTCGGCAATGGGGGCGAACGACGAAGTCGACGACGGCGAATCTCCTGGTACCGGCGGCTTCTCCTGGGGCGGCTCCAATCAACGGCTCCTTTCTTCCTCCTCCACGGCAGACTCCGGCCAAATTCCGGCGATGTCTTGCTCGCCTTGCTTCGGGGGTGAGGTGGGGTGCTTCTGAGAGAGAGGGGAGTGAGATGGTGTAAAGAAATCGAGCGGGGTGGTCTCTATTTATAGTGCCCGAAGGGGACCGAAGGGCGCGGTCTGAGCTCGTCGGTGTCATCGTCACAGCGAGCTACTGGCATGGGCAAAGGTAGGGACAGTGCTTTGTTCCCTGGTGAAGCTCAACGGCATGGTTACGTGGAGTGGGATGGTGCGAGACGGTCGGAACATCGCAGCGCTCTGGGCGGGTCTGATGGGAAAATTCATGGCGCACGGGCTGTCCTGGTCACGCGGCGACGAACGGGCATGTCTACAGGGTTGCTGGGGTGGTGATGATCAGGCTTTCACGCGGCGAGGGTGGCGCGCGGTCTGTGGGCATGTGTCGCGGGTGGCGCTCTAGCACGCTTGTAGAGAGGCTGGGCACGCTCGGGATGTGTGGTCCAGGGGCTGGTTGCGCTTTGGCATCGAACATAGGGTGGTGGTGGACAGTGGAGTGCCTGCTAGACAAGGTTGGCGAGGCTAGAGCTGCTCCTAGCTGACTGGCGACATTGGGGTGGCAATGATGCTCTCGGCATGCTTGCCATTGATGGCATGGTCGGTTACAGTGAGCTAGAGTGGCTTAAACAAGTTAGATGATCTACTGAGAGGGTAGTGTGAGCTAGAGAGGGAACAAGTTAGGCCAAAATTACTGCTCACTATAGTGTTTAATGTTTGTTGGTTTGGTGTGTGCAGGGTGTTTGATGAAATGGCCAAAAGAGATTCAAATTTGAATTTTTGATTCAAACTTTTTGGGTGTACTAGTTACATACTCAGTAGTCTCTGGTTAGTTGGAAAGGTCAAGGTGAATTGGTTTGGTTGGTTTTTGAGAATTGGTGATCTTCACATATGATAAAGATTCAATTTTGAATTGCCATTTGAATCAAGTTGCCAAATGTTTCTGTAAGTTTGAAATGTGGGATTGGGTTCACTTTTACTTGGTCTAGCAAGGGGTGGAAAGAAATAGAAATGTTTCTGTTTGAACTCTTGGACTAGAAACACTCAAAGTGGCCTAGTGAGCAAGATTGATAAAAATGACCATTTGCCTTATTTTGTTGTTTTTGATTTTCTCTTGATTTGTTTCTGCTTGGTAATGTTTTAGATGATGTTGTATTCATCTTTAAACCATTCCTTGCTATTTATATCAATCACACAAGTCCATTCATGCATTCATACAATCATCACATCCACACATGCATTCATATTGATTTTAATTGACAGAAGTTTTTGTTAACCCTAATTTTGGTAAATGGGAATTGGATAATCATTGTTCAATATTTTTGGGATGTTATAACGAGCCTATCCTCTCAATATGTCTTCCTTTTAGAATTGATCGGCAGGGTATAAATCCCTTTATCACTCTCCACCAGTAGTTTCGGTCTTTTGGAGAAACTTTCATTTTCCATAACTTTTTCCAAAAAAAAATCCATACCACCAGAGCCCATCATCGGAGCAACCTCCTCGCTTGACTGCAATAAGGATCTGTTGGCAGACCGAACAGTGAAATTTCCATGTCTTTCTAATTGTCATGCCCAAATATCTTCCTCTAGATTCCCAGTAGGTATCTACATAATCGCATTAGCATCAATAGATTCAAATTTTGTTTGGAGAACCTCTTCCTTCCACTCCCCTGTTGCTGGATCCATCAGCTCCTGCACCATACTAACATCCACATTTGGTTTCCTCACAATTTGGTTTCCTCCATGGATTATTAGGGATCCAAGGATCTTCCCAAATCCTGGTGTTCCTTCCATCACCGATGCGCTTAATCAATCCCAAATTAAGGGCTTCTCTCCCATATAGAATTGCTCTCCAGATGTGGGATGAATTCCTTTTATTAGTTGCAGTCATAAAATGAACTCCATAGAAATACTTGCCTTTCAAAACCCTTGCACAAAGAGATTCTGGGTTAAATATCAAACACCACCCTTGTTTCGCTAATATAGCTTTGTTAAAGAGAACGAAATACTTAAAACCCATTCCACCACTAGATTTAGACCTTGCAAGATCAACCCATTTAACCCAATGCATCTTCTTCTTTTCTTCGTCTCCACCCCACCAAAACTTATCCACCACTGCAGAAATCTTCTTACACGGTTTTTTGGACAGCATAAAACAACTCATAGAGTAAATTGGAATTGCTTGGAAATTTGCCTTGATCAAGACTTCCCTCCCGACACTATTTAGTAGCCTCAGAGCCCAACCAGCAACCAACTTTTTAAGTGTGGCTAAAATGTGTTCAAATTGATCATCCGAAGATCTCCCCAAGGAAGTTGGGAGTCCAAGCACATGTCAAAACATTTAAATAGAATAAATCTTCATTCCAAGATTTTCATAATCATTTTCACCAAGTATTCCTATCTAAAGTGATCAACTTTTATGCTTAGCACTAGCCACTAAAATTGAGGGTATTCACTAATGAGGGGTGCTAATCAAGTGTGACTATCCAAATCTAGTCACATGCCTTAGTATGGCATCTAATTCTAACTACTTAGGCCTAGTTTTATGCTCTTTATGCTATCTATACTATCTTTCCAAAACTCATAAAGCACTAACTAAAAGTAATAAAGAACTTTGGTAAAAATAAAAGAATAAAGCTTGCAAGTAAAACTGAGCTTTGGTATAACCAAGGTTGCATAACCAAAGCATGCCTAATGCATCTTGCATAGGTTATCTTGCATAGGTAAGAAACTTGCAAGTGTTATCTTGCATAGTTAACTTGTAGTGTTAGGCTTGCATAGTTAAGATACTTGCAAGTGTTAGCTTGCCTTGATTGGTGCAGTGGATGAAGTTTTATTCTTCTTCGTAGTACTCCTTCTCCTCGTAGCCTTGGTCGGTATTAGCGTCTATACATGAATACGAGGTACACAATCACCACACAATACTTAACTACCTCTATTTGGCACACAAAGGTTCACACTAGATGATCTAGCATCATCATAATCATCACATGAAATAAAGACCTAGTCCTTTTTATTTTATTTTAGGAAAGTAATTTCTACTCATTGAAAACTACTTCATATTTAATATTATCCAATTAAAATATGGGATCATGTTGACACATGTCATCACCACATATTCTAATACTTGGGAATGTGATTTAAAGTGTTGGTCATATTTTATAAAGTTTAAAATTACTATTTTATACAATTAAAGTGACTAGAAATGCCTATAGAGCATTCTTTTAGTACTAGTCCAAGATCACTGCATGTAAACCTAAATATTTTTTATATATTCAGTTAGATCTTGTCAAATGTGATTTTTGAGATTGGAATCAACTCAAAATCATTTATGGTTGATTTTTGAAAAATGTTTGAATGTGGAAAAGTCTTTGTCTTGTTATTTTTACTATAGGTGATCTATAATTTCAAATGGTTTGAATCCAACAGGCTTGGATTGATAATTTGAATACCTTTCTAACAAAATTGGAATCATGCATTTTGGTTTAGTACATCTCCTTGAATTGAATTTCAAAGTCACTGACTGAACTAGGGTTTGATTAAAATGGAAAAAAGATTATTTGAATCTCTAGGCTACGCGCGGGAAAGGAAATGGGCCTGCCTTTTCAAGCACTGGGCTTGACGAAGGGGTCCTGCTAGTTAGTGGCTCATTTAACCCAAAGCGGTAAGTTTCAATCTAGGTCGTGCGATTAGAACAAGATCTACGGCTGAAATTCATCGTCTCCGTCGGATAGCTCCGGCGAGACTGAACCCTAACAGCAATGATGGGGGTACGGGGTGGCTCACCTGGGCTCCAGCTAGGGTCAGCGATGGGGGAGAACGACGTTGTCGATGACGGCGGTTTGAACGGTGCTCGCGGCGGCTCCTGGGGTGGCTCCAATCGACGGCTCATCTCCTCCTCTACAGCGGCGAACTCCGGCCAAATTTCGGCGGGCTGGTGCTCGAATTGCTCTGGGGAAGGGTCAGGGGTGGTTCTGAGAGAGAGAGGAGTGAGATGGTGTGGAGAATGAGGGCTCGGGTGGACTCTCTTTATACACCGGCGAGAGGGGTAGAGCGGCATGGGCTGGATCCTCTGGCGACGTTGTTGTAGTGAGCTACAGGCATGGCGGAGGGCGTAGGACGGTGCGGTGTCTCCTGGTGGTCGTCACGGGCTTAAAGGCACGGCACAGGGCGGTCGAGGATGGTCGGGAGCGGTTCGTGCTCTGCGCGGGAATGACGACGTTCGAGACGGCGTACAGGGGCTACTAGTCGCGCGGCGGCGAACGGGCATGTCTTGGAGGTAGCTAGGGTCATGGCGCATGCAGGTACGCGCGGTGAGAGCGAGGCGTGGCGTGTGCGCGCGTGTCGGCTTTGGCGCTCTAGCGCGCTCTCAGCATGGCGCCGAGAAAGTGGGCGTGGCGATTCTCTGGTGGTCAACGGCTTGGCTGCGCTTGAGGGGTCGACAAGGAGTGGCGGTGGACGGTGGCTTGTCTCCTAGAAATCATGGACGGGCGCGGCGTTTCCTCCTGCAGGTTGTCCATGGTTGACCGGCAAGGGCGGCTTGGGTGGCGCGGCTTGGGTGGCGCGACACTGGTGCAGCGGCGAGGAAGGGGGCTGCTTCAATGCAATGCTAGGCACTGGGGGAGACAAGGGGAGTGAAATGGGGGCAATGGGCTGATCAATTACTACTCACTACAGTAGAAGTTAGACAAGGTTGACCCGTGTCTGCCAGGTGTTTGATGAAATGGCCGCATGAACTCAACATTTGAATTTTTGGATGAATTTTGGTGAGTGATCTGGTCATAAGCTTGGCAGTCTCTGGTTTCTTTGGTTTGGCAAGGTGAAGTGGTTTGGTTGGTTTTTGAGAAATGGTCATCTTAGTACCTATTTAGGATTCAATTTTTGAATGCCTCTCAAATGGATTTGAAAATAGTTTCTGTAAGTTTGTGAGTTTGCTTGGGTTCATTGTTACTTGGTCTAGCAAGGGGTGAAAAGAATTGGATTTGTTTCTGTTAGAAATCTTTGACTAGGAACACCCAAAGTGGTCTAGTGAACAAGTTTGGCCAAAATGACCATTTGCTTATATTTCTTATATTTGATTTTCTCTTCATTTGATTCTGCTTGGAAATGATCTAGATGATATTGTTTTCATCTTTAAACCAATCCTTATCATTCAAAGCAATCATACATGGAAATTGCGATCATTCATGCATTAATCACACACACATGCATTCATATTAATTTTAATAATAAAAGTTTTTGTTAACCCTAAACTTGGGTGATTAGAACTTGATAATCTTATTTAATATTTTTGGGATGTTACAAACCTTCCCTCCTTAAAAAAAATCTCGTCCCAAGATTTAAGAAAAAGAAAACTAGGAACTAAAGAGATCTGGAAACTCAGTCCTAATGTAATCTTGTAGCTCCTAGGTAGCTTCTTCTTTAGTATGGTTACTCCACTGGATCTTGAGAAAATTGATACTCTGGGTTCTGGTGGTTCTAAAGGCTTCTTCCAAAATACGAATGGGTATTTCATGATATGTTAGGTCCTTGTTGATCTCTATGGTTCTGTGATCAATATTCTTGAAAACTTCGGTCTTCTCCGGGACTTCTAGGCATTTGTGAAGTAACAAGATATGAAACACATCATGCACGACTGACATCTCCTCCAGCAGTTCTAGTTGATATGATACTTCTCCTCGGTGATATAAAATCTTGAAGGGTCCAATATATCTGGGGGCTAACTTCCCTTTCACTTAGAAACGTTGCATTCCTTTCAAGGGTGATACTTTCATATACACAAAATCTCCGATAGTGAAGGCTAGATCTCGACGTCTCTTGTCGGCATAACTCTTTTGTCTGGATTGGGCGGTCTTAAGGTGTTCACGAATCTTGTGAACTTTCTCTTTGGCTTCTCTTAGGATGTCAGGTCCGAAAATCTGACTCTCTCCTACTTCTGACCAATTCAGTGGGGTACGACACTTCCTTCCGTACATAAACTCAAATGGGGCCATTTGCAAACTGGCTTGGTAACTGTTGTTGTATGAGAATTCTGCGAAAGGCAGACAGTCTTACTATTTTGATCCATATTCCAACACACAAGCTCTCAACATATCTTCGAGTATCTGGTTTACTCGCTCTGTTTGTCCATCAGTCTGCGGGTGATAAGTTGTGCTGAAATCCAGTCTAGTTCCTAATCCTTCTTGGACTTTCTTCCAAATCCTCGGGGTAAACTGAGTTCCTTGATCCGACACAATGTTCTTGGGGATTCCATGCAAACTGACTATCCTAGCAATGTGCAACTCTGCTAGCTTCTAGCTCTGATAAGTGGTCCTGACCGGTAAGAAATGAGCTACTTTAGACAGTCTATCCACTATGACCCAAATAGAGTCATTTCCCCTATTAGATGTAGGAAAACCGGTGATAAAATCCATTCCTACTGAATCCCATTTCCATTCTGGGATCTGCAATGGTTGCAAAAGTCTTGCGGGTCTCTGATGTCCCTCTTTGACTCTCTGATAGATATCACATTTGGCTATGTAGCTTCCGATTTCTCTCTTCATCTTATGCCACCAAAATTGCTCATTCAAATCCTGATACATCTCCATTCCTCCCGGGTGGATAGAATAAAGAGTATCATGGGATTCTTGCAAAATAGCTTGTTTCAACTTTGAATCTGCGGGCACACAGATTCTTCCTTTGTACCACAAAACTCCTTCTTCATCTTCGGTGAATCTGGGTACCTTCCCTGTACCGACATGATGTTTGATTATGTCGATACTAGCATTTCCTTTCTGCGCCTCCTTGATCTGACTGATCAAAGTGGGTTGAAGTTCTATGCTAGCCAAAAATCCTTCACTAACTAGCTCCATTCTGAAATTCTCCATCTCCTCATGCAAACTTGGCTGGGCTTCTTTTATCATGGTGTTCAATCGACACGGAAATCTGCTAAGAGCATCTACTACCACATTGGCTTTGCCGGGGTGATAGTGAATGTCAAGGTCATAGTCCTTGATTAACTCTATCCATCTCCTTTGCCTCATATTTAGCTCCTTCTGGGTGAAAATATACTCCAGACTCTTGTGATCCGAATAAATCTCATAGCGGTTACCCATGAGGTAATGTCGCCATGTCTTCAAGGCTAAAACTATGGCTGCTAGCTCAAGGTCATGGGTAGGGTAATTCTGCTCATGTTGCTTTAGTTGTCGGGACAAATAGGATATGACTTTGCCTTCTTGCATGAACACACATCCGAGACCAATCTTGGATGCGTCACAATACACATCAAAAGGCTTCTTGATATCCGGTATAATCAAGATTGGGGCTGAAATCAATCTCTTCTTGATCTCTTAAAAACTTGCTTCACATTTGTTCGTCCATTCAAACTTCTTATCTTTCTTCAACAACTAGGTCATGGGTCTTGCGATGCTCGAGAATCCTTCTACAAACTTGCGGTAATATTCCCCTAATCCGAGAAATGCGCGAACTTGGGTTTGAGTGGTTGGGGCTTGCCATTCTTCAAGATCCTTAATTTTGGCGGGATCGACAGCAATTCCTCCTGCTGACACAATATGTCCTAGGAATCCTACTTCCTTTAACCAGAACTCACATTTGCTAAACTTGGCATACAACTGATGCTCTCTAAGGGTTTCAAGGATGATCCTCAGGTGTATCTCATGGTCTTCTTCTGATTTAGAATAGATCAGAATATCATCGATAAAAACAACGACAAACTTATCCAGGAAGTTCATAAAAATCTTATTCATGAGATTCATGAAATAAGCGGGGGCATTGGTTAATCCAAAATACATGACAATGTACTCATACAATCCATATCTGGTGGTGAAGACAGTCTTTGGAATATCCGTTGCACGAATCTTGAGTTGATGATAACCAGTTCTAAGATCAATCTTAGAAAACACTTTGGCACCGGTCAACTGGTCAAACAGGTCTTCTATCTTTGGCGGTGGGTACTTGTTCTTAATGGTGACATCATTCAGCTTCCGATAATCCGTGCACAAACGGTTACCTCCATATTTCTTATCCATAAACAAAACAGGTGATCTCCATGGCGACGTACTTGGTTGAATCAGACCTATCTCCAGCATAGCATCCAGTTGCTTCTTCAGCTCCACTAATTCAGACGGGTTCATACGATAAGGTCTCTGAGCTATGGGTCCAGTTCTAGGGATTAGTTTAATGATAATCTCAATATCCCGATCTGGGGGCATACCAGGAAATTCATCCGGGAATACGTCGGGGTATTCACATACTACTCTAACTTGGTCAATGGTTGGGGTGGGATAGACTCTTGTTGCACTTGAATTGACGGGGCAAAGTCTCAGATACATGATCTACTAATACTCCCATGGTACTAGTCATGGTTATGGCTTTCTTGGCACAGTTGATTAATCCTTTATGTTTCGACATCCAATCCCTTCCGAGTACTACTTCCAAACCTTTGGTTCCAAGTACTATTAGATTAGCATAAAAATCTATTCCATGGATTTTGATAGGTACGGCCTTGTAAATTTGTCTAGCTTTAGTGGTTGAACCAAGTATTTGAACTATCATAACATGCTTCAATTTTGTTGGTTGAATCTTACTAGTGCATGCAAATTCTTCAATAACAAACGAGTGCAATGCTCCAGAATCAAATAACACTCTTGCAAGTACTGAGTTAACAGAAAACATACCCAGCACAACATCTGGCGCTTTCTGAGATTCTTCAGCATTCATGTGAAACAGATGGCCATTGCGGTTGAGTGAGTTCCATGGTGCAAATCTCCTTCTAGGCTGAACACGGCGTTGCTGCTGAGCTGGTGCATTCACATTGGTGGCTGCTGCAAGCTTCTTGGGGCACTCCTTGGAGTAGTGACCCTTGACTCTGCATTCAAAACAAGTAATCAGAGACTTGTCTTTTCCTGCAACAGGCACAACATTGCTTCCAGTCCTTGGAGCAGTATTGTTGTTGGGGTTGTTGTTGTTGGACTTGGGAGATGCATGGTTGAAATTGTTGGAGTTGCCGGGGTTGTTGTTGTGGTTTCCTCCGGGCCTTGGGTTTCCTCCCCCACGGTTGGTATTGTAAGATCCCTCCTTTGTAAAGGAAAGGATCCCTGTGATTGCAATGCTAGTCCCTGGATCAATGCTAGCATCCACAGTTTAAGATGAAGTACACAGAAACAAAGGTCGTTATTACATATCATTCCAGAGACAAACATAGTCTTTTACAAACTCCATGGCCACATGCCTAATACAAGAGTTCAAATATATAATAAGATAAATAAGTCTTCATCTTCATGTTCCACAGGCAAGCATGTTGAGTGTAGACTCATGACTCCTATTCATCATCAGAATATCCTGCAACATCACAAGTTACAGCTACAGTGGGTTAATACATTGGAATAGTATTGGCAAGTGATACCTTAGTAGAATATTGGTGGACTAGATACTATATGCATTTTGGCTAAGTGTAGCTTAGGCTTGCTTTGCTCAAAATAGGTTTTGCCTATTAGTTGAAAACACTAAGTTTTTCTTTGACAAAATCTTTCCCCAAGGAACCACCAATAGACATTGGGGTCCTTCACCCTTGTTCAACCACAAGTTTTTACTTAGAAATTGGGATGAGGAGATTCTTGATAGCTTCCATGTCTTGATGCTCAAGTTGTCCAATACCAGGGACATGGCTAAGTACTTAGATTCTTCCATCTGCAAAGGTTGTGCACTTTCCCCACAAGACTTGATTTTCACCAAGACAGGACCTTTCAGAAGCCTTCCCTTAGACCAAATGGACGCGTTCCAACCTATCATCCCACTACCACCAACTGTCCAAATGGCTAAGTTATTGCAACCTATGTGATCCAGGCAGAGCCCATATTGCCAAGTGGCTGCACTAGAAGCTTCTTAACATTTGGCCTCTCAAATCCCTTTGTTCCTGGGTGGCTTTCCACAAGTGAGATACACAAGGTAAGCCATAGAAATGGGCCTTGTGTAACCACTCAACATAACTCATTCTTTCCATTCCACCGAGGTGTTTCATTCACTTAGTTGTTTTATTAAGCAAAAAATAGTCCAAAGACTTAGAAATATTTATTCATAGCATGAATATATAACCACCCTTTGTTGCTACTAGCTAGGCTAAGCATAGCATTGATAAGACTTAGAAATATTTCTAGTAATTCTACAACTACTAGGATTTCCCAAGCATAGCATATAGAACAAAATATCCATGCAAGACTAGCAAAATATTTCTAATGCTTATTTGAAAAACATAGGAATAAATCATGAAGCACCACTTGCCTTGGTAGTTTGGAGAGTAGCTACAATCCTCACAATCACAATCACTATTTGCACCAAAATCTACACATAAAATAATAACACCAAAATCACATACATAATAAATACAAGCAAAAATATATGGATGCATGCATAATGCCATGTGATGATTTTCTATACCAAACAAGATAAGTGCATAGTACTGATTCATAAACAAGTTCAAAACTTGCCAAACAAACTTTATTTGAACATTAAAACATTTCCCAAATAATTATTATACACAAAATAGGCCTACACATGTTTCTGTAAAAACAACCATTTTAACAGAGGCAAAATATTAAACACATTGCATAGATGGAAAGGATTTTCTCTCCTGATTCCATTGATATAAAATTTGTCAAATTTGGACGTGGCATTCAAAAGTTATGAATTAAACAAATTCAAACATCTAATAGATCTAATTCAGAAATTTAAATCAAAGAACATGCCACGCGGCGCTTTCTAATTGGCTGGTACCGGTTCGGGCGGATCACGCTTGCGAACCGTTAGATCTAACTAAAATGCGCAGCTCAGATCTCTACTTACCCCTTCGGCTATGTTCTATCACGGCCACTGGATCTAAATCGAACGGCCCTAAGCAACTGACCAACAAGTGGCAGCGCTGGCGGCGGCGACAGGCGGCGGCGTGCTCTGTCAGTGGCGGAGCCGGCGAACTAGGTCGCGCGGGGAGGTGTGAGGATGCTCACCAGAATCACCGTGACGAGGAGATTCTCAACGTGTGCTCGGTTGGCGAAGGGGCGCTCGGAGTCGTCGTGGATTGCTCGTCGGAGAAGTCCCTAGCGACGGATGCTTCTGTTCGTCGACGTTGGCGAGGGTGCAGATCATGCCAAGGCAAAATAAGAGGTGGGTCAGATGCGCAAGACGATGCTAGTCACGCGGGTGTCAACGAGAGGGGAAGGGGCGGTCGGAAATTACCACTGGAGGCCGTCGGAGTTGAAGCCGAAGACGGTGGCGCTCAGTCGATGGTGTTGCCGACGCTCTGGGGCACGCGCGGGCGAGCTAGTGGTACTGGGAGGTGCGCAAGGTGAAGTGGAGCCTGCTCGTGTGAACCAGGAGCAGAGGGGTGGTCGGGGTTGGCCGGAATTGATGCTGTGGTTCGTCGGAGCAGCGAGGTCGCGGCGAGGAATTCTCGCAGCCTGGGGGCGCTCTGTGCTTGGGTTTTGGGGGAAAATGGAGAGGGGGCAGAGGGGTTTTAAGTAGCAAGGACGCGGACGTGATTTACTCGAGCATTGATCGTGAATTGAAGCCGCGAATTTAAACAGGAAACGCCCGGCATGATTTGGGGATGAACTGGTCGCTGGGGGTGGAGACGACGACTGCCATGTGGGCCGCGGTTGTCAGCGAGAGAAAGGAAGAGGGGATGGGTCCAGGCGGTCAGTGACTCTGTGGGTTTGATTGTGAGTAAAGGAAAACGCTTCGCGGGAGGAGTTGCTGGGCTAGCTGGGTCGAGTTGGGCTAGTTTGGCTGTTTGCTTATTTTTTTCCTTTACTCCTTTTCTTTTTCTGTTTGAATTTCTAGATATGATTTCAAATCCTAATTCAAACCCTTCTCTAGATTTTTAAACAATGAACTTAATATTCAAATGTGTGTCAAACACTACTGTTTACTCAAAAAAACTTTGGTCATTTGAAAATAAATAAATAAAAACCAAGCCTTAATGTGATACAAACAATAGGGATAATATTGGTTTTATTTTCACACTTTGTTTTGAAAACTTTGCTCAAGCTTTTGAAAGTACTTAAGTTTGAATTCAAAACATTACTGAACAAAACAAGTACTCTTCTCATTAGAAGGTAGCACTAAGGCTAGAGCATACTTACATAAAATAATGAGCAACATATGCTCTTGTTTTGAAATGGTTTTGAAAATGGAACCCTAGATGATCATGGATGCATGGATGATATGCATGGATTTTGAAACATGATTTTAGGGATGTTACAGGTATAGTTCGAACGGGACATAGGGGGTTTATTGTTTCTCGGGGCATATCCTGCAGACAGGTTGGGGCGATACTTTGGGGTATGGTGGGATCCTGGTTGATGCATCATTCGACGCTTGCGATTCTCATTGGCTTGGTTGATCTTGCCTTCCATCTGGATTGCAGAATCCACTAAGGCTTCAAGGTCAGCGAAGGGGATGTTGACTAGCACTATCTGCATCTCATCATGCAGACCGTTCAAGAATCTCTCCTTCTTCCTGGCTTCAGTACCAATATCATCAGGGGCAAACCTAGATAGAGACAGAAATATGTCATGGTACTCTACCACAATCATCCTTCCCTGCTTCAGCTCCTTGAATTCATCCCCCATCCGTAGAATCAAACCCGATGGCACATGGGTTCGACTGAACTTGAGTTTGAATTCATCCCAAGCCATCATATGTCCTCCATTCATGGTACGAATGCTATTCCACCAAGCTCTTGCATCACCTGCTAGATAATGGGTAGAAAACAGTACTTTCTCATTGATGCGTGCACCCAGTGTTGACGTGGGACACTTCGTTGGAACCCCAAGAGCAAGGTGTGATGAGCACAGCAGCAAGTTTCCCTCAGTAGAGACCGAGGTTATCGAACCAGAAGGAGGAAGGAAACGTCTCAAAGGTGTTGCAAGCAACATGGAAACCTGCACAACACAAACTCAAGACTTTTTCCTAACGAATCAGTGAGGTTTTCAAGCTCACTAGTTTGTTGTAACAAAGGATTAAACGTATGGTGTGGAAGGTAATGGTTTGCAGCAAGTAAACAAGTAACAGTGGAAGATGTATCAATGGTAAATATTAGACCGGGGTCCATAGTTCACTAGAGGTGCTCTCCTTAGATAAACAACATGGCATGAAGGGTAAACAAATTACAGCAGGGCAATTGACAGGAACTGAGCAAGGCATAACAATGCAATTACTAGTCAGAAAGATCCTATGAGATTCGATTGGGCAATACAACAAGATACATAGACCGCCATCCAACGGCATCTATGACTAGAAGTCCACCTTCAGGTTATCATCCGAACCCCCTCTAGTATTAAGTTGCAAGCAACAGACAACTGCTTTAAGCAAAGTGTGTAAGGTAAACAGTCCACATGTTCCATGAACAAGAGACTGGTGTTTTCTCCCTAGTAGCAACAACACATCTACAACCGAAGAGATTATTGTCACTTCCCTTGGAAACTGGAGGCATGAACCCACTATCGAGCATAAATACCCCCTCTTGGAGTCACTAGCAACTACTTGGCCAAGATAGCTACTAACAACGGAGATCATGCAAGATCACAAACAACACAGACATGATAGAATCATAAAGACAAAACCATTAATCAAACCAACATAATAATCTCAATATCCATCGGATCCCCGCAAACACAACATGCATGATTACAAATAGATTAGATCTTGATCATGAACGGAGCTCACAAGATCTATACATGAAAGCACAAAGGAGGAGATACAACCATCCGGAGAGAAGGCCTCTGGGATGATCTCCCCTCCGGTAGGGTGCCGGGAAGAACCTCAGATCCCCCCGATCTAGGGACGATGATGGCAGCGGCTACGGACGTTTCGTGGAGATTTGATCGGTGCTTAGGGTTTCTGCATCGGGGGCTTCTTATAGGTGAAGGGGGAGGCCGAGGCGGTGGCCAGGGGCCTCACACCCTGCCTAGGCGCGGGGCAGGGCCCACCCGTGCCTAGGGGGGTCTGGGCGCCCTAGCCCGCCTCTCCATCTCCCCTCTGGACTTCTTGTTCCCCACAGAAAGTAATTGACTTTGACGTTTGTCCAGTCCAATTTCGAGAATATTTATTTACTAACTTTTCTGAAATCAAAAACAGCAGAAAACAGGCATTTGGCACTGTGGCAACTTGTTAATAGGTTAGTACCAGAAAACATGTAAAAAGCACCTCAAAGTGTAGACAAAGCAAAGCAAAGTAGATACTAACAAGCATGGGACATCAAAAATTAAAGATACGTTTCCGACGTATCAATATCCCCAAGCTTAACTCCTGCTCGTCCTCGAGTAGGTAAGTGATAAAAGAATAATTTTTGAGGTGACATGCACCCTCACAATAAAGATCCAACCATTTGCAAGCATTGAAAGTTGGGATCAAAGAACTCTAAACATGTGCATGAAAGATGGAGTTTTAACAATAGGACATAGTAACTATGCATGCAACATGAAAGGCTACAAACAAAGATCATGAATAACATGCATTGAAAAATGTTTGTTTGTTTCACATACAGAAAACATGGCATAGTGGCAATCAGCTTGTCCCTCATAGAGTAGCAATATAGATGCATATGACACCTTCAAAGTTCACAAGGGTGACTAGAAACAAATAGCACAAGAACAAGTAATATCACAATATGCATCAATCAATAAGCTTTGGAACACTGCACACAGAATGACAATTATGCTCTCTTAATGGTGCCTAAAAGTAGAAGGTGGAGACTCAATATTGGTGGAAGAAAAGCCTTTTTATAAAGGAAGCAGGGATTTCAAGTTTCAAAAAGAGCTTCCAAAAATTATGGTACTTGTTAGCTTTCAGCCCTCATTGCCCCTATCATAAGCATCTTGAAGTGATTAAGGTTAAAGTGACAAAGATGGAGTATATGCGTGACGAAGTATAAATTGGCAATCTCAAGTCCCTTGAATACGAGGGCCACACCTCATGCTACTCAACATCAATCACAGGTAAGTTCTTGTCATTGTAAGTATTTGCATATCATAGAGAACCGCCAACGGGGTACCCCTTGCACATGGTACAAGAGCTTTCCCATAACCAAAGTGACAAGGCAAGCAGACAATGAGCATCTCAACGATCTTTTTATTTACTATATGCATAGCTTTTTATTGAGGATGCTTCATAGATGACTCACTATGGTGATGCTGCAAGTTTCCACCATGATTAGGCATGGCTTAGGATAGCGGCTCAGGCGTTTCTCTAACACAGATTACAAACTCCATGGACTAACAAGTTTACTCTTTATTTCACACCGGTGACATCCATAGACAAAAGAGCATGATATCAACTGAGTACAAAGTACAAGTGCAATGTTGAAAACGTTCGCCGTGACAGCACGGTTCTGCTAATTCCAACGTATAAGTGCAAGCATATACAACATAGATGACACAATGGTTCAAGTTTATTAGGGGCAAAGAATATAAAGTGTTCCATCAAGTTTGTGAGGGCTTTAATCACTAAGTTTTCACATAACAAAATAGTTTTTAATTGGAAGATAGCTGAAAACAAGAATATACTTGGAATGGTGTAACACACCATGCATAGGAGTTTATAGTGGACACTTTGGAATAACTTGGTTTCTTGGGAGTTGGAAGCATGAGTAGAGCTTACTCATACAAGTGGAAGCTAGCAAAAGACTGGGAGCAACCAACTAAGAGAGCATAATGGCCATAATCATGCAGAGCAACAACACATTACTAATCAAAGCATAGAGTGGTACTACAAGTCAAGGACTAAATGATCATATAGGATATGGTGACTTGTCATAGTCATAACATGGTGTGAGCATGTGCCAAGTCAACCCAAACAAAGCATTAAAGGAGAATACCACAATACTATGCTTTTGCATGCTAAAACAACGCATAATTTCTTCAAGGCACACTAAGCAATCCCAATTGTTTAGAACAAGACATTCTACAACAATAATCACTAAGCATAAGGTCAAAACAACACCTAGCATGTCATGCTAAAGTCTAAGTCACAGTCAATGCAAGCTCCTCTTGCACTTCAAGCAAGAACTTACTACTCCTTTCCAACACCAAGCAACTTATTTGCAAAACAATACAACGAGAACGGGGGTCCAAAATACTTTATTCAAGAAAACTAAATAACCTAGAAAAATAAAACTAAAACTAATACACCCTAAGAACAACACAACTGTGCATGAAACAATAAAAATGAAGTGTCTAGACAGACTTGAGCTTTTTATTGATGAAGAAGGGGGTGCCTTGGAAATCCCCAAGATTTTATGCCTGTACCTCTTGAATATTTCTTGGGGTGACACCATGGTGGCATCCCCAAGCTTGAGCTTTTGTACATTATTCATCTTATTGCATCATTCTCTCTCTACACCTGAAATTTTTCCTTCATACAAAACTTCACACAATCTTCATTAGCAACATTAGTTTATTCAAAAGATATTAGACCCCTGGCAAAGCTTTGGAACAGCAAGGATTTTCATTAAAAACACAAGCTACTGTAGTAACTCCTTCAAAAAGCTCAATTCCCCAAAAGAGAACTCAAAAAGGAATCAATAAGAAGCAAATGCAAATAATGGCAGAAATCTGTCAAAACAGACCAGCAGGTATAAACTGATTTTTTTCGAACATCTTATGTTGCTCAAATCAAAAAGTGTTGAACTAACGAAAGTTATCTAACATACTGGGGGATTTATTTGTAAATTTTGAGAAAAATCTGAGTTACAGAGACTCCTCACGAATGTTTTGGGTGGAGGACATAAATCTGTTTCGGGGCAGCAACTCCCCAAATCTTACTTCCCTCTCATTAGAGGTCATTCTTGGCACAAAAAGCAAACAAAAAGGATAATAAGAGGTAATTACTGAAGTAATAAATTCCAAGACTCAAGAAAACTCTTGGGTTATCTCCCAACAAGTACTTTTCTTTAACGCCTTTAAGTTAGGCACAAGAAGCAAGAAGAATCAAGTATTTTCAAATGAGGAAGCATTAACATCAAACCTTGCTTTCAAAGGAGGAGCAAAAAGAAACTTCTCTCTCCTCATAGGGAAGTGTTTAATACCTTTCTTGAATGGAAAATGATATTTAATGGTGCGTTCTTTCATATCAATGATGGCACCAAATGTTCTAAGAAAAGGTCTTTCCAAATTAACAGGACAAGAAGCATTGTATTCAACATCCAAAACATAGAAATCAACAGGGACATAAGCTTTGTTAACCATAATGAGAACATCATTAATACTCCCCATGAGTTTCTTCTTAGCATTATCATTGAGTGGAACATCCAAATAACAATCTTCTAATGGTGGAAAATCAAGCATTTCATAAATCTTCCTAGGCATAATAGAGACACTAGAACCAAGATCACATGAAGATTTGAGATCAAAGTCATTCACTTGCACATTAATAATGGGTTCCCAACTATCTTCTACTTTCCTAGGAATAGAAGCTTTGTGTTTTAGCTTCTCTTCCTTAATCTTAACAAGAGCATATGTAATGTGTTTAGTGAAAGCAACATGCATATCACTAGCATCAGGACTTCTAGCAAGCTTTTGCAAGAACATAATCACTTCAGAAATATTGCAACCATCAATATCAAAGTCAAACTTAGCATCACTAGTAGTAGGCTCAATAGGCTTAGGCATAGTAGGAGGAGGAATAGGGACTACTTGTGGTTTAGTGGTGATAGTGCACACACTATTGTTTCTATCAATTTCAGCTTCCCTTTCCCACTTAGCATGAAGTTGAGCTAACAGCCTAACATTTTTCATCAATAGTAACTTGTATGGCATGAGCAGTAGCAAAGGTGTTTTCCATAGTTTCAGGTTTAGCATCCATTTTATTAATCAAGGAAGACTGAGCTTCAGACAAAGAAGATATATTTTTCTCAGCACTCAAATTTTTTTGATTGTAAACTAGGAATTTCTCTATTCAAATTCTCAAGCTGATGACTAATGTTTTTCAATATAATAGATTGTTCCTCCATAGTTTTAGTGAAAATCTTATTTTTCTCATATTGCATTTGCATAAAATTCTTAATGGATCTCTCTACTTCTAGAATCCTTTCTTCACTAGGCATTCCAGATCTACCATGATAAACATTTCCACTAGGAGGATAAGGCCTATAATTACCATAAGTATTGTTGCCAAAATTGTTGTTTCTAATTAAGTTCACATCAACTTGCTCTTCTTGAGCAACCAAAGAGGCTAAGGGAACACTATTAGGATCTAGAGGAGATTTCCCATTAACAAGCATAGCCATAATATCATCAATCTTTTCACTCAAAGAGGAAGTTTCCTCAACAGAATTTACCTTCTTACCATGTGGATCTCTCTCAACATGCCATTTAGAGTAGTTAACCATCATATTATCAAGGAGCCTTGTTGCAGCACCCAAGGTGATGCCCATGAAGGTACCTCCAGCAGCTGAATCCAGCAGGTTCTTTGAAGAGTAGTTCAAACCTGCATAAAAAGTCTGGATAATCATCCAAGCAGTGAGTCCATGAGTAGGACAATTCTTAACCAAAGTTTTCATTCTTTCCAAAGCTTGAGCAACATGTTCATTATCAAGTTGTTTAAATTTCATAATGTCACTTCTCATAGCAATAATCTTAGCAGGAGGATAGTACTTTCCAATAAAAGCATATTAGCACTTAGTCCAAGAATCGATACTATTTTTAGGCAAAGAAAGCAACCATTCTTTAGCTTTTCCTCTCAAGGAGAAAGGAAAAGGCTTGAGCTTAATAATATCTCCATCTAAATCCTTATACAACAAAGCTATTGAGATGGGCAGCAGGATCATCAGAACTAGCACCAGAAAATTGCTCTCTCATCACAAGATTCAACAAAGCAGGCTTAATTTCATAAAAGGTAGCATCATGAGCAGGTGGAGCAATAGGAGTGCTTAGGAAATCATTGTTTTTGGTGCTAGTGAAGTCACACAACTTGGTGTTCTCAGCAGAGTTCATTTTGGCAAACGTGGGCAAGCCAAAAACAGCAGCAGCTAGAGCAGGAACTAATTTTTTTGTGTTTTTTGAAAAGAGGCAAACAAAACCAAGCAAAAGAAACAAAGCAAATAGAAAGGAAGTGAAGGACTCCCCTTGTGAAGACGTCCTTAGCCTCCCCGGTAATGGCGCCAGAAATCTTGACGCGTGCACCCAGTGTTGATGTGGGACACTTCGTTGGAACCCCAAGAGCAAGGTGTGATGAGCATAGCAGCAAGTTTCCCTCAGTAGAGACCGAGGTTATAGAACCAGAAGGAGGAAGAAAATGTCTCAAAGGTGTTGCAAGCAACATGGAAACCTGCACAACACAAACTCAAGACTTTGTCCCAACGAATCAGTGAGTTTGTCAAGCTCACCGGTTTGCTGTAACAAAGGATTAAACGTATGGTGTGGAAGGTAATGGTTTGCATCAAGTAAACAAGTAACAGTGGAAGATGTATCAATGGTAAAGATTGGACCGGGGTCCATAGTTCACTAGAGGTTCTCTCCTTAGATAAACAGCATGGCATGAAGGGTAAACAAATTACAGCAGGGCAATTGACAGGAACTGATCAAGGCATAACAATGTAATTACTAGTGAGAAAGATCCTATGAGATTCGATTGGGAAATACAACAAGATACATAGACCGCCATCCAACTGCATCTATGACTAGAAGTCCACCTTCAGGTTATCATTCGAACCCCCTCCAGTATTAAGTTGCAAGCAACAGACAACTGCTTTAAGCAAAGTGTGTAAGGTAAACAGTCCACATGTTCCATGAACAAGAGACCGTTGTTTTCTCCCTAGTAGCAATAGCACATCTACAACCGAAGAGATTATTGTCACTTCCCTTGGAAACTAGAGGCATGAACCCACTATCGAGCATAAATACCCCCTCTTGGAGTCACTAGCAACTACTTGGCCAAGATAGCTACTAACAACGGAGATCATGCAAGATCACAAACAACACAGACATGATAGAATCATAAAGACAAAACCATTAATCAAACCAACATAATAATCTCAATATCCATCGGATCCCCGCAAACACAACATGCATGATTACAAATAGATTAGATCTTGATCATGAACGGAGCTCACAAGATCTATGCATGAAAGCACAAAGGAGGAGATACAACCATCTTGCTACTACATGGACCCATAGTCCAAGGTGGAACTACTCACACATCATACCGGAGAGAAGGCCTTCGGGATGATCTCCCCTCCGACAGGGTGCCGGGAAGAACTTCAGATCCCCCCGATCTAGGGACGATGGTGGTGGCGGCTACAGACGGTTTCGTGGAGATTTGATCGGGTGCTTAGGGTTTTTGCATCAGGGGCTTCTTATAGGCAAAGGGGGAGGCCGAGGCGGTGGCCAGGGGCCCCACACCCTGCCTAAGCGTGGGGTAGGGCCCACCCGCGCCTAGGGGGGTGTGGGCGCCCTATCCCGCCTCTCCGGATCCCATCTAGACTTCTTGTTCCCCATGTAAAGTAATTGACTTTGACGTTTGTCCCGTCCAATTTCGAGAATATTTCTTTACTAAATTTTTTGAAACCAAAAACAGCAGAAAACAGGCATCTGGCACTGTGGAAACTTGTTAATAGGTTAGTACCATAAAACATGTAAAAAGCACCTCAAAGTGTAGACAAAGCAAAGCAAAGTAGATACTAACAAGCATGGAACATCAAAAATTATAGATACATTTTTGACGTATCACTCATTGGCCTCCACTCCTGCGACCTCGAAGTTGTTCTCCATGGTCTGCAGCCAGTCATCAGCATCTAATGGCTCTTCAGACTTACTAAATATGGGGGGATTGGTGTTTTGAAAGTTCTTGAGCTTGGATCCATGGTTGTCCTGGTTTCCATGGCTTTGATTATTGTGGGCCATCTGAGATATCTGTTGACGGGTGGCTAAATTTGCTTGACGTTTAGCTCTTCTAGCTTCACGGTTAGCAACTAATATTTGTAGGATTTGCAACATTGGATCCTGAGATGAACTGCTTCCTCCGGTATTTCAGTGAGTCGTCTGAATGAGATAGATAGTGAGACAAGAGGGAAATTTCTAAGGTTCATGGATTTTATTTGAAAAGCTTTTAAACTTTGAGTTTGACTCTAGTTTTGCCAACTAGCAATTTGCTTTTCATTCATTCATAGCACCCAATACACACACCACACTAGGGTAACAGATGGTTTTAGGAACCATTCTGTGAAGCTATGATAAAGTGGGACTGGATACAACTCACACCTACGATAGTGCTCAAGTGCTACTACTCATCATAACCGATGGCTTCTTCATCATCAATGACGGCGGAGTCATCAACATCAGTGTGGAAGTCCATGTTGAGCTCCTCCAGGTAGTCATCATCATCACTAGGGTAGGAGTAGGGATCTCCACGGATATCTCCCCCTTCGTTCTCCCTCTCCTCAAGATGCATGTCTCTCTCATGGATGGGCTCCTCCAAAGATGACACCTTGTGACGAAGGCGGGCAATGATGCGATCCTTCTTGTCACGTAGACGGCGAAGTGACTTGCGCTCCTTCACAAGGATGGCGAGGGTCTGGTCCTTCTTGACTGCAATGGCATGGTTGTGGTTGGCGTAGGCGCGGGCATTGTCCAACTCCTTCTGCCTGTCATACAACATGAAGTCGAGATGTTCCACCTGATGCTTCAGCTCCGGATGGCCTGGCACCTCCAATGGCTGTCTCATAGCATAACGCCTTGCGTAGTAAGCAAATCGAGTGCCATTGATCTGGTTGATGCTTTGCCCACACAGACGGGCAAGAGCCTCCTACATAGCCCTGGCGAGTCCGTCTAGGCAGTTGTTCTCCCTCAAGATGAATTGGATCCCCTCTGAGGTGGGTGCCTCCATCTTGCCTCTGAGATTTGCAACTATCAGCCACTATAGTTCTCCTCCTTGCTGATCATTGAGCTATGCCCCGAAGAACTCGGGGTGCGGGTGCTCAAGAAGTTCCGAGAGTTGGCTTAAATCTCGCACGAAGATGATCTCTCATCCGTTTCCCAACTGGTAGAACTTGCTATACTTGACTTCCATCTATAAGAATATAGGATGAGTAGGTTAGTGAGGTGATCAAGTGTGTCAAATTTTATGTATGATTGTAATAATTTTTTAGGAACATGAATTTTCTTGAAAGAATCTCAGTGATAAGAATGAGAATAGGTTTTCATAACTACTCACTTCTTTTGTTTTGAAACTAAGTTTTTGATTCAAGCATCCATTCTAACTAGGGTCTCCTATGGTCAGGATGGCTTTGATACAAACTTGTGAACACCAGAATTTTTAATCCCAGATGCCTGTTATGCCGTACATCACAATCCCAGGATTACGACTTTTGCGAGACATAACAGATTGGTACCTTAGTTCATCATCCATTACAGACCATAATAAAGGTCTTACAAATAAAGGATATCATGATCCAGTCTTAATACAATCAACGCAGGGGAATAATAATAAGGGTAGCATGGTCAAGGCTACATCTTCAGGGTCACGGGCAATGCTGACGATGGGATATGATCCTAGTTGTCATAGACTTCCTGCTGTCCATCATCCGGGTAGTCCTCCTCATAGTCTGCCCATAGGAATAGCCAGGGACAAAGCCATGAGTACTCTTTAAGTACTTGCAAACTATCACTAACAAGTAAAGTAGTTCGAGTAGGAATCCTAAGCTCTAGGTTTATTTGCAAAACTCCAGGTTTATTTCATACTGAGTTTAGAAGTAAAGAAAACTAGTTTAATGTTCTATAACACCTAAGTGGGAACTTAGTTTTCATATTCACAACCCAGTTGTGGTAAAGTCAAAGTCATAGTTCATTTCACAAGTCATTTTGGAAAACATCTGACGACGAAACAGTATGGCCACTCCAACTGTCCATGACCGCGGACGCGGCTATTCGGATAGTTTGACACTCTGCAAAGGTGGTACACTTTCACCACAACATTCGATACATCCGTCAAGGATAACCCTGAATCATCATACTTTGTATGCGAATAATCAATCCTAACCTTTCAATTACATACCCTAGTATAGGCACCTCCCCTATGAGTTTGGCCTCCCAACCATAACCATCTGTCATCTTGGAAACTGCATAGGTGGACATTCACATTAACGAGGTAGCCTCAGCTCAACCTCTTTCCGCAAGGGAACCCATACTAAGACATATAAACTTCCATTCAAGCCGAACCCAAATTCGGGTATTGTGGTTGTATGGTAAAATTGGAATGGTATCGTATCCGAACCCAATCATCAATTTTTATAAAGGGCTAAGGCTCATGCCTCAACATTTTCATCATCAAATCATCTTGTGTTCATAACACATGTCAAAACATTTCAATAGAATAAATCTTCATTCCAAGGTTTTCATAATCATTTTCACCAAGTATTCACATCTAAAGTGATCAACTTTTATGCTTAGCACTAGCCACTAAAATTGAGGGTATTCACTAATGAGGGGTGCTAATCAAGTGTGACTATCCAAATCTAGTCTCATGCCTTAGTATGACATCTAGTTCTAACTACTTAGGCCTAGTTTTATGCTCTTTATGCTATCTATACTATCTTTCCAAAACTCACAAAACACTAACTAAAAGTAATAAAGAACTTTGGTAAAAATAAAAAAATAAATCTTGCAAGTAAAACTGGGATTTGGTATAATCAAGGTTGCATAACCAAAGCATGCCTAATGCATCTTGCATAGGTAAGAAACTTGCAAGTGTTAGCTTGCATAGTTAACTTGTAGTGTTAGGCTTGCATAGTTAAAATACTTGCAAGTGTTAGCTAGCCTTGATTGGTGTGTAGTGGTTGAAGTTTTATTCTTCTTCTTCGTAGTACTCCTCCTCCTCGTAGCCTTGGTCGGTACTAGCGTCTATACATGAATACAAGGTACACAATCACCACACAATACTTAACTACCTCTATTTGGCACACAAAGGTTCACACTAGATGATCTAGCATCATCACAATCATCACATGAAATAAAGACCTAGTCCTTTTTATTTTATTTTAGGAAAGTAATTTCTACTCATTGAAAACTACTTCATATTTAATATTCTCCAATTAAAATATGGGATCATGTTGACACATGTCATCACCACATATTCTAATACATGGGAATGTGATTTAAAGTGGTGGTCATATTTTATAAAGTTTAAAATTACTATTTTATACAATTAAATAGACTAGAAATGCCTATAGAGCATTCTTTTAGTACTAGTCCAAGATCACTGCATGTAAACCTAAATATTTTTAAATATTCAGTTAGATCTTGTCAAATGTGATTTTTGAGAGTTGGAATCAACTCAAAAGCATTTATGGTTGATTTTTGCAAAATGTTTGAATGTGGAAAAGTCTCTATCTTGTTATTTTTACTATAGGTGATCTATAATTTCAAATGGTTTGAATCCAACAGGCTTGGATTTATAATTTGAATACCTTTCTAACAAAATTGGAATCATGCAATTTGGTTTAGTACATCTCCTTGAATTGAATTTCAAAGTCACTGACTGAACTAGGGTTTGATTAAAATGGAAAAAGATTATTTGAACCTCTGGGCTACGCGCGGGAAAGGAAATGGGTCAGCCCAACTGCACTCCATGCGCAGCGGGCTGCTGACAGGGGGTCCTGCTAGTTAGTGGCTCATTTCACCCAAAGCGTTAAGTTTCAATCTAGGCCGTGCAATTAGAACATGATCTACGGCCGACGTTCGTCGTCTCCGTCGGATAGCTTCGACGAGACTGAACCCTAATGGCGACGGTGGGGGTACGGGTGGCTCACCTGGGCTCTAGCTAGGGTCGGCGATGGGGGCAAACGACGTTGTCGACGACGGCGGTTCGAACGGTGCTCGTGGTGGCTCCTGGGGTGGCTCCAATCGACGGCTCCTCTCCTCCTCTGCAGCGGCGAACTCCGGCCAAATTTCGGCGGGCTGGTGCTCGCCTTGCTCTGGAAAAGGATCAGGGGTGGTTATGAGAGAGATGGGAGTGAGATGGTGTGGAGAATGAGGGTTGGGGTGGACTCTATTTATACACCGGCGAGAGGGGCAGAGCAGCATGGGCTGGCTCCTTTGGCGACATTGTTGTAGTGAGCTACAGGCATGGCGGAGGGCGTAGGACGGTGCGGTGTCTCCTGGCAGTCGTCACGGGCTTAAAGGCGCGACACAGGGCGGTCAAGGATGGTCGGGAGCGGTCCATTCTCTGCGCGGGAACGATGATGTTCGAGATGACGTACATGGGCTACTGGTCACACGGCAGTGAACGGGCATGTCTGGGAGGTAGCTAGGGTCATGGAGCATGCAGGTACGCTCGGTGAGAGCGAGGCGCGGCGTGTGCGCGCGTGTCGGCTGCGGCACTCTAGCGCGCTCTCGGCATGGCGCAGAGAAAGTGGGCGCAGCGATTCTCTGGTGGTCCACGGCTTGGCTGCGCTCGAGGGGTGGACAAGGAGTGGCGGTGGATGGTGGCCTATCTCCTAGACATCATGGACGGGCGCGACGCTTCCTCCTGCGGGTTGTCCATGGTTGACCGGCAAGGGCGACTTGGGTGGCACGGCACTGGTGCAGCCGCGAGGAAGGGGGCTACTTCAATGCAACTCTAGGCACTAGGGAAGACAATGGGAGTGAAATGGGGGCAATGGGTTGATCAATTACTGCTCACCACAGTAGAAGTTAGGCAAGGTTGATTTGTGTCTGCTAGGTGTTTGATGAAATGACCGCATGAACTCAACATTTGAATTTTTGGATGAATTTTGGTGAGTGATCTGGTCATAAGCTTGGTAGTCTTTGGTTGCTTGGGTTTGGCAAGGTGAAGTGGTTTGGTTGGTTTTTGAGAAATGGCCATCTTAGTACCTATTTAGGATTCAATTTTTGAATGCCTCTCAAATGGATTTGAAAATAGTTTTTATAAGTTTGTGAGTTTTCTTGGGTTCATTGTTACGTGGTCTAGTAAGGGGTGAAAATAATTGGATTTGTTGCTGTTAGAAATCTTTTACTAGGAACACCCAAAGTGGTCTAGTCAAGTTTGGCCAAAATGACAATTTGCTTATATTTCTTCTATTTGATTTTCTCTTCATTTGATTCTGCTTGGAAATGATCTAGATGATATTGTTTTCATCTTTAAACCAATCCTTATCATTCATAGCAATCAGACATGGCAATTGCAATCATTCATGCATTAATCACACACACACATGCATTCATATTAATTTTAATAATAAAAGTTTTTGTTAACCACAAACTTGGGTGATTAGAACTTGATAATCTTGTTTAATATTTTTGGTATGTTACATAAAGCAAACTGAATACAGAAAGTAAGTATCGCGTGTGTAAAAGAGATTTGAAACTGCAATGGAAAAAGCGTTCTTAGGGATTAGCGGAGACACCACTAGCATTATAAAAGGCTAAGGTAAAGATTATTATCATGAACATTCTCATCTATGCATGTGTGGGAATAACTCCGTATTTGCACAAATAGGCAGCAACCACTGCTCACATCATTCTCATAACCACAGCAGATAGTAATCAGCATCAATTGAATTACTGCGCTATTAAATGACTTAATCCCGCAGGACGTGTCCCATGGCATGGATAATGTTCCGTGAGTTTCCTCGGTTCCCAAGTTGATACGTAAGAAGTGACAACAACTTTAGTCACTGTAAGTTCTAACACACCTCCGTCTACCAACAAGTAGTTCCCTTCATCAAGTCCCCAGAAGAGGCAAATATTGAGAGGTCGACTTCTCCCAACATCAAGATGAAGACAATCTAACACATGGTCATAGCGATGAATATCATAATAATCTTACCTTATTTCAATCTCATACTAGGGTTTATCCATCTCCCCAAGAACTAATGATCTACTCAGACATAGAGGCAATCAACATCATGGAAAAAGTAATTGAATCTATCATAGATGAATAATACTTGTATAAATCCACAACGAGTATGGAAATTACAACAAGATCTAGACAAGATGAAGATGGGATGGATGGAGATGGTGGTGATGCAACAGTTGATGATGAAGATCGATGCCTTAGCTTCCCGGATCTGTGCAGGGCGAAGATGGATCCCCGGTGGATGAGTTCCCCCTCTAGATGCCTTCCAGAGGTGAGGTTTCGGAGATTTATGGTAGTTCTGTATGTCGTTTCTCCGATCCAGTTGCACGGGGTGAAACTATTTGAGGAGGCGGTGTCAGCGCCAACTATACGGCAGGAACTATATGGCCGGAAAATTTATTCCCGCCATATAGTAGGTTGTTAAACCTTCTGTAGGCTTTGTTCGCTTCGGGTTTTCTTCTGGTGTTCTTGACATTTCCCAAATAAGCAATTTACGTTGTTTTTTACTCTTTTTCGCTCTAGTATAATTGCTCCAAGAATTGTGTCCACTGTGTCCATCATCTGTCCTAATCCTGATGAAAATAGACATAAAATATGCGTGTGGATGCCATAAAATACCAAGATCCTACTACTACTACTACAATGCAAAATAATAATATAAAACATGATGAAAATATACACTCATCAACTTCCCCAAGCTTAGACTCTTGCTCGTCCCAAGGAAGTTTAGCTTTAATGGATGCGATCCTCATATTCATGAAGTTGAGTCGATAAAATAAATAAGGCAGTTGTAGCATGTGTTTATCATATATGATACATAGGAACAATTTCATGAATAGTACCTTACTTGAACCATCCGAATAATATTAGCAGGCTTCCACACCTTAGCATTTAATAGTTCACAAAATATTACTCTCAACATGATGTAAAAGTATTCGGTTCGACCGAATGAGTTAACGAGGTAGTCCCAAGTGTTCTAGGATTAACACATTCACTTGTGATTCAAAATTTCAAACGTTTCTTTGTATTACCACAAGACAACGGTGTATGCCTATTTTCTCTTTGCACATTCACTTTTTTTCTTATCTCTTTTCTTTTATATATATATGCTCACACTTTTGTTTAAGTGTTGTGCAAAGGAGCTAGCCATACATTTCACTTCATGTAGGAATTCAAAGTTTAACGATCTCAATTACCAAATTCCAATTGTATATGAAGCATATTTGTGACTTCAAGACTCTACCTCGACTTGTTCTCACTCTAATTTGATAGCACTTTTTAATTTTCCTTTGTTCAAGGTTTCTTTCTCAACTTGACTGATCATATATGTATTTTTTTCTTTATAAATCAAACCATAAACTTACAACATATTGAATAAATTATCTTTATATGTTCCATTAGTACCAATGGTATGGAAGACTCCTATTGCTATCATCAAGTGCAAGTAAAATTATACTCAAGCCATTTTTTTTCATATATCTAATAAGACAAGCACAAACTCAATAATGCTCCATATATAATAATAAACTCAGAATTTCATAAAAGGGATCAACTATTCCTAAAGGGAATTCCAATGATGCAAACTTTATTTATAAACTCGAACTAATACAAAACTAAAAATAGTAATGTAAAACTTATAAGATAGATTATAAGGTCTTAAAGATCTCCCCAAGCTTGGAATCAAGCAGGCGGGATCAAATAATCCCTTGCGATTATTTGATACCGTGATTATTGTAGATCACTACGTAGCCATCGTGTGTTACACCGCAGTGCACAGCTTCTTGTCGGTGTCCTCCAGGGCAGTGATGCGACTGTAGCACCTGCACAAGTCAGATTGCAAAGTGTCCACCTTGTCTGCAAGTTTAGTCACCAATGGGAGGAGATCATCCTTCTTTTCTATCTCCTTGAGGCGGTTACGGACTTCAACACGATGGAGTAGCTCTTGCTTTTGATATATATCCATTGCTCGCACGCAGTCCTTTGTCCTGGGGACAATTTCTTCTTCCTCATCCATTATTGATGGATCGGGGAAGTAGAATTGTTCCTACACTCTTTTTGAGGCTTCACCCTCATACGAGCGCCAGTGGTAGGCCTCGAGCGGGGACCGTCGGTTCCTTGCTAGAACCTGCAGCAATGTTAGGTATTTCCTTATGTTTGTGCGGCCTGGGGTCCATGGTGATGAACTTGATTGTCTCCACACGCCCCTTTCCATGTGGTTTGTGACTTTCTCTCTCTTGTTGAGCTCTCTTCATCGTTGTCCAGTTGATCTCTGAGGGATCATAGACATCACGACTGATGTAGATGTCACTCCAACCTTCATCAGCATCGCTGTTGTAGAAGCTTGGCTCGCCATACTCATTGTACCTCGGGCTAAACCTCTCCACATCCTCGTTGCCGTCGTCCATGGATGGGCTGCGAGAGTTGTCCCTAGAAGGAGCAATGAGACCTAGGGTTTTACCACGGCCTGGGACGGGATAGAGCATGGCTAGATTGGTTCATGGTGATTATGCTTAGAGGAAGAATAATGGCAGTATATAAGAGGGGTCATAGGTCGGTAAAACTTGCGAGAAACATCAAATTTATGCCCAAGAAAAGAATCTTAGCGGAACAGGGAAAGAAATCACGGATTTGGAGGGGTCCTGCCGCGTAACGACCAACTATATGGTCGCGACCCGTATAGCTCCGGCCGTATAGTTGGTTTCAGGCAGATATTTCTAAATATCTCGAGTCCAGGTCGATTTATTTACCGACTTGGAACCGACAAAACCATTATTATAATAATAGATTTTTTTAGACAGTAGATGAAAATAAAAATGGGAAAAGGGTCGAACCATCCATAAAGTTTAACGACCAACTATACGGCGAGAGGTTTTTCCTATGGCCATATAGTTCCCGGAGGCCGAAAAATTATTTTGAAAGAGGGTACAGGACCTTTAACGACCAACTATACGGCGGGAGATTTTTCTCCGGCCGTATAGTTACAGAAACCCCTCAAAAACTTCAGTAAAACAAGAGGAATTCAAAGGCAACAAAATTAGTAGTAAAAACTGTGAAAGAAAATCACTTATTAGAGTAATAAAACTTATCTTGCACTTACCGTTGGGAATGACAAGCTCCTCCTCCAACAAGGATTTCTTCTCTTTTGGAGGGTGTTGGGGATATGCTATATGGGTATCATTATAGCATGTCTCTTATCCGGCTAACCCGGGTGACCCATAGTCGGTAGCATGGCCTATATGGCTGCCGGGCCCATTAGGTGGATCCAGAAGGGAGGCTCATGCCGGATAAAGGAAGGCTACGGTGGAGTTACCAGCGTACCCAGAGCCTTGGAGTGCAAGATACACAAGACTAGTGATAAACGGTGTAGGACTCTATAACCTGTCCGGCTAGGACTTTTCCCTGTAACCCTAGGACTTGGCGACTATATAAGTCAGGTCTATGGGAGCCTTTAGGGCACAACTTTAGACAATCTCATACAACCTCGCACAGCGAACCTATCTCTATAACTCGGCGTATTGCCCTTATAGTGATTTATAGCAGGAGTAGGATTTCGCTACCGTAGTGGGATCTGAACCTGGGTAAGCTATGTTACCTCGTACCCGTCAACCATCCGCCTTACCCCACGTCTCTAAACACGCACTGTGAGGACCCCTCCATGGCGTACTCGTCGGCAATACCACGACAGAGGGATTTACCTTGGTTCATCTAATAATTCTCGTAAATGAAAATCACCAGGACTAAAGTCCCTCTCAATAAGATTGGTGTCTTGCTGGGCAAATATGGACACTGCATCCAACATTTTTATTTCTTGACTCTGCATAATCTGCAACTCAAATCCTTGAAGGAAAAGGATCCAAAGGATTAGTCTTGGCTTATGATTTTTTTCTCTCAAGTAGTTCATTTAAGCCATCACGATCCGTATGAACTCTTACTTTTGCATTAACTATATAAGAACGAAATTTATCGCAAGAGAAAAATATAGCAAAAAGTTCCTTTTCTTCCTTAGGATAATTCTTTTGAGCACTGTTGAGAGTTCTACTAGCATGATGAATAATATTAAATCTGCGACCTATGTGGTGTCCCAAAGTTACTCCTACAACATCATCACTAGCTTCATATATTAAATCAAAAGTCATATCCCATATAGGTGGTTTGATGATAGGAGCACGAGATAAAGCATTTTTAAATTTATCAAAGGTTACAAGGCATTTATCATCAAAATTAAATCTCACTCCCTTTTGCAACAGGTTAGTCAAAGGTTTAGAGATTCCAAAGAAATTCCTAATGAACCTTCTATAAAATCCTACATGACCAAGAAAACTTCTTATACCTTTTATGTCCCTTGGTTGTGGTATTCTCTCTATTGCTTCAACCTTAGCTTTGTCTACTTCGATACCATTATCTGATACCTTATGTACAAGGACTATGCCTTCTTTGACCATGAAATGGCACTTCTCCCAGTTTATAACAAGATTAATTTCTTCACAACGCTGCAAAACTCTTTTGAGATTGTCCAAACAACTAGTAAACGAAGTTCCATAGATAGAAAAGTCATCCATAAATACTTGCATTATCAGTTCTATAAAATCGGCAAAAATAGCAGTCATGCATATTTGAAAAGTAGCCGGAGCATTACATAATCCAAAAGGCATGCGTTAGTAAGCATGTAGACCATAAGGACTAATGAAAGTTGTTTTAAGTTGGTTATCAGGATGAACATCTATTTGGGAAAAAATAGAATATCCGTCCAAATAGAAAAAATGAGTGTGGTTTGCTAACCTCTCTAATGTTTGATCTATGAAAGGTAAAGGATAGTGATCTTTCCCAGTTTCTTTATTCAATTTTCTAAAATCTATGCACATCCTATGTCCAACACAATTTTAGTAGGTATCAATTCATTGTTTTCATTAGGAACAATAGTAAAACCGCTCTTCTTAGGAAGACAATGAACAAGACTTACCCATTCACTTTCTTTTACGGGATAAATTATACCTGCATCCAGTAGGCGTACTATTTCTTTTCTTACCACTTCCTTCATTTCGGACTTCAACCGTCTATTGAATTCTGCAACTAGTTTAGCACCTTCCTCCATAAATATTCGATGGACGGTTATCATGGGACTAATGCCCTTGAAATCATCCATTGAATACCAGAGGCGTTGCGATGCTCCTTAAGTAATTTCATGAGTTATTCTTCTTCATCTCCTAAAAGTTTAGCACTAAAAAATAATAGTAAATTTATTCGTATTGTCAAAAAATCTATATTTAAGATTATCCGGTAGAGCTTTCAATTCCAGGGGTGGTAATTGCTCATCCCCTCTCTTTTCTGGCTCTTCAAAAGCCTCATCAGTTGGAGGCCCTAAAATGGGTAGTGAATCAAATTCAGTTTCTAGTTCTTTTAGGGACATGTCCTCCATAATTATTTCTTCACAATTTGAGTCTTCATTTGTTTCTTCTTCTTGATTACTAAAGAAGAGAGTTGCCATCTCGATAGTTTTTTCTTTCTCTTCTTCTTGTATTTGTAGAGGTATGTCTTTAAATTTAGAGAAGTGGATTTCTTTTTCCGCTTCCCCAAGCTTAAGAGACACAATCTCCTTATTGAAATCAACTTGGGGACCTATATTGCTCAAAAAGTTTCTTCCAAATATAATTGGGCAACGAGTGTCAGTTGGCATATCAACAACTACAAAATCGATAGGAATTTTTAATTGCCAATTGTGATAGTTGCATCTTCAACCACTCCTATTGGAATTCTAAGATTTTTATTAGCTAACATGATTGTCATATCAATATTTTATATTGTAGCAGGTACTATCCCTTCTTTTAATTCTAAATAGAAATCATAAGATATAACATTAACTGCAGTGCCAAGATCATATAAACCATAATGCGAGGTTTCTTTAAATATACAGGGATGAATAGTCTTACCTACATCTTTTTACCTTAGTTTTACCTTTAGCCAATATGGAAGTCTCTTCATCAAGTTCAACTATGTTGCTATGTGCATACATAGCCATAATTGTTGCCTTGGTTACCTCTTCATCTTTGGTTTCATCCAGATGTTCCTCGACTTCTGCCATGCTTTCCTCTTCCTTCTTCTCCTGTACTGCTTTAACCTGTTCATATTCCAAAATATGCTTTTGCGTAGTGTTAGGGAAAGGTATCTCATATGTTGGTTCTAGGAAGGCCAGTGTTGCTGTAACTTTTCTTTTCTTTTCAGGTTCGGGTGGTGGATCATACTTGATCGAACCCTCCTTTGGAGCTTTGATGTGTTCTGTGAAAGCTTTAACAACATGCAACACAAGATCTAAATCCAAATAAAGTTCTTTAGATAATTCATTAACATGGCCCTTTTTATTATAGTCATGAATACACTCATAATCTATTTCTATGCCTCCTTCACTTCCTAGACCAAAATTCCATGGAACTCTATGATCGTGAATTCTATTAAGTAAAGCCCAAACTTTAGTTATGGGCAGATTCATAAAAGCTCCTCTCGCGCAAGAGTCTAGTTCAATTTTATTAGGTTCAATTAAACCGCCATAAAATATATGCAATAAATACCATTCAGGCAAATCATGATGAGGACATTGATTTAGCAAAACTTTAAATCTTATATAAGCTTTTACTAGTCCTTCATTAGGACGGTTCCTCCAAGTCATTATAAGACGCCTGATTCAAAAAGATTTTGATAAAGGATAATACTTTGCTAAAAACTCACAAGCTAAGTTATCCCAAGTAGTAGTGGCTTCTGGGGGTAAAGATCTATACCATGAGAGAGTTGTGCTAGTCAAAGTCTGACTAAAAAGTTTAACCCTCACCTCATTGGCGGTATACCCTGGTAGTTGGAAAGTGCCACATATATCTTTGAAACATGCAATATGTTCATATGGATCAGGATATTCTTCATCTCCAGTAAATTGTTTCTTGTGTAGAATACCAAGTAGTAAAGGATTTATTTCAAGCCCTCTTGACTTCTTGTAGGAGTTATCTCTTTTATAGATATCATAGGGCTTCCCAAAGTGGCTAAGTGGGTTAGCACTAGTCATATGCTCAAACTCTATCATGTTTGTGGAAACCTGTAACTCAAAACAAAACTTAGCAAGACTAAAATAATAAGCAAAAACTAAAAGATCTACAACGCTTAGCTCCCCGGCAATGGCGCGGGAAAATAGCTTGATGACTGCAAGTGCACAGATTATTTGTAGCTAGTTTCGAAATAAAGATATCAATCCCACAAGGAGCAGGAGTCTGAAGTCTAATGATTCTTAAATTAAATACTAAAATAGAAACGCTAAAGTAAAGTTCTAAGTAACAAGATAAGATGCGAATATTGTGTAAAAAGGTGTTATTGGGTTTTTAGTATAAGAGAACAATTAGTAAAATAAAGCAAATTGAATACAGAAAGCAAGTATCGCGTGTGTAAAAGAGATTTGAAACTGCAATGAGAAAAAGCGTTCTCAGGGATTAGCGGATACACCCCTAGCATTATAAAGGGCTAAGGTAAAGATTATTATCATGAATATTCTCAACTATGTATGTGTAGGAAGAACTCCGTATTTGGACAAATAGGCAGCAACCACTGCTCACATCATCCTCATAATCATAGTAGACAACAATCAACATCAATTAAATTACCGCACTATTAAGGGACTTAATCCCGCAGGACGTATCCCATGACATTAATAGTGTTTCGTGAGTTTTCTCGGTTCCCAAGTTGATACGTAAGGAGTGCCAACATCTTTATATTCACTGTAAGTGCTAACACACCTCTGTCTACCAACAAGTAGTTCCCTCCATCAAATCCCCACAAGAGGCAAATATTGAGAGGTCGACTTCTCCCAACATCAAGATGAAGACAATCTAACACATGGTCACAACTATGAATATTATAATAAACTTTATCTTATTTCAATCTCTTACTAGGGTTTCTCCATATCCCCAAAAAACTAATGATCTACTCAGACATGGAGACAATCAACATCATGACAAAAGTAATGGAATATATCATAGATGCATAGTACTTGTATAAATCCATAACGAGTATGGAAATTACAACAAGATCTAGACAAGATGTAAATGGGATGGATAGAGATGGTGGTGATGCAAAGCGGTTGATGATGAAGATCGATGCCTTAGCCTCCCGGATTTGCGCAGGGCGAAGATGGATCCTCGGTGGATAAGTTCCCCCTCCAGATGCTTTCCGGAGGTGCGATTTCGGCGATTTCTGGTAGTTCTGTATGTCGTCTCTCCGATCCAGTTGCACGGGGTGAAACTATTTGAGGAGGCGGTGTCGGCACCAACTATACAACGAGAACTATATGGCCGGAAAATTTATTCCCGCCATATAGTAGGTTGTTAAACCTTTTGTAGGCTTTGTTCGCTTCGGGTTTTCTTCTGGTGTTATTGATATTTTCCAAATAAGATATTTACGTTGTTTTTGACTCCTTTTAGCTCCAGTACAACTGCTCCAAGAATTGTGTCCACCGTGTCCATCATCTTTCCTGATCCTGATGAAAATAGACATAAAATATGCGTGCGAACGCCGTAAAATACCAAGATCCTACTACTACAATGCAAAATAATAATATAAAACATGATGCAAATATGCACTTATCAGAACACGGCGCCGAAAGGATCGTCTACACGATCTTGAGATCGTCAAATGATCGACTATATCAACCACAAGAATCCGATCTTGTTAAACGCTTTGGATCTACAAAGGTTAGTTCTCTACAATCTTGTTGCACCGATCTCGTAGATTAGATCTTGGCTTTGCCATATATTAGATCTTGATTTTGTGTGTTCATGCGATAGTAAATTTTTGTTTTCCATGCTACGAACCCTTCAGGTGAGTAGGCCTATAGACCGTCTCCAAATTGATCTTACACTAGCCACCGGAGATCAATCTTGTGCCCGCCCATATAAAAGCACGCTCAATTTTAATCATGCTAATAAAGCAACCCGGTGGAATGGGAAGCAGATTTAGGCGGAAGATTGCTTGAAAAGTGAGCATGGATTTGACTAGAGCATTAGGTCGACCACATTGAATTTTTTCCCATCCCAAGTAACTAGCTTTTCGGCCATCTTTCCATCCAACGGTTGGAAGTCCACCCTCTTAAGTTGCTTCACCGAAAGTGATAGATGAAGGTATTTCAAAGGGAAAGACCTTCGAACACTTTGTCAAGGTCAATATCGTTGCAACTGATTGGAACCACCATGCTTTTTTGGAAATTTGTTTGGAGACCGGTGGCCTCACCAAAGAAATCAATGATTGAGGCAAGGTTTTGGATGTCTTGCTTGTTTGTGTGCATAAAGATGGCCGCATCGTCCGCATGAAGGGAAGTTTTCATCACATTTCCTCTCCCTCTAATCTTTTGTAGGATCTCGTGGCTAGTGGCCAACTCAAGGATTTTTTGGAGAGGGTCAATTGCAAGCATGAAGAGGAGTGGCGAAAGCGGGTCTCCTTGGCGAAGCCATCTCCCATGCTTAATTGTTAACCTGACGATCCCATTTAGTATAACTCCTAGGGAAGAGATGCAAAGTAAGGCGGTGATCCAATCTTGAAACTTGAGTGGGAAACCATGCCGCTTGATGAGCTCAAGGATGAATTCCTTCCTAACAGAGTTGAAAGCATTGCGAATGTCAAGCTTGAAGTGAACACTTTAGAGGCGCGGACTATTAGCAGAGGCATTGCACTGGCTAATGAAATAGAATGTGCACATATAACTATTGCCAAGTTAAATCCATCAATAGCCATTGAATTTGTGGAGCAAAATCAGTTTGGTCATTGTACATCGGGAATACGAATTTACGGTCACTAAATACAGCTTTGGGGTTCACACACGGTTACTAGGGCTGATGACACATAGTATTTGCTGACGTGGCGAGCTGCAACACCCACTCTTAGATAACTTAACATGTATGCAAAGAAGGCCCACATACATGAGGGTTCTTTTTGCAAAATTATAATCCCATGGCAGCCTACTAACCTGCTCTTGTGGGAGGTGTTCCTCGTGCTGCGACGGTTCAAAGTGTTTGGCATCGACTATTAGATGCGCAGTCGGAGATGCTGCTGCATTCAAACGAGATGGGTGCCAAGCCGGTGGACCTAGGAGCTGCAACTCGATGATGGGACAAGCACGACCGTGGTGGCCAACATTTTGTTCTTCGCTAGCGGGCCATGAGGAGAAGGGTGACCGTGGGCGAGGAGTAGAGCGGCGTGCCGAAGGAGTAGGGGTGGCCGACCGTGGGAAGGAGAGCAGGCAGTTGGGGTAGGAAATAGTGGAAGAGAGCGGAGGAGAGTTGGTGGTGAATCTGACAGTCGATCCCAGATTTCTTCATAAGAAAATAAGATCTAAGTTTTTTTTAATGATGAACATTAAATTAGTGGTAGTTTATTTATTTTCAAGAACTCTGGGTGGGCCATTGCCCACCCGGACCTACCCTGCGTACGTCCATGAATATAAGAGCATCTCCACTCGCCTACCCAGGACGTCGATCCGAACGCCAAAAATAGGTCTGGACGACGAAATTTCGCCCAGTCGCATACCCAGGAACCTGTTTTCTTCCGAATTTGGGCCAACTTTGGTCCGGAATACCTAGGCCATACCCAGGATCCTGGATACGCCCTGGAAACACCGGACGAAGCGAATTCGGTGAGTGGACCCGCCCAGTCAGCATATATTCGCCCATATTCATCCAAAGTTTGTCCATATTCGCCCGAAGTTCTCCCATATTCACGCATATTCGCCTAAAGTTCGTTCATGTCGCCATATTCGCCCAAAGTTCGTTCATATAGACCATATTCGCCAAAGTTTGCCCAAAATTTGGCCATATTCGCCCAAAGTTCGTCTGTATCGCCCATATTCGTCCAAATTTCGCCCAAAATTCGGCCATAGTTCGTCCCTATCGCCCATATTCGCCCAAAGTTCATCCGTATTCGCCCAAAGTTCGTTTATATCGCCATATTTGTCCAAAGTTCGTCCCATATAGACCATATTTGCCCAAAGTTCGCCCAAAATTCGGCCATATTCGCCCAAAGTTCGTCTGTATCACGCATATTCGCCCAAGTTTCGTCCAAAGTTCGCCAATAGTTCGTCTATATCGCCCAAAGTTCGTCCATATCGACCATATTCGCCCAAAGTTTGTCGAAATTTGTTAAATTTTAGCCAAACGCGGGAACTCATCAAGATACGCGAATGGGAAAATGAACGTACCGTGGCCAAAATCAAGTTTCGCCCGGCTAATTTTTTTTTCGGATTTCGGCATGAGTTCGCCCAACAGGTGTTGATGCTCTAAACCATCACAACAGAGTCCTGCTGTTTTCAAAAAAGAAAAAAAGTTGCTAGGTGTATCAGTATCAGCATGCCCTCCTCCTAACCTGAACCTAAACCCCCAAATCCCAGAGACGCCGCCGTCTCGCTTAAACCCTAAGCTCAACCCCGCGCCCCCTCCATGCCAGGCCGCTACCACCTGCTTGGCTTCCTCCGCCGCGCCGCGGCCGCCTCCTCATCCGGCGCCGCCCACCGCGTTGACCCTCTCTGCTACCTGCACTCGATCCCACTGCGAAATGGTGCCGCCGTTCCAATCAGCACCCGATTCCTCTCCTCGCGCGCCGGCGGCGCCGCGAAAAGCCTGATCGAGGACGAGGCGGACCTCAGCGACTGGGTCAGCGACCTCAAGACCGACTCCTTCCACCTCGGCGTCAGCAGCGGCGACGAGGGCGAGGGCCCCACCCGCAGACCCGCTGCCTCAAGAGGAGGCCGAAGAGGGAGGGATTCGGGGGGACCGCCTTCGAGATCGAGGTTTGATGGTGGTGAATTCGGCAGCGAGAGGCGTGGCGGCGAGTTCAGCGGCGATAGGCGAGGCGGTGGGTTCGGGGGCGACAGGCGTGGTGGTCGGTTCGACGCTAATACTCGTGGTGGTAGGTTCGGCGGCGATAGGCGTGGTGGTCGGTTCGGTAGCGACAGCCGTGGTGGTCGGTTTGGCGGTGATAGGCCTGGCTCTGAACGAAGGGGCAGGGTGGTGAGTAGTGATCTCAGTGATGATGATGATGCTGGGTTTGGTTCTACAAGGGGAAGACGAGGGCGTGGCGGAATGTCTTCGGGGTTCTCACAGAGAGGAGGAAGGGGAGGTGATTTTGGGGATGATGCTGGGTTTCGGTCACCAAGGGGACAGCGTGGTAGGGGCGGGAGGACATCGGGTATGTCACACAGGGGAGGGAAGTATGGTGATTTGGATGAAGAAGAATCTGGTTTTGGGTCTCCCAGGGGAAGGCGAGGTCGTGGTGGAAGGGAGTCAGGTTTGTCACACAGAGGAGGCAGGGGAAGTGATTTAGATGACAGCGAGGATGGCAGTGGTGAAGAAGTTGGTTTTGGGTCTCCCAGGGGAAGGCGAGGCCGTGGTGGAAGGGAGTCAGGTTTGTCACGTAGAGGAGGCAGGGCAAGTGATTTAGATGACAGCGAGGATGACAGTGCTGAAGAAGTTGGTTTTGGGTCTCGCAGGGGCAGTCGGGGCCGTGGTGGAAGAATGTCAGGTTTGTCAGGCAGAGGAGGCAGGGAAATTGATTCAGATGACCACGAGGACGACAGCGATGATGCAGTTGAGTTCAGAGCTTCTGGTGGAAGGCATAATCGTGGTGGGAGAGCAGAGAAGAAGGGAAGTTTGGGCTCACGCAGAGGAGGTAAAGTCGGGGTTGTGGATTTTGGTGACCGGCAGTCAAGGGGCGGGAAAGCATTTGATTTTGGTTCGTCAGAGAGTGATAGCGAGTCAGGGGAAGTTGACGAGGATGATGGGCCATCAGGCTTTGAGGATGATCTCTCTGGTGATGATGGTGGCGACGAGGATTTGGTGAAAAGTGCAACTAAGAAGGCCATCTCTTTTGAGTCAATTGAACAAGAGCCAGTTGAACAGGAGAGTATAGTGGGCACGAGAAGTGATGGAGGTAGTGATTCGTATTTGAGTCAGAAAAGGTAGCTCTTGCTCAAGTTTTTCTAATTCAGAATAAATAGATCCTGCCATTGTTATCAAATGTTTCTCTATGCGCTGTGTATTGTTTTTTGTTCTATATGAAAACTAGTTAGGTATTTTACTTTCTGAGCATATATATGGGTGCTTAGGATAAGAATATTAGGTCATGCATATATTTGAGTTGTGAAGTGCACTGTAAAACTGCTTGCTATCTCTGTAGTGGGTCATTTTATTTACTTTTGTTATCTTTGACTAAATGTTAGTTTAGTAAATAGCATCACATATTCACATTCATGCCAATTATCACTATACTTGGTTACCATATGCACACATTTGAAACTTATGTAGCTGCCTCCAACATAGATGAAAAACCTCCTATGCGTGAAGTGCAAACAAATATCTGGTATTTGTCTGTTGTTTGGTGTGTTTTCAGCATAATGTATCAGGTTCCTTGATCCTTTGGATGTGGATGTGCTACTAGAAACTTCATATTGTTCTATCCTCAATTGTGATGAATTCTAGGACCTTAACGGCAGCAAAGAATTTATATTTTGTTCACAGTCACTCTGTACTAGAACCTCTGACTAACTACTACCCAAGTATCATGTCACTATCTCAATGAGGATTGATTTCATCTTGCTGCATTTGTTAGATTTTATATTGAAAATGCGCAAAGCAAGTTTATTTTAAACCATCATGGCTGTCAATAGCAATCAACTTACTTGCAATATTGAATAGTCATATGAAAGACATAAGATGGAGGCAGTGTCTGTTTTCGCAATCATGCCATTATTGCTTAATGAATATGTTCTTGTTTCTTAAACTATTACTTATAAATCCCACCGTGAGTTTCTTTGAAGCATCGTATGTTGATGGAAAAGTATGACATTTGTAGCATAGTATTGAGGGCACTTATACTGCTTGTACGGCAATTATTGTATATTACAATTAGAAATTTGTTGAAATATGTTTCCTGAATATCTCTGCAGCTTGTGATACCCTGGTTGATGTAAATGATATATTTTATGGAAACTATAGTCAGGCATGTGCTATGATCATGGTTAGATTTTATTGGCTTATTACATCCCTATGCTCTATAAGACTACAAGTGGCAATCTGCATTGTGTCCAAATAGTCGTGAATATGAAAAGTATTAATAGCATATGTGCTGATAATGCACCTATCAACCTATTAACCTCTAATGCCCTATCCTGTTGGAACTTCGCTCCCTTTGCATCACAGGTTTGATGAATGCGCTCTCTCTCCCTTGACACTAAAAGGTGTCAAAGCTGCTGGGTATGAACGGATGACTGCGGTTCAGGAGGCCACTCTTCCTATTATACTTAAAGGTTAGCGCAGTGCTGTTTATATATGTTAATAGTTATGATTTTACTTTATGCTATGCATATTTTCCCAACATAGCTGTTATGACCTATGGGTTAGTGGATTACACAAATCGACGGACGATATCTGTTACCACTCTCTTTTTAGTCTTTTTTTCCGATAAAACACAAAAGAATTTGCGTTTCATTTCCTTGAACAGGAAGAGTTAAAAAACGAGGTCACCAGGACTAGCCCTTGGTGGCATATTTTTATAGAAGCCCACTTTGGGTGAGTACCAGAAATTCGCTCCTGACAGGATTCAAACTCTGGTCGCCAAGGATGCACCACTGTGATCTTGCCACTAGGCCTCTGCCTAGTTCTCAGGAAGAGTTTAGAGGTACAACCTCCATAGAGAAGGGACACACGCACGCAGACACGCGCGCACACCCAAACCCACGACCGTCCTCACCAAGCGACTACAACAGGTGAGGAGGTGCCCCCAACTTCAGACTGCAGCGACGAAATGCCTCACCCAGCCTGGCCTCTAGCCATGAATTGCGAGGCATTGAGACTCAGAGCAACAGGGCTGTGTCACATCCGTTACCAGATGCCTCCAAAGACGACCACATCTCCAGGGCTGCCCAGGCCAACGTACCTTGCACCCATGTGAGGAGAGTCGGCAGTTGGAAGGCAGGACCCAGCTGGAACTGGTGAAGCTATCGTCTGGACGTGCTGGCACCGGCGTACATTGCACCCTGAAGGTCTGTGCCCTGTGCAGCAGCCCAGGACAGAGCAACACATTATTTTTTCAGTATCAAACATATGCCCCCTTCACCTCCATTTTCTAGATATCTCTTCCACTGTTTCTCGTTTTACTGGGCCCCTGATGTGCGAAGTTCACCTATTACTCACCCAGTTAGCTTCATTTCCTTTCTCTTTTCTTGACGTGCATCTGTGCACCACTCACCCATGTCGCTTCTTTCTTTGCTTAAATGGTCTTGAAAAGCTGAGGCGGTGGAGAAAAATAATGAATTGCTTCATGGTGTCCAACTGACCATGTGTTGGTGACTCAAAAGGATTTAATAGGTTAACTTTAATAACTTGTAGAAGGATCAGGGTATTAAACCCTGTTTGTAGTGTGGGAATTTGCAGGGTTTGCTCTGCTTGTATTCAAATTTCTGTGTTTCAAACACACCCTTACAGAAAATTTTGGAAGTTTGTTGACCTCATATTTAAAAGATTATGATGAAACCTAAAATGAGAGACGATGGCCACTTGTAGGGCAGAGAGTCAATCAGCCACCGAGGTACAACAGTATTGTGGATTGCCACAAAGAATTGGGGATCAGTTTAGGAGAAGATGTTGGGGGGAAAGAATACAAAAATACCTAACTATTGTCCAAACCTGAGTTTACCCTTACACAATGTCCCCTTCTGAAAACCTTCCTGTTTATCGCTCCACACACCCACCAGTCACATACTCATATTTCTATGCGGTCTTATTAAGCGGGACATACCCAGCAACTCACTACGTATAAAAACATAGCTCATATGCACACTGACCCCAACCTAGTCCGTTTGACCCACTTCTGCTTCCTGTGCCTGCCTTCGGTCGTCTAAACCTTTGTCTTCTCCGTCCCTTTGTCAACCTAATTACTTTTTAGGGCAAAAGCACAATATTATGGAGTTCTGAGCATGCATGAGTGACTCCCCCATCTCCTTTATTGTCCAAGTTAAACGGAATTTCTTCAAGCTTACCGTGAAAACCAAAAAGTACAGTTAATATGAAAACACATCAGTGGAATTGGCAGTGGTCTTATAGTGCTGATACTTCCATATAGTTTCCCTAAAGTTGTAAGCTCTCGACCGTCTTAAACAAACATGATCCATGTATAGATCCTGAAGTTTTGAGTTATAAATTTTCGACTGGTTTTAACAGCATGGGTATAGGTTCCTGAATTCCAACAATTAGTTGTGAGCCTTCTGAAATCTGAATACATATATCTGAAATAATAAGTAGATGAGCTCACTGAACTTGAGGACTGAAGATGGATTTGGTGTCTTAGCAAATAAAGTTGTTCCGACGGGGTAAATTTGGAGATAGTGGGATAGAACAAATTTGGCAAGCTATAATTATCATCAATATTCTTATGGCTCAAGGTACACAATAAACCTCTAGTTGATTTAAGAGGGGGATCTGGATAAAATTGTGAGTGGGACGGGCCTGCCGCCAAGTACGCCTCCCTTCCTGCCTGCAAACCCGATTATCCTGCTTGTGGCCATTCCATTTTGCACCGGCGGGATTAGCGGCCGCGCCCGTTTATCCCGTCTGTAATCTGCCAGTGTAGTTATCTGCAGCAAAACAGCCGATGGAAGTGGACGTGATTCACAGGCAGCGTGTGCCTGATGGCATGAAGACGCGCAGCCGACCAACGATGGAAATCAATTCTTGAGAAATCGACTGTGAAAAGAAAATCTGAGCAGAGAGCCAGAGACCGATCTAGGCGGAGAGAAGTTCAAAGATTAATCGGAAGAGGCAGTTGGCTGATCCCACAGGACCCGCATGTCTCCTGTCCTAAAATCCCACTTATCCTGGATGGCAAGAATTGACTGGAGGCGGTTATCCTGTGCCCGTGCCGCCTGCATTTTTTAGATCTGGACGATATTTAGTTATGAACTATGCTTTTGGGGAATAAAGTCAGATACTGTACATACATGTGGAAATATGATAACCTGAATTGCATCTTTATAGTCATTGCCGACTATCTAACACGCCTTTTTCTCTTTAGGGAAGGATGTTCTGGCCAAAGCAAGGACAGGAACTGGAAAAACTGTAGCATTCTTGGTGAATACCCTGCTTGAGTAGTGTTTTTCTTCTGTTTACTTTTGAGGCTTCTATAAGTTTCAAATTGTAATTCATCATTGTTTTATGTTCAGCTTCCGGCCGTTGAAGTTATCTCCAAATTGCCCCCTACTGACCATGATAAGAAAAGACCTCCCATTAGTGTTGTTGTCGTGTGCCCTACACGTGAGCTTGCTGATCAGGCTGCTGCAGAGGCAAACAAACTTCTTAAATTCCATCCATCAATTGGAGTACAACTTGTAATTGGTGGCACTAGGATGGCTCTTGAGCAGAAACGCATGCATACAAATCCTTGCCAGGTGATTGGAAATAACTTGTTGAATCGTCCTTGCTATTTCTATGGTCACATGTTGTGATCTGAAAGTAATGCTAATATGCAGATTCTGGTTGCTACACCGGGAAGGCTTAAGGATCATATGGAGAACACGCCAGGGTTTGCGACTAGATTGATGGGCGTAAAAATTCTTATTCTTGACGAAGCTGACCGCTTGTTAGATATGGGGTTCCGAACTGATATCGAGAGAATAGTAGCTGCACTACCCAAACAGCGTCAAACACTCTTATTTTCTGCCACAGTTCCAGATGAGGTACATCCAGTAAACCTGCTCCAGTCATCATCAGTTTATTTTGTCCGCATATACTAAATTTGCTCCACTTATTCTAGGTTCGTCAAGTATGTCATGTTGCCATGAAAAGAGATCTTGAATTTGTCAACACTGTTCAAGAAGGAAGCGAGGAAACACACTCACAGGTATATTTTAGACCATATGTATGTTGATGGCTTCTACTGCTTTTATCCAATGTGATGCTTATAGTTACCATATTCAGGTGAAACAAATGCATATAGTTGCACCACTGGACAAACAATTCTCTACCCTGTATGGTCTTCTAACGGACCATATTTCTGAAAATGTTGACTACAAGGTAATTCCATTTTCGACTTTGCAGTGTCTTCTCTAGTCACTGCTCTGTATTATAAAGATTAATGATAAGACAACGAATGCAGGTGATTGTGTTTTGTACAACGGCAAAGGTAACTAGTCTTGTTGCTGAACTGTTGTCTGAACTGAAGTTGAATGTACGTGAGATTCACTCCAGAAAGCCACAAAGTTACAGAACCAGGATATCAAAAGAATTTAAGGAATCAAAGGGTATTATTCTTGTTAGCTCTGATGTATCTGCTAGGGGTGTTGATTATCCCAATGTCACACTAGTTGTGCAGGTAACCAACCTCTTGCACTGTAATTGTCTATTTGCTTAATTTATTTATTGTACAGATAAGGATTTTTCTGTTTGCTCTTTATAACCACTCAGAAAGATCTTTCCGCATACAACTATAAATAGTTAGTCGTAACTTGTAATTAAATATGAACATGCTTATCTTTGTGTCCTTACACATCTTCGAGTTATAGATTAGAATGAACTGATACCCTATCATGGTCCTTGCAGTTGGGAGTTCCTTCTGACAGAGAGCAATATATCCACCGTCTTGGTAGAACTGGTCGCAAAGGTAATGAGGGGAGCGGAGTCTTGCTGTTGGCACCATGGGAAGAATACTTCTTGAGAAGTATCAAAGATTTGCCTATTACAGAGGCTACGCCACCATTAATTGATCTGGACACTAAGCGAAAGGTACATAAGCTCCTTCAGCAGTGCACATCTTATAGTCAATGGTCATTTTTTCATTTCTCAATCAATGATAGAAATGACACCTTTGCGGAAGTGCTATTCAGAAACCAGTTGGTTCTGTTGTTTTCCTGTTTGATTATTTCATCTTCTGATGTTTTTGCAAATTTGTGTTTAATTCTTCCTCCACATTAGCTATGAATTTCTAGAAGCAGCAAAATGTTCATACTTTTCAAAAGCCATCACAATATCTTGAAGGAACATAATAGGATGAATCCACCAAATAAGTTCTGTCAGCGCAACGGTAGACAGCTGGTCTCAGGTGACGGATTAGCTTAGAGCTAGTCATACATGGAATTTTATACAATATATATCATTAATCTATTTAAAATATTTGATAAGTTGAGATGTGGCATGATGTTATGTTTCACATTTTCTTTTTTTTATAGGTTGAGAAGGCTCTTGCACATGTGGAGGTGAAAGATAAGGAATCTGCTTATCAGGCATGGCTTGGGTACTACAATTCAAATAAGCAAATCGGCCGTGATAAGTACCAGCTTGTATCACTGGCCAATGAGTTCAGCAGAAGTTTGGGGCTCAATAACCCTCCTGCGTTGACTAAACTTATCCTTAGAAAGATGGGACTGAGCAACATTCCAGGCCTACGGTCAAAATAGTTCAGCAGCGAACGAATGTCGCATATTCACTTCTGTAGCATCTTCTTGCCAACATGCTATATTGGTAAGAATATTCCAAGTTATCTAGCTAGGTAAACAAGATGTGGATCAAGTTGTCAGGTCATGCACTCATGCTTGTATTAGTAGTACGACAAGCCTCCACATTAGCAGTTTTCATTCTTCTCCTGTAATGTGGAAACACATCGTGAGTGCATGTCCCCACTATAATATAACTCTGTTGCATATCGTGGGCAATGGTTTGACTACGATAATGCTATAAGCAAGTTTACCAAGCATTTGTGAAACAATGTCCGAGTTATTGTCTCTTCACCTGTTCGTGTGGTTTTATTCTCTTAATTATTACAGTTCCTTCTCATTTTCAGTTCACTTGTACGTACATTGGTGTTGCTGTCATTCCAACTCATGAATGTTTTCTAGGTCACTAGTTCAGGACAGTGGCATAATCCCAATTTTCGAGTGAACTGTGAACACAGTCGTAATAAACCATTGGTTAAAAGCCTAAAATACATACACCGGAGACCGGACCTGTCTTATTGTATGGCCCAATCTGATGTGGCTCTCCGGTTCTTCTTTTCACCAGTTTGGCAACGCCTCCAAAACAAAATGGTGGAATCTGATGCCAAAATCTATTTTGGCATTGGTATTTGGCGTGACACACTGTGGTCGCTCTTACTGCCTAAATATGCACTGCATAAACAGTGAGCAAACGCGCGTGACAATTAGGAGTGAGATCATCGGTTTGCTAAAAGCCTAAAACACATGCAGCACCGGGCCGAGATTTTTGTCTTCATGGCCTCATGTTGCCATGTCCTTAAAAAAAGGATGACAGCCACGGAAAAGCACATGAGCTAAGGGCGTGTTTGTTAGGTCGGGCGAACTCAGAAAATCCCTTCTCACCCCGCGCTTCTTTGTTTGGTAGGTCGGCTATGCTATGTTGGGCAGTGTTGGTCTCATGCAAAAAGAGGCCCTCAGCCCTGCCCACATGCGAAGCTTAAATCAAGCTTCTTGACTCAGCTTGGCCAAGTCCATCCCGCGCCTGGAGCTCAGCCCGCTAGGGGTCACGGTCCCGCCCTGTCGCGTGTGTCATTTCGTCCGCACAGAAACGCAACCGCCCCGACCTCACCTCTCGCGACCAACCTCTCGAGGCGTCATCGGCGAGAGAGCAGGCCACCAACAACCGAGCAGGACACACCGCCTCCTGGCGTCATGGCGGCGGCTCGCGGCGGAGGAAACCACGCAGATCTTCGCGTCCTGCCCTCTCCCCGAGCTCCCGCAGCAGCGCTCCAGCGATGTGCGAGCTCTAGCGATGTGCCATGAGCTCCAGCACGTAGTGATGCAGCAACACAAGAACGTCATGAACTCGCGGTAGCGACGCCATGAACTCGCGGCAGAGCACGCAACGACGCCATGAACTCGCTGCAGCCGTCGAGGAGGGAGCTCGACCGTGACCTCCTGGCTCCGGGTTGAGGAGGGGCTAGGCCTCCTGGAGCACCGGCGGCGGCTTCTCTCGCCGGCAACGGTGCCGGAGCCCGAGCCGGACATGGGGGCCTCCTGGAGCACCGGCGGTGGGTGCTCTCGCCGGCAATGCTGTCTGAGCTCGAGCCTAGGGACCCAATTGCTTTTCTATTTTATATGTAAGGACCTGATTGCTTTTTATTTTTATATGGCTCAGCTCAACTAATCCAACCTACCAAACATGATCTCACCCGAGCTCAGTTCAACTCACCCGATCTACCAAACAAAGTCCAATAGTACATACTTGTATGAGGTCCACATAGCTACATCCAACTTGTATGAGATAAGAAAGGCTACCCGGGCTACCAAACACACCCTAACTAGACGTGCTCGTTTCACGCAATTTGTCCCTCTTTCCTACTATGAAACTGCTCTACATGCATCATGGAGAACCGGAGATCAAACATTTTTTCTTGTACTGTACAATAAAATTTGGCATCAGGGTAGGAGGGTTCTCCGGTTGACCGGTTCTCTGTTTTCATCAATTTGGCAAAGACTTGCGAAATGGACAAATGGTGAAAGCTGATGCCAAAACCTTTTTGGCATTTGGCGCTGGTATTTGGCGAAACTAGGTGTCTGCTTTTACGATGATAGATAAATGCGCGTGCCTCAGAATCCGCAAACTGCAAATGCACATGACTAAGAGTGAGCTCAAAAGTTCGGCTAAATTCCTATAACGTGTGGGCCGGACATGGCTTTCTTTTCCCCACGTCGTAGTCAGGGATTTCTCAGGCCAGCGCCACGGCAGAACACATGGGACAAATTAGCGCGATTGTTTTTACACAATTTTCTCCTTTTCCTATTGTGAAACTGATCTAAACATGCATATATTGATCGTTTAACTATGTTTATGCTAACCTCTCGGGCGGCCTCCCTCCCGGGCAGCTCCGGAGGCACCTCCTCCATCCCCTTGAGACCAACCGACCTACAAGCAGAGGCCGCCGCCAGCAACAGCGGTGGTGGCGGCGCCCATCCCGTCGAATGACGGGGGGCTGGAGAGGTGTCCTCGGCTACATTGCGCGCGGGGAGGGGGGAGGGGGGGGGTGGCGTGGTGGCGGCGGAGAGCACTGGGCGGCGCGGCCTGGTTGGCCGGGGCTTGAGGACTCCTGCGGGGTGGTGCCGTAGAGGTGGCAGGGCGTCGCCGTTGTGGCCGCCGGTCAATGGCGTGCGATCTGGGTTCCCAGCAGGCCATGATCTGGGACTCCTGGGCCATGTTCGGGCTTTGAAGGATCCCAGTTTATGCTGCTGTTGCGGGGGAATCGTCCCCTTCGACTCAGCCTTCCTGTTGCTTCTTTGTGTGCCGCTTTCGTGCTAGAGGAGGCCAACGGCGTGGGGGCTTGCGAGTCTCAGATAATAATGGAGGTGACCCTTGGTTTCTCATGCACAAAGATGAAGACCTGTTGGATACGTGTCGTTGTTGATCTATGAGGAATGTAGGTTCCGGAATGCTCCGCTGGCGATCTTCCATAGGCGCGTCATGCCTGGAGAATGCTAGATCAGATGAGATTCGGTCGTGCGCACCCGTGCCTTTTCTGACCGTTTGGTTTCAGAGGGAGCGTTGCGAAGCTCTGCTGTCTGTTACCATCATAAGACACGTCTTTGTCGGTCCATGGTGAAGTCAGTGGTGAAGAATGCCATGAAAGCAGAGATTTGAGGGCTAGAAAAGGTGATTCGAGTCTTCGGCGCTGAGTAACTAGCTTGGTGATCCGTGAATTGTAGCAGCGGCTTGTTAGTGGGGGCGGCAACACATGAGACGTTCAGCGTCTGATCTTGCAGGATGAAAATTCAAGGTCTTGACTTAATTGATTGTGTTTGGCAATGACCTTATTGAAGGTATTATTTTGCGAGCAAGGACTTCCTTCATGGTAAAAACCTAGATCTATGATCGGGCCACGACGACGCTTGTGCACCGTTCCCTGATTGGAGGCACCGCTTTTGAAGAAGCTAGACTTCTGGTGCTGTCTTGGTAATGTTAGTACTGCTGTTATAAGTAATAGATCGCTGTAGCGGACTTTTCTTTTTTGTAATTCATCTTCTTTTTTGGTTGTGTGCATCTGTAATGCCGCTAGGGCATGCAGATGATGGGTGTAATTGGTATCTTCCTTGATACTCCCTCCATCCCATATTATGTTGCGCATAATTTTGTGTGCAAGTCAAACTTTGCAAAGTTTGACCAAGAATATGTAAAATAATATGAATATGTATGATATAAAATATATATATTATAAAAATATATTTTAATATAATTCTAATAATATTAATTTAACACCGTATAAGTTTATAGTTGTATCAAACTACTTGGTCAAATATTGTATAGCTTGACTCGATAAAATCTTATATGCAACCTAAATTAAGACAGAGGAAGTATTGATATATGCTCCTTTCTAAAAAACAAAGAAGATATGGAGTTTGTATCCACTAGTAGAAAACAGGCCTTTCGTCCAGGCCATTAGTCCCGGCTGTGGCTGGGGCCGGGACTAATGGCCCTGACCGGACGGCCCGAGCCACCCACAACCATATGTTCCGGCCCGTTAGACCCCATTAGTCCCGGTCTGAGGGTCAAACCGGGATTAAAGGGCCCTGGCCCTGCCGCTCGCTGGGGCACCCCCCTTTAGTCCCAGTTTGTATCTCCAACCGAGACTAGTGTTCTGGCCCTATATATACGCACATCCTCTCCCCCTCTCAACTGTTTTTTCCTGGCGGGAGAGAGTGTTGTTGTGCTATTTTTTTCTTGTTCATATATATGCACTAGAGGTGTTCGGTGAAATGTCCATTAGAGCGATGCAAGTTTAGGTCACGCAAGACAGACATGATATGAGGTGCCCGAGCCACACTTAAGTTTTCTCATCTTTGTTTCCAAGTGTAGTAAAAGGTTAGCAACTATTTTCTCGTTAAGACCGTCGTGCGGTACTAATTTTAACATAGTGATTGTGTTTGACATATATTTGTATGATACAGATGAGACATCCATGGATGTACGGTGACCGACGCTCTGCCACTTTCAGAGAAGGCGTGCGTTCTTTTCGAGTTATGGCCGAGGAGAACAAGCGACGGGATAGTTTTATGTGTTGTCCATGTGTTGACTGTAGGAATGAGAAGGCTCACACTTCTACAAGAGTCATTCAGAGCCACCTGCTTCGGTCTGGTTTTATGTTCGGCTATAATGTTTGGACCAAACACGGAGAAAGAGGGGTTGTGATGGAAGATGGCGATGAAGAAGAGAACGATGATGACAACTACTGATCTATGTTCCCTGAATACACTGATACCGCAATGGAAGACAATGAAGAAGAAGGAGGTGAAGAACCGGAACCAGACCGGCCCACTGATGATCTTGGTTGGGTAATTTCTGATGCAAAGCGAGACCGCGACACAGAAAAGGAGAGGTTGCAGTTTGAGCAGATGTTACAGGACCATAACAAATTGTTGTACCCAACTTGTGAAGATGGCCAGAAGAAGCTGGGTAGCACACTGGAATTGCTGAAGTGGAAGGCAGAGACCGGTGTGACTGACTCGGGATTTGAAAAGTTGCTGGTACTCATGAAGAGGTTGCTTCCAAGAAATAACGAATTGCCCGCCAGTACATACGAAGAAAAGAAGCTCGTCTGCCCTCTAGGATTAGATGCGTAAGATACATGCGTTCTAATGACTGCATCCTCTACCGCAGTGAGAAGTACGAGAATTTGGATAAATGCCCGGTATGCACTGCATTGCGGTATAAGATTAGAAAAGATGACCCTGGTGATGTTGATGGCGAGCCACCCAGGAAGAGGGTTCCTGCCAAGGTGATATGGTATGCTCCTATAATACCACGATTGAAACGTTTGTTAAGAAACAAAGAGCATGCCAAGTTGTTGCGATGGCACATGGAAAAACGTAAGAAAGACGGGATGCTGAGGCACCCCGCTGATGGTCGACAGTGGAGAAAAATCGAGAGAGACTTCCCGGACTTTACTGGTGAAGCAAGAAACTTATGGTTTGGTCTAAGTATAGATGGCATGAATCCTTTTGGGGAGCAGAGCTGCAGTAACAGCACCTGGCCCATCACTCTATGTATCTACAACCTTCCTCCTTGGTTGTGCATGAAGCGGAAGTTCATTATGATGCCAGTGCTCATCCAAGGCCCGAAGCAACCCGGCAACGACATTGATGTGTACCTAAGGCCATTAGTTGATGAACTTTTACAGTTGTGGGCCGAACCAGGTTTACGTGTCTGGAATGAGCACAAACAGGAGCCATTCGTCCTACGAGCGTTGCTATTCGTAACCATCAATGATTGGCCTGCTCTTAGTAACATCTCAGGACAGACGAACAAGGGATATAATGCATGCACACACTATTTAGATGAGACTGAAAGTATATATCTGGATAAATCTAGGAAGAATGTGTACCCGTACAATCGTCATTTTCTTCCGCCCAGACACCCCTTAAGGAAAAAAGGCAAGCATTTCGATGGTGAGGCAGATCACCGGAAGAAGCCTGCCCCCCGTACTGGTGCTGATGTATTTGGTATGGTCAAGGATTTAAATTTAATATTTGGAAAGGGTCCCGGAGGACAACCTGTTCTAAAAGACGCCGATGGACGTGCACCCATGTGGAAGAAGAAATCTATATTTTGGGAGCTACCCTATTGGGAAGTCCATGAGGTCCGCTCTGCAATCGACGTGATGCACCTGATGAAGAATCTTTGCGTGAATATTCTAGGCTTCTTGGGCTTGTATGGGAAGTCAAAAGATACACCAGAAGCACGGGAGGACCAGCAACGTCATAAAGGACGAGACGGCAAGCATCCAGGGCAGTTTCAAGGGCCTGCCAGCTACGCTCTTACCAAGGAAGAGAAGGAAATCTTTTTTAAAGTCCTTTTCAGTATCAAGATCCCGTCTGGCTTCTCGTCTAACATAAAGGGAATAGTAAATATGAAAGAGAAAAAATTCCAAAACCTAAAGTCCCATGACTGCCACGTGCTTATGACGCAATTGCTTCCTGTTGCATTGAGAGGGATTCTACCGGAAAATGTTCGGCTGGCCATTGTGAAGGTATGTGCATTCCTCAATGCAATTTCTCAGAAGGTTATCGATCCAGAAAGTCCATCAGGGTTACAGATTGATGCAGTACAATGTCTGGTCAGCTTCGAGTTGTTGTACCCTCCATCTTTCTTCAATATTATGACACACCTCCTAGTTCACCTAGTCGAAGAGATTAGAATTCTCGGTCCTGTGTTTCTACACAATATGTTCCCCTTTAAAAGGTTCATGGGAGTCTTAAAGAAATATGTTCATAACCGTGCTAGGCCAGAAGGAAGCATCTCCAAGGGATATGGAACAGAGGAGGTCATTGAGTTTTGTGTTGACTTTCTTCCTGACCTTAAGCCGATTGGTGTTCCTGAATCTCGGTATGAGGGGAGGCTGACTGGAAAAGGCACACTAGGAAGGAAAACAATGGTATGTATGGACAGAGATTCTTTCAATAAAGCACACTACACAGTTTTACACAATTCTACCTTGGTGGCTCCGTATATCGAGAAACACAAGATTATTGTATGCTCGGAAAACCCGGGGATGCCTGACTCCTCGATTAAAGTGGAACACGAGGACAATTTCGGCAGTTGGTTGCAGAAGCATCTCATGAATAACAACACTATTGAAGATCAGCTGTACTTGTTGGCACGGTTACCATCTTCGACTATATGTACTTTCCAAGGGTACGAGATAAATGGTAATACATTTTACACGATCGCCCAAGATAAATAGAGCACCAACCAAAATAGTGGTGTCCGCTTTGATGCAACAGATGACAACGGACAGAAGGACACATATTATGGGTACATAGAGGAGATATGGGAACATGAGTATGGACCTACTTTGAAGGTCCCTTTGTTTCGGTGCAAATGGGTCAAGATGACAGGAGGAGGTGTACATGTAGATGAAAAGTATGGCATGACAACAGTGGATCTCAACAATCTTGCGTACATGGACGAACCATTCGTCCTAGCCAACGATGTGGCTCAGGTTTTCTATGTGAAGGACATGTCTACAAAACCGAGAAAAAGAAATCAGCAAAAGAATACAACGTCCGATGAGCCAAAGCGCCACATAGTTCTTTCAGGAAAAAGAAACATCGTGGGAGTGGATGACAAGACAGATATGTCAGAAGATTATAATAAGTTTCATGAAATTCCGACCTTCAAAGTGAAAACTGACCCAAGCTTCCTGTTAAATGATGAAGATTCTCCATGACTACGGCGCAGAAGAAAACAACAACACTAGAGGGATGTTGGTGTAATATATTAAACCTTTTATGTAATTATATTGTTAAATGATGAAGATTCTCCATGGCCATGATGGCCGCAGTATAAATAGAGGTAAATTGCAGGGCAGGCTGGGCCAGGCAACACCAATAATAGGGGTTGAACCTTTAGTCCCGGTTGGAGAAACCAACCGCAACTGAAGGGATTGCGGCAGGCTGGGCCAGGTAGCACTAATAATAGGGGTTGAACCTTTAGTCCTGGTTGGATGAACCTTTTGTCCCGGTTGGAGACAGCAACCGGGACAAAACACGAGTGAGCGCTAATAATAGGGGTGAGTGTCGACATTATGTCGTGAGTGTCGATACTATGACGAGCTGCTTGTACTATAAATAGGCCAGTCCTCCAGCCAGTTTGAGGCATCTCCAAGATCGATGGTTTTCGAGAGCAGGGACACCACTACGGCCAGTTTCAGGAAGATGCCACCAGAGCCCAATCCTCCGGCATCTCCAAGAAACTAGTCATAGAGGCACTCCATAATATGTGAAATTAGGTTAGCTCCCAGGCATATTGATCTAGTTAGATAAGTTACAAGCTGCAAGATGGTCTTCGAGAGCAGGGACACCACTACTGCCAGTTTCAGGGAGATGCCGCCGGAGCCCAATCCTCTGGCATCTCCAAGAAACTGGTCATAGAGGCACTCCCTAATATGTGACCACATGTGTTTGGAGATCAGATCTTCATGATAAGTACGAATCGGAACTAAAGGTCCCCCTTTAGTCCCGGTCCAACCATAAAACGAGACTAACACTCAAGACATTTATTAATATTTAAAAACCAAGACTACGGAATCGGGACTAAAGGCCCTCTTTATTCCCGGTCCAGCCACAAACCGGGACTAACACTCAATACATTTATTAATATTAAAAACCGGGACAAACCGGGACTAGCTAACACTCAGGACTAAAGCCGCCCCCTTTAGTCATAATCATGCCTAGTCCTATAGTACACAACTTCAGGGTCTTCTTCGTCATCGTCATCATCATTGTCATCGTCACCTGCCACTCCGGGGATCCGAAGCCCATCCATGGCATATACCGGGGGAACCTGCCACTCCGGCCTCGGATTCACGGCGGGCGGGGTGGACTTGTGGGCACCGCAGGCGAGGATGGTCTCCCCCGGCGATGTAGCGCATCACGCCTATGATAGTACGGTTCGCCCACCACAGACGGCGGCCGGCTTCATTGTAGTTCACCGGGGGCGGGCCATCACCATCGTACCTGGCGAGCTCCCTTTCCCGCCGGTTAGCGAAGAAGGCATTCCAGGTGTCGTAGTTGTCGGGATCCCATTGGGGATCCATCCGCTGCTCCGGCGTGAGCTCGTGGTAGAAGTGGTTCGTGATGGCCACCTGTCGGGCGGAGCCTTGAGGCACGGGAGGGACAGGAACACCTCCAACACTCAACATCCAGCCGGCGGGCGGCCGGTAGCCTGGTGGGCAAGGGTAGCTTGAGGCTCACAGCGCCTCCGTCTCCTCGAGGGTCAGAATGGCCCAGTAGGCGCTGTCCATTTCTGTGAGAGAGGAAGGTGTGGATGTGTGCATAACCATGGCGCGGTCGGCCTATATATAGATGGAAAGGGCGGGAAAACATGGCGGGATGCGGTGGGAAATGGCGGGAAATATCTTTAGTCCCTGTCAGTGGCTACAACCGGGACTAAAAGCTCGGTTCAGAGGAAAGGGCGGAAAAACTTGGCGGGAAGCGGTGAGAAATGGCGGGAAAAATCTTTAGTACCTGTTAGTGGATACAACCGGGACTAAAGCTTTAGGGTCTTCTTCGTCATCGTCACCATTGTCATCGTCACCTGCCACTCCGGGGATCCTGAGCCCAACCATGGCATATACCGGGGGCACCTGCCACTCCGGCCGAAAGCTTATTTAGAAAATGGATTTGGATTAATTTTTCAAATTCAAGAAATTTTCATGTTGAAAGTTTAGTGAGATTCAAAAATATGCAAAAAATAATAGTTAATGCATTTTAAAATTGATAATGGCAAAATGGTTAATATTTTGACTATTTAAAATAATTATTTGATAAAACAGAAAATGGATTTGGATTAATTATTCAAATTCAAGAACTTTTCATGTTGAAAGTTTTGTCAAATTCACAAGTATGCAAAAAATAATAGTTAATGCATTTTTAAATTGATAATGGCAAAATGGTTAATAATTTGACTATTTAAAATAATTATTTGATAAAACAAAAAATGGATTTGGATTAATTATTTAAATTCAGGAACTTTTCATGTTGAAAGTTTTGTCAAATTCACAAGTATGCAAAAAAGTATAATTTAAATGTTTTAAATGATATTTTTGAATTTTTTTGAAAAAAAGCACACGCGCGCTGGGGTTTTTGGCCCAGCGCGCGCAAATTTGGGCCTTTAGTCCCGGCCCAGTTTACTAGCCGGGACTAAAGGTCTGGCCCCAGCGCGCGAAAATGAAACGCCCCCCTCTAGTCCCGGTGCGTGGCACCAGCCGGGACTAGAGACCCCCCTTTAGTCCCGGCTGGTGCCACGGACCGGGACTAGAGGGGGGGGGGGGCACCGGGGGAAGAGGAGGCCAGCAGACGAGCACGACGCTGCCAGGCTGCCCAACTCCGACGACGAGCAGCACGCCGCCGCGCCCGCGCCTCCCTCTGTGTCGGCCTGCCGCTGCGCCCCGCGCCCGAGCCCGCCTCGCACGAGCCTGCCGCCTGCCATGCCCGAGCCTGCCGCCCGCCCCGCGCCCCCGCCGACCTGCGCGCCCTCCGTCGACGCCGCGCCCCGATCTCCTCCACCGCCAGCCTCCGGCCACCGCCTGCCGCCAGCGCCGCCGCCAGGTAGGACGATTTGTTAGTGTTAGCATTTTGTTATTAGTGTGTTTAATTAGGATTTGTTAGTGTTAGGATTAGTGTTAGGATTTGTTAGTGTTAGGATTAGTGTTAATTAGGATTAGTGTTAGCATTTGTTAGTGTTAGGATTTGTTAGTGTTAGGATTAGTGTTAGGCCTAGGGTTTAGGTTTAGGTTTTATAAGTCAAGTGTAATTTTATCGGTGAAGGGCATGGGCACGGCTAGGTGTCGAGGCCTAGGGTTAGGGTTAGGGTAATTATTGTAAGACCCTTTTTGTAACCGGAGTTAGGGTTAGGGTTAGGGTCTTGGTGCTCGATGGTGACCGGAGTTAGGGTTAGGTTGGTGGTTCTCGCGGGAAGCCACTTAGTCGCCTACCTCTCCCGCGGCCACCATCACCGGCCACCGCCACCACACCTCCAGGTTTAGGGTTTAGGGTAGTGACCGGAGTTAGGGTTAGGGTGGTGGTTCTTGCGGGAAGCGGCTTAGTCGCCCGCCTCCCCGCGGCCACCGCCCAGCGCACCTTCGGGTTTAGGGGTTTAGGTTTTATTTTGTTAAGTTCGAATAAATATTGTGTGCATTTTGCAGGAACTATGGATCCACCTAGTCCCCCAGTCCATAGAGACCTAGATTCGGGACACTTGCTCGAGGATATGATTCACGATGCCAATGAGGGATCTCCCTCGAGGTATCTGAACTCATCCGATGAGGGAGAGGAGACCAACAGACAGGAGGAAGAAGCCCATGGACGCGTAACGCAGACCGACGAGGTATATATATATGATGTCCGATGATCGTCACTAAATGTACCTAGTTGTATATATATAATGTTGATGAATGTTTCTTCTCTTAGGCCTCTACATCGAGCAACAAAACCAAGCGCGGCCCAACCAAAAAGTTACACCTGGGTACTATTTATGAAATTACAGAGGTTTCAGGAGATGGCGAACCATTGGAACCAAAGAAAACAAAACAACTATTTGTACAACAATGCGGAGTTGTTGCTAGAGATCGCACCCCGATCACTGTTCGGGAGTGGAATAAGCCCAAAGAGGCGGAATGGAGTGATGTGTATATCGACGATAGGTTCAAAGATGAACTTTTTAATGACCTAATGGGATATTTCAAGCTGCCAGAATGTGACACTGAGGACGAGACTGCTGAAATGAGAAAGAAAGTCAAGCAGTTCACGCTAAAGCAGATGGCCGAACTATGCAAGAACTGGAAGAAGTCATTATGGCAACAGTATCAGAAGGACAATAAAACCCCATTATTCGAAGGCTACCTAGCGAAGCAGTAGCCTTACTGGGATGCATTTGTGCTATATAGGAGGTCAGGAGTTGTAGAGGAAAAGTCAGAAAAAACAAGATAAATGCTGCGAAGAAGAAATATGACCATAACTTGGGGCCAGGGGGCTACGCGACTGCCATGCCTAAGTGGGATGCAAAAGAGAAAGAGCTTCATAATAAAGGGATCATTCCAGAACCAATTCACGAAGAATGGGATTTGAGGGCAAGAAATTGGTTCCTTGGGCATGGGAGTACATATGACGAACTTACAGGGGACCTTGTTTGCAGTGACGGGATAAAGGTACCCAGGACTGCATGGCTAAAAGTGGTCAAAGATATTAAAGATGGAATAAAACAGTTTCATCCCGATAGAGAGAATGACTTGCTGACCTTGGTCCTCGGGAATCGCGAACATACAGGACGAGTCCGAGGCCTTGACTGGAGTTTCACGTGGGATACTGGGTTTCCTAAGGACCAAGGTACCTATAGAAGCCGAGCAAGAGCAAAGCAACGACGGGAGGAGGAGGAGGCAAACAAGTTCAAGCAGCTGCTAGGAAGACTTGACAAGCAGCAGCAACAGATCGACGAACTTAGAGGAATAGCGCGCTTACAGCAAGATCCTCCATTCGATATTACCGCCAACCCATCTCAGCGGAGAAGCAGCGTCGCTGAATCAGAGGTCCTGTCTAACGATGCATCCTATACTACAGATGACGGTCCCGGCTACCCCGTGGATGGAATTAAGGAGCCGATGCCTTGTGAGCTCCATAAAAAATTGAAGAACATATCTTTGAAGGTGGCAGTCGGATCGGCTTTGCCTTGTCCGCCTGAAGCACATTGGCATGGCCGTGAGATTCCAACTGGCTATGCTAAAGTCGGGGTGGATAAAATCGTAAAGGAGTGGGAGTCAATGGAGCTTGACATCCCTAGACCTGAAGGTGAGATCACACTGGGAGAAGTACTTGATGAGATCATTCTCTGGGAAAAGAACAACATACGGTTTCCAGGCTCGGCTCCAAGGATAACACTACCGCCTCTGAGTCGTCGCATGCCTCCTTCACCTCCACCTCCACCTCCATCACCTACAAGAAGCCCACCCCATGATGACTACGACCACCACATCTCGAGTCCATCTCGATCTCCGCCGCAGGCTCAGCAGTCTTCGCTGCCCGCTAAGGATAATAAGCGGAAGCGTGCTCCGTTAGTGAGTATTAAAGGACGCGGCAACCCAAAACGGAAAATGCCGCCCCTCCCAACAGTGCCTCATCAGAATCTTCCCATCAGACCTTACGATCGTACTAATGCGGAATCTGCGGTGATATCAAAGGCCGAAGTGGTGGCGCATTTTGAGAAGAAGAAACCCGAGCCCACTCCGGTATACATCGAGAAGCAAAAGGCATATGCACTTGATTTTTTGAACACACCATCGCAATATGAGTTGCACCATAAGCCAGATGACTATCTACGCACACTTCAGAAAGAAGTGGCAAAGAGAAAATCAAGTAAATCAAGCAAATCAAGTGCAAGCGGTAAAAAATCAGCAAGCACAGGTGCAAGCGGGAGAAAAAATGCAATCAGTAAAAAATCAGACGGTCCCCTTCTTGGACAACAGACAAAACAAACGATCGCACCCCTCAAGGTGGTTTCACAAAACGTTCCACTCCTCGCACAACAGCCACTTGATATGTCAATAGCTGCGGAGTTGGCGGCCAACATGGAAATTACACTTGATGAACTGTTAGGCCCCCAACTCGACCATCTACCCAAGATGCCACTAGCCCCTAAATATGTCGTAGGTGAGGATCTGGTCAGCAAAGAGAGGCTGAGAGAACTGCCAACACAAATGCGGAATCTCCATCAATGGTACTCGACGGTCATAAAGCAGGGGAGAATATTTATCGTAGCCAATGTCCCACGTGAGTACTACTTCAGACCCGAAGAGGTCCATATTGAGTTTCCAGAACCGTTCCAGTTATACCATCTCGACGTCCTGGACAAATCCATCCTCAACTGCTATTGTCTGTGAGTTGTTGAATTCATTGTCTACATGTTCTGTTTTTCAATTATTCAGTTCAGAACATGTGATTATCCTTATTATGCAGAATGAATATACTGGAATGTAAAAGAAAAAGAATCTATAATATCGGGTTCATTGACCCAGATAAAGTGCATGTAGCCACACTAAGGGATAACCCCGAGGAGACGGAGGAAAACATTCTAAGGTTTCTACTAGAGCAAAATTTCTCTGACCACATACTGTTTCCTTATTGTATCAGGTGAGGGTCTTACTCTGTTATACACATTCACTTTTAATTAGTCGATGCTAATAAGTTTAACTGATGTATATATAAATGTTTGCAGCTTCCACTGGGTTCTGCTAGACATTCAACTTGATAAGGGAAGAGTTGATATCATGGACCCATCAAAGAGAAACCTGGAAGATTTCCGCAGCATGTAGGACATGCTCCAGAAGTAATTTTTGCGCTATATCGGTATCTTTCGTTGATTTACCGAGATATCAGGTAATGAATAACTCATTCATTCATTCATTCATTTTCTTCGTCGGGTAGGGTTTGGATCCGGTTCAAGCGCGAGGTTATGGCTGTATTTACTGAGAAGCTGACGTTTAAGGCGGTCTCGGTAAGTAGCACGTGATATGTCTGCGCATCTCTTTACTTCTAGTTTCAATACAATAATGATGCTCTAGATTATTATTTTGATTGAATTCTATTCTCATAAAGTGCACGAGGCAGCCACGGGGGTCGAATCTATGTGAATTCTATGTTTGCGAGTTCATTCACACGTTTACCATCGAACACAACGATTATAGAGTCGACGTAGGCAATGCATTCACACCATCGTTTTATTGCCCTCACCTTTTGTTATCATGATTGATACATATTGATCTCCTTTTTCTTATATATAATTCGAGAGAATGCGGGATCAACTACTACCAGAGCAACACGTACTAGCAATTGCGGAGGAACTGTCGGGATTTATTTTCAAAGAGATCATAGACGATGCCGGAGAACTTAGTGTGAATAGGCGCTACTGATCTCCATGTAATCGAACTATTTTGTGTTCTAGTCCCGGTATTCTGTGATCTCCATGTAACTATGTAAATTGTATATATTTGTATGCTCGATTTCGTAATACAAGTTACCTTATATATATGCAAGAACGTGTACGATATGTAGTGGCGTACAAATATTAAAAACCATTTTGAAATGAAAAATAAATAAATAAAAAAATACAAAATGAATTCTCTGCCGCGGCATAGAAAGGGCACAAAATGCTGCCGCGACAGAGCTAGAAGGGCCAAGTGGAGATGCTAGTGTTGAATCTCTTCCTATGCTGAGTTTTCATATAGCTTCTGCGGCAAACACCTTCCATGGTCGATCAGGCGTAATCTCCATAACCTACAGTTGTCACGTCTGAGAGGTAGAAGCTATCTATCCAATCCAATCCTTCTCCAAAATGCACCATGACCGATCCAATTACTATAGAGCCAGCAACATCCCCTAAAGCCAATGCCACTCTCATCCTTTTTCCAATTCAGATTTGGTAGCATGTTGAAGCTGTGGAATGGTGTTTGTTGAGTCCAAGGTAATGCTCTACCGCGGAAGAGAAAAGACGCAAAATGCTGCCGCGGCAGAGACCCACTAGTCCCGGCCTGTGGCACCAACCGGGACTATGGGGGGTGCACCCTGGACGCGCAGGGGCAGCCACGTGGACATCCACTAGTCCCAGCTGATAACTGAGCCGGGACTAGTGTTGGTCCTCTAGTCCCGCTTGATTAGTCCCGGTTCAAAAACCAGAACTAAAGGCCCTTACGACTCGGTACTAGAGGCCCTCTCTCCACTAGTGATCATATAGTAATTTTTTTGCACCGGAGCCTAAGGATTCTCCGGTTCTCTCTTTTCAGCAATTTAGCAAAACCTCCTAAATAGCAGAAACAGCGAAAATCAATTTTAGCATTTGTCACTGATATTTGGGGAAACGTTGTGTCGCTCTGACATGAAGAGATACATGCGTGCGCCACAAGACCCGCTGACTGCAAATCGTGTACTTCCTTCGTTTCAAAATATATGATGTTTTAGGTTTATAAAGAAAATGTATCTAGACTTGTTTTAGTGTGTAGATTTATCTCAAAGTTGAGTGAATCTACATACTAAAACAAGTCTAGATTCATTTTCTTCACAAACCTAAAACATTTTATATTTTGAACGGAGGGAGTAATTGTTAAGTGAGATAAAAAGTTTGCTAAAATCCTAAAATGCGTGTGCCTTGCCCGACTTTCTTTTCATCACCTCATATTGCCTGTCCTTCTAGTGGGCTGAGGGCAGCGCCACAACAAAGCACATGAGCTAAGTAGTCATGCTTGTTTTCGCGCATGTTTCTCCCTTTTCTACTATGAAACCTCTCTACACATGCAAGATGAGATAGACATTGAGATCAAACAATTTGTATTGGTTGTTGGGTTGTATGAAGTCTGAAACATAGTGGATTTATTTTTTGTCCCATATTTTTCTATTCTATATTTTTTTAGTGGGAATTGAAATCTACATCAAATTTTGCCATGAGAGCAGGAAGGTTGTTCGGCTCCCTCTTTCACCAATTTAGCAAGACCTATGAAAAAGGCTAGAACTGATTCCAAAACTATTTTTGGAATTTGGCACTGGTATTTTGTGAAAATGCCGTGGTTGCTCTTACACAGGGAGATAAATATGTGCACTGGAAATCACTTTGACTGCTCCATATCCATCATCATAGTCATCAACTACATCTCCATTACTTTTATCTTGTCGTAATTCCAAACCCTATTGTGGATTTGCAAGAGTATTTATCCATTCCTTAGTATTCCATTTGAATTATTATGATGTTGATTACCTATATGTGTGATTATTTTCCCTTATTCTTAGGAAGATGGAGAAACCCTAGCAATGTCATGAACTGAAATAAAGATTATTGTGTGTCTCTATATTGTATATGTATGTGTTCAATTAACTCTCTTCATATTATGCGCACATCGATTTTATAGTATTTTCCCTTTGGGACTTGAGAAGGAATTACTAATGGTATGTGGATGGTGTTTTGAAGGCGTTAAGTGATCACCTCAGCTCATCATTCATGTAATTAGTTGGGGGATAAAGGGGGCTCACAAATCTTAGTCCATGACCATGGAGTTAACCCTTAATCGCTGATGGGCTATTCATTATCACTAGCTCTGATTATGAAGGATGAAATACCATATGTTTTGTGTGATCATCTTTATTAGCTCCTCCCATCCATACACATATAAAGAAGGACATTAGATATATCATAATCAAATGCTAGTGGTAAATCCAACACTTCTCATAAACGCTTTTAGACTTTTTGCAGTTTCATATTACTTACAATGACGACTCTCTTTGTTTACATTCTGTACTCTTTATTATTGTTTTGCTCACAATCACATGCACTCTTAAAAACCTCTTGCTTGGAATCATAGACAACTTGCATGTACTCTTTGGTAAACCCAAAACAAGGGGCATAAAGACCATTACTAGTAGCTCTTCGTGGTTCGATACTCTTACTTTGAAACTTGCTACATACAACCTATGCACTTTAGTCGTCAACAAGGATGCATAGAGGCCAACTAGGAAGAGCCGGTGAACCAGGTGGGCAAGTCAGGTCCGAGATAAGAAGACGGAAACAGAGATCGAGAGTCAGGGATACTACTCTCATATAGCTAGGGAGGCTACGAGAGGCCAAAAAAAGCATCCTTCCACGGCCGCATCCAGTTGCCCTGCCAGATGCACGGAAGCACATGCGCTGACCATGCCTTCCAAGACTATCACTAGATGAGAAAACAATTCTCCTCTTAGATGTGTGCCTTCGTGATAGTCAAGAAGGTGCCCAAGATCGTGAGATGGGACATACCCGCACTTTATGCGTCCTCCAGCTTGGACGAGCTGGAGGTGAACCCACTAGTTATTGGAGTAGCTTTGCATGGTTGCCACCTAGAAGGATTTTTCATCGACGGGGGAAGTATCCTGAACGTCCTCTATGTGTCGGAGCTCCCCTGGCTGCGAAAATCACCCAACATGATCCAACCCAAAAGTGTCGCGCCCATATTCAGTATCGTGCCGGACATCCTCATCTACCCGGCAGGCCCGATCAAGCTGTCAATCATCTTAGGTGGGTGGATGAATTACAATGGATATGCTCAGCTTCGAGGTCATAAACCTCCCAAGCCACTACAATGTTGTTCTCAGGAGGCTAGCTCTTGCACGATTCAAATACGTCCTCGATCATGGACGACACCGGCTCCACCTACCTAACCTTCGAGGGGTCACCACCATAAGAGGACTTCAATGCCGGGTACTGTTGGAATTATGCCCTAGAGGCAATAATAAAGATATTATTATTATAATTCTTGTTCATGATAAAGTTTATATTTCATGCTAAAATTGTATTAAGCGGAAACTTTAATACTTGTGTGGTTTATGAACAACACCGTGTCCCTAGTACGCCTCTATGGACTAGCTCATTGATTAATGATGGTTAAGGTTTCCTAACCATAGACATGAGTTGTCGATTAATAATGAGATCATGTCATTAGGAGAATGATATGATGGATGCACCCAAATCAAAGCGAAACAATTAGATCGTGTCATCGTGTTCATCTTTGTGAAGTTTTTTCTTATGTCAAATATTGTATTCCTTAGACCATGAGATAATGCAACTCCCTGATATCGGAAGAAAGCTTTGAGGTCATCAAACGTCATTCTATGAGAGGGTGATCATAAAGGTGTCTCTCAGGTGATCGGAAAGTACTTGTTGGGTTGTATGTATCGAGATGGGATTTGTCCCTCCCAAGTCGGAGAGATATACTTCGGGCCCACTCGGTAATCGATATCAACACCGCTTGCAAGCATGTGGTTAAGGAGTTAATCACAAAGTGATATCGGATTACGGAACGAGTAAAGTACTTGCTGTGAACGAGATTGAACTAGGTATGCCGATACCAACGATCGAATCTCGAGCAAGTAAAATATCGCGTGACGAAGGAAATATATATATGGGATTAATTTAATCCTGACATCGTGGTTCATCCGATATGATCATCGATGAATATGTGGGAGTCAATATGGGTTTCCAGATCCCGCTGTTGATTATTGATAGAAGATCATGTCTGCATATTCTCGAACCCGTAGGGTCACACACTTAACGTGCCTCGACGCTAGGATAGAATGGATAATTGGTTTATGAGTTTTTGTTCGGAGTCTCGGATGAGATCCAGGACATCACGAGAGGTTCCAGAATGGTCCGGAGAATAAGGTTCATATAAAGGAAAGAAGTTTTTGGATTTTGGAATTGTTTCGGAATGTTCGGTATTATACCGGAAGGTTCTAGAAGCTTCCGGAGTGGGACCAACGTGGCCCCACTTGTCGGAGGAGGGCATGGGCCTACGAGGGAGTGCCCTGGCCGCATTGGGCCAGGGGCACAAGGCCCCATAGGCCCAGCCGGCCAAAACCCTAGGGGAAACCCTAGGGGATCTTCTAGAAGGGGGGAGACTTGCCCCCCACTCCACCCTTGTGGCCGCCGGCCCTAGGGCTTGGAGGAGGGGCAAGGGGGCCGGCCAGCCCTCTATATAAAGAGGGCAGGGGCGCACCCTCCTCCCACCCCTCCTTGAACCCTAGCCGCCTACCTGCTGTCCTCCAGATCTCTCTCTCCCGACTACGCGTAGGCGAAGCCCTGCCGCAGAAACTCTCCACCTTTGCACCACGACGTCGTGTTGTAGATCCAATCTATCTCTCCACCCCACTTGCTGGACCGAGGAAGGAGGAGACGTCGCGGTGTCGTACATGTGCATTTCTCGGAGGCATCGCCACTTGCGGCATTGGATCGGATCGGATCACGAGGAGGAGAAGGCTAGTACGACTACATCAACCACGCTACATTGAGCGTTCATCTTGATTTCTTCAAGGGTATGAAGATCTCATCTATCCCTCTCGTTGATTGCATCTCCTAGATTAGATCTTGGCTTTACCGTTCGCATCCGTAGATTTTTTTTGATTAACTATGCTGCGAAATCCTTCAGTGGTATCAGAGCTAGATCTATGTGTAGATGTGTTTCACGAGTAGAACGCAACATGCTTGTTGCGGGCGTTGATGTTTTCTGTTGCAAGCCTCTTGTTGTGTACTTCTTATGACACGGGATAGTGAGATCGAAGCGGTCCAGGCCAACTTTACGCGACCTCGTTCGCGAGACCGGCTCCACACTTGACGTGTGGCTTGTTCCACACGTGCGGCTGGTGGATGCCAGTTTCTCTCACTATAGTTGTCATGGGATTTGCACCGGATGTTGGCAACCATAATATCACCGTTGTGGCTTTCCGTAGGTAAGAATCATTCTTAGCTTGTTACTCCCATAAGACACGTAAAACATGCAACAACAAAGTAGAGGCGTCTAACTTGTTTTTGCAGGGAGTGTTTTCTGTGATATGGTATGGCCCAAGATATGATGTGTATGTTGTATGCAATGATCATGTTTTGTAATATTTCATGACTTGCATGTCGATGAGTACACAACCGACAGGATCCATATGGTTGTCTTTATAATTGTGTATGACCTGTGTGTCAACTTCTTATATGCCATGTAACAGCTTTACTTTATCGCTAAGTAGTTAGCAATAGTTGTAGTTGCTATTCGTGGTGGAGGCAATCATGGTGGAGTGATGGAGATCATGCTGGCACGCACAAGATGGAGATTATTGCGTGGAGATTGGCTATACCATGTCACATAAAATCATATGCATGTGATGTTTATCCTTTTCTGTATCTTCTTATGCTTAGATCGCGACGGTAGCATTATAAGATAATTCCTCACTTAAAGATCAAGATAAAATTGTGTTATCCCCATGTATGCACCGTTGCGAAAGTTCATCGTGTTCAAGCATCTCGTGATGATCGGATGCTATAAACTCTACGTTCACATACAACGGGTGCAAGCCAGTTTTGCACACGCGGAAATACTTGAATTTGACTTGACGAGCCTAGCATGTACAAACATGGCCTTGGAATACATGAACCGAAAGGTTAAGCATGAGTCATATGAGTGATATGATCGACACATTGTTGTCCATCATTGAAGCCACATCTCTTCTCGTGAAGATCGGATTAGGTGTGGTGAATTTGGATCGTGTTCACTAAACAACTTGAGGGATGTTGAATTTAGTGGGAGTTCATCTAGTAATTTGATTAAGTTGAACTAGTTATCATGAACATAGTCTAAATTGTACTTGCAAATTTTGTAGATCAAATGGCTAAGTCCAACTTCAACTTCAACGTTTTTTGCTGAGAAAGAAAAGCTTAAGAACAATGGGTCTAACTTCACCAACTGGTTCCGCAATCTGAGAATCATTCTCGCTGGTGGACAAAAGGACTATGTCCTTAAGAAAGCGCTAGGTTACGCCCCTGCTATAGATGCGCCGGCTGATGAAAAAGCTGTTTATCAGTCACGCAAAGATGATTATGGTGTGATTAAGAGAACCATGTTGTTTGCTATGGAATCGGACCTTCAAAATCGTTTTGAGGAGTTCGCTGGGCCCTTTGAGATTCTTGAGGAACTGAAAACCATGTTTCAGACTCAGGCCCGTTCTGAGAGATATGAGATCTCTGAGAAATTCTTAACTGCAAGATGGAGGAAGGGAGTTCCGTTAGTGAGCACACCATTAAGATGTCGGGCTACACTCAACGTCTTGATCAGCTGGAATGCAAGATTCCAGAAGAGCTCAAGATTGACAGAGTTCTGCAATCACTCCCTCCTAGCTACAAAGGTTTTGTAGTTACTCATAATCAAATTGGTTCCACTGATACGATCACTGAGCTCTTCGCTAAGCTGAAAGCTGCGGAGGTGGACATCAAGAAAGATAATCATGTGTTGATGGTCAACAAGCCCCCTAGCTTTAAGAAAGGTAAGGGTGCAAAGAAGTCCTTCAAAGAAAGGCAGCGGCAAGCGCATTGCCCCTGCTGAGAAGAAGCTCAAGTCTGGACCTAAGCCGGACACTGAGTGCTTCTATTTCAAGGACAAGGGTCCTTTGGAAGCCTTAGTCCAAGTACTTAGCGGACAAGAAGGCTAGCACCATTAAAGGTATATTTGATATACATGTTATTGATGTTTACCTTACTAGCGCTTGTTGTAGTGCCTGAGTATTTGATACTGGTTCGGTTTCTAATATTTGTAACTCGAAACAGGAACTACGGAATAGACGACGGCTAGCGAGGGATGAGGTGATGATGCGCATTGGCAACAGATGAAGAGTTGATGTAATGGCCGTCAACACGCTCTCCTTAGTTTTACCTTTGTGATTAGTTTTAAACCTTAATAAATGTTATTATGTGCCTGCGTTGACCATGAACATCATATCTGGATCGTGTTTATTGCAAGATGGTTATTCATTTAAATCGGAGAATAGTGGTTGTTCTATTTATATGAGTAACATCTTTTATGGTCATGCACCTGCTATGAATGGTTTATTTCTTCTGAATCTCGAAAGCAATGAAACACACATCCATAACATTGAGGCTAAGAGATGCAAAGTAGATAGTGATAATTCGACTTATTTGTGGGACTGCCGTCTTGGTCATATTGGTATAAAACGCATGAAGAAACTCCATTCTGATGGACTTTTGGAGTCTCTCGATTTTGAATCATTTGACACATGCGAGCCGTGCCTCATGGGCAAGATGATCAAAACCCTGTTCTCCGGAATAATGGAGCGAGCAATGGACTTGTTGTAAATCATACATACTGATGTATGCGGACCAATGAGTGTTTCGACGCGCGGTGGATATCGCTATTTTCTCACTTTTACTGAGGACTTAAGTAGATATGGGTATATCTATTTAATGAAACATAAATCTAAAACGTTTGAAAAGTTCAAAGAATTTCAGAACGAAGTGGAAAACCATCGTAACAGGAAAATTAAATTTCTACGATCGGATCGTGGAGGTGAATATTTGAGTTATGATTTTCTCACGCATCTTAAAGCAAGCGGAATCATTTCGCAACTCACGCCACCCGGAACACCACAACTCAATGGTGTGTATGAACGCCGGAATCGAACTCTATTAGATACGGTGCGATCGATGATGTCTCTTACAGATTTGCCGTTATCATTTTGGGGTTATGCATTAGAAACCGCTGCATTCACTTTAAATAGGGCACCATCTAAATCCGTTGAGACGACACCGTATGAACTGTGGTTTGGTGCTAAACCTAAGTTGTCGTTTCTTAAAGTTTGGGGATGCGAAGCTTACGTCAAGAAGTTGATGCCAGACAAGATCGAACCCAAAGCGGAGAAATGCGTCTTCATAGGATACCCTAAGGAAACGATTGGGTATACCTTCTACCACAGATCCAAAGGCAAAGTGTTTGTCGCAAAGAACGGATCCTTTCTTGAGAAGGAGTTTCTCTCGAAAGAAGTGAGTGGGAGGAAAGTAGAGCTAGACGAGGTTATTGAACCTTCTCTTGAGTTGGAGAGTAGCGCAGCACCTGAAATTGTTCTAGTGCCGGCTGCACCAACAATAGAGGAAGCTAATGACGAGGATCATGAAGCTTCGGACGATGCCACTACTGAACGTCGCAGGTCGACAAGGTCACGTGCCCCTCCTGAGTGGTACGGTAACCCTGTCTTAACTATCTTGTTGGTAGACAACAGTGAACCTGCGAACTATGAGGAAGCAATGATGAGTCCAGACTCTGAGAAATGGGTAGAGGCCATGAAATCCGAATTGGGATCCATGAGCGAAAACCAAGTATGGACTTTGGTGGACCCTCCTAGCGACCGTAAGGCCGTTGAGTGCAAATGGATTTTCAAGAAGAAAACAGACGCGAATGGTAATGTTACTGTCTATAAAGCTCGACTTGTCACGAAAGGTTTTCGACAAGTTCAAGGTGTTGAGTACGATGAGACTTTCTCTCCCGTAGCGATGTTTAAGTTCATTTGGATTTTATTAGCAATTGCTGCGTTTCATGATTATGAAATATGGCAGATGGATGTCAAGACTGCGTTCCTCAATGGCAACATTGATGAAGAGTTGTATATGATGCAACCCGAAGGTTTTGTCGATCCTAAGGATGCTGATAAGGTGTGCAAACTTCAGTGTTCCATTTATGGACTGAAGCAAGTATCTCGGAGTTGGAATTTTCGTTTTGATCAAGTGATCAAGAGCTTTGGATTAGTTCCAAATTGCTACGAAGCTTGTATCTACAAGAAAGTAAGTGGGAGCTCAGTGACATTTCTAGTACTATATGTGGATGACATATTGATTATTGGAAATGACATTGATATGCTTAACGATGTGAAGAGTTATTTGAACAAATGTTTTTCAATGAAAGACCTAGGAGAAGCTGCTTATATATTAGGCATCAAAATCTATAGAGATAGACAAAGACGCCTAATAGCTTTAAGCCAAAGTACATACCTAGACAAAGTTCTGAAAAGGTTCAGAATGGATAAGGCAAAGAAAGGTTCAGTGCCCATGTTGTCAGGTAAGATATTGAGCAAGGCTCAGTGTCCAGCTATGGTAAACGATAGAGAAGCTATGAGCAAAGTGCCTTATGCCTTGGCCATAGGTTCTATCATGTATGCCATGCTGTGTACTAGACCGGATATGTCCAATGCTCTTAGTTTGACGAGCAGATACCAAAGTGATCTAGGAGTGGAACACTGGACAGCCGTAAATAACATCCTAAAGTATTTAAATAGGACTAAAGAAATGTTCTTGGTATATGGAGGTGATGAGCAGCTCGTCGTAAAAGGTTATGTCGACGCTAGTTTCGACACCGACCCAGATGATTCTAAATCTTAGACAGGATACGTTCATATTTTGAATGGAGAAGCTGTGAGCTGGAGAAGCTGCAAGCAAAGCGTGATCGCGGGATCTACAGTAGAATCGGAATACATGGCTGCTGCAGAAGCGTCAAGTGAAGGAGTTTGGATCAGGAACTTCATCACTGAGCTTGGTGTGGTTCCAAGTGCCTTGGACCCACTGTAGATATTGTGTGACAACACTGACGCCATAGCACTGGCTAAGGAACCAAGATATCATCCAAAGACCAAGCACATCAACCGCCGGTTTCATATAATTCGAGATTATATAACAGATGGAGATCTGAAGATTAGCAAAGTACATTCGGATCTGAATGTCGCAGATCCGTTGACTAAACCTCTTCCACGAGCAAAACATGATCAACACCTTAATGCCATGTAAACTAGATTATTGACTCTAGTGCAAGTGGGAGACTGTTGGAATTATGCCCTAGAGGCAATAATAAAGATGTTATTATTATAATTCTTGTCCATGATAAAGTTTATATTCCATGCTAGAATTGTATTAAGCGGAAACTTTGATACTTGTGTGGTTTATGAACAACACGTGTCCCTAGTATGCCTCTATGGACTAGCTCATTGATTAATGATGGTTAAGGTTTCCTAACCATAGACATGAGTTGTCGATTAATAATGAGATCATGTCATTGGGAGAATGATATGATGGACAGACCCAAATCAAGCAGAGCAATTAGATCATGTCATCGTGTTCATCTTTGTGAAGCTTTTTCTTATGTCAAATATTGTATTCCTTAGACCATGAGATAATGCAACTCCCTGGTATCGGAAGAAATCTTTGAGGTCAACAAACGCCATTCTATGAGAGGGTGATCATAAAGGTGTCTCTCAGGTGATCGGAAAGGACTTGTTGGGTTGTATGTATCGAGATGGGATTTGTCCCTCCCAAGTCGGAGAGATATACTTTGGGCCCCTTTCGGTGTCGATATCAACACCGCTTGCAAGCACGTGGTTAAGGAGTTAATCACAAAGTGATATCGGATTACGGAACGAGTAAAGTACTTGCTGTGAACGAGATTGAACTAGGTATGCCGATACCAACGATCGAATCTCGGGCAAGTAAAATATCGCGTGACGAAGGGAATACATATATATGGTATTAATTGAATCCTGGCATCGTGGTTCATCCGATATGATCATCGATGAATATGTGGGAGTCAATATGGGTTTCCAGATCCCGCTGTTGATTATTGATAGAAGATCATGTCTGCATATTCTCGAACCCGTAGGGTCACACACTTAACGTGCCTCGACGCTAGGATAGAATGGATAATTGGTTTATGAGTTTTTGTTCGAAGTCTCGGATGAGATCCAGGACATCACGAGAGGTTCCGGAATGGTCCGGAGAATAAGATTCATATAAAGGAAAGCAGTTTTTGGATTTCGGAATTGTTTCAGAATGTTCAATATTGTACTAGAAGGTTCTAGAAGCTTCCGGAGTGGGACCAACGTGGCCCCACTTGTCGGAGGAGGGCGTGGGCCTACGAGGGAGTGCCCTAGCCGCATTGGGCCAGGGGCACAAGGCCCCATAGGCCCAGCCGGCCAAAACCCTAGGGGAAACCCTAGGGGATCTTCTAGAAGGGGGGGAAGACTTGCCCCCCACTCCACCCTTGTGGCCGCCGGCCCTAGGGCTTGGAGGAGGGGCAAGGGGGCCGGCCAACCCTCTATATAAAGAGGGCGGGGGCACACCCTCCTCCCACCCCTCCTTGAACCCTAGCCGCCTACCTGCTGCCCTCTAGATCTCTCTCTCTCCCGACTGCGCGTAGGCGAAGCCTTGCCACAAAAACTCTCCACCTTTGCACCACGCCGTCGTGTTGTAGATCCAATCTATCTCTCCACCCCACTTGCTGGACCGAGGAAGAAGGAGACGTCGCGGTGCCGTACGTGTGCATTTCTCGGAGGCGTCGCCACTTGCGGCGTTGGATCAGATCGGATCGCGAGGAGGAGAAGGCTAGTACGACTACATCAACCACGTTCTGTTAAACGTTCCGCTGTGCGATTTCTTCAAGGGTATGAAGATCTCATCCATCCCTCTCGTTGATTGCATCTCCTAGATCAAATCTTGGCTTTACCGTTCGCATCCGTAGAATTCTTTTGATTTACTATGCTGCGAAACCCTTCAGGTACTATGTACAACATCCATGCAAGATCTCAGTCGAAAGTCGGTGGTGTCCAATGGCTTTTGGGAACCGGTCACTCATTTGACCTTGAAGAGCGAGGTCGAGGTGAGTTTGGCGAACGACAAAGAACATTGTACCATACGAAGCAAATGCGGAGGAATCGGCTAAACCGAAATTCTCCTAGAAACATTAGACATCATCGAGAGGCAGAGCGCACTCGCGACCACCCTACTCACGATTCCTGTATATATATATATATATATATATATAGAGAGAGAGAGAGAGAGAGAGAGCATATTCCCTCTCTCTGGACGAAAGGCATAGCGTAACGAGGTGGTAGAGGATTTTGATGGCTTCGGTCATACTATTCAAGACGTCGGGTAGTACGACCGAACCAAGAACGCTCGTGAAGTCATAAAGCGCCCTCCATACCCTGCATATTTTTTAACAATCAATACCATATATATTTATACCGACAAATAGTATATGGTAGAGATACACAAGCCGACTTCAACGTTTACAAAATAAAGTCTACAAGAAAATAAGCAACTCTTCGTGGTCTTCAAATTCTTCTTCTTCCATGACACGATCTTGTACTTTCCTAAAGGTAGCCGAAGAAATATGAATAGACCTGTAAATACTAACGATGGTTATTCCATAATTTTAATTTGAGCCGTAGTGCCAAGGTTGCGTGCACGCACGCAACCATTAAAGTAATCAACCAATATCGGCAAGAGTACCAACACGAGTATTTCAGGAAAAATAAACCGAACAGCCTGGTCGACATCACCGGGAAGCCGAGAGTACGAATCACCATTGTCGAAGACGTAGCAGCCGGGACAAATATTGCGAGAATAATCATCCTCGCGACAACCTTGAGAAAAGCTCCAAAACCGATATGACGAAGCAAGATCTGAAAGACCGTACCTATAGAACTTGAATCTTATAGCACCATTATTGACGCCAGGAAAAAGATCTCATCGCCGCAGGAAGGGCTGAAGATCTCTTATTATGAACAATGCCATCTCCATTGACATAGATGCCCAATAAGAAGATGGCTACCGTACCAAACCCTAATCAAATCTTCAAAAAACACTACTTTTATTAAAAACTCTACCTAAAGATCGGGTTTCCCACCCCTCCTACCGGCTAGGCCGACCGGAGGAGGAGGAACCGATCTATGAAGGAGACAGAGGTGGGGGCGGCGGCTAGGTCAGAGAGGCCTCACATACGGGAGGAAAAGAAAGGAGGCAGACGCTGAACTGTAGTCTATACCCTGCACTTAGTGCACAATGGAAGATAGTCTAACCGTTTAAGTTGCGAGGGTAGGCCTATTGGGTAGCCCACATCTCTCTTTTCTATCACCACCCTGGTATCCTTCTTATTAGGAAGTAACATGCCAGTATTTTAGCCCGCGCCATACTTGTTTGACTGTCGGATGAGGATCTTTAGCCGGCCACCGGACTAGACAAGGCTCAAAGCTACTAGACCGGCAGCACTCCTCAGGCCCACGTTCGCTTTGCAGAAATTGGTTTCTAGATTGCTCCTATATGGTAGCGACGGCACAACGAATAGCTCCAAGCCTAAGAGGGGTGCTGCATGCGAATCAAAGATGGAAATCAGGAAACTTGTTTGATTTGCGCCTAACATTGCGTCCTTCTATACTGATCTTTCTAGTAATGTACTCTCTTTGTTTTAAAATATAAGATGTTTTAGGTTTATAAATAAAATATATATAAACTTCTTTTAGTGTGTAGATTCACTTTAAATCTGAGTGAACCTATATACTAAAAATAGTCTAGATTATTTCACAAAACTAAAATATTTTATATTTTAAACGGAGATTGTATGTGTCACTACCAGCATACATTCTCTTTCCAGAGCCCTAGACTGACAAGAAGCTGTCTGGCCCGTTAGGACTACGTCTGGATTTAGCAAATAAATGAAAGTGGATAAGGCTGAATCGAAGAACTTAAATACCCTCAGGAATAGGCCATGCACGTTTAGCTCACCTATTACATAGTTTCTTTACAGAAATCACCGGACATGCTTGGAGCTTAAGGTGTAAGTGGGATTTCACCGAAGTTTCACTTCGAATTCATTTACCAAAATCTAGTACTCCCTCTCATCCAAATTAGTTGACTCAGATTTGTCTAGATTTAAGTGAATCTAGACACTATTTAGCATATAGGTTCATCCAAATTTTGACAAATCCAAGTCAACTAATATGGGCCGGATGAAGTACAAATTTTAAGCAAAAATTTAGACTAGATTTTAACAATGAAATAGTGGGATTTAGGGGAGATCCCACTTGACATCCTATGGAAGCTAAGAGCATCTCCACTTGTTGGGTGAACCCAGGCCGAACTGCGGACCAATTTTGGTCGAACTGAACTTGATTTCGGTCTGGGAACGCCGAGTTTCCCACTCGCGTTCCCAGACCGAGTTCCCGCGTTCGGCTAAATTTCAGTCGAGTTTGGCAAATTCAGGCGGATTTCATTAAAGATGGACGAATATAGGTGGATTATATCGAATTTAAACTAAAGTACTAGATAATAAACTAAAAAACATTAAAAAGGCCGTCGCCGTCGCCTTCGCCAACGCCGTCGCCGCTTCTACATGCCGAAGTTGCTGTAGAAGGCCGTGTATCCGGGATTGGCCCTGCCATCATCCTCGCCGCTGTCGTCGTCGTCGCTCGGCGGCTGTGGCGGGCGGGAGCTCCCCTGGCCGGCGTCGCCGCACCTCCACGACTAGTAGGAAGGGTCGACTTCGTCGTGGTCATCGAGGACGACGAGCGGCGTGCCCTGGTAGGCGAGGACGCGACCATACCAGCCTGACGTTCGGCCTCCTGCTGCAGGCGGTGGACGCGCCGCCGCTCCGTCTCCTCCTAGTCCATCCTGGACCATTCCAGGATGTCCGGCGAGGACGGCTCCACCAGCGGCTACGGCACCGCCTCCCGGAGGGACTCCTCTATCACCATCTTGACGGCGAACGCTTCCTCGTCAACTGGCACCGCCTAGTCCTGCGGCTCCGTCTTTGGCCTGCGAAGGCGGAGACGGCCGGTGGGCGGTGTCGGAGCGCGCCCCTCGTTGATGACGATGCCGCAGGACCTGGTCTTCGGCGGCGAACGGACGGGCATCTCCGGCTCCCGCTTAACGGGCCGGAGGGGCGGCGAAGCCACCGGCACTGAGCCGGCCGGGTGGGAGGACGAAGAGGAGAGGATGGCCATTCTCCTCGGCAGCCAGTTGGCCGGAGGGCGCCGCCCCGACCTGGCCGTCGGCGTGGGGTTGCGGGGGAAGGCGAGGCGGGGCTCGCTGCCTACATGGATGTGCTCCAGCACGGTGGCGAGTGTGCGCCCGGGAGCGCCACAGCACGACGGCGAGTGTGCGCCCGAGAGGTCGTCGTGTGGTTCCGAGGATGACGACGACTCGGCTTTCGTCGCTAACTCGGCGGGTCCACACGCCGCTTCGTTTTTTTGCCAAGTTCGCTGCATCCGGCGTCCCTAGGACGTATCCGGGATACTGGGAATGACCTGAGGAGTCCGGACCATAGTTGACCCAAATTCAAAAAAAAAATAAGTTTCCGAGTATGCGACTGGGCCAATTTTCGGCGTCCAGATCTAAATTCGTCGTCCGGATCGGCGTTCTAGATAGTCAAGTGGAGATGTTTACATCACGCATTCATGGAAGAGGAAAAAGAAGCAGCCGCGCGGTCAGCGCCTAGGCCCGCCACATCTAGTAAGTCGGACACCACACGACTATGAGGCTCCAGACCAGGACCCTGTCTAGGTCGTACTTGCCCTTGGTCCAGGCCAAAACAATGGAAAAGGTGCGTCGAGCCCCGTCTGTGTGCGATCGATATAATGAAGCGCATGGAGCACAATAGGGGATCCACGAAGCCGGTCTGCAATGGCCAAAAGATCAGCAGGGAGAGGCGTATGAGGATAGAGCTTCCGACATGCGACGTGCCTCACCTCACCTCACTGAATCCTTCGAGCAGACGAAGACCCAGGTTCAGCCGAGCCTCCTCTGAGACGGCCGGTGGTTGTGGCAGGTCGGGACGAGCAGTTAGCGACACTGTTGCTCCTGAGGTCTCCTAGTGAGCATCGCCAGGGAGTTCAGGGCAAGAAGTTAAGATAGTGCGACCAAACTCATACTAGAAAAACATTGAGTTATGGAAGTAATATTATTCCTCTCAAAGATTAGCAAACACTTGAGGTGAAGTAATAATTTCTATAAACATCTCTTGGAGGAGTATTAGTGATGGGTCAAAAGGAAAATTCTAGATGGGGTTAAAAAGAAACTATTTGATGGATTGGGAGTCGTAATTAGTATTTAGAGTTAAGAAAGTATAACTATGATGAGTATATGAAAATCTTCAGTGACAAGCTTTTGAGATTTATAAGTGAGATTACTAAGTAACTCATACAGGAAGAGAGTAAGCACTCAAATGGATTATTTATTAGAAGCACTTGAGAAATGAGAGTTATCTTTATAAGGAGAATATGAAGAGCTTTAGTGTCAAGCTCATTGGATTCACAAATGGATATGAAGAAGTGTATCTAGGAAAGGAATTCCTTAGTTAGAAGCTAGGACATTGAGGCTTGGAAGATAATAATAATTCCTGTAGAAAGAGTAATATTAACCTCATACACTTGATTAACCATTCCATGTTCCTAATGGTTTGTAGGAATATTTTCCATAACCATTTATCTAGGCACACCTTTGTGATTCCCAACCATAAAGTCAAGTGTCCTTAGAGACAAGTAATGATATCTATCTCATTCTCCTGGTCAACCATTCTATTCTCACAATGGCTTGGATAAATATTTTTCTATAGCCAATCATTAATCACATCCTTGCTACTTCAAACTGCAAAGATAGGTGTGCTTGGAGATGATTCATTTTATCTCTTTGTTATTAGCCACATTAGAAAGCAATCTCAATATCTCACCCTAGATTGAAGTATCATCCATGACCACCAGTAAAAGAAAGTATTCTTTAACCTTGATCCTTAGCAATATCCATAAATAAACATAAGTATAATAAATCCTCTAAAACTCATGGTAGATGCTTGTAATTCAAAACCCTAACTTCTATGCTAGTTGTAATAAACCATATATCATGATATAACCAAGGTTAATGTGATTAATACTAACCACAATAATTCCTTAGGATTATATATATCAAATAATAATGTAGGTTCACCATTAAAAAATTCCCTTAAAGCTATAAGTTATAATGAGGGCCAAGTTTCATGAAATAAATAAGTGTATATCCTTTAATAAGTTCACTGTATATTATGTAAATAAAATTTATAACTTAGGTTCTTACAAAATATTAAAAATCATATCTCTATAAGAAGAAACTAATAATACAATTAAAATATTTGAAAAGTAAATTTAAAATTTGTAGAGGCCTGAACCTAATAAGGTACAAGTCCCTGTGTTTATAGTGCTATTCCCTGGATCGAATAGCTAGCACCCACAGTTTAAGCTGTAATATCAAGAAACAAAGGTCATATTACAACTTAAAACCAGGAATAAAATAATTTCATTACAGCTTACATAGCTCATATGGCTATCTTATTATAATGCAACAGATATAACTATATAGCATGGAGTCCTTCATCTTCATATGCCACATGCAAACATGTTGGTTGTAGACTTGTAATCCCTACTCAACAAACTTCACTAACATCTAACAAACCTGCAACATAATAAGTTACAGCCACAAGGGTCAATACATTTGAGTTGTATTGGCAAGTGATATCATATTGATATGGAGAATCTAACATCTACATGAATATATGGTTAAGTGGAGTTTTGGCTGGCCTTTGGAAAAATTAAGTTTTCCTATCCTTTGTAAAATAGTTTTTCTCCTTTTCAAGACATTTCATCACACATGGCACACTGGAATCACACCAGGTGCCTCCCTTGTTCACCCAACAAGTGAGATACACCAGGGTAAACCATAGAAATGGTCCCTGAGTAACCACTCAACACAAACCATACCTTCCATTCCACCTAGGTGTTTCATTAACAAGTTGTTTCCTTAGTCAAAAACACATAGGTATAACTTTTTCCATAATATCATAACATGAATTCCCACCCTTGAATTCTAATAGCTAGGCTAAGCATACTATCATAACATGTATCTTATCTTAGGAATATTTCTACCAAGATATATTCTATAGGATCTACCATAGCATAGCATTATACAAAATAGTCCTATCATGCATACTACAAAAATATCACTAATGCAATATGGAAAAGATAGGACTTTTGATGGCCAAAGTATCACTTGCCTTTTTAGTAGAAAAACTAGGTACTCTCCTTGATCTTTCAATTGTCATACTCTTCAAAGTTCACTACAATACAATCAAGCAAAAGCACTCACTTAAAACTACCACACAAAATAACAAAACAAAACAAGAAAACAAAGAAATGCATGCAAACTTGAAAATGTTATTTTATTGAAAAAGTGGTTTTTAACAAGGTTCTAAACATTTCAAAACACCTACTAGTCTTTTATAAAAATGGAATTTCATTTGAAAACAAGTTAGTGAAAATAAGCCATTTAAATCATTTTTATTTGGTTGGAAAAGCTTTTATTCAAAGGAATATTTTCTAGTGCTAACATAATATATTTTTAATTCCAAATGTTAGTGTTTAAGGTGAGAGGGTTCAAAACAAAAGCATTTGCAAAGGGTTTCACTGAAAAATAATTTTTAAAACAACTTTTATACTCAAAATAGCCCTAAACATGTCTCTGCATAATAACCTATTTTTCAGAAGCAAATGACCAAATCAAGGCCATAGGTGCAAAGGCCTCATTTTTCTGAATCCATTGATATAAAATTTGAAATTTTTGGCTAAAAAGATCAAAAGTTATTGATTTTACAAATTTAAACACTTAATAGATCGAATTCTGGATTTAAATCAAAAGCATGACAACGTGCCTTAACCTTATTCGACGATACCGGTTTGGACGGATCACGATACGTGCACGTTGGATCTAAATGAATCTAAGCAGCTCAGATTGAACCGTACCCTTTCAGTAAGTGATTCTTTCCTAGCCTTGCGATCTAGATCTAACGGACCAGATCGTTCTGACCAGAGACGGGCGGCGCTGCTCTCTGCGCGTGGTGGCGCCTCTGGTGGCGGCGCACCGGCGAGATAGGGGGTTATAGGAAGGGTGCGAGGGTTTAACGTGGTCGCGGGGACGAGGGGATGCTCAAGGTGGTCGCGGACGAGGGCAGGGAGCACGGGTGCGGCGGCGATTCCTCGTCGGAGTTGCGTGCTCCGTCGGGTGCTTGCAAATGCCGTTGCGGCCGAGCCTGCAGGTCACGAGCGAGTGTGTGGCGAGCATCAGAGGATGCACAAGACGATGGCGAGCCTGACAGAAAGAATTAGAGAGCGATGCGCGCACGGGGCTCACCGGATTTCGTCACCGAAGTTGTGCGCACCGTCGGGCGTTTGCAGTTGGAGTCGAAGGAGAGTTTCTGGGGCGCACGCAACCAAGGAAAAGGGTTTAGCGGATGCGCCTGGTGACGATGGATGCAAGGGTGCAGAGTAGAGGCGAGGGGGTGGTCGGAGCTTTACCAAATTGGTCGCCGGAGTTCGTCGGGGTCTACGGTGATGAGAGCTAGAATCAGCGCAGCCTAGGGGCGCTCGGGTGCGGGAAAATGAGGGGAAACAGAGAGGAGGCAGTGGGGGTTAAAAGGAGGGGGTCAGGGAGAATAATCATGCCGTTGAATTCACGAATTTACATGAATTCTTTCGCAGTATAAATAGTGGAGGGGGAAAACGGCTCTGGGCGCGGGGTTGAAGACGATGGCAATGTGGCAGGGTGGGATCGGCTCGTCAGCGGGTGGTTGCAGAGAGGGGCGAGTGAGAAAAGGATCCAGCGGGGGAGAGAAGAGAGGGAGTGGCCCGGGTGGGCTGTGTTGGGCCGTGTTAGGCCAGGGGCGGGTAGCTGGGTTGGGTAGGTTAGTTTCCTTTTTTTTCAAATGTTTTTCCTTTTTCTTTTTCTGTTTTCTGTTTTTATTCAATTCAAATGATTTAAACTTCTTTTTGATTTCAAAACCTCACCAAATATTTTCAGTAGGTTTTATACCACATATGAGTTGATTAATTAGTCCAATTCAAATACTTTTACCAATTAATATTCATTTAAAATTAAGTGATGCTCTTTGGCATTTATTTAAATAAAATTTGAATATGGTTCATAAGCCATATAATTTTATTTAAATAAACTTTTATCCCTTTATATTATTTAAATAACTTTTATTATAGTTACTTATGGATTTGGCCATGGTTTAAATTGTCTTGGCAATTATTCTTATTTATTTAATTCTTTCTTTGCCTTATAAAATTCATATCTTTTTAATTATATTTCCAAAAATAGTGATTACAATTTGTATAATTTTATTTAATGTTTATTTATCTTTTTAAATCCTTTTAGGATTAATTTTTTCATAATTTGGTGTTGATTTTAGCTATGAGCTTTATTAACCTTGGAATATTTTGTTTTATCTTATAAAAATCATAAGTTTTTATCCATGGCTCCAAGTAGAGTATCAATTCCCATGGTTTTATAATATTTTTGTTTACCTTTATTGGTAAATGAGGAATGTTTGTTGCTAAATTTTTATATGGAACAAAGCCGTAGTCTTGGAGTGATCTTGAAGATGATTTCCTTCATTAGGGTTTACGTTTTTGGCTTAACTTTTCCAAGTGTTCAAAATCAAGATACATTCTATGCTTGAATGCATTTGATTTATTTGAAAATTTGTTTGTTGCTTTCTCATTCAAATTTTATTCAAGCAAGGTTTTGATGTTTCCATTTAGAAGCAAAAGTTTCTTTTTCCTCTAAATTTCAACATTTATTTCTTTTGTTTGTTTATTTTTCACATTTCAAAATTTGGAAAATTTTGGGATGTGACAGACTACCACCCTTAAAAAGAATCTTGTCCCGAGATTCGGGAAGGCTAGAGACAACAAGCTGGCTTCTGGACAACTAGGGTACTACCACCCTTAAAAGGATTTTAACTATACTGCATCTTGGCTTACTTGGTATCTTGATGTAACTTCTCTGGACAGTTGTTTGCATTGTGTCCTTTGTTACCACACTTGAAACATGTGACCAGGTTGAGGTCCCTCACATGTTTGCTTTTCTTGTTCTTCTCCTTTTCTGGACAATTGGATGCATAATGGCCTAGCTCTTTGTATTTGTGGCACATCACCTGGCTATTATCCCTCTTCATCCTTGGTATCACTATATCTTGTTTGTTTCCTTGGCCCTTCTTCTTTTTGGGTCTCTCCAAGGCTAGGAGGTCTCTTAGTTCATGTTCTTCATATTTTACTACAAATGTAGGAAAACTTCCTCGGTTCTTAGAACGGTTCCTAGGATAACGTCCATGTTTCCTACTTTGTTCACCAAAGTTGGTTACAATGTATGGAGGTGCATATTGAGATTTGACTTTGTCTTCATCATTCTTGGTTGAAGTTGTACCTTCATGGATGTTTCCAAAGACTTGATGTTTTCCATCCTTAGCTTGATGTTTCATCTGTTGAACTATAGGGTAGATGTGGAATTGGACAGGGACATGATCATTTCCTTCACATAGGAAACATGTAACTTGAGATGTGGGGCATTGTCTAGCTGGATGGTTCTCATCACAATTTGGGCATTGGTCAATATGCTCTTTATAAGTGTGTCCTATGTCTCCATAGATTTTGCAGGCTTGAGTTCTTCCCACAATATCATCCTTGAAATCATTGTTGTCACAATCTCTTTGGGAAGGGCTGCTTCTCATGTTGATCATCTGATTGGTTATATTTTGCATCAATTGGGATTAGGATCCCAAGAACTTTATCATGGTTGGGTCTAACTCAGTGTTGTTGTGATTGTTGGCTAAAAACTGGGTTGTCACTTGATTCAACTTAGCTTGGGTTGCTAGGAGTTGTACTGTCATGTGCATCTCGAGGTTGTTGTTGTTGTCACCATCCTTGATGTTGGAGTTGTGGTCTCTTGGAGAAGTCATCTGTTTGGGTTGGGTTGGAATTATAATAGACAAAATATTTCTAGAGGAAGAATTCTACTCACACAAAGCAAAGTGCAAGCAATCACAATCATGCATTCCACTCAAACAACAAGGTTCAATCATATTTTAGGCAACAAAAATATTTTTTACTACACCACATAAGTTGGTGTGATCAATATATGATCAGCAAGTTGATTTAAATAAAACACTAGTATGATGGTCCTACTATGGGGGTTCACTTGAGATCATTCCATCCTTCTTAGTTGTTACATCATGAACAAGATCATGGTATCCTTGGAAGAAATTCTTGCATCTTGGTCACAATGTTCAAAGGTGATGTCTATAATGTTTCCTCATGAGTTGAGTTTCCTTAGTCTCCATGTCTTGATTATTATTCTTTTCTCACTTGAAGTCCTTAGTGATGTCCAAGTTGAAGTCCTTGGTGAAACTTAAGCTGAAGTCATTGGTGATGTTGAAGACCTTGCTCATGTTGAATTCTTTGTCCAACAAGTTGAAAACAGAGAGATGTATCAAAACAAAATGTTGAGGAAAGAGTTTACAAGATTGTTTGTAAATAAGTTCGAACAAATACATCTCTTATTTTTCTAAGGGGTTTTGTCCAATCCTAGGGTTACAATCCTATAGGCAACACAGTGCTCTGATACCATATGTAGAGGCTTGAGCCCAATAAGGTACAAGTCCCTGTGTTAACAGTGCTAGTCCCTGGATCGAATAGCTAGCACCCACAGTTTAATATGTACTATCAAGAAACAAAGGTCATATTACAACTTATAAACAGGAATAAAATGATTTCATTACAACTTACATAGCTCATATGGCTATCTTATTACAATGCAGCAGATATAACTATATAGCATGGAGTCCTTCATATTCATATGCCACAGGCAAACATGTTGGTTGTAGACTTGTAATCCCTACTCAACAAACTTCACTAACATCTAATAAACCTGCAACATAATAAGTTACAACCACAAGGGTCAATACATTTGAGTTGTATTGGCAAGTGGTATCATTTTGATATGGAGAATCTAACATCTACATGAATATATGGTTAAGTGGAGTTTTGGCTGGCCTTTGCATAAAATAAGGTTTTCCTATCCATTGTCAAATAGTTTTTATTTTTTTCAAAACATTTCATCACACATGGCACACTAGAATCACACCAGGTGCCTCCCTTGTTCACCCAACAAGTTTTAACTTAGAGAAATTGGGATGAGTAGATTATTGATCATTTCAATGTCTTTGATGCTCAAAATGTCCATTATCGGAGAAACAGTTAAGTACTTAGGTTTTACCCTCTCGAGAGGTGGTGCACTTTCCCCACAAGACTTGACATGCATCGAGATGAGACCTTTCAGAAGCAATCCCTCAGACCACCAAGGACGCGTTCCATCCTATCATCACTACCACCAACTGTCCATTTGGATGAGTTCTTGCAACCTAGTTGGTCAAGGCAGAGCCCATATGCCATGTGGTTGCAATGGAAGCTTCTCAACAATAAACATCTCAAATCTCTTTGTTCCTGGGTGGCCATCCACAAGTGAAATACACCAGGGTAAACCCTAGAAATGGGCCCTGAGTAACCACTCAACACAAACATACCTTCTATTCCACCCAGGTGTTTCATTAACAAGTTGTTTCCTTAGTCAAAAACACATAGGTATAACTTTTCCATAATATCATAACATGAATTCCCACCCTTGAATTCTAATAGCTAGGCTAAGAATACTATCATAACATGTCTCTTATCTTAGGAAGATTTCTACCAAGATATATTCTATAGGATCTACCATAGCATATCATTATACAAAATAGTCCTATCATGCATACTACAAAAATATCACTAATGCAATATTGAAAAGATAGGAGTTTTGATGACCAAAGTATCACTTGCCTTTTTAGTATAAAATCTAGGTACTCTCCTTGATCTTTCAATTGTCACACTCTTCAAATTTCACTACAACACAATCAAGCAAAAGCACTCACTTAAAACTACCACACAAAATAACAAAATAAAACAAGAAAACAAAGAAATGCATGCTAGCATGAAAAAGGTTATTTTATTGAAAAAGTGGTTTTTAACAAGGTTCTAAACATTTCAAAACACCTACTGGTCTTTTATAAAAATGGAATTTCATTTGAAAACAAGTTAGTGAAAATAAGCCATTTAAATCAATTTTATTTGGTTGGAAAAGCTTTTATTCAAAGGAATATTTTCTAGTGCTAACAAAATATATTTTTAATTCCAAATGTTAGTGTTTAAGGTCATAGGGTTCAAAAAAAACCATTTGCAAAAGGTTTCACTCGAAAATAATTTTTAGAACAATTTTTATACTCAAAATAGCCCTAAACATGTCTCTGCATAAAAACCTATTTTTTCAGAATAAAATGGAAAAATGAAGGCCATATATTCAAAGGTCTCATTTTTCTGAATTCATTGATATAAAATTTGAAATTTTTGGATAAACAGATCAAAAGTTATTGATTTTACAAATTTAAACACTTAATAGATCAAATTCTGGATTTAAATCAAAAGCCTGGCCACTTGTGTTAACCTTATTCGACGATGCCGGTTCGGACGGATCACGCTACGCGGCCGTTGGATATAAATGAATCTGAGCATATCATATTGAACCATACCCTTTCAGTAAGTGATTCTTTCCTAGCCTTGCGATCTAGATCTAACGGACCAGATCATTCTGACCAGAGACGGGCGGCGCTGCTCTCTGCGCGAGGCGGCGGCGCCTCTGTTGGCGGTGCACCGGCGAGCTAGGGGGTTAGAGGAAGAGTGCAAGGGTTTACCGTGGTTGCGGGGACGAGGGGATGCTCAAGGTGGTCAAGGACGAGGGCGGGGAGCACGAGTGCGGCGGCGATTCCTCATCGGAGTTGCGTGCTCTGTCGGGTGCTTGCAGATGCCGTTGTGGCCGAGCCTGCAGGTCAAGAGCGAGTGTGTGGCGAGCATCATAGGATGCACAAGACGACGGCGATCCTGACAGAAAGAATTAGAGAGCAAGGCGTGCACGAGGCTCACCGGATTTAGTAACCGAAGTTGTGCGGACCATCAGGCGTTTGCAGTTGGAGTCGAAGGAGAGTTTCTGGGGTGCACGCAACCAAGGAAAAGGGTTTAGCGGATGCGTATGGTGACGATGGATGAAAGGGTGCAGAGTAGAGGCGAGGGGGGGTGGTCGGAGCTTTACCAAATTGGTCGCCGGAGTTCGTCGGGGTCTACGGCGGTGTGAGCGAGAATCAGGGCAACCTAGGGGCGCTCAGGTGCGGGAAAATGAGGGGAAACATAGAGGATGCAGTGGGGGTTAAAAGGAGGGGGTCGACGAGAATAATCATGCTGCTGAATTTGTGAATTTACGCGATTTCATTCGCAGTAGAAACGGTAGAGGGGGAAAACGGCTCTGGGCGTGGGGTTGAAGACGATGGTGACGTGGTAGGGTGGGCTCGGCTCGTCAGCGGGTGGGTGCAGAGAGGGGCGAGTGAGAAAAGGATCCAGCGGGGGAGAGAAGAGAGGGAGTGGCTCGGGTGGGCTGTCTTCGGCCGTGTTGGGCCAAGGGTGGGTTGCTGGGTTAGGTAGGTTAGTTTCCTTTTTTTCCAAATGTTTTTCCTTTTTCTTTTTCTGTTTTCCTTTTTTATTCAATTCAAATGATTTAAACTTATTTTTGACTTCAAAACCTGGACAAATATTTTAAGTAGGATTTATACCACATATGAGTTGATTAATTAGTCCAATTCTAATATTTTTACCAATTAATATTCATTTAAAATTAAGTGATGCTCTTTGGCATTTATTTAAATAAAATTTGAATATGGTTCATAAGCCATATAATTTTATTTAAATAAACTTTTATCCTTTTACATTATTTAAATAACTTTTATTCTATTTACTTATGGATTTGGCCATGGTTTAAATTGTCTTGGCAATTATTCTTATTTATTTAATTATTTTTCTTTGCCTCATAAAATTCATATCTTTTTATTTATAGTTCCAAAAATAGTGATTCCAATTTGTATAATTTTATTTAATGTTTATTTATCTTTTTAAATCCTTTTAGGATTACTTTGTTCATAATTTGGTGTTGGTTTTAGCTAGGAGCTTTATTAACCTTGGAATATTTTCTTTTATCTTATAAAAATCATAAGTTTTTATCCATGGCTCTAAATAGAGTGAAATCAATTCTCATGGTTTTATAATATTTACTATTATTGGTCAATTAGGAATGTTTGTTGCTAAATTTTTATATGTTACAAAGCTGTAGTCTTGGAGTGATCTTGAAGACGATTTCCTTCATTAGGGTTTAGGTTTTTGGTTTAACTTTTCCAAGTGTTCAAAATCAAGATACATTCTATGCTTGAATGCATTTGATTATTTGAAAATTTGTTTGTTGGTTTCTCATTAAAATTTTATTCAAGCATGGTTTTGATGTTTCCATTTAGAAGCAAAAATTTCTTTGCCCTCTAAATTTCAACATTTATTTCTTTTGTTTGTTTATTTTTCACATTTCAAAATTTGGAAATTTTTGGGACGTGACAAAACTCAACCTACCCCAAGATAAATTTTAAAATGGCTTTATACACCACAAGAATAAAAAAAAGAAAGCTTATAATAATTAAGCTAGCCTACATAATACATTAATAGTTAAACATTTAGATTGAAACACATTTTAATTTCAAGTACACAAGTATATAAAAATGTTCATCACATATTCATAAAGTTTTACAAATGAAATTCAAACTTTGAATAGATAAAGAAATGTAAAAAGAATATAGAAAAGAATAAGAATCAGAAAAACATTCAAAATAAACTAGATCTGGCCCAAAGCCCATCTTCTCTATCTCCTACTTGCCACTTAGTATAGTAACAACCTTACTCTCGCCGGCTTCACTGTAGCCCGCTCGACACATGAGCAGCCCAACAAAAACCCATACCGATTCGACCTCCTGTTCGCCGTCGTCTCTATCGACGGATGCGAGAAGAAGCTCGCTGTCGAGCTCTGTCGCGCCAACAAGCGCCGAGATGCGCAACACCGCTCTAGAAGCACTATTGGAAGGTCACAACGTCGCGTGTGAAGCTCTTCATGCCACCCCTTCCTATATCTCTTCCTTCCTATATGTTTCCTCTCGGTTGCCGAAACCCTAACCCTAGACCTCGCCAGAGCTCGCTGTTGTCAACCTACCTACACCTAGACGAGGTGCCCAGGAAAACAACCTTGTCGGTCTCGCCCTCTTCGCTAAATCACGCAAGCCGGGAAGCTTTCCTCTGCCTGGAATCAAGCTTGACCCTACCGCCGGCCGCCTCAGTGGTTTCATTGATACTCCATCGTCCGACCTCCTACAGTCTCACTATAAAGCTCTACGCGCTCCTAGTGAGCTCCTCGTGCGAGTGCCCCTCCAATTTCCCCCTTACGTGTTGAGTTGCCATCACTTCGCGCCACTGGTCGTTGTCGTCACCGCCTCCCAAGAACCGCTTTCGGCAAGACAACCACTAGATGGCTCAGCATGGTGCGTTGAGTCGAATGTAACCATCCTCGTGTGCCCGCATGTTCTCGATCAATAGATCGACCCATGATCTGAAGGATCATCCATGGATGACGTCAGCATGACATCATGTTGATGTCATATTGTTCTTTCTTTTATCTTTTATAATTTCTAGTAATATTTTCCGTAATAGATAAATTCCTGACTGATGGGTCCCTTTGTAATGTAAATTAGCAATTTCAGAAATGTATTCTACTTAATGAAAGTACATTGTAGTCCAAATTATAATTCTTTTTATAATACTCCAAAATGATTAAATTAAGGAAATTCATAACTAATTCATTTTTATTAGAAAATACAAATAATATATCAAAATTTTCAAAAAAATAAAATCTACAATTTAAATTTGTTATCATACATTATTATATTACCTATTTAAATATTAGTTAATTAGTAGAGATTTTATAAGTAATAACTTAGAAAATTCATATTTTAATATTTTTAAATCATAAAATATAAATAATTTATTAAAATTCTTAAAAAATAAGAACTACCATTTCAAACTATAATAATATATATTATATCACTTAACTAAATATTTATTATTTATTAAATATTTTATAAAGTAGTAAAGTTTATAAAAATCATATATTATTAATTAAAAATTTAAAAAATACATATAATATACCAAAATGATCATAAAATAACATCTACACATTAAAAATATAATACTCCACTTTTGAAGTAAATAAAAATTTAATACTATAATAATTTGAATTAAGCCTATTTCTTTTATTATTAATTCATAAAAGCGTTATAAAAATTTGCAAATATTTCTAATACTATCCATTTAAGGTCCAATAATAGTATTAGTATTAAGCATTGATAGTATGAAGTCAAAATAGTCCAAAACGTCTTCACAAATAAGTGTATATTATTTCCCAAATAGATTTATCAACTACAAAATCCTCAAGAATAATATTTTTGTCCTATTAAAAACTTTTACCATTATTTCACTCACCAGTTTATAAATATATTAAAAATCCAAAGATAATTCATAAGTAATTTAAGTTATGTTGTTTCTATGTTTGTAAATTATAATCACTCATTTGTAAGGAGATAAATGATTCCATTCAATTATACTGTTAAGAAAACACTACTCAAATAGAAATATTACCACTCTTAATTACCTTAGCACTATGACGTGAACAAATTATAATACCATCTAATATCCAAGATAGATAAGCCTCAAGTACAAGTGTTGTCATTATTCAAATGAAGTAATGCTTTCTTCCTTGATAATTATAGTTAATAAGAAACCCAAAAAGTGTTAACTTCATGTTTAAGTGCTTTTTATTTTGTAAAGTAACCTTTGGTTCAAAAATTATTATTTTTAAGTAATTACAAATGGACTCTAATCATAACTTTTAAGTCTCCAAGTTTTAATAAAAAACTTGTATGGAATAAGCTTTTAACCTATTATCAAAACATTGAGTGTTATATCATTGTGTGTTACTTTATTGTACTTACTCGTTGTTTCATACACCCTCACAAGCCTTAATAAGAAGCACAAGTGTGAAACAAATCTAAAAGGGCAACACATTCTAAAGAAGCTATTCCTAGTTTCCAAACCATAGATCACCAACATTTATTCCGGGGATTCGAGTTTATCAAATTGCATTACATTATTATGCATAATGGCATCTTGCTTCTTATACATTAGTCCTTATCGTACCAATGATGCCGGTTTCAGATATAGGATCTTCTATTATCTCGAAGACCATGAGTGCATAATCTTGCAATCACATAAGGCAAGTTCACACTTTCTCATGTCCTTTGGTTTTTTTTCTATAAAGTATTTACAAATCCAATTTTGTCATCACCTGCATTTCGAAAAGGTGAGAAAAATCTATTTTCATAATTATATGATTGATGGCGCTCGGTGTTGACATGGGACGCTTTGTTGGAAACCCCAAGAGCAAGGTGTGAAGAGCACAACAGCAAGCCTTCCCTTAGTAAGAGACCGAGGTTATCGAACCAGTATGAGGAAGGAAACGTCTCAAAGGTGTTGCAAGCAATGTGGAAACCTGCACAACACAAACTCAAGACTTTGCCCCAACGAACAGTGAGGTTGTCAAGCTCACCAGTTTGCTGTAACAAAGGATTAAATATATGGTGTGGAAGGTGATGGTGGTTTGCAGCAAGTAAACAGTAACAGTGGAAGATGTAATAATGTTATAGATTGGACCGGGGTCCATAGTTCAGTAGAGGTGTTCTCCTTAGATAAACAAACATAGCATGCAGGGTAAACAAATTAGAACAGTGCAATTGACAAGACTAAGCAAGGCATAACAATGCAATACTATACAAAAAGATTGTAACATCCCAAAAATACTAAACTTGGATCATCAAACTCTAATCATAAAAATTAGGGTTAACAAATTTTTTTCTAAATAAAAATATGAAAGCATGCATGATGTATGCATTTCATTTGGAATTCTTTTGAACCACCTTGTTTGTGTGTTCCTTTGCTTGTAAATGGATTCTTGGGTGAAATAAACATCATCTAAACAATTCCCAAACTTTTCTCAAAGACAAATAAATCAAAACAAAGCTAAATGAGGGAATGGTCATTTTGACCAATTTAACTCCCATGCCTACTTTAGCTGTCTCAAACTTTCAGAACCTAACAGAAACTTTTCTGGATCTTTGTACCCCTTGATTGTACTCATAACAAAGTATCAAGACCCACTTTGTGATCATCCAAAAACATTTAAATGCATAGTTTAAATGACAGTTCAAAATTAAATCTTTATCATATGGTAAGATCCCACTTTTTCAAAAACCACTCAAACAAGCTTAACTTTCAAAACCCAAGCATCTGCAGACTCACTAGCACCAACCTAGCACACCCACCAAAAATCTTTTCAAAATTCAAAACTTGAATTCTTGCGGCCATTTCATCAAACACCTTGCAGATACAAATCAAAAAAAAAAATTCAAACACTATTGTGAGCAGTGATTGAAGCCTAACTTGTTCCCTCTCTGGTTGCAACTAGGCTTTAGTAGATCATCTAGCTCAATTGCACACCCTTAGCATCACTGTCAGCTTGGCAATGCCATCAATGGTGAGCAGGCCGAGTGCACACTTGTCACCCCCATGTCGACAGCAAGCTAGGAGAAGAACCAAGCCTAGCCAACATGTCTGGGAGACAGCCCACCATCCACCGCCACTCCCTGTCCACCGCTTGAACCCTTTCCCCCGGACCACGCCAAGCGAACCATGCCAAGCTCGCCAGCAACCATGCCGAGAGCGTGCCCCGTGCGCCACGCTCGACCGACGCCCACAGACCGCGCGCCGCCCTCGCCGCGTGCATACATGATCACCACCGTCCCAGCAACCCCACAGACACGCTCGTTCGCCGCCGCGCGGACGACGCGCGCTGTGCGCCATTAAATCTTCCGTCGGGCACACGCAGAGCACCGTCGCGTTCCGACCAAACCAAACCGCCCCACGTATCGCCACCGTGTCATTGAGCATCGCCAGGGAGCACCGCACCGCCCCTACCGTCGCCCACGCCGATAGCCGTCTGTACCGCCGACCACGACGAGCTCACCTTGCGCCCCGTCGGTCCTCTCGCTCCACTATAAATAGAGGCCACCCCCAGCCGAATTGAGCACACCATCTCACTCCCCTCTCCTCATTGATCATGCCACCCCGTTCCCGGAGCAAGGCGAGCAGCACTTCGCCGGAATTTCACCGGAGCCCACCGCTACTGGAGAAGAAGGGAGCCAGCGATTGGAGCCGCCTCAGGAGAAGCTGCCGGTACCAGGAGGTTCGCCGTCGTCGACTTTGTCGTTCGCCCGCATCGCCGACCCTCGCCTGAACCCCGGTGAGCCCCCGACGACCCCCACCTGCCGCGTTAGGTTTCTGTCTCGCCGGCGTTGCCCAACATCGATGATGACTCTCAGCCGTTGGATTAGAACCAGATCGAACGCACCACATCGCCCCATACCACTTCGCACCCCCTCGTCTCACTGACGCGTGGGGACAGCCACTTAACCAGCTCGCGTAAGCGCTGTGCTTAGCAGGCCGGCCCAGTATCGCTTCCCGCGCAGCCCAGCTATTTGAATTTAACCTTTTCCATTTTATTTCAAACACACTTCTGTACCCAGTTTTAAAAATCAACCCAAGTCGATTCAGTGCACCAAATCGAATGAAACTAATTTTGTTAGAAAGGTCTGGAAGTGCTGAATCCAGGCCCGTTGGATTCAAGTTATTTGGATCTATAGATCATCCATGGTAAAAATAATAAGGCAGAAGCTTTTCTGCATTCAAACATTTTTCAAATTTAAACCATAATAGCTTTTGAGTTGATTCCAACTCTCAAAAATCACATTTAACCATACTTTTCATAATATATAAAAATATATAGGATTACTTACAGAAATAATGTTCAAGTAATAAAAGAATGCCCCATAGGCATTTCTAGTCACTTTATTTAATTAAAATAAAAGGGTAAAACCTTATTAAATTGTGACACCACTTTAAATCACATTCCCATGGACTAAAATATGTGGTGATGACATGTGTCAACATGATCCCATGTTTGGTTTGGGGAATATTAAATCTTAAGTAGTTTTTCAATGAGTAGAAATTACTTTTCTAAAAATAAAAGGAATTAAATCAAGCCTTAATCTTGTAATGTTAGAGATGTTGTTAGATCATATATAGGACCCTTTTTGTGTGATTATTGCAAGTAGTTAAGTATTGTTTGGTGATTGTGTACCTCGTATTTATTCATAGACGCTAGTACCGACCAAGGATACGAGGAGGAAGGAGGATTCTACGAAGAAGCCGAGGAGAACTTCAACCACTGCTCTGCACAAGGCAAGCCAATACTTGCAAGCTATTAACTTAGCAAGCTTTACTAATCAATTTGACCAATGCAAGCTAACACTTGCAAGATACCCTACTAATGCAAGCTTATACTGATACTTATGCAAGCTAATACTTGCTTGTTACCATGACCACTATATGCCTTAAGCATATGTGATCATATACACTTGATAAACCAATCCTAGTTTTACTTACAAGCTTTATACTTTATTTCTTTATCAAAGCTAGTACTTAGAGCATACTTAAGTAAACTGTAGATATTAGAAAGATAATTGAAGGTTGCATAAAGAGCATAAAATTTGGCCTAAGCTAGATAATCTTGATGTCATCCTAAGGCATAAGATTAAACTTAATTAAACTCCACTAGCTTACCACCCCTCAGTAGTGCTTACCCCCACTTGTAGATGCTAGTGCTAAGCATAAAACTTGATCAACTTTAGATGGGAATACTTGGTGGAAAAATGGTTATGAAAACCTTGGAATGATGAATCATTCTATTGAAATGTTTTGGACATGTGTTTCCGAACACTTGATGATTTTGGTGATAAAAATGATGAGGCATGAGCCTTAGCCCTTTATAAAACTGATGGTTGTCTGGATGCGATACCATTCCAATTTTATCGTACAACCACAATACCCGAAGATTGGGTAGGGATTGACTGGAAACTTATATACCTTAGTATTAGTTCCCTCACGGCCAAGGTTTGAGCTTAGGATACCTTGTGAAGATTGTCCACGTGTTCAGTACCCAAGATGACAGTTGGTCATAGTTGGGAGGCCAAACTCACAGGAGAGGTGCTTATACTAGGGCGTGTAATTGAAAGCTTAGGATTGATTATCCGCATACTGAGTATGGTGAATTCAGGATTTACTCCTGACGGATGTATCAAATGTTGTGGTGAAAGTGTACAATCTCTGCAGAGTGTCAAACTATTCGAATAGCCGCGTTCGCGATTATGGACAGTTGGAGTGGCCATACTGTTCCCCCGTCAGATGTTTTATAAGAACTTGTGAAATGAATTGAGACTTTGACTTGACCACAACAGGGTTGTGATATGAGATACAAGTTCCCACTTAGGTGTTATAAAATTTCAACTAGAATTCGTTGCTTCTAAACTTAGTAGAGATAAATCTGGCTTTTGCAAAATAACCCTAGAGCCTAGTGTCCTATTACCAAAAACCCCTTTCACTTGTTAGTATTAGTTTGCGAGTACTTAAAGAGTACTCATGGCTTTGTCCTGGCTATTCCGTGGCAGGACTATGAAGAGGAGTACCTGGAGGATGGACCCCAGGAAGGTTACGACAACTAGGATCATCTCCCATCGTCAGCATTGCCTTTGACCCCGAAGATGGAGCTTCGCCTACGCCACCGTTATTATTATGTATTCCGCTGTTGAAGTTGTATTAAGAACTGGATCATGAGATCCCTATTTGTGTAAGAACTTATGTACGGTTTGTAATGGATGATGTACTATGGTATCCAATTCTGTTATGTCTCGCAAAAATGGTAATCCTGGGATTGCGATGTATGGCATAACAGGCATCTGGGATTAAAAATCCGGGTGTTGACAAGTTGGTATCAGAGCCATCCTGACCATAGGAGACCCTAGTTAGACTGGACGTTTGAATCAAAAACTTAGTTTCAAAACCAAATAAAACAAATATTTACAAAAACTTATTCTCATTCTTATCCCTTTGATTCTTTCATGAAAATTCATGTTCCTCAAAAACTCTTGCAAAATACATAAAATTTTGACACACTTGATCACTCTACTAACTTACTCATCCTATATTCTTATAGATGGACGTGAAGTACAACAAGTTTTATCAGTTGGGGAATGGAGGAGACCTTATCTTTGAGAGGGATTTGGACCAGCTTTCGGAACTTCTGGAGCGTCCGCACCCCGAGTTCTTCGGAGCTCAGCTCAATGATCAAGGAGGAGAAGATCTGCAGTGGCTAATTGTTGCAAGTCTCCGAAGAAAGATTGAACCTCCCACTGCGGAAGGAATTCAGTTTACCTTAAGAGAGAACAACTGGCTCGATGGACTTGCCAGGGCCATGCAGGAAGCTCTTTCCCGTCTGTGTGGGCAAAGTATCAACCAGATCAAGGGTACTCGCTTTGGAAGCCCCATATCACCCTGAGCTGAAGACCCAAGTGGACCAACTTAGCTTCATGATGTACGATCGTTAGCAGGAGCTGGATAACTGCCGTGACTACCCCAACCACAAGTCTACCATCATCAAGACGAAGGACCAAACCATCGCCATGCTTGCAAAGGATCGCAAGTCTCGCCGCCGTCAGCTCACAAGAAGGAGAGCATTATTGCCCTTCTTCGCCACCGTATATCGTCTTTGGAGGAGACCATCCACGAGAGAGACATGCAGTTAGAGGAAAGGGAGAATGCCGGAGAGGATCTTCGTGGAGACCCCTACTCCTACCTCAGCGATGATGATGATTTTATGGAGGATCAGGCCATGGATTTCTTCACCGATGAGGATGATTTTCGCCTTCATCGATGACGATGAGGATGATGAAGCCACAAATTCCGAGGAGTAGTAGCACTTGAGAACTAAAAGTAGTGAGTAGTATTCGGTCCCTCTGTATCATAGTTTCCAGAATGGTTCTTAAAACCATCTGTTTTTCTTTGTTGTGGTGCGTGTTGTACCGTGTGCTATGAATGAATGAAAAACAAGTTGCTAGAAAATCTGAGTCAAACTTTAAAAACTTTTCAAAGACCCTGAACCTTAGAAATTTCCCTCTTTTCTCACGATCTATCTCAATCTTCAGATGCCACGCGGAGGAAGTGGTTCATCCCCGGACCCGATGTTGCAGATTCTGCAAATGTTGACTTCTGACCGCAAAGCTGAAAGAGCGGAACGTCAAGCCAACCTAGCCACACTGCAACAGATAGCCCAACTTACCCACAACAACCAAGGCCACGGAAATCAGGACAACCATGGATCTAAGCTCAAGAATTTCCAGAATACCAACCCACCTGTTTTCACTAAGTCAGAAGAACCCCTAGACGCCGATGATTGGCTGCAAACCATGGAAAATAACCTAGAAGTCGCCGGAGTGGAAGCCAACGAGAAAGTTCTGTTTGCCACCCACTATCTAGCCGGAGATGCCAGGTGAAGGGTTTCGCAGCATAGTAAATCAAATTTTTTCTACGGATGCGAACGGGAAAGCCAAGATATAATCTAGGAGATGCAAACAACGAGAGATATTAGATGAGATCTTCATACCCTTGAAGATTCAGACATGAACGTTAAATCCGCGTGGGTGATTTAGTCATACTCGCTTCTCCTCCTCGCGATCCGCTCCGATCTAACACCGCAAGTGGCGATGCCTCCGAGATATGCACACGTGCGGCACCTCGACGTCTCCTCCTTCCTCGGTACAGCAAGTATGGTGGAGAGACGGATTGGATCTACAATGCGACGGCGCGGTGCAAGTGGTGGAGAGTTTCTGTAGCAGGGCTTCGCCTACACGCAGTCGGGAGGGAGAGAGAGGAGGGCAGCATGGCGGCTAGGCTTGAGGGGAAGGTGTGGGGGGTGGTGTGCCCCCAACCCTCTTTATATAGAGGGGTGGGCGGCAACCCTAGCCCCTCCCCCAAGCCTAGGCCGGCGGCCAAGGAGGGAAGAGTGGCGGGCAAGTTTCCCCCTCCTTCTAGAAGCTCCAATTAGGGTTTCCCCTTGTTTGGCCGGCTGGGCCCTATGGGGCCTTGTGCTCCCGGCCCAATGCGGCCAGGGCACTCCCTCATAGGCCCATGCCCCCTCCCGGCAGGTGGGGCCACGTTGGTCCCCTTCCGGAAGGTTCTAGAAGCTTCCAGTACAATACCGATTAACCCGAAACAATTCCGAACTCCAAAAAACTGCATTGCCTTATATGAATCTTATTCTCCGGACCACTCCGGAACCTCTCGTGATGTCCCGGATCCCATCCGAGACTCCAAACAAAAAGTCATAAACCAATTATCCAATCTATCCTAGCGTCAAGACACGTTAAGTGTGTGACCCTTCGGGTTCGAGAACATGCAGACATGATCTTCTATCAATAATCAATAGAGGGGTCTGGAAACCCATATTGACTCCCACACATTCATCGATGATCATATCGGATGAACCACGATGCCAGGATTCAATCAATCCCATATATATTCCCTTCGTCTCGCGATATTTTACTTGCCAGAGATTTGATCGTCGGTACCATCATACCTAGTTCAATCTCGTTCACAACAAGTACTTTACTCGTTCCGTAATCCGATATCACTTTGTGATTAACTCCTTAACCACATGCTTGCAAGCGGTGTTGATATCGATTACCGAGTGGGCCCGAAGTATATCTCTCCGACTTGGGAGGGACAAATCCCATCTCGATACATACAACCCAACAGGTACTTTCCGATCACCTGAGAGACACCTTTATGATCACCCTCTCATAGGATGACATTTGATGACCTCAAAGCTTTCTTCCGATACCAGGGAGTTGTATTATCTCATGGTCTAAGGAATACAATATTTGACATAAGAAAAGCTTCGCAAAGATGAACACGATGACACGATCTAATTGCTTCACTTAGTTTGGATCTGTCCATCATATCATTCTCCCAATGATATGATCTCATTATTAATCGACAACTCATGTCCATGGTTAGGAAACCTTAACCATCATCAATCAATGAGCTAGTCCATAGAGGCGTACTAGGGACACGGTGTTGTTCACAAACCACACAAGTATTAAAGTTTCCGCTTAATACAATTCTAGCATGGAATATAAACATTATCATGAACAAGAATTATAATAATAACATCTTTATTATTGCCTCTAGGGCATAATTCCAACAGTCTCCCACTTGCACTAGAGTCAATAATATAGTTTACATTTGGCAACAATCTCACACCCATGGCACTAAGGTGCTGATCATGTTTTGCACGTGGAAGAGGTTTAGTCAATGGATCTGGGACATTCAGATCTGTATGTACTTTGCTAATCTTCAGATCTCCATCTGCTATATAATCTTGGATTATATGAAACTTGCGGTTGATATGCTTGGTCTTTGGATGATATCTTGGTTCCTTAGCGAGTGCTATGGCGCTAGTGTTGTCACACAATATCTCCAGTGGGTCCAATGCACTTGGAACCACACCAAGCTCCGTGATGAAGTTCCTGATCCAAACTCCTTCACTTGACGCTTCTGCAACAGCCATGTATTCCGCTTGTACTGTAGATCCCATGATCACGCTTTGCTTGCAGCTTCTCCAGCTCACAGCTCCTCCATTCAAAATATAAACGTATCCTGTCTGAGATTTAGAATCATCCTTGTCGGTGTCAAAACTAGCATCGACGTAACCTTTTACGACGAGCTGTTCATCACCTCCATAGACTAAGAACATTTCTTTAGTCCTATTTAGGTACTTTAGGATGTTCTTCACGGCTGTCCAGTGTTCCACTCCTAGATCACTTTCGTATCTGCTCATCAAACTAAGAGCATTGGACACATCCAGTCTAGTACACAACATGGCATACATGATAGAACCTATGGCCGAGGCATAAGGCACTTTGCTCATAGCTTCCCTATCATTTCATCAGAATGGACACCGAGCCTTGCTCAATATCTTACCCGACAACATAGGCACTGAACCTTTCTTTGCCTTATCCATTCTGAACCTTTTCGAACTTTGTCTAGGTATGTAGTCCGCTTAAAGCTATCGTCTTTTGTCTATCTCTATAGATTTTGATGCCCAATATATAAGCAGCTTCACCTAGGTCTTTCATTGAAAAACACTTGTTCAAATAACTCTTCACATCGTTAAGCATGTTAATGTCATTTCCAATAATCAATATGTCATCCACATATAGTACCAGAAATGTCACCGAGCTCCCACTCACTTTCTCGTAGATACAAGCTTCGTAGCAATTCGGAACAAATCCAAAGCTCTTGATAACTTGATCAAAACGAAGGTTCCAACTCCGAGATGCTTGCTTCAGTCCATAAATGGAACGCTGAAGTTTGCACACTTTATCAGCATCCTTAGGATCGACAAAACCTTAGGGTTGCATCATATACAACTCTTCATCAATGTTGCCATTGAGGAACGCAGTCTTGACATCCATCTTCCATATTTCATAATCATGAAACGCAACGATTGCTAATAAAATCCGAATGGACTTAAACATCGCTACGGGAGAGAAAGTCTCATCGTAGTCAACACCTTGAACTTGTCGAAAACCTTTCACGACAAGCCGTGCTTTATAGACGGTAACATTACCATCCACGTCCGTTTTCTTCTTGAAGCTCCATTTGCACTCAACGGCCTTTCGGTCGCTAGGAGGGTCCACCAAAGTCCATACTTGGTTTTTGCTCATGGAACCCAATTCGGATTTCATGGCTTCTAGCCATTTCTCAGAGTCTGGGCTCATCATCCCTTCCTCATAGTTCGTAGGTTCACTGTCTTCTACCAACAAGACAGTCAAGACAGGGTTTCCGTACCACTCAGGAGGGGCACGCGACCTTGTCGACCTGCGGCGTTCAGTAGCAGCATTGTCCGAAGCTTCATGATCCTTGTCATTAGCTTCCTCTATTGTTGGTTGTAAGATCCCTCCTTTGTAAAGGAAAAGATCCCTGTGATTGCAATGCTAGTCCCTGGATCAATGCTAGCATCCACAGTTTAAGATGAAGTACACAGATACAAAGGTCGTTTATTACAGTTATTCCAGAGATAAAACATAGTCTTTTACAACTCATGGCCAAAGGCCTAATACAAGAGTTTATGGAATAAGTAAATAAACATAAGTCTTCATCTTCATGTGCCACAGGCAAGCATGTTGAGTGTAGACTCATGACTCCTAATCATCATCAGAGTAACCTGCAACATCATAAGTTACAGCCACAAGGGTCAATACTTTGGAATAGTATTGGCAAGTGATACCTTAGTATATATTTAAGTGGACTATAATACTATATGCATTTGGCTGGTGGAGCTTAGGCTTGCATTGCTCAAAATAGATTTTTCCTTAACTTTTGAAAACACTAAGTTTTTGCTTGAAACAAAACACCCAAGGCATCTATCAATCAAAGACTCTAGATCCACTCAGGGCATCTACCAATCAATGACTGAAGATCCTTTTACCCTTGTTCACCCACAAGTTTTATTTTTGAAATTGGAGTGATGAGATTCTTGAAGTTTCCATGTCTTGATGCTCAAATTGTCCTTACCAGGGACATGGCTAAGTACTTAGGTTTTACACTCTGCAGAGGTGGTGCACTTTACCCACAAGCCTTGGTTTCCCAAGACATGATCCTTCAGTAGCCTTTCCTTAGTCAAATGGACGCGCTCCAACCTATCAACCCATCTACCACCCACTGTCCAAAAGACTAAGTTCCAGCATCCTAAGATCATGGCAGAACCCATATTACCAAGTGGTTGCACTTGAAGCTTCTCAACAATAGACATCTCAAATCTCTTTGTTTCCTGGGTGGCCATCCACAAGTGAGATACACAAGCCAGTCCCTGGCCTTGTGAACCACTCAACATAAGCCTTTCTTTCCATTCCACCCAGGTGGTTCATTAAATTAGTTGTTTTATTTTACAAAAACATAAGTCCTTAGACTTAGAAATTTTCCATAGTGAATATATAAACCACCCTTGTTTTCTAGTAGCTAGGCTAAGCATGATAGTAATAGGAATCTTGACTTAGGTAATTTTCACTAAGGCTTCACCTAATAGGTTTTCCCAAAGTATAGCTTGTTCTTTAGCAATAACCATGCAAGTCCTATACTTAGAAAAATATTACTAATGCATAAATAAAATATAGGAATGGAATATTCATGATGATATCACTTGCCTTGGTAGTGTGGAGAGTAGCACTCGTCACAATCACAATCACTAGCAAAATCTACACACAAAGTTATAGCACACAATTACACACAAATATATACAAACAAAAATATTATGAATGCATGCATGCATGAATCTACCAGGTGATGATTTTTGAAAACTCAACCAAGCAAGTGCATGAATACAGAAACTTAGCAAGCCACTAGTTTACCAACTAAACAAAATACTAAACTAAATCTATACTCAAAAAGGCCTCAAACAAGTCTCTGCAATTTTAGCACATCTAATGGTTACTATTTGCTAAACAAAAAGGATAGGCAGAAAGGTCTTGTTTTTCTTATTCCAACGGTATAAAGTTTGCAAAATTCCAACGTGGAAATCAAAAGATATAGGCATTTGAAATCTGGATCAAAATCTGTTTTTAAATTCTATTTTCAGATCTAACCTAGCCACGCGTCATGTTCTTATTCGCCCGTACCGGTTCGCGCTGGATCGAGCTCCACAGCCGTAGGATCTAAATGAAATCTGGCGGCTCAGATCACGTACCGCTTCGGGGTTAAGTGGATCTATCCTAGCGCTACGATACAGATCTAACGGCTGCTAATTCTCTGGCCAAGAACTGGCGGCGGAGCGGCGGCTACCGGCGGCGGAATGCTCGATGACGCGTTGGCGATGCAGATGGCGAGGGAGAAGGAGGAGTAGCTCACTGGGCTCAGGAGGTCATGGCGAAGCTCGTCGTACTTGCGGTTGGTCAAGGGGCGCTCGGGCACGGCTGCGATTGCTCACCGGAGTTCGTGGCGGCGTCGGGTGCGTCGGGTGGTCGTCGTGGACGTCGCTGTGGATCACCCCAAGGCAAGGCGAGGTCACGGTTAGATTCACAGGGTCAAGGCGAAGTAGTGAGTATGAACGGGAAGGCGAGGGGCGGTCTGTACCTACCGGAAAAACTCGTCGGAGTTGATGTCGCCGTCGGTGCTCGCGGTGTCAGGTGGAACCGGCGACCTGGGGCAGTACAAGACAGACTAGTGAGGTCAGGAGATGCGCCAAGACACACTGAGTCAGATAGCAAGAACGATAGGCAGAGGGGAACACTGGGCTCACCGGAATCGATCGCCGGAGAGGCTCTGTCCGCGGCGGTGCAAAGCTGATTGAGGACAGCCTGGTGGCGGAGCGAGCGAGGTGTTTGGGGGAAAATGATCGCGAGGCAGAGGGGGTCTTATAGCCAGATGCTCGACAGGAAACGCCCGTCGATTAATGCCCAATTACTCCCGGCATCACTGCGGCAACGGTCAGCGGCGGAGATCGTGCGCGGAGACAGGGGAAGACGATGCTGACGTGGAGAAGGCCCGCCTGGCAGCGAGGAGCGCGAAGTGGAAGTGGGGCCTGGCTGTCAGCGTCTGCTTGCCTGCGCTCGCGCGTGTGAGAAGAAAAAGGAGATCCCCGGGTGGGCTTGCTGGGCTCGATCTGCTACTGGGCCAGATTCTGGCCGCGCGGCCTTTTTCCTTTGTTAAGCCTTTTTCTTTTTCTAAATTCATTTTCTGGAATGAATTTGATATGAATTCAAATCCTTTTGAATTCAAACTGCTTTGGGGATTTTTGCAGGGTTCTGTGGGTTCAAAAATGAGTCAGATGACCATGTGGTTACTAGCAAGGGCTTGGTCAAGCTTAGGTTTTTGAAATAAACAGAGACTTTGTCTCTTTGCCTCTAGTTTGAAATAGGGTTTAGAAAATATTTCTAAATTGGAAACTTGGGTTTAAATGCTACTCCTAATCTTTCCAACCATGGAGGCAAGCAAACAAGTTCATAGACAATCAAATCCCAAAGGGTGATGGCCATTTGAGATAAATTGCCCACATGAAATCATAGCTCAAACTTCTGCCTCTAAATGATTTTGAGAAAAACCCTATATGAATGAATGATGCAAGGATGATATGAATGAGTTTTGAAACATGATTTTTAGGGATGTTACAATCTAACCCCCTTAAGATGAATCTCGCCCTCGAGATTCGGATTGGCTAGCAAATAGGTGTGGGTGGTCTTTCCGAAGATCATCTTCTCTTTCCCATGTTGCTTCTTCTTCGGAATGATGATTCCATTGTACTTTGCAAAACTTGATAGTCTTTGTTCTTGTGACTCTTTCTGTGGTCTCAAGAATCTTGACAGGCTTTTCTTCATAGGTGAGATCACTTTCTAGTTGAACTTCCTCCAAAGGTATGGTATCTTTCAAAGATGTTTCTTCCATTTCTGGGTGACATTTCTTAAGTTGGCTTACATGAAAAACATTATGGACTGCTGATAGAGATGCTGGCAATTCAATTTCATATGCAACTTCTCCCTTGCGACTTAGAATGCTAAATGGTCCAACATATCTTGGTGCCAACTTTCCTTTGACTCCAAATCTTTTTACTCCATGAAGTGGTGATACTCTAAGATAAGCTTTATCCCCAACTTCGTAGGTGATTTCCCTACGCTTAACATCTGCGTAGCTTTTCTATCGAGACTGTGCTATCTTCAATCTGTCTCTAACCAATTTGACCTTTTCTTCGGCGTCTTTGATAAGATCTGGTCCAAACAAACTTCTTTCTCCCACACCATTCCATAGCAATGGGGTGGTACACTTTCTTCCGTATAGAAACTCAAATGGTGCCATCCCAATGCTAGATTGGTGACTGTTGTTGTAAGAGAACTCATGTAAGGCAGACTTTCATCCCAACTTGCTCCATAGTCTAGGGCACATGCCCTCAACATGTCTTCAAGAATTTGATTAGTCCTTTCTGTTTGTCCATCAGTTTCAGGATGAAAAGCAGTGCTGAATTCCAATCTCGTCCCTAAAGATTCATGAAGTTGTCTCCAAAAGTGAGAAGTGAACTGAGTTCCTCTATCAGACACAATACTCTTAGGTACACCGTGAAGGCATACAATTCTGCTCATGTAGATTTTGGCTAACTTGGCACTAGTATAAGTTGTCTTTACGGGTATAAAATGAGCCACTTTAGTTAGGCGATCTACTACTACCCATATGGAATCATACCCTGACCTGGTCCTTGGTAATCCGGTAATGAAATCCATACCAATATTTTCCCACTTCCACTCAGGAATAGGCATTGGTTGAAGCAAACCTGCTGGTTTCTGATGCTCCGCTTTCACTCTACTACACACATCACACAAAGCAATGTGTTCGGCGATGTCCCTTTTAAGATTGTTCCACCAAAATCTTTCTTTCATATCCATGTACATTTTGGTGTTTCCCGGGTGAATAGAATATGGAGAGTTATGGGCTTCTTGTAAGATCAGTTTCCGCATTTCCGGATCTTGTGGGACACAAATACGTTTCCCGTGCCATAAAGTACCTTGTTCATCCATATGGAAACTTTTAGCCTTCCCTTGGCTAATCTTTTCCTTAATCTCTTCGATTTCTTTATCCGTCTTTTGGGCTTCTTTAATCTTATCCAACAGAGTGGGTTGAACATCCAAAGTCATGAGATGTCCTTCTGGCACAATCTCCAACCTGAGTTCTTTGAATTGCTTACACAAGTCATCTGGCAATTCTCCTTTGGTAAGGCCATTTACAAACGCTTTACGACTTAGAGCATCTGCTACTACATTTGCTTTACTGGGGTGGTATTGCAAACTCAAGTCGTAATCCTTGATAAGTTCTAGCCATCTTCTTTGTCTCATATTGATTTCCTTCTGGGTAAAGATATACTTCAAGCTCTTATGATCGGTGAATACTTCACAACGTTTTCCCAAAAGGTAATGTCTCCATGTTTTGAGTGCATGGACAACAGCGGCTAACTCTAAATCATGAGTAGGATAATTTACTTCATGAGTTTTGAGTTGTCTTGAGGCATAAGCCACAACTTTTCCGCCTTGCATAAGTACGGCACCTAATCCTTGATGAGAAGCATCACAATATACCTGGAAATCCTTTTCCAAATCTGGTAGGCACAGTACTGGTGCTGACACAAGTCTCATCTTTAATTCTTGAAAGCTGAGTTCACATCCTTCAGTCCAAGCAAATTTCTTATCTTTCTTTAACAATTCTGTCATTGGTTTAGCAACCTTTGAAAAATTTTCAATGAACCTTCTATAGTAACCTGCTAAACCAAGAAAACTACGAACCTCTTTTACATTCTTAGGAGATTCCCATTCTGTCACAGCTGAAACTTTAGCAGGGTCAACTGCTACACCATCCTTTGTCATAACGTGACCAAGAAATCCAACTTCCTCTAACCAAAACTCACACTTGCTGAATTTGGCATAAAGCTTATGTTCCCTTAGTTTCTCAAGTATCAAGCGTAGATGTCTTTCATGCTCTTCCTTGCTCTTGGAGTAGACCAAGATGTCATCGATGAAAACGACAACAAACTTGTCGAGAAATTCCATGAACACTTTGTTCATCATATTCATGAAGTAGGCTGGAGCGTTGGTTAATCCAAAAGGCATCACCGTGTACTCATACAATCCATACCTTGTAGTGAAGGCTGTTTTAGGTATGTCTTGCTCTCTTATCTTGAGTTGAAAATAGCCTGACCGAAGATCAATCTTCGAGAACACACATGCTCCTTCTAGCTGATCAAACAAGTCATTTATTCTTGGAAAAGGATATTTGTTCTTGATGGTTACCTCGTTGAGAGAACGGTAATCTATGCATAATCTTTGAGTTCTGTGTCTCTTTTCTACGAACAAAACTGGAGCTCCCCAAGATGAAGAACTTGGCTGAATGAATCCTTTCTGCAATTGTTCTCCAAGTTGTTTCTTGAGTTCCTTAAGTTCGTCAACTGACATTTTATAAGGCCTCTTTGCTCTTGGTCCAGAACCTGGTACCAAATCTATTATAAACTCCACATCTCTATCTGGTGGCATTCCTGGTAACTCTTCCGGGAACACATCCGGATACTCACACACAATTGGCACCGTGTCCATGCTAACCCCCTTAAGAGAATTCAGCTTGCTCCCTTTAGATCTAAAGTTGGACTTGAATATTATCCTCTTACCTTCAGGGGTTGTGAGTGAAATTGTACGATTTGCACAATCTAGTACTCCCTCATACTTAGCCATCCAATCCATTCCCAAAATTACATCCAATCCTTGGGAATTTAGGATTATTGGGTTTACTGGAAACTGATGTTTTCCGATCTCTATGACTAGATCCCGGCATCCAAGACTCACTATCATATCTTCTCCCGGAGAGCTAACTTTTATCGGACACCCAATGTTTTCAGATGCAAACCCGTTTCTATCAACAAATGCTTTTGATATGAATGAATGAGATGCACCAGTATCAAAGAGTACAAATGCTGAGATGGAATTGAGTCTGAACTTACCGGCAACAGCATCAGGCTCTTCATAGACCTCCTCCACATTGATGTGGTTAACTTGTCCTTTCTGAAAAGGATTTGGCTTGTTAGGTCCTTCAACTTTCTTTTCAGGGCACTTATTAGCATAATGCCCCAGCTTCTTGCATTTGTAGCATTCGACCTGGCTGCTGTCCGTCTTAGGCTGACTTCCACTTCCACTTCCACTATGGTGGCTCTTATGTCCACTCTTGTGGTTCTTGTACTTATCATTGTCATGACTGCGATGGTGCTTGCTGTCATGACGGTTGTGGTTGTGGTGTTTGTTAAACTTCTCATGCTTGTGGGATCCTGAGCTGACACTATCATCATAGTGAGATCGTTTATGAGACGATCCCGAGCTGTGCTTGTCAGAGTGTTTCCTCTTCCTACTCTTGACTTGCTTCATTTTATTCTCCACAATAACAGCCTTGTCACACAGTGACTGATAAGTGGGAACATATGCCACAGACAACTGCAGATTTAGCTCATCATTCAAGCCTTCTAGAAACTTTTCCTTCCTTTTGGCATCAGTGTCAACCTCATCCGGTGCATAGCGCGCCAGATTGTTGAACTCTTCAATATATTCAGCCACGCTGTGGTGGCGCCGCTTGAGTTGTGAAATTCCTTCTTTTCAGGCTCATCATACCGTGAGATATGAGTGGTCGAAAACCATCTTCAAATATAGCCCAAGTCACCTCATCAATAGGTGTGGTAACTGAAATTGTCACACCATGCTGCGGCTGGTCCTTCCAACAGATGTGCTGCGAACCTGACCTTTTCAGCATCTGTGCATCCTACGGTCACTAAGTCTTTGTTCACAGAACGTAGCCAATCATTGGCCACCATGGGATCAGTCGTTCCTGAAAACTTAGCTGGCCTCAGACGCAGAAATCTGGTGAGCATATCAAAACCTGGAGGGTTGTTGTTGTTGTTGGGGTTGTTGTTGTTGTTGTTGGGGTTGTTGTTGTTCTGGTTCTGGATGAACGTCGTCATCATTTGCATGAGCTGTGTTTGCGCATTCATCATTTGTTGCATTTCCGGGGTAATGTTGGGGTTGGGGTTGGTGTTTGCGCGACGGGGAGGCATCTGTGGTTTATTCATATAGAGATAAGAATGAGATACCCTTACATGATTTATGCACAATACATCACACAAGCAAACACAAAGATAAAAGCTCAACAACAAGATAACAAAAAGTCTCAAAGTACAAACACACAAGTGGCAAGCCATCCACATATCGGATGGTCCAAACATTAAGTTCTCAAATAACAAGTGCGATAAATAAAGATAACTGAGTAGTCAAATCTACTCGTCGGCATCAATCTCCTCCTCGACAAAGGTAAGACCTGCGTTCTCCATTGCGGTCTTGTTCTCCTCGATGGTAGTGGTCAAAGAGTCGATCTTGGCCTTGAGAGCCCTCTTCTGGGAACGAAGCCTCTCAATCACTATCTGCTGCTGCTCTAACTCGAAGTCCTTGGACTGCAGTTCCTCGGTCATATCACGAATCCTCTTGTTCCTATCCTGGACACGCTTCTCTTGACTCTTGAACTTACGGTCTTGGGTCTCGAACTTTGCCTCCATCTCCTTGACTATCTCGTCCTGCTGCGCGAAGAGCTTGTCCTTCTCGCGAAGCTGCACCTGGATCTCGTCATTACTAAGCATGACGTTGGTCCTATCGGTATCCACGTGCCTAATAAGAGTCTCTAAGTCCTGGAGGTACAGGCGTATCGGCTCTGCTGTGACCCTCGAGTCGTCCTCAAAGTCGATGGACTCTCCGTCATCATCACGCCTTCCGAAGGCGTGGAAGTGAGTACCTCTAACCTGTCGGGAGTGACGGCCTAACAGACGTCCTATCAGATCCTGCATGACAACCTCCATGCCTCTCTCCCTGTCATCGTTCATAAGCTTGAAGACGATGGCCTCCGTAGTAGGCTCAGTCAGGCGTCCTGGCTGGTTCACCTTGAAGCCCCAAAGGTCCTTCCTCTCAAACTTGGTGAGTGGGTGCACCGTAATGATAGGAAGAGGGAGATCGAGTAAAGTAGTAAGCTCTACGATACGAGGACCAAAACGGGTAGCCTGGAACTCCTCAACAGTGCTGATGGCAATAGGCATCTATTTATAAGATTGAAAAAGTTAGAACAACACAATTTAAAATAAACAAGACAAACATTCAAACACATTCTTGGGACTCACAAAAATCATACAAGTCATGCATACAAGAATCCATTACATCAACCAAGGCTCAAACTTTTAGGGTATCATTTTGGAAAATAAGGTGATAGGTGGTGGTCCAACTAACGAAGTGCGCTTACAATCCTATCTCATTGGATCTGGTGGCTAACACAATGTTCCTAGTGGCAATCACCCTATCTTGTTCACATGCTTCTATCACTAAGTCTATAATATCTCCTCTTAAGTTTTGGTTGGTGACTTCCAACTCTTGGATATGTTCCTTCTCTTTCTCTAAGTCTTTTTGGAGGTTGAGCATCTTGCACTTGACTCTAGCACTTAGCTCTTTGATGGTCTTCCAAGCTGCTTCTTTTGCTGACTCAAAGAATGTGGTGTGCATAAAAGTGTTGGTGTACATGCAGAAGCCTTTTTCTTTGTGGTTGTCTTCCTTATTCTTGTACAAGTGAAGTTGAACCCACCAATACTCCACTCCATCCTCCATCACTGGAAAGCCCTTATACACTGCTGCACCATGTACTCCCATGGTCTCCATGAGGTCCTTGAGAATCTTGGGAAACTCAGTCTCACACTCCAAGGTCATGGTCATGAGTGGTCCTTTCTTCACGGCTTCGTTGACGGAGTTCATCTACAAATAGAGATGAGAAGAAGAAGATTAGAAAAGTTTACGAGAAGAATAGACAAGTGTAGAAGAAGTAAAAATTTTCCTTAGTGGTTTCCAATCCTAGGGTCATAATCCTACAGGCAACAACCTGGCTCTGATACCATCTGTAAGATCCCTCCTTTGTAAAGGAAAAGATCCCTGTGATTGCAATGCTAGTCCCTGGATCAATGCTAGCATCCACAGTTTAAGATGAAGTACACAGATACAAAGGTCGTTTATTACAGTTATTCCAGAGATAAAACATAGTCTTTTACAACTCATGGCCAAAGGCCTAATACAAGAGTTTATGGAATAAGTAAATAAACATAAGTCTTCATCTTCATGTGCCACAGGCAAGCATGTTGAGTGTAGACTCATGACTCCTAATCATCATCAGAGTAACCTGCAACATCATAAGTTACAGCCACAAGGGTCAATACTTTGGAATAGTATTGGCAAGTGATACCTTAGTATATATTTAAGTGGACTATAATACTATATGCATTTGGCTGGTGGAGCTTAGGCTTGCATTGCTCAAAATAGATTTTTCCTTAACTTTTGAAAACACTAAGTTTTTGCTTGAAACAAAACATCCAAGGCATCTATCAATCAAAGACTCTAGATCCACTCAGGGCATCTACCAATCAATGACTGAAGATCCTTTTACCCTTGTTCACCCACAAGTTTTATTTTTGAAATTGGAGTGATGAGATTCTTGAAGTTTCCATGTCTTGATGCTCAAATTGTCCTTACCAGGGACATGGCTAAGTACTTAGGTTTTACACTCTGCAGAGGTGGTGCACTTTACCCACAAGCCTTGGTTTCCCAAGACATGATCCTTCGGTAGCCTTTCCTTAGTCAAATGGACGCGCTCCAACCTATCAACCCATCTACCACCCACTGTCCAAAAGACTAAGTTCCAGCATCCTAAGATCATGGCAGAGCCCATATTACCAAGTGGTTGCACTTGAAGCTTCTCAACAATAGACATCTCAAATCTCTTTGTTTCCTGGGTGGCCATCCACAAGTGAGATACACAAGCCAGTCCCTGGCCTTGTGAACCACTCAACATAAGCCTTTCTTTCCATTCCACCCAGGTGGTTCATTAAATTAGCTGTTTTATTTTACAAAAACATAAGTCCTTAGACTTAGAAATTTTCCATAGTGAATATATAAACCACCCTTGTTTTCTAGTAGCTAGGCTAAGCATGATAGTAATAGGAATCTTGACTTAGGTAATTTTCACTAAGGCTTCACCTAATAGGTTTTCCCAAAGTATAGCTTGTTCTTTAGCAATAACCATGCAAGTCCTATACTTAGAAAAATATTACTAATGCATAAATAAAATATAGGAATGGAATATTCATGATGATATCACTTGCCTTGGTAGTGTGGAGAGTAGCACTCGTCACAATCACAATCACTAGCAAAATCTACACACAAAGTTATAGCACACAATTACACACAAATATATACAAACAAAAATATTATGAATGCATGCATGCATGAATCTACCAGGTGATGATTTTTGAAAACTCAACCAAGCAAGTGCATGAATACAGAAACTTAGCAAGCCACTAGTTTACCAACTAAACAAAATACTAAACTAAATCTATACTCAAAAAGGCCTCAAACAAGTCTCTGCAATTTTAGCACATCTAATGGTTACTATTTGCTAAACAAAAAGGATAGGAAGAAAGGTCTTGTTTTTCTGATTCCAACGGTATAAAGTTTGCAAAATTCCAACGTGGAAATCAAAAGATATAGGCATTTGAAATCTGGATCAAAATCTGTTTTTAAATTCTATTTTCAGATCTAACCTAGCCACGCGTCATGTTCTTATTCGCCCGTACCGGTTCGCGCTGGATCGAGCTCCACAGCCGTAGGATCTAAATGAAATCTGGCGGCTCAGATCGCGTACCGCTTCGGGGTTAAGTGGATCTATCCTAGCGCTACGATACAGATCTAACGGCTGCTAATTCTCTGGCCAAGAACTGGCGGCGGAGCGGCGGCTACCGGCGGCGGAACTGTCGGTCAATGACGTTGCCGATGATGCAGATGGCGAGGGAGAAGAAGGAGTAGCTCACCGGGCTCAGGAGGTCACGGCGAAGCTCGTCGTACTTGCGGTTGGTCAAGGGGCGCTCGGGCACGGCTGCGATTGCTCACCGGAGTTCGTGGCGGCATCGGGTGCGTCGGGTGGTCGTCGTGGACGTCGCTGTGGATCACCCCAAGGCAAGGCGAGGTCACGGTTAGATTCACAGGGTCAAGGCGAAGTAGTGAGTATGAACGGGAAGGCGAGGGGCGGTCTGTACCTACCGGAAAAACTCGTCGGAGTTGATGTCGCCGTCGGTGCTCGCGGTGTCGTGGAACCGCGACTGGGCAGTACAAGACAGACTAGTGAGGTCAGGAGATGCGCCAAGACACACTGAGTCAGATAGCAAGAACGATAGGCAGAGGGGAACACTGGGCTCACCGGAATCGATCGCCGGAGAGGCTCTGTCCGCGGCGGTGCAAAGCTGATTGAGGACAGCCTGGTGGCGGAGCGAGCGAGGTGTTTGGGGGAAAATGATCGCGAGGCAGAGGGGGTCTTATAGCCAGATGCTCGACAAGAAACGCCCGTCGATTAATGCCCAATTACTCCCGGCATCACTGCGGCAACGGTCAGCGGCGGAGATCGTGCGTGGAGACAGGAGAAGACGATGCTGACGTGGAGAAGGCCCGCCTGTCAGCGAGGAGCGCGGAGTGGAAGTGGGCTGGTCGTCGTCTGTTTACTGCTTCAAGGCGTGTGAGAAGAAAAAGGAGATCCCCGGGTGGGCTTGCTGGGCTCGATCTGCTGCTGGGCCAGATTCTGGCCGCGCGGCCTTTTTCCTTTGTTAAGCCTTTTTCTTTTTCTAAATTCATTTTCTGGAATGAATTTGATATGAATTCAAATCCTTTTGAATTCAAACTGCTTTGGGGATTTTTGCAGGGTTCTGTGGGTTCAAAAATGAGTCAGATGACCATGTGGTTACTAGCAAGGGCTTGGTCAAGCTTAGGTTTTTGAAATAAACAGAGACTTTGTCTCTTTGCCTCTAGTTTGAAATAGGGTTTAGAAAGTATTTCTAAATTGGAAACTTGGGTTTAAATGCTACTCCTAATCTTTCCAACCATGGAGGCAAGCAAACAAGTTCATAGACAATCAAATCCCAAAGGGTGATGGCCATTTGAGATAAATTGCCCACATGAAATCATAGCTCAAACTTCTGCCTCTAAATGATTTTGAGAAAAACCCTATATGAATGAATGATGCAAGGATGATATGAATGAGTTTTGAAACATGATTTTTAGGGATGTTACATTGGTGCAGGCGGCACTAGAACAATTTCAGGTGCTGTGCTACTCTCTAATTCAAGAGAAGGTTCAACAACCTCGTCCAGCTCTACTTTCCTCCCACTCACTTCTTTCGAGAGAAACTCCTTCTCAAGAAAGGAACCGTTCTTTGCGACAAACACTTTGCCTTCGGTTCGGTGATAGAAGGTATACCCAATAGTTTCCTTAGGGTATCCTATGAAGACGCATTTCTCCGCTTTGGGTTTGAGCTTGTCCGGCATCAACTTCTTGACGTAGGCTTCGCATCCCCAAACTTTAAGAAATGACAACTTAGGTTTAGCACCAAACCACAGTTCATACAGTGTCGTCTCAACGGATTTAGATGGTGCCCTATTTAAAGTGAATGCAGCGGTTTCTAATGCGTAACCCCAAAATGATAACGGCAAATCAGTAAGAGACATCATTGATCAGACCATATCTAATAGGGTTCGATTCCGGCGTTCAGACACACCATTGCGCTGTGGTGTTCCGGGTGGCGTGAGTTGCGAAACGATTCCGCTTGCTTTAAGATGCGTGAGAAAATCATAACTCAAATATTCACCTCCACGATCGGATCGTAGAAACTTAATCTTTCTGTTACGATGGTTCTCCACTTCATTCTGAAATTCTTTGAACTTTTCAAATGTTTCAGATTTGTGTTTCATTAAATAGATATACCCATATCTACTTAAGTCATCGGTAAAAGTGAGAAAATAGCGATATCCACCGCGCGTTGAAACACTCATCAGTCCGCATACATCGGTATGTATGATTTCCAACAAGTCCGTTGCTCGCTCCATCATTCCGGAGAACGGTGTTTTGATCATCTTGCCCATGAGGCATGGTTCGCATGTGTCAAATGATTCAAAATCAAGAGACTCCAAAATTCCATCAGAATGGAGTTTCTTCATGCGCTTTACACCAATATGACCTGAGACGATGCCACAAATAAGTAGTATTATCACTATCTACTTTGCATCTCTTAGCCTCAATGTTATGGATGTGTGTTTCATCCCTTTCGAGATTTAGAAGAAATAAACCATTCACAACAGGTGCATGACCATAAAAGATGTTACTCATATAAATACAACAACCACTATTCTCCGATTTAAATGAATAACCGTCTTGCAATAAACACGATCCAGAAATGATGTTCATGCTCAACGCAGGCACATAATAACATTTATTGAGGTTTAAAACTAATCCCGAAGGTAAAACTAAGGAGAGCGTGCCGACGGCCATCACATCAACTCTTGATCCGTTGCCAACGCGCATCGTCACCTCATCCTCGCAGTCAGCCGCGTCTATTTCGTAGCTCTGCTTTGAGTTACAAATATTAGCAACCGAACGAGATCAAATACCGGGCACTACAACGAGGGCTAGTAAGGAAAACATCAATAACATGTACATCAAATATACCTTTGATGGTGCCAGCCTTCTTGTCCGCTAAGTACTTGGACATTTGCTTCTAGTGACCCTTGTCCTTGCAATAGAAGCACTCAGTGTCCGGCTTAGGACCAGACTTGAGCTTCTTCTCAGCAGGGGCAACGCGCTTGCCGCCGCCTTTCTTGAAGGGCTTCTTTGTACCCTTACCTTTCTTGAAGGTGGGGGGCTTGTTGACCATCAACACATGATTATCCTTTTTGATGTCCACCTCCGCAGCCTTCAGCTTTGTGAAGAGCTCGGTGATCGTATCAGTGGAACCAATCTGATTGTGAGTCACTAAAAAACTTTTGTAGCTGGGAGGGAGTGATTGCAGAACCCTGTCAATCTTGAGCTCCTATGGAATCTTGCAGTCCAATTGCTCAAGGCGTTGAGTGTAGCCCGACATCTTTATGGCGTGCTCACTAATGGAAATCCCTTCCTCCATCTTGTAGTTAAAGAATTTCTCAGAGATCTCATATCTCTCTGAACGGGCCTGAGTCTGAAACATGGTTTTCAGCTCCTCAAGAATCTCAAAGGGCCCAGGATAGTCTTCAAAACAATTTTGAAGGTCCGATTCCATAGCAAACAACATGGTGCTCTTAATCACACCATAATCATCTTTGCACGACTAATAGACAACTTTCTCATCAGCCGGCGCATCTACAGCAGGGGCGTCACCTAACGCATTCTCAAGTACATAGTCCTTTTGACCGCCAGAGATAATGATTCTCAGATTGCGGAACCAATTGGTGAAGTTAGACCCATTGTTTCTAAGCTTTTCCTTCTCAGCAAAAACGTTGAAGTTGAAGTTGGACTTAGCCATTTGATCTACAATATTTGCAAGTACAAATTAGACTATGTTCATGATAACTAGTTCAACTTTTAATCAAATTACTAGATGAACTCCCACTAAATTCAACATCCCTCAAGTTGTTTAGTGAACATGATCCAAATTCACCACACCTAATCCGATCTTCACGAGAAGAGATGTGGTTTCAATGGTGGACAACGAGGTGTCGATCATATCATGCATATGACTCATGTTTAACCTTTCGGTTCATGTGTTCCGAGGCCATGTCTATACATGCTAGGCTCGTCAAGTCAAACCCAAGTATTTCCGCGTGTGCAAAACTGGCTTGCACCCGTTGTATGTGAACGTAGAGTCTATAGCACCCGATCATCACGTGATGCTTGGACACGACGAACTTTCGCAACGGTGCATACATGGGGAGAACACAGTTTTATCTTGATCTTTAAGCGAGGAATCATCTTATAATGCTACCGTCGCGATCTAAGCATAATAAGATACATAAAAGGATAAACATCACATGCATATAACTTTATGTGACATGGTATAGCCAATCTTCGTGCAATGATCTCCATCTTGTGCGTGCCGACATGATCTCCATCACTCCACCATGATTGCCTCCACCACGAATAGCAACTACAACTATTGCTAACTACTTAGTGATAAAGTGAAACTATTACATGGCGTATAAGAAGTTGAAACACATGTCATACACAATTATAAAGACAACCATATGGCTCCTGCCGGTTGTGTACTCATCGACATGCAAGTCGTGAAACATTACAAAACATGATCATCGCATACAATATACACATCACATCTTGGGCCATACCATATCACAGAAAACACTCCCTGCAAAAACAAGTTAGACGCCTCTACTTTGTTGTTGCATGTTTTACGTGGCTTATGGGAGTAGCAAGCTAAGAACGATTCTTACCTACGGAAAGCCACAACGGTGATATTATGGTTGCAAAACTCTGGTGTAAATCCCATGACAACTATAGTGAGAGAAACTGGCATCCACCAGCCGCATGTGTGGAACAAGCCACACGTCAAGTGTGGAGCCGGTCTCGCGAACGACGTCGCGTAAGGTTGGCCTGGACCGCTTCAATCTTACTATCCCGCATCATAAGAAGAACACAAACAAGAGGCTTGCAACAGAAAACATCAACGCCCGCAACAACCATGTTGCGTTCTACTCGTGAAACACATCTACGCATAGATCTAGCTCTGATACCACTGAAGGGTTTCGCAGCATAGTAAATCAAAAAATTTCTACGGATGCGAACGGGAAAGCCAAGATCTAATCTAGGATATGCAAACAACGAGAGAGATTAGATGAGATCTTCATACCCTTGAAGATTCGCACAGCGGGACGTTCGTCGGAACGTGGGTGATGTAGTCGTACTCGCTTCTCCTCCTCGCGATCCGCTCCGATCTAACACTGCAAGTGGCGATGCCTCCGAGAGATGCACACGTGCGGCACCTCGACGTCTCCTCCTTCCTCAGTCCAGCAAGTATGGTGGAAAGACGGATTGGATCTACAACGCGACGGCGCGGTGCAAGTGGTGGAGAGTTTCTGCAGCAGGGCTTCGCCTACACGCAGTCGGGAGGGAGAGAGAGAGGAGGGCAGCAAGGCGGCTAGGCTTGAGGGGAAGGTGTGGGGGGTGGTGCGCCCCCAACCCTCTATATATAGAGGGGTGGGCGGCAACCCTAGCCCCTCCCCCAAGCCTAGGCCGGCGGCCAAGGAGGGAAGAGTGGGGGGCAAGTTTCCCCCCTCCTTCTAGAAGCTCCAATTAGGGTTTCCCCTTGTTTGGCCGGATGGGCCCTATGGGGCCTTGTGCCCCTGGCCCAATGCGGCCAGGGCACTCCATCATAGGCCCATGCCCCCTCCCGGCAGGTGGGGCCACGTTGGTACCCTTCCGGAAGGTTCTAGAAGCTTCCGGTACAATACCGATTAACCCGAAACAATTCCGAACTCCAAAAACTGCATTGCCTTATATGAATGTTCTTCTCCGGACCACTCTACAACCTCTTGTGATGTCTTGGATCCCATCCGAGACTCCGAACAAAAACTCATAAACCAATTATCCAATCTATCCTAGCGTCGAGACACGTTAAGTGTGTGACCCTTCGGGTTCGAGAACATGCAGACATGATCTTCTATCAATAATCAATAGCGGGGTCTGGAAACCCATATTGACTCCCACACATTCATCTATGATCATATCAGATGAACCACGATGCCAGGATTCAATCAATCCCATATATATATTCCCTTCGTCTCGCGATATTTTACTTGCCCGAGATTTGATCGTCGGTACCATCATACCTAGTTCAATCTCGTTCACAACAAGTACTTTACTCGTTCTGTAATCCGATATCACTTTGTTATTAACTCCTTAACCACATGCTTGCAAGCGGTGTTGATATTGATTACCGAGTGGGCCCGAAGTATATCTCTCCGACTTGGGAGGGACAAATCCCATCTCGATACATACAACCCAACAGGTACTTTCCGATCACCTGAGAGACACCTTTATGATCACCCTCTCATAGGATGACGTTTGATGACCTCAAAGCTTTCTTCTGATACTAGGGAGTTGTATTATCTCATGGTCTAAGGAATACAATATTTGACATAAGAAAAGCTTCGCAAAGATGAACACGATGACACGATCTAATTGCTTCGCTTAGTTTGGGTCTGTCCATCATATCATTCTCCCAATGATATTATCTCATTATTAATCGACAACTCATGTCCATGGTTAGGAAACCTTAACCATCATCAATCAATGAGCTAGTCCATAGAGGCGTACTAGGGACACGGTGTTGTTCACAAACCACACGAGTATTAAAGTTTCCGCTTAATACAATTCTAGCATGGAATATAAACATTATCATGAACAAGAATTATAATAATAACATCTTTATTATTGCCTCTAGGGCATAATTCCAACACCAGGGCATGGTGGAACAGTGTTCGCGCAATGACCGGAGGCCAGATGATGACCTGGGAGGAATCCAAGGTCAAGTTTAGCAGAACCCATGTGCCACCGGGTTTGATCAAGAGAATGAGAGACGAGTTCAGAGAACTGAAGCAAGGACGGATGACTGTAGTGGAATACCATGACAAATTCTTGTCATTAGCTAGGTATGCCCCGGATGAGATCGACATCGAAGCCAAGAAGAAAGAAAGATTCCTGAATGGTCTACATGATGAGATGCAGACGGTATTAGTCAATATCCCCTTTGCTGATACTGAAGCCCTTGTCGACTCGGCCATCCAAATGGAAGGAAAGATCAACCAAGCCAATGAGAACCTCAAGCATCGCATGATGCATCAACCAGGAACCCATCAGACCCCAAAGTATCGCCCTAACCCATCTCCCGGATTTGCCCCAAGAACCAACAGACCCCCGATGAACCGTCCGACCTATCCCAACCGTGGAAACCCTAGGCCCGGAGGAAATCACGACAATCCCGGCAACTCTATCCATTTCAACCATGCCCCACCCAAGTTCAACAACAACAATGCTACCTCTAATAGCAACACTGCCCCGAGAACTGGAAGCAATGCTGCGCCTGTATGTGGCGCCCCGCAAAAACCACTACTAGAAAATCGCGTTGTTTTTGTGCATTGCATCATCATGACTGCATGCTCATGTCATCATGCCACATTGCATTTGAGCATCGTCATCATCATGCATTTGTTTGTCTGAAACTATTTTTCGAAAAACATATTTTTGTTTTCTAAATACCCCGCCGTTATTTCAAATCCAAAACCCGGGTCTCCGGATTATTTTGTTTCGTCTACCAACGGTTTTCAAAAGCCCCGTTTTAAATAATAAAATATTTAGTTTATTTTTAGGGGGCAGCCGTACTGGGCCGATCCGACCCAGTCGGCCACCCCAGTACGAAAACCAGACTACCTAAAATCTTCTTCTACCCCAATACTATCTACCCACCCTGCCTCCACCTCATCCCACCCAATCGGTGCCCGCCACCTCACCATTTTCCTCCACTCCATCCACTCAGCTCTTGCCACCTAACCACCCCTGGCCCACTCCCCTTTTTCTGCGCCCCGCGCCTCCACCAGCCGCCTATCTTTTCCCGCTCGCTCTGCCTCGATCCCGCCCCAACTCCTCCACCTGGCTCCAATCCCGTCGCCACCTGCACGTCTCCCCTCACAGCCGGGCCCACCTCCTGCCCTTTTTCCCGCCCACCAAGTCGCCACCTCACCCCACGCCTGGACCAACCGACCACCCCGGTCCCACCTCCCCATCTCCCTCCCTCTCTCCACCTGCCGCAACACACTCAACGCACGCCTCCCGCGGCACCTGCCCACGTCCCCACCCAGCGCCAGGACCCACACACGCCGACGCCCACTATCCCGCAATCCCCGCGTCCCCCACCGGCAACCTCCTCCCGCTCGCCCCTCCCCATCTTCTTCCTCGCCCCGGCCGAGGCCACCTCCTTCTCGCTCGCCGTCGCCGCTAGCATCTCCCCGCCCCGCGCCTCGTCCTCCTCCCGCCGCCGGCCTTCCTCGGCCCGGCCCGCCTCGCCATCGCGACCCCGAGCTCCGTGGCGGCCCCCTCCTCCGCCCGTCGACCCCGCGCCCTCTGCCCCGCTGCAGCCCGGCCTGCGTCGACCTCGTCTGTCTCCGGGTGCCGCGCCCCCGCCTCTCCCTACCTCTCTGCCTCCTCTTTGGTCGGCCACGGCTCGGCCTCGACCTCGCCGTGCGCCGCCTCGCTCGCCCCGCCTCCGACCGCCCTCCGCCTCGAACCTCGCCGTCCCTGCAAGCATCGGCCGCCGCCGCTCGGCTCGCCCTCCCGTGTCGCGTCGTGGCCCACCTCCACCCTTCTCAGCGCCGCTCGCCCGCCGGCCTCTTCCTCTGCACCGCCGCCTCTGCGTCGGCTCGGTCCCGGCCACTCCGCTGTCTCCTCGCGCCTCGCGCTGGCCGCCCTAGCCTCGTCGCTGCAGCCCCTTCTCCTCTGCCTCCGGAGCGCCGCCCTCGCCGTCTCCTCTCCTCACCCGCCCCCGCCGCCCGCCCTTGCCGCCCTCTCGGCTTCTCCCCCCCGGCTGCGAGGCTGAGGCCCACAGATCCGCCTTGCCGCCTGCGCCCTCCCTCCTCCCACCCGATTAGCCCAGCGACCCGCGCTCGGCCTCATCAACGCCTCAAGTTTTCTGGCGCTGCCCTCCGCCCGTGAGGCCCGCCCTCGCCGCGTTCGCCTTCTGCCGGCCTCTGCTCCACCTCGTCGACGTCACCTCGCCTGCCTTCGCCGCTGCGTGGACCCTGCCATGACCTCGATCCCTGCCGCGTGCATCCCGACGTGCTATTGGTACTACAACGGGCCGTGAAGACGTGTGTGACCAAGTCAAGAATGACTATGTGCACTGAAGTGAAGAGGTTGCTGCGTGTGTATTCTACTCGAGGTCTTCATCCATTGGTGTTTGGTTTCGTCAAGATTGTCGAGAGGGAACTGTTGGACTCGGTCGCGAGGATCCGAAGCTCCGAACCAAGATCTCCTTCACGGACCGAAGACCGATCCCGAAGACCTTCCCGAAGCCCGATCCCCAAGCTCCGAAGACCAATCCCTGTCGAACCCCGAGAACCCTGAACCAAGATCGTCGAGCCCTCCTTATGTGTGACCCTTTCCTCGAAGCCCTATTTTTATAAATGAACATACACTTGTTGCATATTAAATTGTCATGCTGGCATACATATTGTGGGTGTTTGGGGGTGTTTTGACGATTCACCTAAATTAAATATGGGGCCATATGCGGGCAAATCTAGCCTAATATTGGTCCCATTTAAATTTGTGCATCGAACCGGTGATATAATTTTGCCATGTTAAGACAACATTTAAATTGCGGGGTATCTAAACAACCTGAACCTTCTAAATAAATATCGGGACCCCGGTTCCGCTTAATATTGCCTAGTTGCATCGCATCTTGCCATGTCATACATCATGCATGCATCATGCCCGATCTTTGCCGTAGTATTAAATAGTGCATCCGGTGTTTATTCTAGTGTTTTGCTTCTTCGCGGATAAGGCCGTTGAGTTGAAGTGAGCTTCGCCCCGATCTTCGGATGAACCTTCGGCAATGTTTTTAGGCGAGCATCTCCCCCTTTCTACCTATCTTACTTTTATAGTATTTATTCCCTCCTTTTGATCTATTGCTATCTGTGTTGCGATGCTCTAGTTTTCGTGCCCGTGATATCCCTTGCAGCCTTATATTGCCTTGGACACATCCTATTACCTGTTGTTTGGAAGGTAGTTGGACTTGCGCGTCGTAGTCGCTTGCTCAAGTGCTGTTGCGTGTCGTCAAGTACCACAGTTGTTGGAGTTTTGCCGCATGCTTTATGTTGGAGATGATCAAGACTTTAATTATTGTTTAATAACTAAAATTGAAAGTAGGTAAATGCAGAGGCATAGGTGGGCAATAGATTTTATCTGGTTGTTAACCGTCCACTTGTGTCCCATAGGACCCCGAGTTCTTGACACTGTTAGAGATCGGCGCCTAACCACGTGGGGTGTGGCACCCCATCGATTAGTACCTGATTTCAAAGCATCTTGTCTTGGGGCCACAAAGTAGTTTGGGGCTTTATTACTATTCTGTACTTATGCCATGCTTTCTTGCTTAATTTAAATTGTCGGTCACTGCTGTCTGTTTAGGTAAGCGGAGTGTTTCACCATGTCGACAAGCCAGTCACATTTCGGGTTCCATCATTTACAGCAGCGCAAACCACAGGTCCGTTCGAGTCGGCCAACCGTTGCGGGTAGCTTAGTGGGGTGGCCCCATGTACTTGCTTTGGTGGAAGCGTCATGACTTAGGCCCCGCCGACATACCGATGGGTGTATGTTAACCGATCCGCAAAAGGGTCGAAGTGCGTGTGGATACTTTGGTGCACCCCTGCAGGGTTAAATCTTTTCGAAAAGCCGTGTCCGCGGTTATGGACAACTTGGAGCATAGTTCTCGATCATAGACAACTATAACTAAAGTTTACTGCTATAATTTGACCTGTATCGGATATGACTAGTAACCAGCTTCACTACAACGGAATGGCTAAATAAAAGTACCAACAACTGCTGGGTTTGGGGTGTCTCATGTTAATCGTATCTGACTAGTAAGTGTCGCAACTACAATGGAATGGTTACTAAAAGTGCCCACTGCTTATTATATCAGGACGACTATCTATACCTGACTAGTAATTGATGCAACGATAACTGAATAAATAAAACTGTCAACTGTGTGAGTTCCTCGGTTGACTTCCTCGTTTGGTCTCGAGGGGGAAATACCAGGATGGGTATGTTTGGTGGTAGAATCAGGTTGGTTCCGAATAGGTCTTGCTTATCCCTCTCTGATAGCCGACAGTTATATCGAGTCTCTATAGGTTGTTTAGTGCATGCCGTCTTTGCCTTGATCCACCATACCTATGTAGGCGAGGACCGAATTCTAGTCTCGCCGTGTCTTGGCCTCGATCGACCGCTCTCTCTCTTTTCCTTTGCCTTTGTCGGCACCCTTTTGTTTAAGCAGGTTTTGAGATCGACGTCGTTAGCAGGTTACCCTTCCGCTTGGCACAGGCAGGTTCTGGACGCCATTGGTTATTCTTCCGGGCTCTTAGCCCCATTTGCATCTTGTCCGTAGTCGGACGCTCTATCGTTTCAAGGTGATTTGGATCTTTGTACTGTATATTTGTATCCTTGACTCATTGAGTCGCTGTTGTATATATATCTGTTCTGTGGGTCCCATCGAGGACTGTTGTGTAATGTTATTACTTCGTTTTCCACCCGCACGAAAGTGCCTGGTGGGCGTCCTTGAATCGTTTCTATGCGGGTTTGGCGGAAAGGGCTAAAACTTGCATAGGGCCGATTCTGAGGGTGTTACACTGTAGCAGCAAAGGACGAGTCGCAAGTGACTTGTTATGACTGTGGAAATAAAGGCCACTATTCCAACGAGTGCCCCAACAAGAAGAATGACGCAGCACCCAATGCCAATGCCCCAGCTCAGCAACAGCGTCGTGTTCAGCCAGGAAGGTGATTTGCCCCAGGGAACTCGCTCAACCGCAATGGCCGTCTTTTCCTTATGCACGCTGAAGAAGCTCAGGAAGCGCCAGACGTCGTGCTGGGTATGTTTTCTGTTAATTCAGTACTTGCACGAGTGTTGTTTGATTCTGGTGCATCGCACTCATTTGTCACCGAATAATTTGCATGCACTAGTAAAATTCAACCAACCAAACTGAAGCATGTTATGATTGTTCAAATTCCCGGATCAACCACCAAGGCTAGGCAAATTTGCAAAGCCATCCCTATCCGAATCCATGGCATAGATTTTTATGCTAATCTGATAGTACTCGGAACTAAAGGTTTGGAAGTAGTACTAGGAATGGATTGGATGTCCAAACATAAATGACTGATTGACTGTGCCAAGAAAGCCATAACCATGACCAGTACCGCCGGAATATCAGTCGAGCATATATCGGAAACCTTACCTCGTCAATTCAAATGCAACAAGAGTATAGACCAACCTACCATTGACCAAGTCCGGATAGTCTGTGAATACCCCGATGTATTTCTAGATGTTTTGCCCGGTATGCCCCCAGATCGGGATATCGAGTTTATCATCGAACTAATCCCCGGAACCGGACCCATAGCCCAGAGACCCTACAGTATGAACCCGTCTGAGCTAGCAGAACTGAAGAAGCAACTAGATGCCATGCTGGAAATTGGATTGATTCAACCAAGTGCGTCACCATGGAGGTCACCTATCTTGTTTGTGGACAAGAAGGATGGAGGTAACCGTTTGTGTACGGATTATAGGAAATTGAATGATGTCACTATCAAGAACAAATACTCCTTGCCCAAGATATAAGATTTGTTTGATCAGTTGACCGGTGCCAAAGTGTTTTCTAAGATTGATATTAGGACTGGCTATCATCAACTCAAGATTCTTGCAGAAGATATTCCCAAGACTGCCTTTACCACTAGATATGGATTGTACGAGTATACATTCATGTCTTTTGGATTAACCAATGCCCCCGCTTATTTCATGAATCTCATGAATAAGATTTTTATGGACTTCCTGGATAAGTTTGTTATTGTTTTCATCGATGACATTCTGATTTATTCCAAATCAGAAGAAGAACATGAGCTACACCTAAGGACCATTCTTGGAACCCTTAGAGAGCATCAGCTGTATGCAAAGTTTAGCAAATGTGAATTCTGGTTACAGGAGGTAGGATTTCTCGGTCACATTGTATCAGCCGAAGGAATTGCCGTTGACCCTGCCAAAGTGAAAGATGTCGAGGATTGGCAAGCCCCAACCACTCAAACCCAAGTTCGTGCATTTCTTGGATTGGCGGGATATTACCGCAAGTTCGTAGAAGGATTCTCGAGTATCGCCAGACCCATGACCCAATTGCTGAAGAAGGACACGAAGTTTGAATGGACCGAAAAATGTGAAGCGAGTTTTCAAGAACTCAAGAGGAGATTGATTTCCACCCCAATCTTAATCATGCCGGATATCACGAAGCCCTTCGATGTGTATTGTGATGCATCCAAGATTGGTCTCGGATGTGTGCTAATGCAAGAAGGCAAAGTTATATCTTATCTATGTCGACAACTGAAGCAACATGAGCAAAATTACCCAACCCATGACCTCGAGCTCGCAGCCGTAGTTCTAGCCCTGAAGACATGGAGACATTACCTAATGGGAAACTGTTGTGAGATCTATACAGATCACAAGAGTCTGAAGTATATATTCACTCAGAAGGAGCTGAATATGAGACAGAGAAGATGGATTGAGCTAATCAAGGATTACGATCTGGACATTCACTATCACCCTGGTAAAGCCAATGTGGTGGCCGATTCCCTTAGCAGATTGCCGTGCCGCTTGAACTCCATGATCTTGAAGGAGCAACCAAGCTTGCACAAAGAGATGGAAGATTTTCGAATGGAATTAGTAAGTAAAGGATTTTTGGATAGCATAGAACTCCAGCCTACTTTGATCAGTCAGATTAAAGAGGCGCAGAAAGGAAATGCTAGTATTGACGATATCAAGCATCGTATCGGTACAGGCAAAGTACCCGGATTCACCGAAGACGAAGAAGGAGTTCTGTGGTACAAAGGACGCCTTTGTGTACCAGCAGATTCTGAGTTGAAAGAAGTTATTCTGAAGGAGGCTCATGATACTCTTTATTCTATCCATCCCGGAGGAACTAAGATGTATCAAGATTTAAAAGAGCAATTTTGGTGGGATAAGATGAAGAGAGAAATCGGAAGCTATATCGCCAAGTGTGATATATGTCAGCGAGTCAAGGCCGGACATCAAAGACCCGCTGGATTGTTGCAACCATTGCAGATTCCGGAATGGAAATGGGATTCCGTTGGAATGGACTTTATCACTGGACTGCCTACTTCTAGTAGGGGAAATGACTCTATCTGGGTCATAGTGGACAGATTGTCCAAAGTCGCCCATTTCTTGCCCGTCAAGACCACATATCAGAGTTCGAAGCTAGCAGAGTTGTACATCGCTAGAATAGTTAGTTTGCATGGAGTCCCCAAGAACATCGTATCGGATCGAGGAACTCAGTTTACCTCGAGATTCTGGAAGAAAGTCCAAGAAGGTTTAGGAACCCGCCTAGATTTTAGTACCGCTTATCACCCTCAGACCGATGGACAAACGGAGCGAGTAAACCAAGTACTCGAAGATATGCTGAGAGCATGCGTGTTAGAATATGGATCCAAGTGGGAAGACTGTCTGCCGTTTGCAGAATTTTCATACAATAACAGTTATCAAGCCAGTTTGCAAATGGCCCCCTTTGAATTCATGTACGGAAGAAAGTGTTTTGAACCCCTTTGAACTGGTCGGAAGTAGGAGAGAGTCAGATTTTTGGACCCGACATCCTACGAGAAGCAGAAGAGAAGGTTCACAAGATTCGTGAGCACCTTAAGACCGCGTAGTCTAGACAGAAGAGTTACACCGACAAGAGACGTCGAGACCTCGCCTTCAACATAGGAGATTTTGTTTATCTGAAGGTGTCACCATTGAAGGGAATGCAGCGTTTCCAACTGAAAGGAAAGTTAGCCCCCAGATATATCGGACCCTTCAAGATTCTGAACCGTCGAGGAGAAGTGTTGTATCAATTGGAACTGCCCGAAGAGATGTCAGCCGTGCACAATGTGTTCCATATCTCGTTACTTTTTTTGAGGGTAAAACAGTAGGGCAAAAAAAACCCCACTGCAACTTTTATATATTATATAGAGTTACAAAAGAATATTTACAACCAAATTCCACCTCAAAAAAGAGGGATAACGTGCTAATCAACTATCTCCTGTCTAAATTGATTTCAATCCAAATCTTAAGACCTTGATAATACTTCTTCTTAATTCTATAAAGGACCCATCTTAATTCCTGAGCTAAAATAGCCTTCCAGGTCTCCATCGATGCATGCTGATTGTTGAAAATTTCATTATTTCTGCAAATCCAGATGCTCCAAGTTCCAATAATCAGAATTTCCATTGCAAAAGGGACCTTGAGATCTTTTTTAATACTGTCTAAAACTGTAAAGATGCTTTGATTAGCCAAATTGACCTGTGAAATTTCAGCCCAGCAGGCTCTTGCAAAGGGGCATTCCCAAAACAAATGTAAACTGGTTTCTTCACTATTGCAGCCCTGGAAGACACAATCATAAGATGCCCGAGAAAAACATTTCCTTTTCAGAAGATTTCTTGTGTTGAGTCTATCAAGCAGTAAGAGCCAGAAGAAGAACTTGTGCTTTTGTTGACAAGAAGATTTCCATATCCAAGAGAAATGTGGGTGCTGGTTGGTAATCGACTAAAGAGCAGTAGCCTTTTGACCGAAAAATTACTGCCCCAAATGTAAGACCAACAATCAGATTCCGTTCCTGCCGAATTGAGAATTTGATCAAGACTTTGGTATTCTGATAAGCTTGTTGGGACAAAGGAAGATAAAAGAGATCCCGAGTATTTGCGGTATGCCTAACTCACCGATGAGATGTGAGGGTCTTTTGCATATGAGAGGAGGTGAGGAAGCTTATGTTCAAGGCAACTATCATTCCACATATCAGTCCAGAATAGTGTGGATTTCCCATGTCCAACCAAGCACTTTGCAAGTCCTTTAAAAATGTCAATCAGTTTTAGATGAGCTTTCCACCAAAAGGATCCCTCAAGACTTCTTCCAGGTAGCTTATCATTGCAATAGTAAGTATTCCAAATCAAGTGAACCCAAGGGATATCCTTATGATTATAAAACTTATCCAAATTCTTCAAAAGAAGAGCAGAATTTTGAACATTAATATCAAGAACTCCCAATCCTCCCTGGCTTTTGGGTCTACAAACTTTCTTCCATGCAACAAGAGCAGAACCTCTAGCTTGAACATCAGAAGTTTTCTTTCTCCACAAGCATTGCCTCATATATTTAATCAACTGCTCCTTGATAGTGACAGGGAGATCAAAACAACTCATGTAGTATATGGGAAGGGAAGATAGCACAGATTTAATTAACTGCAATTTCCCCCCATAATTCAGGAAGTCAACTATTCCACACAACCTTCTTTCAACTCTCTGAACAATAGGCAAGAAGTGTTCCACAACAGGTTTATTCAAGCTCAGGGGCAAACCAAGGTAGGTAAAAGGCAAGGAACCAGTGAGGCAAGAAAGGGTATTGGCAAAATGCCCAAGCCTCTCTGAATCCATATTAATTGGCATCATCTTTGGACTTAGAATAATTGACTTTGAGTCCAGTGGAAAGAGTAAAAGTATAAGGATTGCCTTAAGACACAAGAGTTGCTCAGAATCGGCCTTAAGGATTATTAAAGTGTCATCTGCATACTGAACCACCGGGAAGTCAGGGCAGAAAACATTCTTAGTGGGCAAAGAAAGAAGACCCAGGTTCATTGCCTTATTGAGGATACTTTGAAGGAGATCAGCAGCCAGAACAAACAATAAAGGAGACAAAGGATCTCCTTGCCTGACACCCCTTCTGCAGTAAATTTTTTTCCCAGGCACACCATTTAAAAGCACAGAGGAAGAAGCAGACCCCAAGATCATCTGAATCCAGGAAATCCATTTATCTCCAAAACCTTTGGCTTTAAGGATCTTGATGATTGCAGAATGCTCAATTCTGTCAAAAGCCTTCTCAAAATCCAACTTAAGAATTAAAATTTCCTCCTTTGACTTGTGGCATTGATCAAGAAATTCAAATGCCCAACCTAAACAGTCTTGGATAGATCTTTGTTTGAGGAAACCATATTGATTCTTGTGAACAAGTTTAAGGATGACTTGTTGAAGTCTATTAGCTAGAATCTTGGTGATAATCTTAAGGACACTATTTAGCAAAGAAATAGGCCTAAAATCAGCAGGAGTCAAAGGAGCAGCAATTTTTGGAATGAGGGTGATAAAAGAAGAATTAATGCTTTCCAAAGAGGCATTCCCTTCATAGAACTCAACAAGTAGATGCATTACATCATCCTTGATAATAGGCCAGCACAGCTTCATGAATTCATTATTAAAACCATCAGGGCCAGGGGACTTATCATTAGGCAGATTTGTGATGACTTCATCACTCTCCTCATCAGAGAAAGACTTCTCCAAAGCATCTCTTTCTTCCTGTGTTAAGCAGTCACTAGCCAAGTCATTAAGATTGAAATGCATTTCAGGCTTATCAGAAGATCCCATTCTATATCTCGTTACTTCGCAAGTGTTTCGAAGTCCCCGAGAAGACCGAAGTGTTCAAAAATATCGATCACCAGACCATAGAGATCAACGATGACCTGACCTATCCCGAAGTACCTATCCGTATTTTGGAAGAAGCTTTTCGAACTAACCGAACCCGAAGCATAAAGTTTCTCAAGATTCAGTGGAGCAACCACATAGAAGAGAAAGCTACCTGGGAGCGCGAAGATCACATCAGGACAGAGTTTCCCGATCTTTTCAAATCCTAGGTAATCTTTTTCGTCCTTTTTCAAATCTCGGGACGAGATTTTGTTTAAGGGGGGAAGGTTTGTAACATCCCAAAAATTCTAAACTTGGATCATCAAACTCTAATCATCAAAATTAGGGTTAACAAATTTTTTTCTAAATAAAAATATGAAAGCATGCATGGTGTATGCATTTCATTTGGAATTCTTTTGAACCACCTTATTTGTGTGTTCCTTTGCTTGTAAATGGATTCTTGGGTGAAATAAACATCATCTAAACAATTCCCAAACTTTTCTCAAAGACAAATAAATCAAAACAAAGCTAAATGAGTGAATGGTCATTTTGACCAATTTAACTCCCATGCCTACTTTAGCTGTCTCAAACTTTCAGAACCTAACAGAAACTTTTCTGGATCTTTGTACCCCTTGATTGTACTCATAGCAAAGTATCAAGGCCCACTTTGTGATCATCCAAAAACATTTAAATGCATAGTTTAAATGATAGTTCAAAATTGAATCTTTATCATATGGGAAGATCCCACTTTTTCAAAAACCACTCAAACAAGCTCAACTTTCAAAACCCAAACATCTGCAGACTCACCAGCACCAACCTAGCACACCCACCAAAAATCTTTTCAAAATTCAAAACTTGAATTCTTGCGGCCATTTCATCAAACACCTTGCAGATACAAATCAAACAAAATCCAAACACTATTGTGAGCAGTGATTGAAGCCTAACTTGTTCCCTCTCTGGTTGCAACTAGGCTTTAGTAGATCATCTAGCTCAATTGCACACCCTTAGCATCACTGTAAGCTTGGCAATGCCATCAATGGTGAGCAGGCCGAGTGCACACTTGTCACCCCCATGTCGACAGCAAGCTAGGAGAAGAACCAAGCCTAGCCAACATGTCTGGGAGACAGCCCACCGTCCACCGCCACTCCCTGTCCACCGCTCGAACCCTGCCAGCCACTGGACCACGCGCACGGACCATGCCAAGCTCGCCAGCAACCATGCCGAGAGCGCGCCCCGTGCGCCACGCTCGACCGACGCCCACAGACCGCGCGCCGCCCTCGCCGCGTGCATACGTGATCACCACCGTCCCAAAGAACCCTTGAGACACGCTCGTTCGCGCCAGCGACGACGCTATGCGCCATTAAATTTTCCGTCGGGCACGCACAGAGCACCGTAGCGTTCCGACCAAACCACACCGCCCCACGTCTCGCCACCGTGTCGTTGAGAATCGCCAGGGAGTACCGCACCGCCCCTACCGTCGCCCACGCCGATAGCCGTCTGTACCGTCGACCACGACGAGCTCGCCTTGCGCCCCGTCGGTCCCCTCGCTCCACTATAAATAGAGGCCACCCCAGACGAATTGAGCACACCATCTCACTCCCCTCTCCTCAATAATCGTGCCACCCCGTTCCCGGAGCAAGGCAAGCAGCACTTCACCGGAATTTCACCGGAGCCCGCCGCTACTGGAGAAGAAGGGAGCCAGCGATTGGAGCCGTCCCAGGAGATGCTGCCGGTACCAGGAGGTTCGCCGTCGTCGACTTCGTCATTCGCCCACATCGCCGACCCTCGCCTGAACCCCGGTGAGTCCCCGATGACCCCCACCTGCCGCGTTAGGTTTCTGTCTCGCCGGCGTTGCCCAACGTCGACGATGACTCTCAGCCGTTGGATTAGAACTAGATCGAACGCACCACATCGCCCCATATCGCTTCGCACCCCCTCGTCTCACTGACGCGTGGGGATAGCCACTTAACCAGCCCGCGTAAGCGTTGTGCTTAGAAGGCCGGCCCAGTATCGCTTCCCGCGCAGCCCAACTATTTGAATTTAACCTTTTCCATTTTATTTCAAACACACTTTTGTACCCAGTTTCAAAAACCAACCCAGGTCGATTCAGTGCACCAAATCGAATGAAACTAATTTTGTTAGAAAGGTCTGGAAGTGCTGAATCCAAGCCCGTTGGATTCAAGTCATTTGGATCTACAGATCATCTATGGTAAAAATAACAAGGCAGAAGATTTTCTGCATTCAAACATTTTTCAAATTTAAACCATAATAGCTTTTGAGTTGATTCCAACTCTCAAAAATCACATTTAACCATACCTTTCATAATATATAAAAATATATAGGATTACTTACAGAAATAATGTTCAAGTAATAAAAGAATGCCCCATAGGCATTTCTAGTCACTTTATTTAATTAAAATAAAAGGGTAAAACCTTATTAAATTATGACACCACTTTAAATCACATTCCCATGGACTAAAATATGTGGTGATGACATGTGTCAACATGATCCCATGTTTGGTTTGGGGAATATTAAATCTTAAGTAGTTTTTCAATGAGTAGAAATTACTTTTCTAAAAATAAAAGGAATTAAACCAAGCCTTAATCTTGTAATGTTAGAGATGATGTTAGATCATATATAGGACCCTTTTTGTGTGATGATTGCAAGTAGTTAAGTATTGTTTGGTGATTGTGTACCTCGTATTTATTCATAGACGCTAGTACCGACCAAGGATACGAGGAGGAAGGAGGATTCTACGAAGAAGCCGAGGAGAACTTCAACCACTGCTCTGCACAAGGCAAGCCAATACTTGAAAGCTATTAACTTATCAAGCTTTACTAATTAAGTTGACCAATGCAAGCTAACACTTGCAAGATACCCTACTAATGCAAGCTTATACTGATACTTATGCAAGCTAATACTTGCTTGTTACCATGACCACTATATGCCTTAAGCATATGTGATCATATACACTTGATAAACCAATCCTAGTTTTACTTACAAGCTTTATACTTTATTTCTTTATCAAAGATGGTACTTAGAGCTTACTTAAGTAAATTGTAGATATTAGAAAGATAATTGAAGGTTGCATAAAGAGCATAAAATTTGGCCTAAGCTAGATAATCTTGATGTCATCCTAAGGCATAAGATTAAACTTAGTTAAACTCCACTAGCTTACCACCCCTCATTAGTGCTTACCCCCACTTGTAGATGCTAGTGCTAAGCATAAAACTTGATCAACTTTAGATGGGAATACTTGGTGGAAAAATGGTTATGAAAACCTTGGAATGATGAATCATTCTATTGAAATGTTTTGGACATGTGTTTCTGAACACTTGATGATTTTGGTGATAAAAACGATGAGGCATGAGCCATAGCCCTTTATAAAACTGATGGTTGTCTGGATGCGATACCATTCCAATTTTATCGTACAACAACAATACCCGAAGATTGGGTAGGGCTTGACTAGAAACTTATATACCTTAGTATTAGTTCCCTCACAACCAAGGTCTGAGCTGAGGCTACCTTGTGAAGATTGTCTACCTGTGCAGTATCCAAGATGACAGTTGGTCATGGTTGGGAGGCCAAACTCACAGGAGAGGTGCTTATACTAGGGCGTGTAATTGAAAGGTTAGGATTGATTATTCGCATACTGAGTATGGTGAATTCAGGATTTGTTCCTAACGGATGTATCGAATGTTGTGGTGAAAGTGTACAATCTGCAGTGTCAAACTATTGAAATAGCGGCGTCATGATTATGGACGATTAGATGGCCATACTTCCCCGTCAGATGTTTTAAAAGAACTTGTGAAATGAATTGAGACTTTGACTTGACCACAACAGGGTTGTGATATGAAATACAAGTTCCCACTTAGGTGTTATAAAATTTCAACTAGCATTCGTTGCTTCTAAACTTAGTAGAGATAAATCTGGCTTTTGCAAAATAACCCTAGAGCCTAGTGTCCTATTACCAAAAACCCCTTTCACTTGTTAGTATTAGTTTGCGAGTACTTAAAGAGTACTCATGGCTTTGTCCCTAGCTATTCCCGTGGCCAGACTATGAAGAGGAGTACCTGGAAGATGGACCCCATGAAGGTTACGACAACTAGGATCATCTCCCATCGTCAGCATTGCCTGTGACCCCGAAGATGGAGCTTCGCCTACTCCACCGTTATTATTACGTATTCCGCTGCTTGAAGTTGTATTAAGAACTGGATCATGAGATCCCTATTTGTGTAAGAACTTATGTACGGTTTGTAATGGATGCTGTACTATGGTATCCAATTCTGTTATGTCTCGCAAAAATGGTAATCCTGGGATTGCGATGTATGGCATAACAGGCATCTGGGATTAAAAATCTGGGTGTTGACAAAGATCCTATGAGATTCGATTGGGCAATACAACAATATACATAGACCGCCATCCAACTGCATATATGACTAGAAGTCCACCTTCAGGTTATCATCCGAACCCCCTCCAGTATTAAGTTGCAAGCAAAAGACAACTTCTTTAAGCAAAGTGTGTAAGGTAAAAAAATTCACTTGTTCCATGAACAAGAGACCGTTGTTTTCTCCCTAGTGGCAACAACACATCTACAACCGAAGAGATTTATGTCACTTCCCTTGGAAACTAGAGGCATGAACCCACTATCAAGCATAAATACCCCCTCTTGGAGTCACTAGCAACTACTTGGCCAAGATAGCTACTAACAACGGAGAGCATGCAAGATCACAAACAACACAGACATGATAGTATCAAATAGACAAAACCATTAATCAATCTGACATAATAATCTCAATATCCATCGGATCCCCGCAATTAAAACATGCATGATTACAAATAGATTAGATCTTGATCATGAACGGAGCTCACAAGATCTATAGATGAAAGCACAAGGAGGAGATACAACCATCTAGCTACTACATGGACCCATAGTCCAAGGTGGAACTACTCACGCTTCATACCGAAAGCTGACATGATGAAGAAGAAGGCCTCCGGGATGATATCCCCTCCGACAGGGTGCCTGGAAGAGCTTCAGACCCCCCCAATCTAGGGACGATGGTGGCAGCAGCTATAGAAGGTTTCGTGGAGTTTTGATCGGGTGCCTAGGGTTTCTGCATCAGGGGCTTCTTATAGGCGAAGAGGCGAGGCAGGGGGGCCACCAGGGAGGCTGCACCCCCCAGGCACGGGGTGGGCCCACCTGCGCGGCCAGGGGGTGTGACCCCCTGGTGGGTCTCCTCCGTCTCGTACTCCGGCTTCGTGTTCCTCACGGTAAAATATTGACTTTGGCTTTTGTCCCGTCCAATTCTGAGAATATTGATTTTCTGCCTTTCTGGAACCAAAAATAGAAGAAAACAGGCAAATGGCACTGTGGCAATTTGTTAATAGGTTAGTACTAGAAAACATATAAAAACACCTCAAAGTGTATACAAAGCAAATCAAAGTAGATAGTAAACAAGCATGGAGCATCAAAAATTATAGATACGTTTCCGACGTATCAGGCATCCCCAAGCTTAACTCCTGCTCGTCCTCGAGTATGTAAGTGATAAAAGAATAATTTTTGAGGTGACATGCACCATCAAAACCAAGATCAAACCATTTGAAAGCATTGAAAGCTGGGATCAAAGAACTATAAACATGTGCATGAAAGATGGACCTTTAACAATAGGACATAGTAACTATGCATGCATGTAGAGGTCCCAACCTTTAATAAGGTAGAGATCCCTGTGTTTACAATGCTAGTCCCTGGATCAATAGCTAGCATCCACAGTTAAGATGTAATATCAAGAAACAAAGGTCATAATAGAACTTTATAACCGGGAATAACATAATTTTATTACATCTTACATAGCTCATTTGGCTATTACATTACATTGCAGCAGAATATCTATAAGCATGGGGTCCTTCATCTTCAAAGTGCCACATGCAAACATGTTGGTTGTAGACTTTGTAATCCTAATCAATCAACTTCACTAATATCAATCAAACCTGCAACATTACAAGTTACAGCCACAAGGGTCAATACATTTGAATTGTATTGGCAAGTTTCACTACTATGATGAATATAAGTGGATCCTATCATTACATGCATATTTGGCTAGGTAGGGTTTTAGGATCATTTGCAGAAAGCAATAATTTATCCTATCTTTTCAAATAGTTTTGATATTTTGTCAAATCTTTCTGAACTCCTTGGTAAATCCCCAAGTGTTTCAAGTCTTTGTCAAAATCTCTTGAGCTCCTTGGTAAACCCCCCAAGTGCTTCATGTTTTTATCAAAATCTCTTGAGCTCCTTGGTACACCCCAAGTACTTCAAGTTTTTATCAAAATCTCTTGAGCTCCTTGGTACACCCCAAGTACTTCAAGTTTTTATCAAAATCTCTTAAGCTCCTTGGTACACCCCAAGTACTTCAAGTTTTTATCAAAATCTCTTGAGCTCCTTGGTACACCCCAAGTGCTTCAAGTCCTTTGTTGTCACTTTAAAGTTTTGCTTTTAGAAATTGGAATGTCGAGATTTCCCATAGTTTTAGGCCTTTAGTTGCTCAGTATTGTCCATAACCGGGGACACGGCTAAGTACTTAGAATTTTTATCTTCTGCAGAAGTTGCCACCAGTGGCCGCTGGATAAGTACTCACCAAGATGGAGTACTGGCAGATTGAGAATGTGACAAAGTCTTTCCAAAGGGTCCTCCCATACACCATTTCTAGCTTGTCTCCAGGCACCAATGTAGGGTTCCTAGTTCCCTCATTTCCAGTAAACCTTAAAGACAATGCATGGGTCTTCCCAATGTAGTTGACTAAGCCAGAGCCATATTATCATGTGGCTATACACGAAAGCCACTGTTGGAGAAACATGTTCAATCTCTAAGTCCCTGGGTGGTTTTCTTTTGGTGCACAACACAAAGAGATTGCCATCGACATGGTTCCTTTTGTTGCCACCTTGTCCAAAACTTGAGTATCCTTGTCCACCCAGGTGGTTCATTGAGTACTTGTTTTATTATATAAAACACAAGTCTTTTCTCATCTTTATAAAATCTCAACATGTATCTCTTCTCAAAATATGTTGCATGGCTAAGCATTTTACAACTACATTGTTTTCACTAAGGAATGTATAAGGGTATCCTATTAGGATTTAGCATAGCATATAGTATAGAAATCCTTTTCATGCATGTTTCAAAATCCACTAAGTATAATGAAAATAGTAGGACTTTGGATGATAGTGTCACTTGCCTTTTGGTAGGGAATGTTGATTCACCTCTTGATCTTGCTAATCTCACACTCTTCTAACTTCACTACAAATCAATCAAGCAAACATAGATTCAACTAGCATTCCAAAACAATATTCAATCAAACAAACACACATAAAATATTAGAAACTAAGTCATGCATGCAAGCATGCAAAAGATAGTTTTATTTGCAAAAGTGGTTTCTACTAGGCTCTACACATTGTAAAGTCCAAAGTGGTCATTTTCTAAAGTGGCAAAGTCATTTGCAAAAGGGTTTTATCTATAAACCATTTTTAAATCAAATCATCATTTCATGTGATTGAAATTGTTTTTAGCAAAGCAAAAAATTTATATTGTTCACCAAATAAGTTGTTAGTTCACAAAACTTGGTGTTTAGGGTCAGTAGGTTTGAATCAAAACATTTTCCAATGGTTTTTCTCAAAAATAATTTCCATATCAAAATCAAAATTCTTATTTGACTAGAAATGAGCTAATTCAATTATTCAATCCTAAACTTCACAAAATACATTTTTAAATCCATGAGTTGGTTCCTAGGGTCAGTAGGTTCACTACAAACCAATTTGCAAAGATTTCAACCCCAAAATCATTTTGGAATAATTTTTATAACCTAAACAAGCATACAAATATTTCTGCAAAAACAAACATTTTACCAGAAGCTTTTTACTAAACAAATTGCATGGTTGGCTAGGGATTGTTCCACTGATTACATTGATATAAAGTTTGCAAATTTTGGACGTGTGGATCAAAAGTTACAAGGTTTACAAATTTGCATATCAATCTGATTTCAAAAATCTGTTTTAAATCAATTAGTGCCACGCGGCGTGTTCTCATTGGGCGGTACCGGTTCGCCCGGATTGCGTTCTGTGGTTCGTTGGATCTAAACAGATCGCACGGCGCTGAGATGCTACTTACCCCTTCGTCTAGCTTCTATCGATCTAGATTCTCTACGGACACTCTTGCTGGTCAACAACGAAGTACCAGGCGGCGGTTACCGGCAAGTGACCTTCGACGGTGGCGATGCTGGCGTCAGGAAGCAAAGAGAGAGGGGGAGGTGCTTACAGTGATTGCGATGACGCTCTGATGCTCAAGGTATGGTCAGCTCGTCGAGGGGCGCTCAGACGCAACGGCAATCGCTCGCCGGAGTTGCTGGCGGAGTCATGCGGCTCTGGAGGTCGTCGAGGGCGGCGCTGCGGTTCACCCCGAGGCAAGGCAGGGGCACAGTTAGACGCGGTTTGATCTACTGATGAAGTGAGCGTCAATAGGAAGTGTCGGGGCGGTCGAGACTTACCAGGGAAGGTCGCCGGAGAAAGTAGCAGACGCGGCGGTCCTCAGTCGAGGTGGTTGCCGATGTTCTGGGTCACCAGAGGAAGTGTGGCTAGGGTCAGTGGATGCGCATAGTGATGGAGATCCAGTGAGCGTGAACTAGAGTGGAGGGGGCGGCGTGTGCTCACCGGAATCGTTCGCGGAACTCGCCGGAGCAGTGAGGGTGCGGGCTCAAATTGGGGCAGCCTGGAGGCAGAGGGAGAGAGCTGTCTGGGGGAAAAGAGAGGTAAGACGCGGGAGGTTAAATGGGCGTGGTCGCGGGGTGGAGTAATGGCCGCTGTTAACGCGAATTGATCGCTGGCGTTACTGGCTGCAACGGCAGAGAGTGATCAGGGGGAAGACGATGAACAGGAGAAGTGGGACCTTGCTGCCAGCGAGGAAGAAAGAGGGAAAGAGGGGCCACTGGTCAGTGTCTGCGCGGGTGGGTCTTCTGGTGAAAAACGACTCGCGCGTGGGGGAAGAAGCTGGGCTGGAGTTGGGCTTCCTGGGCCTGCTTAGTTGGGTCAGGTCTGGTTCTATTTTTTTCTTTCTAATTGTTTTATCTTTTTCCAATTCTATTTTCTGTTTTGAAATTCAAACAAACAAATCAATCAAAAAATCAATTCAAAATCCCTCCAAACTTTGCATTGAGTTTTGGTTCTGTTTAACCACAATATTCTAAGTCCCAAAAATAAAATAATTTTATTCTTTTTAGGACCCATTAATAATTAAATAAAATGGATCTTAGTTATTTAATTCAAATAGAATTTGCTTTAGTAAAATCTTTATCTTTTTGAAATCTAAATATAAAACCAAAAACACTTCAGTAGTTTTATTTGAGATTATGAAATACTTGGAAAACTTATTTAAAATAAATTAATAAGTTTTAATGTTTTATTAAAAAGGGAAAGTCTTTACTTTAACCAAAATTGGGTATTAATATATCCCTATTATTTTCTTTAAATAAATCCTTATTCTTTTGATCAAAACAAAATGTTTTATTTCAAAAGCTTGGCCAAGGTTTAATTTGGCTCTATAAAATAATCCTTATTTATATTTCTACCTTTTTATTTGAAAACCAAATCTTTTTATTAAAATACCCAAAATAGTAATTCCAAATAATTTAGCTTTATTGTTTACTTATCTTTTTAAATCCCTTTAGGATTTTATTTGATCCAAATAGGTTTTGAAAGCTTCCAAATGGATTCAAAAAGTTTCTTCTCACCCTGAAAATCAACAAAGTTTTATTTTATTCATTTAATTTTTCACATTACAAGATTTGGAAAATCTTGGGATGTGACAATGCAACAAGAAAGGCTACAAACAAAGATCATGAATAACATGCATTGAAAAACATTTGTTTGTTTCACATACAGAAAACATGAATAGTGGCATTCAACTTGTCCCTCATGGAGTAGCAAATAGATGCATAGGACACCTTCAAAGTTCATAAGAGTGACTAGATAAAAGTAGAACAAGAACAAGCAATATCAACAATATGCATCAATCAATAAGTTTTGGGACACTACACATAGAACTAAGAATGACAACTATGCTCTCTTAATGGTGCCTAAAGGTAGAAGGTGGAGACTCAATATAATAGTGGAATAGAGGCCCTTCATAAAGGGAAGCAGGGATTTCAAGTTTCAAAATAAAGCTTCCAAAAATTATGGTACTTGTTAGCTTTCAGCCTTCATTGCCCTATCATAAGAATCTTGAAGTGATTAAGGTTAAAGTGAACAAACTATGGAGTATATGCTTGACAAAGTATAAGTTGGCAATCTCATGTCCCTTGAATATGAGGGCCGCACCTCATCCTACTCAACTTCAGTCACCTGTAAGTTCTTGTCATAGTAAGTACATGTGTATCATAAAGAACCGCCAATGGGGTACCCCTTGCTCATGGTACAGGAGCTATCCCATAATCAAAATGACAAAGCAAGCAGACAATGATCATCTCAGCGAAATTTTGTTTACTATATGTATAGCTTTTTATTGAGGATGCTTCACAGAATGCTCATTATGGTGATGCTGCAAGTTTCCACCATGATTAGGCATGGATTAGGCTAGCGGCCCAGGCGTTTCTCTAACACAAAATACATAACTCCATGGACTTACAAGCTCCCTCTTTATTTCACACCGGCGACATCCATAGATAAAAGAGCGTGATATCAACTGTGTACAAAGTACAAGTGCAATGTTGAAAACATTCCCCATGACAGCATGGTTCTACTAATTCCAACGCATAAGTGCAACCATATATGACATAGATGACACAATGGTTCAAGTTTATTAAGGGCAAGGAATATAAAGTGTTCCATCAAGTTCGTGAGGGATTTAATCACTAAGTTTTCTCATAACAAAATAATTTTAATTGGAAGATAGCTGAAAACAAGAATATACTTGGAATGGTGTAACACACCATGCATAGGAGTTTATAGTGGACACTTTGGAATAACTTGGTTTCTTGGAAGTTGGAAACATGAGTAGAGCTTACTCATACAAGTGGAGGCTAGCAAAAGACTGGGAGCAACCAACTAAGAGAGCAATAATGGCCATAATCATGCAGAGCGACAAAATATTACTAATAAAAGCATAGAGTGGTACTACAACTCAAGTACTAAATGATCATAGAGTCTATGGTAACTTTGTCATAGTCATAACATGGTGTGAGCATGTGCCAAGTCAACCCAAACAAAACATCAAAGGAGAATACCACAATACTATGCTTTTTTATGCTAAAATAACACATGATTCCTTCAAGGCACACTAAGCAATCCCAATTGTTTGGAACAAGTCATGCTACAGCAATAATCACTAAGCATAAGGTCAAACCAACACCTAGCATGTCATGCTAAAGTCTAAGTCACAATCAATGCAAGCTCCTCTTGCACTTTCAAGCAAGAACTTTCTACTCCTTTCCAACACCAATCAACTTATTTGAAACAACACAGCAAGAACGGGGGTCCAAACTACTTTATTCAAGCAATCTAAAAAACTAAGAAAACCAAACGAAAGCTAAGACGCGCCAATAACAACACAACAGTGCACGAAACAATAAAAATGAAGTGTCTAGAAAGACCTGAGCTTTTTATTAATAAAGAAGGGGATGCCTTGGGCATCCCCAAGCTATGACGCTTGTACCTCTTGGATATTTCTTGGGGTGACACCGGGGTGTCATCCCCAATCTTTAGCTTTTGTCCATTCTTCATCTCATTACATCATTCTCTCTCTACACGTGATTTTTTCCTTCATACAAAACTTCACATAATCTTCATTAGCAACATTAGTGTATTCAAAAGATAATAGACCTTTTGGTTTAGCTTTGGAACAGCAAATTTTTTCACTAAAAACACAATCTACTGTATAAACTCCTTCAAAAAGCTCAATTTCCCAAAAGAGAACTCAAAAAGGAATCAATAAGAAGCAAATGCAAATAATGGCAGAAATCTGTCAAAACAAACCAGCAGGTAGAAACCATTTTTTTCGAAAATCTTCTGTTGCTCAAATCAAAAAGTGTTGAACTAACGAAAGTTAGATAACATACTCGGAAATTTATTTGTAAAGTTTCAGCTCAATCTCACTTACAGAGACTCCTCACGAATGTTTATGGTGGAGGATAGAAATCTGTTTCGGGACAGCAACTCCCCAAATCTTACTTTCCTCTCATTAGAGGTCATTCTTGAGACAAAAAGCAAACAAAAGGATAAGGAGAGGTCATTACTGAAGTAATAACTTCCAAGACCCAAGAAAACTCTTGGGTTATCTCCCAACAAGTACTTTTCTTTAACGCCTTTAAGTTAGGCACAATAAGCAAGAAATCAAGTATTTTCAAATGAAGAAAAATTAACCCTCTTGCTCCTACCTTTCTTACCTTTCTTATTTCTTTAGGGAAAATATGATTGCTTACTAGAGGATAAAAATGCATAATGCCTTTTCCCACATCTATTAGAGCTCCAAGGTGTTTCAGTAGGGATCTTCCAAGTGTAATTTGTCCTTTGCCTACACATTCAATAACAAGATAATTACTAGACACCATTTTCCCTGAGATTTTTGTAAATACACCTTCAGCTATTCCAATGGGTAATAAAGTGGCATTATTGGTAAGAGATATTTCTTCTCATCCTTTAGAAAGTCCCCAAAGACTCATAAATATCTTTAGGCATAAGGAAAAATTCAAACATGATATCACAGCGAGCATCAAAAGTTGCACTATTTATAGTGACTTTGATTGTGAGAAACCACTTTGAAGGATTAGAATTCATTGGAACATAATTATGGTACTCCCTAAGTTTGTGATAGCAACTGTTCAAAGCAGCAGTACTAGACTCAAGAGTGTTCAACCTAGCAAAAATGTCTATGAAAGAGGAATCATACTTGCCAGGCATATTATAAATTATAATGAATTTCTTTATGGCATCAAAAGCTTCATCCTTAGTACATAGCAAAATATCTTTCTCAGCCACAACATCCAAATCATATCTATAAAAAAGAGCAATACCGTGGTAGAAACTATTAATAACCAAGCTAAGACTCATCTTAGGCTCTAACATGGTTATACCCTATGGGTACGTGACTTCAGCATACCTGGTCCAGCCCAAGGAAGGCCCACAGCAGATATACGCTGGCCCATGAAGATTTTCGGGTGGCCAAGGCCCATGACGCCTTCGGATCCTTGGAGAGCAAGACTAGCATAGATAGGAAATTCAAAGGGGTAAAACCCTAGAACCTGTAACCGACTAGGACTATGCCCGGGACCTGCCTAAGTCTATATAAAGGCCAGGAGGGCACGTCCTAGATCTCCTCGACTCATACTTTCGCACACACCTCCACGCCAGATCGAATCTGCGCACCCTGTAACCTTCGGTTCCGCCGTAATCAAGAGCAGACAAGCAGGAGTAGGGTTTTCCCTCCGGGAGCCTGAACCTAGGTAAATCTCGTGTCCCCTGGTTGCTTGTCTGTTAACCGTGCCACGATCTCCAGCATCCCCATCTTCTCCAAAACCCAAGTCCATAACAATTGGCATTGACGAGATTAAACCTCGTCAATTGGCGCTGACCGTGGGGATCGGGGCTGCTGATTGTGTGATCGTGACGGTCCCGAACCGATCGATCTACAACTCCGCGGCGACGGAGAATCACCTCCTCTTCGGCACTTTCGACTTCACCGCCCACTCGCCGGCCACCATGAAGGATTTCGAGCCCGTAGGCGACGTACTTGAAATTTTGTTCGGGAGCTTCTGCTTCTAGGTGGGACAAACTGGCACCCTCCGCCTTCCTGAGCGGGTGCCCGTGCCATCAATCAGGCCCGCCTCGTGGGCTCCACATCCCGTGCTATGCACATCACCATCGACAGATGAGTTCTACAACAGTAGCAGCTGCAACTCCGATCTGTGCGATCCACCTTCGGATGAAGGGACCTACGGTTCTGGATCCGAAAGCTGCTGCAGCAGCGAACCGATCTACGAGCGCTACCTATGCGCCGCGGTCATCCAGGAGCAGCAAACGCCTAACCCGCCGCCCAACACGAACCCCAACCCGCAGGAGAGAAACGGCGAAAACGGCGGGAACAGAAGAAGCCAGTCCCCCCACCCGAAGAGGAAAACAACGGCCACGTCATCCAACTTAGCAAAGAAGGATGGGTCCAGGCACGCCATGCCGTTGCAGGCGACATAGTTCTACCTGTGGACTCCCCACGTGACCTACTGATGGCGTACCACTACCTCCTCATCGAGGAGCACAAGAAGCAAGTCAAGATGCAGGAGACGCTCGACAAACGCAAGCAAGCAGCCTCCGAGTCCAGCGCGCGACGAGCTGCGCTCTCCGCCATGGCACCCGGCTCCAGCACGAACGGAAACCAGGGAAATAAGCACCGCTCGCGGGTGGAGAACATGGATCCCAAGGAACGCCGTGATGTGACCCGAACTCTCCACACATCGTTCATGGATATGGATGCCGACGGCAACATCATCCCGAAGACACCGCAAGTTGCGATCATGGCAGCCACTGCGTGTCTCGCGGCCCACCAACCTCCGGAAGGGGACCCGAAAAGAGCCATGCATAAGTTCGCACTCACCAGACTTGGACTCATCGGAGCTGCACTCCACGAAGACGCTCCTGCGGAGCCGAAGAAGAAAGCTCCGGTCAGGCGCGACCGGAGCCCCACCCCTTCATCCGAAGAGGAGGAGGAGCATGACCTTCCTCGAAGGAAGAAGAACTCGCATCGCCATAAACGCAACTACGATGCCAGAGACGCGCTTACATAGCGCAAAATCGACAAAGCGCGAGCCAAACGCGCATGCTCGTCCGAGTCCGAGATGGATGAAGATGAAGGAGAACTCTGTGGAGCTCGATGCTTCAGCAGATCTGTTCGGCGAACACAGATGCCACGCAATTTCAAGCTTCCTTTGGATACTCCGAAGTTCAACGGCACGCAAGATCCAAAATCTTGGCTCAGCGATCATCTGTCATCCGTCAAGCTGCATGGCGGTAACAAAGAAACCGCCATGCAATGCCTCCAGCTGCAGCTGACAGGCGCTGGTCCAGCTCAGCAGCCTATCATCAGGATCCATCCGAAGTTGGGAGGAGCTAGCTTACAGCTTCATCCGAAATTTCAAAGGCACCAGCAAGAGGCCCGCCTCAATCGAAGAGTTGCGAGCCTGCACTCAGAGAACGGGGGAATCTATTCGCTCATACATATTACGTTGGTCTACCACCAAGAACTCCGTAGCACATATCTCCGAGGAGAGGGCCATCGACGCCTTTAGAGACGGCGTCAAACACCAAGATTTCAAGGAGGAACTTGGGCGTGTCAAGCCCAAGACACTCGACCACCTCAAGGAAATTGCCAATAGATGGGCAGACGGCGAAGATTGCATCCAGCGAGTGCAATCAGATGAAGAGGACGACTACGGCGGCGGCGAAACGCCGCACAAGAGGAGATCGGCGTGTCTCTGAGGACCGTGACGGACCCGACATGGTCGCGGCTGGCTCGCCGACGCCGCCGCGACAACCGCAACAGCGGAGGATACCGGAGGAAATTTCGCGACAGACGACCAGCCTGATCGTGTAGCAACGCCACGCGACAACGGACCCTCAGCATTCGACAAACTTTCGGGTCCATGCAACATCCACTTATACATCGACAAACAAGATGGCAAAAAGAAAGCCAGTAACATGCTCAAGGACTGCCGCGAGTTCCAGAAACTCATCGAAAGCATGGTGCAGATGAGGCAACAAGCCCCAACCCCTGCGTTCGGAAACGCACCCGCGCCAGGAGAAATAGCACACGGAGCCCCTCCACCGCCACCTATTGGAGGCCCAAACCAACCAGTCGCACCAGCGCAAAACAACGCCGGGGTCGGGTACCCCCCACCAAAGGGAGCACTAAATATGATCCAGAAGGGACGCCCCACAAACAGGGTGCAGAAGAAAATCACCCGACAAATCAACTTGGCCGTGGCAACTCCGCCTGCAATCCACAGGTACCTCGGCGGATCGAGTCTGCATCACATTCACTCGCGCGGATCACCCTTGCGGATCCCTCGCCCAGTCATCTTGCCACAGTGCTTTGGGCGCGAATCGGAGGCTTCGAGATGAGTCGCGTCTTCATGGACGGCGGCAGCGGCATCAATCTAATGTTCGCAAGCACTCTAGCAGCTATGCGGATCCCGCAATGCAGCCTGGAACAATCAGATACAATGTTCCACGGCATTGTCCTAGGAAAGGGCATATTCCCCCTGGGCAAAATAGGGCTCGACGTCATCTTCGGGAAGCCGGACAACTTTCGGCAGGAGCGCCTAGAATTCGAAGTGGTGGACTGGCCGTCGCAATACCACGCCATCCTGGGACGTGTAGCATTCGCAAGGTTCCTGTCCGTCCCACACTACGCATACCTACTACTCAAGATGCCAGGACCAAGGGGCGTCATCACAGTCCACGGGAGATTCACCCGATCGGACCAATGCGACAGGGATTTCAACAAAATCTCCTAGTCTTTCGGCATGCAAGACGAGCTTGTAAGGCTCCGTGAGGTAACGGACAATGGGGTACCCCCAGTCACAAGGAAGAATGCACCTGACATGTCCTTCGACTCCACCGTAAACACCAAGAAAGTACAGGTCCATCCAACGGATACCTCCAAGACGGCCTTGATCGCCAACGACCTCAGCACCGCATAGGAAGGCGCGCTCGTTGAATTCCTCCGTGAGCGCTGGGAAATCTTCGCCTGGTGTCCAGCGGACATGCCAGAGTTCGAGGAACTTCGAACACGCACTCAATGTATTCGGACACCAAGCGGTCAAGCGGTCCATCCGATGGTAGCCGAACCCGAGCGAAGCTATCGGCAAGGAAATCAATAGACTACTCGCTGCAGACTTCATTAGGGAAATCAAAGAAAGCGAGTGGCTTGCAAACACGGTGATGGTCCCAAAGAAGGACACGGACATCCTGCGGATGTGCGTGGACTTCACGTCACTAAACAAGCATTGCCCAAAGGACCACTTCCCTCTTCCACGGATCGACCAGATCATCGATTCGACTGCAGGTTGCGAGAAACTCTCCTTCCAGCGTTTATCACACCGTTTATCACACCGTTCGGAGTATTCTGTTCGGAGTATTCTGTTACAACACAATGTCGAAGATCAGGAGAAAACAACGTTTATCACACCGTTCGGAGTATTCTGTTACAACACAATGCCCTTCGGGCTAAATAACACGGGTGCCACGTACCAGCGATGCATGCAGGCCTGCCTCAAGGACCAAATCGGTCGCAATGTCCAAGTCTATGTCGACGACATAGTAATAAAAACTAAGGAGGCAAGGACACTTATCGACGATCTCCGCGAGACGTTCGAAAACCTTGATCGCTACAGGATCAAGCTCAATCCCGAAAAGTGCGCCTTCGGCGTCCCATCGGGCCAGCTGCTCGGATACTTCATCTCTCAACGAGGGATCGAGGCGAACCCGAAGAAAATCAGAGCCATCATGACGATGGAGAAGCCGAAAAACCTCAAGGGCGTCCAGCAGCTCGCAGGACGAGTAGCGGCGTTAAGCAGGTTCATCAGCCGCATGGGCGAGAAGGCCCTACCATTCTACCAGCTGCTGCGCAAGGCAGAAAAGTTCAAGTGGACACCAGAAGCCAATGACGCATTCGAAAGCCTCAAGCGGCTCCTCTCCACCTCGCCCGTTTTGGTCACGCCAAAGGAGCGCGAGCCCCTGCTGCTGTACATAGCAGCCACACACTAGGTTGTCAGCACCGTACTCGTGGTCGAACGAGCCGAAGAAGGCAAGACCCACGGGGTCCAGCGCCCAATTTACTACCTCAGCGTAATCGGCACCAACAAAGCAGAGGTACCCTCACTACGAAGCTAGCCTACGGCGTGTTCATGATGGCTCGACGGCTGAGCCATTACTTCCGAGCACCAAGTGATGGTCACAACGAGGCACCCCTGAACAGCATCCTGAATAATCCAGACGCCACAGGACGGGTGGCCCTGTGGGGCATCGAACTGTCACCCTTGGACATCGTCTACGAGAAGCGACACACCATCAAATCTCAAGTCCTTCCGGACTTCCTGGTACATTGGATGGAGCTGCAGCTGCCAGACACCCTAGACATGTCGCAGTCATGGACAATGCACTTCGACGGCTCAAGCGAAGCGGGCGAGCGGCGAGGTCATCTTGACCTCCCATAAAGCGACAAGATGAAATCGTTCTTGGATGAAATTCAGAGCCTCCAACAACGAGGCGAATCTGAAGCCCTCATCCATGGCATGAGGATGGCAAAGATATGCGGCGCAACGCGCTGGTCATCTGGTGACTCAACCTCGTCGTCCAGCGGACAATGAATGAGTCACGCCTTTGCCGAAAACATGATCGCATACGCGCGCTCTACAATGCACTCAAGGCGAATTCGACGGAGCGAACTTGACACGTTGGAAGAGAGAGCAACGAGGAAGCCGATAGACTCGCCAACATCGGCTCCACTTGCGCAAAGGTGCCACCAGGAGTGTTCCTCGAACAGATCTGCGTGCCATCCATCAAGCGAAAGTTTCCCAAGGGATCACCCGAAGAAGCAGAACACTCGGGAGCTACGCTACCCGAAGGACATGAAGGACCCAAAAAGCCGGACACAGAGGTAGCCATGGTCAACTTAATGCAGGTCATGGCAGTCGAAGAAACTTGGACGCGACCATACCTCTAGTTCTTGATAAACGGAGAACTGCCTGACAGCCCGACAGATGCCCGACGCATATCTCGTCGGTCAAAAGACTTCACCATCATAAACGGCGAGCTGTACAAGCGCAGCATCACGGGTGTACTACAACGGTGCGTCACCATCGACGACGGCAAAGCCATACTCCGTGACATCCATGAGGGCATCTGCGGCCACCACGCGGTACCGCTCCTTAGCGCCAAAGCTCTGACGAGGATTCTCTTCGCCAACGCCATGAGCGCAAAGGACATCGTTCGAAGATGCAAGCGGATGCCAGCGGTTCGCCGACAAACCGCGCCTTTTTGGGTCCGAGCTCAGACCCATACCTATAGCTTGGCCTTTCGCTCAATGGGGCCTCGACATGATCGGCAAACTGCCAAAATCCTCGAAAGGGGGACACGTCTTCCTCCTGGTTGTAGTCGACAAATTCACCAAGTGGATTGAGGCCATGCCGGTCACCAACCAGAAAGGCAAAACTGCCGTCAAGTTCTTCGAGTCCATTGTCTATAGGTTCGGCGTACCACACAACATCGTCACTGACAACGGATCAAACTTCATCTCCGAAGAATTCCAGGACTTCTGCGAAGGCCTTGGGATCAACATCACGTACGCCTCAGTGGCACACCCGCAAACGAACGGGCAAGCAGAAAAGGCCAACGGCCTAATCGGCGCCGGCATCAAGAAGCGCCTCATGAGCTCACTCGAACAAAAAGCTGGAAACTGGACGAAGGAGCTACCCTCCGTCCTGTGGAGCTTACGAACTACGCCAAGCAGCTCCACCGGCTACACACCGTTCTTCATGGTACACGGGCGAGCCGTGCTACCGGCGAAATCGCCACCAGGCCCCACGGTGCGCCTCTGATGAAGCCGAATCACGGCTGCACTCGAAAGACGCTGTCGATACACTCGGCGAAGCCACGGGATATAGCAGCAGCTCGATCAGCGGTGTACTCAGAGTCTCCATAACCACAGCCGCCGGTTGCGCCCAAGGTCCTTCGTCGAAGGAGACCTCGTCTTGCGACTCAAGCAAAAGCGACCGAATAAATTCGAGTCACCATGGGAAGGACCCTACGTCATCACCGAAGTCATCCCAGGTGGCGCCTATCGCCTCAAGCACGTGGAGTCTGGAGTCGCATACTCCAACCCATGGAATATCTCGCACCTGCGACGATTCTATCCGTAGAAACCTACCCCCTTTTACTTTCAATAAGGCTTTCAGCCAAGGCTACTCAGCCGAACAATGTACCTCCTCCATTGCGATATAAATAAAGCTAAGTGTCTCGCCCCAAAACTTCGGTTCACTACTTTCTGCAACTTTACTACATGCTACAAACGCACTCGGGGGCTCCCCCCACCTCACGATTTCATCGACTGAGGACCAAACGTGTACACCCGAGTAGCTGACAAATTCAGGCAAACGAAAAGGACACGCACTCAATCAAAGCACTGCGTGCTCACAAACAAACAAACCTTTACAACAAAGGGCACAACACGCCCAGCCGAAATATACAAATTTTACATCTCTCTCTTTTTACAAGTACTACCTATGTTGAAGAAAAGGGCACGCTGCTCAAACAAATCTACAATCTGTTCCGCATACTGCCTTACAGCCGCGTAATGCGGACGCATGTCCCACTCGCCACCATCAGGGCGAAGAGGTGGCCCAGCGGCCACAGCAGCCAAATCCACGTCAGGCCAGTGCAGCCTCACAAGAGACAATGTAGACTTCACTCCCGCAACAAGCTGCTGCCGCACCAACTCCTTGACATTGCTTACGTTGCGAAATTTCGACAGAAGACCCGCAAGGCTTGTCGATACGGCATCCAAAGGGAACATGACGTGCAGCACCGAGGCAAGCGATGTCTGCACTTGGCGGAGCACCCGCGAAACTTGATGAACACGATCTTGCACCGTCGCCAGGGCTATGGCGCGATCACGATCCATCCAGAAGAAGCCGCCGGCCTCCATGTCCTGTTGAGTCAAGCAATTGACCCGAACAGCGACACGCTCCTTTTCTTCCCGCGGAGCAAGATTCGCACCTGCGACAATCACACAAAACAAGAGTAAGGCCAGCAGGCTCATCCGAAGAACTGAGCTACAACTCGAACCAAAGAACAACTTACATTGCAGCTGCTCGGACAGCCGAACCAGCTCCGCCATCAAGTACTCCTCTCTGGCTGCACCACAATCCGCCTTGGACTTCCAAACGTCGGCATGACCGCGTAACCCGAGCAACTCCCTCTCCAGACTACGCACACGATCCCGAAGGAAAGTGAGCTGCGAGGAATCATCCAAGGATGGACGCAGCGGCATTGCGGATGGGGCGTCAACAGGGTCAGCACCCGAAGGAACCTAGAGCAGCAGCAAAAGAAAGGAACACAGACATTCAGCCAAGGATAGAGCACAACCCAGAGGAATTCATTAAATATATAAGGCCACTACGTGGCACAAGGATGGTATTCTTCAAGATATTTACAACAAAAGTAGACTACAAACTACCCTACGTCTACTACGCCTAAGATGCAGGACCCTGAGTCGCCTCGGAGCCAGACTGCCTAGCTTTGGCCCCGCCCTGCTGCCGCAGTGCATACTCAGACAGCAAATCAATGAGCTTGGGCCCATATCGCTTGCAGCGAGCAGAATAGGCAGCAAAGGCTACCTCGGATCCATCCGCAGCCGTCGGCATCCGAGAGGTGATCTGGGGCAGATCCAGCTCCGCTCCAGCCGCCAAGGCCATCGCCCGGCCAGACGCGCCGATGCCCTTACGCTGCGCTTATGCGCGAGCACCGGTGACGAGCCTCGCCCGAGCATCCACATCATCAAGGGCTGCGCCCTTGGGACAAACTCCTTGTAAAGCGACCACGGACCTCTTTCGCCTTGGCAAGGGAGTTGACGACGGTGCTGCAGCGGTCTTCGACCGCCACAGTGGCATCATCTAGAGCACTCCCGTGCTCCAGAGAACCGCGGTCGAACTCGATGCCTGCGGCATCTGAGACAAAAAGAAGAAAAGCATGAAGAAAAGCAGCATATAAGAAGACCCAAAGAATAGGCAGCAAGTACAAAACTAGCACTCACCAGAAATAGCCTTGGCAGCAGCCATGAGCTTCGCCGCCACCTCTCTTTCACGAGCAGCTGCAACGGTGGCCAGCTGCTCCTCACGATCTGCGGCCTCCTGCTGCAGACGCTCTCTCACTTCGGCTGCCTTAGTCAGCTCTAGCTCGAGGCGTTCTTTCACGCCATGTGGCTTGACCTTCTGCTCCGATTGACCAAGGCTCTTCTTGAGAGCGTCGACCTCACGGAGAGAATTGTTATGCTCCTCTGCATTCAAGACAAGCAAGTGTCAAAGAACAGGACCAGGATAAATAAGAGAGGCACTAAAAGGTAGATAGGTACCTTGAAGCTGCCGAAGGTTCGCCTCCAGCGCCAAGCGCTCCTGCACCAGCCGCTTGGCCTCCTGCACAAAAGGCGAGAAAAAATAGCGATGAAAAGGACTTGGGGGCTACGCCCAACAGAAAGGAGTAAAAACAACACTCACACACGAAGACACTCGGGGGCTCCCCCCGTGACATGAAGCAGAGAAACTTACATGCTCTGATGGCGACTCCGAAGGACCGCCTGCGAAATTCTGAGGCGCAACCACCTGCACCTCCTGCAACGAAGGATCCGGAGCCACGCCACCCGAAGTCGCCACCGTCTGAGGCGGAGGAGACGCAATTTTCGACTCCCCCATCATCTCCCGCGCACCATCACTGGAGGAATCGTGGGAGGAATGCCTGCACACGAACCAATCAGCACAAGCACAACAATCATGAAGGAACAAGGACAATAGTGCAACAAGAAACTTACGAGCCTAATGAGCTCAGGTCGAAGAAAGGAGGAGTCCTTCGGGCTCTCTTCTCCTCTTTCTTCTCTTCCTTCTTCTCCTCCTTCTTTTCTTCCTTCTTAAACCCATTTGGCGGGTGCTTCTACAGCCATACAGAATGGCAGGAATGGGAGAAGTAGAACCTCCATGACCGCCACTATGACGCTCAAGGCCCAGAGGGTTTCTGGGAGTCGGAGGAGTCGAGGCATCGGAAGACTTGCTGGAGCTCCGTGATCGCTTGCGCGTATGGTCCTCACTCGACTCGCCCGCATCCTCCGCCGGAGATCGCGCCGACGGCAGCTCGGACACGGAATCAACCACTTCATTATCCGGGGCATTCGGATACCTTTGAACATGGCGGTACCATGCCCGACACTTTGAAGCTCTGCAAAATCAGAAGGAACTTTGTTAGCAAACAAAGGAAATAGAAACACAGCCGACAAAAAGCACTACATGCACAAATCTACACCTGCGGTACGGCTAACGTCGAAGAAAATGGAGGAGTTAGCGACTTCCCCGGGATTTCTTCTCCGGCTTTGAACTTCAGCAGCGCGCGAAGGGCCCTGTCGAGATCCCCCTCGGACATTTTCTCAGCCAAAACCCTTGTCGGATCACAGCGCCCAGAATAAAGAAACATCAGGTGTGCCCTCGCTTGGAGAGGCTGCACCCGACGCTCAAGAAACGTCCGGATGATGTCCACACCGTTCACCTCTTTCTCCGGAATCAGCTGGAGATCCTCCACCCGACGGTAAAGGGCCTCTATCTTCGCCACCTCACCATCCAGGATTTGGTTTTTCCAAGACCTTTTCTTCTCAATCATTTGGGAGGGGTCAAAGGGAACAAGACCAAAATCTTGCCCGGGCACTACGGAGTCGCGGATATAAAACCATCGCCTCCTTGATCTTGGACAGATTCGGACATGGAAAAGAAAATAAGAAGATTGGGACTAAGGGAGATGATGCAACCCCCAATGGGATACACACCATCCGAACAGATTGCCTCTTCACGGAATAGAGCTTAGGAAGAGGCCAAAGTGCGACTCAATGCCAAGCCAGCACTTTAAAAAGTGATAAAACAAGCAATGTGGAGAAGAGAATTGGGACAGATGATGAAGCTGAATCCCATAGAAGAAGCGATCCACGGAGGAAAGTGGACGGAAAAGAAAACCCACGCAAGACGAAGGCGAGAAACATAACCCGATACCCAGATGGGGGACGGGGGATTACCTCATTGCCGGGGAGTTTGACGGCCTCCCTATCTTGCGGGATCAGGCCCCGCTCGCGAAGCCTGCGGAGATCGCTCTCCCGCGTCTCTGATCGCCGCCAGCCACCATCGGTGACGCGAGTAGCGGCGGTGCCCTTCTTTCCTCCGGCGGCGCTGGTCCCAATCGCAGATGAAGATTTCTTTGGTTTCCCCATTGCGCTACGGCGGCGCTGGCGGTGAAAACGCAGAAAGAATGACAGAAATGTGGAAGGATATCCCAGCGCGAAGCAAGAATCGGTCGAGCACAAGGAGGCAGTGAACACAAGAACTGGTGCGGTGAAAACAAACCACGGTTCCCCCAATGATTATAACAGCGAAGACGACGAACGGCAGCCGTCCATCCAGAAGACCTAACACCAATGGCAGATCTGACCGTACACATGTCAACATCACAACGAACCGTCGTTACCACGCCGTCCACTATGCGCGGAAATCGAGGAGACGCCGTAATTATCTCCACGCCACGCGTGACCGGTCAATTCAAAGTCAGCAAGTGGGACCCACGTTCGTCCAGTCAAGTCATCTCTGGCATAGCAGACGCTTGAGGTCATCGATCGTCAGCACTGATGTCATCAAAAGCTATACTAGCACCAACTACAATTCTTCGGCTCCACAGCTAAGAGTACTCAGTCGAATCTTTGATTCGAATAAATACTCGGGGGCTACTCCTATCAGGAGCGCTGGCCGCGCACCCGGAAGATGAATAACGACAAATTATTTCTTCGAGTCCTACGTCGAGTCCACGACTCCACTACGGACTCGGGGGCTACTCCCATAAGGAGGATGGATTTAAGCATCCGAATTTTTTTGATTCCTACGGACTTAACAACCGAACAATGCTTCAAATAAAGTCTCTGCTCGAGTCTATGACTCGAACAGACACTCGGGGGCTACTCCCATAGGGAGCGCTGGTCGTGCACCCTATGAATACTTCGACTGTGATCTTTCGGATCAGCACGCAAAAACTTTTGGCATCTCTGCCCCAACAAGCGTTGAGTGAGCAACAATCTCCTTGGCCACCCGAAACACCTCCGCGGTGACAAATGTTCGGATGCTGCGTCTGCGACGCAAAGATAAGACCTACAGATATCATCTGGTGGCCTGGCAACGCACCCGACTGCGCTCTGCTACTATGAATCCGTGCCAGTAGGTGCGATGAAAAATCCCGACGGACGCGTTGGGTACCTCAATTAAAAATCACTGGAATTACACTCCTGTAAATCCTCCGCGGCCTGAGTCGAATTACGCCAGCATATGTACCAGGTCCGAGTTGAGGGACTCGAACCTGAGGAAGATCGTGTTATTTCGTCCTAAGACAGTTAACTGACCCTGATCCGTCGGGTGAGTCAGGCACACGCGTCAACAATCCCTACACACATATACTATTAATACATAGTTACACCCGAAAGATGGAAGAGTCCTTAGCCGAATCTACGATTCAACTGATCACTCGGGGGCTACTGACATGGTTATACCCTATGGGCCCGTGACTTCAGCATACCTGGTCCAGCCCAAGGAAGGCCCACAGCAGATATACGCTGGCCCATGAAGATTTTCGGGTGGCCAAGGCCCATGATGCCTTCGGATCCTTGGAGAGCAAGACTAGCATAGATAGGAAATTCAAAGGGGTAAAACCCTAGAACCTGTAACCGACTAGGAATATGCCCGGGACCTGCCTAAGTCTATATAAAGGCCAGGAGGGCACGTCCTAGATCTCCTCGACTCATACTTTCGCACACACCTCCACGCCAGATCGAATCTACGCACCTTGTAACCTTCGGTTCCGCCGTAATCAAGAGCAGACAAGCAGGAGTAGGGGTTTCCCTCAGGGCTGAACACAGGTAAATCTCGTGTCCCCTAGTTGCTTGTCTGTTAACCGTGCCACGATCTCCAGCATCCCCATCTTCTCCAAAACCCAAGTCCATAACAATGGGCATTGACGAGATTAAACCTCGTCAGGCTCAGTTTCCCTTTGTAAAGAAGAGATTCTAGACCAAGCTTCTTTGAAACTCTCTTCACTTTTTTCTTAAAAGTGAATATCTCTTCCATAGGTGTCGCAGAGAATGGACCAAAACCAGACATGGTAGCAACTAGGGCAGGAACTAATTTTTTTGTGTTTTTGATAAGAGAAAGAAAACCAAACTAAAGTAACTTTTTTGGAGTTTTTGGTAAAAAGAGGCAAACAAAACCAAGCAAAAGAAACTAAGCAAACCAAAAACAAAGTAAAGATAAAGGTTGAGGAGGACTCCCCTTGTGAAGATGTCCTTAGCCCCCCCCCCCCCCCGACAACGGCGCCAGAAAGCTTGATGTCGCCCTGTGTTGACGTGGGACGCTTCGTTGGAAACCCCAAGAGCAAGGTGTGAAGAGCACATCAGCAAGCCTTCCCTCAGTAAGAGATCGAGGTTATCGAACCAGTAGGAGGAAGGAAACGTCTCAAAGGTGTTGCAAGCAACGTGGAAACCTGCACAACACAAACTCAAGACTTTGCCCCAATGAACAGTGAGGTTTTCAAGCTCACCGATTTGCTGTAACAAAGGATTAAATGTATGGTGTGAAGGTTGATGGTGGTTTGTAGCAAGTAAAAAGTAACAATGGAAGATGTATCAATGGTAAAGATTGGACCGGTCTCCTTAGATAAACAAACATAGCATGCAGGGTAAATAAATTACAACAGGGCAATTGACAGGACTGAGCAAGGCATAACAATGCTATACTAGACAAAAAGATCCTATGACATTCGATTGGGCAATACAACAATATACATAGACCGCCATCCAACTGCATCTATGACTAGAAGTCCACCTTCAGGTTATCATCCGAACCCCCTCCAGTATTAAGTTGCAAGCAACAAACAATTGCTTTAAGCAAAGTGTGTAAGGTAAAAAATCCACTTGTTCCATGAACAAGAGACCGTTGTTTTCTCCCTAGTGGCAACATCACATCTACAACCAAAGAGATTTCTGTCACTTCCCTTGGAAACTAGAGGCATGAACCCACTATCGAGCATAAATAACCCCTTTTGGAGTCACTAGCAACTACTTGGCCAAGATAGCTACTAAAAACAGAGAGCATGCAAGATCACAAACAACACAGACATGATAGAATCAAATAGACAAAACCATTAATCAATCTGACAGAGTAATCTCAATATCCATCAGATCCTCGCAAACACAACATGCATGATTACAAATAGATTAGATTTTGCTCATGAACGGAGCTCACAAGATCTATACATGAAAGCACAAGGAGGAGATATAAGCATCTAGCTACTACATGGACCCGTAGTCCAAGGTGGAACTACTCACGCTTCATACAGGAGGCTAGCATGATGAAGAAGAAGGCCTCCACGATGATCTCCCCTTCGGCAGGGTGCCGAGAAGAGCTTCAGATCCCCCGATCTAGGGACGATGGTGGCAGCGGCTACAGACAGTTTCGTGGAGTTTTGATCGGGTGCCTAGGGTTCTGCATGAGGGGCTTGTTATAGGCGAAGAGGTGAGGCAAGAGGGCCACCAGGGCGGCTGCACCCCTAGGCACGGGGTGGGCCCACCCGCGTGGCCAGGGGGTGTGGCCCCCTGGTGGGTCTCCTCCGTCTCGTACTCCGGCTTCGTGTTCCCCACAGTAAAATATCGACTTTGGCTTTTGTGTCATCCAATTCCAAGAATATTGATTTTCTGCCTTTCTGGCACTGTGGCAACTTGTTTATAGGTTAGTACCAGAAAACATATAAAAACACCTCAAAGTGTAGACAAAGCAAAGCAAAGTAGATAGTAAACAAGCTTGGAGCATCATAAATTATAGATACATTTCTGACGCATCGGTTATTATGGGTTATTTACCAAATGGTAGTAACCTACTATTACAATTTCAGTGGTAAAGGAACACATTACCTAGGAATTAACAACCAATGTCGCTAGTGATTCTTGCATCGTATATTACGCATTAACCATGATATTTGGAATGGGACGGAGAAGTCAGCAAGATCTTCCTTTCGTATGTCAGCGGATGACCATATCGTGAAGCTGGAATTCCTTGCAGGGACTCAGTACATGGGTGGGACCCCTTAGTGCCCCACGATCTTGGTATCTAGATTATCTATGAGGGGCTGTCAGAGGTAGGTCTGCCACTTTGTTGGGAGCTACCATGGACATGATCTGCTCACTAGGGTCCTCAAGGGGTTACCAGGGTTATATCTGCCTATATGGGGGTTAACGTAGGTATTTCTTCTTGAGGAGTCATGCTGGCATATGGGGTTGCCAAGAAGGGAAGTGATTGGCTTGGATCTTAGGTTGGGCCTCAAACCATGGAAGTTTGAACAGGGACAACAAAGCTTAAGATCTCTTATGGGTAAAGTAATGCACCTCTACAGAGTAAAAAATTGTGACATGTTACTCGCTCTTATGGGAAGGAGCTACAAACACGGTAGGAAAGGAACTCCATGAAGTTCTGGTAAAACTGTGAAGGCTGACGGACATAGCTTTTCAGAATAAAAGCAACGTTTGAAGAAATGTTTATGAAAACCTGCATAGCCTATGACCTGTGGTCTGTGACTATAGATAGTGCATCAAACATTTCTTTTTTGTGAACTTGCTGAGTACGCTTGTAATCAACTGTATCTTCTTAACCCTTGCTAGATTCAAAATCCAATGAAGACGACGTCCACATCAACTTATGCTCAAGGGAATCATCACCAAAAGCTCAAGTTCTTCAATAAATTCAGCAAAATCATCAATCACCCCAATTGAAGTGAATACAAAGTTCCTGATTAGATATGATTGTAATCTATAGCCCTAGAACCTACTTCTGTAGAGCATTGTAACAGAAGAAAATGCAAGCCAAATAGTTTAAATACTAATCTATTAGTATGGTATTTATGAGTTGTTATTTCTTATTCTTCCTTGTAATAAGTTTCTTTCTCTCTATAACCTAGAGTTTTCTTTGGATGTTTTGTAAAGAGTCGAGTTGTAACTTATAGTCATGCCTTGGACCTGCTACGTTTCTGTTGTACCACTCTGAGGGATGTAATACTGGTGGAATGGTGTTTCATTGGTACTATGTCAATGACTATAGTGTAGATCATCATGTAGTGGTATGCTGGGTCACTGCATGAAGGGAGGCCAACTCTTGTCGCTTCTCATCGGCCTCCTTCCACAACTTCAGCTTTTGGTAGGGTGTTTCTAGCTCCTGGAAATGGAGCCGAGCCAGCAAAGTGACCTCGTCGCAAGATAAGCGAAGGTTCTCCTCCAACTTTGCAATCCGAGCCGGCCTGTCGCCCATGTCCTAACACAAGTCAGCCAAGGCAACACCGTAAGCCTCTGTGTCGCACTGAATAGAAAGAAGGGACCGTGTCTTAATATTGAGAGTCTTTATCCTATCGTGATCGGCTTCCTACTTTCTTGGGGGATAGAGTGTTAAAATTATCATACCTCCACGAAGGCCACCATAGCAGCAGTGAATTCAAGGACAACTGTCTTGCCACCTTAGTGCTAGCGTATGAGACTACAAGGGGGTGCGTCACCACCTGTAGCAAAGAGATCTTCTTTGTGGAGTTGGGTGAGAGAGCGTGGTGTCGGTTGGGTAGTATAGGTACGATATGGGCTCTAGCCGACACCTCCTTGCGGGAACCGCTCACCTCTGCCACTATTGGAGAAGGCGGTTTGATGACATCTTGAGCAGGGGAGACCAGGGTAGCACTGTAACATCCCTAAAATCATGATTTCAAAGTTTGCATATCATTCATGCATGCATATAGAATTGAGATCAAATTCAAACTCATTTCAGAAAAACAAGGCACATAGTTCTATCATTTCATGTGAGCAAACTTAAACCAAATGGCCATTCCCATTTGAGAGTTTGAATGTTTTAAACTTGGATTGTTTATCTCCCTTGTTGAAAAGATTGAGTGTGGATTTTAAACCAAGCTTTACAAAATGGAAATGGTTTCAAAAAATCATTTTGCAAACATTTGCAAATCAAATGCAAAGTCCCTGTAATTTTGTTTCTCCAAAAATGACCAAGCCTTTACAAAGTAACCACATGGTGTTATGTCTAGATTTGAGACTGTTGCACACTACAAAAACCCCAGAAAGATTTGAATTCAAAAGGAGTTTGAATTCATTTAAAAACCATTCTTGAAAATCAAAACAGAAAAAGAAAAGGATTAAACAAAAGAAAAGGGCCAGACGCTCCTATTCTAGCCCAGCAGTAGAACCGGCCCAACTAGCCCACCCGGCCACTCTCTCGCACGCTCGCACGCGCAGACGCACCCACACGGTCGCTGACACTCGGACCCCACCCCCTCTCCGTCTCACTCGCTGACTGGTGGACCTCGCCAGCTCACCCTCGTCTTCCCCAAATCGCGCCCGACCCCGTCGCCGGCCGTTTCCTCCGCCCATCACTGCCGCGATTGATTCTCGCTTAATTGCCCTTGATTCCACGCTTAATCGCCGCTCTCCTCTCGCCTACAAAACCCCATATGCACCATGGTCATTTTCCTCCACTCTCCTCGCTCACTCTGCCACCAGGCTGCGCGCATTTGACCTCGAAACCCCGCAGTACCGACGACTCCGGCGACTAATTCCGGTGAGCCTCGACCGCCCCCCTCTCTCTGGTTCAAACTATCACGTCCAGCATGATCTTGTGCATCTGCTGACGCCTCTGGTTTACTTGCTCAAGACCCAGGTCGTCGTTTCCGTTCACGCCCGCAACCACCAGCGCCGCCGCTCGACTCCGGCGAGCAATAGCGGTAAGTCCCGAGCGCCCCTTGCCCCCTCTTGCATACGAGGATGTTCGCCTTCGTCTTGTGCATCTCCTAATCCCTTTGGTTCGTGCTAGGATGACACAAAACCTCAGCAACCAACTCGACAGCAACCTCCCGACGCCGTGCACAACTCCGACGAGCTCTAGCAGCCCCAGCCGTGCGCCCCTTGCCCAGCCACCTACACGTTGAGCTTCGCCTCGACCTCACGGTTCTGGTAAGCACACCCTCCCCTTCCCGAGCGATCTAGAACGCTAGCGCCGCCGCTGACAGAGCGCTCCGCCGCTCGCCGTCGCCGCGCGCCGCCAGAACGTGGTCGCTTGATCGAGAGCCCTTGGATCTAGATCCAACGCGTGCGATAGAACCACTTAGCGAAGCGGTATGTTTAGATCTGAACCGTGCATCGTTAGTTAGATCCTACGGCTCACGAGCGTGATCCGAGCGAAGCGATGCCCGATAAGAATATGACGCGTGGCTAGGGTTTGATTCAAAAACAGATTTGAAATCAGATTTAGATCCAAAATTGAAATGGCTATAACTTTTGATTTCCACATTAGATTTTTGCAAATTTTATATCGTTGGAATCAGGGAGACAAGCCCTTTCTGTTTATGCAATGTGTTTAGTAAAAAGTTTCTGTTAAAATGACTTTAGATGCAGAAACTTGTTTAAGGCTATTTTGAGTATAGAAATTGTTTAGAATTTTGTTTTGGTGTAAAATAAACTTGATTTAGCAGGTTTTCAAGTTAGTTTTGTTTCAGTATTGTGCTCTTGCTTGGTGGAGTTTTACAAAGTCATCACTTAGCATTTTTGCATGCATGCATATATTTATGTTTGTATATGAATTGTGTGTAATTTTGTGCTACCAATTTTGTGTAGATTTTGGTGCTAGTGATTGTGATTGTGAAGAGTGCTACTCTCCCCATTACCAAGGCAAGTGGTACTTCATGAATATTCCATCCCTATATTTTGTACAAGCATTAGAAATATTTTGCTAAGTCTTGCATGTTATTATTTTGCCAAATGCTATGTTCGGAAATCCTAAGTAGTTGTAGAATTGCTAGGAAATTTCCTAAGTTAAGTACTATGCCATGCTTAGCCTAGCTAGTAGCAAACAAGGGTTGGTAAAGTATATACATGCCATGATGAAAATATTTCTAAGTCTTTTGACTTATGTTTTTCTTAATAAAATAACTAAGTCAATGAATCACCTGGGTGGAATGGGACTTGAATGGTGGTTTTTGGTTGAGTGGTTACACAAGGCCCATGGACATGGTTTACCTTGTGTTTCTCACTTGTGGTATGCCACCCAGGCACAAAGGGATTTTAGAGGCCAAGTGTTGAGAAGCTTATAGTGCAGCCACTTGGCAATATGGGCTCTGCCTGGATCACATAAGTTGCTAGAACTTAGCCATTTGGATAGTTGGTGGTAGTGGGAATGATAGGTTGGAGCGCGTCCATTTGGTCTAAGGAAAGGCTTCTGAAAGGTCATGTCTTGGGAAACCAAGTCTGGTGGGGAAAGTGCACAACCTCTGCAGATGGAAAATCTAAGTACTTAGCCAAGTCCATGGCAATGGACAACTTGAGCATCAAGACATGGAGGCCATCAAGAATCTCATCACTCCAACTTCAAAGTAAAAATTTGTGGGTGAACAAGGGTGAAGGACCCCAATGTCTATTGGTTGTTTCTTGGGAAAGTTTTGACAAAGAAAGACTTAGTGTTTTCAACTAATAGGAAAAACCTATTTTGAGCAAAGCAAGGCAAACTACACTTAGCCAAAATGCATATAGTAATATAGTCCACTTAAAATTTACTAAGGTATCACTTGCCAATACTATTCCAAAGTATTGACCCACTGTGGCTGTAACTTGTGATGTTGCAGGTTACTCCGATGATGATTAGGTGTCATGAGTCTACACTCAACATGCTTGCTGTGGCACATGAAGATGAAGACTTATGTTTATTTACTTATTCCAAAACTCTTGTATTAGGCCTGTGGCCTTGAGTTGTAAAAGACTATGTTTTATCTCTGGAATGGATGTAATAAATGACCTTTGTATCTGTGTACTTCATCTTAAACTGTGGATGCTAGCAATGATCCAGGGACTAGCATTGCAATCACAGGGATCCTTTTCCTTTACAAAGGAGGGATCTTACAGATGGTATCAGAGCACTGTGTTGCCTGTAGGATTATGACCCTAGGATTGGAAACCACTAAGGAAAAATTTTCAACTACTTCTACACTTGTCTATTCTTCTCGTAAACTTTTCAAATCTTCTCATTCTCAACTCTATTTGTAGATGAACTCCATCAACGAAGCCGTAAAGAAAGGACCACTTATGACCATGACCTTGGAGTGTGAGACTGAGTTTCCCAAAATTCTCAAGGACCTCATGGTGGCAATGGAAATACATGGTGCAGCTGTGTACAAAGGCTTTCCAGTAATGGATGAAGGAGTTGAGCACTGGTGGGTGCAACTTCACTTGTACAAAAACAAGGAAGACAACCACAAAGAAAAAGGATTCTGCATGTACACCAACACTGTGGTGCACACCACATTCTTTGAGTCAGCAAGAGAAGTAGCTTGGAGGACTATCAAAGAACTTAGTGCTAGAGTTAAGGGCAGAATGCTCAACCTCCAAAACGACTTAGAGAAAGAGAAGGAATATACCCAAGAGTTGGAAACTACCAACCAAACCTTAAGAGGAGATATTATAGACTTAGTGATGGAATCATGTGAGCAAGATAGGCTGATTGCCTCTAGGAACATTGTGTTAGCCAACTGATCTAGTGAGATAGGATTGTAAACGTACTTCGTTAGTTGGACCACCACCTATCACCTTATTTTCCAAAATGATACCTTAAATAAGAATGGACCTTGGTTGATGTAATGGATTCATGTATGCATGACTTGTGTGATTTTGTGTTCCAAGGATATGTCTGAGTTGTTTGTCTTTGTTTTATCTTAAATTGTGTTGTTCTAACTTTTCAATCTTATAAATAGATGCCTATTACCATCAGCACTGTTGAGGAGTTCCAGGTTACCCGCTTTGGTCCTCGTATCGTTGAGCTTACCACTTTTCTCAATCTCCCTCTTCCCACCATCATGGTGCATCCACTCACCAAGTTTGAGAGGAAGGACCTCTGGGGCTTCAAGGTGAACCAGCCGGGACGCCAGATAGAGCCTACTACGGAGGCCATCGTCTTCAAGCTTATGCACGATGACAGGGAGAGAGGCATGGAGGTAGTTATGCAGGATCTGATAGGGCGTGCTGGGGCGACACTCCCGACAGGTTAGAGGCACCCATTTCCACGTCTTCGAAGGCGTGATGAGGATGGAGAGTCCATCGACTTGAGGGCGACTCGAGGGGCATTGAGCCGATATGTCATACCTCAGGACTTAGAGTCTCTCATTAGGCACATGGACACGGACAGGACCAATGTCATGCTCGATGGTGAGCTCCAGTGCAGCTTCACGAGAAGGACAAGCTTTTACCGCACAGGGACGAGATAGTCAAGGAAATGGAGGCGAATTTGAGACCAGGATAGGAAGTTCAAGAGTCGGGAGAAGCGTGTCCGGATAGGAACAAGAAGATCCGGATATGATGAAGAACTGCAGTCCAAGGACTTGAGCTAGAGCAGCGGCGACGGTGATAGAGAGCGTTCCCAGAAGAGGGCTCTCAAGGCCAAGATCGAGTCCTTGACCACTACTATTAGGAGAACAAGACCGCGATGGAGAACGCAGGTCTTACCTTTGTCGAGGAGGAGATTGATGCTGATGAGTAGACTTGACTACTCATTTATCTTTTGTTATCGTACTTGTTATTTGTGAACTTGTTATTGGACCATCCGACATGTGGATGGCTTGCCACTTGTGTGTTTTACCTTGTGAACTTGTTATCATGGTTGTTGAACTTTTATCTTTGTGTTGCATGCTATGTGTTTGCTTATGTGATGTAATGTGCATAAAAACATCTATGGGTATCTCATTCTTATCTCTATTTGAACAAACCACAGATGCCTCCCGTCAGCAAACCCCAACCCCAACAACAACAACATCACTCCAGAAATGCAGCAAATGATGACTGCTCAAACACAGCTAATGCAGATGATGACAACATTCATCCAGAACCAGAATAATAACAACAACCCCAATAACAAACCCAATAACAACAACAACACCAACCCTCCGGGCTTTGATATGCTTACCAGATTTCTGAGATTGAGGCCAGCTAAGTTCTCAGGGACGACTGATCCCATGGTGGCCAACGATTGGCTACGTTCTGTAAACAAGGACTAAGTATTTGGGGCTACAGATGACGCTGAAAAGGTCAGATTTGGCACATCTGTTTGGAAGGGCCAGCCACCACTTGGTGGGACAACTTCCAAATCACCACTCCTTTAGATGAGGTGACTTGGGCTATCTTTGAGGATGGTTTTCGCACTGCTCATATCTCATCAGGAATAATGAGCCTGAAAAAGAAAGAGTTCCACAATCTGAAGCAGCGCTACCGCAGCGTGGCTAAGTACATTGAAGAGTTCAACAATCTGGCGCGTTATGCACCAGATGAAGTTGACACAGATGCCAAGAGAAAGGAAAAATTTCTGGAAGGCTTGAATGATGAGCTGAATCTGCGGTGGTGGCATATGTTCCCACTTATCAGTCGCTCTGTGACAAGGATGCAATATTGGAGAACAAAATGAAGCAAGTCGAGAGTAGAAAGAGAAAGCACTCCGACAAGCACAGCTCGGGATCGTCTCACAAACGATCTCACTATGATGATAGCGGAAGCTCAGGATCCCACAAGCATGGGAAATTCAACAAGCACCACAACCACAACCGTCATGACAACAAGCATCACCGCAGTCATGACAATGACAAGTACAAGAACCACAAAAGTGGACATAAGAGCCACCACGGTGGTAACGGAAGTGGAAGTGGAAGTCAGCCTGCTAAGAAAGACATCAGTCAGGTTGAATGCTTCGAATGCAAGAAGATGGGACACTATGCAAATGAGTGCCCCGAAAAGAAAGTTGAAGGACCTGTCAAGCCCAATCCTTTCCAGAAAGGACAGGTGAACCACATCAGTGTGGAGGAGGTCTATGAGGATCCTGACGCTGTGGCTGGTAAGTTCAGACTCAACTCTATTCCAGCATTTGTTCATTTTGATACTGGAGCATCGCATTCATTCATATCAAAAGCATTTGTTGATAGAAATGGGTTTCCATCTGAAAACATTGGGTGTCCAATAAAAGTTAGTTCTCCGGGTGGAGAAATGATAGTAAGTCTTGGATGCCGGGATCTAGTAATAGAATTTGGAAAACATAAGTTTCCAGTGAGTCTGATAATCCTAGATTCCCAAGGACTGGACGTAACATTGGGAATGGATTGGATGGCTAAGTATGAAGGAGTACTAGATTGTGCTAATCATACTGTTGCACTCACAACCCCGGAAAGAAAAAGAATTAAATTCAAGTCAAACTTTGAATCCAAAGGAAGTAAGCTAAATTCTCTTAAGGGGGTTAGCATGGACAGTGTGCCAATTGTGTGTGAGTATCCGGATGTATTTCCGGAAGAATTACCAGGAATGCCACCGGATAGAGATGTGGAATTTCTGATAGATTTGGTACCAGGTTCTGGACCAATAGCAAAGAGGCCATATAAAATGTCAGTTGATGAACTGAAAGAACTCAAGAAGCAACTAGGAGAACAGTTGCAGAAAGGATTTATTCAACCCAGTTCTTCATCTTGGGGAGCCCTAGTTTGTTCGTGGAGAAGAAAGATAGAAGTCAAAGGTTATGCATAGATTACCGATCACTCAACGAGGTAACTATCAAGAACAAATATCCTTTGCCTAGAATCAATGACTTATTTGATCAGCTTGAAGGAGCATGTGTGTTTTCAAAGATTGATCTAAGGTCAGGCTATTTTCAACTCAAGATAAGAGAACACGACATACCTAAAACATCATTCACCACAAGGTATGGATTGTATGAGTACACCGTAATGCCTTTTGGCTTGACAAATGCTCCAGCATACTTCATGAATATGATGAACAAAGTGTTCATGGAATTTCTTGACAAGTTTGTTGTCGTTTTCATCGATGACATCTTAGTCTACTCCAAGAGCAAAGAAGAACATGAAGGACACTTGCGTTTGATACTTGAGAAGTTGAGAGAGCATAAACTTTATGCCAAATTTAGCAAGTGTGAGTTCTGGTTAGAGGAAGTTGGTTTTCTTGGTCATGTTATGACAAAGGATGGTGTAGCAGTTGATCCTGCTAAAGTTTTAGCTGTGACTGAATGGGAATCTCCCAAGTCCGTGAAAGAAGTTCGTAGTTTCCTTGGCTTAGCAGGTTACTAAAGAAGGTTTATCGAGAATTTCTCTAAGGTAGCTAAGCCCATGACTGAATTATTAAAGAAGGACAAGAAGTTTGCTTGGTCCGAAGGTTGTGAAGTCAGCTTCCAGGAATTGAAGAAGAGACTTGTGACAGCACCAGTTCTATGTCTGCCAGATTTGGAAAAGGATTTCCAAGTATATTGTGATGCATCTCATCAAGGTTTGGGTGCAGTACTTATGCAAGACGGTAAAGTTGTAGCTTATGCCTCGAGACAACTCAAAACTCATGAAGTAAACTATCCTACTCATGATTTAGAGTTAGCCTCTGTCGTCCATGCACTCAAAACATGGAGACACTACCTTTTGGGAAAGCGTTGTGAAGTGTTCACAGATCACAAAAGTTTGAAGTATATCTTCACCCAGAAGGAAATTAATATGAGACAAAGAATATGGCTAGAACTTATCAAGGACTATGACTTAAGTTTGCAATATCACCCCGGTAAAGCGAATGTTGTAGCAGATGCTCTAAGTCGTAAGGTATTTGTGAATGGCCTTACCAAAGGAGAATTGCCGGATGATTTGTGTACCCAATTCAGAAAACTCAGATTGGAGATTGTGCCTGAAGGACATCTCATGTCTTTAGATGTTCAACCCACTTTGTTGGACAAGATTCGAGAAGCTCAAAAGACTGATAAGGAAATTGAAGAGATTAAGGAAAAGATTGGACAAGGGAAAGCTAAAAACTTCCATGAAGACGAACAGGGTACTTTATGGCATGGGAAACGTATCTGTGTTCCACAAGATCCGGAGTTGCGGAAACTGATTTTGCAGGAAGCACACAACTCTCCGTATTCTATCCACCCTGGTAACACCAAAATGTACATGGACATGAAAGAAAGATTTTGGTGGAACAATCTCAAGAGGGACATCGCCGAACATATTGCTTTGTGTGATGTGTGTAGTAGAGTAAAAGCGGAACATCAGAAACCAGCAGGTTTGCTTCAACCACTACCTATTCCTGATTGGAAATGGGACAAGATTGGTATGGATTTCATTACCGGATTACCAAGGACCAGATCAGGATATGATTCCATATGGGTAGTAGTGGATCGCCTAACTAAAGTGGCTCATTTCATACCCGTGAAGACAACTTATACAAGTGCCAAGTTATCCAAAATCTACATGAGTAGAATTGTATGTCTACATGGTGTGCCCAAGAGTATTGTATCTGATAGGGGAACTCAATTCATTTCCCGTTTTTGGAGACAGCTACATGAGTCATTGGGAACAAGGTTGGAATTAAGTACTGCTTTTCATCCTCAAACCGATGGACAAACGGAAAGGACTAATCAAATTCTGGAAGACATGTTGAGGGCATGTGCCCTAGACTATGGAGCCAGTTGGGATGAAAGTCTGCCTTACGCAGAATTTTCTTATAACAACAGCTATCAAGCCAGCATTGAGATGGCACCGTTTGAGTTTCTCTATGGAAGAAAGTGTACCACCCCATTGTTATGGAATGGTGTAGGAGAAAGAAGTTTATTCGGGCCAGATCTTATTAAAGAAGCCGAAGAGAAGGTCAAATTGGTTAAGGACAGGTTGAAGATAGCACAGTCCCAATAGAAAAGCTACGTAGATCCTATGCGTAGAGAAGTCACCTACGAAGTGGGCGATAGAGCCTATCTTAGAGTATCACCACTTCGTGGAGTGAAGAGATTCGGAGTCAAAGGAAAGTTGGCACCAAGATATGTTGGGCCATTCAAGATCTTGAGTCGCAAAGGAGAAGTTGCCTATGAAATTGAATTACCAGAATCTCTATCAGCTGTCCATAATGTGTTTCATGTGAGTCAGCTTAAGAAATGTCACCCAGAAATGGAAGAAACTTCTTTGAAGGATACTATACCTTTGGAGGAGGTTCAACTAGAAAGTGACCTCACATATGAGGAGAAACCTATCAAGATCCTTGAGACTGCAGAAAGGGTCACAAGGACAAAGACTATCAAATTTTGCAAAGTGCAGTGGAATCATCATTCCAAAGAGGAAGCAACATGGGAAAGAGAAGATGATCTTCGGAAAGACCACCCTCACCTATTTGCTAGCCAATCCGAATCTCGAGGGCGAGATTCATCTTAAGGGGGTTAGATTTGTAACATCCCTAAAATCATGATTTCAAAGTCTGCATATCATTCATGCATGCATATAGAATTGAGATCAAATTCAAACTCATTTCAGAAAAACAAGGCACATAGTGCTATCATTTCATGTGAGCAAACTTAAACCAAATGGCCATTCCCATTTGAGAGTTTGAATGTTTTAAACTTGGATTGTTTATCTCCCTTGTTGAAAAGATTGAGTGTGGATTTTAAACCAAGCTTTACAAAATGGAAATGGTTTCAAAAAATCATTTTGCAAACATTTGCAAATCAAATGCAAAGTCCCTGTTATTTTGTTTCTCCAAAAATGACCAAGCCTTTACAAAGTAACCACATGGTGTTATGTCTAGATTTGAGACTGTTGCACACTACAAAAACCCCAGAAAGATTTGAATTCAAAAGGAGTTTGAATTTGTTTAAAAACCATTCCTGAAAATCAAAACAGAAAAAGAAAAGGATTAAACAAAAGAAAAGGGCCAGGCGCTCCTATTCTAGCCCAGCAGCAGAACCGACCCAACTAGCCCACCTGGCCACTCTCTCGCTCGCTCGCACGCGCAGACGCACCCACGCGGTCGCTGACACTCGTACCCCACCCCCTCTCCGTCTCACTCGCTGACTGGTGGACCTCGCCAGCTCACCCTCGTCTTCCCCAAATCGCGCCCGACCCCGTCGTCGGCCGTTTCCTCCGCCCATCACTGCCGCGATTGATTCTCGCTTAATTGCCCTCGATTCCGCGCTTAATTTCCGCTCTCCTCTCGCCTACAAAACCCCATCTGCACCGCGGTCATTTTGCCCCACTCTCCTCGCTCACTCCGCCACCAGGCTGCGCGCATTTGACCTCGAAACCCCGCAGTACCGACGACTTCGGCGACTAATTCCGGTGAGCCTCGACCGCCCCCCTCTCTCTGGTTCAAACTATCACGTCCAGCATGATCTTGTGCATCTTCTGACGCCTCTGGTTTACTTGCTCATGACCCAGGTCGTCGTTTCCGTTCACGCCCGCAACCACCAGCGCCGCCGCTCGACTCCGGCGAGCAATAGCGGTAAGTCCCGAGCGCCCCTTGCCCCCTCTTGCATACGAGGATGTTCGCCTTCGTCTTGTGCATCTCCTAATCCCTTTGGTTCGTGCTAGGACGACGGAAAACCTCGGCAACCAACTCGACAGCAACCTCCCGACGCCGTGCACAACTCCGACGAGCTCCAGCAGCCCCAGCCGTGCGCCCCTTGCCCAGCCACCTACACGTTGAGCTTCGCCTCGACCTCACGGTTCTGGTAAGCACACCTCCTCCCGAAGCGATCTAGAATGCTAAGCGCGCCCGTGAGTGCTCCGCCGCTCGCCGTCGCCGCGCGCCGCCAGAACGTGGTCGCTTGATCGAGAGCCCTTGGATCTAGATCCAATGCGTGCGACAGAACCACTTAGCGAAGCGGTATGTTTAGATCTGAACCGTGCATCGTTAGTTAGATCCTCTGACTCTGCAGCGTGATCCGAACAAAGCGATGCCGCCAAAGAAGAATATGACGCGTGGCTAGGGTTTGATTCAAAAACAGATTTGAAATCAGATTTAGATCCAAAATTGAAATGGCTATAACTTTTGATTTCCACGTTAGATTTTTGCAAATTTTATATCGTTGGAATCAGGGAGACAAGCCCTTTCTGTTTATGCAATGTGTTTAGTGAAAAGTTTCTTTTAAAATGACTTTAGATGCAGAAACTTGTTTAAGGCTATTTTGAGTATAGAAATTGTTTAGAATTTTGTTTTGGTGTAAAATAAACTTGATTTAGCAGGTTTTAAACTTAGTTTTGTTTCAGTATTGTGCTCTTGCTTGGTGGAGTTTTACAAAGTCATCACTTAGCATTTTTGCATGCATGCATATATTTATGTTTGTATACGAATTGTGTGTAATTTTGTGCTACCAATTTTGTGTAGATTTTGGTGCTAGTGATTGTGATTGTGAAGAGTGCTACTCTCCCCATTACCAAGGCAAGTGGTACTTCATGAATATTCCATCCCTATATTTTGTACAAGCATTAGAAATATTTTGCTAAGTCTTGCATGTTATTATTTTGCCAAATACTATGTTGGGAAATCCTAAGTAGTTGTAGAATTGCTAGGAAATTTCCTAAGTTAAGTTACTATGCCATGCTTAGCCTAGCTAGTAGCAAACAAGGGTTGGTAAAGTATATACATGCCATGATGAAAATATTTCTAAGTCTTTTGACTTATGTTTTTCTTAATAAAACAACTAAGTCAATGAATCACCTGGGTGGAATGGGACTTGAATGGTGGTTTTTGGTTGAGTGGTTACACAAGGCCCATGGACATGGTTTACCTTGTGTTTCTCACTTGTGGTATGCCACCCAGGCACAAAGGGATTTTAGAGGCCAAGTGTTGAGAAGCTTATAGTGCAGCCACTTGGCAATATGGACTCTGCCTGGATCACATAAGTTGCTAGAACTTAGCCATTTGGACAGTTGGTGGTAGTGGGAATGATAGGTTGGAGCGCGTCCATTTGGTCTAAGGAAAGGCTTCTGAAAGGTCCTATCTTGGGAAACTAAGTCTGGTGGGGAAACTGCACAACCTCTGCAGATGGAAAATCTAAGTACTTAGCCAAGTCCATGGCAATGGACAACTTGAGCATCAAGACATGGAAGCCATCAAGAATCTCATCACTCCAACTTCAAAGTAAAAATTTGTGGGTGAACAAGGGTGAAGGACCCCAATGTCTATTGGTGGTTTCTTGGGAAAGTTTTGACAAAGAAAGACTTAGTGTTTTCAACTAATAGGAAAATCCTATTTTGAGCAAAGCAAGCCAAACTACACTTAGCCAAAATGCATATAGTAATATAGTCCACTTAAAATTTACTAAGGTATCACTTGCCAATACTGCTCCAAAGTATTGACCCACTGTGGCTGTAACTTGTGATGTTGCAGGTTACTCCGATGATGATTAGGTGTCATGAGTCTACACTCAACATGCTTGCCTATGGCACATGAAGATGAAAAATCCCGACGGACGCGTTGGGTACCTCAATTAAAAATCACTGGAATTCCACTCCTGTAAGTCCTCCGTGGCCTGAGTCGAATTACGCCAGCATATGTACCAGGTCCGAGTTGAGGGACTCGAACCTGAGGAAGATCGTGTTGTTTCGTCCTAAGACAGTTAACTGACCCTGATCCGTCGGGTGAGTCAGGCACACGCGTCAACAATCCCTACACACATATACTATTAATACATAGTTACACCCGAAAGATGGAAGAGTCCTCAGCCGAATCTACGATTCGACTGATCACTCGGGGGCTACTGAAATGATTATACCCTATGGGTACGTGACTTCAGCATACCTGGTCCAGCCCAAGGAAGGCCCACAGCAGATATACGCTGGCCCATGAAGATTTTCGGGTGGCCAAGTCCCATGACGCCTTCGGATCCTTGGAGAGCAAGACTAGCATAGATAGGAAATTCAAAGGGGTAAAACCCTAGAACCTGTAACCGACTAGGAATATGCCCGGGACCTGCCTAAGTCTATATAAAGGCCAGGAGGGCATGTCCTAGATCTCCTCGACTCATACTTTCGCACACACCTCCACGCCAGATCGAATCTGCGCACCTTGTAACCTTCGGTTCCGCCGTAATCAAGAGCAGACAAGCAGGAGTAGGGTTTTCCCTCCGGGGGCCTGAACCTGGGTAAATCTCGTGTCCCCTAGTTGCTTGTGCATTAACTGGTACACGATCTCCAGCATCCCCATCTTCTCCAAAACCCAAGTCCATAACAATGGGCATTGACGAGATTAAACCTCGTCAGGCTCAGTTTCCCTTTGTAAAGCAGAGATTCTAGACCAAGCTTCTTTGAAACTCTCTTCACTTTTTTCTTAAAAGTGAAGATCTCTTCCATAGGTGTCGCAGAGAATGGACCAAAACCAGACATGGTAGTAACTAGGGCAGGAACTAATTTTTTTGTGTTTTTGATAAGAGAAAGAAAACCAAACTAAAGTAACTTTTTTGGAGTTTTTGGTAAAAAGAGGCAAACAAAACCAAGCAAAAGAAACTAAGCAAACCAAAAACAAAGTAAAGATAAAGGTTGAGGAGGACTCCCCTTGTGAAGATGTCCTTAGCCCCCCCCCCCGACAACGGCGCCAGAAAGCTTGATGTCGCCCTGTGTTGACGTGGGACGCTTTGTTGGAAACCCCAAGAGCAAGGTGTGAAGAGCACATCAGCAAGCCTTCCCTCAGTAAGAGATCGAGGTTATCGAACCAGTAGGAGGAAGGAAACGTCTCAAAGGTGTTGCAAGCAGCATGGAAACCTGCACAACACAAACTCAAGACTTTGCCCCAATGAACAGTGAGGTTTTCAAGCTCACCGATTTGCTGTAACAAAGGATTAAATGTATGGTGTGAAGGTTGATGGTGGTTTGTAGAAAGTAAAAAGTAACAATGGAAGATGTATCAATGGTAAAGATTGGACCGGTCTCCTTAGATAAACAAACATAGCATGCAGGGTAAACAAATTACAACAGGGCAATTGACAGGACTGAGCAAGGCATAACAATGCTATACTAGACAAAAATATCCTATGACATTCGATTGGGCAATACAACAATATACATAGACCGCCATCCAACTGCATCTATGACTAGAAGTCCACCTTCAGGTTATCATCCGAACCCCCTCCAGTATTAAGTTGCAAGCAACAAACAAATTCTTTAAGCAAAGTGTGTAAGGTAAAAAATCCACTTGTTCCATGAACAAGAGACCATTGTTTTCTCCCTAGTGGCAACATCACATCTACAACCAAAGAGATTTCTGTCACTTCCCTTGGAAACTAGAGGCATGAACCCACTATCGAGCATAAATAACCCCTCTTGGAGTCACTAGAAACTACTTGGCCAAGATAGCTACTAAAAACAGAGAGCATGCAAGATCACAAACAACACATACATGATAGAATCAAATAGACAAAACCATTAATCAATCTACAGAGTAATCTCAATATCCATCAGATCCTCGCAAACACAACATGCATGATTACAAATAGATTAGATTTTGCTCATGAACGGAGCTCACAAGATCTATACATTAAAGCACAAGGAGGAGATATAACCATCTAGCTACTACATGGGCCCGTAGTCCAAGGTGGAACTACTCACGCTTCATACAGGAGGCTAGCATGATGAAGAAGAAGGCCTCCGCGATGATCTCCCCCTTGAGTGGTTGAGAAGAGCTTCAGATCCCCCGATCTAGGGACGATGGTGGCGGCGACTACAGACAGTTTCGTGGAGTTTTGATCGGGTGCCTAGGGTTCTGCATGAGGGGCTTGTTATAGGCGAAGAGGTGAGGCAAGAGGGCCACCAGGGCGGCTGCACCCCTAGGCACGGGGTGGGCCCACCCGCGTGGCCAGGGGGTGTGGCCCCCTAGTGGGTCTCCTCCGTCTCGTACTCCGGCTTCGTGTTCCCCACAATAAAATATCGACTTTGGCTTTTGTGTCATCCAATTCCAAGAATATTGATTTTCTGCCTTTCTGGCACTGTGGCAACTTGTTTATAGGTTAGTACCAGAAAACATATAAAAACACCTCAAAGTGTAGAAAAAGCAAAGCAAAGTAGATAGTAAACAAGCATGGAGCATCATAAATTATAGATACATTTCTGACGCATCAGTTATTATGGGTTATTTACCAAATGGTAGTAACCTACTATTACAATTTCAGTGGTAAAGGAACACATTACCTAGGAATTAACAACCAATGTTGTTAGTGATTCTTGCATCGTATATTACGCATTAACCATGATATTTGGAATGGGACGGAGAAGTCAGCAAGATCTTCCTTTCATATGTCAGCGGATGACCATATGGTGAAGCTGGAATTCCTTGCAGGGACACAGTACATGGGTGGGACCCCTTAGTGCCCCACGATCTTGGTATCTAGATTATCTATGAGGGGCTGTCAGAGGTAGGTCTGCCACTTTGTTGGGAGCTACCATGGACATGATCTGCTCACTAGAGTCCTCAAGGGGTTACCAGGGTTATATCTGCCTATATGGGGGTTAACGGAGGTATTTCTTCTTGAGGAGTCATGCTGGCATATGGGGTTGCCAAGAAGGGAAGTGATTGGCTTGGATCTTAGGTTGGGCCTCAAACCATGGAAGTTTGAACAGGGACAACAAAGCTTAAGATCTCTTATGGGTAAAGTAATGCACCTCTACAGAGTAAAAAATTGTGACATGTTACTCGCTCTTACGGGAAGGAGCTACAAACATGGTAGGAAAGGAACTCCATGAATTTCTGGTAAAACTGTGAAGGCTGACGGACATAGCTTTTCAGAATAAAAGCAACGTTTGAAGAAATGTTTATGAAAACCTGCATAGCCTATGACCTGTGGTCTGTGACTATAGATAGTGCATCAAACATTTCTTTTTTGTGAACTTGCTGAGTACGCTTGTAATCAACTGTATCTTCTTAACCCTTGCTAGATTCAAAATCCAATGAAGACGACGTCAACATCAACTTATGCTCAAGGGAATCATCACCAAAAGCTCAAGTTCTTCAATAAATTCATCAAAATCATCAATCACCCCAATTGAAGTGAATACAAAGTTCCTGATTAGATATGATTGTAATCTATAGCCCTAGAACCTACTTCTGTAGAGCATTGTAATAGAAGAAAATGCAAGCCAAATAGTTTAAATACTAATCTATTAGTATGGTATTTATGAGTTGTTATTTCTTATTCTTCCTTGTAATAAGTTTCTTTCTCTCTATAACCTAGAGTTTTCTTTGGATGTTTTGTAAAGAGTCGAGTTGTAACTTATAGTCATGCCTTGGACCTGCTACGTTTCTGTTGTACCACTCTGAGGGATGTAATACTGGTGGAATGGTGTTTCATTGGTACTATGTCAATGACTATAGTGTACATCATCATGTAGTGGTATGCTGGGTCACTGCATGAAGGGAGGCCAACTCTTGTCGCTTCTCATCGGCCTCCTTCCACAGCTTCAGCTTGTGGTAGGGCGTTTCTAGCTCCTGGAAATGGAGCCGAGCCAGCAAAGTGACCTCGTCGCAAGATAAGCGAAGGTTCTCCTCCAACTTTGCAATCCGAGCCGGCCTGTCGCCCATGTCCTAACACAAGTCAGCCAAGGCAACACCGTAAGCCTCTGTGTCGCACTGAATAGAAAGAAGGGACCGTGTCTTAATATTGAGAGTCTTTATCCTATCGTGATCGGCTTCCTACTTTCTTGGGGGATAGAGTGTTAAAATTATCATACCTCCACGAAGGCCACCATAGCAGCAGTGAATTCAAGGACAACTGTCTTGCCACCTTAGTGCTAGCGTATGAGACTACAAGGGGGTGCGTCACCACCTGTAGCAAAGAGATCTTCTTTGTGGAGTTGGGTGAGAGAGCGTGGTGTCGATTGGGTAGTATAGGTACGATATGGGCTCTAGCCGACACCTCCTTGCGGGAACCGCTCACCTCTGCCACTATTGGAGAAGGCGGTTTGATGACATCTTGAGCAGGGGAGACCAGGGTAGCACTGTAACATCCCTAAAATCATGATTTCAAAGTTTGCATATCATTCATGCATGCATATAGAATTGAGATCAAATTCAAACTCATTTCAGAAAAACAAGGCACATAGTGCTATCATTTCATGTGAGCAAACTTAAACCAAATGGCCATTCCCATTTGAGAGTTTGAATGTTTTAAACTTGGATTGTTTATCTCCCTTGTTGAAAAGATTGAGTGTGGATTTTAAACCAAGCTTTACAAAATGGAAATGGTTTCAAAAAATCATTTAGCAAACATTTGCAAATCAAATGCAAAGTCCCTGTTATTTTGTTTCTCCAAAAATGACCAAGCCTTTACAAAGTAACCACATGGTGTTATGTCTAGATTTGAGACTGTTGCACACTACAAAAACCCTAGAAAGATTTGAATTCAAAAGGAGTTTGAATTCATTTAAAAACCATTCCTGAAAATCAAAACAGAAAAAGAAAAGGATTAAACAAAAGAAAAGGGCCAGACGCTCCTATTCTAGCCCAGCAGTAGAACCGGCCCAACTAGCCCACCCGGCCACTCTCTCACGCTGACGCTGCAGACGCACTCACGCTGATCACGACACTTGGACCCCACCCTCTCCGTCTCACTCGCTGACGGTGGACCTCGCCACTCACCTCGTCTTCCTAAATCGCTCGACCCGTCGCCGCCGTTTCTCCGCCATCACTGCCGCGATTGATTCTCGCTAATTGCCCTTGATTCCGCTTAATCGCTCTCCTCTCGCCTACAAAACCCCATATGCACCGTGGTCATTTTCCTCCACTCTCCTCGCTCACTCTGCCACCAGGCTGCGCGCATTTGACCTCGAAACCCCGCAGTACCGACGACTCCGACGACTAATTCCGGTGAGCCTCGACCGCCCCCCTCTCTCTGGTTCAAACTATCACGTCCAGCATGATCTTGTGCATCTGCTGACACCTCTGGTTTACTTGCTCAAGACCCAGGTCGTCGTTTCCGTTCACGCCCGCAAGCACCAGCGCCGCCGCTCGACACCGGCGAGCAATAGCGGTAAGTCCCGAGCGCCCCTTGCCCCCTCTTGCATACGAGGATGTTCGCCTTCGTCTTGTGCATCTCCTAATCCCTTTGGTTCGTGCTAGGACGACACAAAACCTCGGCAACCAACTCGACAGCAACCTCCCGACGCCGTGCACAACTCCGACGAGCTCTAGCAGCCCCAGCCGTGCGCCCCTTGCCCAACCACCTACACGTTGAGCTTCGCCTCGACCTCATGGTTCTGGTAAGCACACCCTCCCCTTCCCGAGCGATCTAGAACGCTAGCGCCGCCGCTGACAGAGCGCTCCACCGCTCGCCGTCGCCCCGCGCCGCCAGAACATGGTCGCTTGATCGAGAGCCCTTGGATCTAGATCCAATGCGTGCGATAGAACCACTTAGCGAAGCGGTATGTTTAGATCTGAACCGTGCATCGTTAGTTAGATCCTACGGCTCGCGAGCGTGATCCGGAGCGAAGCGGTACGCACCAGTAAGAATATGACGCGTGGCTAGGGTTTGATTCAAAAACAGATTTGAAATCAGATTTAGATCCAAAATTGAAATGGCAATAACTTTTGATTTCCACATTAGATTTTTGCAAATTTTATATCGTTGGAATTAGGGAGACAAGCCCTTTCTGTTTATGCAATGTGTTTAGTAAAAAGTTTCTGTTAAAATGACTTTAGATGCAGAAACTTGTTTAAGGCTATTTTGAGTATAGAAATTGTTTAGAATTTTGTTTTGGTGTAAAATAAACTTGATTTAGCAGGTTTTCAAGTTAGTTTTGTTTCAGTATTGTGCTCTTGCTTGGTGGAGTTTTACAAAGTCATCACTTAGCATTTTTGCATGCATGCATATATTTATGTTTGTATATGAATTGTGTGTAATTTTGTGCTACCAATTTTGTGTAGATTTTGGTGCTAGTGATTGTGATTGTGAAGAGTGCTACTCTCCCCATTACCAAGGCAAGTGGTACTTCATGAATATTCCATCCCTATATTTTGTACAAGCATTAGAAATATTTTGCTAAGTCTTGCATGTTATTATTTTGCCAAATGCTATGTTGGGAAATCTTAAGTAGTTGTAGAATTGCTAGGAAATTTCCTAAGTTAAGTACTATGCCAAGCTAGTAGCAAACAAGGGTTGGTAAAGTATATACATGCCATGATGAAAATATTTCTAAGTCTTTTGACTTATGTTTTTCTTAATAAAACAACTAAGTCAATGAATCACCTGGGTGGAATGGGACTTGAATGGTGGTTTTTGGTTGAGTGGTTACACAAGGCTCATGGACATGGTTTACCTTGTGTTTCTCACTTGTGGTATGCCACCCAGGCACAAAGGGATTTTAGAGGCCAAGTGTTGAGAAGCTTATAGTGCAGCCACTTGGCAATATGGGCTTTGCCTAGATCACATAAGTTGCTAGAACTTAGCCATTTGGACAGTTGGTGGTAGTGGGAATGATAGGTTGGAGCGCGTCCATTTGGTCTAAGGAAAGGCTTCTGAAAGGTCCTGTCTTGGGAAACCAAGTCTGGTGGGGAAAGTGCACAACCTCTGCAGATGGAAAATCTAAGTACTTAGCCAAGTCCATGGCAATGGACAACTTGAGCATCAAGACATGGAAGCCATCAAGAATCTCATCACTCCAACTTCAAAGTAAAAATTTGTGGGTGAACAAGGGTGAAGGACCCCAATGTCTATTGGTGGTTTCTTGGGAAAGTTTTGACAAAGAAAGACTTAGTGTTTTCAACTAATAGGAAAAACCTATTTTGAGCAAAGCAAGGCAAACTACACTTAGCCAAAATGCATATAGTAATATAGTCCACTTAAAATTTACTAAGGTATCACTTGCCAATACTATTCCAAAGTATTGACCCACTGTGGCTGTAACTTGTGATGTTGTAGGTTACTTCGATGATGATTAGGTGTCATGAGTCTACACTCAACATGCTTGCCTATGGCACATGAAGATGAAGACTTATGTTTATTTACTTATTCCAAAACTCTTGTATTAGGCCTGTGGCCTTGAGTTGTAAAAGACTATGTTTTATCTCTAGAATGGATGTAATAAATGACCTTTGTATCTGTGTACTTCATCTTAAACTGTGGATGCTAGCAATGATCCAGGGACTAGCATTGCAATCACAGGGATCCTTTTCCTTTACAAAGGAGGGATCTTACAAATGGTATCAGAGAACTGTGTTGCCTGTAGGATTATTACCCTAGGATTGGAAACCACTAAGGAAAAATTTTCAACTACTTCTACACTTGTCTATTCTTCTCGTAAACTTTTCTAATCTTCTCATTCTCAACTCTATTTGTAGATGAACTCCATCAACGAAGCCGTAAAGAAAGGACCACTTATGACCATGACCTTGGAGTGTGAGACTGAGTTTCCCAAAATTCTCAAGGACCTCATGGTGGCAATGGAAATACATGGTGCAGCTATGTACAAAGGCTTTCCAGTAATGGATGAAGGAGTTGAGCACTGGTGGGTGCAACTTCACTTGTACAAAAACAAGGAAGACAACCACAAAGAAAAAGGATTCTGCATGTACACCAACACTGTGGTGCACACCACATTCTTTGAGTCAGCAAGAGAAGTAGCTTGGAGGACTATCAAAGAACTTAGTGCTAGAGTTAAGGGCAGAATGCTCAACCTCCAAAAAGACTTAGAGAAAGAGAAGGAACATACCCAAAAGTTGGAAACTACCAACCAAACCTTAAGAGGAGATATTATAGACTTAGTGATGGAATCATGTGAGCAAGATAGGCTGATTGCCTCTAGGAACAATGTGTTAGCCAACAGATCCAGTGAGATAGGATTGTAAACGTACTTCGTTAGTTGGACCACCACCTATCACCTTATTTTCCAAAATGATACCTTAAATAAGAATGGACCTTGGTTGATGTAATGGATTCATGTATGCATGACTTGTGTGATTTTGTGTTCCAAGGATATGTATGAGTTGTTTGTCTTTGTTTTATCTTAAATTGTGTTGTTCTAACTTTTCAACCTTATAAATAGATGCCTATTACCATCAGCACTGTTGAGGAGTTCCAGGTTACCCGCTTTGGTCCTCGTATCGCTGAGCTTACCACTTTGCTCAATCTCCCTCTTCCCACCATCATGGTGCATCCACTCACCAAGTCTGAGAGGAAGGACCTCTGGGGCTTCAAGGTGAACCAGCCCGGACGCCAGACAGATCCTACTACGGAGGCCATCGTCTTCAAGCTTATGCACGATGACAGGGAGAGAGGCATGGAGGTAGTTATGCAGGACCTGATAGGACGTCTGCTAGGACGGCACTCCCGACAGGTTAGAGGCACCCATTTCCACGTCTTCGGAAGACCTGATGAGGATGGAGAGTCCATCGACTTCGAGGACGACTCGAGGGACGCAGCAGAGCCGATACGTCTGTACCTCCAGGACTTAGAGTCTCTCATTAGGCACGTGGACACAGACAGGACCAATGTCATGCTCAGTAATGACGAGCTCCAGGTGCAGCTTCGCGAGAAGGACAAGCTTTTCGCACATCAGGACGAGATAGTCAAGGAAATGGAGGCGAAGTTCGAGACCCAGGACAAGAAGTTCAAGAGTCAGGAGAAACGTGTACAGGATAGGAACAAGAAGATCCGGGATATGACTGAAGAACTGTAGTCCAAGGACTTCGAGCTAGAGCAGCAGCAGACAGTGATAGAGAGGCTTCGTTCCCAGAAGAGGGCTCTCAAGGCCAAGATCGAGTCCTTGACCACTACTATTGAGGAGAACAAGACCGCGATGGAGAACGCAGGTCTTACCTTTGTCGAGGAGGAGATTGATGCTGATGAGTAGACTTGACTACTCATTTATCTTTTGTTATCGTACTTGTTATTTGTGAACTTGTTATTGGACCATCCGACATGTGGATGGCTTGCCACTTGTGTGTTTTACCTTGTGAACTTGTTATCATGGTTGTTGAACTTTTATCTTTGTGTTGCATGCTATGTGTTTGCTTATGTGATGTAATGTGCATAAAAACATCTATGGGTATCTCATTCTTATCTCTATTTGAACAAACCACAGATGCCTCCCCGTCGCGCAAACCCCAACCCCAACAACAACAACATCACTCCAGAAATGCAGCAAATGATGACTGCTCAAACACAGCTAATGCAGATGATGACAACATTCATCCAGAACCAGAATAATAACAACAACAACCCCAATAACAACAACAATAACAACAACAACACCAACCCTCCGGGCTTTGATATGCTTACTAGATTTCTGAGATTGAGGCCAGCTAAGTTCTCAGGGACGACTGATCCCATGGTGGCCAACGATTGGCTACGTTCTGTAAACAAGGACTAAGTGACCGTGGGCTACACGGACGCTGAAAAGGTCAGATTTGCAGCACATCTGCTGGAAGGGCCAGCCACCACTTGGTGGGACAACTTCCAAATCACCACTCCTTTAGATGAGGTGACTTGGGCTATCTTTGAGGATGGTTTTCGCACTGCTCATATCTCATCAGGAATAATGAGCCTGAAAAAGAAAGAGTTCCACAATCTGAAGCAGCGCCACCGCAGCGTGGCTAAGTACATTGAAGAGTTCAACAATCTGGCGCGTTATGCACCAGATGAAGTTGACACAGATGCCAAGAGAAAGGAAAAATTTCTGGAAGGCTTGAATGATGAGCTGAATCTGCAGCTGGCTGTGGCATATGTTCCCACTTATCAGTCGCTCTGTGACAAGGCTGCAATATTGGAGAACAAAATGAAGCAAGTCGAGAGTAGAAAGGGAAAGCACTCCGACAAGCACAGCTCGGGATCGTCTCACAAACGATCTCACTATGATGATAGCGGAAGCTCAGGATTCCACAAGAATGGGAAATTCAACAAGCACCACAACCACAACCGTCATGACAACAAGCATCACCGCAGTCATGACAATGACAAGTACAAGAACCACAAAAGTGGACATAAGAGCCACCACGGTGGTAACGGAAGTGGAAGTGGAAGTCAGCCTGCTAAGAGAGACATCAGTCAGGTTGAATGCTTCAAATGCAAGAAGATGGGACACTATGCAAATGAGTGCCCCGAAAAGAAAGTTGAAGGAACTGTCAAGCCCAATCCTTTCCAGAAAGGACAGGTGAACCACATCAGTGTGGAGGAGGTCTATGAGGAGCCTGACGCTGTGGCTGGTAAGTTCAGACTCAACTCTATTCCAGCATTTGTTCTTTTTGATACTGGAGCATCGCATTCATTCATATCAAAAGCATTTGTTGATAGAAATGGGTTTCCATCTGAAAACATTGGGTGTCCAATAAAAGTTAGTTCTCTGGGTGGAGAAATGATAGTAAGTCTTGGATGCCGGGATCTAGTAATAGAATTTGGAAAACATAAGTTTCCAGTGAGTCTGATAATCCTAGATTCCCAAGGACTGGACGTAACATTGGGAATGGATTGGATGGCTAAGTATGAAGGAGTACTAGATTGTGCTAATCGTACTGTTGCACTCACAACCCCGAAAAGAAAAAGAATTAAATTCAAGTCAAACTTTGAATCCAAAGGAAGTAAGCTAAATTCTCTTAAGGGGGTTAGCATGGACAGTGTGCCAATTGTGTGTGAGTATCCGGATGTATTTCCGGAAGAATTACCAGGAATGCCACCGGATAGAGATGTGGAATTTCTGATAGATTTGGTACCATGTTCTAGACCAATAGCAAAGAGGCCATATAAAATGTCAGTTGATGAACTGAAAGAACTCAAGAAGCAACTAGGAGAACAGTTGCAGAAAGGATTTATTCAACCCAGTTCTTCATCTTGGGGAGCCCCAGTTTTGTTCGTGGAGAAGAAAGATAGAAGTCAAAGGTTATGCATAGATTACCGATCACTCAACAAGGTAACTATCAAGAACAAATATCCTTTGCCTAGAATCAATGACTTATTTGATCAGCTTGAAGGAGCATGTGTGTTTTCAAAGATTGATCTAAGGTCGGGCTATTTTCAACTCAAGATAAGAGAACAAGACATACCTAAAACATCATTCACCACAATGTATGGATTGTATGAGTACACCGTAATGCCTTTTGGCTTGACAAATGCTCCAGCATACTTCATGAATATGATGAACAAAGTGTTCATGGAATTTCTTGACAAGTTTGTTGTCGTTTTCATCGATGACAACTTAGTCTACTCCAAGAGCAAAGAAGAACATGAAGGACACTTGCGTTTGATACTTGAGAAGTTGAGAGAGCATAAACTTTATGCCAAATTCAGCAAGTGTGAGTTCTGGTTAGAGGAAGTTGGTTTTCTTGGTCATGTTATGACAAAGGATGGTGTAGCACTTGATCCTGCTAAAGTTTCAGCTGTGACTAAATGGGAATCTCCCAAGTCCGTGAAAGAAGTTCACAGTTTCCTTGGCTTAGCAGGTTACTAAAGAAGGTTTATCGAGAATTTCTCTAAGGTAGCTAAGCCAATGACTGAATTATTAAAGAAGGACAAGAAGTTTGCTTGGTCCGAAGGTTGTGAAGTCAGCTTCCAGGAATTGAAGAAGAGACTTGTGACAGCACCAGTTCTATGTCTGCCAGATTTGGAAAAGGATTTCCAAGTATACTGTGATGCATCTCATCAAGTTTTGGGTGCAGTACTTATGCAAGACGGTAAAGTTGTAGCTTATGCCTCGAGACAACTCAAAACTCATGAAGTAAACTATCCTACTCATGATTTAGAGTTAGCCTCTGTCGTCCATGCACTCAAAACATGGAGACACTACCTTTTGGGAAAGCGTTGTGAAGTGTTCACAGATCACAAAAGTTTGAAGTATATCTTCACCCAGAAGGAAATTAATATGAGACAAAGAAGATGGCTAGAACTTATCAAGGATTATGACTTAAGTTTGCAATATCACCCTGGTAAAGCGAATGTTGTAGCAGATGCTCTAAGTTGTAAGGTATTTGTGAATGGCCTTACCAAAGGAGAATTGCCGGATGATTTGTGTACCCAATTCAGAAAACTCAGATTGGAGATTGTGCCTGAAGGACATCTCATGTCTTTAGATGTTCAACCCACTTTGTTGGACAAGATTCGAGAAGCTCAAAAGACTGATAAGGAAATTGAAGAGATTAAGGAAAAGATTGGACAAGGGAAATGTCACATCCCAAGATTTTCCAAATCTTGTAATGTGAAAAATAAATAAACAAAATAAATTTTTGTTGAAAATCAGGGTGAAAAGAAACTTTTGTTTCTAAAAGGAAACTTAAAATCCCATCTTGAACAAACCTTGGCTAAAGTTTGAATTCAACAAAAAATCCAAATCAAGGGAAATGCATTCCTCAATGAATCTATCTGGAAATTTGAACACTTGGAAAAATAAATCCAAAACCCTAAACCCTAATGGAAGAAAATCATTTCCCAAGTTATCTCCAAATCCATGGATTTGATCCATACCAAAATTAATCAATAAATATTCCCAAAGGATCAAGAAAGACAAATAGAAATAAAATAAAGCCATAGAAGTTGGTTTCACTCAAAATGGAACCATAAATAAAATCTTATGAAAATAATGAGATAAGGAAATTGAATTTCCAAAGCTAATAAAGCCCTTACCAAAAACCCATACCAATTGGTGAGAAAATAATCCTAAAGGGATTTATAAAGATAAACAATTATCAAAGGAAAATAAATTGTTTTGGAAACACTAATTTAGATCTTTTAATAAAAGACTTTGTTTTCAAATGAAAAAGTGAGCCAAATTAATTTTGGGCAAGCTTTTGTAATAAAATATTTTGTTTTGATAAAATGAGTAAAGGTTTATTTAAATAAAATAATAAGGATTTAAATATCCAATTTTATTTAAGTAAAGGCTTTTCCCATTTTAAATGAACACCAAGTATTTATTACTACTTTGAAATCTTTTATTAAAAGGTTTTGCTTTGATTAAAATGAGTAAAGGTTTATTTAAATAAAATAATAAGGATTTAAATATCCAATTTTATTTAAGTAAAGGCTTTCCCATTTTAATTAAACACCAAAACTTATTTATTTATTTAAATAAGTTTCCAAGTATTCTTTTATTTTTCAAATAAAACCATCTGGTTTGGTTTTGAAAATAATTGGATTTCAAATGGAAATTTTATTAAATAAATCAAAACCCTATTTTATTAAACTAGAGATCCATTTTATTTAATTATTAAATGGATCCTAAACTAAATAGAAATATTATTTTGTTTTGAGATTTGGATTATGTCTTAAACAGAACCAAATTCAAAATACAAATTTGGAGTGATTGTTTGAATTGATTTGAACCTTGTTTGATTGTTTGAATAATTGTTTGAAATTCCAAACAGAAAAAGAATTAGAAAAAGAAAAAGAAATAGACATAAATAAAAATATGGAAACAGACCCAACCCAATTTGGCTCAACAGCAGCCCAATCCAGCCCAACCTTTCACTGCCCGAAGAAAACGATTCGTACCAAATAACAGACCCACTGAGCCAATGACAACCAGGACCCACTCCTCCTCTCTCTCACTCGCTGACGAGAAGACCCCACCTCTCTCTCCCACGCCCCGAACCGTTTTTCTTCACCGCAAAACAAACCCGCCCAGAGTATGACTGGTGGACCCTTTCCCCTCTCTTTCTCCCTCACTGCCAGGTAGAGCCCACGCAACCAGCTCATCGTCTTCAACCCCGCGACGACCACGCCCTCTCCCCCGCTACCGTTTCTGCCATTGATCTCTCGCGCTTGAATTCGCCTTAACGCCGTGTTAATTCCTCGCCGCGACCAGGCTCCCTTAAAAGCCTCCCTCTCCTCCACCTTTCCCCTCTGCCCCATTATCGATTCCGGCCGAGCTACACCACCCCGTGCCTTACCAAACACCCTAGCAGCTTCACCACTCCCAGACGCTTCTCCCCGTGTCCTTCATTCGACCGCGGGCGCCCCACAGCGTCGCCTCGTCGTCAACCTGAGCGCCACCGTCTGTCTGCTACTCCGGCGGAACCCCTCGGGTAAACCAGACTACCCTGACCCCTCTCGTTCACACACACACCTTCGCCGTGTCCTTGCGCTCCTGACTATGTGTTTTGTTTGCCTCCTGGTGATCTACAACTCCGTCCTCGACAGCAACCAGAGCCAACCGCCGCTAGAACGAACTCCAGCGAGCAATCTAGGACAGCCCCGTGCGCCCCTTCGACCGAAACGAGCAGATCGAGCATCCCCGTGCCTCGGCGATCACTGTGAGCAAACCCTCCTTCTCCCTCACTTCCTGTATCGCCGGCACCGTCATCGACCGATCGCTCATTGCCAGCGCCGCCGCTGATACCGTCGTGGTCGAGCACCCCACAGCCGTTCGATTTAGATCATACGAATAGGACTGATCCACTTAGTCGCGAAGAGGTATGTCCTCTGGACCGCACGATTTAACTTGATCTAACGCCCCGCAACGCTGATCCACACCGAACCAGTACGGGCGAATAATATTACGACGCGTGGCACTAGATCTGTTTAAAAGAGATTTGAAAACAGAAACTTTTGCCATTTTCAAACCCATGTATCTTTTGATCCACACGTCCAAAAAATACAAATTTTATGTCGTTGGATTCAGGAGAACAAGACCTAACCAACCCTACCCTTAGTTTAGCAAATAGTATTTGTTAGATTGGTTGATTTTGCAGAATCATTTGATTGCTTGTTTAGATTAGAAAAATCACTTAAAAATGATTTTAAGGTTAAAACCTTTGCAAATTGGTTTGTTGTGACCTTACTAACCCTAGGAACCAACCCATGTTTTGGAAAATGATTTTGGAAAAGTTTAGAATGGATTAATTGGATTAGTCCATTTCTAGCTAACTAAAACTATAGTTTTGTTTATGAAAATGTTTTGAGTGGAAAACTTTGAGAAAATGTTTTGGACCAAACCTACTGACCCAGACACCAAGTTTTGCAATAGCAACTCATTTGGTGAACCCTATAGGCTAATGCCCTAGTAAAAAAAAATTATTTCTACACCACATAGAATGACACTTGTTTTGCAAATGGTTTTATAGTGAAACCTTTTGCAAATGACTTTGCCATTTTGGTAAATGACCAATTGGAACCTACAAAGTTTAGAAGCCTAGTGGAGACCACCTTTGCAATTAGAACCATCTTTTGCATGCTTGCATGCATTTCTTTGACTTTGTTATTTTATGTGTGTTATTTTGCTTGATTGGTAGATTGAGTTTGTGCCTTGCTTGATTGATTTGTAGTGACTAGAAGAGTGTGATTGTTGCAAGGACAAGGAATGAACCTATACCCTCTACCAAAAAGGCAAGTGATGCTTCATATCTTATGTCCCATTATTTTCACTATGCATTAGTGTTTTTGCTAAGTAAAACTTGCATGGTTTTTATTTTGCTAAGTATAGACTTTGCTATAGGAAAACCTAGTAGATGAATCCTTAGTAGGATTTTTCTAAGTAAGAATCCTATTACCCTCAAGCTTAGCCTAGCTAATAGAAAACTTGGGTGGGATATATATTCACATTATGGAAAAATATTCTAAGTCTGAGGACTTATGTTTTTTTAATAAAACAACTAAGATTAATGAAACACCTGGGTGGAAATGGAAGGAATGGTTTATGTTGAGTGGTTCACAAGGCCATGGACTTGGCTTGTGTATCTCACTTGTGGATGGCCACCCAGGAACAAAGAGATTTGAGATGTCAAATGTTGAGAAGCTTCAAGTGCAACCACTTGGCAAAATGGGCTCTGCCATGATCATATAGGTTGCAAGAACTTAGCCATATGGACAGTTGGTGGTAGTGCTTGATAGGTTGGAGCGCGTCCATGTTGGTCTAAGGGAAAGCTTCTGAAAGATCTTGTCTTGGGAAACCAAGTCTTGTGGGGAAAGTGCACCACCTCTGCAGAGTGTAAAACCTAAGTACTTAGCCATGTCCCTGGTAAAGGACAATTTGAGCATCAAGACATGGAAGCAATCAAGAATCTCATCATTCCAATTTCTACATAAAACTTGTGGTTTCAACAAGGGTTGTGTGAAATCTTAAATCTTTGATTGGTAGATGCCTTGTAAAGGATCTTCAATCTTTGGTTAAGAAAATTGTTTTTTGCCAAGTTGATCTTCAGTATTTGATTGGTAGATGCCTTGAGAGGATCTTCAGTCTTTGATTGGTAGATACCTTGGGTGTTTTTGCCAAAACAAAAACTTAGTGTTTTCAAAAATTTAAGGAAAAATCTATTTTGAGCAATGCAAGCCTCAACTCCACTTTGCCAAATGCATATAGATGATAGACTCCACTATATTACCAAAGTATCACTTTCCAATGCAATTCAAATGTATTGACCCTTTGTGGCTGTAACTTGTATGTTGCAGGTTTGATTGTTTTAGTGAAGTGTGTTGATTAGGATTACAAAGTCTACAACCAACATCTGCCTGTGGCACTTTGAAGATGAAGGACCCCATGCTTATAGTTGTTCCGCTGCAATGTATTGTAATAGCCTAATGAGCTATGTATTGATGTAATAAAATTATGTTATTCCTGGTTATAAAGTTGTATTATGACCTTTGTTCCTTGATATTACATCTGAACTGTGGATGCTAGCTATTGATCCAGGGACTAGCATTGTAAAACACAGGGGGGCTCAATCTTATTAAAGGTTGGGGACCCTACAGGAAAGCTAAAAACTTCCATGAAGACGAACAGGGTACTTTATGGCATGGGAAACGTATCTGTGTTCCACAAGATCCGGAGTTGCGGAAACTGATTTTGCAGGAAGCACACAACTCTCCGTATTCTATCCACCCTGGTAACACCAAAATGTACATGGACATGAAAGAAAGATTTTGGTGGAACAATATCAAGAGGGACATCGCCGAACATATTGCTTTGTGTGATGTGTGTAGTAGAGTAAAAGCGGAACATCAGAAAGCAGCAGGTTTGCTTCAACCACTACCTATTCCTGATTGGAAATGGGACAAGATTGGTATGGATTTCATTACCGGATTACCAAGGACCAGATCAGGATATGATTCCATATGGGTAGTAGTGGATCGCCTAACTAAAGTGTCTCATTTCATACCCGTGAAGACAACTTATACAAGTGCCAAGTTAGCCAAAATCTACATGAGTAGAATTGTATGTCTACATGGTGTGCCCAAGAGTATTGTATCTGATAGGGGAACTCAATTCACTTCCCATTTTTGGATACAGCTACATGAGTCATTGGGAACGAGGTTGGAATTCAGTACTGCTTTTCATCCTCAAACCGATGGACAAACGGAAAGGACTAATCAAATTCTGGAAGACATGTTGAGGGCATGTGCCCTAGACTATGGAGCCAGTTGGGATGAAAGTCTGCCTTACGCAGAATTTTCTTATAACAACAGCTATCAAGCCAGCATTGAGATGGCACCGTTTGAGTTTCTCTACGGAAGAAAGTGTACCACCCCATTGTTATGGAATGGTGTAGGAGAAAGAAGTTTATTCGGGCTAGATCTTATTAAAGAAGCCGAAGAGAAGGTCAAATTGGTTAAGGACAGGTTGAAGATAGCACAGTCCCGATAGAAAAGCTACGCAGATCCTAAGCGTAGAGAAGTCACCTACGAAGTGGGCAATAGAGCCTATCTTAGAGTATCACCACTTCGTGGAGTGAAGAGATTCGGAGTCAAATGAAAGTTGGCACCAAGATATGTTGGGCCATTCAAGATCTTGAGTCGCAAAGGAGAAGTTGCCTATGAAATTGAATTGCCAGAATCTCTATCAGCTGTCCATAATGTGTTTCATGTGAGTCAGCTTAAGAAATGCCACCCAGAAATGGAAGAAACTTCTTTGAAGGATACTATACCTTTGGAGGAGGTTCAACTAGAAAGTGACCTCACATATGAGGAGAAACCTATCAAGATTCTTGAAACTGCAGAAAGGGTCACAAGGACAAAGACTATCAAATTTTGCAAAGTGCAGTGGAATCATCATTCCGAAGAGGAAGCAACAGGGGAAAGAGAAGATGATCTTCAGAAAGACCACCCTCACCTATTTGCTAGCCAATCCGAATCTCGAGGGCGAGATTCATCTTAAGGGGGTTATATTTGTAACATCCCTAAAATCATGATTTCAAAGTTTGCATATCATTCATGCATGCATATAGAATTGAGATCAAATTCAAACTCATTTCAGAAAAACAAGGCACATAGTGCTATCATTTCATGTGAGCAAACTTAAACCAAATGGCCATTCCCATTTGAGAGTTTGAATGTTTTAAACTTGGATTGTTTATCTCCCTTGTTGAAAAGATTGAGTGTGGATTTTAAACCAAGCTTTACAAAATGGAAATGGTTTCAAAAAATCATTTTGCAAACATTTGCAAATCAAATGCAAAGTCCCTGTTATTTTGTTTCTCCAAAAATGACCAAGCCTTTACAAAGTAACCACATGGTGTTATGTCTAGATTTGAGACTGTTGCACACTACAAAAACCCCAGAAAGATTTGAATTCAAAAGGAGTTTGAATTTGTTTAAAAACCATTCCTGAAAATCAAAACAGAAAAAGAAAAGGATTAAACAAAAGAAAAGGGCCAGGCGCTCCTATTCTAGCCCAGCAGCAGAACCGACCCAACTAGCCCACCTGGCCACTCTCTCGCTCGCTCGCACGCGCAGACGCACCCACGCGGTCGCTGACACTCGTACCCCACCCCCTCTCCGTCTCACTCGCTGACTGGTGGACCTCGCCAGCTCACCCTCGTCTTCCCCAAATCGCGCCCGACCCCGTCGTCGGCCGTTTCCTCCGCCCATCACTGCCGCGATTGATTCTCGCTTAATTGCCCTCGATTCCGCGCTTAATTTCCGCTCTCCTCTCGCCTACAAAACCCCATCTGCACCGCGGTCATTTTGCCCCACTCTCCTCGCTCACTCCGCCACCAGGCTGCGCGCATTTGACCTCGAAACCCCGCAGTACCGACGACTTCGGCGACTAATTCCGGTGAGCCTCGACCGCCCCCCTCTCTCTGGTTCAAACTATCACGTCCAGCATGATCTTGTGCATCTTCTGACGCCTCTGGTTTACTTGCTCATGACCCAGGTCGTCGTTTCCGTTCACGCCAAGAACCACCAGCGCCGCCGATTCGCGAGCAATAGCGGTAAGTCCCGAGCGCCCCTTGCCCCCTCTTGCATACGAGGATGTTCGCCTTCGTCTTGTGCATCTCCTAATCCCTTTGGTTCGTGCTAGGACGACGGAAAACCTCGGCAACCAACTCGACAGCAACCTCCCGACGCCGTGCACAACTCCGACGAGCTCCAGCAGCCCCAGCCGTGCGCCCCTTGCCCAGCCACTACACGTTGAGCTTCGCCTCGACCTCACGGTTCTGGTAAGCACACCCTCCCCTTCCCGAGCGATCTAAAACGCTAGCGCCGGCCACGACAGCGCTCACGCCGCATTGCCGCGCGCCGCCAGAACGTGGTCGCTTGATCGAGAGCCCTTGGATCTAGATCCAACGCGTGCGATAGAACCACTTAGCGAAGCGGTATGTTTAGATCTGAACCGTGCATCGTTAGTTAGATCCTACGGCTCGCGAGCGTGATCCGGAGCGAAGCGGTACGCACCAGTAAGAATATGACGCGTGGCTAGGGTTTGATTCAAAAACAGATTTGAAATCAGATTTAGATCCAAAATTGAAATGGCAATAACTTTTGATTTCCACATTAGATTTTTGCAAATTTTATATCGTTGGAATCAGGGAGACAAGCCCTTTCTGTTTATGCAATGTGTTTAGTGAAAAGTTTCTGTTTAAATGACTTTAGATGCAGAAACTTGTTTAAGGCTATTTTGAGTATAGAAATTGTTTAGAATTTTGTTTTGGTGTAAAATAAACTTGATTTAGCAGGTTTTCAACTTTTGTTTCAGTATTGTGCTTTTGCTTGGTGGAGTTTTACAAAGTCATCACTTAGCATTTTTGCATGCATGCATATATTTATGTTTGTATATGAATTGTGTGTAATTTTGTGCTACCAATTTTGTGTAGATTTTTGTGCTAGTGATTGTGAAGAGTGCTACTCTCCCCATTACCAAGGCAAGTGGTACTTCATGAATATTCCATCCCTATATTTTGTACAAGCATTAGAAATATTTTGCTAAGTCTTGCATGTTATTATTTTGCCAAATGCTATGTTGGGAAATCCTAAGTAGTTGTAAAATTGCTAGGAAATTTCCTAAGTTAAGTTACTATGCCATGCTTAGCCTAGCTAGTAGCAAACAAGGGTTGGTAAAGTATATACATGCCATGATGAAAATATTTCTAAGTCTTTTGACTTATGTTTTTCTTAATAAAACAACTAAGTCAATGAATCACCTGGGTGGAATGGGACTTGAATGGTGGTTTTTGGTTGAGTGGTTACACAAGGCCCATGGACATGGTTTACCTTGTGTTTCTCACTTGTGGTATGCCACCCAGGCACAAAGGGATTTTAGAGGCCAAGTGTTGAGAAGCTTATAGTGCAGCCACTTGGCAATATGGGCTCTGCCTGGATCACATAAGTTGCTAGAACTTAGCCATTTGGACAGTTGGTGGTAGTGGGAATGACAGGTTGGAGCGCGTCCATTTGGTCTAAGGAAAGGCTTCTGAAAGGTCCTGTCTTGGGAAACCAAGTCTGGTGGGGAAAGTGCACAACCTCTGCAGATGGAAAATCTAAGTACTTGGACAAGTCCATGGCAATGGACAACTTGAGCATCAAGACATGGAAGCCATCAAGAATCTCATCACTCCAACTTCAAAGTAAAAATTTGTGGGTGAACAAGGGTGAAGGACCCCAATGTCTATTGGTGGTTTCTTGGGAAAGTTTTGACAAAGAAAGAATTAGTGTTTTCCACTAATTGGAAAAACATATTTTGAGCAAAGCAAGCCAAACTACACTTAGCCAAAATGCATATAGTAATATAGTCCACTTTAAATTTACTAAGGTATCACTTGCCAATACTATTCCAAAGTATTGACCCACTGTGGTTGTAACTTGTGATGTTGCAGGTTACTCCGATGATGATTAGGTGTCATGAGTCTACACTCAACATGCTTGCCTGTGGCACATGAAGATGAAGACTTATGTTTATTTACTTATTCCAAAACTCTTGTATTAGGCCTGTGGCCTTGAGTTGTAAAAGACTATGTTTTATATCTGGAATGGATGTAATAAATGACCTTTGTATCTGTGTACTTCATCTTAAACTGTGGATGCTAGCAATGATCCAAGGACTAGCATTGCAATCACAGGGATCCTTTTCCTTTACAAAGGAGGGATCTTACAAGCACCCAAGAGATCGTCGCTGAAAAGAGAAGAATTTTCACAATAGTTATGCTAAGGATAAAAGGTTGAGTCGAGCAAGTTGCAAGGAGATTGTTACCTATCGTTGCTCGCATACTGGATGAACCATATCCTGGATTGGGACCGTCAAGCCCCAGGAGTGAGTGGCAACTGGGTCCGGAGGCAAGAGATGGGGACCCAGAACCGCCATAGGGGAACCAGAGGATGACGCATGGAGACTCCCAATCGTCACCAAAGAAGCCGTCACCAATAGGGAATCTATGGTAATAGCTCATGGGACAGAAGCGGACTCATGGAGAAGGGAGGACGACACAGAAGAGGCACCCTCAGTTAGACGGGCTCACTTGGGGTGAGGCGATGGGGCTGCATCAGAAGGGGCAAATATGGGCACTGCAGGTCTTTTCGAGGTAGCATATCCCCTGAACTCGTAGCTGCCCCGCCCTCGCCGGCCTCATCCATGTATTGAGAGATGTCCTGGTTGGGCACGATAGAAGATCCAAAATCCACCACGGGCTTGAGGTTGGCGAAAGTTGCTGATCCAGCAGGAGCCTCAGCCTCACCCGCCACTGGACCCACGCGGTGGTTATGGGTGATGACATAGTATCCATGAATACATGGACTGCACTTCCTTACATGCTCATCCCTGTCCTCCTCCAAATCGTTGATCTCTACCTCGCCTAGCGGGGTAGAACCAGGAAGAAACCAAGAAGAGGAATCTTTGGTGTTCTGAAGGACAAAGCACTATCGAGAGAAGAAAGGTAGTTGAAGCAAAGAAGAAATTGAAGCAATGATGCGCAAGAAAGGAGACTTGGTGGCATATGTTGGAATTATGCCCTAGCGGCAATAATAAATATGTTATTATTATAATTCTTGTTCATGATAAAGTTTATATTCCATGCTAGAATTGTATTAAGCGGAAACTTTGATACTTGTGTGGTTTATGAACAACACCGTGTCCCTGGTACGCCTCTATGGACTAGCTCATTGATTAATGATGGTTAAGGTTTCCTAACCATAGACATGAGTTGTCGATTAATAATGAGATCATGTCATTGGGAGAATGATATGATGGACAGACCCAAATCAAGCAGAGCAATTAGATCGTGCCATCGTGTTCATCTTTGCGAAGCTTTTTATTATGTCAAATATTGCATTCCTTAGACCATGAGATAATGCAACTCCCTGGTATCGGAAGAAAGCTTTGAGGCCATCAAACGTCATCCTATGAGAGGGTGATCATAAAGGTGTCTCTCAGGTGATCGGAAAGTACTTGTTGGGTTGTATGTATCGAGATGGGATTTGTCCCTCCCATGTCGGAGAGATATACTTCGGGCCCACTCGGTAATCGATATCAACACCGCTTGCAAGCAAGTGGTTAAGGAGTTAATCACAAAGTGATATCGGATTACGAAACGAGTAAAGTACTTGCTGTGAACGAGATTGAACTAGGTATGCCGATGCCAACGATCGAATCTCGGGCAAGTAAAATATCGCGTGACGAAGGGAATATATATATATATGGGATTAATTGAATCCTGGCATCGTGGTTCATCCGATATGATCATCGATGAATATGTGGGAGTCAATATGGGTTTCCAGATCCCGCTGTTGATTATTGATAGAAGATCATGTCTGCATATTCTCGAACCCGTAGGGTCACTCACTTAACGTGCTTCGATGCTAGGATAGAATGGATAATTGGTTTATGAGTTTTTGTTCGGATTCTCGGATGAGATCCAGGACATCACGAGAGGTTCCGGAATGGTCTAGAGAATAAGATTCATATAAAGGAAAGCAGTTTTTGGATTTCGGAATTGTTTCGGAATGTTCGGTATTATACCGGAAGGTTCTAGAAGCTTCCGGAGTGGGACCAACGTGGCCCCACTTGTCAGAGGGGGGCATGGTCCTATGAGGGAGTGCCCTGGCCACATTGGGCTAGGGGCACAAGGCCCCATAGGCCCAGCCGGCCAAACCCTAGGGGAAACCGTAGGGGATCTTCTAGAAGGGGGGAGACTTGCCCCCCACTCCGCCCATGTGGCCGCCGGCCCTAGGTCTTGGAGGAGGGGCAAGGGCAGCCGTCTAGCCCTCTATATAAAGAGGGTAGGGGCGCACCCTCCTACCTCACCCCAAAAACCCTAGCCGCCATACTGCTGCCCTTCTCTCTCTTTCTTTCTCTCTCTCTCGACTCCGTGCAGGCGAAGCCCTGCCGCAGAAACTCTCCACCTTTGCACCACGCCATCGTGCTCTAGATCCAATCTATCTCTCCACCCCACTTGCTTGACTGAGGAAGGATGAGACATCGAGGTGCCGTACGTGAGCATCTCTCGGAGGCGTCGCCACTTGCGGAGTTGGATCGGATCGGATCGCGAGGAGGAGAAGGCTAGTGCGACTACATCAACCATGTTCTGTTGAACGTTCCGCTGTGCGATTTCTTCAAGGGTATGAAGATCTCATCTATCCCTCTCGTTGTTTGCATCTCCTAGATTAGATCTTGGCTTTTCCCGTTCGCATCCGTAGAAAATTTTGATTTACTATGCTGCGAAACCCTTCAGTGGTATCGGAGCTAGATTTATTAGCTTGTTACTCCCATAAGCCACATAAAACATGCAACAACAAAGTAGAGGCGTCTAACTTGTTTTTGTAGGGAGTGTTTCTGTGATATGGTATGGCCCAAGATGTGATGTGTATGTTGTATGCAATGATCATGTTTTGTAATATTTCACGACTTGCATGTCGATGAGTACACAACCGGCAGGAGCCATATGGTTGTCTTTATAATTGTGTATGACTTGTGTGTCAACTTCTTATACGCCATGTAATAGCTTTACTTTATCGCTAAGTAGTTAGCAATAGTTGTAGTTGCTATTCGTGGTGGAGGCAATCATGATGGGGTGATGGAGATCATGCTGGCACGCACAAGATGGAGATCATTGCGCGGAGATTGGCTATACCATGTCACATAAAATTATATGCATGTGATGTTTATCCTTTTATGTATCTTATTATGCTTAGATCGTGACGGTAGCATTATAAGATGATTCCTCACTTAAAGATCAAGATAAAACTATGTTCTCCCCATGTATGCACCGTTGCGAAAGTTCATCGTGTTCAAGCACCACGTGATGATCGGGTGCTATAAACTCTACGTTCACATACAACGGGTGCAAGCCAGTTTTGCACACGCGGAAATACTTGGGTTTGACTTGACGAGCCTAGCATGTACAGACATGGCCTCCGAACACACAAACCGAAAGGTTAAGCATGAGTCATATGAATGATATGATCGACACTTTGTTGTCCACCATTGAAACCACATCTCTTCTCGTGAAGATCGGATTAGGTGTGGTGAATTTGGATCATGTTCACTAAACAACTTGAGGGATGTTGAATTTAGTGGGAGTTCATCTAGTAATTTGATTAAGTTGAACTAGTTATCATGAACATAGTCTAAATTGTACTTGCAAATTTTGTAGATCAAATGGCTAAGTCCAACTTCAACTTCAATGTTTTTGCTGAGAAAGAAAAGCTTAAGAACAATGGGTCTAGCTAACTTCACCAACTGGTTCCGCAATCTGAGAATCATTCTCGCTGGCGGACAAAAGGACTATGTCCTTGAGAAAGCGCTAGGTGACGCCCCTGCTATAGATGCGCCGGCTGATGAAAAAGCTGTTTATCAGTCGCGCAAAGATGATTATGGTGTGATTAAGAGCACCATGTTGTTTGCTATGGAATCAGACCTTCAAAATCGTTTGAGGAGTTCGCCAGGCCCTTTGAGATTCTTGAGGAACTGAAAACCATGTTTCAGACTCAGGACCCTTCTGAGAGATATGAGATCTCTGAGAAATTCTTTAACTGCAAGATGGAGGAAGGGAGTTCCGTTAGTGAGCACGCCATTAAGATGTCGGGCTACACTCAACGTCTTGAGCAATCGGATGCAAGATTCGGAAGAGCTCAAGATTGACAGAGTTCTGCAATCACTCCCTCCTAGCTACACAGGTTTTGTAGTTACTCATAATCAGATTGGTTCCACTGATACGATCACTGAGCTCTTCGCTAAGCTGAAAGCTGCGGAGGTGGACATGAAGAAAGATAATCATGTGTTTATGGTCAACAAGCCTCCCAGCTTTAAGAAAGGTAAGGGTGCAAAGAAGTCCTTCAAGAAAGGCAGCGGCAAGCGCGTTGCTCCTGCTGAGAAGAAGTTCAAGTCTGGACCTAAGCCGGACACTGAGTGCTTCTATTGCAAGGACAAGGGTCACTGGAAGCGCAACTATCCGAAGTACTTAGCGCCTAAGAAGGTTGGCACCATTAAAGGTATATTTGATATACATGTTATTGATGTTTACCTTACTAGCGCTCGTTGTAGTGCCTGGGTATTTGATACTGGTTCAGTTGCTAATATTTGTAACTCGAAAAAGGAGCTACGAAATAGACCGCGGCTAGCAAGGGATGAGGTGACGATGCGCGTTGGCAACGGATCAAGAGTTGATGTGATGGCCGTTAGCACGCTCTCCTTAGTTTTACCTTCGGGATTAGTTTTAAACCTTAATAAATGTTATTATGTGCCTGCGTTGAGCATGAACATCATATCTGGATCGTGTTTATTGCAAGACGGTTATTCATTAAAATTGGAGAATAATGGTTGTTCTATTTATATGAGTAACATCTTTTATGGTCATGCACCTGCTATGAATGGTTTATTTCTTCTGAATCTCGGAAGCAATGAAACACACATCCATAACATTGAGGCTAAGAGATGCAAGGTAGATAGTGATAATACGACTTATTTGTGGCACTGTCGTCTGGGTCATATTGGTGTAAAACGCATGAAGAAACTCCTTTCTGATGGACTTTTGGAGTCTCTTGATTTTGAATCATTTGACACGTGCGAGCCGTGCCTCATGGGCAAGATGATCAAAACCCCGTTCTCCGGTATAATGGAGAGAGCAACGGACTTGTTGGAAATCATACATACCGATGTATGCGGACCAATGAGTGTTTCGATGCACGGTGGATATCGCTATTTTCTCACTTTTACTGATGACTTAAGTAGATATGGGTATATCTATTTAATAAAACATAAATCTGAAACATTTGAAAAGTTCAAAGAATTTCAGAACGAAGTGGAAAACCATCGTAACAGGAAAATTCAATTTCTACGATCCGATCGTGGAGGTGAATATTTGAGTTATGATTTTCTCATGCATCTTAAAGCAAGCGGAATCGTTTCGCAACTCACGCCACCCGGAACACCACAGCGCAATGGTGTGTCTGAACACCGGAATTGAACTCTATTAGATATGGTGCGATCAATGATGTCTCTTACAGATGTGCCGTTATCATTTTGGGGTTATGCATTAGAAACCGCTGCATTCACTTTAAATAGGGCACCATCTAAATCCGTTGAGACGACACCGTATGAACTGTGGTTTGGTGCTAAACCTAAGTTGTCGTTTCTTAAAGTTTGGGGATGCGAGGCTTACGTCAAGAAGTAGATGTCGGACAAGCTCGAACCCAAAGCAGAGAAATGCGTCTTCATAGGATACCCTAAGGAAACTATTGGGTATACCTTCTATCACAGATCCGAAGGAAAAGTGTTTGTTGCAAAGAACGGATCCTTTCTTGAGAAGGAGTTTCTCTAGAAAGAAGTGAGTGGGAGGAAAGTAGAGCTAGACGAGGTTATTGAACCTTCTCTTGAGTTGGAGAGTAGCGCAACACCTGAAATTGTTCCAGTGCCGTCTACACCAACAATAGAGGAAGCTAATGACGAGGATCATGAAGCTTCGGACGATGCTACTACTGAACGTCATAGGTCGACAAGATCACGTGCCCCTCCTGAGTGGTACGGCAACCCTGTTGACATGGTTATACCCTATGGGTACGTGACTTCAGCATACCTGGTCCAGCCCAAGGAAGGCCCACAGCAGATATACGCTGGCCCATGAAGATTTTCGGGTGGCCAAGGCCCATGACGCCTTCGGATTCTTGGAGAGCAAGACTAGCATAGATAGGAAATTCAAAGGGGTAAACCCTAGAACACCAGAATCGACTAGGACTATGCCCGACCGTACCTGCTCAAGTCTATATAAAGGCCAGGGCACGCCCTAGATCTCCTCTCGACTCATACTTTCGCACACACCTCCACGCCAGATCGAATCTGCGACCAGAACCTCTTGTTCCGCCGTAATCAAGAGAAAGAAGAAGTAGGGTTTTCCCGGGCTGAACACAGGTAAATCTCGTGTCCCTTGGTTGCTTGTCTATTAACCGTGCCACGATCTCCAGCATCCCCATCTTCTCCAAAACCCAAGTCCATAACAATGGGCATTGATGAGATTAAACCTCGTCACCTGTCTTAACTGTCTTGTTAGTAGACAACAGTGAACGTACGAACTATGAGGAAGCAATGATGAGCCCAGACTCTGATAAATGGCTAGAGGCCATGAAATCCGAATTAGGATACATGAGCGAAAACCAAGTATGGACTTTGGTGGACCCTCCTAGCGACCGAAAGGCCGTTGAGTGCAAATGGATTTTCAAGAAGAAAACGGATGGGGATGGTAATGTTACTGTCTATAAAGCACGACTTGTTGCGAAAGGTTTTCGACAAGTTCAAGGTGTTGACTATGATGAGACTTTCTCTCCCGTAGCGATGTTTAAGTCCATTCGGATTTTATTAGCAATTGCTGCGTTTCATGATTATGAAATATGACATATGGATGTCAAGACTGCGTTCCTCAATGGCAACATTGATGAAGAGTTGTATATGATGCAACCCGAAGGTTTTGTCGATCCTAAGGATGCCGATAAGGTGTGCAAACTTCAGCTTTCCATTTACGGACTGAAGCAAGCATCTCGGAGTTGGAACCTTCGTTTTGATCAAGTGATCAAGAGCTTTGGATTTGTTCCAAATTGCTACGAAGCTTGTATCTACAAGAAAGTGAGTGGGAGCTCAGTGACATTTTTGGTACTATATGTGGATGACATATTGATTATTGGAAATGACATTGATATGCTTAATGATGTGAAGAGTTATTTGAACAAATGTTTTTCAATGAAAGACCTAGGGGAAGCTGCTTATATATTGGGCATCAAAATCTATAGAGATAGACAAAGACGCCTGATAGCTTTAAGCCAAAGTACATACCTAGACAAAGTTCTGAAAAGGTTCAGAATGGATAAGGCAAAGAAAGGTTCAGTGCCCATGTTGTCAGGTAAGATATTGAGCAAGGCTCATTGTCTAGCTACGGTAAACGATAGAGAAGCTATGAGCAAAGTGCCTTATGCCTCGGCCATAGGTTCTATCATGTATGCCATGTTGTGTACTAGACCGGATGTGTCCAATGCTCTTAGTTTGACGAGCAGATACCAAAGTGATCCAGGAGTGGAACAATGGACAGCCGTGAAGAACATCCTAAAGTATTTAAATAGGACTAAAGAAATGTTCTTGGTCTATGGAGGTGATGAGCAGCTCGTCGTAAAAGGTTACGTCGATGCTATTTTCGACACCGACAAGGATGATTCTAAATCTCAGACAGGATACGTTTATATTTTGAATGGAGGAGCTGTGAGCTGGAGAAGCTGCAAGCAAAGCGTGATCGCGGGATCTACAGTAGAAGCAGAATACATGGCTGCTGCAGAAGCGTCAAGTGAAGGAGTTTGAATCAGGAACTTCATCACTGAGCTTGGTGTGGTTCCAAGTGCCTTGGACCCACTAGAGATATTGTGTGACAACACTGGCGCCATAGCACTGGCTAAGGAACCAAGATATCATCGAAAGACCAAGCACATCAACCGCAAGTTTCATATAATTCGAGATTATATAACATATGGAGATCTGAAGATTAGAAAAGTACATACGGATCTGAATGTCGCAGATCCATTGACTAAACCTCTTCCACGAGCAAAACATGAGCATCACCTTAGTGCCATGGGTGTTAGATTGTTTCTAGACGTAAACTAGATTATTGACTCTAGTGCAAGTGGGAGACTGTTGGAATTATGCCCTAGAGGCAATAATAAAGATGTTAGTACTATAATTCTTGTTCATGATAAAGTTTATATTCCATGCTAGAATTGTATTAAACGGAAACTTTGATACTTGTGTGGTTTATGAACAACACCGTGTCCCTAGTATGCCTCTATGGACTAGCTCATTGATTAATGATGGTTAAGGTTTCCTAATCATAGACATGAGTTGTCGATTAATAATGAGATCATGTCATTGGGAGAATGATATGATGGACAGACCCAAATCAAGCAGAGCAATTAGATTGTGTCATCGTGTTCATCTTTGCGAAGCTTTTTCTTATGTCAAATATTGAATTCCTTAGACCATGAGATAATGCAACACCCTGGTATCGGAAGAAAGCTTTGAGGCCATCAAACGTCATCCTATGAGAGGGTGATCATAAAGGTGTCTCTCAGGTGATCGAAAAGTACTTGTTGGGTTGTATGTATCGAGATGGGATTTGTCCCTCCCAAGTCGGAGAGATATACTTCGGGCCCACTCGGTAATCGATATCAACACCGCTTGCAAGCAAGTGGTTAAGGAGTTAATCACAAAGTGATATCGGATTATGGAACGAGTAAAGTACTTGCTGTGAACGAGATTGAACTAGGTATGCCGATGCCAACGATCGAATCTCGGGCAAGTAAAATATCACGTGATGAAGGGAATATATATATGGGGTTAATTGAATCCTGGCATCATGGTTCATCCGATATGATCATCGATGAATATGTGGGAGTCAATATGGGTTTCCAAATCCCGCTGTTGATTATTGATAGAAGATCATGTCTGCATATTCTCGAACCCGTAGGGTCACTCACTTAACGTGCTTCGACACTAGGATAGAATGGATAATTGGTTTATGAGTTTTTGTTCGGAGTCTCGGATGAGTTCCAGGACATCACGAGAGGTTCCGGAATGGTCCGGAGAATAAGATTCATATAAAGGAAAGCAGTTTTTGGATTTCGGAATTGTTTCGGAATGTTCGGTATTGTACCGGAAGGTTCTAGAAGCTTCTGGAGTGGGACTAACGTGGCCCCACTTGTCGGAGGGGGGGCGTGGGCCTATGAGGGAGTGCTCTGGCCGCATTGGGCCAGGGGCACAAGGCCCCATAGGCCCAGCCGGCCAAACCCTAGGGGAAACCGTAGGGGATCTTCTAGAAGGGGGGAGACTTGCCCCCCACTCCACCCATGTGGCCGCCGGCCCTAGGGCCTGGAGGAGGGGCAAGGGCAGCCGTCCAGCCCTCTATATAAAGTTGGCAGGGGTGCACCCTCCTACCTCACCCCAAAAACCCTAGCTGCCATACTGCTGCCCTTCTCTCTCTCTCTCTCTCTCTCTCTCTCTCTCTCTCTCTCTCTCTCTCTCTCTCTCTCTCTCTCTCTCTCTCTCTCTCTCTCTCTCTCTCTCTCTCTCCGGACTGCGCATAGGCGAAGCCCTGCTGCAGAAACTCTCCACCTTTGCACCACGCCGTCATGCTGTAGATCCAATCTATCTCTCCACCCCACTTGCTGGACCAAGGAAGGAGGAGACGTCGAGGTTCCGTACGTGAGCATCTATCGGAGGCGTCACCACTTGCGGCATTGGATCAGATCGGATCGCGAGGAGGAGAAGGCTAGTACGACTACATCAACCACGTTCTGTTGAACGTTCCGCTGTGCGATTTCTTCAAGGGTATGAAGATCTCATCTATCCCTCTCGTTGTTTGCATCTCCTAGATTAGATCTTGGATTTTCCCGTTTGCATCCGTAGAAAATTTTGATTTACTATGCTGCGAAACCCTTCAGCATACTCGAGGGGCAGGCTCCCAGCAGTTGTGAACGAGCTACCCAAAGGCGAAGGGAATGGTAAGGCAATGGACGGACACCTCATACACCCGCTATGTACGCCAGATTGATATGGCGTGGACCTTTGGATAGCACCCATCTCGGGTCACCCTTGCCACACCAGCGGAAGGTCTTCCCGTGGGTGGTTCATGAGCAGTGGATTCTAGTGCACCATCTAGCCAGCGATAATATCCAAGATCTTGATAGGGCCATACGCCAGCTCCTGCGCCCTCGCGTCAATATCCCACACCTCACTGGGATCACCGATCTCCACCTGACCCCAAGTGTCTATGAGAACTGGGGAGCTGGAATAAAAAATAGAAGAGGAGGAGAGCCATCACTATCTGGAATGTCAGGGAAGTCGAAAAACATCCTCTGCCACTTCCGTGCCAATTCCAAGGTCTTCTGCTTTGTAAGCAGGTAGGCGCCGTATTGAAGAATGGAAACACTACCACATTCGTGCATAGGCCCCACCTAGACCTAAGGCAAAACTAGGAGCACCATAACCTGAGGTGCAGCCATTTGGCCAGGTAGCCTTTGCAGTAGGCGACGCAGGCCGCTATCTAAAGGACGTCGTTGGGGAGAGGTGGTGAGGCTGAAGCTGGTAGTGGGTCAGCAACTTCCGGAAGAAGTAAATCGTGGGCACCGAGAGTTCACACCCAAGGAAGGTAGTGAAGAAGATATGTTCCCCCACATTGAGGTACAAGAACCCTCTCAGACCCAGGAGCCTTCCAAGCACAACCGTCCCGGGGTGGGAGAATACCCCACTCGCGGAGCGCTGTCAGGTGATGCTCCTTCATTCCTAAGCCGCACCAGCCCCTATTGGATCCAACCATGGACTCAAGGCAGGAAAACTTTCCAAGACCTAGTGACATAGGAATAAGAAAAGGCAAAGAGAAAAAGAGGCAAGGTACTCCCTACCCCTACCGCAATGAAACCCTTAAGTAAGGAGCAGTGTGGGACCGACTGAGTCCATGAACCTTCGCTCCCCTAGTAGAATGTGCGCATTTTCCTAATGAAACATGAGCATTAAACCACCTACTACGCGCACAGGAACCACAATCATCGAGGCACCTTCATGGCCTCGGTAACCACAACAAGCAATATGGACATACAAGGAGGCATCAAGTCCTATTGCCACACCAACCTAAGAAAATGTTAGCTTGACATGCATGTCCAGTAGATGGGATGGGGCTTGATTGGGATTCCTGATGATTCTTTATTAAAACACCTCATCAAGGCGCGCCCGTCCATGTAGAACACCACACCCTTGTATTTTTCTACCTTTGTAGGAACCAAGTCATCAAAGCGACGTCTTGTACATATCCCCTACAAGACAACTATCATAGGCTGGTCAAGGTGGACATTGCGAGACACCGTGAGACGCAGCGACAAGAAAGCAAACTAGGAATTGCTGACACACAATAAATCAAGAGGAAATCCCTCGCCCCTTATATTTGTAAAGCCTATATGTGCCACTTTGAGACACACACAAGCTCGGGGGATACTAAGGGGTCATGGTCATAGGGTGCCCATAGGCAGACAAACATTAATAAACTAGCTAAGGCTATGTGAATCCTTAGATGACAAAGTGTCAAGCCGACACAAGTGTATTGGCTAGCCAACTTCCGGAGTAGCCAACTAACATAGTAACCCAGATAGGAATAGGGAAGGGCCATTATAACTCCAAATTTCATCACTTTTTACTATTGATTTTCCTCCTTTTTATTGTCGGATTTTACTAAATATTACCCCTTTCCACTAAGGTTAATGTCGCAATTAGAAAATCCTTGGTTTCTTGTGATGGTTTTTAGGAAATGAACATTTATTAAAGATCTACTAGCATTTATGGGCTAATTACACCTAAAGAAGCAAAACCCCAATTGGAGCCCCTTTCATTGGAGGCGTTCAGTGCGCATAACGACCAATGGTACGGTCAAAACGCGCCCGTACTACATGCCACCAGCTCCGCTATATCAATATAAGCAACTTTCGTGAAGATGAGGGGGAGAGAAATAGAACACAACTGCTGCAAAACTCATCTAGAGAGGGGAGATCAGATCTAGAAGAGGAGAAGAACCTTCCCTCATTCCTCCACGATTTTCGCCTCTTAAACTACACTCTCGCACTTAGAGAAAGAGAGATTTGAAATTGTAAGATTAGGGTTTGATACTTTGATCTACCTTTGGTTTGTATTTGACTTGATCTTTAATCGCTATAACCTTCCACTATCAGCAGTTGTAGTCAATTCACTCAAGACCGGTGACACCTTGAGTGCGACAGAAACGCCGGATAAAAAGCACTTTCCGAGGCTCCTTATTGGAATCGATATAAAAAATAGAACTAATACTTCTGCGAAAAAACATTCTATGACGAACCTGTGCACTTGCAGGCCATCAAGATATTTTCTGGCGCCGTTGCTGGGGAGCTAAGCGTTGAGTGTTGTTTCTTGACAAAAGCAGCTGTTGACACCATTCATGATCTTCATTGAAGATAGAGGTACAACTCGATCAGGAAAAACTTATTTGCCTCTGTATATTGATCATGTTACGATTGAGAGACTCCTAGAGTTTATTGAAAGATTTTCTAACTCACACGCTGTAGACGTGAACAGTTTGATTCCATTGATGGCACACTTGACCATCACCCGAGGGGCTGAACCTGAGCTACCATTTGGAGAATATGGGAATCCATCTAGGTACTTAAGGAAAATGCCTATTCTTTGTCCTGAACTTGAAGGCCAGGAATTTGAAATATATCCTAAGCTAATTTATATGATGAATGAATTTTCTTTCGTAGTAAAATAAGAGGAAGATCCTAGTGACCACTTAACAATGGTCCATGACCTTTGCGCCACTCTTAAACCAGCAAGTTTACCCATATAGCTTGTACTCCTTAAACTCTTTCACTAGTCCCTGAAAGATAATGCTTTTGCTTGGTTACAATCATTACCTAATCATACTATAAAAAGTTTGGAAGATTGCATCTGAGAATTCATGCATAAATATTTTTCATTTGATCTATCTGCAGGGGGAGCTAATGTAACTTAATATTGCCAGAATGTGTAAAGCTTTTCGAGGTAAGATCCTTTAATGATGAACAATACAATCCAGCTGAGGATGTTGAACCACGAAAAGGTATTATTCACATACCCTCAGATCTTATCCCTGAGGTTAAAAAGTTCATGGAAGAAAAAGGTATAGCCTCGTAACTTGTTAAAGAAACTAAAGTTGACATTCTTCAAGCCTATGTAATGGAAGATGATATAAATCTTGTCATGCAAAAGTTTAGATATCAACAAAATCAATTTTTTGAGAAAAATTACAAACATCTCATGATGCGAGAAAGGAATATAAGAGACCTTACGAAGTCTTTGATGACTTGGGTCATGCTACAAAGGATTTATATAGATATCTAAGTATGGTTAAAACAAAATGTGATCAAATAATTGAAACCCAAAATTTGATTTTGAACCATGGAAATTTCAATACTGTTTCTACTAACATTGTTACTAGACGTGGTACAGAAACACAGGAACCACAAGGGCTACCTTGGTATCAAGAAGAACAAGCCCGCAAGGCAAAGGAGACTCTAGAGATGAGTCAAGAAGAAGAGAACCTAGTGGATCCTCAAGATGACATCGATTATGAAGCTTAGAAAGAGAACATGAGGCTTCCAAGACAAGACAAGAAGACGAAGCAGGATATAAACATAAACTATATGGCTCGAATGCTGAGAAAATTGACTCAAGGGAAGAGGCCGATCTCAAAAAGGAGCAAGAAGAGCAAGTCATCACCCCACGTGAAGAACACGCTGATAAGCAAGAGTCAGCAACAAGGAAAACTAAGAAGGATGCTCCACCAGTGCCAAATGTAATAGATAAGGTAATACCCACCAAAAATAAAATCCCTTATCCTAATCGAGTTCAATATGAACTGGATAAAGCTATTTATGATTCTTTTGCCAAAGAACTTGGTAGCCTTCGCCTAGAACTTCCTTTAACTGATGATATTCAAGTTCTTACTTATAAAAATTTTATGCGAGATATTCTTAATAGAAAGAAGAAGGTAACTAAGACTATAGCAGTAATGAACAGCTTTGGAGATAAGATGCCTGCTAAGCTTGGGAACCTAGGTATACCAACCATCTCCTGCGCAATAGGAAAAACTAATATATTTAACGCTCTTTATGATTTAGGGGCAGGTGTTAGTGTCATTCCTTATTACTTATTTAAGAAATTGAACCTAGGAGAGTATTCTACCACTTCAATCACTTTACAAATGGAAGATAAAACAACTAAACAACCCGTCGGTATGATCGAAGATTTTCTACTTAGAATAGACCAACATGTTATACCCACTAATTTTATTATACTTGATGTTCCTGAGGATAAAAAACTCTATCATCCTTGGAAGACCTTTTCTTAGCACAACTGGAGCTAATGTAGATTGCTCTAGCGGTAAGATTGTCTTCAATATATATGATGATTAGATTGTTCGATACTTTCCGAAGAAACTAGAGCATAATGGAAAATATGTTCTACCACCTAAGTGTTTTCAAGAAAAAAGAACCAAAGATGAAGAGCATCTTGAGGTAAACACTGATGGTATGGAGATTGGTTAAAACCTAAACTCCAAAATAAAATACTTGATGGGAGTTAACCCATCCTAAATAAATTAAGTTTAAGTTTTTATTTTATGTTATTATTATTATCTTGTGTGGGCTAATAAATTTATTTTAATTCTTGATTTGTTCAGAGAACTTACCCTAGAGGAGTTTAAGAAGCAAGAGAAAAATGAAGGGAATAATTAAAATATGGTTAATACACCATAAGGAGAGACGGTATGGTTAGACACACCCGTACCATGCGCCCGTACTGAACCTCGACGATTTCACCCCTGGTTTGCCATATCGATAACGAGCATCCGTACTGGCAAATGCGCTCGTACCGCGTGCCCGTACTGAACCTCGATGAATTAACCAGAGCTCACAATGCCAATAACAAACACTAGTATGGCCAGGACGGGCCCGTACTGTCCGCCCATACCAGATCATCCAGGTCTGATCTTGAACCCTAACCCTAGATCCAACGGTGACGACCACCAGTATGGGAGGGATGGGCCTGTACCACCCGCCCATACCAACTACATCGCCAGGTAAAGGACGATGGCGGCTGGCTCCCAACCGCCCTTCTTCTTCTTCTTCCTCTTTCTTTCTTGCTCTTTATCTCTCCACCCCAAACCCTAGCCTCCTAGAACCTTTGATTCTTCATTGATTTCATTTTTTTGAGTGGGGGAATCTTCACATCGGTAAGTTTCTCATCCGATCCATGCTTTATTTTCTAAAATCCATGGTTGAATTCCTTACATTGGCTATCTAGACGAGTTCATCATATTTTGATATTATTGTTGATTCCTCACGTTAGGATTTATAAATTCTACCTATAATCGTTTGTTTATGTGAATAGAAACTTGATACCCTTATTTTTCTTTGAATACTTTGTAGCACAATGCATAATATTGGAAAGATTTTCTACTTGGGAAAGGGATCGGGCACGACAGGGGCCTCGGGATCCTCTATGCCATCGGGCTCGAAAAAGAGGCGTTCAGAGGCAGATTTATTGAGGGCAGACATGAGCCGAGACTTTGAGAGGGTGAGAAAACGCAAGGTTATACCTACTAAGTGGGTAAACCGTGAGTTCCTCTCTCGCCAAGGGCTCTTGGAGGAATTCGACTGTGCATGCTGGCATGGCCCCCTTTATACCTTTGATCTGGATTCACGGATGTAGTATAATAGGTTTTTCCCTAGAATACCTAGGTTTAATAGAACCTTGGAAAGGAATGATAAAAGGAAATAAATAAGGACATGTCTACAAGATTTTGTTTCTTTGTTTTACCTTAGTTTACCAGACCAATCTAGTTTACTTTTTATATTGGGTTGAATCAATGGAAGGAAATAGGCCAGGGTTGAAGATCCACCTGCAGCTGCACATCATATGTGATAAAAGATAATAATAAGCATAGTCATGTGTAATGTTTGAACGAAGATAATCTCTTGTGGGAAACACATACTAGCATACTAAAGCCCCCGTGATGTAGTGGGCATAGCAATAGACTTTTAATCCAACCGAGTGCACACCGAAGCCACAAGCTATAAATGATTATTAAGTGAAGAACACAGATTAAAGCATTAAGTGGTGATGTTGTTGTGATCCCGAATGGGTCGCTAAGCGAAGACCGTACTACCTTTTCTGTCACTAGGGTTCGTATGAGATCGCCACTAGCCAAGTATATCACCTCAATCCTTTATCAATCTATGGGATCTTGGGTACCTACAAGTCCACAGATCGAGACACGAGACAATGAAACAAAAGATAAAAATCTCAATTGCAAACAAAATACAATACTACCATGATTAGATGCACATAATTGCTGCGAGGTTTCTCCCCAACCCGTAGCCCGTGAGGACTACTCACTCATAAAAAATAGATCAAGGATAGAAAATATTATGCAAAATACATAGATTGAAATCTAATATTCTTACAGTGGTCGCCAAATCACAAGGATATCTAAAGTACAAAGAAATGGCTATGGATACTAGAGGGATGGATGGTGGAATGGATGAAAAATGGATAAAGAATGGTGTGGATATCCTTTGGTGGTGTTGTGATGAAATCTGAGAATGGCGGCTCTCTAGACGGCGGTTGGGGCCTCAAAATATATAGGCGTCTTCACAAAAGTTCTAGGGTTTGACGAGACAAAGACGCTGACACCCCGTATGGGTGGACCCCGCCCGTACCGTTGGTCGTTACGTGCACTGGCGCCTGTAATTTGCTTCTCAATTACTTGGACGTGTGGATTTCCTCTAATTCCTTCGTTATGACTCCTGATTTCGCATTAAAACCCATGATTTCCTGCACAACATAATTCAAAGCAAGGTTTTGCATATCTTTGCAATTATTAGTCATTAGTGGCAAGAATTGAGAGTTTCTTGTCAATTGCGTGACTAAAAGCAACATTTAAACACAGAGAAAGATGGGAAATTTCAGATCCATCAACTTCCCCAAAGCTCTAACCTTGATCGCGCTCGAGCAAGAAGAAATAAAATAACTATAAGGAATTCAACCTTTAAACTTGAAAGAACGAGAATAAGAATTCACTTACGGTTGGTAGTCATATGTGCATAACACTTCATTCATTTGCGAGGCTTAGCAAAGTTAGAGAGATGACAAGAGTACTATACAAGCTTTGGAAATTCAAGACAATCAAAGTAGATTTTAATATCAATATGAATAACTAGGAGTGTAGCAACCAATCCAATTCTTCTAGTTAACTCTCATCTTGCCAAGGAACACTATGATGTTTAAATAGCATAATTGAGTAAGAGATTTTCATGTCCTAAATAATATAATAATGAAGTGTCTTATTTACACCCACATCAGTGAATCAAGTATACCATTTCTTTTCAAGAAAGATTCATAGAGTAGTAATTAGACCATGCTAAGGACTTGTTATGTGGATCTTTAAAGCTATCCTTTTATTTTCATACTTTTTCAAGGATTACTGGCTATTTCTTTTTGCAAGTGTTTACACAAAATTTGAGAATACCAATACTTTTTCCCATACATTGACACTGATGCCAATCATGTCATCAACTCATAGCCAAAATCCAGGGTTATACCATAGATCGTTCAAAAGCTAGCGGTGTTGTTGGCATACCAAAGGTGTGCACCAGGATCATAAATAGCAGAATTTTTCTTTCTTTCTTTTTCATGAGCTAGCATCCCAAAGGATTGAGCTAGTGGAGTTGTTGGTATGCATCACAATTACCACTAGAATTTATTTCAATCAAACCACTCCTTTCACGAGTGTCGTCAAGACTATTAAAATATCTATGGGGTTAAGTATCTTCAAGGGTATATTCTCAAGATAATCATTCATCAAACAAGTCGTAAGTTTTAGAATTTTTCTTATTGCACTTGTTTGGCATTATTATTTACAAGGCAAGACTACGTTAGCTAAAATAAATAGAGCAAGAGATTCAGCAACTAACCATCATACTAATAAAAAGCTTTACTTTAACTAAATTAAATTACTCCCACAGGCATAACATCTTAGCAAATCGACCAACTAAAATAAACAACTCAAACTTCAAAAGTGGAAGACATAGGACATACCTCTCATAAGTGACTTCATGATTCTCTTCCTTATAGGGATGTGTTCCTTCAAAAACTCAAACACGATTACTCTCATAATAATATAAAAGCAAAGAAGCAAAGTGTGAATCCACATTTACAAAAAAGGAAAAATCTTTTTGTATTTTTGAGGAATGGGATTAAAGAATAGAAAGGATCTTGCGACCAATCAAGGGTTCTAAGAAAATAAAATCAAACAAATAAACAAAAGAAAAATAAAAGGAAAAGTGTTGGAACAAGCCAACATGAATGTTTCAAAGCTCCCAAGGAGCTGAAGTACAACCTCATTATTACATAAATAAATTTGCAAGGGGACACATCCCCAAGCTCAGGCTTTTGCAAGCCCCTTTGTAGCTCATTGTTGTGGTGGTGGATAATCTCCCATCTTCCATTGACCATGCCAATTTTGGAACTGGGTGTTAAGGCTTTCAGTAGCATCTCAAAGGTTGATGGAGAGGTTGTTCATGTTTTGGATATTTCCTTCGAGTGCGTAGATGTCATCAAAGGTGGTGTAGTAGTTTGGTGGCTGCTCATCTTGTTCGGGCTCTTCTTGTTCTACTTCTTCATCTTCTCCTCCTCCCATGGGTATCTCTTGTTGGGGGTAGATTAGCCTCATCCTACGCGTCATAACGCAAACGTCCCTCCTTGATGGAGAAGAGACCATTAGGCAAAGGAGCTGGGATCAAGTGATCCGCTCCAGGTATATCGAGAAAATATCTACCATGATTTTTAGAGACCATACCACATGCTCTTAGAGTAGAGAGACCGAGATGGTTACTTCCTACCAACAGTTGGATATTACCTAGGTTGAGGTGAAGTGCGCGTGCAAGAACGGTCACAACTCCCCCTGAACATATGGGTCCATGAGTTTGAAGAGCATGTTGCTTAAGGTAAAACACAAGCAAGGCGCCCAAATTTGGCATTAGTTACAATTAACGATAGCAGCCTTAGCGAGGATCAACATGTCCTCCTCATTAACTCTAGTAAACTCACATCGCACCTGCAAGGTTTTAGCAATCACATAAAATAAATAGCGGATAGCAGGGTGACAATTTGGTTTACCTTAGGCGTATTTCCACAGATTCTCATCAAGTTAAAATATTTCCAAGGTGCAGGGTCTAAGATAAAAGTAGTTGTGCATACATCAGTGGCGTTCTTGGCAAACCCAAAACATTGAGACCATTGGTCAAGTGTTAGGATGTACTCACGGTTCATGAGACAGAATTTGACGCGATCAAATCCAGGCCTTTATTCCTCGATACAATAGTAATGATCCACCGTATGCATCAAGGTGCTGAAGAACTCGAGTGTAAAGTGGCGATACGTGACGGCATCCTGAAAGACAAAGTCATACAAACCAACATTGTTGCAGAGTAAATCAACATCAACCCGAATGCCGAGTTGGTTAAGGATGTAAGGACATGCCCAATTGGTGGAATTGATTTCCCGAAGCTTTAGATGGTTGAAATGGTTCAAGTGGAACTCCTCGGTGAACTCGATACCAAGTGACTCGGGGGGTCAATGTATAAATGGGTGGTGCAGAAGGTGCCACGGTCACTGCACGTGTATAACTCCTCGTGTTCATCTAAAAATAATAAGATTGAATAAATAAGAAATAATAAAAACCGCTAATAATAAATTTTGATCCAATAGAAACATAGAATATATGATCCTCTACACTAGTTACAAAAGAATTCTCCTCTTAAACATTGTTAAGCATGCTAAATATCAAGATTGAACAAAAAACAAGACCTAAGTCTAGATTGACAATGGTGATTGCTTGAGTGAAGCTTTTTCAAAAATAACTTGAGGATCAGAGGAGAATCATACCTTAGATCGATTGAGCGCGAGGAATCAAAAAGAGATTGAGTAAATTTGAAGATCCAATGGAGGTAGTGTGGAGTTTGGAGGAAGAAGAAAGAGAGATTGATATTTGGGGATTTTAGGTTACCTTCCTCGTGATGTTTATGGTGACCGAATACGTGGTACAAGCGGGCGGTACAGACGGATCCTGCCCGTACTGGGTGACTTACCTTGGGGGCTATGGTTGCTCCCTAGCGGTGCACTCGGTACGGGCACGTGGTACGGTTACATGCGCCCGTACTGCTGGTCATTATTGATACAATATGATTGCTTAAAATCTGATATTTTCTCAAGGATACGGTACGAGCGCACTGTACAGGCCCGTCCGACCATACCACTGGTAGTTATCAACACTATTTCCCGCGGAAAAAATCAAAGTTTCTATTTTTCTCTGACTTGATGTGGTACGGGCGTACGGTACGGTCCCTTTCGACCATACCAAAGGTCGTTATGGGTACTATGAGCTGCAAAAACTTTAAAAATTTGTTTAGTAGCTCCGTGAATCTTTGAACATATCATCAAAACTAAAATAATAGAAATCATGCTTCATAAAAATTAGCAATACTTTAGGCCATATGTTAGTAAAAATAGAGATCGAGGATTACCTTATTTCTTCTCCTCTCTCCAGAGGTCTTCTTAAACACTCTTTATTTAAAACAAAAAAAACAAAAACTAACACAATTTAAAATTTTATTTTACATGGGTGCCACCCATGAAGCGCTTCTAGTTAAGGTCAATTAGCTTGACCCAGATGGCAATCATTTAGGTTTGAGGAGTGGAATACCCACTCCAAAATAGTTAGCTTTCAATGTAATTATACCATCATCATCATTAGGCTTGGCCTTATTTTTCCTAGGGAAGTGGACTATAAAAGTATCACTAGATGTGTCAACACCCGGATTTTTAATCCCAGATGCCTGTTATGCCATACATCGCAATCGCAGGATTACCATTTTTGCGAGACATAACAGAATTGGATACCACAGTACATCATCCATTACAAACCATACATAAGGTCTTACACAAATAAGGATCTCATGATCCAGTTCTTAATACAACTAGCAGCGGAAATACGTAATAATAACGGTAGCGTAGACGAAGCTCCATCTTCGGGGTCACAGGCAATGCTGACGATGGGAGATGATCTTAGTTGTCGTAACCTTCCTGGGGTCCATCATCCTGGTACTCCTCTTCATAGTCTGGCCACGGGAATAGCCAGGGACAAAGCCATGAGTATTCTTTAAGTACTCGCAAACTAATACTAACAAGTGAAGGGGGTTTTTGTAATAGGACACTAAGCTCTAGGGTTGTTTTGCAAAAGCCAGATTTACCTCTACTAAGCTCAGAAGCAAGAGAAAGCTAATCAAATTTTATAACACCTAAGTGGGAACTTGTATCTCGTGCCACAACCCTGTTGTGGTCAAGTCAAAGTCTCAAGTCATTTCGAAAACATCTGACGGTGGAATAGTATGGCCACTCCAACTGTCCATAACCGCGGACGCGGCTATTCGAATAGTTTGACACTCTACAGAGATTGTACACTTTCACCACAACATTCGATACATCCGTCAGGAACAAATCCTGAATTCACCATACTCAGTATGCAGATAATCAATCCTAACCTTTCAATTACACGCCTTAGTATAAGCACCTCTCCTGTGAGTTTGGCCTCCCATCCATGACCAACTGTCATCTTGGGTACTGCACAGGTGGACAATCTTCACAAGGTAGCCTCAGCTCAGACCTTGGCCGTGAGGGAACCAATACTAAGGTATATAAGTTTCCAGTCAAGCCCTACCCAATCTTCGGGTATTATGGTTGTACGGTAAAATTGGAATGGTATCGCATCCAGACAACCATCAGTTTTATAAATGGCTAAGGCTCATGCCTCAACATTTTCATCACCAAAATCATCTGGTGTTCGGAAACAAATGTCAAAACATCTCAGTAGAATGATCCATCATTCTAAGGTTTTCATAACCATTTTCACCAAGTAATCCCATCTAAAGTTGATCAAGTTTTATGCTTAGCACTAGCATCTACAAGTGGGGGTGAGTACTAATGAGGGGTGGTAAACTAGTGGAGTTTCAACTAAGTTCAATCTTATGCCTTGGGATGACATCAAGATTATCTAGCTTAGGCCAAATTTTATGCTCTTTATGCAACGTTCAAGTATCTTCCTAGAATCTACAATTCACTCAAGTAAACTCTAAGTACAAGCTTGCTAAGTTAATAGCTTGCAAGTATTGGCTTGCACATTCAACTAGTAGTATTAGGCTTGCATCATTATCAGTATAAGCTTGCTAAATTGCAAGTGTTATCTTGCCTTGTGCAGAGCAGTGGTTGAAGTTCTCCTCGGCTTCTTCTTCGTAGTATCCTCCTTCTTCCTCGTATCCTTGGTCGGTACTAGCGTCTATGAATAAATACGAGGTACACAATCACCAAACAATACTTAACTACTTGTAATCACCACACACAAGGGTCCTATAGATGATCTAGCATCATCACTAACATTACAAGCATTTGACTTAAAGATTTTTGTTTTAGAAAAGTAATTTCTACTCATTGAAAAACTACTTAAGATTTAATATTCTCCAAACCAAACATGGGATCATGTTGACACATGTCATCACCACATATTTTAGTCCATGGAAATGTGATTTAAAGTGGTGTCACAATTTAATAACGTTTTACCCTTTTATTTTAATTAAATAAAGTGGCTAGAAATGCCTATGTGGCATTCTTTTATTACCTGAACATTATTTCTGTAATAAAACCTATATATTTTTATATATTCTGAAAGGTATGATTGAATGTGATTTTTGAGAGTTGGAATCAACTCAAAAGCTATTACGGTTTAAATTTGAAAAAAATTTGAATGCAGAAAAGCTTCTGCCTTGTTATTTTTGCCAAGGATGATCTACATATCCAAATGATTTGAATCCAACGGGCATGGATTCAGCATTTCCAGACCTTTCTAACAAAATTAGTTTCATTCAATTTGGTTCACTAAATCGAGCTGGGTTGATTTTTGAAACTAGGTGCAGAAGTGTGTTTGAATGAAAATGGAAAAATCCAAATTCAAACAAATGGGCTGCGCGGGAATCGATACTGGGCCGGCCTGCTAAGCACAGCACTTACGCGGGCTGGTTAAGTTGCTGTCCCCACACGTCAGTGAGACGAGGGGGTGCGAAGCGGTACAGGGCAACATGGACCGTGGGATCTTGTTCTAATCTAACGGCCCTGGTTCATCGTCCACGTCGGGCAGCGCCGGCGAGACAGAACCCTAACGCGGCAGTTGGGGGTCGTCGGGGGCTCACCAGGGATCAGGCGAGGGTCGGCGATGCGGGAGAACGACGAAGTCGACGACGGCGAACCTCCTGGTACCGGCAGCTTCTCCTAGGGCGGCTCCAACCGCTGGCCCCCTTCTTCTCCAGCAGCGGCGGGCTCTGGTGAAATTCCGGCGAAGCGCTGCTCACCTTGCTCCGGGAACAGGGTGGAACGATTAGTGAGGAGAGGGGAGTAGAATGGTGTGAAGAGTTTGAGCTGGGGTGGCCTCTATTTATAGTCTCGACGACGAGACCGAACGGGATGGGTAGGCGACGGTGGCGACATGGCTACGGGCTGCTAGAGGCATGGCCGGCAGTGGCGATCGATCGGTGGTCTCCTGGCGATGCTCTACGGCTTTAATGCGCGTGTAGGGCCGGTGGCAAACGGTCATGCGATTTCTGCTGTGGCGGGCGGCGTATTCGACGGCGAGCGGTGGCTGTGAGGCATGGGGCGGCGAACAGGGATGTCTGGCGGTCTCCTGGGACGATGGTGATCACGCGTGCACGCAGCGAGGGCGGCGCGCGGTCTGTGGGCGTGTGTCGAGGGTGGCACTCTGGCGCACGCTCGACATGGTTAACAGAGGCACGGGCGCGGCGTTCCTGGGTGCTCTGGTCAATGTCTTCGAGGCAGGGCTGGTCGAGAGGGGGCGGTGAGGCATGGGTGATCTCCCAGACAAGGTTGGCACGACTAGTTCCTCTCCTAGCTTGCTGTCTACACTGGGGTGGCATGGGTGGCTTCGGCTGTTCACCATTGATCACATTGCCAAGCTTACAGTGGTGCTAGATGTTTACAAATGAGCTAGATGATCTACTAAAGCCTAGTTGCAACCAGAGAGGGAACAAGTTAGGCTCAAATCACTGCTCCAAATAGTGTTTGGATTTTATTTGATTTGAATCAGCAAGGTGTTTGATGAAATGGCCGCATGAATTCAAGTTTTGAATTTTGAAAAGATTTTTGGTGGGTGTGCTAGGTAGGTGCTGGGGAGTTTGTGGATGCTTGGGTTTTGAAAGTTGAGCTTGTTTGAGTGGTTTTTGAAAAAGTGGGATCTTCCCATATGATAAAGATTCAATTTTGAACCGTCATTTAAACTATGCATTCAAATGTTTTTGGATGATCACAAGGTAGGCCTTGGTACTTTGTTATGAGTACTATCAAGGGGTGCAAAGATCCAAACAAGTTTCTGTTAAGTTCTGAAAGTTAGAGACAGCCAAAGTAGGCATGGGAGTTAAATTGGCCAAAGTGACCATTCCCTTACTTTGTTTGTTTTGAGTTATTTGTCTTTGGGAAAAGTGTGGGGATTATTTCATCTAAGAATCCATTTACAAGCAAAGAAACACACAAGCAAGGTGATTAAAAAGAATCCAAATTGGAATGCATACACACATGCATGCTTTCATATTTTTATTTAGAAAAGTTTTTGTTAATCCTAAATTTTGATGATTAGAGTTTGATGATCCAAGTTAGTATTTTTGGGATGTTACAAGATGGTAGCTCAATTCTCACATTACCTTCATGTAAATTAATCAAATCTTTAATATTTCTTAGGAATGGCCTACCTAAAATTATAGGTGCTATGGGATCTTCAGGCATGTCCATAATAACAAGATCAATAAGTGTGGGACTACCTTTTATTTCAACAACTATATTTTATTTTATCCCAACAACTTGTTTATAAGTTGAATCTGCTAGGTGGAGTCTTAATTCAGTGGTAATAAATGGCCCCAAGCTTAACTTGTCAAATAAACTTTTGGAAATTGTTGAGACGCTCGCACCAAGATCACAAAGAAGTGCGGATATCTCATAACTCCCAAATTAACTTTAATAGTAGGCTCAAATATATCATCTAGCTTAGCAGGAAGCTTATCATCTAGTCTTTTGTACTCCAACTCAAGCTCACGAACTTTAGATGTTACTTGTTGTATAAATTGTTCGTACATATCATCGTTACCTTGTTCTATACCGGGATTCTTTACGGTGATCATCTTCAATAGATCTTCCATGGTATATTCCGGAGTTGGCGCATTGCTACAATCTAGCTCTTTAGGTTTTTCTTCATTTGTTGTGACCCTCATCATCTGGAGGTTTTTTCTACCGGATTAGGCTCGGGTTTTCCAACAAACTTTGCTATTATGAGAGCTTGTCTCTCATCAACTTTACCCAATTGAGCCTTCATGGTATTTGTTCTTTCCTGTAGAGCCTGCACATCATTTCTAATTGCAACAACATGTTAGATAATTTTCCTATACTACTCTCATGGTTCTCTGTGATATTATTAAGCATATTGTTTGCTCGGTTTAGGCTTGTATGAATGTTCTAACAGTTTGTTCTAACGAGGGATTTCCATGATTTTCTCCATCATTATTATCATAACTATTTTAAGGAGCTCCTGCAGGGTTTGAATAATGTTTTTGAGCATTATAAGCATAATGATTTTTCCATGCAATATTAAAAGGAGTATGAGCTATAAAATTATCATCATTAACATTGGTAGCAATAGCATTAACCTAGATATCATCTTTAGCTTTTACTATGCTTAGCAGCTCGTCTACCTTAGAAGTAAGATCTTCATTATTTACCTCGGTAATTGAACTTACTCTCTTAGAGGTTCTTTCCACATGCCATTGGCCATGGTTGTTTTGCATATCATCAATAAGTTTCTTTGCAACACTCACTTGCTTTCCCATGATTATTCCTCCTGCTGCGGTATCTAGCATAGACTTAAACATTGGGTGAAGACCATTATAAAACAAATGTAATATAAGCCATTCTTCCATCCCATGACAAGGCATTTCATTACGGCTTCTTTCGTCCTCTCCCATGCAAGCGCTAGTGGCTCACGGTCTTCTTGTCTAAAGCATGTAATATTGGATCTTAGCTGCATAGTCTTAGCTGGGGCGAAAAATTTAGCCATAAACAAATTAGTACATTCCTCCCAAGATTTAATAGTGCCCTTTGGTAGAGCTAGCAACCAATACTTAGCCTTTCCTCTAAGAGAGAAATGAAACAATCTCAATTTAACATCATTTGGATCTACATCCTTAATACACATCATGTCGCAAATTTCAGAAAAAGTATTTAAGTGCAAACCCGAATCCTTAGAGGATGAGCCCCCAAATTGGTTTTGTTCAACCAATCTTAAAAGGTTGGGATTAATTTCATAAGTTTCTGCATAAACAGCGGGCTGCGTGATAGGTGCATGAATAAAGTCATCAGTGGGAGTAGCATACTCCCTAAGTCTCTTTTGAGCCATGGCTCTTATATTTTTGCTATTTTTTTAAGTAATGAAAACAAATAACAAGTAACTAATTTTTTGGGTTTTCAAATAGATAACAAGAAAGTAAACTAACAAAAATAATAAAACTACAAACTAATAATAAAACTAAGAACAAGGTCTCTAGCAACCTCACCAGGATAGCGAAATTGCTTCCGAGCAATGGCGTCAGAAAAAAGGGCTGATACCTTCGATTTGGATTCACGGATGTAGTATAATAGCTTTTTCCCTAGAAGACCTAGGTTTAATCGAACCTTGGAAAGAAATGCTAAAAGGAAATAAATAAGGACACGTCTACATGATTTTGTTTCTTTGTTTTACCTTAGTTTACCAGACCAATCTAGTTTACTTTTTATAGTGGGTTGAATCAATGGATGGAGATAGGCCAGGGTTGAAGATCCACCTGCAACTGCACATCATATGGGAGAAAAGATAATAATAATCATAGTCATGTGTAATGTTTGAACGGAGATAATATCTTGTGGGCAACACATCTTAGTATAATGTCCCGTGATGTAGCGGGCATAGCAATAGCCTTTTAATCCAACCGAGTGCACACCGAAGCCACGGGCTACAAACGATTATTAAGTGAAGAACACAGATTAAAGCATTAAGTGGTGATGTTGTTGTGATCCTGAATGGGTCGCTAAGCGAAGGCCTTACTGTAGGGGTTTGTAGCATGGAAAACAAAAAAATTCTACCGCATGAACACACACAAGCCAAGATCTATCTACTAGATTGTAGCAACGAGTCGATAGAGTACTCACCCTCGAAGATTCCAAAGTGGTAAACGAGAGCAGATTCTCGTGGGTGTTGTAGTTGTTCACTTGCCGATCTCAAGATCGCATAGACGATCCTTCTGGCACCGTGTTCTGGCACCGCTCCCGCAGTCGGTCACATGTATGGTACTCGATGAAGACCTTCCTCTCCCTTGTTCTAGCAGGAAGTAGAGGTTGTACCTCTCTCCTCGCGATTCTGGCAGCACGACGACATGGTGTCAGAGTTTAGAGGGGAGATCCTGCAGAATTTTGCCTAAGTCGGAGCGAGTATGGTGGAGTAGAAGAGGACCTTGGCGATCTAGGGTTTAGAGGTCTCCAAGGGGGGTGGTGTGGCTGGCGGCAATGGGCTAGGGTTTTCCCCAAGTTGCCGACTTGGTGGGCTCCTGGCGGCTGCTACAAGAGGGGTAGGCGCCAGGGCTAGAGCTTGGAGGTGTAGGGCAAGGGGCGCCCTTCCCCTCTATTTATGAGAGGGAGGGGCGTCTAGGGGGAGGGAATCCTCCCCCAACACCACTTTATGTGGCCGGCGGCAAGGGGAGGGAGGATTCCTTCCCTAGGTAGGAACCCTTCCTTTCCTCCACTTGGAAACATTGTCCTAGTTTGACTTTTTCAAACTGCCTTTTTGCCTTTCAATTTAGAGTTTTATTTCTCTCTTTCAAGTGTCCAGCCAAGTGACCTAGGACATGATGTAACCATTCCACTTTGCCATGATACATTCATGTACCCTTCCCCTTCCGGTTTAGTGAACCTTCTAGACCCTTCTAGATCATTCCGGTGAGAACACCGAAACCATTCCTGAACTCCGGAATTGGACTATCCTTATATGAATCTTATTCTCTGGAACATTCCGAATCTCCTCGTGATATCCCAGATCCCATCCAAGACTCCGAATAACATCCAGTCTTCATACTCACATTACATATCTACTAAACACCATTGAATCCTTAAGTGTGTCTTCCTACGGTTCGTGAATTATGCAGACATGACCGAGACTCTTCTCCGATCAATAACCAATAGACGAATCTGGAAATTTAGATGGCTCCCACATATTTCTATGATTACTTCATGATCGAATGAACCATTTACATACGATACCAATTTCCCTTTGTCTCGCGATACTTCACTTATCCGAGGTTTGATCATTGGTATCTCTGCATACCTAGTTCAACCTCGTTACCGATAAGTAATCTTTACTTGTAACATCAAAATTTTCATTAAAACAAAACATTCTTATTGCATTCATATCATCATAGAATGTGTGCATTGCGCAATTTTTTTCAAAGTTTCAAACCTAGCAAAACCCTAATTTAAACCCCCTCTTATTTGCATGTATGGGGCATATGTTTTTATTTTTTATTTTATACCCAAAATGTTTTGTAGTGGTTTGATGTGTTTAAAACTCTTTTAAATACTAGGATCATCCCTCAAAAATTTGGAGAAAATTTGAGTGGATTTGGAGTTAATTTGATCATTCAAATCTTATTTGAAAAATGAAAACAGAAAAAGAAAACGGCTAAGAGTAAAAAAAAGAGAAGCCAGCCGGACCAACGCGTGGCCCAGCACCCCACCCCACGGCCCAACCATCCCACCCCTCTCCCCCTCTGTTTCTCAATGTGCTGCGCCACACCCCCTCGCTGACAGGCGGCCCCCACAGCCACGACGACATCGTCGTCAATCTCACGCCAAAGACCCACGCTCACCCTTACCGTTTCGCCCTGAATCAATTCGCATTGAATTCTCTTGATTGAAGGCATGATTATCTCCCCCGAGCCCTGCTACTTAACACCCACAGGCCCCGCTCCATTTCCCCCCACACCACAACCCCTGAGAGATGCCAGGCTCCATGTATTTCGCCTCGCACCGCCGCTATCCCGACAAACTCTGGCAACCTATTGCGGTGAGCCTCGACCCCTTGCCTCTGGTTCTTACTGTTGTGCTTGGTACCCTCTGGCGCATCCACTAATACTTTCCATTTGCTTTCTTGTGCACCAGAACCACGCCTTTGTCAACCTCTTCAAGCGCCCGATGACGAACTTAACTCCGACGAGCAATCCCCGCCGTACCCGTGCGGCCCTTCCTTGTCCGTGACCACCGCTGCATCCACCTCGTCTCCGTGAACTCGGTAACCCCCTGAGCCACCCCCTTTACCCCCTGGCCTTGCCGGAGCGCTGTCGTTAGATGCGTCGCTGCCACGTTCCCCATTTGTGCCGCTTGGTTCTGGTCAGAGCGATTAGATCCGCTGGATCTAGCGGCTTAGATTAGATGCTGGCGCGAAGGGGTACCATGAGATCTGAACCGCACGATCCCACTTAGATCTGATGGATCGCGTGCGTGATCCGCGCGAAGCGGTACAGGACAATCAGATGGCGCCGCGTGTCTGTGAATCTGTTTTAAAAACCAGATTTGTTTTGTTATTTGTTCAAACTTGTAAAATTAATAACTTTTGTTCTACAAATCAAAAAAATACAAATTAGGTTTCTACGGATTCAGAAAATGTGAACTTTGCTTCTGTGGCCTTACTTTGGTCTTTTGATTCTGTAAAATTGGAGTTTTGTGCAGAGACATTTGTAGGGTTATTTTGGCTATAAAAATTATTTGGTATAATATTTTAGGTGGTTTTTGTAATCTTTAGACTTTAGAAAGTATTCTTTATCTTCTATACTGTAGAGTTTGGTTTTAAAAATGTGGCATTCTCGTCATTGCATATTTGCATGCATTTATATTATTTTTGAGTGTTATATTGAATGGTATATTTTGTTGTTTGATTTTATTGTGTAGATTGTGTGGATTGTGAAGTTTGTGATTGTGAGGATTGTACCTATTCTCCTAGCTACCAAGGCAAGTGATATTTCACCTTATGTCCTATTATTTTACCTATTGCACTAGTATTATTTTTAGTAGGACTTGCATGATAGTTTCAAGTATAATGCTATACTATGGAAATCCTATAGATTATAGCTTGATAGTACTTTCCTATGTTAGGAGACATCGTATGCTAGAATGCTTAGTCTTGCTATTAGAATTCGTGGGGGGAAATTCATATTATGATGTTACGGAAAGTTGTATACTTATATATTTTTGATTAAGAAAATAACTTTTGTTAATGAAACACCTGGGTGGAATGGGACTTGTATGGATTGTGTTGAGTGGTTACTGAGGGCCCATTTCTATGGTTTACCCTGGTATCACACTTGTGGATGGCCACCCAGGAACAAAGAGATTTGCGATGTTTTGTGTTGCGAAGCTTCCAGTGCAACCACATGGCATATGCTTCTGAAAAGTCTCGTCTCGATGCATGTTGAGTCTTGTGGGGAAAGTGCACCACCTCTTGAGAGGGTAAACCTAAGTACTTAGCCGTGTCCCCGGTTATGGACAATTTTGAGCATCAAATACATTGAAACGATTCAAGAATCTCCTCATCCCAATTTCTCTAAGTTAAAATTTGTGGGTGAACAAGGGTAGAGGTTCACCAATGTCTATTGGCGGTTCCTTGGTGTTTTGTAAAAACAAAACTTAGTATTTGCAAACTAGTAGGATAAAACTTGGTTTTTGCAAAGCCATCCATATCCATACTTAGCCAAATTCATGTAGTTTTTAGATTCTACTATACAACTATGGTATCACTTGCCAATACAATTCCAACTGTATTGACCCTCTGTGGATGTAACTTATCATGTTGCAGGTTACTCTGATGGTGAATAGGGTTATGAGTCTACACTCAACATGCTTGCCTGTGGCGCATGAAGATGAAGACTTTATTATTATGCTATGTATTGAGAACTCTAAATAAGTTATCCTTGGGCTAAGTGAGTAGTAAGAACTATTGTACTCCTGGATTTGCAATGTAATAATGACCTTTGTATATGTGTACTTCATCTTAAACTGTGGGTGCTAGCAATTCAATCCAGGGACTAGCACTGCAATCATAGGGATCTTTACCTTATTGGGTGAGATCTTACATTACTCGTTCCTGTGATATGTGATCCCTTATGAGCCAGTGACATGCTTGCAAGCCAATTGGATGACATTCCACTGAGAGGGCCCAAAGTATATCTATCTGTCATATGGATGTCATCAAAGCATCCATCCGGTGATGGTGATTAACATGATCTCATGGTCGAAGGATTTAGGTTACTATGTATTTGAAAGCTTATAGCAAGTAAACTATTTAAATGACTTGATCTTATGCTACGCTTAACTATAGGAGTATGTCCATCACATCATTCTCCTAATGATATGACCTTGTTGTTAATAACATCTGAATGTTCATGATCAGGAAACCATGATCATATATTAACCAACAAGCTAGTTTAACAAGAGGCTTTACTAGGAACTCTTTTATGTTCACAAACCACACAAGTATTAATCTTTCTGGTTAATATAATTATAGCATGGGATGCAAACATTTATCATAAGCATGAGGATATGATAATAACCACTTTATTATTGCCTCTTGGGCATATCTCCAATAGTCCCCCACTTTCACTAGACATAGTAATCTAGTTTCAAGTATTTGTGTATTCAACACCTATGGCTTGCCGGTGTTGTATGTACCCGATTGCAAGTGGTCAACTGATCTTCGGATTAGACACTTTCAGGTCCGTGTGTAATTGCATGTCTTTGCGTCTCTACGCATCACTCATTCTCTAATGAGATGGCTTTGTATAAATTTGGTCCTTTGGTGAGACCTTTAGTTCCTTGGGGTTAAAACATTTCGATAATATTTACATACAATATATCTTCATAGTACTATCCTGCTGTGAACCACACCTAGTTTGATAACAAACTACTTGACACAAATGCCCTCTTTTGCTGCTATAATAGCAGTCATATACTTAGCCTTTTATTGTAGTATCTGTCACAATGTCTTAACTTTGGAACCCATCCAAATCCATTATGGAACTGTCTTTCCCTTATATTGTAGGGTTCACAGCATAGAAAACAAAAAATTTCCTACGATAGGAACAACTATGTACCAAGATCTATCTACTAGATACAAACAATGGGTGGATGTATATCCGTAGAGAACATACCCTTGAAGACCGACAAAGCTTAACGAGTCCAAACTCGTGGTTGATGTAGACGATCTCTTGCCGATCTCAAGATCGAGAGGAAGTCCTAGCGCCACAAAACAACAGCGCATCCGTGCTCGCACACACGTTCGAGGCACCGAGCAACCTCTGCCTCCTTGCTCCAGCGATGCAGCGGAAGCACAACTCTTTCTTGCCGAATATCCACTGGGAACATGTATCTCGCTAGTCCGAGACCATGGGGGATAAATTCTAGAGGGGGAGAGAGATCCTTCACGAGGAGGTGTAAGTGAGAAGTGAGAGGAGGGGCTCCTTATATAGGGGAGGGGGGCATCCCAAGGGGGAATGGCCGCCGGCCATGGAGGGTGCCCCCACCTCTCCCTCATTCATGTGGGTGGACACTCCACTCACAAAATGGCCCTTAAATTTTCTCCACTCAAAAACCCACTCAAATTCCCATTAAATTTCCACCAAATTTAATGCAAACTCACATTAAATAAAACTCCTTTTATTTATTCAGAATTTTGTCAATTACTTTAATGACAAACATTCACATATAACCCCTTGCTAGTATTTCATTTCACATGTAGAAACACTTTCTGCAATTTCACCCGAAAACCCGTTCCGGTATCTAGTGAAATAAACTCCTGCGCTTGTTATTCTTTTCGGCATGAAACTTTTGCTCCAAATGGATGTCGGCGTCTCTTAAGTGTGTCACCCTATGGTTCGCGAATAATGCGGACATGATCGAGACCCCTCTCAGATCAATAATCAGAAGCGGGATCTGGAGACCCATACTGACTCCCACACATTCAACGATGACTTTCTTGTGATCGTCGGAACCTTATACGCTAGTATCTTAATCCTTTTGTTTCGTGATATATTACATGTCCGAGATTCGATCATTGGTATCTCCATACCTAGTTTGATCTCGTTACTGACATGTACTCTTTTCACGTTCCCGTGATATAACATTCTAGTGATCAAATCACTTGCTTGCAAGCTAATCAATGTGATATCACCGAGAGGGCCCAGAGTATATCTATCCGTCATCGGGATGAACAAATTCCACTCTCGATCCATGGGACTCAACATAACATTTTATTAGTTCTGAATCCATCTTTATAATCACCCTGTTACGGTGTGACGTTTGATGTTATCAAGAAACTCTTCCGGTGTTAGTGATTGACATGATCTCATGGTCTAAGGATTAGGATCACTTCGTAAGTTGTTATAGCAATATAAACTCAATGACTTTGATCGTAATGCTATACTTCGGATGAATGTTCATCACACCATTACACTAATGTTGTGACCCCGTTATTAACAACATCCAATGTCCATGATCAGGAAACCATGATCATCTTGTTAATCAACGAGCTAGTTTATGAGAGAGGCATAACTAGGAACTTTCTGTTTGTTTATTAAACACACATGTATTAACATTTCCGTATTAATACAATTATAGCATGCAAAATAAACATTTATCATAAACAAGGAATACGATAATAACCACTTTATTATTGCCTCTCGGGCATATTCCCTTCAGTCTCCCACTTGCACTAGAGACAATAATCTAGTTTGAGAACTTTGCGTATTGAACACTTATGGCTTTCCGGTGTTCCATATACGCAATTGCAAGTGGTTAACATAATCTACGGATCTGACGCTTCAGGTCCGTGTGTATTTGCATGTCTTTGCGTCTTCACGCATCACTCATTCTCCAATGAGATGGCATTGTATAAATTTGGTCTTTCGGTGAGACCTTTAGTTCGTTGGGGTTAAATCATGTCGATACTATTGTCATACAATATATGTTTAGTGTTAGCCCGTTGCGAACCACACCTTAGTTTGATAACAAACTACTTGACACAAATTCCCTCCTTTGCTGCTACTATAGCAGTTATATACTTAGCCTTTTGTAGTAGTATCCGGCACAATGTCTTAACTTTGGAATTCATCCAAATCCGTCATGGAATCTCCTTTCCATTACATTGTGCCACCCATAGTTTAAATTGAGATAAACTTAATTTGTATCTTGTGACAAAGTATCAATGTAACGCTTTACAATGAACTATTTGTAATTGTTTGTGACCTCTACACAAATATATTCTTAGTTCTTCCAAAAGATCATAAGAATATTCTCACTATCGTCCAATGATCATTTTATGATTCATTTTGGTATATGCTCATGACACTTAGATCATAGGACATATCTGGATGTGTACATATCATGGTATGATTGATCAAAACATTCTTGTTATTTCACTCATCAAGTGTCAAAGCACTTGAATCTTGTTTCACTTATCAAGTGTCGATACACTTGAATCTTGATTAAATTCCTTTCCATGCGACAAGAACCGTTTCTTGTCGTTTCTATATTGAACTCCTTCAATATCTCATATATGTACGTTTGACATAACCATATTAGCGTCACGGTCTATCCACTATAGACTTTCATGCTAATTATTCGGGTTTTGCCTAAGTCTTTCATCAAAATGAAATCCTTAACCTTTGTCAATAAAAGATACATCATTTCTAATCAACAAGATGTCCTTCACATAATGTATTAGAAATATGTCTCAGCGCTCCCACTTAATTTCTTGCAAATGCAAGCATCTTCATCGTCTCCAGATGAAAAACTCATTTTTCATCATGGTGAAGATTCCAAATCCGCGATGCTTACTTCAACCATTGAAGTTTGCATGCCCTTTTATCATCCTTTGAATTTAACAAAACCCTTTGGACCGTGTCATGTACACGTCCTAGGTAACCATTCTATTAGAAGAACTTTGTTTTGTTTATTCATCTACCATATACCAAATTATATGTAGTGGTTGCTACTTTAATCCGTTCAGACTAAATATCGCTATGAAAGATCAAATCTTGTCATAGTCAACTCTTTGAACATTGTCATAAAATACTTTACGACATGTCGAATATTTCATAGATGTGAGACATCCATGTCTGTTTCTTTATAGATCCAAATACGACTGATAGGTTTTTACACCTTTCCGGAGGATCTTCCAAGTTCAAAACTTGATTTCTCGTTTATGGAACTATCACGGATTTTATGGCTTCAAGCCATTTGATGGAGTCAGGGCCCATCATCGCTTCTTTGTAGTCGGTTCATCATTGTCAAACAATAATGATTTACTCTCAAATCTCAACATTTGATTGTTTAACTGACCGACTTGGTTCAATAAGAACTTAGATCTCCGTGACCACAACCTTTGAGGCACATAAGCTATGAGCATTATGGCAGCCTTCGGAACGATTTCCGGCGCTGTGCAACTCAGCACATTTAGCTAAGGTTCGTTAACCTTATCAAAGTTATATTGTCCTCCCACTTAACATTTATGAAAACTTCCTTCTTCAAGAAACTTCACATTTCAAGCGATAAACCCTTTTGTCCTCGGTGTTATGGAGGAATAACCAATTGTTATTCGAAATAACCTACAGAGACATGCTCATCCGACTTTGGTTGTAAACATCTTACTTATGTTTAGCATACCAAAATTTAAGAAATGACAACTTGGTTTTACCCCAAACCATAACTTCCATGGTGTCATTTCAACGGATCAAGATGGAGCTCTTTTCAGTGTAAAAGCGGAAGTCTCTAAAGATTTAATCTTTTTTAAAACATAATGGCAGTTTTATAAATAACACCTTTGATCCAACCATGTCAAACAAGGTTTCATTACAAATCTCAAACATTCCATATTCCTATGGTGTTTCGGGATATGTAAATCTAGGTGTTTTGCTAAACTTGCAATTCAAATAAATCCCTTTATGATAAAATCATAATTCATTTATTTTCTTGTTACACTTGTAACTCAAATAAATCCCTTGATGATCAAATCATAAATCATTTATTTTCTTGTTACAATGATTTTGCACTTCATCTTGAAAGTCTTTGAAACATTTTCAAATATTTCATACTTCATTCTCATTAAGTGAACATTCACTCAAATTTCCGGAGAAAGCATACGAAGTTGAAATCCATCGCTTACGGCTATACATAATGGACTACATACATCGATATGTAGAAATTCCAATAATTTAGTCATTTGTTCTTCTTTGGCCTTTGAACGAAGTTTTAATTATCACGTGGAAAGTCTCACAAGCGTCACTTGATCAAATCAAAGACTCCAAAAATCCATGAATATGGAGATTCTTCATGTTTTCTTTCCAATATAATTTAAACAGCGATGTCACTTCATAAGTGATCTTTCAATCATTTGTCTTGCGACATTTTAGCATTAGGTTTTATGGATGTGATTTCTCCAACTAGATTTTTAAATCATCCATCTTATATGGAATACGGTAATTATTTGAACAACCTTTGTTCTCATAATACCTGATTTAAATAACAATTATTAAAACAAATCTTGAAGTCAAGCTTTGATGTCAACGAGAAATACAAACAACGGTTTGTTTGTTTTCGATAAACATCATCACATATTCTCTTGCTAGTTACTTAGGCCATTGTGGTTCATGAATTGCGTTGTTCCGTATGAAATTTCATACCAAACAATTCGGTATCCAATACCCAAGAACCACATTGTTTAACAAGCAAAGAATACAACCATAACATGTATATCATATATATACCTAAATTGGATATTTCCAATCTTTTCTTTTCTGCCAAGTATATTTTATAGATTCTCTTTAAGCATTTCCTTTTCCTTTTTAAAAGAATCTATCAACATCAAAAGTGGCGCCATATACATGACACATAGTCCAAAGTGTGTATATTCAAATAATAATGCCTTTGCACTTGCACTTTGAAGTAGATCACCATCATCAAAATGATCGGTATTCTTTCAAAATACATTCTTTAGTAATCTTTTAGTGTAGTAAACACTTTACATACATCTTCTATTCATCCTTATCATGACGACTTTCATGATCAAGCTACTGTAGCTTATAAAAAGGCGAATCGTGAGTATAACATTACTTTCCAAAACCCTTTTGGATGATTAGGATGTCTAGCATCTCCAACCTTCGTAAATTCTCATCCAATATGAGAACATATATTATACTCTATCATATTGCAACCAAAACATTGTTTCAGATATCATTATATCTGTCACACGTGATGGTTTCTGAAACAATTCTTTCAGCTCCTAGATAATCTTGATATTTAAATCAAGAATCATGGAGGCAAATATGATACTTAAGATACTAACACTGGAATTGTTACTCTCGATTTAATACCAACTATTAAATTTCACGGAGTAAATAGAGTTTGCTGAAAGTTTGCAATAGGACTTTAAACTTTAGATTGACACTCAACTCAATACGATACCAGTTCGTAAAGTATATATCTAGAATTCTATAGTTCTATTATCTCAATTACAACTATGCATAAGGTGGTGAACGAATGCCAATGACTACAACAAATTATGCTAATTCACTTTGATTTAATTTATGATAAGTTGAGTTCTACTAATCCAAATTAGAAATGAACTCCACTCAAAAACGACATCCCTCGTGTCTTTTTGGTGATTACATGAACCAAATCCACTACACCAAGTCCGATCATCACGTGAGTCGGTGTAGCTTCAAAGGCGAGCATCCATATGGTCATCATATCAAAAACATATGACTCATGCTTAACCTTTCGGTCCGTGTTCCGAAGCCATGTATGTACATGCTAGGCTCGCCAAGTAAGAACCTTAGTATTCGCGTGTGTAACTGTCTTACACTCGAGATATGCTCATGGATTCAAGTACACCCGATCATCACGTGATGTCTTGAAGCGACAAAACATTGTCGGTGCATACTTAAGGAAGAACACATTCTTATCTTGATATATAAATGAGGGATCATCTTATTATGCTAATAAAACGCCAAACAAGCAATATAAGATGCAATCAAAACATCACATGTTTATTAGTGAAATGATATGGTTCCCGCATATGATCTCCATCATGTGCACCGTGGTATGATCTCTATCATACCTTTATGTGTAAGGCCAAGGTCTATGGAACTTACACGCTATGTGTGTTGTAAGAGTATCATCTCATACTTCTACTTACAACATCACCATATCATAACACTAGCCCAGCAACAATCTAAACTAGACGCCTCTAATTTATCCATTGCAAGTTTTACGTGGCTTAGGGCTTTCGAAGATAGAACCGTTCTTACCTACGAACATGAACCACAACGAGGATAACCAAATTGTTGCCAACTCGTTGCAAATTAGATATTGACTATAGTAGGAGAGACAGACACCCGCTAGCCACTTATGCAAAACTAGTTGCATGTCAAGCGTGGAACAGGTCTCATGTGCGAGGACATGTAAAGTTTGTCCGGGACGCTTCATCTCACTATGCCACCAATATCCAAAGTACAACTAAGAAGCAATAAAATGATCATCATCGCCCACATAATCATATGTGTACTACCCGTGCAAAGTATCTACGCATATATCAGGATCTGATACCACTGTAGGGTTTGCAGCATAGAAAACAAAAAATTTCCTACGATGGGAACAACTATTTACCAAGATCTATCTACTAGATACAAACAACAGCCGGATGTATATCCGTAGAGAACATACCCTTGAAGACCGACAAAGCTTAACGAGTCCAAACTCGTGGTTGATGTAGACGATCTCTTGCCAATCTCAAGATCGAGAGGAAGTCCTAGCGCCGCAAAACAGCAGCGCATCCGTGCTCGCACACACGTTCGAGGCACCGAGCAACCTCCGCCTCCTCGCTCCAGCGATGCAGCGGAAGCACAACTCTTTCTTGCCGAATAGCCACCGGGAACATGTATCTCACTAGTCCGAGACCATGGGGGATAAATTCTAGAGGGGAGAGAGATCCTTCACGAGGAGGTGTAAGTGAGAAGTGAGAGGAGGGGCTCCTTATATAGGGGAGGGGGGCAGCCCAAGGGGGCATGGCCGCCGGCCATGGAGGGTGCCCCCACCTCTCCCTCATTCATGTGGGTGGACACTCCACTCACAAAATGGCCCTTAAATTTTCTCCACTCAAAAACCCACTCAAATTCCCATTAAATTTCCACCAAATTTAATGCAAACTCTCATTAAATAAAACTCCTTTTATTTGTTCAGAATTTTGTCAATTACTTTAGTGACAAACATTCACATATAACCCCTTGCTAGTATTTCATTTCACATGCAGAAACACTTTCTGCAATTTCACCCGAAAACCCGTTTCGGTATCTAATGAAATAAACTCCTGCGCTTGTTATTCTTTTCGGCATGAAACTTTTGCTCCAAATGGATGTCGGCGTCTCTTAAGTGTGTCACCCTATGGTTCGCGAATAATGCGGACATGATAGAGACCCCTCTCAGATCAATAATCAGAAGCGGGATCTAGAGACCCATACTGACTCCCACACATTCAACGATGACTTTCTTGTGATAGTCTGAACCTTTTACGCTAGTATCTTAATCCTTTTGTTTCGCAATATATTACATGTCCGAGATTCGATCATCGGTATCTCCATACCTAGTTTGATCTCATTACTGACATGTACTCTTTTCTCGTTCCCGTGATATAACATTCTAGTGATCAAATCACTTGCTTGCAAGCTAATCAATGTGATATCACCGAGAGGGCCCAGAGTATATATATCCGTCATCGGGATGAACAAATTCCACTCTCGATCCATGGGCCTCAACATAACACTTCATTAGTTCTGAATACATCTTGAAAATCACCCTGTTACGGTGTGACGTTTGATGTTATCAAGAAACTCTTCCGGTGTTAGTGATTGACATGATCTCATGGTCTAAGGATTAGGATCACTTCGTAAGTTGTTATAGCAATATAAACTCAATGACTTTGATCGTAATGCTATACTTCGGATGAATGTTCATCACACCATTACACTAATGTTGTGACCCCGTTATTAACAACATCTAATGTCCATGATCAGGAAACCTTGATCATCTTGTTAATCAACGAGCTAGTTTATGAGAGAGGCATAACTAGGAACTTTCTGTTTGTTTATTAAACACACATGTATTAACGTTTCCGTATTAATACAATTATAGCATGCAAAATAAACATTTATCATAAACAAGGAATACGATAATAACCACTTTATTATTGCCTCTCGGGCATATTCCCTTCATATATTATGCCACCCTTAGTTTAGATTGAGATAAACTTAATTTTTACTTTGTGACAAAACTAGTATCAATGTAGTAATTTTACAATGAACTAACCATCTATGTGTCACCTCTACAAAAATAATATATTCTTAGTTCTTCCAAAAGATCATAAGAATATCCTTACTATCGTCCAATGATCATCTTATGAATCATTCTGGTATATGCTCATAAAATTTAGAGCATAGGACATATCTGGATTTATACATATCACAATATGATCGATAAAAAATACTCTTTGTAATTTCATGCATCAAGTATCAATCTATACTCGAATCTTTGTTTCACTTACCAAGTGTCGATACACTTCAATTTCGATTCAGTCCTTTCTATGCGACAAGAACCTTTCTTGTAGTTTCTATATTGAACTCATTCAATATCTCATCTATGTACTTTTGGCACAACCATATTAGCGTCTCAATCTATCCATATAGACATCGATGCCAAATATTCGGGTTTTGCCTAAGTCTATCATCAAGATGAAATTATTAACCCATGTCAATAAAACATACATCATTTACAATCAACAATACGTCTTCCACATAATGTATTAGAAATATGTCTTAGCGTTCCCACTCAATTTCTTGCGAATGCAAGTATCTTCATTGTCTCCGATGAACTTAAACTCTTTTAACAGTTTCATCATGGTGAAGATTCCAACTCTGTGATGCATACTTCAACCATTGAAGTTTGCATTCACTTTTAGCATCCTTTGAATTAACAAACCCTTTGGAACGTGTCATGTACACGTCCTAGGTAACCATTCTATTAGAACAACTTGTTTTGTTTATTCAATTATCACATAACAAAATTATATGTAATAGTTGCTACCCGTCTAGAATAAAATATCGCTATGAAATATCAAATCTTGTCATAGTCAACTTCTTGAACATTGTCATGAACTCTTTCCCGACATGTTGACTATTTCATAGATGTGAAACATCCATGTCTATTTCTTTATAGATCCAAACACGACTGTATGGTATTTCATCTTTCTAGAGGGTCTTTCAAGTTCAAAGCTTGATTTCTCGTGTATGGAACTATCATGAATTCTATGGCTTCAAGCCATTTGATGGAGTCAGGGCCCATCATCGCTTCTTTGCATATAGTCGATTCATCATTGTAAAACAATGATTTACTCTCAAATCTTAGTATTTGCTTGTTTACCTGACCTTGTAGGATCAAAAGGAACTTAGACCTCCGTGACACCAACCTTTGAGGAACGTGAGCCATGAGCATTGTTGCTGCCTCCAGAACGCTTTCTGACGCTGCGCAACTTTGCACATATAGCTAAGGTTCTTTTAACCTTATCAAAGTTCTATTGTCCTCACATTTAACTTTTCACGGAACAATTTCTTCTAAAATAAACTTTGACGTTCTAAGTGATAAACACTTTTGTCTTCAGTGTTATGGAGAAATACCCAATGATTATTCGAAATAACATACAATGTGTTGGGGAGATGACCCCAGATAGGGTCATGACGGGGAAAGACGAAAGGAGTTTCCCCTGTCATATTCTGAGTTAATGTCTATATCGGCCGAATCATGTAAAGGTCGGCCGAGGTAAGCACGAGCATGACACATATGAGAAGGGCAGAATGTTACCCGGCCGACATACGGTTTAAGTCGGCCGGGTAAGTCCAAATAACCTAAATACAGGTGAAGGCCAAGCCGAGTTAAGCGAGACAGGGCCGAATGACTTGAAGCTTGCAGGAGAAGGAGGTGCCTATAGTCAAACCTTAGTCACAGGCTAGGAAGAATCTGAACGAAGCCAAGCGCAAAGGACAAGGCGCAGAGCAGCAGAAGGGCAGAAGGAGGTCACGGAGGTGACAGTCCAGGAGCCCGAGGCGTGTAGGTGGGGTTCTCTGAAACCTTTCCGTCATTAGAAGGGGGACACGGAAAGGAGGCCGCCGAGTTACTATATTGGGACAAGCATTATTCTTCGAATATGCTTGCCACGTCAGCCCTAGAGGAGCCAAGGCACCCCTTTATAAGGAGAGGCTTGGACACTAAGAAGAGGATCGGCTCATTATATACCGTTAGGCTGGTAGAAATTCATCCTCTCTTCCTGCATACAGCTCAAGGAGAACTTGTAGTCCAAGAAAGGAGAAATAAAGATCTGTATGTTAGTCATTTGTGTGTAGAATTAACTACATCTTCCCTCCCTAGATCCCTCTAGCATCCATTCGCCCCAAACTTTAGCCTACCCATGGCATCTGCCGTGCCACCACCACGACAGTTGGCGCCCACTGTGGGGCCAGCAGCGGTGCTAGCTGGAGTCATGATCCGGACGGGAAACTTCATCCACACTGGCAAGCGTGTTGTCTCTGGCTTAGTCCGGAGATTTGATCTCTGTGACTATGTCAGCGATTACGCAGGCAACTTCAGGGGAAAAACTCCTCCGCGCAATGGCATCTTCATCAACTTGGGCATGCACCAGATCTACGTCGGCATCGACACCTCCGGCGTTTATCCTCACCAAGTTATTGTTGAAGTAGAGCCCCCCCTTAGCACCGCAAACGGTCCGCGTGGAGAACACCCCGTCAGTAGCGTCGAGGTGATGGTCGCAGCCGGGGTGCAGGCGGGAGCAGTAGGCGCCGGATCAAGCAAGGATCCGACGACGGGAGTGCAGGTGATCACAAAGCAGGCAGCTCCCCCGCCCACCGAGGTGGGTCCTTTGGCAGCCAACCCAGCCGAGGTACAGGAGACAACCCAGAAGGCACCAAGGGTAAGATGGCCACCTCTGGAAAGACCAGAAAATATTCTCCAGGCAACAATAGATAATCTGACCACGCCTATAGCGCCGATACTTGATCCGGCTAATGCTCAGGCAGAATTAGAAGAGACCAGGCAAAAAGTACTGGTGGAGGCAAAAAAGGTGTCGGCATTGCGGGAGTCCTTAAACAGGACCCTGCGAGAATATGCTAAGGCAAACAAGCTTGATGTCGCCCCCGAGCGGGTTGATGAATTAAGATTGAGAGGGAAGAACCTCATGGATGATATCAATAAAGAGCATGAGACTCATAAGGCAGATTCAGTCGATCTAGGCTTGCTGAGGTATAGCACCCCGACAAAGAACCTAAGGGCGCCAAATGTCGCTGCACTAGAGTTAGAAGGACTGACCAGCGAAGCCCGGCAGAAACATCAAGAAAGAGTTAATGAGCTGGTGCGCATTGCGAACCAGAAGAATGAAGAAATGCTCAGGGCAGACCCGTCAAGGCCTGGTGCCTCGTGTATGGTTCATTCGGCTGGTGCAGCACCCGCCCTATCTGTGGCAGAAGCATCCTCACCCAGAAACAATGTGCGAAAAGACAGAGCAGTAACTTCGAGAAAAAGAAATAAGCAAATTGTTCCATATGATCCGGCAGTAGCCAGAAAAGCAAATGAAAACAGAGGCAATGGGAGCCGAGGTAATAGTGGCGAAAGAAACCCCGGCCATGCCGACAAAGGCAACGGAAGCCGGGGTAATGGGGATCTCGGAAGAGGAAATCATGAGAATAATATCCCGGCAGAAGGAAGGAGGGATCCGCCGCCCAATTCTCAGCCGAGATATGAACCTCGGCAGGAAAGAGAAGTGAGACCAGCTCGCCATAATCAGTTGAATGAGAGGTACAATGATGGCTATTCAGATATGGAGTATGCAGGGCATGCTGGAAATGACCATTATGGAATACAGGAAAGAATCGTTTACAGAAACTTGCCGTCGAATGACGCAAGATAAAAATTGGACAGGCTGTACCGATCTGAGTTGTTAGAAGAGCATGGTCCCCCGGGTCCGGCATGTTTCGGACCCCGGATCATGGCCGAGTCGTCTATGCCGAATTTTCAGCTGGCGAGGGGCACGAAAACATACAATGGGAGCACCAAACCACAAGACTGGTTAATTGACTATGCCACTGCAGTAAAAATAGCTGGCAGAAACTTGCGATGGGCAGTAAGATATGTTCCGCAAATGCTGGAAGGACCGGCCAGAGTATGGCTGAATAATCTGCCAGCGGGCAGTATCAACTGCTGGCTAGATTTTGAGGAGATGTTTGTCAGCAACTTTACCAGCACTTACAAGAGACCAAACAGGGCACAGCAGCTTGCAATGTGCAAGCAAAGGCCGAATGAGACAGACAAAGAGTTCTTGACTCGGTGGTGTAACCTCAGGAATTCATGCGAGGGAGTTATAGAATCACAAGCGATAGCTTGGTTCGCTCAAGGATGCCGTTATGCCAGTGTCTTGTGGCAGCGACTGCAAAGAGATATGCCAACCACTCTGGCGGAAACCATCAGGATAGCGGATTCATATGCATTGGGAGATCCGACGCAACCAGAGCTGATGTCGGCAGACCATCGGGAGCATCAAGATCAATATGCAAGAGATGCAGACGGATCATCGAGGCACAATGAGTTCAGAGGAAGAAGAAGAGAGGAAAGACCGGATTACAAATATGCCTCCAATTAGGTGGCAGCAGTAGTGCAAGATCAGCCGAGTAATGGAAACAGTCAGCGGCAGAAGAATGGTCCTCAGCAATGGACACCAAGGAATGAAGGGAAGAGACAGTGGACACCAGAACAGAAGAAGCAATGGCAGGAAAGGCCGAAGTACACATTTGAGCATGTTGGATCTACCGTGTAAGTTTCACACCAAACCCGACCAAGCCGGCCAATCATACAACTCGGCAATGCACCTGGATGAAAAATGCAATGGGTAACCCGGCAGGCATGAAAGCACCATCCCATCAGGCACATCAGCAGCAGCAACCGCAGTTGACTGGGGCAAATGCACAACAGCTAATGTTACCCCCTCCTCCCCCGAGGTATGATAACTCGGACCGGAGAGATGCAGTGCATCAAGTGATAAATCAGGGTTAGGATGGAAGGACAAACACCGGAACTAATGGACGCAACGATTATAGGGAACATCATCAATCATACTGCGTGTTCACAACAGAACAGCAAGACATGCAAAGTGTACAGCGCCGACATACGAAAGTGAATGCAGTCATGCCAGCGGTACCAAGATATGTGCCTTGGTCAGATCAAGAAGTAACTTGGAGCATAAAGGATCATCCCAAAATAATGCCGAATCCAGGGTCCTACGCACTCATACTAGATCCGACATTTGTCGGACCGAGCATTAATGTGAAATTTTCAAAAGTACTCATTGACAATGGGAGCAGTATCAATATCATGTACAAGGATACAATGCACAAACTAGGAATATCGTAGAATATGCTGCAATCCACGAGAACCACGTTCCATGGAATAGTGCCGGGACTTTCGTGCGAACCCATTGGGAAGGTTCGAGTATATGTGTTATTCGGCACAAGGGATAACTGCAGAACAGAAAATTTGGAGTTTGAGGTGGTGGATCTAGAGAGTTGCTATCATGCTTTACTCGGGCGGCCAGCATTGGCCAAATTCATGAGCAGCTGCCACATAACTTACTTGAAAATGAAGCTACCCGGACCACAAGGGGTGATAACAGTAGTAGGTGATTATAGGAAGTCGATGGAATGCGCCTCGACCGGATCAAACCTGGTCGAGTCATTGGTGATCGCAAGAGAAAAAAGAAGAATTCAAGAGGTAGCGGCTCTCGCTCAGTCGGCGCAACTGAATATGCCGGCATTGGCCAACCCACATGGAAGCGTTTCTTTCCAGCCGACTAAAGAGACAAAAAAAGTCCAGATAGATGAGCAATTCCCAGAACGCACCATCACAATTGGTGCCGGCCTAGATGCCAAATAGGAAGGCGAGCTCACCAACTTCCTCCGTGAGAATCGGGACATCTTTGCATGGTCAACACAAGACCTGCAAGGTTTGCCGAGGGAGTTGGCTGAGCACTCTCTGCATGTAAGGCCAGGAGCAAGGCCGGTGAAACAACCTCTCCGCCGCTTCGCCGAAGACACGAGAAAAATAATAGGGGATGAGATAGCTAGGCTCCTTGCGGCCGGGTTCATCATGGAATTGCTTTATCCGGATTGGCTGTCAAACCCGGTGTTAGTAGAAAAGAAAAAGGATGATCCAAATGTAGCCGTCGTATGGCGAATGTGCATTGATTACACAAACCTGAACAAGGCGTGTCCTAAAGATCCTTTTCCTTTACCTAGAATAGACCAAGTCATTGATTTGACCGCTGGTTGTGAGCTGTTATCATTTATAGACGCGTATTCTGGTTTTCATCAGATACCGTTAAATCCAGCTGATCAAATAAAGACTGCGTTTATTACCCCGTACGGGGCTTATTGCTATCGTACCATGCCATTTGGCCTGCATAACGCAGGGGCAACGTACCCGAGTTGTATGCAAAAATGTCTGCATGACCAGATAGGAAAAAATGTACAAGTATATGTAGATGATGTGGTTATCAAAACCAAGGAGAGCAAAACGCTACTGGATGATATTAGGCAGACATTCGCGAACTTGAGAAGGTTTCGAATGAAGCTTAACCCGGAAAAATGCACCTTCGGTGTACCGGCTGGAAAACTACTCGGTTTTCTTGTATCTAGCCAAGGTATAGAGGCCAACCCAACTAAGATAAAAGCGGTAGAAAGGATGGAATTGCCGAGATGTCTAAATGACGTACAGAAGTTCACGGGTTGCCTGGCCTCACTTAGCCGATTTGTATGTCGGCTGGGAGAGAAGGCACTACCACTTTACCAACTGATGAAAAAATCTGATAAGTTCATTTGGACACCACAAGCAGATAATGCATTCCATGAACTAAAGAAGATGTTGGTCACAGCACCAGTCCTGGCCTCTCCATTGTCAAAAGAGCCTATGTTACTTTACATAGCGCCACAAACAGAGTAGTAAGTGTTGTGATCGTGGTGGAACGAATTGAAGATGATAAATCAGTACAAAAGCCGGTATATTACCTAAGCGAGGTGCTATCAGCCTCAAAGCAAAATTACCCACATTATCAGAAGATGGCATATGGAGTATACATGTCAGCAAAGAAACTTAAACATTACTTCTAAGAGCACCCGATCAAAGTGATCTGTGAAGCGCCCATAGCCGCCATATTGAGCAACAAAGATACAAGCGGCCGAATAGCAAAATGGGCAATTGAATTGTCACCTTATGCTCCGCAATTCGATAGGCGAGATGCATTCAAATCTCAGGCTGTGGCCGACTTCTTGGTGGATTGGGCCGAGGTACAATATGAGCCACCATTACCTGATCCAAATTATTGGACAATGCACTTCGACGGTTCCAAGTTGAGGAATGGCTTGGGGGCAGGGATAGTTTTAACCTCCCCAAAAAGAGATCAGCTGAAATATGTGCTACAAATACATTTTGCCGCATCAAACAATGTAGCCGAGTACGAAGCACTCGTCCATGGATTGAAGGTGGCAAAAGAGATTGGGATACGCCGGATCTTATGCTACGGAGATTCAGATCTCGTAGTACAACAAGTATCAGGCATTTGGGATGCGCTAGATGCCAATATGGCCTTATACAGATTCCATGAGCAAAAACTCAGTGGATACTTCGACGAATGTGAATTTCATCATATACCTCAAGCAGAAAAGGACGCTGTAAACACGCTGTCAAAACTCAGATCAACTAGGCAATTAATTCCCCCAGGTATCGCCCTAGAGCACCTAAGAAAACCATCAATAACACCATCACCAGAGTCCGAATCCATCTTTGTTCCGGCGAAATCAAGAGAAGATAGTATGCCGATGGAAGTTGACAAAGAATGTAACCCGGAGTTTTCGAAGGTTGGGGTCGCCCCCTACACCGCGAAGCATCCAGCTCCGACGGTAAGTCACTGTTTTCACTACCATTCACAGTCGCAGTTGATGATGTCGCGGTTATACTGATATTGTCTCGTGCCTGCTGCAGTTATTCCAAGTGGTGGAAGGGTGGCTCCCACCCGCGGATGACGAGAACTCGAGCTCGTCCGTCCAGGACGGGGGCGAGTCGCCTCCTGCCAAGGGCGGCGTCGGGAGCGACGCGAGTGATGACGACGACGACGATGACGAGCCCAGGGAAGACGCCGCCCCGATGGTTCGCAAAACTCGCGGGCAACATCAGCGCGAGCTCGAGGCGAGTAGAAGCCTCGAACGTCATGACAACGACGACGATGAGCTTCCCAAGCACACCTCGCGTCGTGAGGCTACACCGTCGAAAAAGAAGAAGAAGAAGGAAGTGAAGGCTCCACCAAAGAGGAAGACAAAGCCGGCGTAACAGGCATATCCGCCTCGTTCGGCGAGTAGTTCTGACGCCACCAGCTTGGCCAAGGATGAAGCGCCGTAGATGACAGCAACACCGGATGCCGCTGCTGCCCTGGATGAGGTACCTCTGGCCTCGCTTCCACCCCTGTTCGCCCCGGTCTTTGGGTTGGGGGCTGCTCCAGACGCAGCAGCTTCTCCTCCCAGGAGAGCTCCTGCCGACGTCGTCCCGGAGGTTCCTGTCGCGGCCTCATCATCGAAGAGGCCTTCCGTGTCTTGGGCACATGATGTTTTGGAGATGGGCCTCAGTCGGAAACTGGGCCCCGAACTAGAGAAGCCGGCCAGTATCCGCACGGGACTGCGGTTCATACCAGTCGCCAAATAAGTTTTGTCCATCTTCTTGCCTTTCGTTGTACTCGGACAATTTTGCTCATATCGTTGTTTCACAGGACTGGAGTTAAGAAGATCGGCCACCCTTCCATGGCCAAGGTGCCACCAGTCGTCGCTGAAGAGGACCCCTCACGGAAGAGGAAAGCTAATGAGGTCGCTGCCCCCGCAGACAGTGCTAAGAAGGCCAAGGGCGACGATGTCGTCATGGTCTCCGACGACACGATGGTTGCTCCGAGTGACCCTCCGACTGCGATGGAGGTGGCCGTGAAGTCCAAGGGGAATGTTTCCTCGCCTGGAACAGCCGAGCCGGCTCCAAGCGGCGCTGGAGCATCCACCGCAATCTTCCCCCGCTTTATGGCAAAAGCGGCTACGGTGAGTGGTATAGCACCGTCGAGCCGCAAGCCTGGGGTCACTGAAACGGAGGTCGAGCAGCGTTGCAGACACACTTCGGCTCTTCTCGCATCTGTGGACGCGCTATAGCTCCATAGCATGCTGGACGTAGCCATCCAGGTATATCCAGTACCCGAGGATCGGGCCACTGAATTTCAGTGGTCAGATTCTTTTGGTGTTTGTTTTTATTTGCAGCACCCAGTCCCCGAGTGCCTAGTCGCTGAATTTCAGCGGTTAGGTGTAACTACCTCGGTGAATTACGCTCCTAGTTACAAGCCTGGATGAACGGAAATGGTTGAAATAGTACGGTGGGGCCCAAATGCCACTCACAGGTAGACCTTTCGGCCGTCCCAACCATTTCCAAACATCGGGACAAGAACGGGCGGCGTAATCGGCAGGCGAAGGGATCAACTACATACACAAATGAGTATGTATGCAAGCCACCATACAAGAGTACATCATAGCCATTCCATCTAAAAAGAAAGGAAATATAGCAACGCCATACGGCAAGACCCAAATATCCTAGATAGATATAATAGTTTAGGATACCTCCTCATACATCAAACATCAGAGTATCAAGCGGAAGCGGAAGACAAAATCCGAGTACGGATAAGAAGCAAATCGGCATAAGATGCCCCATAAATAAGCACATCCCGCCCACAGATCTCACGGATCCCCGTTCCCGGAATCTCTACACCGAATGATCGTTGCTCACATCGTCCGTCTCTTCCACCCAGTATCCATCTTGCGAGTGTACCTGTTCATCTGAACCAATAATTTATCGTGTGAGACCCTAGGGGTACTCAGCAAGTCTTTATGCCTCTAAAGGGGACACAACCTGGGGTGACGCAATTGCAGCAAAAGATAAACCCTAACAATTCTACAGATACTCGCTAACCATCCGCCTAACCAGAGATAGACGGATGTCCGTGAATTAATATCAACAGTTATAACGGTTATAAAGGTAATCTTAACAGATCCATCCTCCTCCTCGCTTACTGACGAGGAAGCGGACGAACAACCCACCCCATCCGTTGGCAGTTTTATTATCCATTCCATGAGTATTGCACTATTTACTAGTCAGGTACCTAGTCTAGTCAAATTAATAGCGGTACTTTAGTTATGCTTGTCTATGTCGAGAAACTGTGCTCCAAGTCGTCCATAACCACGGACACGGCTTTCAGAAAGTTTTACCCTGCAGGGGTGCACAAATAGCAACACACACTCGATATGCCTCGGAAAAACCAAATCAAACCCAACGAGGCAGTCACGACAAAGCAATTACAGGATTCAGAAATATTTCAGGGGGCCACCCCATTAAGCTACCCGCGACGAAGCTGGCCGGCTACGAGACGGACTCAAGGTTTGGGTGGACGGCTGTAAACGACTGGGAACCCGAAAATGTGACTGGGCTTGTCGATACCGCGAAATCGTGTCCCGGCCCTAAACAGTACAGTGTGCTCCTCGCACAATCTTAAATAAAGCAGTAAAGCATGGCATAAGTACAGGATAGTAAATAAAACCTCAAACTAGTTTGTGGCCCCAAGAAATAAGAATGAATCAAGCTCTGGCTCAGGGGGGTCCATAGGCCTCCCGGATGTGGATAGCGCGAATATTCTTGGAACAGGAATCAAGTACTCGGGGTCTTACGGGACACAAGTGAGCCTGAAAAACCAAATAGCAGATATGGCTCACCGATGCCACTTTCATTAGTTCTCCCATTACTACTCAGGTTAAGTTGTTTAGGTACCTCGTTATCCATCAGACACTCACATACCCTACTCATGTTGTTTCTCGACTGCATGGCTCAAACAACTCCTGTAGTAATGGCTCATGGGATGGAGGAACAAGCTTCGGTGGGGTTTAAAAATAAAGGCTATGCAATACTTGGGATTCAATTTAATGCAATCGCGACTCAATGATGCAAGAATAAGATAGAGGCAATAGGTACTGTATGTATGCAAGCATGTGGTAGTGCTTGCCTGGCAGCTCAGTTGAAGCAAGGGATGGATCTGGGTAGTGCTCCTGATTCTCTTGATATATCCCCTGCTCAGCGTCTATTCGGAGAACCAAACAAACAAGGGCCAGCATAAATAAAGTGCACAAGCATATGAATAAATGCATCAAGCAAACAACCATGCCATGATGAATGATGCACAATTTGCATGGCAATAAGGTAGCATGGCATGGGTGAGGTGTGGAATACAATAATAAAGCATTTTATTTAGTTTTGGCCCCATTTTATTCCCATATTAGTTGCTGTACTCATTATATTTATATGATGCATGCTCCAAATCAAACCATGGAATGCATAAACAGAAAGGTCTCGTCGAGCTAATCATTTTAGACATAACATTTATTGAATTTGGACTTATAAATCAAAAGTTATTAATTATTTAAGAAAAAGGGGCATTTATTGTAATTTAAATAAACTTGGAAATTTAAGTGTTCAAAATATATTTTGGATTGCATATTTGAAATCCTCACATTTTTCTAATTTGAAAACATATATTATTTGTATTGTTTGGATTAATATTTGAAAAGATAATTAAAAACAGAAATATAATTGAATTTGAAATAATTAGAAAAAGATTTGAATTTAAAACAGATTTGCAGAATTACTTTTTATACCTAGGCAGTCCTAGCCACTATCCACTGTGGGTGCCAAGCTGACTTAAGCATCTCGGCATCACATGCAGATGCGTTTTCAACTCGAGGCAGCTAGCCCAGGGTGACCCAGTGGGCTCATGGTGCGATGCCAGAAGCAGCTGAGGGCCGACAGGTGGGGCCGCGGCTGGAGCGCGGGTTGAGATCTAGAAAGGCTGGGGGCTGCTCTGCAAAAAGTCCAGAGAGGCTGACGGGTGGGGCTACGCGGACTGCGGGTTGATGCAACAAAAGAGCAGGGTATCGCAAAAAGCGTCGCCATCGGGATCTTCTCTCGAACCCCCGACGCCGATGGTGCTCGGCAGGCAGCCTCGGTGTGGTTCGAACCCATGACGCAGGCCACCTGTATGATGGGCGAGCCGCTGATAGGCTAGGGCTTGTGTCCGGTGGGGGCTACGCGGCGAGAGGAGGCCTAGGCGAAGCTAAGCGCGAAGACGAAAAAGTCCGTGGCGTGGAGGCGTTCGACGAACGACCAGCGGGGCCAGGAGGGACGGGAGACGGTGACGGCGAGGATGTCTGGGGGGTTGGGGATCTCACCGGGAGTGTGTCGACGTGGACGGATCGAGCAGAGGAGCAGCAGGTCGTCGGTGAAGCAGGCGGACGGCCGACTAGGGTTTCGGCAGGTTCTGGTGGCTCCGGTCCGTCTCCTCCTCGACGGCGTGTACAGGCGTGAGTAGGCTCGCCTTGGTCTCCTCGATCACCTCCCGACGTGCTTGTCATCTGGAGCAGGGCGCGGTAGAGGCCGATGGTGGTGGCGGCGATGGTGGAGAAGAGAGGGGAGGCAGGCTCCTCGGCCAGATCTGGAGAGGCGAGGGGTTCCGTGGGGTGGTGGTAAAGCGAGGGAGGCGGCCGACGTGGGGAGCAGGTAGGCGATAAGGTGGCTCGGCCACCTTTATCCTCCCTCTCCTTCACGTGCTCGATTGGCGGGGCAGGCAGGGGAGGGGTGGCTTCCAGGTGGGGACGGCAGGGCAAGGAGGCAGGGCAGGCTCGGGTGTCCCTTGGCAGAGAGAGAGGGAGCTAGAGAGGAGGGGGGTAGCCTCGGGTTGGTTAGAGCTAGGCTCGGGCTAGGGTTAGCATTAGGGTTTGGGTGGGGTAGCTAGGTGGCAGGGCGGCCAAGAAAGAGGGGTGGCAGCTAGGGTAGGACATGGTGGTGTGGCTCGGCTAGAGAGAGGAGAGAAAGAGGGGGTGTACTTAGGGTGTGGTTTAGCTTAGGTGTAGATTAGGGTTTAGGAGAGGGGGTATGGGTATGGTGATGAAGGGTAAAAGATGGTCTATGGACTAAAGAGGGAGAGAGATGGAGTGGTTTTGCTAGGACAAGGTCAAGCCAAGAACAACTAAGATCAAACCAAAACAAAACAAGAAAGGAGGGGGAGGTGGTGTAAGCATGATCAAATAAGTTCAAGCTAAAAGAGAGAGATGAGAGAGTGAGAGGATTCCCAAAAACCAACTAAAATCCAAATGACAAGCTTAAAGGGTACTTGCATGGGCCATGCATAATTAATTAATACCATGTTTATCTTTGTGAAAAAGATTATTTGCATGGCATTTTCTTATGCACTCCAAAGTGTGGAGTAAGGCTCAAGCAAAAGGATTTAGAAAGAATTCCAAGTGGAGTATAGGGAGATGATCACATTGGATTATATTTGGGGACTTGCTAGTGTGTATATGCCACTAGGTATTCAATGAGCCCTCAAAATACCCCAACATGATGATAACCCCAAAACCACACATATGGAAGCTAGGAAAAGGTTCCACTCACAAGGCATGCAAAGGTGACCATGTGGCTCTCATATATCAATATTGTGAAAACAACATGGTGCCAAGATGAGAGCATGTGGCAAAGAATTGGATCCATCCCAACCCACAGGAGCTAGAAGTAAAACCAGTAAATGCCAAGCTCATATTTAGTTGGATGGTGGAATTATAAGGTGGTGAAAGAAAGGTGGTGGAGTTCATAAAAGATATGCCCCCAACTCAACTTGGGCATTTAAACAATATATCAAGAACCAAATACAATATCAAGAGGCAAATACAATTAATAATGCATATGAGATAAGAACCAAAACAAAAAGGGTTTTATATGATGCTCAAATGCAAGGTGGCATGATGACATGAGCATGATATAATTATGATGCAACAATTATATATATGAAGTAGCCATTATATAGACTAGGCTAGTAGCATTGCAATTGTTAGACAATTGGGATGCTACAACTCTCCCCCACTAAACAAGAATCTGCTTGAGATTCCTAGGAAAAAGAAAACAACACAAGGAGAGGCGGGTGTTCGGAACGAAGGTGATCCTTGCGTTCCCAAGAAGATGAAGAACGGAATGGTGCGACCACTACACCTTGCAAAACTTGCTAGACTTGTTGCGAGTCTTGCCTTTTGCTTGAGGCACAAAGGGTTAGGAGAATTGAAGGATTGTCGTGAGACAAGAAGGATAGGATGGACATAGCTCCGGTTTTCTCAAGAACAGGATAAAAGAAGAAGAACCACTTGGTGAAAGAAAGGACAAGATGATGCATCGTGGATAAAGAAAGACACGCCGTTAAGATTAAAGATTTACCGATACTAGAGAGGATGAATCTTTGTCTCGCCGGAAGGAAAGAGCTAGATTGGAGAGGTTTTGAAGCACTATGACAATAGCATCGTACCTTCTCTCGGATTGGGGAAAAGAAGTACGGAAACAATATTGCCTTCAAACAATAGAGTCCCTTGATATCGACAGAAAGATTTAGTTAGACATCGTCGGATTAGAGTCTTCTTACGCCGGTAAGAACCAAAGGATCACGCAATTGAGGTCTTGCGGATATAACTTCCAGATCTGGATGTGAAGATAGATCATGGGGATAGGTTCCTTTCATCTTGTTTGGGGTGTAGAGCTCGGTATAAAGACGAGGATAGAAAAGAATTTGCGTTTGTTTCCACCAGATAATCGAGGATTTTGCTCCGTGTAGAAAGGACGAGATCACCAACAAGAGATTATCGATTACTTTCTTCGAGAGAGCACTCCGGAAAAACAAGGACGGAAGTAAAAGTATCAAGGAATAAAGGCCACTTCTAACTTCCATGGAATGAGTGAAATCACATAAATTCCCCAATTCAATGTACAAGAGCGAATGATAAGAGTAGTGGTATGGTAGCTACTCCATCCCGCACTCAAAGCATTACTCCGCACCTGAATAAGAAAACCATGCAACCCAACTACGAAGCGGTGAAGGTATTGACAAGGATAACTCATGGAACTCCGTTAGCAAACCAGGATAGATGCAAACGATACGCCGGATTCAAGATAGATAAGGGTGATGATGTTGTCGTCATACCTGATGTAACAAGCCACCGGAAAGATATGAAGGAAGATTACGGAGAACAACTACCAGATTCCACAAGTAAAGAAGAAGATAACACCAACTGATTACGAAAGATCTGAAAAGTCTTCATGGCCTCCGGTGGATTGAGCATCGATGATAGAACGAGACGGTTTCAAAAGATCACTTAACGAGATAGAGGTGAAAAGAACTCCATGTTCTTCTTGAAATGATTGAGAGAGATCTAGCAGTCTTGAGGAAAACTTCGGCGGAACGACGATGATAACTTGCCAACAAGGAACAACTCCGGATTTGATTGAAGATGGAAGATGGAATTAACAATGGACTTGCTGATTCCAGAATTGAAGAAGATGCTGCGGAAGAATAGATTATCTGGTCCTTGAAGAAAAAGAGATGCCGCTGATTCACATTGTCGATCGGATCACGGTTACAAAGATAAAGAGATCTTGGACAAGAAAGCGATGATATAGCTTTGCTTATGGTATGAGCTATCGAGACAAAAAGATGTGCAGATATGGAGTTCAAAAGATGTGAAGCATGATAAGCAGATGATAGACCCCGTGGTGCCTTGAGAAACTCCGGATTTCAAGGATGCTTGAATTTGCATAGATATGATCACGGTGTACTCCAAATCACAGGAGATAACCGTATCCATCTGGAGGATAGAGTTGATAGCATTTTCCATATTCCAATCGACACTTATCATGAGTGGGATATAGCTTTGCTGAGAACCAAATTACAATCACCAGCATCGGATCGACACATGTTATGTAATTAGCCCAAGAGAAAGAAGATGAAGTGAAAACTCCAGATTAAGCGCGGTGACAAAAGAATGAGTTAGCATGGACATGCTGATAAAGAGAGATAGATAATGTTTCACACGGTGAAAAGGAGTGTGGAAACACTGAATGGATCAAAGAAAAAAATCCGCATTTTTCGGCATTAAAATACCGATAGATGCGCAAAATCACTTAGCAGATAGGGATTAGCATCAGATGCCTGCACAGAAGAACACCCTTTAAGAAGATGGCACCGGTCAACAAGGAGTCAGATAGATCGCGCCGGTTTTCAAAAGCCTGTCGATATGGAACGTACCAACAGTTGATAACCAAAGGCAGATTGTGATAACAAAAGGATGCAACAGATAGACAAGGAATTACACACACACACACACTTTCTATGGTACTACGGAAACCCAGAACACGTGAATCCTAGTTTGAATTTTAAGAAGAGGATTGAAAACGTTACACTTCCTTACCGTAAAAGGGTGGGTGGTAAGAAGAAAAGTGGAAGCAGTCCTACTCTCGCGTTTTGTTTTTCCTTAGTATACATAACTACCAAAAATATTTGCTAGACAGACAACGACCATTTGGCTGAGACCCTGAAGGTCGGGATGGCTCTGATACCAATTGTAACTACCTCGGTGAATTACGCTCCTAGTTACAAGCCTGGATGAACGGAAATGGTTGAAATAGTACGGTGGGGCCCAAATGCCACTCACAGGTAGACCTTTCGGCCGTCCCAACCATTTCCAAACATCGGGACAAGAAGCAGGCGTAATCGGCGAAGGATCAACTACATACACAAATGAGTATGTATGCAAGCCACCATACAAGAGTACATCGAGCCATTCCATCTAAAAAGAAATATATAGCAGCCATACGGCCAAGACCCAAATATCCTAGATAGATATAATAGTTTAGGATACCTCCTCATACATCAAACATCAGAGTATCAAGCGGAAGCGGAAGACAAAATCCGAGTACGGATAAGAAGCAAATCGGCATAAGATGCCCCATAAATAAGCACATCCCGCCCACAGATCTCACGGATCCCGTTCGGAATCTCTACACCGAATGATCGTTGCTCACATCGTCGTCTCTTCCACCCAAGATCCATCTTGCGAGTGTACATTCATCGAACCAATAATTTATCGTGTGAGACCCTAGGGTACTCAGCAAGTCTTTATGCCTCTAAAGGGACACAACACGGGTGACGAATTGCAGCAAAAGATAAACCCTAACAATTCTCAGATACTGCTAACCATCCGCCTAACCAGAGATGAGCGGATGTCCGTGAATTAATATCAATTATAACGTTATAAAGGTAATCTTAACAGATCCATCCTCCTCCTCGCTTCGACGAGGAAGCGGACGAACAACCACCCCATCCATTGGCGGTTTATTATCCATTCCATGAGTATTGCACTATTTACTAGTCGGTACCTAGTCTAGTCAAATTAATAGCGGTACTTTAGTTATGCTTGTCTATGATCGAGCTGTGCTCCAAGTCGTCCATAACGCGGACACGGCTTTGAAAGTTTTACCCTATGAGGGTGCACAAATAACACACACTCGATATGCCTCGGAAAAACCAAATCAAAACCCAACGAGGCAGACACGACAAAGAAATTACAGGAATCAGAAATATTTGGGGCCACCCCATTAAGCTACCCGCATTTAAGCTGGCCTCTGAGATGGACTCAAGGTTTGGGTGGACATATGTAAACGACTGGGAACCTGAAAATGTGACTGGGCTTGTCGATACCGCGAAATCGTGTCCCGGCCCTAAACAGTACAGTGTGCTCCTCACACAATCTTAAATAAAGCAGTAAAGCATGGCATAAGTACAGGATAGTAAATAAAACCTCAAACTAGTTTGTGGCCCCAAGAAATAAGAATGAATCAAGCTCTGGCTCAGGGGGGTCCATAGGCCTCCTGGATGTGGATAGCGCGAATATTCTTGGAACAGGAATCAAGTACTCGGGGTCTTACGGGACACAAGTGAGCCTGAAAAACCAAATAGCAGATATGGCTCACCGATGCCACTTTCATTAGTTCTCCCATTACTACTCAGGTTAAGTTGTTTAGGTACCTCGTTATCCATCAGACACTCACATACCCTACTCATGCTGTTCTACGACTCGCATGGCTCAAACAACTCCTGTAGTAATGGCTCATGGGATGGAGGAACAAGCTTGATGGGTTTAAAAAATAAAGGCTATGCAATACTTGGGATTCAATTTAATGCACTCGCGACTCAATGATGCAAGAATAAGATAGAGGCAATAGGTACTGTATGTATGCAAGCATGTGGTAGTGCTTGCACTGGCATTCGATTGAAGCAAGGGATGGATCTGGGTAGTGCTCCTGGTTCTCTTGATATATCCCCTGCTCAGCGTCTATTCGGAGAACCAAACAAACAAGGGCCAGCATAAATAAAGTGCACAAGCATATGAATAAATTCATCAAGCAAACAACCATGCCATGATGAATGATGCACAATTTGCATGGCAATAAGGTAGCATGGCATGGCTGAGGTGTGGAATACAATAATAAAGCATTTTATTTAGTTTTGGCCCCATTTTATTCCCATATTAGTTGCTGTACTCATTATATTTATATGATGCATGCTCCAAATCAAACCATGGAATGCATAAACAGAAAGGTCTCGTCGAGCTAATCATTTTAGACATAACATTTATTGAATTTGGACTTATAAATCAAAAGTTATTAATTATTTAAGAAAAAAGGGGCATTTATTGTAATTTAAATAAACTTGGAAATTTAAGTGTTCAAAATATATTTTGGATTGCATATTTGAAATCCTCACATTTTTCTGATTTGAAAACATATATTATTTGTATTGTTTGGATTAATATTTGAAAAGATAATTAAAAACAGAAATATAATTGAATTTGAAATAATTAGAAAAAGATTTGAATTTAAAACAGATTTGCAGAATTACTTTTTATACCTAGGCAGTCCTAGCCACTATCGCTGACGGGTGGGGCCAAGCTGACTCGGCATCACAGCGTGCAGCGCAGACGTTTTCCACTGCGCAGGGAGCTAGCCCAGGAGGCCGACAGGTGGGGCCAGCAGCTCATGCGCGTGGCCAGCCTTGAGGCCGACAGGTGGGGCCGCGGCTGGAGCGCGGGTTGAGATCTAGAAAGGCTGGGGGCTGCTCTGCAAAAAGTCCAGAGAGGCTGACGGTGGGGCTACGCGGACTGCGGGTTGATGCAACAAAAGAGCAGGGGGGTATCAGCAAAAGTGCGGCCATCAGGATCTTCTTCCTGAACCCCCAGCGACACGATGGTGCTCGGCAGGCAGCCTCGTGTGGTTCAACCCAAGCAGAGCCACGGCGTGGGCAGAGCCGCTGCGGTAGGCTAGGGCTTGTGTCCGGTGGGGGCTACGCGGGGAGAGGAGGCCTAGGCGAAGCTAGCGCGAGCAGACAGAAAAGTCCGGCGGCGCGCGGAGGGCGTTCGACGCAACGATCGGCGGGGCCAGGGAGGGACGGTGACGGCGAGGATGTCTGGGGGGTTGGGGATCTCACCGGGAGTGTGTCGACGTGGACGGATCGAGCAGAGGAGCAGCAGGTCGTCGGTGAAGCAGGCGGACGGCCGACTAGGGTTTCGGCTCGGGCGCGACAGGTTCTGGTGGCTCCGGTCCGTCTCCTACTCGACGGCGTGTACAGGCGTGGGGTAGGGGCTCGCCTTGGTCTCCTCGATCACCTCCCCGACGTGCTTGTCATCTGGAACGGCGGGGCGCGGTGGAGGCCGAGGGTGCCGGCGATGGTGTAGGCGGCGATGGTGGAGAAGAGAGGGGGAGGCAGGGGCCTCGGCCAGATCTGGAGAGGCGAGGGGAGGGGTGGGGTGGTAAAGAGAGGGAGGCGGGACGCCGTGGGGAGCAGGTAGACGATAAGGTGGCTCGGCCACCTTTATCCTCCCTCTCCTTCACGTGCTTTCGGCAGGGCAGGCGGGGAGGGGTGGCTTCCTGTGGGGGACGGAGGCAAGGAGGAGGCAGGCTCGGGTGTCCCTTGGCAGAGAGAGAGGGAGCTAGAGAGGAGGGGGGTAGCCTCGGGTTGGTTAGAGCTAGGCTCGGGCAAGGGTTAGCATTAGGGTTTGGGTGGGGTAGCTAGGTGGCAGGGCGGCCAAGAAAGAGGGGTGGCAGCTAGGGTAGGACATGGTGGTGTGGCTCGTCTAGAGAGAGGAGAGAAAGAGGGGGTGTACTTAGGGTGTGGTTTAGCTTAGGTGTAGATTAGGGTTTAGGAGAGGGGGTAATGGTATGGTGATGAAGGGTAAAAGATGGTCTATGGACTAAAGAGGGAGAGAGATGGAGTGGTTTTGCTAGGACAAGGTCAAGCCAAGAACAACTAAGATCAAACCAAAACAAAACAAGAAAGGAGGGGGAGGTGGTGTAAGCATGATCAAATAAGTTCAAGCTAAAAGAGAGAGATGAGAGAGTGAGAGGATTCCCAAAAACCAACTAAAATCCAAATGACAAGCTTAAAGGGTACTTGCATGGGCCATGCATAATTAATTAATACCATGTTTATCTTTGTGAGAAAGATTATTTGCATGGCATTTTCTTATGCACTCCAAAGTGTGGAGTAAGGCTCAAGCAAAAGGATTTAGAAAGAATTCCAAGTGGAGTATAGGGAGATGATCACATTGGATTATATTTGGGGACTTGCTAGTGTGTATATGCCACTAGGTATTCAATGAGCCCTCAAAATACCCCAACATGATGATAACCCCAAAACCACACATATGGAAGCTAGGAAAAGGTTCCACTCACAAGGCATGCAAAGGTGACCATGTGGCTCTCATATATCAATATTGTGAAAACAACATGGTGCCAAGATGAGAGCATGTGGCAAAGAATTGGATCCATCCCAACCCACAGGAGCTAGAAGTAAAACCAGTAAATGCCAAGCTCATATTTAGTTGGATGGTGGAATTATAAGGTGGTGAAAGAAAGGTGGTGGAGTTCATAAAAGATATGCCCCCAACTCAACTTGGGCATTTAAACAATATATCAAGAACCAAATACAATATCAAGAGGCAAATACAATTAATAATGCATATGAGATAAGAACCAAAACAAAAAGGGTTTTATATGATGCTCAAATGCAAGGTGGCATGATGACATGAGCATGATATAATTATGATGCAACAATTATATATATGAAGTAGCCATTATATAGACTAGGCTAGTAGCATTGCAATTGTTAGACAATTGGGATGCTACATTAGGCACTTAGGATTTTTGATCTCCAGTCCCCGAGTGTCTAGTCGCTGAATTTCAGCGGGTGGGCACTTAGTTTTTTTTATTTCCAGTCCCCGAGTGTCTAGTCGCTGAATTTTAGCGGGTGGGCACTTAGGATTCCATTGTTGTTAACTGTTTGATTTGTGCGCAGGGCTTGCAGCGTGAGTCAGCCGATCGGCTTGCTGCGAAGTGTCGCGCGGAGAAGGAACTTGTTGCCGTCCAAGAAACGAACAAGGGACTCCAGGCGATCGCTGCCAAGGCAGAGGAGGTCCGCCAGAGCCTTGTCCCGGTGAGTGAACTGACAGCGGCTCAGTCTGCGTTGAGTATGGCTGAGAAACGGATCGCTGATCTGGAGCGCGAGCTTAAGGAAGCGAAAGCGGAGGCGAGCGCGGTGGATGGGCGAGCAAAAGCTGCTGTTACGGCTGCTGCTGAAGAGTGAAAGGTCTCTGACGCCCTCGTTATTGGGCTGCAGAACGACTTCTCCTTGCTTCAAAGCTTCATCACGGGCCTCTGCCGTCCTTTAATTGGTAAACTTCCTGCCTCTGCCTGTAGTAGATGCATTATGTAATCTTTGTTGTTCTCACTGCCGCCCTCTGCCCACAGGTCGGATTATCGACAACACGGAGGATGCGCAGTCGTACGACGCACGGCAGTGTGTGACCACTCTGGTCGACTTGGCCACGTTGTCCGCGGCGTGCATTCGGGCGTATCTTCAGGAGATGTTGCCTACGGAAGTGATTCCCAGCGACCTCGTCGAAGTATGGGGGTATCTGGAGAAGGCGCCGTCAGTCGTCGAGTTCATGACGCGGTCGGCGTTCCGGCACGGGGCGGCAACGGCGCTTATCCTTCGGCTTTCCCACTTCCCGGAGGACTTCGACCTTGACGACGTGACGAGTGGTTACCCCTCGTCGACGGGCTCGGTGGAGATCGCCGAAGTGCTGAAGCGGACGGACCGGGCCGCGATATACTCCGATCGCGTATGGGCGATGGGCGACCTCCTCCCTTATCAGGAGACGACTGTCACGCCCAACGATCCCGAGCCGCCGCATCGCGACTTCAAGGTCGAGCAGCCCTTTCATGCGGCGATGGCGGGTGAGTTGACGACGTATCCGTCGAACCCGTACACGCCCTTCATTCGCAACCGCAGGGGTGGCGGCGAGTCGCCGTCGAAACCTGGGGAGTAGAAACAATGTGCCCTGGGGCGTTAGTAGCGATTGGCCAATCGACTCACCTTGTATTTTGGAACGACGCTGTTCTGCTGTAATGAAACTTCGTATTATTTTGTGAATTTTTTCGTAATTTGATTGCTTACTGGACGAGTCCCCGAGCGCGTCCACCCTTTTTATGGGGTTTACCTCGTTTGTTATGTGTCTGTGGTGTTGAATGTTTTGGCAGTTGTTTTGTTGTTGAGGTCGACTTGCCCGAGCTTGGAAAGCCAGTCGCAGGGCGACTCCCGTGAGTGCTCTTTACTTGACCGTTTTCCCTTGCGTGAACGAGGTCGGGTGGCCGAGTCCCCGAGCATGGTACTTGGTGGTTCTAGTCGCTGCTCTAGGGTGGGTGAGGACTGAGCGCGTTAGAGTAAGCGCATCACTCCTGCCTGACCCGTAGGGTCAGTCGCATGGCGAGTCCTGGGCACGCTCTCATACTTGGCGTTTTTTCCTAGTCGCCCGTCCTTGACTGGCCGTTAGTCCCCGAGCATGGTATTTGGCCATTCGAGTCGCTGTGTCGAGGATGCGGAGGGTCATGGTCGCTGTGAGGAGCGAAGGTAGTTGTCTTGGCTCGTTAAGCCAGTCAGGCTAGGCGACTCCAATGGGGCTCCGGGTAGGCGTTTTTCGTGGACGTTACAAGTCCTGGGGTAACCCAGTGCCCTCGTAGCGCACTACTTGGCCGTGCCGGTCGCTGTACCAGAGGTTGACTTCTGCAGTTAGCTTGACGTTGTTATTACGAGTGCGAGTGGCACAAGACACGGAGAGTAGACGCAATTTGCGGTAACCGATCCATTTTATTTCATAGCAAGCGGAGAGTACATGTATAGAATTTCCATAATAGGTTTACATTCCATGGTCGTTTGACGTCGAGTTTCCCGTCTCCTCTGACGTCGATGAGGTAGTAGGTGTCGTTGCCGAGGACTCGCCCGATGGCGAATGGCCCCTCCCAAGGGCGGGATAGCTTTTGCATGACCTTCTTGTCCTGGATGAGTCGTAGCACCAGGTCGCCTTCCTGGAACGTGCGAGTCCTTACTCGCCGGCTGTGGTAGCGACGGAGCCCTTGTTGGTAGATGGCGGTGCGTGAGCAGGCTAGGTCGCGTGCCTCGTCGAGTTGGTCGACTCCATCCTGGCGTGCGAGTTCGTTTGCGGCCTCCGTGTAGTGGAGAACCCTGGGCGAGTCGTGTTCTAGGTCGGTGGGCATGACTGCTTCAGCACCGTATACCATGAAGAAGGGGGTGAACCCTGTCGACCTGTTGACGGAGGTGCGGATGCCCCAGATGACGGAGGGTAGCTCCTCGACCCAGCACCCGGCGGTGCGCTCGAGTGGTACTTGAAGCCGTGGCTTGAGGCCATGGAGGATGCTCTGGTTGGCTCGTTCCGCCTGGCCGTTGGACTCGGATGAGCGACCGAGGCGAGGTCGAGTCGGATGTGATGTTCTTCGCAGAACTCGGCCATGGCTCCTTTGGCGAAGTTGGTGCCGTTGTTCGTGATGATGCTGTTTGGGAACCCGTAGCGATATATGAGCTCGCGTAGGAACTTGGTGGCGGTCTTCCCGTCGCATTTCTGGACTGGCTTGGCCTCCACCCATTTTGTGAATTTGTCGACTGCGACCAGGAGGTGGGTGAAGTCGGAGGGGGCCTTTTTGAAAGGGCCTACCATGTCCATACCCCACACAGCGAACGGCCAGGTGATGGGGATTGTCTTGAATGCTGAGCTCGGCACGTGTGTCTGGTTGGCGTACTTCTGGCACCCGGCGCACCGCTGGACAATGTCGACAGCGTCTGCGTGTGCGGTGGGCCAGTAGAAACTGTGTTGCATAGCCTTTGCGACCAGAGCGGCGCCCGGGTGGCCTTGGCAACAAGTGGATGTCGTGGAGGATTTTGCATCCTTCAGCGGGTTGGACGCAGCGTTGGAACACGCCGGTCACGCTGTGCTTGTGGAGCTCGCCGTCGATGATGACGAAGGACTTGCAGCGGCGCGCTATCATCCGGGCGTCTGTTTTGTCTACTGGCAAGGTGCCTCCCTCCAGGTAGGAGATGTACGGCGCAGTCCAGTCTTCTGGCTCGGCGATGAGTGCGGCCAGGGCTGCCTCTGGTTGCAGCGGGACTCCGATGTCGATCTCCCTTGGGGGAGAGATGGACGGCTTGGTGATGGTGTCGAGGAAGACGCTGACGGGTGGAGCGATTCGAGTCGAGCCGATACGAGAGAGTGCGTCGGCCTCCTCGTTTTTCCGCCTGTCGATCCACTCGACAGAATAGCCTGCGAAGTGTCCGCCCAGCTTGTCCACTGCTTGGCGGTATGCCGCCATGGTGGGGGAGACGGCGTCGCAGGTGCCGGCGACTTGCCCAGCAATGAGATCGGAGTCTCCGTAGCAGCGTAGGCGATTGATATTCATCTCCTTGGCGGCTCGCATGTCGTAGAGTAGTGCCTCGTACTCGACCATGTTGTTGGTGCAGGGGGTGAAGTCGAGGCAGAGTACGTAGCGTAGCTTGTCGCCCTTCGGAGAGGTTAGCACGATCCCTGCTCCTGCACCATCCGCATTCTTGGAGCCGTCGAAGTGTAGACTCCACTAGTGGAGGTATGGCAGCTTTTCTGGCTGCTGGGCCTCCTCCCAGTCGGCGATGAAGTCCGTGAGAGCCTGCGACTTGATCGCTTTGCATGGCTCGTACTTGATGTTGTGGACGCCGATTTCGACGGCCCACTTGGCGACTCGCCTGGTCGCCTCGCGGTTGCGAATGATGTCCTGCAACAGTGCTGAGGAGACGACCGTTATCGGGTGCTCTTGGAAGTAGTGTGGCAGTCGCCGTTGTGCTTTGAAGACCGCGTATACCAGTTTCTGGTATTACGGATATCACTGGCGCGACTCGGTGAGGACCTCACTGATATAGTACACTCGCTGTCACGACTGGCGCCCTTTCCTTCCTCCGTCGCCGACGACCATGGCCAACGACGCTTCGGCTCCGCGACGTAGACCAGCATGGGTTCCTTGTCGACGGGGGCGGCGAGTAGCGGTGTTGCGAGTAGCACCTTCTTGAGGTCGCGGAGCGCATCGTCCGCCTCCTTGTCCCACTGGAAGGTGGGGTTTTTACGCATCAGGCGGTATAGGGGCATCGCCTTTTCGCCCAATCGGGGGATGAAGCGACTGAGAGCCGCGACTCGCCCGGCCAGCTTCTGGACGTCGCGCAGGCACTCGGGTTTGCCGAGCTAAGCGATCGTGTCTATCTTGGTGGGATTCACCTCGATCCTGTGTTTGGAGACGACGTATCCCAGTACCTGCCCTGCTGGTACACCGAAGGTGCATTTGCATGGGTTTAGCTTTATCTTGTATCTCCGCAGGTTGGCGAATGTTTCCGCCAGGTCGGCGAGTAGGTCGCCCTGGCGAGCGGACTTTACTACCACGTCGTCGATGTAGACGTGGATATTGTGGCCAATTTGGCTCGCAAGGCACTCCTGCATACACCGCTGGTAGGTCGCCCCGGCGTTCTTGAGGCCGAAGGTCATGGCGGTGTAGCAGAAGGCTCTGAATGGCGTGATGAACACCGTCTTCTCTTCGTCCTCAATGGCCATTTTGATCTGGTTGTATCCAGAGTAGGCGTCGAGGAAGCATAATGACTCCGAGCCCGTGGTGGAATCGATTATTTGGTCGATCCGCGGGAGGACGAATTGTTCCTTCGGGCAGGCGCTGTTTAAGTTTGTGTAGTCGATACACATCCTCCAGGTCCCATTTTTCCTCTCGACCAGGACTGGGTTTGCTAGCCACTTGGGGTACTTGATTGGCCGGATGAAGCTTGCAGCGAGTAGACGCTGCACCTCCTCGGCGATGGCTCGGCGGCGCTCTTCATTGAAGGGCCACAGTGACTGCTTGACAGGTCGCACTTTGGGGTCGGCGTTGAGTTTGTGCTCAGCGAGTTCCCTAGGGACACCAGGCATGTTAGAGGGCTTCCATGCGGAGATGTCCCTGTTCTCACAGAGGAACTCAATGAGCGCGCCTTCCTATGCTGGGCTCATGCCCGTCCCGATCATCACCGTCTGGCTGGAGTCGCCTGGGACCAGCTCGATGGTGCGGGTATGCGTCATTGCCTTGAAGGCTGAGGTGTTGCCGCCCTCCGAGTTGGGCTTCTTGAGTATAGTGGGGTCGTCGTTGTTGACCCCGCTCGCGTACTTGGCGAGCTCGTCGGCGTGGTTGGCCTCTGCCGCGATGACGGCGTCGGCGAGTTCGGCTCCTTTAGCCTCGCACTCGGCGACCATGTCGGGGTCGCCGTGTATGGTGATGACGCCACGCGGTCCGGGGAGCTTCATCGCGTTGTACGCGTAGTGGGACGCCGCCATGAACTTGGCGAATGCCTGGCGCCCCTAGACGCAGTGGTAGGGGCTATCGAAGGGCACCAGCTCGAAGACGATCCGCTCGGTGCGGAAGTTTGCCGGTGTGCCAAAGGTGACTGGCAGCGTGACCTTGCCGATCGGGTACGCCTTCCGACCGGGGACGATGTCATGGAACGTGGTGTAGGTCGTCTCGACCATCGATTGCGGAAGACGTAGTCTCCTGAAGGTGTCCAGGTATAGAATGTTGATGGAGCTGCCGCCGTCCATCAATGTCTTGGGGAGCTAGTAGTCTCCCACCTTGGGCTTGACTACCAGGGCGACTCGGCCTGGGTACTCGATGCGTGGCGAGTGGTCCTGGCGGCTCTAGGTGATGGGTTACTCCGACCAGTTGAGGAACTGGGGAACGTCCACCTGGGCCACCGCGTTGACGGCGACGGCGCGGGCGATGACCTTCTTCTCGCGCTTCGTGTTGAAGCCTGTGAAGGTGTGGAGTGAGCCAGCCACGCTGCCGAATTTTCTGTCGTTTGGCGGGTTGTTGTCGGGGTCTTCCCGGGCTCGCCATGCCTTCTCAATCTCCTTGAGAGAGTGGCAGTCGGCGGTCGTGTGCATGGCGGGCTTTCCTTTCCTGCTGTGAAATGCACAAGGTTGGTTAAGGAGGGCCGCGGGTCGAACCTTGGTTTTGCCTTGTAGTTGCCGCCATCATGGCGTTGCCCCCTGTCACGACGGAAGCTCTTGGGATCGCGCTGTGCGTGCCCAGCATTGGTGACGAAGTCGACTCGCCCGTCACTGCGGCGCTTTCCAGTGAGGCAAGTGTTGCTGTAGCGTAGATCGGATCGTCCTCTGTTGTCATTGCCGCTCATGCGGCGTTGTCCCCCCGACTCGTCGTCGGTTTCTTGGTTCGGGTCTTCCTCCACGTATCTTTTGGCGATCTCAAGGAGGTCCGGTATGTTGTCGAGTGTGCGGTATGCTCGTTTGAGCTTGGCGACCAGGGGCTCTTAGCGGCACGAGGTCTCGAAGCAGTGGATTGTAGTGTCTGGGTGGATACCGACCGCGTTGTACCATAGTTCTTGCCATCGTTGGACCCAGCTGCGGGTCGACTCGCGAGGTCCCTGGACGCATCGTTCCAGGTCCTCGATGGTGGTGGCGCGGGTGTATGAACCCTCGAAGTGCCTGACGAAGGCGTCGCGCATCTCTTCCCAGGAGTCGATGTTGTCCGCGGGAGAGTGTTGATCCACTGCCGGCACGCCCCCTCCATCATCAGGGGGAGGTAGCGGTCGGCGAGTAGATCGGTGTGGCCGGCGATCCCCATTGCCATGAGGTAAGTGTCCAGCCACACAAAGGGATCGTACGAGGGGTCGTAGTTTTCTATTTCCTTCGGCGCTTTGAAGTTCTCCGGGTATCTTTCGCCTCGGATCATTGGTCCGAAGCACCGGGGCCCGAGTCGACTTAGCGACCCCATCGGCTCGCCGTCGCGGCGGTTGGTTAGGGTGTGTCGCAGGTCGTCGGGCTGGCGTGCGTGCCAGCTCTGGTTGTTGATGATGTGGGTGCGGGCGTCGACGGGCTGGCCGTTGGCGGCGACGAAGTTGTTCGCCGGCCTGGGGTCGTTGGTGGAGACTGCCGTGTTCGTGGGTCGATGTTGGAGCTGTAGTGGTTCGGGTGGCGGGCAGTTGAGGGTGTTTGCCGCCAATGGACGGCCGCTTGAGGCCGCTCTGCTGCCCGATGAACGCGAGTACATCCGACCCTGTGAGTCGACGCCTGCGTTTTGTTGCTCGACCGCCTTTGCAAGCAAGGCCTTGACGTACTGGATCTGTAGGGCGCCATCACCTATGGCCGTGATGTTGTCGGCCGCTGCTCGGCCCGCCACGAGGTTGTCCATTGGGGTGGAGAACAGTGGTAGGCCGTTCACGGGAGCGTCACGCTACCGTGAGGAGACCATGATCCGCGGCTGGTCCCTGGGGGGTGCGCGGTTGGGTGGAGGTGGGGCTCCATTTGCCGTCGACCCTAGTGGGGGCCGGGCGCTTCCTCCTGGTGGCGCGTTCTCGCAGATATCGTGCTCGGCCACGCGGGCCGGGTCGTTCTCATCGTCGAAGTTTAGGGCGCGCCCCTGGACGGTGGGGTTCAAGCGCGACCTGATTCGTTGCTGGTGGTAGCGCGACAGCTCTTGCGCCGTCACCTGCTCGAGGCGAAATTTTCCGCGCTCGGCTTGCTCCTTGCGGACTGCTTCCGCCAGCTTCAGGCGTAGTTCCTCGACCTCTGTTGCCGTTGCGTTGGGAGGGATCGGGGTGGAGGAGGGATCCTCCGGTGGGTCGGCGCCAGTCACCATGTAGGTCGCGGCGTGGCGACCGGTCCCGTCGTGGAGATCGGTGGAGTTTTCCGACTCGGAGTCGAAGTCGAAGATCCCAAGGATGCAGGGATCCTCGAAGTCTCCAACGTTGGAGACCTAGGTGATGGAGCCCGCGGGCGAAGCCGCGATGATGGATTCGGCGAGTGACGCCGGGGTCGCCAAGTCGGCGTCGTCGTTGAGGGCCGTGTCTTTCGCGGCCGCGGTGGTTTCAGCCACATCACTGTGGGCTGAGTCGTACTCAGAGGCGAGGCGGTGGATCGTGCGGACCTGACTCTCGGAGAGCCGATCGCGTGGTGGCGACTCGCGGATGCGAGCCGAGTCCTCCGAGACGATGACGTCGGTGAGGCCGACGAAGAGGCTGATCGTGCCAACCGGCAAAATCATGTTGTCCATGACAGGTCGCGCCGCCGGGACGTAGCTGCTCGGCAAGATTTGGAGCATCTCGCCGATCGCTATCATGCGGCCGGTGGCGATCGACTCGTTGATGGGCAGATTGGATCTCGCCGCAGAACACCAGCCAGACCGGCCAGGCCCCACGGTGGGCGCCACTGTCGTGGGAATGACCACGGCAGATGCTGCAATCAGCAGCGAGTAGTAGAACATGGGGCAAGGGCGGCCAGCCATCTGTGGTGCGAGATGAGGGCGGAGACACAGGGTTTTACCCAGGTTCGGCCCCCCGGAGGGTAAAGACCTACTCCTGCTAGATTGTATTACGATGGAAGTACAATGGGGCGAGCTCGGCGGCTAGGCAGCGAGTCGCTTGGGTGGATGATGGAACGTATCTTCTACACGCCCTCTAGGGAGGTTTATATAGACTCACCCCCTAGCGTTTACAGATCTCAACCGAATCAGTTAAGGTTTCGGCAATCGTTTAACCTAATCCGACTGGGCCTATCTACTCTCCTGGGCCTTCAGCTTCCAGTCGCTTGAATCTACGCCAGGTCTTGATCCAGTCGTCGTCCTGCAGGCCCACTCGCCAGTTCCTGGGCCGGTCGGAAACGTCCTGCTGGGTATACCCCGGTAGGCATATCCCCATCAACGGTCTGGAGGCATCCCGGGTAACTCTTTCGGAAAGACATCTGGGTATTCCTTCACGATGGGTACATTCTCCAAGCTAACCCCCTTAAGAGAGTTCACCATAACTTCCTTAAGTGCAAAATTTTACTTGATATGAATCCTCTTCCCTTCCGATGTTGTGAGCATGATAGTCTTTTTGGCACAATCTATGACTCCTTCATATTCGGTCATCCAATTCATGCCCAAGATTATGTGTAATCCTTGTGACTCCAGAACTACTAGACTTTTGGGGAAGATGTGTGTCCCAATCCTTAATTCTAACCCCCGGCAACCGGAGTTTGCCACTATTTCTCCTCCAGGAGAACTTACCCTTATAGGAGAATTTATAGTCTCTGTAGGTATCTTGCCTCTATCCACAAATAGCCTTGATATGAATGAATGCGATGCACCAGTATCAAAAAGAACAACCGCGGGAATGGAATTGAGCTTGAACTTACCAATCATGGAGTCCGGTGCATCACAAGCATCCTCCATAGAGACATGATTCACCGTGGCTTTGACAAACGGATTTGGCTTCTTCCCATTTCCATTACCATGGTTGCGTCCATTGCCATTCCCATTCCCATTGCCATTGCCATTCCCATTCTTCTTCTCGGGGCAATTGGTTGCATAGTGCCCTGTCTTGTTGCACTTAAAGCATGTCACCTCACTGAGATCCTTTCCATTGCTGCCATTCCCATTGCGGTGCTTATGCCCATTGTGTTTGTGACCGCCATGGTGATGACCCTTATGGTTGTGGCCATTACCGTTATAAGGTGGTGGTGAGGAAGTGCGCTGATTCTGGTACATAACAGATTGCTTGTGAGGGTTAGACTTCCTCTTGCGGTTCTCTATGCTCTTCCTCTTGGATTCAACCATAATAGCTCTGTCCAAGAGCTTCTGAAAGTTGTCAAACTTCTGAGCCACCAGCTGAATAGATATCTCATCATTGAGTCCTCTTAAGAATTCCTCCTGCCTCTTGGCATCAGTGGAAACATTATCGGGTGCATAACGGGAGAGCTTGTTGAAAATCTCACCATACTCGATGATAGAACGGTGCAACTGGTGTAAGTCACGAAACTCGCGCCTTTTAAGAGTCATGACACCATCAGCCACGTGATGAGTGCGTAAAGCTACCTCGAACTGATTCCAAGTGATAACATCAATATCCGGGTGGGTGACTTGGTAGTTATCCCACCATTCTGCTACAGGTCCTTCAAGCTGGTGCGTGGCATAATGCACCATGTCAGCTCCGACAGCTTGCATGGTGTCTAACTTCTTGTTAATTGTGCGGAGCCAGTCATCCGCAATGATTGGTTCAGCGCTGCTAGTGAAGGTAGGTGGGTTCAGCCTCAAAAACCGAGTCAAGCGGTCCTGTTGAGGTGGCGGTGGAGGTGGAGGTGGCGGAGATGGCGAGTTGTTGTTGTTGTTTTGCATGTTCTTAGTGAGCAGTTGGATCAGCTGGTTCTGAGTGGCCAAAAGTTGTGCAATCTCTGGAGGAATTTCGGTGTTTGCACGTCTTGGCGGCATCTATGGGGTTTGAGCAACAAGTTAAGAAATAGACAGAAAGACTAAGTAGTAAACTCCTACCCTTATGAAAACACACCAAGCACACAAGGCACACAAGGCATAAGCAACACAAGTATAACACATAACTCTTCCAAGTTTAACTAAACCAAACATGTCTTGGTATTTATTACAATCGCGAATAACGTTCAACTATAAAATTTAAAGGTGGTCCAACCAGTACACATCTTCGACGCGTTCCTCTTCCTCGTCCTCGAACGAGTAGCCCTCCTGCTCTAGGGTTGTCTTGTACAGCTCCATCTCCTTTGTAGTGGCTTCAAGCTTCTCTTGGAGGTCCTTTATCTCATCCTGCAACTTCTTGGTAGTGGCTTCTAGCTACTCCTGAAATCCCTCCTCGCCTTGCAGTTCCTCCACTAGGCTTGACTTCTTCGCGGCTTCTAGTTGCTTTGCCAAGTCCCTCTTGTAAGCACGCACATCATTGATTATCTTGCAAAGGCCCTCGGTCTATACTTCAGTTCCCTCGATTTCCTGCTTGAGTTCCCTAATCCTCTTGTTTTTATTTATCACCCTCTTCTCTTGGTTAGCAAACTTCTTCTCCTAGTCCTGGAACTTCATCTCTTGGACCTTCATTGCCTCCTCCTGCTGCTTGATTATTTCCTCCTTCTCCTTGATGAGAGCGCATAGCTCATCGTTCCTTAGCATCTCGAGGAAGCTACCATTTTCAAGTTCATGGATGTGGCACTCCAAGTCTTGATATTGGGTCCTTCGGCGCTTGGTATAAGCCCTTTCCTCAAAGGTTAACTCCATGGGAATTTCTTACTCATCCCTCCTTCCAAAAAGGCCGCCACAGTGCTATGTCCTCCTCCGGGTGCTTGCCTCACTCTTGTCCTGGCTGGATGACTTTGACTCCCTAGCAGTCGTCCTTGTGGAGTTTCTTCATTGTTCTTCCTTGGATTGTTGGCAGGGGAAGGTCCAAACGTGTGAGGAGATCCATGAGACATCCACCAAAGCGAAGGGGCTCGATGTCCGCGACGGTGTCATAGAGGAAGCTTGTCATCTTTAAGTTAGAAGAAAGAAAATTAGATACTTAAACAAGTAGAGGAAAAGTAGGTACTAGAGATGCGTGATAAATAACTTAGAAGAATAAAGGCACATAAGTTAAAGGTGGTTCCAATCCTAGGGTCACGTCCTACAGGCAACGATGTGCTCTGATACCATCTGTTGTGGCCTTAGATCAATAAAGATCCTACGTCCCTGTGATTTACATGCTAGTCCCTAGATCAATAGCTAGCACTCACAGTCGATGAATATCATGTAAAACAAAAAATCATTATTACACGGAGAATCCAGAGTATGAATTTATTACAATTTTTCTTAGCATTAAGCTAGCTCAAATAACAGCGAAAACATAAAGCAGCTTGAGTCCATCAACGCCCCAGGCTTGTTGAGTGTAGACTCGCGATCCCTACGCACCTTTCAATCTTAGGATTCTGCACATAAGACGTGCAGCCAACGAGTTGGGTCAATACTTTGAATGTATTGGCAAATTACACCAAGGAAATAAAAAGACTAACTCTACATGCAAGGCTACTTTAGGCTGTTGAGTTAATTTCCTCAAAGCTAATTTTCTTAAATATGGAAAAGAAGAGAAGGTTTCCCTACTTTGTAAACATTTGATTAATTAATATATGGTCGAATGGCACACGAGGATATTACTCACCAAGTTCCCAAAAACCCACCCAATAGCGATATGACTCACACCTTGGGTTTTTAGAAAACTTTAAGTTTTGAAAGACAGGGAGGAAGATCCTTCAGAGGCTCCATCCTTCAGATGCTCAAGTGTTCTTTTCCGTGAACTCGGTTGATCGATCAGATTGCAATACTCTCGAGAGTTTGTGCACTTTACCCACAATCCACGATCAAGTCCTTTTACAGACAAGACCATGGCGAGGCTTTCCCTTAGTAGCCCCTCTACCTTCTGGATCCAACTGTGCAAAGAACCTCCAAATGTTGGTACCCAGGTGAGGTTTCCCACTAAGTTCTAGGCCAAGACAGAGCCCATATGTATTGTGGTTGCACTGGAAGCTTCTGAATTCTGAAACATGGCAGACTTCTTTGATTCCTGGGTGGCTGTCCTCCACCAAAATCTCAGTCGTTGACCCGACAACCATTCCGCCCAAAAGAAAACTTAGTTTTATTTTGAAGTGGATTTGTGAAGAAAAGATCGCTCAAGAGAGCCTTTATACTTAGAAAATTTCTTGTCTTTCGAACCCCTCAACGATACTTTATATATATAGCATAGCAAGGACTTAGAAAAAATAGGGGAACCTACTAGGAAGGGTAAATACTAAGTATATAGCTACTCATGGCATACTATAAAATCATCGCACTTGCAAAATAATACTAAGGAAAAATCGACTAGAACATCCTACACATGCATACTACAGAATTTGAAGATCACATGCACAGAATCAAAACTGGGACAAAAATTATGAACAAGTGGTGTAACTTGCCTTGATCCGAGCAGCGCTCTACACAATAGTACTCCTCAGCGCACTCCGAACAATCTAACGAAACACAACATAGATCTAATCACAACTTGCACAAAATAATGCCACAAAAATAATATGCATGCATGCAACATGGCGATATGCAAGATTGTGTTCTAATTTGATCAAGGTATCCTTATTGGGTTGCTAATGTGTTGGGGATGTTGTCAGTATTAGTTTCCCCACAGATTTTAATTAATTTGGATCATCACTTTAATTTATAGGCTCATAAGGAGATCCAACCATCTAATCAGCCCCGAATCATATCTAAGGATCTTAAGCAAGGTTTATAATTTTAGTCAGTAGGTATTGTAAAAAAAAAGCTAACGCAACAAGAATCAACTAAAACGGAGTTCTAATTATTTGTCTGTGAATTAAATACTCCAATCTAGAGATTAAATACTACACAGAAAATACTACTACAAACTCGCAAAATTATTACAGATCTGTGTTCTACACAATTTTGTGAATCCAACGGTATATCATACGCATTTTTTGGCCAAGTGGTTGAATTTCTATGAATTTCGCAAGATTTAAATACAATCTACCAAAATTAAACCCTATCTCTAACAGCTTGCGACTGGTGGCAGCTTCTGATTAGCCACCGCTAAGCGACACGCGCTGATGCGGCGCGCTGACGCGGACTGCCATGCAGTGCAGCGTGATTCGACGGTACCCCTTCGCCGGGAAATCCAATCTGAACCACAGGTTTTAGATCTAACGGTGGGCGGCGATGGCGACTTTGCTGTGTGGCGTGGCGATGGAGAGAGAGGCGGCGGCAGCGCTGTCCGGTGGCTCCCCGAGGCAGTGGAGTAGACGACGGCGTGCGGCTCCTCCTCGCGGTCTCATTCACGATTCCGGTATCCATGTTCCCTTCCTCGTCCAGCCGCAATGCTCCGTCGATCTCCGTGAACTCCGGCGAGGCGTCGGCTATAAATCGAGCGCGATCTAGTGCTCTGTAGAAGGGAGGAAAAGGTCAGGGGGAAACAGTGAAGCACGGGGAGGACAGCCAACAGAGAAAGAGGGTATGGGGTGACGCAAATCGTCGGAACCTCAACCTTCCCGAGCACGGCAACAGCGAGAAAACGGCAGCGGTGTGGCGGGGATTAGAGCTAGGGTTTTTCGAAGGGAAAAACAACGAGAGGGTCGGCTTTAAATAATCCAGAGACTTGGGAGAGGGGGCGGCCGAATCCGTTGGGATTTGGGGTTATCCCGACGTGACAGGGAGCTGTGTTCGCCGCGGTCTCCGGGAGGAAGACGACGGGGGTGGGGCCCGGGTGTCGGCGTCTGCACGCTACGCGGGTCGCGTGAAGGCTGGGTGGAGTGGGCCGGCCCACGTTCTGTGCGACGCTCGCGGCCAGGCGCGGCAGTAGGTAGGTTGCGGGCTGGCCTAGCTGGCCCGCTTAGGTTAGTTAGGTTTTTTTTATTCTTTTCTTTTTACCAATTTTCTGTTTCACTAAAACTTTAATAACTTTGGCATTACAAGTCCAAATTTAGTGAAACTAGTTTCTAAATTCTTGTAATAATAAGGTGGTCCTCATAGAACCATATAAAATTATTTTTATAAGGTTTTAGGAAGGCCAAGCATAGAAATCCCCTCCTTTCTCATATAGAGGAATTTTTTATTAGAGTTTTGTCATTGTTTGGTGGTAGGGTTTTATTGCAACTTTGATTGTATGATGCAAGGCGCAAGGATGATGCATTCTAGTAACATCTTAATATAAAAATCTGGGATGTTACAATTAAAGACCTTCGTGGTCAGGCTGATCGTGCATTTGCAAGATCCGTAACCTCTAGAAGATTGGTTTAGCGATTGCGTTGGCACAATGTTGCTGCACGTTGTAGTCGGATCGTCAAGGTCAAACTCCACCAGATCGAATTATAACGTTTCATTGAAAGATAGGGCATCAATTTCCTATCAAGTGGTATCAGAATTTAGGTTGCTCGGTGAGATCTTACTGCTTTCATACTTTAGATTGGAGCTGTTCTTCATACCTACAGGCCACAAAAAGCCAAAAAAAATATTAGGGTTAGATCATCCCACCCATAAATAGTCTTAGCCATCACATTTTTCTTTTCAGTGCATTGCACCGTTGAGTTTTCGTCCGTATCATCGTGTCGGTTGCTGGTCCTAGTGTCTAGTTCCTTTAGAGTTTCGAGTTATATTCATAATTGTCACGCCGCCGCCGCACTGTTTCTGCCACTACCGCCTTTAGATTGCCTCCACTTTACCAATACCACCGCTTTCGCAGTCCAAATCCATCCATATCACTAGTAGAAAAACAGGCCATCCGCTTATGCCTCGCAGCATTAGTCCCGTTGCGCCACGAACCGACTAATGCCGCACGCTGCCCGGTTCGAGCGGCACGGGCCCGGAGGCATGCATCCCGGTTAGTAGCATACGTCGGAAGAACACAAACCGACTAAAGGTTACGTCACGCATGGCGGCACACACCTTTAGTCCCGTTTGTGTTACAAAATCGGGACGTATGCTCGCCTCTATAAATGCAACGCCCAGCCTCCGCTTTCACTGCTTTTTTCTTGGTGGAAGGTGTGAGGGTGCTGCTTTTTCCCTATGCATGCATTCAAGGTGTTTGATGAAATGTTTGAGTGAATGATCCCGTTCAATTTCTCATAAAACAAAAATATAGAAGGTGTCCGAGACGCACTTGAGCTTTCTCCTCTTTATTTTCCTCGATCGAGGTTAGCAATCTTATCTTTTCTCTGTCATTGATACAATGCATGTGTCGATGTGAATTGGTCATTTCACTATTTATGATGTTCTGTTTTTTGATAAACTTACTTATATGATGCAGATGAATGGTCGGGAATGGATGTACGGTGACCGACGCCAGAAATGGGTATATGAAAGGCGTGGATAAATTTATCGATGTGGCTACGACAAACAAAGAGAATGGTTTTATACGTTGTCCATGTGTTCAATGTCAGAACAACAAGGAGTACTCTTCCTCGAAAATCATTCGCGGCCACCTGATTATGAAAGCTTTCATGCCCAACTATAATTGCTGGACCAAGCACGGGGAAAGAGAGGTTATGATGGAAGATGGTGAAGAAGAAGATGATGATAACAATAAACATCATATGTTTCCTGAATACAGTGATACTGCAATGGAAGACAATGGAGAGGAAGGAGGTGAAGAACGGGCATCAGATTAGCCGGCTGATGAACTTGGTAGGGTCATTTCTGATGCAAAGTGAGACTGTGAAACAGAAAATGAGAAGTTGAAGTTAGAGGGCATGTTAGAAGATCACAAGAAATTGTTGTACCCAAATTGTGAAGATGGCAAGACAAAGCTTGCATACCACCGGAATTGTTATGATGGAAGGCGAGTGTGGTCTAACTGACTCCTCATTTGAAAAGATGCTGAAAATAATGAAGCCGAAGTTTCCAAAACATAACGAACTTCCCGAGAGTACCTACGAAGCAAATAAGACTCTTTGTCCTCTAGGATTAGATGTGCAAAAGATACATGCATGCATTAATGATCGCATCCTCTACCGCATGTAAGGAGTATGAGAATTTAGATAAATGCCCGATGCAATGCATTGCGGTATAAAATCAGACGAGATGACCCCGGTGATGTTGAGGGAGAGCCCTCCAAAGAGGGTTCCTGCTAAGGTTATGTGGTATTCTCCTATAATACCAAGGTTGAAACGCATGTTCGTAAACAAAGAGCATGCCAAAGTTATTGCGATGGCACAAAGAAGACCATAAGAAAGACGGAAGTTGAGACACCCTCCGATGGGTCACAGTGGAGAAAAATCGAGAGACTTCCTAGACTTTTGTGACGCAAGGAACTTTTGGTTTGGTCTAAGTAACGGATGGCATGAATCCTTTTGGGGAGCAGAGCTGCAATACAAAGACCTGGCCCGTGACTCTATGTATCTACAACCTGCCTCCTTGGTTGTGCATGAAGCATAAGTTCATTATGATGCCAGTGCTCATCCAAGGCCCGAAGCAACCGGGCAATGACATTGATGTGTACCTTAGGCCATTAGTTGAAGAACTCTTATAGTTGTGGGGCAAACCAGGTGTACGTGCGTGGGATGACTACAAACAGGAGCCATTTGATCTACGAGGGTTGTTATTCGTAACCATCAATGATTGGCCTACTCTTAGTAACCTTTCAGAACAAACAAACAAGGGATATACGGCATGCACACACTGTTTAGATAAGACTGAAGGTACATATTTGCATAAATGCAAGAAGGTTGTGTACCTGGCGAATCGACGATTTCTTCCGACCAATCATCCCGTAAGAAAGAAAGGCAAGCATTTCAAAGGTGAGGCAGATCACCGGAAGAAGCCTGAATTCCCTGCTGGTGATGATGTATTTGGTATGGTCAAGGACATAGAAGTAATCTTTGGAAAGGGTCCCGACGGTCAATCAGTTCCAAACGACGTCGCTACAGGACACACACCCATGTGGAAGAAGAAATCTATATTTTGGGAGCTGCCATATTGGAAAGTCCTGCGTGTCCGCTCTTCAATCGACGTGATGCACGTGACGAAGAATCTTTTCATGAACCTGCTAGGATTCCTAGGTGTGTATGGGAAGACAAAAGATACACCAAAAGCACGGGAGGACCAACAAATTATGAAAGACCCAAAGAACATGCATACACAGAACAAGACGGATAAAGGGCGTCACTTAAGTCGTGCCAGCTATGCTCTTACCAAAGCAGAGAAGGAAATCTTTTTTGAAGTCCTTTACATTATCAAGGTGCCATCAGGCTTCTCATCTAATATAAAGGGGATAATAAATATGGCAGAGAAAAAGTTCCAAAACCTGAAGTCTCATGATTGTCACGTGATTATGACGCAGTTGCTTCCGATTGCATTGAGGGGGCTTCTACCGGAAAATGTTCGAGTACCCATTGTGAAGCTGTGTGCATTCCTCAATGCAATATCTCAGAAGGTAATCAATCCAGATATTCTGCCAAGGTTACAGAAGGATGTGGTACAATGTCTTGTTAGTTTTGAATTGGTGTTCCCACCATCCTTCTTCAATATTATGACGCATCTCCTGGTTCACCTAGTGGAAGAGATTGCCATTCTCGGTCCGGTATTTCTGCACAATATGTTCCCTTTGAGAGGTTCATGGGAGTCTTAAAGAAATATGTTCATAACCGTGCTAGACCAGAAGGAAGCATCTCCAAGGGATATGGAACAGAGGAGGTCATTGAGTTTTGTGTTGACTTTATTCCTGACCTTAAGCCGATTGGTGTTTCTGACTCATGCATGAGGGAAGACTATGGAAAAGGCACGCTGGGAAAGAAAGCAATGATATGTAGGGACGGGATCTTTCACTAAAGCACACTACGCTTCTACATAATTCCACCTTGGCAGCTCCAGATATCGAGGAACACAAGAATATCAGACGCCCAAAAACCCGGGAAGCCTGAATCATGGATTACAGATGAACACATGAAGTCTTTTGGTGGTTGGATGCGGACACATCTCTTGAATGACACCATAGTTGGAGATCAGCTATACTTGTTGGCCGCGTCACCATCTTCTACTGTATTGAATTTCCAAGGGTACGAAATAAATGGGAATACATTCTACACGATCGCCCAAGATTAAAAGAGCACCAACCTAAATCGTGGTGTCCGCTTGATGCAATAGACGAATGGACAAAAGGACACATATTATGGTTACATAGAGGAGATATGGGAACTAGACTATGGAGTCTCTTTTAAGGTCCCTTTGTTTCGCTGCAAATGGGTCAACCTGAATGGGAAGGGGTAAAGATAGACCAGTTGTACGGAATGACAATAGTGGATCTCAACAATCTTGGTTATAGAGATGAACCATTCGTCCTAGCCAATGATGTGTCTCAGGTTTTCTATGTGAAGGACATGTCCTCCGCATCAAAAAAGAAAAAATATGCAAACGAATACATCATATGATGAGCCAAAGCGTCACATAGTTCTTTCAGGAAAAGAAACATCGTGGGAATCAAGAACAAGATGTACATGTCAAGATTATAATAAGTTTGATGAAATTCTGCCTTCACAAAGGAAAACCCACCCAAGCATTCTGTTAAGTAAAGAAGATGCTCCATGGTTACGTCTGAAGCGATCATAAGGAAGGACATATGCCAAGAAGTTCATGCTCATATTATGTAACTCTAGTTCAAGTCTTTCACGGTTTATGGCTTCACCGAAGGATATCTTTCGCGGTTTGTGGCTTGATCGGGACTATATATAGGGGGCCTTTAGTCCCGGTTTTGTAGTCTCAGTTTTTAATATTAATAAATGTCTTGAGTGTTAGTCCTGCTTTTGTGGCTGGACCGACTATGAAGAAGTTGTCCCGATTCGTACTTACCATTAAGATCTGATATCCAAACGCTACGTCACATATTAGAGTGCCTCTATGACCAGTTTCTTGGAGATGCCGGAGGATCGGATCCGTGGCATCTCCCTCAAACTGGTCGAGTGGTGTCCTCGCTTCTGAAAACCATCTTGCAGCTTGTAAATTCTCTAACTAGATCAATACACCGAGCTAACTAATTTCACATATTAGAGTGTTTTCTATGACCAGTTTCTGAGATGCCGAGGATCGATCCGCAGATCTCCTCAAATCGGCCGTAGTGGTGTCCCTGCTCTCTAAAACCATCTTGCAGCTTGTAACTTCTCTAACTAGATCAATACGCCTGGGAGCTAACTAATTTCATATATTAGGGAGTGCCTCTATGACCAGTTTCTCGGAGATGCCGGAGGACTGGGCTCCATCGGCATCTCCCTGAAACTGGCCGTAGTGGTGTCCCTACTCTCGAAAACCATCTTGGAGATGCCTCAAACTGGCTGGAGGACTGGACTCACAAGGATGCCTATTTATAGTACAAGCAGCTCGGCATAGTGTCGACACTTACGAAATAATGTCGACACTCACCCCTATTATTAGTGCTGACTCGTGTTTTTTCCCGGTTGGTGTCTCCAACCGGTACTAAAGGTTCATCTTTAGTCCCGGTTGGTGACACCATCTGGGACAAGGTACACGCCGCACGACATAATGTCGACACTCACCCCTATCATTAGTGCTGCCTGACCCAGCCTGCCGAAATCCCTCCAACCGGGACTAAAGATGAACCTTTAGTATATTGAAAAGCCAAACAATGAAAATCCTTCGCGTGGTGTCATATTATGTGACATAGTTGAAATGAAAAATACCAGACTTGGTATATTGATAATGTTTCGAAAAAATCTTCACAAAATGACCTATCATGTTCGAGGTTTCATGGCTTTCGGTCCAAATGACCGATGTTATGTGCTGAATCACGACATAGTTTGTGATGTTGTGCCCATATTATGCATGCATGTGGACATTGGTATGGAGAACAATGTTGCAGGAGCAAGTTTTCCTTTTTGTCGCACGGAAAAGCACTTTTCCATTTTCTGAGCGCAAAAAACGGATCGTTTTGTGAAGTAACCACCAAAATGCCATTTCAGAATGCTACCGTCCCATATTCCTAAAATACTAGACCACCTTACATGGACTATCTCCCAACCGGGACATCTCAAACCTTTTCGTCCATCCCGGGTAAAAAGGACAAATGTCTGCTGAATCGGTAGGAAGTGGGTCCGGTTTGTACTACAGGTACATGATCTATCGCCCGTGATTTTTTGAAAAAATCATTTTTAGACTCGCAATATGTGGTTTCTTTAGAGATCCAATGCAAGTTCTAACGATGCTCGTCCCCTATCTTCATGCACACCGGTTCGACCATAGTTAGAAATTCAGATAATTCAAAACGGGCATAATAAATTCAAAAAAAATCCAAACAATGAAAGTCCTTCGCGTGATGTCATATTATGTGACATAGTTGAAAAGAAAAATACCAAACTTGTTATATTGATCATGTTTCGAAAAAACCTTCACAAAATGACCTATCATGTTCGAGGTTTCATGGCTTTCGGTCCAAATGACCGATGTTATATGCTGAATCACGGCATAGTTTGTGATGGTGTGCCCATATTATGCATGCGTGTGGACATTGGTATGGAGAACAATGTTGCAGGAGGAAGTTTTCCTTTTTGTCGCATGGAAAAGCCCTTTTCCATTTTCTGAACGCAAAAAACGGGTCGTTTTGTGAACTAACCACCAAAATGCCGTTTCAGAATGCTACCATCCCATTTTCCTAAAATACTAGACCACCTTACATGGACTATCTCCCAACCGGGACATCTCAAACCTTTTCGTCTATCCCGGGTAAAAAGGACAAATGTCTGCTGAATCGGTAGGAAGTGGGTCCGGTTTGTACTACAGGTACATGATCTATCGCCCGTGATTTTTTGAAGAAATCATTTTTAGACTCGCAATATGTAGTTTCTTTAGAGATCCAATGCAAGTTCTAACGATGCTCGTCCCCTATCTTCATGCACACCGGTTCGACCATAGTTAGAAATTCAGATAATTCAAAACGGGCATAATAAATTCAAAAAAAATCCAAACAATGAAAGTCATGCGCGTGATGTCATATTATGTGACATAGTTGAAAATAAAATACCAGACTTGTTATATTGATCATGTTTCGAAAAAACCTTCACAAAATGACCTATCATGTTCGAGGTTTCATGGCTTTCGGTCCAAATGACCGATGTTATATGCTGAATCACGGCATAGTTTGTGATGGTGTGCCCATATTATGCATGCGTGTGGACATTGGTATGGAGAACAATGTTGCAGGAGGAAGTTTTCCTTTTTGTCGCATGGAAAAGCCCTTTTCCATTTTCCGAGCGCAAAAAACGGGTCGTTTTGTGAACTAACCACCAAAATGCCGTTTCAGAATGCTACCATCCCATTTTCCTAAAATACTAGACCACCTTACATGGACTATCTCCCAACCGGGACATCTCAAACCTTTTCATCCATCCCGGGTAAAAAGGACAAATGTCTGCTGAATCGGTAGGAAGTGGGTCCGGTTTGTACTACAGGTACATGATCTATCGCCCGTGATTTTTTTTAAAAATCATTTTTAGACTCGCAATATGTGGTTTCTTCAGAGATCCAATGCAAGTTCTAACGATGCTCGTCCCCTATCTTCATGCACACCGGTTCGACCATAGTTAGAAATTCAGATAATTCAAAATGGGCATAATAAATTCAAAAAAATCTGAACAATGAAAATCCTTCGCGCGGTGTCATATTATGTGACATAGTTGAAAGGAAAAATACCAGACTTGGTATATTGATCATGTTTCGAAAAAACCTTCACAAAATGACTTATCATGTTCGAGGTTTCATGGCTTTCGGTCCAAATGACCGATGTTATATGCTGAATCACGGCATATTTTGTGATGTTGTGCCCATATTATGCATGCGTGTGGACATTGGTATGGAGAACAATGTTGAAGGAGGAAGTTTTCCTTTTTGTCGCACGGAAAAGCCCTTTTCCATTTTCCGAGCGCAAAAAAGGGTCATTTTGTGAAGTAACCACCAAAATGCCGTTTCAGAATGCTACCGTCCCATTTTCCTAAAATACTAGACCACCTTACATGGACTATCTCCCAACCGGGACATCTCAAACCTTTTCGTCCATTCCTGGTAAAAAGGACAAATGTCTGCTGAATCGGTAGGAAGTGTGTCCGGTTTGTACTACAGGTACATGATCTATCGCCCGTGATTTTTTGAAAAAATCATTTTTAGACTCGCAATATGTGGTTTCTTCAGAGATCCAATGCAAGTCCTAACGATGCTCGTCCCCTATCTTCATGCACGCTGGTTCGACCATAGTTAGAAATTCAGATAATTCAAAACGGGCATAATAAATTCAAAAAAAATCCGAACAATGAAAATCCTTCGCGTGGTGTCATATTATGTGACATAGTTGAAAGGAAAAATACCAGACTTGGTATATTGATCATGTCTCGAAAAAACCTTCACAAAATGACCTATCATGTTCGAGGTTTCATGGCTTTCGGTCTAAATGACCGATGTTATGTGCTGAATCACGGCATAGTTTGTGATGTTGTGCCCATATTATGCATGCGTGCGGACATTGGTATGGAGAACAATGTTACAGGAGGAAGTTTTCCTTTTTGTCGCACGGAAAAGCCCTTTTCCATTTTCCGAGCGCAAAAAAGGGTCATTTTGTGAAGTAACCACCAAAATGCCGTTTCAGAATGCTACCGTCCCATATTCCTAAAATACTAGACCACCTTACATGGACTATCTCCCAACCGGGACATCTCAAACCTTTTCGTCCATCCTGGGTAAAAAGGACAAATGTATGCTGAATCGGTAGGAAGTGGGTCCGGTTTGTACTACAGGTACATGATATATCGCCCGTGATTTTTTGAAAAAATCATTTTTAGACTCGCAATATGTGGTTTCTTTAGAGATCCAATGCAAGTTCTAACGATGCTCGTCCCCTATCTTCATGCACACCGGTTCGACCATAGTTAGAAATTCAGATAATTCAAAACGGGCATAATAAATTCAAAAAAAATCCAAACAATGAAAGTCCTTCGCATGATGTCATATTATGTGACATAGTTGAAAAGAAAAATACCAGACTTGTTATATTGATCATGTTTCGAAAAAACCTTCACAAAATGACCTATCATGTTCGAGGTTTCATGGCTTTCGGTCCAAATGACCGATGTTATATGCTGAATCACGGCATAGTTTGTGATGGTGTGCCCATATTATGCATGCGTGTGGACATTGGTATGGAGAACAATGTTGCAGGAGGAAGTTTTCCTTTTTGTCGCATGGAAAAGCCCTTTTCCATTTTCCGAGCGCAAAAAACGGGTCGTTTTGTGAACTAACCACCAAAATGCCGTTTCAGAATGCTACCATCCCATTTTCCTAAAATATTAGACCACCTTACATGGACTATCTCCCAACCGGGACATCTCAAACCTTTTCGTCCATCCCGGGTAAAAAGGACAAATGTCTGTTGAATCGGTAGGAAGTGGGTCCGGTTTGTACTACAGGTACATGATCTATCGCCCGTGATTTTTTGAAAAAATCATTTTTAGACTCGCAATATGTGGTTTCTTTAGAGATCCAATGCAAGTTCTAACGATGCTCGTCCCCTATCTTCATGCACACCGGTTCGACCATAGTTAGAAATTCAGATAATTCAAAACGGGCATAATAAATTCAAAAAAAATCCAAACAATGAGAGTCCTTCGCGTGATGTCATATTATGTGACATAGTTGAAAATAAAATACCAGACTTGGTATATTGATCATGTTTCGAAAAAACCTTCACAAAATGACCTATCATGTTCGAGGTTTCATGGCTTTCGGTTCAAATGACCGATGTTATATGCTGAATCACGGCATAGTTTGTGATGGTGTGCCCATATTATGTATGCGTGTGGACATTGGTATGGAGAACAATGTTGCAGGAGGAAGTTTTCCTTTTTATCGCATGGAAAAGCCCTTTTCCATTTTCCGAGCGCAAAAAACGGGTCGTTTTGTGAACTAACCACCAAAATGCCGTTTCAGAATGCTATCGTCCCATTTTCCTAAAATACTAGACCACATTACATGGACTATCTCCCAACCGGGACATCTCAAACCTTTTCGTCCATCCCGGGTAAAAAGGACAAATGTCTGCTGAATCGGTAGGAAGTGGGTCCGGTTTGTACTACAGGTACATGATCTATCGCCCGTGATTTTTTGAAAAATCATTTTAGACTCGCAATATGTGGTTTCTTTAGAGATCCAATGCAAGTTCTAACGATGCTCGCCCCTATCTTCATGCACACGGTTCGACCATAGTTAGAAATTCGATAATTCAAAATGGGCATAATAAATTCAAAAAATCTGAACAATGAAAATCCTTGGCTGTGTCATATTATGTGACATAGTTGAAAGGAAAATACCAGACTTGGTATATTGATCATGTTTCGAAAAAACCTTCACAAAATGACTTATCATGTTCGAGGTTTCATGGCTTTCGGTCCAAATGACCGATGTTATATGCTGAATCACGGCATATTTTGTGATGTTGTGCCCATATTATGCATGCATGTGGACATTGGTATGGAGAACAATGTTGAAGGAGGAAGTTTTCCTTTTTGTCGCACGGAAAAGCCCTTTTCCATTTTCCGAGCGCAAAAAAGGGTCGTTTTGTGAAGTAACCACCAAAATGCCGTTTCAGAATGCTACCGTCCCATTTTCCTAAAATACTAGACCACCTTACATGGACTATCTCCCAACCGGGACATCTCAAACCTTTTCGTCCATTCCTGGTAAAAAGGACAAATGTCTGCTGAATCGGTAGGAAGTGGGTCCGGTTTGTACTACAGGTACATGATCTATCGCCCGTGATTTTTTGAAAAAATCATTTTTAGACTCGCAATATGTGGTTTCTTCAGAGATCCAATGCAAGTCCTAATGATGCTCGTCCCCTATCTTCATGCACACCGGTTCGACCATAGTTAGAAATTCAGATAATTCAAAACGGGCATAATAAATTCAAAAACAATCCGAACAATTAAAGTCCTTCGCTTGATGTCATATTATGTGACATAGTTGAAAGGAAAAATACCAGACTTGGTATATTGATCATGTTTCGAAAAAACCTTCACAAAATGACTTATCATGTTCGAGGTTTCATGGCTTTCGGTCCAAATGACCGATGTTATATGCTGAATCACGACATATTTTGTGATGTTGTGCCCATATTATGCATGCGTGTGGACATTGGTATGGAGAACAATATTGCAGGAGGAAGTTTTCCTTTTTGTCGCACGGAAAATCCATTTTCCATTTTCCGAGCGCAAAAAAGGGTCGTTTTGTGAAGTAACCACCAAAATGCCGTTTCAGAATGCTACCGTCCCATTTTCCTAAAATACTAGACCACCTTACATGGACTATCTCCCAAACGGGATATCTCAAACCTTTTCGTCCATTCCTGGTAAAAAGGACAAATGTCTGCCGAATCGGTAGGAAGTGGGTCCGGTTTGTACTACAGGTACATGATCTATCGCCCGTGATTTTTTGAAAAAATCATTTTTAGACTCGCAATATGTGGTTTCTTCAGAGATCCAATGCAAGTTCTAACGATGCTCGTCCCCTATCTTCATGCACGCCGGTTCGACCATAGTTAGAAATTCAGATAATTCAAAACGGGCATAATAAATTCAAAAAAAATCCGAACAATGAAAATCCTTCGCGTGGTGTCATATTATGTGACATAGTTGAAAGGAAAAATACCAGACTTGGTATATTGATCATGTCTCGAAAAAACCTTCACAAAATGACCTATCATGTTCGAGGTTTCATGGCTTTCGGTCCAAATGACCGATGTTATGTGCTGAATCACGGCATAGTTTGTGATGTTGTGCCCATATTATGCATGCGTATCGACATTGGTATGGAGAACAATGTTGCAGGAGGAAGTTTTCCTTTTTGTCGCATCGGAAAAGCCCTTTTCCATTTTCCGAAGGCGCAAAAAGGGTCATTTTGTGAAGTAACCACCAAAATGCCGCTTTCGAATGCTACCGTCCCATATTCCTAAAATACTAGACCACCTTACATGGACTATCTCCCAACCGACATCTCAAACCTTTTCGTCCATCCCGGTAAAAAGGACAAATGTCTCATTGAATCCAGAGGGAAGTGGGTCCGTTTGTACTACAGTACATGATATATCGCCTGTGATTTTTGAAAAATCATTTTAGACTCGCAATATGTTGTTTCTTTAGAGATCCAATGCAAGTTCTAACGATGCTCCCCTATCTTCATGCACACCGTTCGACCATAGTTAGAAATTATAATTCAAAACGGCATAATAAATTCAAAAAAAATCCAAACAATGAAAGTCCTTCGCATGATGTCATATTATGTGACATAGTTGAAAAGAAAAATACCAGACTTGTTATATTGATCATGTTTCGAAAAAACCTTCACAAAATGACCTATCATGTTCGAGGTTTCATGGCTTTCGGTCCAAATGACCGATGTTATATGCTGAATCACGGCATAGTTTGTGATGGTGTGCCCATATTATGCATGCGTGTGGACATTGGTATGGAGAACAATTTTGCAGGGGGAAGTTTTCCTTTTGTCGCATGGAAAAGCCCTTTTCCATTTTCCGAGCGCAAAAACGGGTCGCTTTGTGAACTAACCACCAAAATGCCGTTTCAGAATGCTATCGTCCCATTTTCCTAAAATACTAGACCACCTTACATGGACTATCTCCCAACCGGGACATCTCAAACCTTTTCGTCCATCCCGGGTAAAAAGGACAAATGTCTGCTGAATCGGTAGGAAGTGGGTCCGGTTTGTACTACAGGTACATGATCTATCGCCCCTGATTTTTTGAAAAAATCATTTTTAGAATCGCAATATGTGGTTTCTTTAGAGATCCAATGCAAGTTCTAACGATGCTCGTCCCCTATCTTCATGCACACCGGTTCGACCATAGTTAGAAATTCAGATAATTCAAAACGGGCATAATAAATTCAAAAAAAATCCAAACAATGAAAGTCCTTCGCGTGATGTCATATTATGTGACATAGTTGAAAAGAAAATACCAGACTTGTTATATTGATCATGTTTTGAAAAAACCTTCACAAAATGACCTATCATGTTCGAGGTTTCATGGCTTTCGGTCCAAATGACCGATGTTATATGCTGAATCACGGCATAGTTTGTGATGGTGTGCCCATATTATGTATGCGTGTGGACATTGGTATGGAGAACAATGTTGCAGGAGGAAGTTTTCCTTTTTATCGCATGGAAAAGCCCTTTTCCATTTTCCGAGCGCAAAAAACGGGTCGTTTTGTCAACTAACCACCAAAATGCCGTTTCAGAATGCTATCGTCCCATTTTCCTAAAATACTAGACCACCTTACATGGACTATCTCCCAACCGGGACATCTCAAACCTTTTTGTCCATCCCGGGTAAAAAGGACAAATGTCTGCTGAATCGGTAGGAAGTGGGTCCGGTTTGTACTACAGGTACATGATCTATCGCCCGTGATTTTTTTTTAAAAATCATTTTTAGACTCGCAATATGTGGTTTCTTCAGAGATCCAATGCAAGTTCTAACGATGCTCGTCCCCTATCTTCATGCACACCGGTTCGACCATAGTTAGAAATTCAGATAATTCAAAATGGGCATAATAAATTCAAAAAAATCCGAACAATGAAAATCCTTCGCGCGGTGTCATATTATGTGACATAGTTGAAAGGAAAAATACCAGACTTGGTACATTGATCATGTTTCGAAAAAACCTTCACAAAATGACTTATCATGTTCGAGGTTTCATGGCTTTCTGTCCAAATGACCGATGTTATATGCTGAATCACGGCATATATTGTGATGTTGTGCCCATATTATGCATGCGTGTGGACATTGGTATGGAGAACAATATTGCAGGAGGAAGTTTTCCTTTTTGTCGCACGGAAAATCCATTTTCCATTTTCCGAGCGCAAAAAAGGGTCGTTTTGTGAAGTAACCACCAAAATGCCGTTTCAGAATGCTACCGTCCCATTTTCCTAAAATACTAGACCACCTTACATGGACTATCTCCCAAACGGGATATCTCAAACCTTTTTGTCCATTCCTGGTAAAAATGACAAATGTCTGCCGAATCGGTAGGAAGTGGGTCCGGTTTGTACTACAGGTACATGATCTATCGCCCGTGATTTTTTGAAAAAATCATTTTTAGACTCGCAATATGTGGTTTCTTCAGAGATCCAATGCAAGTTCTAACGATGCTCGTCCCCTATCTTCATGCACGCTGGTTCGACCATAGTTTGAAATTCAGATAATTCAAAACGGGCATAATAAATTCAAAAAAATTCCGAACAATGAAAATCCTTCGCGTGGTGTCATATTATGTGACATAGTTGAAAGGAAAAATACCAGACTTGGTATATTGATCATGTCTCGAAAAAACCTTCACAAAATGACCTATCATGTTCGAGGTTTCATGGCTTTCGGTCCAAATGACCGATGTTATGTGCTGAATCACGGCATAGTTTGTGATGTTGTGCCCATATTATGCATGCGTGCGGACATTGGTATGGAGAACAATGTTACAGGAGGAAGTTTTCCTTTTTGTCGCACGGAAAAGCCCTTTTCCATTTTCCGAGCGCAAAAAAGGGTCGTTTTGTGAAGTAACCACCAAAATGCCATTTCAGAATGCTACCGTCCCATTTTCCTAAAATACTAGACCACCTTACATGGACTATCTCCCAACCGGGACATCTCAAACCTTTTCGTCCATCCCGGGTAAAAAGGACAAATATCTGCTGAATCGGTAGGAAGTGGGTCCGGTTTGTACTACAGGTACATGATCTATCGCCCGTGATTTTTTGAAAAAAATCATTTTTAGACTCGCAATATGTGGTTTCTTCAGAGATCCAATGCAAGTTCTAACGATGCTCGTCCCCTATCTTCATGCACACCGGTTCGACCATAGTTAGAAATTCAGATAATTCAAAACAGGCATAATAAATTCAAAAAAAATCCAAACAATGAAAATCCTTCGCGCGGTGTCATATTATGTGACATAGTTGAAAGGAAAAATACCAGACTTGGTATATTGATCATATTTCAACAAAACCTTCACAAAATGACCTATCATGTTCGAGGTTTCATGGCTTTCGGTCCAAATGACCGATGTTATATGGTGAATCACGGCATATTTTGTGATGTTGTACCCATATTATGCATGCGTGTGGATATTGGTATGGAGAACAATGTTGCAGGAGGAAGTTTTCCTTTTTGTCGCACGGAAAAGCCCTTTTCCATTTTCCGAGCGCAAAAAAGGGTCATTTTGTGAAGTAACCACCAAAATGCCGTTTCAGAATGCTACCGTCCCATTTTCCTAAAATACTAGACCACCTTACATGGACTATCTCCCAAACGGGATATCGCAAATCTTTTCTTCCATTCCTAGTAAAAAGGACAAATGTTTGCCGAATCGGTAGGAAGTGGGTCCGGTTTGTACTATAGGTACATGATCTATCGCCCGTGATTTTTTGAAAAAATCATTTTTAGACTCGCAATATGTGGTTTCTTCAGAGATCCAATGCAATTTCTAACGATGCTCGTCCCCTATCTTCATGCACGCTAGTTCGACCATAGTTAGAAAGTCACATAATTCAAAACGGGCCTAATAAATTCAAAAAAAATCCGAACAATGAAAATCCTTCGCGTGGTGTCATATTATGTGACATAGTTGAAAGGAAAAATACCAGACTTGGTATATTGATCATGTCTCGAAAAAACCTTCACAAAATGACCTATCATGTTCGAGGTTTCATGGCTTTCGGTCCAAATGACCGATGTTATGTGCTGAATCACGGTATAGTTTGTGATGTTGTGCCCATATTATGCATGTGTGCGGACATTGGTATGGAGAACAATGTTACAGGAGGAAGTTTTCCTTTTTTTCGCTCGGAAAAGCCCTTTTCCATTTTCCGAGCGCAAAAAAGGGTCGTTTTGTGAAGTAACCACCAAAATGCCGTTTTAGAATGCTACCGTCCCATTTTCCTAAAATACTAGACCACCTTACATGGACTATCTCCCAACCGGGACATCCCAAACCTTTTCGTCCATCCCGGGTAAAAAGGACAAATGTCTACCGAATCGGCAGGAAGTGGGTCCGGTTTGTACTACAGGTACATGATCTATCGCCCGTGATTTTTTGAAAAAATCATTTTTAGACTCGCAATATGTGGTTTCTTCAGAGATCCAATGCAAGTTCTAACGATGCTCGTCCCCTATGTTCATGCACATCGGTTCGACCATAGTTAGAAATTCAGATAATTCAAAACGGGCATAATAAATTCAAAAAAAATCCGAATAATGAAAATCCTTCGCGCGGTGTCATATTATGTGACATAGTTGAAAGGAAAAATACCAGACTTGGTATATTGATCATATTTCGAAAAAACCTTCACAAAATGACCTATCATGTTCGAGGTTTCATGGCTTTCGGTCCAAATAACCGATGTTATATGCTGAATCACGGCAAATTTTGTGATGTTGTGCCCATATTATGCATGCGTGTGGATATTGGTATGGAGAACAATGTTGCAGGAGGAAGTTTTCCTTTTTGTCGCACGGAAAAGCCCTTTTCCATTTTCTGAGCGCAAAAAAGGGTCGTTTTGTGAAGTAACCACCAAAATGCCGTTTTAGGATGCTACCGTCCCATTTTCCTAAAATACTAGACCACCTTACATGGACTATCTCCCAAACGGGATATCTCAAACCTTTTCTTCCATTCCTGGTAAAAAGGACAAATGTCTGCCGAATCGGTAGGAAGTGGGTCCGGTTTGTACTACAGGTACATGATCTATCGCCCGTGATTTTTTGAAAAAATCATTTTTAGACTCGCAATATGTGGTTTCTTCAGAGATCCAATGCAAGTTCTAACGATGCTCGTCCCCTATCTTCATCCACGCTGGTTCGACCATAGTTAGAAATTCAGATAATTCAAAACGGGCATAATAAATTCAAAAAAAATCCAAACAATGAGAGTCCTTCGCGTGATGTCATATTATGTGACATAGTTGAAAGGAAAAATATCAGACTTGGTATATTGATCATGTCTCGAAAAAACCTTCACAAAATGACCTATCATGTTCGAGGTTTCATGGCTTTCGGTCCAAATGACCGATGTTATGTGCTGAATCACGGCATAGTTTGTGATGTTGTGTCCATCTTATGCATGTGTGCGGACATTGGTATGGAGAACAATGTTACAGGAGGAAGTTTTCCTTTTTGTCGCACGGAAAAGACCTTTTCCATTTTCCGAGCGCAAAAAAGGGTCGTTTTGTGAAGTAACCACCAAAATGCCGTTTCAGAATGCTACCATCCCATTTCCCTAAAATACTAGACCACCTTACATGGACTATCTCCCAACCGGGACATCTCAAACCTTTTCGTCCATCCCGGGTAAAAAGGACAAATGTCTGCTGAATCGGTAGGAAGTGGGTCCGGTTTGTACTACAGGTACATGATCTATCGCCCGTGATTTTTTGAAAAAATCATTTTCAGACTCGCAATATGTGGTTTCTTCAGAGATCCAATGCAAGTTCTAACGATGCTCGTCCCCTATCTTCATGCACACCGGTTCAATCATAGTTAGAAATTCAGATAGATCAAAACGGGCATAATAAATTCAAAAAAAATCCGAACAATGAAAATCCTTCGCGTGGTGTCATATTATGTGACATAGTTGAAAGGAAAAATTCCAGACTTGGTATATTGATCATGTTTCGAAAAAACCTTCACAAAATGACCTATCATGTTCGAGGTTTCGTGACTTTCGGTCCAAATGACCGATGTTATATGCTGAATCACGGCATAGTTTGTGATGTTGTGCCCATATTATGCATGCGTGTGGACATTGGTATGGAGAACAATGTTGTAGGAGGAAGTTTTCCTTTTTGTCGCACGGAAAAGCCCTTTTCCATTTTCCGAGCGCAAAAAGGGTCGTTTTGTGAAGTAACCACCAAAATGCCGTTTCAGAATGCTACCGTCCCATTTTCCTAAAATACTAGACCACCTTACATGGACTATCTCCCAAACGGGATATCTCAAACCTTTTCGTCCATTCCTGGTAAAAAGGACAAATGTCGGCCGAATCGGTAGGAAGTGGGTCCGGTTTGTACTACAGGTACATGATCTATCGCCCGTGATTTTTTGAAAAAATCATTTTTAGACTCGCAATATGTGGTTTCTTCAGAGATCCAATGCAAGTTCTAACGATGCTCGTCCCCTATCTTCATCCACGCTGGTTCGACCATAGTTAGAAATTCAGATAATTCAAAACGGGCATAATAAATTCAAAAAAAATCAAAACAATGAAAATCCTTCGCGTGGTGTCATATTATGTGACATAGTTGAAAGGAAAAATACCAGACTTGGTATATTGATCATGTCTCGAAAAAACCTTCACAAAATGACCTATCATGTTCGAGGTTTCATGGCTTTCGGTCCAAATGACCGATGTTATGTGCTGAATCACGGCATAGTTTGTGATGTTGTGCCCATATTATGCATGCGTGCGGACATTGGTATGGAGAACAATGTTACAGGAGGAAGTTTTCCTTTTTGTCGCACGGAAAAGCCCTTTTCCATTTTCCGAGCGCAAAAAAGGGTCGTTTTGTGAAGTAACCACCAAAATGCCGTTTCAGAATGCTACCGTCCCATTTTCCTAAAATACTAGACCACCTTACATGGACTATCTCCCAACCGGGACATATCAAACCTTTTCGTCCATCCCGGGTAAAAAGGACAAATGTCTGCTGAATCGGTAGGAAGTGGGTCCGGTTTGTACTACAGTTACATGATCTATCAACAGTGATTTTTTGAAAAAATCATTTTTAGACTCGCAATATGTGGTTTCTTTAGAGATCCAATGCAAGTTCTAACGATGCTCGTCCCCTATCTTCATGCACACCGGTTCGATCATAGTTAGAAATTCAGATAGATCAAAACGGGCATAATAAATTCAAAAAAAATCCGAACAATGAAAATCCTTCACTCGGTGTCATATTATGTGACATAGTTGAAAGGAAAAATACCAGACTTGGTATATTGATCATGTTTCGAAAAACCCTTCACAAAATGACCTATCATGTTCGAGGTTTCATGGCTTTCGGTCCAAATGACCGATGTTATATGCTGAATCACGGCATATTTTGTGATGTTGTGCCCATATTATGCATGCGTGTGGATATTGGTATGGAGAACAATGTTGCAGGAGGAAGTTTTCCTTTTTGTCGCACGGAAAAGCCCTTTTCCATTTTCCGAGCGCAAAAAAGGGTCGTTTTGTGAAGTAACCACCAAAATACCGTTTCAGAATGCTACCGTCCCATTTTCCTAAAATACTAGACCACCTTACATGGACTATCTCCCAAACGGGATATCTCAAACCTTTTCTTCCATTCCTGGTAAAAAGGACAAATGTCTGCCGAATCGGTAGGAAGTGGGTCCGGTTTGTACTACAGGTACATGATCTATCGCCCGTGATTTTTTGAAAAAATCATTTTTAGACTCGCAATATGTGGTTTCTTCAGAGATCCAATGCAAGTTCTAACGATGCTCGTCCCCTATCTTCATGCACGCTGGTTCGACCATAGTTAGAAATTCAGATAATTCAAAACAGGCATAATAAATTCAAAAAAAAACCGAACAATGAAAATCCTTCGCGTGGTGTCATATTATGTGACATAGTTGAAAGGAAAAATACCAGATTGGTATATTGATCATGTCTCAAAAAACCTTCACAAAATGACCTATCATGTTCGAGGTTTCATGGCTTTCGGTCCAAATGACCGTTGTTATGTGCTGAATCACGGCATAGTTTGTGATATTGTGCCCATATTATGCATGCGTGCGGATATTGGTATGGAGAACAATGATACAGGAGGAAGTTTTCCTTTTTGTCGCACGGAAAAGCCCTTTTCCATTTTCCGAGCGCAAAAAAGGGTCGTTTTGTGAAGTAACCACCAAAATGCCGTTTCAGAATGCTACCGTCCCATTTTCCTAAAATACTAGACCACCTTACATGGACTATCTCCCAACCGGGACATCTCAAACCTTTTCGTCCATCCCGGGTAAAAAGGACAAATGTCTACCGAATCGGCAGGAAGTGGGTCCGGTTTGTACTACAGGTACATGATCTATGGCCCGTGATTTTTTGAAAAAACCATTTTTAGACTCGCAACATGTGGTTTCTTCAGAGATCCAATGCAAGTTCTAACGATGCTCGTCCCCTATCTTCATGCACGCCGGTTCGACCATAGTTAGAAATTCAGATAATTCAAAAAAGGCATAATAAATTCAAAAAAATCCGACCAATGAAAATCCTTCGCGTGGTGTCATATTATGTGACATAGTTGAAAGGAAAAATACCACACTTGGTATATTGATCATGTTTCAAAAAAACCTTCACAAAATGACCTATCATGTTCGAGGTTTCATGGCTTTCGGTCCAAATGACCGATGTTATGTGCTGAATCACGGCATAGTTTATGATGTTGTGCCTATATTATGCATGCGTGTGGAAATTGGTATGGAGAAAAATGTTGCAGGAGGAAGTTTTCCTTTTTGTCGCATGGAAAAGCCCTTTTCCATTTTTCGAGGGCAAAAAACGGGTCGTTTTGTGAAGTAACCACCAAAATGCCGTTTCAGAATGCTACCGTCCCATTTTCCTAAAATACTAGACCACCTTACATGGACTATCTCCCAACCGGGACATCTCAAACCTTTTCGTCCATCCCGGGTAAAAAGGACAAATGTCTGCCGAATCGGTAGGAAGTGGGTCCGGTTTGTACTATAGGTACATGATCTATCGCCCGTGATTTTTTGAAAAAATCATTGTTAGACTCGAAAATATGTGGTTTCTTCAGAGATCCAACGCAAGTTCTAAATGAGCCATTTTTCTTCCCGCCATTTCTTCCCGCCATTTTTCTTCCCGGCATTTCTCCCACTCATGGCCAACGACACGGCCGTCGACTCTAGCCCCCGCCTGCGCTACCCTCAAGTCCAGCCCACTCGTACTCAGCCTTTAAGGTTCAACTACGGTGACCCCGACGACGACAGCGACGACGGCCGCGGCGAGTACGATGACTACAGTGGCAAGTATTACAGGTGTAGGCAGGAGCATGACTGAATCACTCCAACATTGCAAAACAAGTTTGGCCGATTGTGGCTTAATCTGGCCATGTATCTTAATTTTGAGTTCTTCTATGTAACTTTGTGTTAGTTGCGTTATGTACTTTAATTCCAGTTCTATCCTAATAAAATTTTCTTTCCGCCCATTATTTCCCGTCCTTTTTTTCCTGCCCATAAATATATAAAAAATATAAGTTAAATCAAATCCAAATTAAAACACAGAAAATGGTTTTGAATTATTTAAAAATAGAAAATGGCTTTGAATTATTTATTCAAATCGAGACACTTTTTATGTTTAAAGTTTTCTAAATTCCAAATTAATATTCAAAAAATATAAGTTAATTCATTTTTAATTTTAAATGGTTCATAGTTTAAATGGTTACATTAATTATTTTTTAAAAATAGAAAATTGTTTTGAATTATTTATTCAAATCTAGACACTTTTTATTTTTAAAGTTTTTCTAAATTCCAAATTAATATTCAAAAAATATAAGTTAATTCATTATTAATTTTAAATGGTTCATAGTTTAAATGGTTACATTAATTATTTTTTAAAAAACAGAAAATGGTTTTGAATTAGTTATTCAAATCCAGACACTTTTTATGTTTAAAGTTTTTCTAAATTCCAAATTAATATTCAAAAAATATAAGTTAATTAATTATTAATTTTAAATGGTTCATAGTTTATTTTTTAAAAATAGAAAATGGTTTTGAATTAGTTATTCAAATTCAAACACTTTTTATGTTTAAAGTTTTTCTAAATTCCAAAGTAATTATCATTTAGAAAAATTACAAATTTAAACCCCAAAATAAAAAATAAGGCGGGAATAGAGAGAAAATTGCTAATTTTTTTTGAAAACAGGGTCAAATGTCCCGGTTGGTGCGACCAACCGGGACTAAAGACCCCTGCGCGTGCCCCTTGGGCTGATGAAAAAATAGTGGACTATACGTCCCGGTTGTGGCTCCATCCGGGACGTTTATAACTGACGCGCCTCCTCTTCTTCTTCCCCATCTCACTTCACTGCTTCTCACAGATGCACGCACAGGAACCGCCGCCGACGGCGAGCTGCCCGAGCTTCCGCCACCTGCGTTATCGCCACCACTGCCTCACTGTCGCGTCGCCACTACTTTTCCCCCTCGCGCATCACCTCAATCGCCTGGATTGGAAGCTCCGTCCGCCGTCTGTCTCCGTCGATTCCGGCGTCTCCCGAGCTCGCCCGGCCTCGCCACCACCTCTGTCGTGTTCCTGGTGAGCTGGTGATCCTCATGTTGCTCTTTTTTCTCTCCCTCTCCTCCTGTACTATTCTCCCCGCGTGTGCCCGCCGCCGCCGCCGCTCGAGCTCGACGGAGGCGACACTCCGGTGACCAAGAGGGAGCGGCGCCGCCACTCTCTTGCTCCCTGCATTCCCCCTCTCTAACACGCTCATCCGCGCGTCTAGGCGTGCCCGCTATCGCCGTCACTGTCGCTGCCTGGGAGCTCACCGCCAGCGTGATATCGTGCTGACGTCACTCGTGCGTCACCTTGCTCGCGTGGCAGCTGATGTGGCCTAGCGCCCATCAGTCAGCCTCAGTGGGTAGGCTCCTCTGTGGTATAAAAATAATCTGATGCATGTGTTGACATCAACATGCGTGGAGGCTGAGTTGGCACTGGAGCCCTTCTGTCAGTCTCACTGGCTAGGGGTCGCCCCGGTGTAAAAACTATTTGCCTTTTTTTAATTCCAGAAAATGATTTAATATTGTAAAATCAATAACTTATTGTTTATAAGTCAGAAAAATACAAATAATATATCAAATTGTTCAGAAAAATGAAACCTATCTATTTAACCTATAATCATGCATTGTTCAACAACTTAAATGACAAGTATAATTAGAAGAACAAATGCACCCTTCTCATATGTTCCGGAGTTTCCCCGAGTTAGGGTTTTCACCCCTCGGAACCCCGATTAAATCGTCGAGCATGTCTTAGGGTTACATTCCAATGCAAATTAACTTGTCATATCATCATACTTGCTTGAGCATTGCATCGATGCCATGTGTTGAACAAGCTAGGCGTTCGGTTCTTCGCGGTAGAATACGAGATCGAGATCAAAGACTGAGGTCAACACCATCGAAGATCGAAGATTTCTTGATAGCCATCGCATTGTAGATGCTTAGACATGATATTAGTTGTCATAGACCCCAGTTGAGTCGATGTTGCACCTAGGGTTAGCCGGTGTGTCCTCGCTAGGGCATCCCGAACCCGAGGGTTGATTGATTGCCGCCTTTCTTTTCGGTATTGGTTCTTCGTGATAGGATTCGAGCCCGATGGTTTCTCCGAATTAGGGTTTCTAATATTGTAAATTCATTTTTATTATTGTGTATGTATATATTAGGGTTTCTCCGAATTAGGGTTTATATCTCTCAACACCGTACCTAACATTCTCCCTTAGCCGCTTTGACTTATCCATTTTTCCACCTATGCAGAAAATATGGACCCACACGACAGAGATGAAGAAAAGGAAGAGTTGATCCAAGGTGTGATCCGCGGGGAAGAAAATTTAGATGTATCGACATTTCTGAACAACTCCGGTGAGGGTGATCCTCTTTTTGCCGGAAGAGATGACTTGTTTGAGGTTGAAGGTGATGCCTTCCGCGAGGGAGAAGGCGATGCCTTGTGTGATCGAGAAGACGACCGCTCCGGCGAGGTGCATGTAATATAATTAATTCATTAATTAATAATCTGCTATCTATATAAAAATAGTAACGACGATCTTTCTTCTTTTAGCCCTCTGGATCGAAGAAATCTACTAAAAATAGCAGACGAGGCCCAACCAAAAAGTTGGAAGACCATGAGAGGTTGAGAATCGAAGATGTCGCTAAAGACGGCAAACCGACGGCTCCTGATGGGGATATGCCTGCCGGGGTATACCCAGCAGGACGTTTCCGACTGGCCCACGACCTGGCGAGTGGGCCTGCAAGACGGCGACTAGATCAAGGCCCGGTGTGGATCCAAGCGACTGGAAGATGAAGGCCTAGGCAAGTAGATAGGCCCAGTCGGATTAGGTTAAACGAGTACCGAAGCCTTAACTGATTCGGTTGAGATATGTAAACCCTAGGGGGAGGTGAGTCTATATAAACCTCCCTACAGGTCGTGTAGAGGCACGTTCCATCATACACCCAAGCGACTCGCTGCCTAGCCGCCGAGCTCGCCCCATTGTACCACCATCATAATACAATCTAGCAGGAGTAGGTCTTTACCCTCCGGGGGGCCGAACCTGGGTAAAACCCTGTGTCTCCGCCCTCATCTCGCACCGCAGATGGCTGGCCGCCCTTGCCCTTTTTCTACTACTCGCTGCCGATCGCAGCATCTGCCGTGACCATTCCCACGACAGTGGCGCCCACCGTGGGGCCTGGCCGGTCTGGCCGGTGTTCTGCAGCGAGATCCAATCTTCCCATCAACGAGTCAGTCGCCACCGGCCGCATGATAGCGATCGGCGAGATGCTCCAGATCTTGCCGAGAATCTATGTCCCGGCGGCGCGACCCATCACGCACTGCATGATCTTGCCAGTAGGCACGATCAGCCTCTTCGTCGGCCTCACCGACGTCATCGTCTCGGAGGACTTGGCTCGCATCGGCGAGTCGCCGCCACACGACCGGCTCTCCGAGAGCCAGGTCCGCACGATCCATCGCCTCGCCTCCGAGTACAACTCGGCCCACAACAACGTGGCCGAAAACTCCGCGGCCGCAGAAGACGCGGCCCTCAACGACGACGCCGACTCGGCGACCCCGGCGTCACTCGCCGGATCCATCACCGCGGCTTCACCCGCGGGCTCCATCACCCAGGTCTCCAACATGGGAGACTTCGAGGATCCCTCCATCCTTGGGATCTTCGACTTTGACTCCGGGTCGGACAACTCCGCCGATCTCCGTGACGGGACCGGTCGCCACGCCGCGACCTACATGGAGACTGGCACCGATCCGCCGGAGGATCCCTTCTCCACCCCGATCCCTCCCAATGCCACGACAACGGAGGTCGAGGAACTCCGCCTGAAGCTGGCGGAGGCAGTCCGCAAAGAGCAAGCCGGGAGCGAAAATTTTCGCCTCGAGCAGGTAACGGCGCAGGAGCTGTCACACTACCACCAACAGCGAATCAGGTCGCGCCTGAACCCCACCGTCCAGGGGCGCGCCCTGAACTTCGGCGACGAGAACGACCCAGCCCGCGTGGACGAGCGCACGATCTGCGAGAACGCGTCACCAAGAGGAAGCACCTGTCCCCCACCAGGGTCGACGGCGATGGGCGCCCCACCTCCACCCAACCGCACACCCACCAGGGATCAGCCGCGGATAGTGGTCTCCTCACGGGAGCGAGACACGAATGGCCTACCACTGTTCTCCACCCCGATGGACAACCTCGTGGCGGGCCGAGCAGCGGCCGACAACATCACGGCCACTGGTGACGGCGCCCTACAGATCCAGTACGCCAGGGCCCTGCTCGCAAAGGCAGCCGAGCAGCAAAACGCAGGCGCCGACTCGCAGGGTCGGGTGTACTCGTGTTCTTCGGGCAGCAGAGTGGCCTCAAGCGGCCGCCCATTGGCGGCAAACACCCTCAACTGCCCGCCACCAGAGCCACTGCAGCTCCAACATCGACCCGCGAACGCGGCACTCTCCACCAACGACCCCAGGCCAGCGACCAACTTCGTCGCCGCCAACGGTCAGCCCATCTACGCTCGCACCCACATCATCAACAACCAAAGCTGGCGTGCACGCCAGCCCGATGACCTGCGACACACCCTAACCAATCGCCACGACGGCGAGCCGATGGGGTCGCTAAGCCGACTTGGGCCCAGGTGCTTCGGACCGATGATCCGAGGCGAAAAGTACCCGACGAACTTCAAGGCGCCGAAGGAAATAGAGAAGTACGACCCTTCGTACGACCCTTCCGTGTGGCTGGATACATACCTCATGGCGATGGGGATCGCTGGCCACACCGACCTGCTAGCCGCCCGTTACCTCCCCTTAATGATGGAGGGGACGTGCAGGCAGTGGATCAACACCCTCCCCCAGGACAACATCGACTCCTGGGAGGAGATGCGCGACGCCTTCGTCAGACACTTCGAGTGCTCCTACACCCACGCCACCACCATCGAGGACCTGGAGCGATGCGTCCAGGGACCCCGCGAGTCGACCCGCAACTGGGTCCAGCGGTGGCAAGAACTATGGTACAACGCGGTCGGCATCCACCCGGACACCGCGATCCATTGCTACAAGACCTCGTGCCACTACGAGCCCTTGGTTGCCAAGCTCAAGCGACATTCTCACACGCTCGACAATATACTGGACCTCCTCGAGATCGCCAAACGGTACGCGGAGGAAGATCCAAACCAGGAAACCGACGACGAGTCGGGAGGCCAACGCCACACGAGCGGCAACGACAACGGACGACGGGCCGACCTACTCTACAGCAACACTCGCCTCGCTGGCAAGCGCCGCAGTGACGGGCGAGTCGACTTTGTCGCCAACGCCGGGCACGCGCAGCACGAGCCCAAGAGCTTCCGCCGCGACGGAGGGCAACGCCGCGACGGCGGCAACTACAAGGCGAAACCAAGGTTCGACCTCGCGGCCCTCCTTAACCAACCTTGTGCGTTTCACAGCAGGGAAGGGAAGCCCGCCACGCACACGACCGCCGACTGCCACACTCTCAGGGAGATTGAGAAGGCACGACGAGCGCGGGAGGACCCCGACAACAACACGCCAAACGGCGGAAAATTCGGCAATGTGGCCGGCTCGCTCCATACCTTCACAGGCTTCAACACGAAGCGCGAGAAGAAGGTCATCGCCCGCGTCGTCACCGTCAACACGGTGGCCCAGGTGGAAGTTCCCCAGTTCCTCAACTGGTTGGAGCAGCCCATCACCTGGAGCCGCCAGGACCACTCGCCATGCATCGAGTACCCAGGCCGAGTCGCCCTGGTGGTCAAGCCAAAGGTGGGCGACTACTGGCTCCCCAAGACATTGATGGACGGCGGCAGCTCCATCAACATCCTGTACCTGGACACCTTCAGGCGACTGCGGCTCCCGCAGTTGATGGTCGAGACGACCTACACCACGTTCCACGACATCGTCCCCGGTCGGAAGGCATACCCTATCGGCAAGGTCACGCTGCCAGTCACCTTCGGCACACCAGCAAACTTCTGCACCGAGCGGATCGTCTTCGAGCTGGTACCCTTCGACAGTTTACCATCGTGATCCTGGGGCGCCAGGCGTTCGCCAAGTTCATGGCAGCGCCCCACTACGCGTACAACGCGATGTAGCTCCCCGGGCCGTGCGGCGTCATCACCATCAACGGCGACCCCGACATGGCCGCCGAGTGCGAAGCCAAAAGAGCCGACCTCCCCGACACCGTCATCGCGGCAGAGACCAACCACGCCGACGAGCTCGCCAAGTACGCGAGCAGGGTCAACAACGACGACCCCACCATACTCAAGAAGCCCAACTCGGAGGGCGCAAACACCTCAGCCTTCGAGCCAACAATGCACACCCACACCGTCGAGCTGGTCCTAGGCGACTCTAGCCAGACGGTGACGATCGGGACGGGCATAAGCCCAGCCTAGGAAGGCGCGCTCATCGAGTTCCTCTGTGAGAACAGGTACATCTTCGCATGGAAGCCCTCTGACATGCCTGGTGTCCCTAGGGAACTCGCTGAGCACAAACTAAATGCCGACCCCAAAGTGCGACCCGTCAAGCAGTCGCTGCGGCCCTTCAATGAAGAGCGCCGCCGAGCTATCACCGAGGAGGTGCAGCGTCTACTCGCTGCAGGCTTCATCCGGCCAATCAAATACTCCAAGTGGCTGGCAAACCCAGTCTTGGTCGAGAAGAAGAACATGACCTGGAGGATGTGTATCGACTACACAAACTTAAACAGCGCCTGCCCGAAGGAGCAGTTCGTCCTCCCGCGGATCGACCAAATAATCGACTCCACCGCAGGCTCGGAGTCGCTGTGTTTCCTCGACGCCTACTCTGGGTACAACTAGATCAAAATGGCTGTTGAGGACGAGGAAAAGACGGCGTTCATCACGCCATTCGGAGCTTTTTACTACACCGCCATGACCTTCGGCCTCAAGAACGCCGGGGCAACCTACCAGCGGTGCATGCAGGAGTGCCTTGCGAGCCAAATTGGCTGCAATATCCACGTCTACATCGACGACGTGGTAGTGAAGTCCGCTCGCCAGGGCGATCTACTCGCCGACCTGGCGGAAACATTCGCCAACCTGCGGAAATACAAGATAAAGCTCAACCCAGGCAAGTGCACCTTCGGTGTACCAGCAGGACAACTACTGGGGTACGTCGTCTCCAAGCACGGGATCGAGGTGAACCCCACAAAGATCGACACGATCGCTCGACTCGGCAAACCCGAGTGCCTGCGTGACGTCTAGAAGCTGGTCGGGCGAGTAGCGGCTCTCAGTCGCTTCATCCCCCGCCTAGGCAAAAAGGCGATGCCCCTATACCGCCTGATGCGCAAGAACCCCACCTTCCAGTGGGACAAGGAGGCGGACGACGCACTCCGCGACCTCAAGAAGGTGCTACTCGCAGCACCACTACTCGCTGCCCCCGTCGACAAAGAACCCATGCTCGTCAACGTCGCGGCTTCCGAGCGCGTCGTCAGCGCCGTCATGGTCGTCGAGCGGCCGGAGGAAGGAAAGGAGCGCCCGGTACAACGACCGGTGTACTACATCAGCGAGGTCCTCACCGAGTCGCGCCAGCGATACCCGCAGTACCAGAAACTGGTATACGCGGTCTTCAGAGCACAATGGTGCCTGCCGCACTACTTCCAGGAGAACCCAATCACGGTCGTCTCCTCAGCACCGTTGCAGGACATCATCCGCAACCGTGAGGCGACCGGGCGAGTCGCCAAGTGGGCCGTCGAAATCGGCGTCCACAACATCAAGTATGAGCCACGAAAAGCGATCAAGTCACAGGCTCTAGCAGACTTCATCGCCGACTGGGAAGAGGCCCAGCAGCCAGAAAAGCTGCCATACCTCCACTACTGGAGCTTGCACTTCGACGGCTCTAAGAACGCGGACGGCGCAGGAGCAGGGATCGTGCTGACTTCACCGAAGAGCGACAAGCTCCGCTACGTCCTCTGCCTCGACTTCACCCCCTGCACCAACAACATGGCCGAGTATGAGGCACTACTCCACGGCATGCGAGCCGCCAAGGAGATGAACGTCAACCGCCTACGCTGCTACGGAGACTCCGACCTCGTCGCTGGGCAAGTCGCTGGCACTTGCGACGCCGTCTCTCCCACCATGGCGGCATACCGCCAAGCAGTAGACAAGCTGGGGGGACACTTCGCAGGCTACTCCGTCGAGTGGATCGATAGGCGGAAGAACGAGGAGGCCGATGAACTCTCTCGCATCGGGTCGGCTCGACTCGCACCACATGCCGGTGTCTTCCTCGACACGATCACCAAGCCATCAGTCTCTCCCCCATGGGAGATCGACATCGGAGTCCTGCTGCAGCCAGAAGCCGCCCTGGTCGCACTCATCGCCGAGCCAAACGACTGGACCAAGCCGTACATCGCCTACCTGGAGGCCGGCACCTTGCCGGCAGACGAGACAGACGCCCGGATGATTGTACGTCGATGCAAATCCTTCACCATCATCGACGGCGAGCTCCACAAAGGCAGCGTGACCGGCGTGTTCCAACGCTGCGTCCAACCCGCCAAAGGACGCAAGATCCTCCACGACATCCACTCCAGCGCCCGCGGCCACCACGCCAGCGCCCGCTCCCTGGTCGCCAAGGCTATGCGGCACGGCTTCTACTGGCCCACCGCACACGCCGACGCCGTCGACATTGTCCAGCGGTGCGCCGGTGCCGGCACGCCAACCGGACACGTGCCGAAGCTCAAGACTCAAGACAATCCCCATCACCGCCATTCGCCGTGGGGTATGGACATGGTAGGCCCTTCAAAGTCCCTCCGGCTTCACCCACCTCCTGGTCACGGTCGACAAATTCACAAAGTGGGTGGAGGCCAAGCCAGTCCGGAAATGCGACGGGAAGACCGCCACCAAATTCCTACGCGAGCTCATATATCGCTACGGGTTCCCAAACAGCATCATCACGGACAACGGCACCAACTTTTCCAAAGGAGCCATGGCCGAGTTCTGCGAGGAACACCACATCCGGCTCGACCTCGCGTCAGTCGCCCACCCGGAGTCCAACAGCCAGGCGGAACGGGCCAACCAGAGCATCCTCCACGGCCTGAAGCCGCGACTCCAAATGCCGAGCAGCGCTGGTGCTGGGTCGAGAAGCTACCTCCGTCATCCAGGGCATCCGCACCTCACCAACAGTCGTGTGGTTCACCCCCTTCTTCATGGTGTACGGCGCCGAGGCAGTCATGCCCACCGACCTCGAGCACGACTCGCCAAGGGTCGCCCACTACACGGAGGCGGCGAACGAACTCGCACGGCAGGACGGAATCGATCAACTCGACGAGGCACACTACCTAGCTCGCTATCGCACTGCCATCTACCAGCAAGGACTCCGCCGCTACCATAGCCGGCGGGTGAAAACTCGCACCTTCCAGGAAGGCGACCTGGTGCTACGACTCACCCAGGACAAGAAGGGCATGCACAAGCTCTCCCCCCGTGGGAGGGACCATTCGCCATAGGGCGAGTACTCGGCAACGACGCCTACTACCTCATCGATGTCCGCGGGGACGGCAAACTTGACGTCAAGCGACCATGGAATGTAAACCTCCTACGGAAGTTCTACTCCTAGAACTCCACATATGTATCCTCCAGTCGCTATGAAATAAAAAATATTGGTTACCGCAAATTGCGTCTACTCTCCGTGTCTTGTGTCACTCGCACTCGTAATAACAGCGTCAAGCTAACTGCAGAAGTCAACCTCTGGTACAGCGATCGGCACGGCCAAGTAGTGCACTACAAGGGCACAGGGTTACCCCAGGTCTTGTAACGTCCATGAAAACGCCACCCGAGCCCCATTGAGTCGCTTAGCTCGACCGCTCAACGAGCCAAGACAACTGCCTTCGCTTCTCACAGCGACCATGATCCTCCGCATCCTCGACATAGCGACTCGAACGGCCAAGTACCACGCTCGGGGACTGACGACCAGTTCAGCGCGAGCGGCTAGGGAAAACTCCAAGTATGAGAGCATGCCCAGGACTCGCCATGCGACTGACCCAACGGGCCAGGCAGGAGTGACGCGCTTATTCTAACGCGCCTAGTCCTCACCCATCCTAGAGTTGCGCCTAGAACAACCAAGTACCACGCTCGGGGACTCGGCTACCCGACCTCGTTCGCGCAAGGGAAAACGGTGAAGTACAGAGCACTCATGGGAGTCGCCTTACGACTGGCTCTCCGAGCTCGGGCGAGTCGACATCAATAACAAAAAAATTCCAATGACAAACACATAATAAACGAGGTAAACCCCCATAAAAAAGGGCGGACGCGCTCGGGGACTCGTTCAACCCTCAATCAGAAACACACGACAATTCACAAAACAACACGATATCTCATTATAGCATGTTGCAATTGTCACAAACTACAAAGTATGCCCAATGGCAGAACTGCTACTAACGCCCCAGGGCACAATATTTACTCCGCAGGCTTCGATGACGACTCGCCACCACCCTTGCGATTGCGAATGAAGGGAGTGTACGGGTTTGACGGGTACGTCGTCATCTCACCCGCCATCGCCAGACGAAAGGGTTGCTCGATCTTGAAGTCCCGGTGCTGCGGCTCGGGGTCGTTGGGTGCAACGACCGTCTCCTAATAAGGAAGGAGGTCGCCCATCGCCCAGACGCGCTCGGAGTACACCGCGGCGCGGTCCGTCAACTTCAGCACTTCGGAGATCTCCACCGAGCCAGTTGACGACGGGTAGCCACTCGTCACGTCGTCCAGGTCGAAGTCCTCCGGGAAGTGAGCAAGCCCAAGGCTAAGCACCATCGCCGCTCCGCGTCGGAACGCCGATCGCGTCATGAACTCGACGACCGATAGCGCCTTCTCCAAGTATCGCCACACCTCGACGAGGTCGCTGGGAATCACAAGCGTGGGCGACATCTCCTGAAGATACGCCCGTATGCATGTCGCCGACAACGTGGCCGAGTCGACCAGTGTGGATACACATTGCCGCGCGTCGAACGAATTCGCCTCTTCCGCGCTATCAATGATCCAACCTGCGGGCAGAAGGTGACAGTGAATATATCAAAAATTACACAATGCATCCGTTATAGGCAGAGGCAGGCACACTCACCAATCAAAGGGCGGGAGAGCTCCGTGATGAAGTTTTGAACAGCAGAGTAATCATCTTGAAGCCCAGCAACAAGGGCGTCGGAAACCTTACGCTCCTCCGCGGCGGCCGTAACAGCATCCTTGGCTCGCCCATCCGCCGAGGTCGCTTCCTCCTTTGCTTCCTTCAGCTCGCGCTCAAGGTCGGCGATACGCTTTTCCGCCAAACTCAACGCCGATTGCGCCGCCTTCAGCTCACTCGCCGGGACAAGGCCCTGGCGAACCTCTTCTGCCTTCGCGGCAATCGCTTGGAGTCCCTTGTTCGCTTCTTGAACGGCAACAAGTTCCTTCTCCGCGTGACACTTCGCAGCCAGCCGGTCGGCTGATTCACGGTGCAAACCCTGTGTAAAAGTGAAACAGTTAGCAAAAACGAAATCCTAAAGTGTCCACCCGCTGAAATTCAGCGACTAGACACTCGGGGACTGGCGATCAAAAATACTGAGCGCCCACCCGCTGAAACTGAGCGAATGCGCACTCGGGGACTGGGCGCAAGAAATAAAAGTACAACACTAACAGAATCTGACCACTGCAATTCAGTGGCCCGATCCTCGGGGACTAGACATACCTGGATGGCCGCGCCCAGCATGCCATGAAGTTGTAGTGCGTCCACGGGGGTGAGAAGGGCCGGAGTATTCCCACGCCGTTGCTCGACCTCCGTCTCGGCGACTCCAGGTGCGCAGCTCGATGGTGTGGTACCACTCGCCGTGGCCGCTCTGTCCATGAAGCGCGAGAAGGTCGCGATGGACGCGCCGGCACCAAAAGAGGCCGGCTCGGTCATCCCTGGCGAAGGAGCACCCTCCTTGATTGCCGAGGCCGCCACCGCCGCAGGATCACTCGGGGCCACCGTCGTGTCGTCAGATAGCGTGACGACCTCGTCGTTCTTGGCCTTCTTGGCACCGTCCGTGGGGGCAGTGACCTTGTCATCCTTCCTCTTCCGAGAGGGGTCCTCCTCGGCGACGACTGGCGGCACCTTGGCCACGGACGGATGGCCTATCTTTTCAACCCCAGTCCTGCAAATCGAGAATATGAGCAAATTCATTCGACTATGAGGAAAAATAAAGGAGGTGAATAAAACTCACTTGGCGACTGGAATGAACTGTAGCCCCGTGCAGATGCCGGCCGGCTTCTCCAGTTCGGGGCCCAGTCGCCGACTGAGGCCCATCTCCAGGACATCGTGTGCCCAAGACACGGATGGCTTCTTCATCGTCGAGCATGCCGAGGAGCTTCGAATCGTTGGCGTACGTGGAGGAGCTTCCTAAGCGGCGCTGCAGCGACCGGAGCAGCCCCGACCCAAAGGCATCGAGGCCAGAGGCACCTTGCTAAGGACGGCGGTGATATATAGCACCGCCATCGTCTGTGGTGCTTCACCCCTGGCCAGACTGGTGGCGTCGGAGCTGCTAGGCGAGTGAGGCGGAGATGCCAGTCTCGCTGGCTTTGTCTTCCTCTTCGGAGGGGCCTTCACCTCCTTCTTATCCTTCTTCTTCTTCTTCGATGGAGTGGCCTCGCGATGCGAGGTGTGCTCGGGGAGCTCGTCGTCATCATCGTCATGACGTTCGAGGCTTTTGCTCGCTTCGAGCTCACACTGCTGCTGCCCGCGAGTTTTCCGGACCAGCGGGGCGACCTCTTCCTTGGATTCGTCGTCGTTGCCGCTCCTGTCACTCTCGACGACGCCCCTTGCTGGAGGCGATTCGCCCCCCCTCCTGGACGGACGAGCTCGAATTCTCGTCGTTCGCGGGCGGAAGCCACCCTTCCACCACTTGAAATAACTGCAATAGGCACAAGACAATATCAGTATAACGACAAGATTAATCGCGATCGAATGATAGAAAGATGACTTACCGTCGGGGCTGGATGCTTCGCGGTGTAGGGGCGACCCCAGCCTTCGCGTCGAGGTACGCCGCCTGGGTGATCTTCTTCAACGCCAGGAGTTAATCCTCAAGTTGCCACTCGGCGAGGCAGGATTTTGTCGACTCCTCCCGGCCCGTGTACTCGTACATGTAGTGGTCACGGCGGGCCAGGGGGACGAGTCGCCGCCCGAGCCAGCAGTTGTACAAGTTGATGGGATGGAGACCTTTCTTCTACAGGCCGCGGATGGTCTGAAGCATTTCATCCACCACCATCCGCTGGTCTGTTGGAAGCTTGCCGACTTGGAGTTGGCGCGGTTCGGGCCGGTCGGCGGAGTATCTTGGGATCACCACCTCGCCGTCTGGAGCCGCCTCGGTGACGTTAAACCAAGACTTCTTCCATTCACTCGCCGCATTGGCAGGTAGCATCAGATCGAAAAAGGAGGCCTTCGACTTCAATTGGAACGTCAGGCCCCCCGCGGCAAGCATCGGGCCGCCTGCTTCTTCGTGACTGATCCGCTCGTGGAACAGATCTTGCCACAGGGGAAAATAGGGCCTGCAGCCCAGGTAGCACTCGCAGAACGCCACGAAAATGGCGAGCTGCTCGATGCTGTGCGGGCCTAGGTCCGACGGTTGGATCCCGTAGAAGGCACAGAAGCGCCGGAAAAAAAGAGATGTTGGGAATCCCAACCCCTCCTCTAGGTGGCTGGTGAAGCAGACGAACTCTCCCTCGCGCGGGTCAAGAGTCACCTCTCCGGCCGCAGGGATGCGCCACCTGCCGGCGCGCAAGATCCCGGCCTCCTCGAAGGACGCCAGTTGCGCTCTCGTGCACTTGGACCTGCCCCATGGTTCGGTGGAGGGGGCCATTGGCGGAAGGATTCGTGGGGGTCGGAGGATTTCCGTTCAGCTGGATCGCGATGCGGAGGAAAACGAAGGTGCACGCAATCGGAGGAGATGACGAGGAGGTGGTTCTCCGATCGCCTACCATTCCCTTTATATAGCGGTTGTTACCCGCCAAATCAGGGAGCCACTACTACGCGGTGATTACGCCAAAAGTTACCGTTGGATTACCCCAATGGCTAGTTTGACTGCGTTTTGACGGTCCAACTTCGGCCACTTGGCTCGCCGACCCGATCACTACAACAGTGACTCAATATTTCGCCGACCCGTTCGCCAAAGCTGCGACCAGAATGACTAGTTTCCTCCTTTATTCAGGAGCCCGCCGCCGATTCGACTGGATGTCCGCATTGAAGCCGTATGCTCCGACTGCCAGCAACCACCTACGTCCAATCAACGACGGCCTCGGGGACTACTGATGGGAATATGCCTGCCGGGGTATACCCAGCAGGACGTTTCCAACTGGCCCACGACCTGGCGAGTGGGCCTGCAAGACAGCGAATGGAACAAGGCCCGGTGTGGATCCAAGCGACTGGAAGCTGAAGGCCCAGGCGAGTAGATAGGCCCAGTCGGATTAGGTTAAACGAGTACCGAAGCCTTAACTAATTCGGTTGACATATGTAAACCCTAGGGGGAGGTGAGTCTATATAAACCTCCCTACAGGGCGTGTAGAGGCACGTTCCATCATACACCCAAGCGACTCGCCTCCTAGCCGCCGAGCTCGCCCCATTGTACCACCATCATAATACAATCTAGCAGGAGTAGGTCTTTACCCTCCGGGGGACCGAACCTGGGTAAAACCCTGTGTCTCCGCCCTCATCTCACACCGCAGATGGCTGGCCGCCCTTGCCCCTCGTTCTACTACTCGCTGCCGATCGCAGCATCTGTCGTGACCATTCCCACGACAGCTCCCGAAGTTGTCGCAAACAAATTTGTGGCACAATGCGGAGTAATCGTTAGGGACTTAATCCCGATCACCATTCGAAATTGGAATAGGCCTGCTGATGCGGAAGAAGAGGGAACATGTTTATTTGTCCCTAACCACGCCAAAGATTTACTGTGGAAGAGGCTCATGGTTAATTTCAAACTACCGAAGATAGAGCTGGATCCAAGTGCGGAGGATCCAGTTGAGGACGCCTTAGAACATGGGAGAGCCATGGAGGCTAAGGTCAGGGAGTGGGCTTTGAAGAAGATGGCCCAGTGTTTCACCAACTGGAAGAAAAGATTGCACCTTGACTATGTCGTGAAAGAGAAGACTCCCGATTTCAAGAATATTTAGTTTGAGAAGATAAAACCATTTTGGGCTGAGTTTGTGAAATACAAGACATCAGAAAAAGCTAAGAAAATGTCTGCAACGAATAAGCTGAATGCTGCTAACAAGAAGTATCACCATACTATGGGGCAAGGTGGCTACAGGGCTGGCATTCCTAAGTGGGAGAAACTTGAGAATAAATCAAGGTGCAAAAGATCACCCAGAGATGCATTTATTGGGTAGAACGCGCAAGGAATTGGTTTTACGGGCATGGGGGCACATTGGACTCGGAAGGGAAGTGTATATATAACATACGACATAAAGAAGACCCCTTGCCAATCGAGAAGATGAGAGAAACAGTAAAGGCTGTTAAAGATGGGGACTTCATTCCCGATAGAGAGAATGATGAGCTCACACTCTCCCTTGGAAATAAGGAACATGATGGACGAACACGAGGCACAAGCGGCTCCAAACCATGGAGGACTGGGTTTCCCGAAGAGAGGAAGAAATATCCTGATAGAAGCCGTCAGAGGAGAAAGGATAGGGCGGAAGTTGAAGCAGATATTCAGAAAGAGCTAATGCGTATAATTGAAGAACGAATAAAGCAACAACAAGATGAAATTAACGCACTTAAAGAGCAAAGTACTACACGCCCATCTCAGCAGCACACTGCATTCGATGCTACCGGCCTATCGAATAATCAAAAAAGAAGTGTGGCTTCCACCGAGGTCCCGGGTGATGACAATGGCGATGACGATGGTGCACCGACGATGGCTCCTGTTGGCTACCTAGTGGATGATATCAAGAGATGACACACTGCGAGCTACATGTCAAAGTTGTGAACATATCAATGAAGGTGGCGGTCGGCTATGCCTTACCAATTGGATCCACACCAACTTACCACTGTAGTCCGGTTCCAGAGGGCTACGCTGTTGTCGGGGTGGATGAAATCATGCCCACCTTTGAAGTTTTAGATCTTCACTACCCTTCAGGTGAAGGGGATGTGACTGTACTGGGAGACGCAACAAACGTCACCATTCTATGGCCAAAGGAATGTATCGTGCTTCGAAATCACACGCCAAGGCCATCTTCGCCGCCGCCTCACCCGTCTCCAGCGAGGTCGCCCTTGCGCAGCCGTCTTTGTCGCCTCACCCGCTCCGTCGCCTCACCAATCTCCGCAGCCATCGCCATGGAGCCATTGCGGCGCCAGATAAAAAAGCGTAAGCGTACCGCTACTCTGCATCGTGGTAAGCGATCTCCGAAACGTAAACAAGAGCCTCTTCCAAAAGTACCAAAGGTTCCTCCCAAGGGAGCTTATGACTGTACTGAAGAGGATACTGCGGCGATCGTTGATGAGGAAACGACAGCGTTTTTCGCTAAGCTGAGGCGACCGAAAGAGCCAGAGTTCCCCAGCACCAAAGAAGAAAAAGCCAAAGTGTTGAAAATGCTAAAGACTCTTCATACACCCGAGCCAAAGCTGTCATCACACTATGAGCGTTCTATTCTCAAGTCACATGCGACACAACAAGCCTCGAAGAGCAGTACTGATGCAAGCGAGAAATCTGTTGCCCAGCTCGGAGAACAAGCAAAACAGCCTTGCGCCCCTCTCAAGGTGATTTCCCAAACCAATGTGGGGTCGAGCAAATATAAATAAGAGCAAGATGATCCAGAGGTAGTTGCACAATACGGAGAAGCTGCCGCTGCTCAAGGTATGAGTATTGCCCAGTACTTATCCCAGTTAGAGTACTTCCCCATGAGTGAAGTAGCATACAAATACCAGTACGGCAAACCTCTCGTCAAACCTGAGGAGGTAAATAAGCTTCCAACAAAAATGCGAAGATTGCATAACTGGTACATGCATGCCACAAAGGCCGGGGCTAACTGGATAGTGCTGAGGGTTACAAAAAAGCATCATGGGAAAGAAAATGATGACATGATATCCACTGAATTTGATGAACTATTTAAATTATTCAATCAAGACGCCTTGGACAAATCGATCATCAGTGCCTATTGTCTGTAAGTACTAATTCTGTAATTAATTTAGTCTCCAGCTATCTCACCTTGTTTATTGCATGTATATAATCATACTATAATATGGAGAATGAAGATTCTCGAATGCAGCAGAGGACAAATCTATGACATTTGCTTCATTGACCCGTATTGGGTTCATGAAGCTAATCTCAAAACAAGCCCCCAGGATACGGAGGATAATATAGTATACGCGTTAAGGTTTCAAGAAACCAGAAGAGAAAATCTTTTTCCTTACAACTTCGAGTGAGTGTTATTGTCTTCTATACACTTTCTATTTTGCTTACTCGATGTTAAGTATATAATTGATTAGTTATGCATTCGCAGCTTCCACTATATTCTGTTAATCATTCAACTTGACAAAGGGTGTGTACTAGTCATGGACTCGAAACATAAACCCCTTGAGCAGTGGAAGGACATGTAGATGCTTCTCCAGCGGTAATTCTAATCATTACGACACTATATCGGCAACTTTCGTAAATTTTGTGATATCAAGTAATTAATAACTTATTTTATTTGTTTTCTTCGCCGGGCAGCGCTTGGAAACGGTTCACCAACAAGGCTAGGGGTGTTTGGAAAGCGGAGCTTACATTTCAAGCACTAGATGTAAGCACCACTAGCTATATCCGCGCATCTCTTTGATTCTAGTTTTGATACAGTTATTATCATGCTTGATTATTATTTTAATTAAACTATGTTCTCGTAAAGTGCCTGATACAGGGACCAGGTAACAATCTATGTGGATACTATGTTTGCGAGTTCATCCGGCAGACGTGCGATGAGAAGGGCAGAAATTTAGAGCAACTCCACGTACGTAAATAATTTTTATAGTTTTTAATTACAATCAAACATAGGCTGACTCCTTTTTTAAATCAGATCGAACGTCTACGGGACGGTCTTCTGCCAAAGGATCGCGTACGATCAATTCAGGAGGAATTGGCGGGATTCTTGGATGCAGAAGTCCTAAACCTAAAAGTGAAATACTATTCGGCTGTGTATAGATAATAGGGATTGTAAAAAGAGCAACTTTTGTATGTAGTGCATGAACTCGATCCGTGTATCGAATGTAATATTGTCATGATGATCTTGTGTAATATAATGGTTCCTTCATTGATGAGTGCAAAACACTAAATAAACAATAAAACAACCTAAATGAATTCTCTGCCGCGGCACAAAAAGTGACGAAAATGATGCCGCGGCAACAAAAGTTGTTAAAATAAATTCTCTGCCACGGCAGAGAAATGTGCCAAATCTCTGCCGCGGCAGAAGGTTATTTGTCCCGGTTCATGTTACGAACCGAGACGGTTGCTCCACCCCCTCGTCCTCTGACGCCGCCACGTGTATCCTCATTTGTCCCGATTGGTGGGGCAACCGGGACTAAAGGTTGGGGCTTTAGTCCCGATTGCCCTGTCCCGGTTGGATAACCGGGACTAATGCCCCTTACCAACCGGGACCAATGGGGTTTTCTACTAGTGTATATTAGTTTCGTTTTTATGCTAGTCCTTTTGTGTAGCTTTTTCTCAATCTGTCGTAGTTTGTGTCTATGTTTCGTCTGCTTTGATCGCGTTGTTGGAGTCCCTATACTGTTTCTATACTGTTGTTCCTGTTCTTGAGATCTAGTTTTTAACTTGTTTTATAAAGTTGTAGATCGGTTTAAATCGATAAAAAAAAAGACCGATCAGATCTTGCTTGTACGTACGCGCCTCGTGTGTACGTTTTAATAAACAAAAGAAAAAAAGGAACCGGATCGGCAGGGAGTTTCCTTACGTGAGCTTCCTCCTGTAAAGAAAACTCTGTACGTGAGGCTTCCTCTCGTTAAAAAAACAGACCGCGTAGCTCGCTCGACCACGGACCTGTCTGTGGCCCGTATGAGAAATCAAAATTTCCTGCCGAGCTTCTGCCACGGCAGGATTTTAGCCCCTTTTGCTATCGCGGTAGAGAACAATTTTTCAGTTAATTTTATTTATTTATTTTTATAATGAGTCAATATATACCTATCTTTTTGTGTCTTAATAAGTTTTTTTGGTGTCTAAAACTATTCTACGAGACTAGCTTGCTTAGTACTATCCTTGCACATTGCAACATGAACATTACTCCTACATACATCATATTTTGAGCTCTTTTCAGAGTTGCATTTCCCCATTTATCTTCACCGTGTGTTTTCTCGGGGGTCTGTTATCATACGTTCGGTGTTAGGATTTGTAAATTGGTGTTGTTAGGTATCCCAGCCAAGCTCCACCATATAACTTGCTGCTGCATATTGTTTATCTTGCCAGGCACCGTGACTATGTTGGTGTTTTAGGCTCGCGTCTCTAGCATGATCTAACCTAGGGCCAACATAGTACCGTCGTTGAGTGTTTATTCATCTTGCGTCGTTGTTTTGATCATTGCCCTTCATGTTGTATACCTCCTACAACTCCACATATTTCTACCCTGTGTCGTGTGACGTATCCAGGCAACGGCTTTGCTAATATTCGGAGTTATTTGATACTGCGGGTTGCTAATCGCCACCTGCTGCATTGTAAGAACTTGTAATAATATGATATATGCACTTATGTGAGCGATTTGTCACCACATCCTAGTAGTCAATAGGAACACATACTTGTGATTTTTTTCTTGTTTTCTACTAATCATGACAAGTTCTAGCGTTAGAAGCTCTTGGGTTGCGACTATGGCGGGAGATGTGCCACCGGTTGCCAAAATACAACGACCAACCCGAGAGGTCTACACACAAAAGAATACTCATGATCGGGTTCCCATTTCTATGCCATCATTTAATGTTTTTTATAAACCTGATTTATATATTGAATGGGAATTCAAGATGAACAATATAATTATTTTGCATAATGTTTCTGAAAACAGCAAAGTAAAAGATGCAATTAGTACATTCAGTGGATTTTCTTATATTTGTTGGAATGGATATTGTTGGTTGTATCCTGAGTATATAACTACTACTTGGCATGATTTGAAACTTGCTATGCGACGTGAATTTGTTCCATCATATTATACACATGACATGCTTAGGAAACTACAACAATTAAATCAAGGTAGTAACACTGTGAGAGAATATTATGATGTTCTACAAACTACCGTATTGTATTCCTTTATAGAGGAAATTGAAGATGAATTTATGGATAGATTTTGGAAAGGTTTAAACTATGACATCTAAGACATACTTGTGCATAAAGAATTTTATTCTGTCAATGGTATGTTTCGTTGTGTTTGCAAAGCTGAGCAGGAAATAAGGAGGCGTGTAGCCAACAAGTGCAAGAGGATGGTCAATGTTTCTGCTTCTTCGCGACCCGTGATTAAATTGTCTCGAGATGTTGATAAGTATCCTCCAACATTACCTCCATTATCTGAAATGATATTACAAGGTAATAGTAAAGGTAATGATTTTGTTCATGCACATGAAATTTATCAATGCCCTCTTGATCTAACTAGGCCATGTGTTGAGATGGCCAATGATTTGGCCACAACGTTTTTTTAGATGATTGTGCTATTGGTTTATATATATCGTGTGATCAAACAATTGAGATGCCTACTATTTTGTGTGCATCTATAGATGAAACTAATTCTTCTATTGGTCTGAGTGCACCTATTGTTGATTTGAATTCTTCTAGTGAGATGAGTGCACCCACTAAAATTAATGCTGCTGAAATTCAACCATGTGACTTGACAAAAAAATCTGATTTGGACCCTTTAAATTTGGTTACTAATAGTGAAGTGTTGAATACACTGTCTCAGAATACAAACCGTGTTCAAAGTGTTGAGAATGGGCCAGCTAGCCTGAATATTATATCTGATTTGGACAATATATTGCTGGTTAGACATGATAGAGTGTTAGATAAATTTTATGTTGATACTTCTTTGTGGTCGATTACAATGGATCCTCTGATGACCTTGACACATGCTAGAAATAGAGTTGTTGAAATCACATGTTTGAAGAGTGTTTACATCCCTGATTATACATTTTATTTAGTTGGAGAATATGACGTCGACAATGTTTTTATGGTGCATAGGATTTGTATCACGTGTGATGAACTAGCTTCTTTGCGATAAGATGAATATGTACATATGCTTGATCATTTTTATATGAACTCCAACATTAGTATGAATTGTGAGACGAACCCGGTTGCATGAATGCACTTATGTAAGCATGTTGTAGCTTGTAGTTTGGAAACAATGGATTTTTATTTACTAATGTTGGGGTGGTTTAATGATGAGCATTGTAAATTACAATATGATATTATGTGCCTCACTTATATTTGCAAATTGGGTTGCAGTACTTGTTTTCAAAACATGCCTAATAATCAAATGAATTGTTGTGTTGTCTGTTAATCTGAAACACTTAAATGAACAATGTGAGAGGAGTTAAAACAAATGATAGATACATATACCATGTGTACAACTTGTCTCTTTTATTACCATGTTTACAGAATAAACATTGACGAGGATGACTTTATTTTCAAGAAAGGGAGGATGATATGGACATGAATAGGCCAGATATAACCATAACTATTACTTCTGGCCATGTGTTTCAGGTGAATTGTAGTACTAATAATTTTATATATTATTATAGTATTGAAGAATGAGACACAACACATCTTGTTATTATATGCAGAATGATGGAGTTATACAAACCATGCATTAAGATGCGAGAGAAGATCTATACTCCACCAATGAGGCCATACAATACACACACATTACATGGAGAGCCATACTTTGGAGAGGAATTTTAGATTGCGTCAAGGACGACATTAATTCAAAAAGGGGAGGATGATGAGGACATAACTGTAACATCCCAAAAATATTAATCAAGATTATCAAGTTCTAATCACCCAAGTTTAGGGTTAACAAAAACTTTTGTTATTAAAATCAATATGAATGCATGTGTGTATGTGATGAATGCATGATTGCTTGTATTGCCATGTATGATTGCTATGAATGGAAATGATTGGTTTAAAGATTAAAACAACATCATCTAAATCATTTCCAAGCAGAATCAAATCAAGAGAAATTCAAATATAAACATTATGAGCAAATGGTCATTTTGACCAAAGTTAACCACTAGACCACTTTGAGTGTTTCTAGTCCAAGTTTTCTAACAAAAACAAATCCAATTATTTTCACCCCTTGCTAGACCAAGTAAAAGTGAACCCAAGCCCACTTTGCGAACCAACAAAAACATTTTGTAAATATATTCAAATGAAAATTCAAAATTGAATCAAGTGTAGCTACTAAGATCACCATTTCTCAAAAAACCACTCAAACCAGTTCACCTTGCCAAACTCAAGCAACCAAATACAACCAAGTATGTGACCAGAGCATCCACCAAATTTCACTCAAAAATTCAAAACTAAAGTTCATGTGGCCATTTTGTCAAACACTTGGTGAGCATAGTAAACTCTGCCTAACTATCACTATTTTGGATCAATGCTTTGTTCCCCCATTCCACCCAAATCTCTCCCCTTGTCTCCCCTAGTGACCACACTGCATTGAACAAGCTTGAACTTTACCATTGCACCAGTGCTGAGCCAACCCGAGCCACCCTTGCCAGCCGATCATGGCTAGCATGCAGGAGCAACCGCCGTGCCCATTCACCATGTCCAGGAGGCAACTGACCGTCCACCGCCACCCCTATCCAGCCCTCGCACGTAGGCAGGCCCTGGACCACAGGGAACACGCCACGCCCACTAGCTGTGCGCCATGCCGAGAGCACGTCAGAGCGTCGCGCCTGACACGCACGTACACGTCGCGCCTCACCTTCGCCGCCCATGCCTGCAATCACCGTGACACCAGCAACCCCCCATACATCCCCGTGCGCCGCCGCGCGACCCGTAGCCACTTTGAGTCGTCAAAATGGCCATCGGTGCCGCTCAGAACACCAACCCGTTCCGACCAACCTCGACATCCCCTTGCCGCGCCATTAAGTCCTTCATCATCGCCAGGAGACCATGCACTGGCCTACACCCTCCGCCATGCCATTATCTCGCTGTACCATCGACCCCGATGAGCTCTGCCCATGCCGCACTGCCTCTCTCGCTCGGCTATAAAAGGAGGCCTCCCCAGCCTCAATTCGCCACGCCATCTCACTCCCCACCTCTCACAGAACCTCCCACACCTCTCCCTGGAGCAAGGAGAGCTCCTCATCGCCAGAATTTCACCGAAGCCCGCCGCTGTAGAAGGAGAAGGGAGCCGTTGATTGGACCGCGCCAGTAGCCGCCAGGACCACCGTTCGAACCGACGTCGTCGACAACATCGTTTGCCTCCAATACCGACCCTAGCTGGAGCCCTGGTGAGCCTCACATGACCCCCACCGCCGCATTAGGGTTTAGACCTCGCCAGAGCTTTCCGTCGTCGACGATGAACCTCGGCCGTTAGATTAGATTCTAATCGTAGGGCCTGGATAGAAGGACACTGCTTCGCGTAATTAGAGTCGCTGACGGGTGGGATACCTCCTTTAAGTCAGCCCAGGCGTTGCGCTATGCGCATTGGGCCGGCCCAGTTAGATCCTGCGCGACCCAATAGATTCAAATATAGATTTTTCAATTTAGTTCAAACTCTATTTCTGTCAGTTGATTCAAAAATCGATTCAGAGAGATTCACTGAACCAAATTGCATGAAACCAATTTTGTTAGAAATGTATTGAAAATATTAATCCAAGCCCGTTGGATTCAAACCATTTGAAATTATAGATAACCTATAGTAAAAATAACAAGGCAGCGACTTTTCTGCATTCAAACATTTTTCAAGAATCAACCATAAATGCTTTTGAGTTGATTCCAACTCTCAAAAATCACATTTGACAAGATCTTTCTAAATATGTAAAAAGATCTAGGTTTACTTGCAGTAATAATTGACAAGTATTAAAATAATGCCCCATAGGCATTTCTAGTCACTTTAATTAATTAAAATAATAATGTGACACCTTATTAAATTGTGACACCACTTTAAATCACATTCCCAAGCATTAAAATATGTGGTGATTACATGTGTTAACATGATCCCATATTTTAAGTTGGAGAATATTAAATCTTAAGTAGTTTTTCAATTAGTAGAAATTACTTTTCTAAAAATAAAATAAATAGGACTAATGCTTTATTCCTTGTGATGATTGTGATGATGCTAGATCATCAAGTGTGAACCTTTGTGTGCCAAATAGAAATAGTTAAGTATTGTTTGGTGATTGTGTACCTCGTATTTATTTATAGACGCTAGTACCGACCAAGGATACAAAGAGGAAGGAGACTACTACGAAAAAGAAGCAGAGGAGAACTTCAACCACTGCAATACTCAAGGCAAGCTACTAACTATGAAAGACATCCTAGCAAGCTATCTAATGCAAGCTAATACTTGCAAGCCCCACAATACCAATTAACCTATGTAATGCCTTAGGCATATTTGGTTATACCACTTTATTATACCAAATCCCAGTTTTACTTGCAAGCTTTATTCTTTTATTTCTTTATCAAAGTTCTTTATTACTTCTACTTAGTATTTAGTGAGTTTTGGAAAGATATTATAGGTAGCATAAAGAGCATAAAACTTGGCCTAAGTTAGTTAGAACTAGATGTCATACTAAGGCATGAGATTAGATTTGGATAAGTCACACTTGATTAGCACCCCTCACTAGTGATTACCCTCAACCTTACTGGCTAGTGCTAAGCATAAAACTTGATCACTTTAGATGGGAATACTTGGTGAAAATGATTATGAAAACCGTAGAATGATGAGTCATTCTGATGAAATGTTTTGGACATGTATTATGAACATCATATGATTTGATGATGAAAATGCAGAGGCATGAGCCTTATCCCTTTATAAAACTGATGGTTGGGTTCGGATGCGATACCATTCCAATTTTACCGTACAACCACAATACCCAAATTTGGGTAGGGCTTGACTGGAAGTTTATATATCTTAGTATGGGTTCCCTTGTGGAAAGAGGTTTGAGCTGAGGCTACCTTGTGATGATTGTCCACCTTTGCAGTTCCCAAGATGACAGATGGTCATGGTTGGGAGGCCAAACTCATAGGGGAGGTTCCTATACTAGGGTGTGTAATTGAAAGGTTAGGATTGATTATAGGTATACTGAGTATGGTGATTCAGGATTGTTCCTGATGGATGTATCGAATGTTGTGGTGAAAGTGTACCACCTCTGCAGAGTGTCAAACTATTTGAATAGCCGTGTTCGCGGTTATGGACAGTTGGAGTGGCCATACTGTTCCATCGTCAGATGTTTTCAAAATGACTTGTGAAATGAATCATGACTTTGACTTGACCACAACAGGGTTATGAACATGAAAACTAAGTTCCCACTTAGGTGTTGTAAAACTTTAAACTAGTTTTCTTTACTTCTAAACTCAGTTAGAGATCAACCTGCCTTTTTGCAAATAAACCTAGATCTTAGGATTCCTAATCAAACTACTTACTTGTTAGAGATAGTTTGCGAGTACTTAAAGAGTACTCATGGCTTTGTCCCTGGCTATTCCTATGGCCAGACTATGAAGAGGACTACCAGGATGATGGATAGCAGGAAGTCTATGACAACTAGGATCATCTTCCATCGTTAGCATTGCCTGTGACCCTGAAGATGGAGCTTCGCCCATGCTACCGTTATTATATTATTTCGCTGTGTTGATTGTATTAAGACTGGATCATGAGATCCTTTATTTGTAAGACCTTTATTATGGTTTGTAATGTATGATGAACTATGGTACCAATCTCTTATGTCTCGCAAATATGGTAATCTTGGGATTGTGATGTATGGCATAACAGGCATCTAGGATTAAAAATTCGGGTGTTGACAAGTTGGTATCAGAGCCATCCTGACCATAGGAGACCCTAATTAGAATGGACGCTTGAATGAAAATCTTAGTTTCAAAACAAAAGAAGTGATTATTTATCAAAACCTATTCTCATTCTTTTCACTTAGATTCTTTCATGAAAATTCATGTCCTTCAAAAATTCTAGCAAACTTACATAAAATTTGACACACTTGATCACTCTACTAACTTACTCATCCTCTATTCTTATAGATGAAAGTGAAGTATAGCAAGTTCTACCAGTTGGGCAATGGAGGACAACTCATCTTTGAGCTCGATTTGGACCAACTCTCGGAACTTATTGAGCACCCGCACCCCAAATTCTTCGGAGCACATCTCAACGGTCATCAAGGAGGAGAACTACAATGGCTGATTGTTGCCAATATCAGAGGCAAGATAGAGGCACCCACCTTAGAGGGAATCCAATTCACCTTAAGAGAGAACAGCTGGCTAAACGGACTCCTAGGGCTATGCAGGAAGCTCTTGCCCGTTTTGTGTGGGCAAAGCATCAATCAAATCAAGGGTACTCGCTTTGAGTACTACGCAAGGCGTGATGCTACGGGACAACCATTGTAGGTGCCACAACATCCCGAGCTGAAGCATCACGTGGATCATCTCAACTTCATGATGTATGACATGCAGAAGGAGTTGGACAACGCCCGCACATACGCCAACCACAACTATGCCATTGCAGTCAAGAAGGACCAGAACCTCGCCATCCTTGGAAGGAGCGCAAGACCTTTCGCTGTCTGCGTGACAAGAAGGATTGCATCATTGCTTGCCTTTGTCACAAAGTGTCAGACTTGGAGGAAACCATCCATGAGCGGGACATGCAACTTGAGGAGAGGGAGAATGCAGGGGAAGATATCTGTGGAGACCCTTACTCCTACCTCAGTGATGATTATGACTACCTGGAGGACCAAGCCATGGACTTCCACACTAATGATGATGATTCCGCCTTCATTGATGATGATGAAGACACCGATTTGGATGAGTAGTAGCACTTGAGCCTCGTAGGTGTGAGTTGTATCCGGTCCCATTGTATCGTAGCTTCATAGAATGGTTCTTAAAACCATCTGTTACCTTAGTGTGGTGTGTGTTTGTATTGTGTGCTATGAATGAATGAAAAGCAAGTTGCTAGTTGGAAAAACCTGAGTCAAACTTCAAGTAAAAAAACTTTTCAAAAAAAAATCCATAAACCTTGGAAATTTCCCTCTTGTCTCATGATCTATCTCAATCTTCAGATGCCTCGCGGAGGAAGCAGTTCATCCCCGGACCCAATTTTCCAAATCTTGCAAATGTTGGTTTCGAACCGTGAAGCTGAAAGAGCTGAACGTCAAGCCAACTTAGCCACCCTTCAACACATAGCTTAGATGGCCAATAACAATCAAGGCCATGGAAACCAGGATAACCATGGATCCAAGCTCAAGAACTTTCAGAACACCAATCCACCCATTTTAGTAAGTCTGAAGAGCCATTAGATGCGGATGACTGGCTGCAGACCATGGAGAACAACTTAGAAGTCGCAGGAGTGGAGGCCAACGAGAAGGTACTGTTTGCCACCCATTATCTGGCAGGAGATGCAAGAGCTTGGTGGAATAGCATTCACACCATGAATGGAGGTCAGATGATGACTTGGGATGAATTCAAACTCAAGTTCAGCAGAACCCATGTGCCATCGGGTTTAATCAAGAGGATGAGAGATGAATTCAGAGAATTGAAGCAAGGGAGGATGACAGTAGTTGAGTACCGTGACAAATTTCTGTCATTATCTAGGTATGCACCAGATGAGATTGACACGGAAGCCAAGAAAAAGGAGAGATTCTTGAATGGTCTACATGATGAGATGTAGGCGGTGTTAGTCAATATCCCGTTTGCTAATATTGAAGCCTTAGTGGATTCTGCAATCCAGATGGAAGGCAAGATCAACCAAGCCAATGAGAATCACAAGCGTCGAATGATGCATCAACCAGGAACCCACCATACCCCAAAGTATCGCCCCAAACCGTCTGCAGGATATGCCCCGAGAAACAACAGAGCCCCGATGACCCGTCTGAACAATCCCAATCCTGTAGGAGGAAACCCAAGGCCCGGAGGAAACCACAACAACAACCCCGACAACTCCAACAATTTCAACCGTGCACCGCCCAAGTTCAACAACAACAACACCAACAACAACAACACCAATACTTCCCCAAGGACTGGAAGAATGTTGTTCCTGTTGTAGGAAAAGACAAATCTTAGGTTACCTGTTATGAATGCGGAGTCAAGGGTCACTACTCTAATGAGTTCCCCAAGAAGCTTGCAGCAGCTACCAATGTGAATGCCCCAGCTCAGCAACAGAGCCTTGTTCAGCCTAGAAGGAGATTTGCCCCAGGGAATTTGTTCAACCGCAACGGCCGTCTGTTTCACATGAATGCTGAAGAAGCCCAAGAAGCGCCAGATGTCGTGCTGGGTATGTTTTCTGTTAACTCGGTACTTGCAAGAGTGTTGTTTGATTCTAGAGCATCGCATTCGTTTGTTACAGAAGAATTTGCATGCACTAGTAAGATTCAACCAACAAAATTGAAGCATGTTATGATAGTTCAAATACCTGGTTCAACCACCAAAGCTAGACAAATTTGCAAAGCCGTGCCTATAAGAATCCATGGAATAGATTTTTATGCTAATCTAATAGTACTTGGAACCAAAGGTTTGGAAGTAGTACTAGGAATAGATTGGATGTCGAAACATAAAGGATGAATCGACTGTGCCAAGAAAGCCATAACCATGACCGGTACCACTGGAGTATCAGTAGAGCATGTATCTAAAACTTTGCCCCGTCAATTCAAGTGCAACAACAGTCTAGCCCAACCAACCATTGACCAAGTCAGAGTAGTCTGTGAATACCCCAACATATTCCCATATGTTTTTCCCGGTATGCCCCCAGATCGGGATATCGAGTTTATCATTGAACTAATCCCTGGAACTGGACCCATAGCTCAGAGACCTTATAGAATGAACCCGTCTGAATTAGTGGAGCTAAAGAAGCAACATGGTGCTATGCTGGAGATAGGACTGATTCAACCAAGTGCGTCGCTATGGAGATCACCTGTATTGTTTGTGGATAAGAAGGATGGAGGTAACCGTTTGTGCACGGATTATCGGAAGCTGAATGATGTCACCATTAAGGACAAGTACCCACTACCGAAGATAAAAGATCTGTTTGACCAGTTGACCAGTGACAAAGTGTTTTCTAAGATTGATCTTAGAACTGGTTATCATCAACTCAAAATTCACAAATAGGATATTCCAAAGACTGCCTTTACCACCAGTTATGGATTGTATGAGTACACTGTCATGTCTTTTGGATTAACCAATGCCCCCGCTTATTTCATGAACCTCATGAATACGATTTTTATGAACTTCCTAGATAAGTTTTTCATTGTTTTCATTGATGACATTCTAATCTATTCTAGATCAGAAGAAGAACATGAGCTACACCTAAGGACCATCCTTGAAACCCTTAGAGAGGATCAGTTGTATGCCAAGTTTAGAAAATGTGAGTTTTGGTTAAAGGAAGTAGGATTCCTCAGACATATCGTGTCGTCAGGAGGAATTGCTGTCGACCCTGCCGAGGTTAAGGAAGTTGAGGAATGGCAAGCCCCAACCACTCAAACCCAAGTTTGTGCATTTCTCGGATTAGCGGGATATTACCGCAAGTTCGTAGAAGGATTCTCGAGCATTGCAAGACCCATGACCCAATTGTTGAAGAAAGATAAGAAGTTTGAATGGACAGAAAAATGTGAAGCAAGTTTCCAAGAGCTTAAGAAGAGATTTATTTCAGCCCCAATCTTGATCATGCCGGATATCACGAAGCCTTTTGATGTGTTTTGTGACGCATCCAAGATTGGTCTCGGATGTGTGTTGATGCAAGAAGGCAAAGTCATATCCTATCTATCTCGACAACTGAAACAACATGAGCAGAATTACCCTACCCATGACCTTGTACTAGCAGCTGTAGTTTTAGCCTTGAAGACATGGCAGCATTATCTCATGGGTAATCATTGTGAGATTTTTTTGGATCACAAGAGCCTAAAGTTTATTTTCACCCAGAAGGAGTTGAATATGAGGCAAAGGAGGTGGATAGAGCTAATCAAGGACTATGACCTTGACATTCACTATCACCCCGGGAAAGCCAATGTGCTAGAAGATGCTCTTAGTAGATTGCCGTGTCGATTGAACACCATGATTCTGAAGGAGCAACCAAGTTTGCACAAGGAGTTGGAAGATTTCAGAATGGAGCTAGTAAGTGAAGGATTTTTGGCTAGCATAGAACTTAAACCCACTTTGATCAGTTAGATCAAGGAGGTGAGAAAGGAAATATTATCAAGTTCTAATCACCCAAGTTTAGGGTTAACAAAAACTTTTGATATTAAAATCAATATGAATGCATGTGTGTATGTGATGAATGCATGAGTGCTTGTATTGCCATGTATGATTTCTATGAATGCCAAGGATTGGTTTAAAGATGAAAACGACATCATATTTCACCCCTTGCTATACCAAGTAAAAGTGAACCCAAGCCCACTTTGCAAACCAACAGAAACATTTTGCAAATCTATTAAAATGACAATTCAAAATTGAATCAAGTGTAGGTACTAAGATCACCATTTCTCAAAAGTCACTCAAACCAGTTCACCTTGCCAAACCCAAGCAACCAGATACTACCAAGTATGTGACCAGAGAACCCACCAAATTTCACTCAAAAATTCAAAAATAAAGTTCATGCGGCCATTTTGTCAAACACTTGGTGAGCATAGTAAATCCTGCCTAACTATAACTATTTTGGATCAATGCTTTGTTCCCCCATTGCACCCAAATCTCTCCCTGTTGGGGAGGTGACCCCGGATAGGGTCAAGACAGGGGAAAGACGAAAGGAATCTCCCTTGTCATGAGCCAAGTTATTGTTTGTGTCGGCCGGGTCATATAAGAGTCGACCGAGATAAGCAGGGCCATGGCAAGTGTAGAATGAGGAACACCGTATCCGGCCGACATATGAGTTAAGTCGTCCGAATGAGTCTGGCTAACTTGAATGCAGGTGAAGTCCGAGCCGAGTTATACGAGACAAGGCCGAGTAACATGAAGCTTGCAGGAGAAGGAGGTGCCTATAGTCAAACCCTAGTCATTGGCTATGAGGAATCTAGACAGAGCCAAGCACAAAGGACAAGGAGCAGAGTAGAAGAAGGGCAAAAGAAGGTCACGGAGGTGACAGCCAGGGAGCCCGAGGCGCGCATGTGAAGCTCTCTGGAACATTGCCGCAGATAGAAGGGGGACACGGAAAGGAAGCCGCCGAGTTACCATATTGGGACAAGCATATTCCAAGGATATGCTTGCCACGTCAGCCCTAGAAGGAGCCAAGGAACCTCTTTATAAGGGGCTACGCTGGCTCCTGAGAGGGGGATCGATTCATTCTACACCGTAAGGCTCGTGTAGTAGCTCTCTTCTTCCTGGATACAGCTCAAGGAGAATTTGTAGTCCATAAGAGGAGAAATAAAGATCTATATGTTAGTCATTTGAGTGTAGAAATCACTACATATTCCCTCCCCGGATCCCTCTAGCATCCATTGGCCCCATACTTTAGCCTACCCATGGTATCTGCCGTGCCACCACCACGAAAGTTGGCGCCCACCATGGGGCCAGCAGCGGTGCTAGCTGGAGTCAAGATCCGGACGGGAAACTTCATCCACACCGGCGAGCGCGTTGTCTCTGGCTTAGTCCAGAGATTTGATCTCTGGGACTATGTCAGCGATAACACAGGTAGCTTCAGGAGGAAGGCACCTCCGCGCAACGGCGTCTTCATCAACTTGGGCACGCACAAGGTCTACGTCGGCGTTGACACCTCCTGCGTTTATCCTCACTGGGTTATTGATGCAGGAGAGCCTCCCCTCAGTGCTGCTAACGGTCCGCGTGCAGCGCGCCCCGTCGGCAGCATCGAGGTGATGGTCGCAGCCGCGATACAGGCAGCAGGAGCAGGCGCCGGATCGAGCAAGGACCCGGCGGCAGGAGGACAGGTGACCACGAAGCAAGCAGCTCCACAGCCCACCGAGGTAGATCCGTCGGCAGCCAAGTCAGCCGAGGTGTAGGAGACAACCCCAAAGGCAGCAAGGGTAAAATGGCCACCTCTGGAAAGACCAGAGAATATTCTCCAGGCAACTATAGATAATATAACCACACCTGTGGCACCGATACTTGATCCGGCTAACGCTCAGGCGGAGTTAGAAGAGACTAGGAAAAAAGTACTAGTAGAGGCAAAAAAGGTGTCGGCCTTGCGGGAGTCCTTGAACAGGACCCTGCGAGAATATGCTAAGGCAAACAAACTAGATGTTGCCCCCGAGCGGGTAGATGAATTAAGATTGAGAGGAAAAAACTTCATGAATGATATCAACAAAGAGCACGAGACTCATAAGGCTGATTCAGTTGATCTAGGCTTGCCGAGGTATAGCACCCCGGCAAAGAACCTAAGGGCGGCAAATGCCGCTGCATTGGAGTTAGAAGGATTAACCAGCGAAGCCCGGCAGAAACAGCAAGAAAGAGTGAATGAGATGGTACGCAATGCGAACCAGCAGAATGAAGAAATGCTTAGGGCTGACCCGGCAAGACCGGGAGCCTCGCGTATGGTTCATTCGGCTGGAGCAGCGCCTGCACTATCAGCGGCAGCAGCATCCTCACCCGGAAACAACGCGCGAAAAGATAGAGCAGTAACTTCAGGAAAAAGAAATAAGCAAATTGTTCTGTATGATCCGGCAGTAGCCGGAAATGTCAATGAAAACAGAGGCAATGGAAGCCGAGGTAACAGTGGCGATAGAAACCCCAGTCGTGCCAGGAAACGGAAGCCGAGGTAATGTAGACCTCAGAAGAGGAAATCATGAGAACAATAACCCGGCAGAGGGAAGGAGAGACCCACCGCCCGAACCAACGAGAGGTACAATGATGGTTACTCAGATATGGAGTATGCAGGACATGGTGGAATAACCATTATGGAATACAGGAGAGAATCATTTACAAAAACTTGCCAGCAAATGATGCAAGGTTGATAAAACTCGACAGGTTATATCGGTCCGAGTTATTGGAGGAACAGGGTCCGCCTGGTCCGGCGTGTTTCGGACCTCGGATCATGGGCGAACCACCGGTGCCAAACTTTCAACTGGCAAGAGGCACGAGAACATACAATGGGAGCACAAAACCACAGGATTGGTTGATTGACTATGCCACTATAGTGAAAATAGCTAGTGGAAACTTACGATGGGCGGTGAGATACGTCCCACAGATGCTGGAAGGACCAGCCAGAGTGTCGCTGAACAATCTGCCAGCAGGCAGTATCAACTGTTGGCTAGATTTTGAAGAGATGTTTGTAAGCAACTTCACCAGTACCTATAAAAGGCCAAACAGGCCACAGCAGCTCGCTATGTGCAAGCAGAGGCCGAATGAAACAGATAGAGAATTCTTGACTCGGTGGTGTAACCTCAGAAACTCATGCGAAGGAGTCATAGTGTCTAGAGCGATAGCTTGGTTTGCTCAAGGCTACAGATATGGAAGTGTGTTATGGCAAAGGCTACAAAGAGATATGCCGACTACATTGGCAAAGACTATCAGGATAGCAGATTCGTATGCTTTAGGGGATCCGACGCAACCAGAATTAATGTCGGCAGAGCATCGGGAGCACCAGGATCAATATACAAGAGATGCAGCCGGGTCATCAAGGCGCAATGAATTCCGAGGTAGAAGAAGGGAGGAAAGACCGGATTGCAGATATGCTTCCAATCAGGTGGCAGCAATAGTACAAGATCAGCCGAGTCACGGAAACAGTCAGCGACAGAAAAATGGTTCTCAGCAGTGGAAACCGAGGAATGAAGGGAAGAAACAGTGGACACCAGAACAGAAGAAGCAGTGGCAGGAAAGGCCGAAATACACGTTTGAGTCCATGTTGGATCAACCGTGTAAGTTTCACACTCCAAACCCGGCCAAGCCGGCTAATCATACAAGTCGTCAATGTTCTTGGATGAAAAATGCAATGGGAAACCCGGCGGGTGTTGTGGATATACCAAATGGGTGTACCTACGGCATAGTCTCATACCGACAAGCCCGGATGGCCCACAGTTGGTGGTTAGGCCTATGGCATAACCGGGTGGCCTAGTTGCTGATAGACAAGACGGAGGTCCAGCAGGGATAAAGGAAGGCGACGTGCCACCGCCTTAGATGGAAGCCGGAGCCTTGGAGGACACGAAGACTAGTTAGTGTTAGTCTAGGACTCTGTAACTGTATCCGGCTGGGACTCTCCATGTAACCCTAGGTCCTGGCGCTTATATAAGCCGGCCTACGGGAGCCTTTAGGGCACAACACAATAACAACAAGTGCATATCACTACTCGCACACAGCGAACCCCTCAATCCTGTAACTCGGTGTATTGCCATTATAGTGATTTATAACAGGAGTAGGATCTCGCCACCGTCGTGAGATCTGAACCTGGGTAAACTGTGTCAAGCTGACCCGAACGCTCTCCGTCTTCCCCCACGTCTCTAAACTCGCCGTTGGGATACCCCTATGGCGTACGTGTCGACAAAACCACGACAGTTGGCGCCCACCGTGGGGCAAGAGGCGCTTACAGCACGGATCCGGGCGGGATCTCTCGCCGTCTTCAAAGACGGACAAATCACATCTTCATCGGCACGCCGACTTCGTCATCGCACTTCAGAGTATGAGGATGATTTATCGTCTCTCCTCTCGAGCGTGTGACCAAGTCGGCGGTGTCACGGAAATCTTCAATTTCGCTGAAGTGCGGAGAAATTCCGATTATGCGCTCGCGAATTGACTTCAGCATTACGCTCGTATGGCAGATCGGATCAGAATTGCCGTTGATCGTTCATGAAAAATTGCTAATCATGGTTTTTCCGTGAATAAGCTAGCTAGACGATTCCGCTTCTGATCTGTATTTGTCGCATCATATAAAATTAATTCAAAGGCAACGATTCGATCACATGCATCGCCATGTCAAAAAAGCAAGTCGTGGACAACTGTATTACTCCTCACGTGTAGATGCAATTGACAATCTGTCAATTCTTACATGGATTTTTGTGGCGTGAGTGCTAATTGCCCGCGTGATCACATGAGTTTAATTACTACATGACAATTCCCTGATAACAACTAGGCATGCACGTGGCCGACTTTGCCTTCCTGCAACAACCTCGTGGCGGACAGCGCTTGTGGCCAGGTTCTTCATCATCGCGGATTTTTCCGGACTTCGCTGTGGTCGGATTCAACGCTTTTGGATCTATCTTCGTTGTGTCCGGCTTGGTTTCCGGTTGCGGCACTATTTTTTCTTCTTCGTCACGGAATATGCTTTGACGCTGTGGTCTTATTGCGGACAGAATTCGTCTACGTCACAAATAACACCGACTCCGCTTAAACAGCTAAGTCCTTATTTTTATTTATTATTTTAATTATTTATGATCATGAAATTAAGATTGGTTCACTCATATTACGAGTCTTTTACCGCTTTCGTTTTGGTCATGTCTTTTTCACGATTTGCTTTGCGCTCGTCGGTATAACTTTTTACTGGCTTGCCGTTTAAGGCCCCGGTGCCATGCAAAAAACCCGCCTTTGGGCGCTAGATTAAGTTTTCTGGATACACGTTTTCTGTCATTTTTATGTGGATTCTGGAGTAGTGACTTTTCGGCAATCAAAGCCGGCGTTTTGGCCTTGGGTTCTGGACGGTGCCATTAGGCATCATCGCCCAAGGACATAGTTCTGTGCTGTGAGTCTTCCGTATCACGAAAGGTCAAGCATAAAAACCAGAATAATGGATAAGCCAGCACTTGCTTAAACAAAATTTTACATAAACTGTTCAAATTAGTTGAGTTTTTTCCTCCTAAACAGTTTTATGTGTTCAACTGCTGCATTATTTCATCTTTAAAACATTTGTTTAAAGGCCATGTTTGTTCCGTCTTACATATGTTTGTTGGACACAATTAAAGGAACAATTTAATATATTTATATTTTTATGTTTACATTTCAGGTACGTAACGCTTGGACATTGCCGCGTTCCTTGGATTAAAGTGTTTTAAGTCGGATTTTCACTAGGCTTGACGCCTTGGGGGCTGCGTTCGCAGTTGTTGACCAAGACTTGAGCCGCCTTTGAGGATGTCGGATCGACGCTCGGGGTCTTGACATCTCTAATTTAAGAGCTTTGTCCTGCCTTGCGTCCAAGCCGGAACAAACCTCGGGGGCTGCAATATGATGATCTCCAAGACATGGTTTAGTTCTCTTTGAGCATCAAGCCGGAAAATTTGTGTGAATTCCACCTTGGCGCTCGGGGGCTACACCAATGCTGAATTTTTTGTGAAGTTCTCTCTGGAGCACCAAGCCGAAATTATTTCCGACTTGGCGCTCGGGGGCTACACTATTCACATTTTCTCTAAAGCTACTCTAAGAGCACCAAGACGAATTTCTTTTGAAACTCCGACTTGGTGCTCGGGGGCTACAATTGTTTGATGTACAACTATGCATGTTCTTTTGAGCATCAAGCCGCCTTCGATGAAGCCGACTCAATGCTCGGGGGCTACATATGGTTATGTCAAGAAACTTTCAAGACGGTGAAGAATCCGGCTAGCGAAACCCGGAGGATTGGCATCAATTTTGCCTTCACGGAAGTTTCACTGGGTTACACGGCTCGATGGCCTAAACGTCCGTGATATGAGAGGCTCTAAGACCTTAAGTCGGCAAGCTCTTTTATCTGTGACTTTGCTGGCTCTAAGACGGCAGTTTAGCAGCCTTTACGATCATGGCCCAGTAGCCGTGATTTTTTCCGGCTTTCATACCATCCTACATGGATGATGATATTAAAGGCATTCCTAGAGCTTGGCACAATCTCTAACAATTCGTTAGAATTCTCCGCCTTGGATTCGTTCGCAGAAGCATACAAGAAACTCTCTGGCTAGGCTTAGTCGGATGAGAATATGATATGGGAGCTCTCCAAGATTCTTCGTGAAGCACTCCTACAAATTGAAGACGACGTGATACTTACGCTCAAAGCTAGACGGAGAAACACGAGGATCTTGAAGAACTCCGGGGGCTACTGTTGTGGATATATCAAATGGGTATACCTACGGCATAGTCTCATACCGGCAAGCCCGAATGGCCCACAGTTGGTGGTTAGGCCTATGCAATAACCGGACGGCCCAGTTGCTGATAGACAAGACGGAAGTCCAGCAGGGATAAAGGAAGGCGACGTGCCACCGCCTTAGATGGAAGCCGAAGCCTTGGAGGACACGAAGACTAGTTAGTGTTAGTCTAGGACTCTGTAACCGTATCCGGCTGGGACTCTCCATGTAACCCTAGGTCCTGGCGCTCATATAAGCCGGCCTACGGGAGCCTTTAGGGCACAACACAATAATAACAAGTGCATATCACTACTCGCACACAGCGAACCCCTCAATCCTGTAACTCGGTGTATTGCCATTATAGTGATTTATAGCAGGAGTAGGATCTCGCTACCGTCGTGAGATCTGAACCTGGGTAAACTGTGTCAAGCCGACCTGGACGCTCTCCGTCTTCCCCCCACGTCTCTAAACTCGCCGTTGGGATACCCCTATGGCGTATATGTCGACAAAACCACGACAGCGGGCATGCAAGCGCCCCCTCATCAAGCGCATCAGCAGCAGCAGCAGCCACAGCTAACTGGAGCAAATGCGCAGCAGTTAATGTTACCACCACCTCCGCCGAGGTATGACAACACGGACCGGAGAGATGCAGTGAATCAAGTGATAAATCAAGGTCAGGATGGAAGGACAAACCTCGGAAACAACGGACGTAATGATTACAGGGAGCATCATCAATCATATTGTGTGTTCACAATAGAACATCAAGACATGCAAAGTGTACAACGCCGACACATGGAAGTAAATGCTGTTATGCCGGCGGTACCAAGATACGTGCCTTGGTCCGATCAGGAAATAACCTAGAGCATAAAGGATCACCCGAAGATAATGCCGAATCCAGGGTCGTACGCACTCGTACTAGATCCGACATTTGTCGGGCCCAGCATCAATGTAAAATTTTCAAAAGTACTCATTGACAATGGCAGTAGTATCAACATCATGTACAAAGATACAATGCACAAACTCGGAATAGCACAGAATATGCTGCAATCCATGAGAACCACATTCCAAGGAATAGTCCCGGGACTTTCATGTGAACCCATTGGGAAAGTCCGAGTAGATGTATTATTCAGCACAAGGGAAAATTGCAGAGCGAAAAATTTGGAATTTGAAGTGGTGGACCTAGAAAGCTGCTATCATGCTTTAATCGGACGGCTAGCATTGGCAAAATTCATGAGTAGCTGCCACATTACTTATTTGAAAATGAAGTTACCCGGACCACAAGGGGTGATAACATTAGCCGGAGATTACAGAAAGTCGATGGAGTGTGCTTCGGCCGGATCAAACCTGGCCGAGTCATTGGTGATTGCAAGAGAAAAAAGAAGGATACAGGAGGTAGCGGCTCTCGCTCAGTCGACACAGCTGAATATGCCGGCATTAGCCAACCCCCATGGAAGTGTTTCTTTCCAGCCGACTAAAGAGACAAAAAAGATCCAGATAGATGAGCAGTTCCCAGAGCGCACCATCACGATTGGTGCCGGCCTAGATGCCAAATAGGAAGGTGAGCTCACCAACTTCCTCCGTGAGAATCGAGATATCTTTGCATGGTAAACTCAAGACCTGCAAGGTGTGCCGAGGGAGTTGGCTGAGCACTCTTTGCATGTAAGGCCAGGAGCAAGGCCGGTGAAGCAACCTCTCCGCCGCTTCGCCGAAGACAGGAGAAAAATAATAGGGGATGAGATAGCTCGGCTCCTTGCGGCCGGGTTCATCATGGAAGTGCTTCATCCGGATTGGTTATCAAATCCGGTGTTAGTGGAAAAGAAAAAGGATGACCCAAATGTAGCCGTCGTATGGCGAATGTGCATCGATTACACGAACCTAAACAAGGCGTGTCCCAAAGATCCTTTACCTTTACCTAGGATAGACCAAGTCATTGATTCGACTGCTGGTTGTGAGCTGTTGTCATTTGTAGACGCGTATACTGGTTGCCACCAGATACCGTTGAATCTAGCCGATCAAATAAAGACTGCGTTTATTACCCCATATGGGTCTTATTGCTATCGCACCATGCCATTCGGCCTGCCTAATGCAGGAGCAACATACCAGAGATGCATGCAAAAGTGTCTACATGACCAGATAGGAAAAAGTGTACAAGTATATGTAGACGATGTGGTTATAAAAACCAAAGAGAGCAAAACTCTCCTGGATGATATTCGGCAGACATTCGCAAACTTGAGAAGGTTCCAAATGAAGCTTAACCCGGGAAAATGTACCTTCGGTGTGCCAGCTGGAAAATTACTCGGTTTCCTCGTGTCCAGACGAGGTATAGAGGCAAATCCAACTAAAATATGAGCAGTTGAAAAAATGGAATTGCCGAGGTGTCTAAATGATGTACAAAAATTCACGGGCTGCTTGGCCTCGCTGAGTCGATTCATATGTCGGCTGGGGGAAAAGGCATTACCTCTATATCAACTGATGAAAAAGTCTGATAAATTCATCTGGACACCACAGGTAGATTATGCGTTTCATGAGTTAAAAAAGATGTTGGTCATAGCACCAATCTTGGCTTCTCCACTGTCAAAAGAACCCATGTTACTTTATGTAGCTGCCCCTAACAGAGTGGTAAGTGTTGTGGTTGTCGTGGAACGGAATGAAGGGGATAAGTCAATACAAAGGCCGGTATATTACCTAAGTGAGGTACTATCGGCCTCAAAATAGAACTACCCGCACTACTAGAAGATGGCTTATGGAGTATACATGTCGGCGAAAAAACTTAAACATTACTTCGAAGAGCATCCGATAAAAGTGATTTGCAAAGCGCACATAGCTGAGATATTGAGCAACAAAGATGCAAGTGGCCAAATAGAAAAATGGGCAATCAAGTTATCACCTTATGCTCCGCAATTCGATAGGCGAGATGCAATCAAATCTCAGGAAGTGGCCGACTTCTTTGTGGATTGGGCCGAGGTACAATATGAGCCGCCATTACCAGATCCAAATCATTGGATAATGCATTTTGACGGATCCAAGATGAGAAATGGCTTGGGGGCAGGGATAGTGTTAACTTCGCCGAAAAAAGATCAGCGGAAATATGTGCTGCAAATACATTTCGCCGCGTCAAACAATGTGTTGGGGATATGCTATAGGGGTATCCCCATAGCATGTCTCTTATCCGTCTAACCCGGGTGGCCCATAGTCGGTAGCATGGCCGATGTCCTGCTGGGCGGCCTAGTTAGGTGGATCCAGAAGGGAGGCCCATGCCGGATAAAGGAAGGCTACGATGGAGTCACCAGCGTACCCAGAGCCTTGGAGTGCAAGATACACAAGACTAGTAATAGACGGTGTAGGACTCTGTAACCTGTCCGGCTATGACTTTTCCCTGTAACCCTAGGACCTGGCGACTATATAAGTCGGGCCTATGGGAGCCTTTAGGGAACAATCTCATACAACTTCAGACAACCTCGCACAATGAACACATCTCTGTAACTCAGCGTATTGCCCTTATAGTGATTTATAGCAGAAGTAGGATTCCGCCACCGTTGTGGGATCTGAACCTGGGTAAGCTATGTTACCTCGTACCCGTCAACCGTCCGCCTTACCCCACGTCTCTAAACACGCACTATGAGGACCCCTCCATAGCGTACTCGTCGTCAATACCACGACAGTTGGTGCCCACCGTGGGGCAAGAGGCGCTTCAGGCTCTTCAGCGGGCGAGGACCAAGATCTTCGCGGGAATCGGCAAAACCGTAGCCATCGGTCGCGTTCTCTTCTCCGGTAACGTTCCGATCGTCCCTCCCGACGAGTTCTGGATCCCGGCAAAGACGAACCCTACGCGATGTTCGATCGTTCCTGTCGGAGACATCCACCTCTTCATCGATGAAATCGACTCGGGCACTAGTTCCCTGGGAGTCGGAAGAGCATCAAGACCCGCACGGACCGCCTACGGGCAGGATACATTCACGGAAGGATCGATGTCGGATCTCTCTTCAGAGTTTGCCGACAAAGATCGGAAAACATCAAGACCCGCACGGACCGCCTGCGGGCAGGATGCGTTCGCGGAAGGATCAATGTCGGATCTCTCTTCGGAGTTTGCCGACAAAGATTGGAAAAAATCAAGGCCCACCCAAACCGCCCCTGTGCAGGATATAAAGGTGGAAGATCACTGCAAATCCGCCGGTTTCGTCCGTGCGTCTGGACAGCAGAGATCCAAGTTTGTCGGCGTGGTTACCATCTTCGATCTGGCGCGCTGCATTCAGAGAGAGGGCGAAAACCCCCGTGATTACCTGGACAGGTGGCTCCGTATACGAGCCGATCTAGCCCACTACCTCGATGATAACGCTTTGTATCACTTCGTGGAAGGACTAGACCACGGCACGCTTCTCCGACATTCTTAAAGACGGCAGCAGGCAACAGGACGCCTTACCCTCGAAGAGATGGTGAGCACCGTCAACAACTACGCGACAACCTAGATGGAGCTTGCGCTCAGAGACGAAGAACCACCGGTTCAGCAGCCACCACCACTGCCTCCCGCCGCCATCGTCGCAGCAGCACCACCACCTCCAGTCATCGTCGAGCCCGTTGCACCTCCACCGCCCGTCATTGAGGAAGTCCTGGCACCCTCCGACTGTCATTGACGCGCTTTATGCTAATTTCAGTGCAGATTCAGAGGAGATAGACTTCAGTCCAGAAGAGCTAGACTCCGCTATGCAGGAGAAGGAGGAGGAGTACTCGCGCGACGAGCAAGCCAACAACACCGTCACGTCCTGAAGGGTGTTTGTCACCATTGGGACGGCGATGGGTGAAGATCAACCCGGACGAGCTCCGCCTACGGCGCTGGAAAAGGGGAAGGGGCCACTTATTGCTGCTGACGATGATCGCGCAAAGTTCATGCCTCCTCCGCCTAACCCAGCGCAGCAGCCGCAGGAACTCGGCACCGGCCCGAGCAACAATAACACCGCAAACATGCTGCCTCCAGCATCTACATCGGTAGCAGCCCAAGTTACTCCAGCTGATAGAGTGATGTACGGCAATCTCCTTGTCGAGCCACTGACCGTCGCTCATATCCGGAACGTGACCCAGCTTGACGAGAAGCGCCAGCAGCTGCTGGAGGAGGCGCAAGCCATCGCGGAGCAAGGTGCTAAACTAGATCAAGATCTGGTCAACGCGCAGAAATCCATAGAGAAAGCTAGAGCAATGTTGGCCGAATACAAGACTTTGCTACAGCAGCAGAAGGCTAAGAAAGCTCCGGCTCGCGTTATCAACGATCCTGGTGTATGGCGCAACCTAGGATGGGCTCCCTCGAAGCCGGCACAGGCCAAGCCATACATTGATAGCGAAGGCAAGCAGGTGATGCCCACCCCACTCCTTAACCTCGCCGTCGCCAAGACCCTTCTGGAGAAGGATAGATCGCCTGAGGCAGTGGAACAGGTCTACGACCTAGTGGCCAAGGCGGTGAAGCAGCAGGAAAAGGCTACCTCTTAGAGCCTTGAGTCTAATCCAGCGCTCTGCCAATCTAGCCAGTACAAGCCGCCAAGGGACAGATCTCCTCTCGATGTCGGGTCCCAGACGGGTTCGTCAGAACAAAGACGGAGGGATGCACGCAACGGGAAGGATGCCATCCCCATATCCTCTGACCACGGAGAAAAGGCCCGACCTCGTCGCCCATCACCACCGCCCCGATCTCCCCGACATCATGAAGATTACATGGCTCACCATCATACGGATATGCCCCCACCAAAGCAGTGCGGCATTGTCATCCGCGACAACGTGGAACAGACCCGTCATGACGGAGAGCGCAACCAAGGACACAAGAGCAGGTCATGCCATGACCCTCCGCGTCCGACAAGCAACCGTGACAGGCGTGAGGCGTCGCAGGAGGGTAACAGCAATAAGGCTAACCCACCACCACCTCCGCCTCCGTCACCACCAAGCAGTCACCATGGCGGAGGAGGCTCGCGTCGTTCACGCAGCCCATCCCCCGTTGACAAAAAGAAGAAGAACCCGGAGCCGTACGATGCACGTTCGCGGATCGATAAGATCCACGAGGCCCGGGAAGGATCATACCTGGGACCACGTTGCTTTGGACCTGCAATACGGTCCGCAACTTACCCCAAAGGTTTCCGGATTGACAAGACCATCAAGCCCTATGACGGCACCGCCAAGCCAGCCACATGGTGGAGATTTCCGGAGGCAACCCCAACATCGCCGTCAAGTACCTCCCGTTAATGTTGTCAGGCACGACCCGTCAATGGATCGACGACTTGCCGGAGAAATCTATCTACAACTGGCTGGACATGCAAGAAGCGTTCACCAAGAACTTTGAGGGTACATACAAGCGTCCCTGCACTGTGGGCGATCTACAGCGGTGCGTGCAAGAGAAAGACGAGACATCTCGCGCCTACCTCTCCCGCTGGCTGGATATGAAAAATTCCTACGCAGGAGTGCACGCTTAGACCGCCATGGCCGCCTTCATCGATGGGTTGGAAAGGGGCACGTTGCTCCGACATAAGCTGAAGCGCTTGCAGGACAATCACCAGCTTGACTTGAATCAGATGATTCAGTTGGCTAGTGAGTTCGCAGCTGCCGACGATGATGCTCATGGCTCATTGCCGGCAACGGCCGTTCCAACTCAAGCTCGGAGAAACAGCAGTACAAAGCGGAAGGCCGCTCCAGAATAAAAGCAATCTACCGACATGGTCGCTATGACTTTTGCAGGACGAGGAGAAGGCGGACAATGTGGCCGAGGAAGGGTAGCTGGTCGTGGGCAGCAACGAGGAAGTGAAAACACCTCGGCGCCGCTCCATGCCTCGTACACCTCGACGCCAACGGCAAAGCCACCCATACCAATCGACACTGCAAGTTCGTCAACGACCTCAAGGAAGACCCGGAGTCCGGCTACAAGCGAAGTCAGAAGAACAGACCACGAGGCAAGGGCAAGGGGAAGAAGAAGGAGGAGGAGTCCAAGGATTCAAGTGACATGGACGAGGACGTTGACCCCAAGCACGCCGCCAAGAGCGACGACAAGGGCAAGAACCCCTTCGCAAAGAAGGCCCCAGTCTACCACACTTTCCTTGGCACCCCCACCGCCCGACAACAGAAGACCTCTCTGAGGATCCTGATGGCTACTCTCCCCCCAGTCCGCCAGTACCTACGCTGGTCGGAGGTTCCAATAACTTGGGACAGGATGGACCACCCAGACCTTGTGCCCACGGAGAACCAGTACGCCATGGTCATCAACCCATTGATTGACGGCGTGGAGTTCACCAAGTGCATGGTGGATAGTGGAAGCAGCATCAACATCATGTACATGGATACACTGCAGAAGATGAACTTGACGGAGGCAAACCTAAGGCGGACCAACACCGTTTTCCATGGCGTAGTTCCTGGTCGGGAGGCTCGGTCCCTTGGGTGCATTACACTTCAGGTAGCCTTTGGCGATGTTAATAATTACCGCCAAGAGCACATGACCTTCGAGGTGGTCCCCTTCAAGAGCGTGTACCACGTCATATTCAGCCGAGACATATTCCACATCATGGCCAAGCCATGCTTCGTGTACAACAAACTCAAGATACCCGGACCAAACGGCATCATCACCGTATCCAGAAGATTTACCAAGGCAAGAGACTGCGAGATCAACGAAGCAGCCGTTGCAGAAGCTGTCCTCTATAGCGAAGAATTCAAGGAGATCCAGGGTAAGGTCGATGACTCAGAGATGCCCGCGTCGAAGAAGCAGATCTCCGACTCTGCTCCTGCATTCAAGGCCGCCATCGAGACCAAGCCAGTGGAACTTGTGGTAGGCGATTCCTCCAAGGTCACCGCCATTGGGACGATCCTGGACCCCAAATAGGAAAGCACGCTCATCGAGTTCCTCCGTGAGAACAGGGACATCTTTGCCTGGCAACCTGCCGACATGAAAGGTGTACCTAGGGAACTTGCCGAGCATAGCTTAAACATTGATCCAAAATGCAAACCAGTGAAACAACCTATATGACGCTTTGGAGATGAGAAGAGACGCGCCATTGGCAAAGAGATAGCTAGGTTACTTAAGGCTAGATTTATCCGAGAAGTCCTTTACACCCAATGGGTGGCCAATCCTGTACTTTTCCCCAAAAAGGGAACCAATGAATTAAGAATGTGCGTTGATTTACACCGGCTTGAACAAAGCATGTCCCGAAGATCCGTTTGCTTTGCGACGCATTGACCAAGTCATTGACTCGACGGCTAGCTCAGAACTTTTGTGTTTTCTCGATTCAAATTCAGGATACCACCAGATCAAGATGAGGAAGTCAGACCAATTGTCCACTTCGTTCCAGCCAAGAAGTGCATCTTCGGGGTTCCAGCCAGCAAATTGTTGGGCTTCATCGTTTCCCAACGTGGAATCGAGGTCAATCCGGAGAAAATCAAGGCCATCTTAAACATAAACCTTCCGACATGCCTAAAGGACATTCAACGACTAACAGGTTGTGTTGCAGCAGTTAGTTGGTTCGTCAACCGACTTGGAGTGAAGGCTCTACCGCTGTACAAGTTGCTGAAGAAGGCGGACAGATTCACGTCGGACGAAGCAGATGCAGCATTGAAGCAGCTCAAGGAGATTCTTTCCTCAGCGCCCATCCTTGCAGCACCCGAGCCTGGTGAGCCCCTGTTAATTTACATGGCGGCAACCAACCGGGTAATCAGCATCGTCGTCGTGGTAGAGCGGAAGGAACCAGGCTATGAGCACGGAGTTCAACGACCAGTTTACTATGTAAGCGAGGTCTTGACGGAGTCCAAGCAGCGTTACCCGCACTACCAGAAGATAGCTTACGGAGTATTCCTTGCTTCTCGGAAGCTGAGGCATTACTTTTAGGAGCACCCAATCACAGTGGTGAGCAAGACCCCACTGTCCGACATTATCAATAACAGCGACGCTACAGGAAGGGTCGCGAAGTGGGGCATTGAACTTGCCACCTTCGAGATCACCTACAAGAGACGCGACGCTATCAAGTCACAAGCCTTAGCGAATTTTGTTGCAGATTGGACTGAGATGCCAGATGCTACTCCGTTGTCGTAACCAGAGTACTAGGTGATGCACTTTGACGGATCAAAGCTGCTCAACAGCTCGGGGGCTGGTGTATTGCTACAGTCACCAACAGGAGACAAGCTACACTAAGTTCTGCAGATCCACTTCGAGGCTACAAACAAAATGGAGGAATATGAAGCACTCATTCACGGACTACGTGTAGCCAAGGATATTGGCATCAAGCACATAGTTTGCTGTGGAGATTCCGACTTGGTTGCCCAGCAGGTGGCTGGCACCTGGAATGTGCGGAACCCTATGATGGTGGGATATCGAGACGAAGTGGACGAGATAGCCAAGAGCTTCTTGGGCTACAAAGTCAAGTATGTGCCTAGGGAGCAAAACGAGGCGGCTGATCTGCTATCTAAGCTTGGATCAGGGCGCAAGCGAATTCCGCCAGGAGTTTACCTAGAGCATCTACGCACACCATCTGTGAAGGGCGCCGACATCGACAACCCGGATAGATCTGACTCTTTCGTCACCATGGTGACTAAGGTCCCTTCGGCTTGGACAAAACCGTTCATGGAGTATCTCGAACACGGAACTTTGCCCGAAGACAAAGTCGAAAGACGGAAAATTGTACGACGAGCAAAGGGTTATACCATAATCAATGGGCAACTCTATAAAAGGAGCACTACCGGTGTATACCTAAAGTGTGTTTCCCAGCTGGAAGGTATGGAAATCCTACGTGAAATCCATCTCGGAGACTGCGGGCATCACGCCGCTCCTCGATCGTTGGTCACGAAAGCCTTCCGGCAAGGATTCTACTGGCTGACCGCGAAGGCGGACGCCGACAAGCTGGTTGAGACATGCATGGGATGCCAGTATTATGCCCGACAACCACATGTTCCTGCTGAAGAACTGCGAACAATACCAATAACTTGGCCATTTGCAGTCTGGGGGCTGGACATGGTGGGACCGTTACAGACGGCACCCTGTGGATTTACGCATCTGCTTGTAGCAGTTGACAAATTCACTAAATGGATAGAAGCTAAACCCATTAGAAAGCTTGATGGGGCAACTGCCCTAAGGTTCGTCCCAGATTTAGTGGTGATATTTGGTCTCCCACATAGAATTATCACCGACAACGGCAGCAATTTATCACTCGGAGAAGTGGAGGCATATTGCTGGGATAAAGGCATCCGACTTGACCTTGCATCTGTGGCACACCCACAATCCAATAGTCAGTTTAAGCGGGCCAATGGATTAATTCTGCAAGGAATCAAGCCACGTCTTGAGGCACCGCTACATAGAGCAGCTGGAGCCTGGGCGGAAGAATTGCCATATGTGCTATGGAGTTTATGAACTACACCCAACAGATCTACCGGCTACACCCCTTACTTCATGGTATATGGAGCAGAAGCCATCCTGTCCTCCGACATCCTCCACGATGCACCAAGAGTTGCCGCCTACGACGAGGATGATGCTGAAGAATCCAGACGCTTAGATGTGGACCTTCTCTAGGAGGAGCGCGTTTTGGCATGCCAAAGATCCGCCATCTACCAGCAGAAGCTACGCAGCTACAATAGTCGCCGCGTTCGGCATCGCTCGTTTAAAGAGGGGGATTTGGTGCTCCGACTTAAGAAGAAGAAGTCACACAAATTATCCCCTCCATGGGAAGGACCGTTCATCATAAGCAAGGCGCTGCTCAATGGGTCTTACTACCTTGTTGACAATCGTGAACTAAGGGATAGACCCAACAAGGATAATAAGCGTAAGCAACGTGACCCGGATGATGAATACCCAGAGCTTGATAGGCCATGGAACATAGCACAGCTACGTCCTTTTTACACTTAGCATTTTTATCTAATTGTGTACCTCTTATATGATCAATGAAATAAAGCTCTTTGGTTCACTCATATTTCTGAGTCTTCTACCTCCTTTAGTGTTCATTTTTGGATCATGTAAAACCTTTATGCACAAGTATTGCATTTTGCACTTGTGAAAATTCCGCCTACGGGCGTTAGCTTAAGTTTTCTGGTCTACACGTTCTTTGTTGTTTTTATGTGGATTCTGGAGTTGTTACTTTTGGCACTTATTGTCGGCGATTTTGTGCTTAGGTTATTGACGGTGCCATTGGGCATCATCACCTAAGCGCATGGTTCCGACAACGAGTCTTCCGACTCACGAAAAGTCAAGCATAAGAACCAAAGTAATGGATAAGCCAGCACTTGCTTAAAAATATATACATGCTGGGAACTAAGTTCTTAAGTAGCAGGACATAACAACCATTGTTTTCCGCCTTAAGTTACATCATCAAGTTTCTTTTCCGCGCATACACCAAAGGTGAAACAAATATTACAAAGTGTTTTTCATTCTTTGGGCGCAGGAGACTTGGAAGTAGCATCGTCATCAGCCGGAGAATCACCCTCAGCATCGGCACTTTGGTGGGACTCGGAGGAATCTTGGTTGACAATGTCGATGGTGTTCATGGGCACGAAGACGTTGACATCCACCAACTCGGCAACTCTGGTGTCATAACCCGTGAGTGATGACAGGATGGCTTCGTGATCAATTTCTTTGCCGTCATCATCAACGTCAGGGATGCCAGAGGTCACCGTGTCGATGTCGGCATCTTCATAGTGTGCCTTCACCATAGACAACGCCATCCTTGCGCCAGCCCTTGCACATGAAGCTTTCCAGCTTGTGATACGCTCGGGGGCTCGGCGAAGAATCTTCGAGTACTTTGCCACGGAGTCCGAGGCTTTGATGTGTATCTGGAGGGGCTTGGCGATCTCTTTGGCTTGGGTGATGGCGGTGTTGATAAATTTGCCGGCAAGAACCATGCATTCCTTGGCCGGAGGAGGCGATCTGGTTAAACCCATAGGGGCTGCAAATTCCGACAAGAATCGCATGAGTTCAACAATTCAAAGTATCGAGACTACAGAAATACAAGGAGGAGAAATCTTACTGAAGATGCTGGCATTAGCCTGCCAGAGGGTATTCGCCAGGGATTCTTTCTCTTGCTGGAGGAGCTTATATGCCTCGTCGTGGCGATGGTTTTGCTCATCAGCATCTTGCTTCTGATCATTTAAGATCGCAAGCTCCTCCTTCAAGTGATTGATCTCCGCGGAGGCGGATTCCTGCAGGGCCTTCATGGAATCCTCATGCATTTTCAGCATTTCTTCCCTCTCCTTTTTAAGGTTCTTGTTCTCGTTGTCCAGCTGCTGAATGTGCTTGGACTGCTCGACAATATCCTTGGCCTTGGCAACATGCTCTGCAAGTCAGAGAAAACAAAGTACACAGTAAGTACTCGGAGAATGAAGGCATAAAACCAAGACGGAATGCACACAAAAGAAAATAGACTCTTGTTTTTGATGATCTGTTCCTTCAAGAAGGCAGTTTTACCCTTTTTGGCTTCAAGATCTGCACGCATCTTCTGGTACTTGTCGTTGGCCATGTCCCTCCGAGCATTCTCGTTCTGTGGAATAAAGGAAAAAGTTAAACCGTTGTTTAGTCTGCTTGGATCACCTAGTCGGAAAATTTCCACCTAGGCCCTCGGGGGCTACAGCAATAGTTTTTAACTTAGCAATATGCTTAGCTTTTCTTTAAGCATCTAGTCGGAGCTAATTCAGTTCTCGATTAGAAGCTTGGGGGCTACAGTATAAAGTTTTTAACTCGGAATCTGCTTAGCTTTTCTTTAAGAATCTAGTCGGAACTAATTCAGTTACAACTAGAGGCTTGGGGGCTACAGTATTGAGAATTATGAACATTGCGTATGCTACTCTTAAAGCATCTAGTCGGAATAGTTCGTTCCATCTAAATTCTTGGGGGATACAGTGAGAGTTTTTTCTAACTTAGTCACTCTTAGAGCATATAGATGCAAAACCTATGGTTTTCCGTCTACATCCTCGGGGGCTAAAGTGGGATACTCATATAAAATGCAAAAGGCAAAGTAAAACTTACAAGCGCAATGATCTTGAGGTTTGTAGCGCTCTCGGCTAGCATCTTGCCAAAGGAGATGCTATTTCCTTGCAAGATATCCGCTTGTCAGAAAAGCTCCTCAATACCGCACGTCGGAGATGACGGCACTCCTCCAGGAACCAGAGTTGTGTTACTCGGCGTGAGCGCCGGGTAAACTATCTTCGGGAACTCGAAGGGCTTCTGGGGAGCGGCGGCGCCGCCTTCGTCAGAGGTACCAGCTCCCACTACTGCCTTGCCGCTACCGATGGCATCCTTAGCCGGAGCTTCAGCCATTTGTAGAGCAGTGCTCTCCTGCGTCGCCTGCTCGCCGACAACAGCGAGTTCGGTAGAGGCGCCAGAATCCACTTCCATGGCGGAAGGGCCTGGTGCCTCCTGGGCTTGAGAGCCTGTCGGGGCAGAGGAAGGCTTGACGGCAGGAGTAGCAGGGGCGATGGTGGGGGAGGAGTCGCGATGCAGCATGTCCTTGATATTCCTAGAAGCCCACAAAGTTTTGGAGGACTTCTTGAGGCTGGTCGTGGCTTTCTTTCTGAGACGTGCAAAATGCATAAGTACAGGAACAAGACAGATAAATAGACAATGTCGGAGAATGAGAAGCTTACACTAGGGGGGGCGTTTTGTCAAAAATCCCGGTGGCTTTTCTCTTTTCCGCCTCCAGGGCAGCAGTACTCTTTTTGGACGCTCCACCCTCCGTCTTCTTCTTCTTGCCTCCTTCGGCAGCGTCAGAGGTGGAGCTCTTCCGCTTTCGCGCCAACGGGACATCGTCATCAGACACGACCGTGAATTCCTTCATCTTTGGATCATAGATTTGGGCAGCCAGGTTGCCCTCATCTAGATCGCTAAGTTGTTAAGTAAGAAATCACCGTGTTACATAAGATGGTATTGGCAAGACGAAAAAATGGAGCAATGTCGTACACGGAAAATAAATACCTAACTTTGGGCACTTGCCGTCTACGAACATGTCATAGGTGATGGTGAAGCCACGCTTCTTATCCTTCACCTTGACGATGTCCTTTAGGCGGAGCTTGACGGAGTCGCTCGAGAAGTTATCCACGGAGATCCGGAGGCTATCCCTTCGATCACTAGTATACTCGTGCATGAACTTCGCGCGGTGCTGCAGGGGTTGGATTCGCCTAATGAACCAGCACATGGCTAGGTCCAAGACGGTCAAGCCCGTCTCTACGAACCATTCGATCCGCCTTATTGCGCGAGAAGCATCAAGGTCGTAGGGAAGGGAGGCATGGGATCTCCATGTAGAAACTTCAGTTGCGGCTCCATCCGCGAAGTCCGGGTACGTCACTTCTCGGCCCGCCAAAGGAATGTCGGGGCCGTAGAAGTATGTCGGTTGCCAGTTCTTGCAGGACTCGTGGCCGACGATGTCCGGGAACCGCCGGCCAGGTCGAATCTTGAAGCTTATGGTGCCGCAGTTCCTAAGCTCCTCCTTACTATGTCCGGTTTCACGTTTGACAGTGAAGAAGTACACGAACAAATCTAACCTAGGCCTTATCCCTAGGTAACCCTCGCAAAATGCCGCGAAGTTGCTAAGCACTAAGATGCTATTGGGGGAGAGGTTGTGGGGTTGGACCTTGTAGTGATTCAAGACGGAGAGAAAGAAGTGGGAGATGGGCAAGGAAACGCCGCGTATCAGCTGAGCCTTGAGGTACACCTTTTCTTCGGCTTGGGGAGAAGGTGTCACCTCGCCGGCCGGCGTCGCCCGCCAGGCAAGCACCTCCGTCGCGGGGAGGTAGCCTTCGGCGACCATCTCCTGGATGTCGCGGTCGGTGATGTCCGAGCCACGCCAGTCACCCTTGTGCGAGTCTGGCTCTTCTTCCAGTGGCTCTAGCGCCGCCAGATTATGGTCGCCGCCGGTGGTTTCGATCACCGCCGATACGGGGATGACCAGGCCCTCTGGGGGCACGACGATGGAGCTCGCCGGCTTCGCCGCGGCTTCGGTCGACGCCGCCATCGATGGGGAGGAGCTGCTGCTAGCCATGGAGTGTTGGAAGGATGCGACTGACGCAGATGGAAGCTAGGGTTTTCGAGGTTTCTCGCGGAGAGCTCGAGGAGGCGTGCGGCTGGAGGAATAAGACGATGACGCGAGAGGAATGAGGTAAAAAGTGGAAAGTGTCCCACGGTTACTATTTATCATACTCTGCGTCAAGATTCGTGCAGCTAATCGGACGGTTCCCACGTAGACGACGTGTTCATGAACGTGCGCGGTAATTTCGCCACGTCTCCAACCGCCGCCGCCAACGGTTCGTATCGCTCGCGCGGGAAAATCGGATATGATTGTGTTCTCTGCATGTGTGAGTTACGAGGTGTCGCTGACCTAAGCCTACGTCGTCCTAGCTGACATGGGTAGATGAGCCGTCACATCGAAGATTCCGGCATGGACGGATTTAATCCGACTACGAAAGAGTACGATGGAAGATTCAGCATTTCTCTGGCTTACAAATCGAAGACGGAGAAAACCTTGCAGGGTTCTTTGGGAGGACTACAAGATATTGCTTGACGATTTGCCGACATCCATCTAGACGGAGCATTCCACGTGAAGAGGCAAGACGGCGCAAGGTCTCGGAGTTCTCCGGGGGCTACGGTTGGGGATATGCTATAGGGGTATCCCCATAGCATGTCTCTTATCCGTCTAACCCGGGTGGCCCATAATCGGTAGCATGGCCTATGGCCTGCTGGGCGGCCCAGTTAGGTGGATCCAGAAGGGAGGCCCATGTCGGATAAAGGAAGGCTAAGGTGGAGTCACCAGCATACCCAGAGCCTTGGAGTGCAAGATACACAAGACTAGTAATAGACTGTGTAGGACTCTGTAACCTGTCCGGCTAGGACTTTTCCCTGTAACCCTAGGAACTGGTGACTATATAAGTCGGGCCTATGGGATCCTTTAGGGCACAATCTCATACAACTTCAGACAACCTCGCACAGCGAACACATCTCTGTAACTCAGCATATTGCCCTTATAGTGATTTATAGCAGGAGTAGGATTCCGCCACCGTTCTGGGATCTGAACCTGGGTAAGCTGTGTTACTTCGTACCCAACCGTCCGCCTTACCCCACATCTCTAAACACGCACTGTGAGGACCCCTCCATGGCGTACTCGTCGGCTATACCACGACACAATGTAGCCGAGTATGAAGCACTCGTCCATGGGTTAAATGTGGCAAAAGAGATTGGTATACGTCGGATCCTATGCTACGGGGATTCAGATCTACTAGTATAGAAAGTATCAGGCAATTGGGACGCATTAGATGCGAATATGGCCCTATATAGATTTCATGTGCAAAAAATCAGTGGATACTTTGATGGATGCGAGTTTCATCATATACCTCGGGCGGAAAATGACACTACAGACACACTATCAAAACTCGGATCAACTAGGCAGTCAATTCCCCCAGGTATTGCCCTAGAGCACCTGAGAAAACCGTCGATTACACCATCACCAAAGTACGAGTCAATTCATATCTCAGCAGAATTGAAAGAAGGAAGTGTGCCAATGGAAATCGACAAAGAATGCAACCCAGACTTTCTGAAAGTGAACCCGGACATCACACGAGTGAATATAGAAAAATTCGAAGCTGTTATGTCGGCAGAAAATATGGAAATTGACAGTGAGATTATCCCAGAGAAAATCATGCCGATATGGGCGCAACCCATATTCTCCTTCCTTAAGGACGCAATATTGCCGAGTAATGAGGTACTGGCTAGACAGACAATAAGAAGAGCAAAAGCTTATACAATCATAAACAATGAGCTGTATAAGAGAAGCGTCACAAGCGTGCTGCAAAGATGTGTTGACTCGGCAGAAGGCCAGGAAATACTCCTGGATATACATCAGGGAGAATGCGGGCATCACGCCTGGTCCAGAGATTTAGTGGCCAAAGCATTTAGGCATGGATTTTATTGGTCGACGGCGTTGAAGGAGGCAAAAGAATTGGTAGAAAAATGTAACGGTTGCCAGAGATACGCCAGCAAGATACATATGCCCTCGTCTGAATTAAAGACAATACCAATTACTTGGCCATTTTCTGTATGCTTGGATATGGTAGGTCCGTTCAAGCCAGCCCGGGGCGGAATGACTCACATTCTAGTCATGGTGGATAAATTCACAAACTGGATCGAGGTAAAACCAATAAGAAAATGTGATAGACCAACAGCAGTAAAATTCCTCAAAGATATTATCTTGAGATATGGTTATCCACACAGTGTTATTACAGACAATGGCACAAATTTTGCTGAAGGAGCCTTTGCTAGATTCTGCCAAGAGAAACACATAAGACTATATGTTGCCTCGGTGGCTCACCCAGCATCAAACGGGCAGGTAGAAAGATCAAATGGGCTGGTATTGTCCGAAATAAAACCCCGGCTTGTCGAACCTCTGCAAAGGTCGGCAGGATGCTGGATCGAGGAACTTCCAGTAGTACTGTGGAGCCTCAGAACTACCCCAAACAGGTCAACAGGGTATACCCCATTTTTTCTGGTATAGGGGGCAGAAGCTGTGCTTCCAGCCGACATAACACATGATTTGCCAAGAGTGACCCAGTACACAACTGCTGAGGTAAATGAGGTAGCTCGGCAAGACGATGTCGATTTGCTAGAAGAGGCCAGGGAATTGGAATTATCAAGATCAACCGTTTATCAGAAAAACCTCAAACGATACCATAGCAAAAAAGTAAATCCAAGAGTTTTTAAAGAAGGAGACTTGGTTCTTCGACTAGTGCAACGCACAACCGGCATGCACAAACTCTCACCTCCATGGGAAGGACCATTCATTGTGAGTAAAGCACTGCACAATGATGCATATTACCTAATCGACGCTCAGCCACCAGAGAAGAATAAGGCAAATAAGGCCAGAGACGAATCAAAAAGACCATGGAACATAGCCTTACTTCGCTCATTCTACACTTAGAAGCCATATGTTGTATGTCGTGATGCGATACATCAACTTGGAGTATCAAGCATGTATTAAACCTCGTTACCTCGAGCAGTGACTCGGGGACTGCGCAATGTTGTTTCTATTTTTTAAGACTACGTAGTAAACTTCGGCACCTCGAGGAGTGACTCGGGGACTGCACCGTGTTATTTCCTATTTTGAATTATGTATTAAATTTCGGCACCTCGAGCAGTGACTCGGGGACTGCACCGTGTTATCCCTTATTTCGGATTATGCATTAAACCTCGGTATCTCGAGCATTGACTCGGGGACTACCCCATGGTTGTTTCTTGTTCTAAAAATATGTATTAAACTTCGGCACCTCGAACAATGACTCGGGGACTGTCCCGTGGTATTCTCTGTATTGAGCTATGAATTATATTTCGGCAACCCAGTTTGTAACTCGGGTACTGTTTCGTGTTATTAGGTATCATCTGGATAGATATAAACCTTCAGCGACCCATGGGATAACTTGGGGATGACTTACACCACTCATTAATTCCTTTCATTCGTATAAGAGCTCGATAGCTTCAGCAGAAACTCGGGGAATACCCCAATTGGCTACTCATAACGCATAAGAGGAAACATAAGCTTGCCCTGTGTGACAAAGGAATAAAAAGGAGAAGAGAACTAACGATTTCTAAGAGGTAACAACCTCAACGGGTCGAAGTATGATAAGGGGTACAAGTCAATCTATAAGAGCATTGTGCTTCAAGTAGAAATCGCGAAAACAACAGTTATACAACAAAATCTACGAATGGCAAGCAAGATAAATACCAGACGAAGATCAAACACATGAGAGAATATGGTCCGGCCTTACGAAATTAAAGTGGGACAAGGCAAAAATATGAAACAGATAGCTTAACTTAGATGAAATGACAATAGTTACCATCACCAATGCCTCAGCGGTGAAAGGCAAAAAGGTTCACACCATACACAAAAGATTGACAATTGTTTCACAAACATCATATGCCCGACATGCCGGGGACTTAAAGCAAATTGAAGTTTTTAAGCCTAGACACCAGAAGAGGCCAAACAACCCATAAGGGGCAGTAGCATGGTCAGGAGCATTGGACATGGGTATCTCGGACGATGGAGGAGGGACATCGGTCTCCTTCATCAGGGTATCTTCAGTAACTGGGCGCTCCGAAGTAGCTGGCACATCAGCCGACGTTACCTCGGTTTCAACGGAAGCCATAGTAACCTCGGGCGCAAGCTCCGGCTGCTGAGGGACATCAGTTTTAGCTCGAGAGTTTTCCGTCCCTTTAGAGGATGATCACGCGTCGCCATCCTCGCTCGAGCTGTAGTTTGAATCACGAGAATTATCCGAATTACCCTCCGATTCATCCTGATCGGCCGAGTCATCACCTGATGCATCTTCAGCTTCGATATCATCCGCCGGATTGGAAAGAAAACTCGGCCCTTCGATCCAGTTATGCACGTCAGCATACTCAATAAGCTAGAAGGCACGAGCTTGGCAGCGAGCGACGAACTGTGGATCCTCAATCCGGGGAGAGCCAGTGCGCAAATTCATCAAAGTATCGAGTGAGATATCCTCGTACCAAGACAAAACAGCTGTAAGTGCCATATCAGCACCAGCCCTCCTAGCAGATTCCCTCCAGAGATTTAACTGGGTCCGAGATGCCATTAATCTCTCCACAAGTATTTTGACTTCGTCAATATCAGGCGTTCCAGAGGTATTAGGCCAAAGAACATGGTAGGACCGAATGGATGCTTACACCAGATCTCTTCCCATAATCTTCATTGGTCCAATGGCAGCACCAACGACAATCAGGAAGTCTTCCATTGAGTATTTTGGACTCGAGTCTACGGGGACACCTCGGCGATGACGAGCAGAAATCACTGCCTTAGAGCTCACTGGTTTCGCTTCCTGAAAATGATCTACACGAAAGGAAAACATATCAGTTAAAAATAAGAAAGAGAAGAAAATGACTCGGCCACAGTCGAAAACTTACGATGAATGTAACTCAACATTTTCTGGAGATCCTGGGTCCAGTCGGCCTTATTCTGCTCAAAGCGAGTGATTTCCTCGCTCATCATCCGGTTCTTCAGCTCGGCAGCATCGAGGAGTTCCTTATCTTTCTGCAACTGCAGGCTCAGTCGATTCTTTTCTTCAGAAATTCCTGATCAACTTTTTCCAATTCGGATTTCTGCGAAAGCTTGAGAGACTCAACCTCGGCACGTAACCGGGTTATCTCATCATCCTTTTCTTTAAGTTGCGTCGAATGAGTGGCGGCTTGTTCTAAAAAATGCAGCATCATATCAAGCATGGATATGCATTCTTGATGCGACGCTACAAGTATTTGTAACTCGGCTATACCAAAGCCGGAAGGTTATAAGAAACCCAGGATTTGTCTCGAACGAAAGTCAACAAATCACAAGACGAAAAGGATAACTAACCTTCCAGAGCGTCAACTTTCTTGGTAAGGCGGGTATTAAGATTATTGATACTAGCTGCATACCAGCAAAGAGTGAATTAGCACGTCAAGCCAAATATGTTAAGAACTTAAGGAACAATACAAATATTTGTTAAATTACCAGTTTTCTTCACTACGGGGACAACCTTCTCATATTTCTCTTGCAATTTCTTGTGTGCAAAGAGCAACCTTTGAAATTTGGCTGTCCGCCGATCATGGGCAACCTAAGTACCAAAGTGAATTACACAACTGGATATTCAAAGCTAAAATAGATCCGAATCAAGCAAAACTTAACTTGGATCTAAGTTGCTAGATATTCAAAGCTAAAACAGATCCGAATCAAGTAAAACTTAACTCGAATCTAGGAAACTGGATATTCAAAGCTAAAATAGATCCAAATCAAGCAAAACTTAACTCGGATCTAGGTGGCGGGATATTCAAAGCTAAAACAGATCCGAATCAAGTAAAACTTAACTCGGATCTAGGCAACCGGATATTCAAAGCTAAAATAGATCCGAATCAAGCAAAACTTAAGTCGGGTCTAGGTAGCTGGATATTCAAAGCTAAAATAGATCCGAATCAAGTAAAACTTAACTGGGATCTAGGCAACTAGATATTCAAAGCTAAAATAGATCCGAATCAAGCAAAACTTAACTCGAATCTAGGTGGTTGGATATTCAAAGCTAAAACAGATATGAATCAAGTAAAACTCAACTCGGATCTCGGTGGCTGGATACTCAAAGCCGAAATAGATCCGGATTAAGCTAAACTTAATTCAGAATATGAATGGACCACGGTCAATCCAAGTCATGCAGGAAATTGACTTAGCAAATAAAGCTTTTGAAGCCTAACAAAGCTTCCAAACGAACAACAAATTATTCGGTTACAAGCTTTGGGGACTAGTGTATACATACTATCATTTGAATAACAGACAAAGTATCAACAGAAGCACTTACCTCGTTCATATTATCACTATCAAGAACAATCTTAGCAGCCATATGCAAACGACTGCTGATGTCGGAAAGCTGAAATGGCTGGCTACTCGGATTGCCCTCAAGCTGATCGGCGGCGTTCCAGTTATTGGCGTATTCCACCAAAGAGCCGAGGCTGTTCCCACTCTCAGTACAGGTCAGTACTTTACCTCGGACCCGTTGTGTAACTACCGTCGTTGCAGGACTCTTGTGAAGAGTAAGCTGAGTGTCGGCGGCCGGGGTGACAACAGGCTTAGTAGAGGAAGCCCCCTTGCAAAGTGCATCAACTATGTTGGGTTGAGAACAGCTAGCCGACCCCTTCTGAGATACTGAAGATTTGGTAACAACAACCTTCTTATTCTTAGGAGAGGCTTCGGCAGGGGCAGCAACCTCGGCATTAGGAATCACAGCCTGAGGGGCAGGGGGAACTATGGTTTCCAAGGGGGCCAAGATGGTGATATCTTCGGCTGGAGCGGGAGTAACAGCTGGGATCGTGGTGATCAAAGGGTCGTTGGGGGAAACCTCGACGGTCTGAAGAGGGGCAACAGGTTCAACAGGAAGATCTATTGGCAGAGTTATGTCGGTGTTAACGGTGGGAGCTATGGGTACATCTCGCTGAGGCGATGTATGAGTCGGCGCAGGAGGAGAGTCAACACGAGAGGGACTGGGAGCCCGAGTATCCTCCGGGGGCGGAGGAGAAGGCTGCCGAGTTGTATGGCTTGTCATACTCGGACCGCTTGGCTTGGCAGAGAGAGGAGCTCTGCAAAGGACAAAGAATTGAATCAAAAGACATAAATAGAGAAACAAGAAATACGAATGAAAATAAACTCACCCAGTAACCCCAAGCATGGTCTTACGCCTCGGAATATGCTGGGTAGACTTCTTCATTCGCTTCTTGGGAGCAGCGTCGGAGGGACCTGCCGGAGCGGTGCGCTTCTTCGAGGTAGCTGGGAAATTAGGAGCCAGAAATGCGTAAGAGATAGGCATCGCGGCAACTACCTCAAGAATTTGGATGTCGTCCGAGTCACCTTCATCCCCGTGGGCCGAGGTCTTGCCACGGGTGCGAGCCGGAGCAACATCCGTCTTAGGGACAAACTCTTTCGAGTCAGGTTCCCCGTTGTCCGGGGTATTCCGATCTACAGTCCACGGAAGAGCCAGAACCTCGGCATCCTCGATATTTTGCTCCGCAAACCTCTGCGAGAGAAGAAACAAAGTAGAATTAGCAAAAGAACAGTCACAAACGCGACTCGGAAACAAACACCAATGCGTAAATTTACCTGAGGAGGGGGATTCCCGCGAGTGAACGGCTTCAGTCCCCATGCCCAATCCTCCGGCATATCGGTATTAAAGATAGCTCGGACACGCTTATAAATATGATAGTCATCGAGCTCAACCGTCGAAACTCGATTGGGATCGAGAGGACCACTCATGTAACAAAGCTTGTGAGAGCGAAGCTGGAAAGGGCAGATTCGGCTGCTGATGAATGCGGTCATCAGATCCTCACCATGGAGCCCGGCGCGGATCAACTCCTTGAGCCGAATCTCGAATACCTCGGCCAAAGCATGGCTCTTCCTAGGATTGTAGTTCCAATTCTTCTTGGAAGGGGTGCCAATAGAAAAGGCGGGGAGCCGAATCTTATCTTCTTTTCTAGTGTTTTTGACATAGAAAAATGATCTTTGCCATTTCTTGCAAGACTCGAGGCCGGACACGAGGGAACTCGGAGTTTCGCCGAGGTGTAATGGACGCGGCCCCGCACTGGGTAAGGGACTTCTCGGAAGGGTGAAGAGATTTGTCTGGTACGACATTAGATCGGATTTGGAAGAATTTAGACCAAACAGGTATGGAGGGCCAGAGGCCGAAGTACCCCTCCGAGGCCGAGATGTAAGCTGACAAGGAAGCGATAGCATTGGCCGACAGGTGATGCAACTGGAGGCCGAAGTAATCGAGGAACTCCCTGGCGAAATCGCTAAGGGGGAGGCCAAACCCGTGAGCAAAATGGGACATGAAGACTACATATTCTCCCTCGTTGAGCACGGGAGAGGATTCATTGTCGGGAAAGCTACAGCTTACCTCGGCAGGGATTCAGCGTGTCTTGATTAGCCACTCTACCTCACGGCGAGTGACAGTGGAACCCTGCCAAGAACCTCGTTCTAGACCGGATGCGAAATCATCCTCCTCAACGAGGGCTCCGCTGGCAGAACTAGACATGGGCTCGCCAAAGGAATCAATGGAGGAGAAACTAGCAGCGGAGGGAGGCCTAGAAGCGCAGGGCCCCGTCGTGATTCTAACTAGCGCGACAGCGTGACAAAGAAGAACCACCGCGAGGAATGTGGGAAACCGAGGGATGGCCTAGGGCGGAAATCTAGCGGCGGTGCTGTAGAATAACTCACCCGCAGAGGCGGCTAAGAAGGGCACGGCGGTGAGGTCATTGGAGCAGAAGAACTGTAGCGTCACCGTCGAGGGTATCGACAATGGCGCAGCCTCCAGCACACGAACAGAGGCACGGGCGCGAGAAGGAAGAAGAAGGGCAAACAAAGGGGGAAAGTAAAACCGTCTAGCCCTTTTTCCTCTCCTTATAACCGCGCAGTCCTGGCGGTAGTGGGATCGTGGGTGCGCACGATAACCGTGTAAACCACGCGTGCGGCGGAACCGTTTCCTACTAGTGGAGCCACACCGAAGACCACATGGTGCAGGAGGGGATCGGGCCTCCTGATCGAAGCGGTACTCGAGGCGTCACTGTGCCGATGCGACGGGCGCAGTAATCACTGTAGCTTGTCAGTGGGCACTATAGAGGAACAAAAAACTAGAATAATAATGATGAGTGGTACACGTAGGACGAGGCATGCTCAGGAAGCTGCACGGAAACCTCGAACAAAAAGAAGTAACTCGGAAAGAAGGAGAGAAGTATGTTGGGAAACTGATGTGGCCCGGCCGAGGTTTCAGGCAGGACCACACCAGCTTTGGGGACTATTGTTGGGGAGGTGACCCCGGATAGGGTCAAGACAGGGGAAAGACGAAAGGAATCTCCCTTGTCATGAGCCGAGTTATTGTTTGTGTCGGCCGGGTCATATAAGAGTCGGCCGAGATAAGCAGGGCCATGGCAAGTGTAGAATGAGTAACACCTTATCCGGCCGACATATGAGTTAAGTCGGCCGAATGAGTCTGGCTCACTTGAATGCAGGTGAAGGCCAAGCCAAGTTATACGAGACAAGGCCGAGTAACACGAAGCTTGCAGGAGAAGGAGATGCCTATAGTCAAACCCTAGTCACTGGCTAAGAGGAATCTAGACAGAGCCAAGCACAGAGGACAAGGAGTAGAGCAGCAGAAGGGCAGAAGAAGGTCACAGAGGTGACAGTCAGGGAGCCCGAAGCGCGCATGTGAAGCTCTCTGGAACATTGCCGCCGATAGAAGGGGGACACGGAAAGGAAGCCGCCGAGTTACCATATTGGGACAAGCATATTCCAAGGATATGATTGCCACGTCAGCCCTAGAAGGAGCCAAGGCACCTCTTTATAAGGGGGGACGCTGGCTCCTGAGAGGGGTATCGATTCATTCTACACCGTAAGGCTCGTGTAGTAGCTCTCTTCTTTCTGGATACAGCTCAAGGAGCATTTGTAGCCCATAAGAGGAGAAATAAAGATCTATATGTTAGTCATTTGAGTGTAGAAATCACTACATCTTCCCTCCCCGGATCCCTCTAGCATCCATTGGCCCCATACTTTAGCCTACCCATGGCATCTGCCGTGCCACCACCACGACACTCCCCTTGTATCCCCCAGTGGCCACACTGCATTGAACAAGCTAGAACTCTACCATTGCACCAGTGCTGAGCCAACCCGAGCCCCCTTGCCAGGCGATCATGGTCAGCATGCAGGAGAAACCGCCGCGCCCGTTCATGATGTCCAGGAGGCAGCTGACCGTCCACCGCCACCCCCTGTCCAGCCCTCGAACGCAGCCAGGTCCTGGACCACAGAAGACACTCCGCGCCCACTGTCTTTGTGCCATGCCGAGAGCACGTCAGAGCGCCGCGCCCGACACACACGTACACGTCGTGCCTCGCCTTCGCCGTCCATGCCTGCAACCACTGCGACACCAGCAACCCCCCAGACATACCCGTGCGCCGCCGCGCGACCCGTAGCCACTGTGAATCATCGAAATGGCCGTCGGTGCCGCTCAGATCACCAGCCCATTCCGACCAACTTCGACTGCCTCTTGCCACGCCATGATGTCCTTGAGCATCGCCAGGAGACTGCGCACCGGCCTACACCCTCTGCCATGCCATTAGCTCGCTGTACCGTCGACCTTGACGAGCTCTGCCCATGCCGCACTGCCTCTCTCGCTCGGATATAAAAGGAGGCCTCCCCAGCCTCAATTCACCACACCATATCACTCCCCACCTGTCACAGAACCTCCCACACCTCTCCCCGTAGCAAGGTGAGCTCCGCATCTCCGGAATTTCACCGGAGCCCGCCGTTGCAAAAGGAGAAGGGAGCCATTGATTGGAGCCGCCCTAGCAGCCGCCGTGACCTTCGTTCGAACTGCCGTCATCGACAACATCGTTCGCCCCCAACGCCGACACTTTAGGGGTTCGTCGCATGGAAAACAAAAAAAATATACCGCATGCACACAAACAAGCCAAGATCTATCTACTAGATTGTAGCAACGAGTCGATAGAAGCACTCACCCTCGAAGATTCCAAAGCGGTTAATGATAGCATATTCTCGTGGGTGATGTAGTCGTACACTTGCCGATCTCAAGATCGCGTAGACGATCCTTCTGGCGCTGCGTTCCGGCAGCGCTTCCTCAATCGGTCACATGTTCGGTACTTGATGAAGACCTTCCTATCCCTTGTTCCAGCAGGTAGTGGAGGTTGTAGTTCTCCTCTCGTGATTCCGGCAACACGACGGCGTGGTGTCAGAGGTAGAGAGAAGATCCCGCAGGGCTTCGCCTAAGCCGGTGCGAGTTATGGTGGATCTAGGGTTTCCCGGTGATCTAGGGTTTAGAAGATCGGGAGGAGGAGGAGGAGGTGTTAGCGGCAGCTAGGGTGGCAGCGACGAGGCAGCAACGGCGCGAGGCGGTGGTGGCGGCGGCGTGGCGGCCCGGGCGCAGGAGGCTAGAGGGCTTGTGTGTTTGGGGGTAGACCTCCCCCTCTATTTATGAGAGGGGGAAGCCTTGAGAGAGGGGAGTTTGAATCCACTTCCAAACCCAAGTTGGAAGGACTCATTCCTTCTTCCACTAGGAAACCATTGTTCCAGTTTGACTTTTCAAACCTCCCGTTTGACTTTCAATTTAAATCTTTAATTCTCTCTCACAAATTTCCACACCAAGTGACCTAGGATATGATACAATCATTCCACATACCCATGACACATTCATGGACCATTCCCCTTTCGGACCGGTGAACCTTCTAGAACCTTCTAGAACCTCTCCGATGAAATATCGGAATCTTTTCCGAACTCCGGAATCGGATTTTCCTTATATGAATCTTATTCTCCGGACAATTTCGGATCTCCTCGTGATATCCCGTATCCCATCCGAGACTACAAAAAACATTCGGTATCCCTATTAACATTCCATATCTACTAAACAACATTGAATCCTTAAGTGTGTCTCCCTACGGTTCGAGAATTATGCGGACATGATCGAGACACTTCTCCGATCAATAACCAATAGAGGAATCTGGAAATTCATATGGCTCCCACATATTTCTACAATTACTTTGCGATCGAATAAACCACTTACATACGATACCAATTTCCCTTTGTCTCACGATAGTTTACTTATCTGAGGTTTTGATCATCGGTATGTCTGCATACCTAGTTCAACCTCGTTACCGATAAGTACTCTTTTCTCATTCCCGTGATATGTGATCCCTTGTGAGACAGTCACATGCTTGCAAGCTAATTGGATGACATTCCACCGAGAGGGCCCAGAGTATATCTATCCATCATATGGATGGACAAATCCCACTCTTGATCCATGTGCCTCAACACATACTTTCCAAACACTCAATGCCACCTTTATAGCTACCCAGTTACGGTGTGGTGTTTGATGTCATCAAAGAATCCTTCCGGTGATGGTGATTAGCATGATCTCATGGTCGAAGGAATTAGGTTACTATGTATCAGAAAGCTTATAGCAAACGAACTATTGAAATGACTTGATCTTTATGCTACACTTATTTATAGGAGTATGTCCATCATACCATTCTCCTAATGATATGATCTTTGTTAGGGATATGCTATATGGGTATCCTTATAGCATGTCTCTTATTCAGCTAAGTCGGGTGGCCCACAGTTGGTAGCATGGCCTATGGCCTGCTGGGCGGCCCAGTTAGATGGATCTAGAAGGGAGGCCCATGCCGGATAAAGGAAGGCTACGGTTGGAGTCACCGATGTACCTGGAGCCTTGGAGTACAAGACACGCAAGACTAGTAATAGATGGTGTAGGAATCTGTAACCTGTCCGTCTAGGAATTTTTCCTGTAACCCTAGGACCTGTCGACTATATAAGTCGGGCCTATGGGAGCCTTTAGGGCATAACTTCAGACAATCAAGTAGCGATTAGCATACACCTCGCACAGCAAACCAATCCCTGTAACTCAGCGTATTTCCCTTATAGTGATTTATAGTAGGAGTAGGATTTCGCCACCATTGTGGGATCTGAACCTGGGTAAGCTGTGTTACCTCGTACCCGTCAACCGTACGCCTTCCCCCACGTCTCTAAACATGCACTGTGAGGACCCCTCCATGGCGTACTCGTCGGCAATACCACGACAATCTTGTTGTCAATAACATCTCAATGTTCATGATCGAGAAACCATGATCATCTATTAACCAACAAGCTAGTATTATGAAGAGGCTTTTACCAGGGACTCTAATTTAGTTTACAAATCACACAAGTATTAATGTTTCCGGTTAATACTGTTATAGCATGAATGTAAACATTTATCATAAACACAAAGATATTATAATAACCACTTTTATTATTGCCTCTAGGGCATATCTCCAACAGTCTCCCACTTGCACTAGAGTCAACTAATCTAGATTACATGGTAATATACCGAACACCCATGGCGGTTTGGTGCTGGTCATGTTTTGCCCTCGGGAGAGGTTTAGTCAACGGATCCGCCACATTCAGATTTGTGTGTACTTTGCAAATCTTTATGTCACCATCTTGTACATGCTCTTGAATAGTGTGAAAACGTAGCTTGATATGCTTCAGCTTCTTGTGTGACCTTGGTTCTTGCACATTGGCTATGGCACCCATGTTATCAAAATAGATAGACATTGGGTCCAGCGCACTTGGAACCACACCGAGCTCTATAATGAACTCCTTCATCCATATCGCTTCTTGTGAAGCCTCCGAAGCAGCTATGTATTCCAATTCAGTTGAAGATCTCGCCACAACGCTTTGCTTTGCACTCCTCCAGCTAACTGCTGCACCATTCAAAGTAAATACGTATCTAGATTGAGATTTAGAATCATCCGGATCGGTGTTCCAACTAGCATCGGTGTAACCATTAACAACGAGTTGTTCATCACCTCCATAAGAAAGAACCATATCCTTAGTTCTTCTCAAGTACTTAAGGATGTTTTTGACCACTATCCAATGATCTACTCCTGGATCACTTTGATATCTGCTAGTCAAACTAACATCATATGCAATGTCGGGTCTAGTACATAGCATGGCATACATAAGAGATCCTATGGCTGAGGCATAGGGAGTCTTACTCATCCTTTCTCTATCTTCTGCTGTTGCAGGACTTTGAGTTTTACTCAAGGTCGTATTGGGCAACATGGGCAAGAACCCTTTCTTGCTATCTTCCATTCCAAACCTCTTTAGAACTTTTTCCAAATATGTACTCTGTGATAATGATATTAGGCGTCTCGATCTATCTCTATAAATCTTTATGCCTAATATGTAAGCTGCTTCGCCAAGATCTTTCATCGAAAAACTATTATTCAAATAATCCTTGACACTATTAAGAAGGTCTACATCATTCCCAATCAACAATATGTCATCTACATATAGTATTAAGAATTCTACAGAGCTCCCACTCACTTTCTTGTAAATACAAGCTTCTCCATAAGTTTGTATAAAACCAAAACTTTTGATCACCTTATCAAAACGCTGATTCCAACTCCGGGATGCTTCCTTCAATCCATAAATGGGCCGTTGAAGTTTGCATACCTTGTTAGCATCTTTAGGATCGACAAAACCTTTGGGTTGTACCATATACAACTCTTCATCAATGTCTCCATTGAGGAACGCCGTTTTGACATCCATCTGCCATATCTCATAATCACAATATGCAGCAATTGCTAACATAATCCTCACAGACTTTAGCTTCGCTACCGGTGAGAAAGCACAACCGCAGAATAGGCTATCAGTGACAGTCTCAAATAGCCCATTAGTGACAGGTAAAGCGCCTGTCACTAATAACTACTCATTGGTACGAGGTTACTAGTGATGCAAGCTTTGTCACTAGTATGTAATACTAATGAGACATTTACGCATGCCAGTCACTAGTATGTGTATGCTAGTGAGCCCTGTGGGATTTTGTAGTGACGGACACATTATTTTGCATGTCACTGATTTGAATTTCAGTAACAAAAAAATTAAATGCATTTTTCACGAATGTTTCAGATAGCACAATAAGATGTTATAAAAGTTGAATGAAGTTTTCACAAATATTTCAGATAGTATAATAAGAAGTTGTACCAATGATTTTTTTAATATTTGCACCGGTAACACACTCACATAAGAACTTGCAATCTTTCATAGACTAACAATCTAGCAAGCAATTTGAACTCCAAATAATAGCACCACCACGATACATGTATTATGTTCATATGCATAGCTGCAAGTTCATTTCACTATTCTACAACTTCATTTTGTTGATGTGCAACTTCTTTCGTTACGTCTTCCTTGCGTGGACCTTAATCGTGCAGTACATTGATGACGTGTTTAACTTGATACAAACAAGAAAATAAGCATATAATTGTGATCAATGACACTAGGTGGATAAGCACTTGTTGGGGAATATAGAGATTCTATATAAAACCCAAATAGTGGCATAAAAATGAGCCTTTTCTATTATTTATCTCGAAATTCAAAAGAGTGGGCTTAACAACGAGAAGGTAAATTAAGAAGGTAAATCGTGCATAAATATTTCTTAGAAAACATAGAATAATGAACGACATCATGAAATGGAGGTATTGTACTGGTTTATTCTCCCTCTGTTCCAAAAATTTAAGATGTTTTAGCCTTTTTCTGAAATACATGTATTAGAAGCCTTTTAGTGTGTAGATTCAGTCATGTTTCTCTGAACCTACAACTAAAAAATTCTAGATAAATGCGTTTTAGAAAAAACTAAATTATCTTATAATTTGGAACAGAGGGAGTATATTTTAAGATGGAAATTCTGAAATATGTACTAGTTCATTTTTCTTTTGTGCGTGAGTGGTAAGTTAGGAAGAAATGAAATGGGTTAATACAGGGAGTTCATATTCTTTCTTCTGGTAAATGCATATTTATAGAAATATCAGCATTTTAAGAAATTCTAGTTAGCATATTAACATACACCTTTTTACAGTGTGGAAGAAAGCATATCATGAGCACTAGCTGCTACAGTTTAGCATCTAGAAAGGTGAGGCTCATGAACAGAAACAATCATCATAAATCACTAGCTAGCCCATACTAGGAGATGTCTTGAAAGATAACTATGAGGTGAGGAATTATACCGTCCAACCGCAGAAACATGGGACGCGGCTCGTCTAGCGTGCAGGAGGCACATCAGCGTCATATCTGCGGTCGCTTATCCATCGAACGAACGGCACAGTCTAAGTTCCACATGTCTAACTTTCAAGAATACCCCATGCACAATCATTTCTCCCTCCACGACGCCAAAAGATAGGAGCAAAAATGGTCAAGCTCAGAACACCGGTGATCATCCTGAAAATTGGCACTTCACTGTGGCCATCCACTATCATCCTAGAAGCTAGTACGGGCCGTTGTTCAGATCGTTCACATTCATGGAGTCTGGAGTTACCCTGAACCAGTAAACTGTACAACACAAACTGCAAAAAAAGAATAGAGCAAAGTAGACTTTTAACCAACAATTCACATAAGATAAAACTGAAAAGTGCATAGAACCGAGGGAAGGAATCTAGGTTCCTCATTAAGCATAATAAATCCACTTCCAATTTGTACTAACATAATTATTTAGAGGAAAGGATGCCGACAGCAAGACGCCCGTCTTTGAAGATGATCAGCGTGGCAACGGTATCCTGCTGTCTTCAGGAACGATTTTCTTCTTCTCAGGTGTGCGGTGCAAACTAGCAACGAGGCTCTGCTTTTGGTGCGAAGGTCGTGAGAGGTCTTTTCACCCCACATTCTTAGTGACAATCTGCCGAAATAACACAAAATTTGTATGCATTAATAAGCAACGTACATGTAGACAAAATCAATAGGAAAACATGAAGAAAAAGGTTCAAACTAGGGCAATGGAACATGTGGTTCAACAGGAAGAGGGAGTGGGTTTAAGAATTTAGATCCACTTAGCATATAAAGTGGAGATAATGCTAACTAACTCGCATCCTATCCATGAGCAGAAGAACAATACTAAACGGGAGATGGGAGTTCAGGGCGGCACCGTACGTACCACGGTAGCAGGAAGGCGAGCAGGAGGGTCACGTGCGGCGACATGGAACGCGAGCTTCGCTACTGCAGCAGCCACACGACAGCACCACAACCACCACGATGGCGAGACGGCTAGGAAGACGACGAAGCCACAAGAAGCGGCCTAGAGGCGCTCCTGGACGCGCTCCTGATGGTCCTGCAGGTCCTGGGGACGCCGACGTCCATGAGGGGCGCGGCCTTCTGGCCGGCAACAGCGGCTCCACCATGGCGCAGACGGTCGCCGTTCAGCGCCACCACTCGCTGCCGCGCCACCGCCCTCCATGGACGCCAAGATACGCCGGCTAGGGTTTGTTAGTGAGGGTTACAAATCAACAGTTCTATGCTGTGGCGTAGAGAGAGTGCAGAAGGAGGGGTGCTAGGCGGTGGCTGCAGCGCAGGGGCTAGCCGGAGTTCGGCCGGAACAGCCGAAGACGGGGGAGATGGAAAAGGGTAACAGAACGTGGCGGCGCTAGAAGAGGAGATGGAGGTTGCGAGGGAGAGTCAGGTATGTTCGATGGGGTGGCGCCGGGGCTGGGTCTGAGACAAATTTTATTGTTTCGCGTGTTTTGGGACCAACCAAATTTTTCGGCTCAAAAGTCCAAACTACCACGGAGCATGTGTTTTTTTGAGAGCATCGTAGCATGTGTTCTGAAGTACTGGCATAGCGCTAGATTTAGTACAGTCATATCTAGATGAGAGTTCCAATGACGCGGGTGGGCCGGCCAGGAGGTGCTCGGGAGCTTCGGCCAACGAAGGCGCCGAGGAGACACCGGCCAGTCTGGTCAGGTCGGTTGGGCACAAAAAAGTACCTGATACCGGTGATAGACATTTTTGATGCATGTCATTAGGAAATTTACTCTTTTAGCAAGCTTTCACGAAAAATACTAGTGACATGCATATATTGAGTCCGTCGGTACTCAAAGAGTTTTTACCGACAGGTATTTACAAACGCCTGTCACTAAGTATTTTTTTTTATTTGGTGGGTCTTCATAAGAAATACTAGTGACAACCTCATTTCTACGCCCGTCACTAGTGTTTTGTACTAGTGACAGGCGTATTCTTGCCTGTCACTGGGAATAATATCTAGTGACGGACACCATTTTGCCTGTCACTAACACCTGGAGGCTATAAGCCTTTCTGCAGTAGCGAAGTCTCATCGTAGTCAACTCCTTGAATTTGTCGAAACCCGTTTGCGGCAAATCAAGCTTTATAGACAGTATATTAGCACCAGCATCTGTTTTCTTCTTGAAAATCCATTTGTTCTCGACAGCCTTCCGGCCATCCGGTAAGTCCACCAAAGTCCATACTTGGTTTTCATACATGGATCCAATCACGGATTTCATGGCTTCTTGCCATTTATTGGAATCTAGGCTCATCATCGCTTCCTCATATGTCGCAGGGTCATCGGCGTTTTCTACCAACATGACACTCATAACGGGATCATACCAATCAGGAGTGGTACGAGTTCTCGTTGACCTGCGAGTTTCTGTAGTTACTTCAACCGAAGTTTCATGATCAACATCATTAGCTTCCTCTCTTATCTGTGTAGGCGCCATAGGAACTACTTCCGGTGCTGCGCTACTCGCAAGTTCGAGAGAAGGTTTAACAACCTCGTCGAGTTCTACTTTCCTTCCAGTCACTTCTTTCGAGAGAAACTCCTTCTCTAGAAAGGATCCATTCTTGGCAACGAAGATTTTGCCCTCGAATCTATGATAGAAGGTGTAACAATAGTTTCCTTTGGGTATCCTATGAAGACGCATTTTTACGCTTTGGGTTCAAGCTTGTCGGGCTGTAACTTCTTTACATAAGCTTCACAACCCCAAACTTTAAGGAACAACAATTTAGGTTTCTTCCCAAACCATAATTCATACGGTGTCGTTTCAATGGATTTAGATGGTGCCCTATTTAAAGTGAATGCGGCTATTTCTAATGCATAACCCCAAAATGATAGCGGTAAATTTGTAAGTGAATTCATAGAACGAACCATATCTAAGAGAGTTCAATTACGATGTTCGGACACACCATTATGTTGTGGTGTTCCCGGCGGTGTCAATTGTGAAAGTATTCCGCATTTCTTCAAATGCTCGCCAAACTCGTAACTTAGATATTCACCTCCACGATTAGATCGTAGAAATGTAATCTTCTTGTTACGTTGATTCTCTACCTCACTTTGAAATTCATTAAACTTCTCGAAAGTTTCAGACTTATGTTTCATGAAATAGATATACCCATATCTACTCAAGGCATCCGTGAAGGTAAGAACATAGCGATAACCACCGCACTATGCTACACTCATTGGACCACACACATCGGTATGTATGATTTCCAATAAGTCCGTAGCTCGCTCCATCATACTAGAAAATAGAGTCTTAGTCATTTTACCCATCAGACATGCTTCGCATCTTTCAAGTGATTCGAAATCAAGTGATTCAAGAAATCCATCGGAATGGAGTTTCTTCATACGCTTCACTCCAATATGACCAAGACGACAGTACCACATATAGGTCGAGTTATCACTCAATTTCAAACGTTTAGCTTCAATGTTATTAATGTGTGTATTACCACAATTGAGATTCATTAAGAATAGACCATCTATCAAAGGTGCATGTGCATAAAACATATTACTCATATAAATCGAACAACCATTATTCTTGGACTTAAACAAGTAACCGTCTCGCAATAAACATGATCCGGATATAATGTTCATGCTCAACACAGGCACCAAATAACAATTATTTAAGTATAAAACTAGTCCCGATGGTAGATGAAGAGGTAGCGTGCCAACCGCGATCACATCAACCTTTGATCCATTTCCAACGCGCATCGTCACCTTGTTCTTCGCTAGTTTCTGTCTATTCTTACGTGTTTCGAGTTACAAATATGAGCAACCGAACCAGTATCAAATACCCAGGCACTACTACGAGTACTAGTGAGATACTCATCAATAAAATGTATATCAGATATACCTTTCTTCTTGATGTTGCCGTTCTTCAAATCCGCCAAGTACTTAGGGCAATTCCGCTTCCAGTGACCCTCACCCTTGCAGTAAAAGCACTCAGTATCAGCCTTAGGCCCAGCCTTGGTCTTCTTCGTTGGCGCGGTAACTTTCTTACCGCCCTTCTTGAAGTTTCCCTTTTTCTTATACTTGCCTTGCTTCTTGAATTTGGTGGTCTTTTTGACCAACAACACTTGGTGCTCTTTCTTGATCTCCACTTCTGCAGACTTTAACATGGAGAAGAGTTCGGGCAACAACTTGTCCATGTTTTGCATATTGTAGTTCATCACAAAGTTCTTGTAACTTGGTGGTAGTGATTGGAGGACACGGTGAATCCCCAAAGCATTAGGAATCACTATACCTAAGCTTTGAAGCTTTCTTGCGTGCCCAGACATCTTAAGCACGTGCTCACTGACGGAGCTGCCCTCTTCCATCTTGCAGTTAAAGAACTTTTCAGAAGCCTCATAACTCTAAACTGCCGTGTGAGCCTCAAATATCATTTTGAGTTCACGGATAATATCATGTGGGTCATGGTTCTCAAACCTTTTCTGAAGCTCCGGTTCCAAACCATACAAGATAGCACACTGAACTGTGGAGTACTGATTCTTTCGAGCGAGGAAAACATTCTTTACCTCATCGGTAGCATCAGCTGCAGGCGGGTTACCCAGCGGTGCATCCAGCACATAGGTCAAATTACCAGCATTGAGGACAATCCTCAAATTGCAGAACCAATCCGCAAAGTTGCTTCCATTGTTTTTCAACTTTTCTTTCTCTAGGAACGCATTAAAATTGATGGTAGGGGCCGCCATTGATCTACAACATATTTGCAATAGTTTAGACTAAGTTTATGACAAACTGAGTTCTAATTAATAGTTAAATTAATCTAGGTGAACTCCCACTGAAAACAATATCCCTCACATTGTTTTAGTGATCACACGAACCAAATCCACCATACCAAAACCGATCATCACGAGAGTTGATATAGCTTCAATGGCGAAAAATCAACATGTTCATCATATCTACTATATGACTCATGCTTTACATTTCGGTGATCCGTGTTTCGAGATCGTGTCTGTACATGCTAAGATCGTCAAGATCAAACCTTAGGTTCCGCATGAGCAAATCTGGCTTCTCACGTTGTATACACTCGCAAAATCTACCACACCCGATCATCACGTGGTGCTTCGAAACAACGAGTTTTAGCAACGATGCTTACTAAGGATGAACACTTTAAAACTTGAAATTTTGTGCTTGAGGGATCATCCTATAATGCTACCGTCGCGAACTAATCAATAGAAGATGCATAAAAGTATTAACATCAGATGCAATTCATAATATGTGATATGATATGGCCTTTCTTATTGTGCTTCCGATCTCCATCTTCAAGCACGAACATGATCTCCATCATCACCGGTATGGCGTCAAGGTCAATGACGCCGCTTCATGGTTGTCGTCCACCAGCATCAACTATTACAACTACTTTGAATAGACACGCAGGTCTTAATGGAATTAAAAGAAAAGAACATTGCATACATCATATATAATCACAATCATGGCCATATTACATCACAACACACCCTTGCAAAACAAAGTTAGACGCCTCTAATTTTCTTTGCATGTTTTACGTGGTTTGGGGCTTTCAATAAGTGTCGCTCTAACTTACGAACAAGTACCACAATGTTGATGTTTGAACTATCAAGTGCCCATTGTAAATTGAATCTATACTATGATGGGAGAGACAGACACCCGCAAAGCCACTTATGCTATACAAGTTGCATGTTAAGCGTGGAGAAAGTCTCATGAACGATGTCATGTAAGGTTTGCCCGGTCCGCTTCATCCCATCATACCGCAAGATGCAAGGTACACAAAAAGCAATTAATAATAAAAGCACCACCGCCCACAATGACCATTGTGTTCTACTCGTGCAACAGATCTACATATAGACACTGCTTTGATACCACTGTAGGGGTTCGTAGCATGGAAAACAAAAAAATTCTACCGCATGCACACAAACAAGCCAAGATCTATCTACTAGATTGTAGCAGCGAGTCGATAGAAGCACTCACCCTCGAACATTCCAAAGCGGTTAACGAGAGCAGATTCTCGTGGGTGATGTAGTCGTACACTTGCTGATCTCAAGATCGTGTAGACGATCCTTCCGGCGCTGCGTTCCGGCAGCGCTTCCGCAGTCGGTCACACGTTCGGTACTCGATGAAGACCTTCCTCTCCCTTGTTCCAGCAGGCAGCGGAGGTTGTAGTTCTCCCCTCGCGATTCCGGCAGCACGACGACATGGTGTCGGAAGTAGAGAGAAGATCCCGCAAGGCTTCGCCTAAGCCGGTGCGAGTTATGGTGGATCTAGGGTTTCCCGGTGATCTAGGGTTTAGAAGACCGGGAGGAGGAGGTGTCGGCGGCGGCGGCTGGTGGCGGCGGCGTGCGGCGGTGGTGCACGGGTGTGGGAGGGCTAGGGCTTGTGTGTTTGGGGCAGCCCTCCCCCTCTATTTATGAGAGGGGGGAAGCCTTGAGAGAGGGGAGTTTGAATCCACTTCCAAACCCAAGTTGGAAGGACTCTTTCCTTCTTCCACTAGGAAACCATTGTTCCAGTTTGACTTTTCAAACCTCCCGTTTGACTTTCAATTTAAAGGTTTAATTCTCTCTCACAAATGTCCACACTAAGTGACATAGGGTATGATCCAATCATTCCACTTACCCATGACACATTCATGGACCATTCCCCTTCCGGACCGGTGAACCTTCTAGAACCTCTCCGATGAAACATCGGAATCTTTTCCGAACTCCGGAATCATATTTTCCTTATATGAATCTTATTCTCCGGACAATTCCGGATCTAATCGTGATATACCAGATCCCATCCGAGACTACGAAGAACATTCGGTATCCCTATTAACATTCTGTATCTACTAAACAACGTCGAATCCTTAAGTGTGTCCCCCTACGGTTCATGAATTATGCGGACATGACCGAGACACTTCTCCGATCAATAACCAATAGAGGAATATGGAAATTCATATGGCTCCCAAATATTTCTACGATTACTTTGTGATCGAATGAACCACTTACATACGATACCAATTTCCCTTTATCTCACGATAGTTTACTTATCCGAGGTTTTGATCGTCGGTATCTCTGCATACCTAGTTCAACCTCGTTACCGATAAGTACTCTTTTTTCGTTCACGTGATATGTGATCCCTTGTGAGCCAGTCACATGCTTTCAATATAATTGGATGACATTCCACTGAGAGTCCAGAGTATATCTATCCGTCATATGGATGGACAAATCCCACTCTTGATCCATGTGCCTCAACACATACTTTCCGAACCCTCAATGCCACCTTTATAGCCACCCAGTTATGGTGTGGTGTTTGATGTCATCAAAGCATCATTCCTGTGATGGTGATTAGCATGATCTCATGGTCGAAGGAATTAGGATACTATGTATCAGAAAGCTTAAAGCAAACGAACTATTGAAATGACTTGATCAATGACTTGATCTTTATGCTATGCTTATCTATATGAGTATGTCCATCATACCATTCTCCTAGTGATATGATCTTGTTGTCAATAACATCTCAATGTTCATGATCGATAAACCATGATCATCTATTAACCAACAAGCTAGTATTATAAAGAGGCTTTTACCAGGGACTCTAATTTAGTTTACAAATCACACAAGTATTAATGTTTCCGGTTAATACTGTTATAGCATGAATGTAAACATTTATCATAAACACAAAGATATAATAATAACCACTTTTATTATTGCCTCTAGGGCATATCTCCAACACACACGACCCCCATCGCCGCATTATGGTTTAGACCTCGCAGAAGCTATTCGTCGTCGACGATGAACCTCGGCCGTTAGATTAGATTATAATCGTAAGGCCTAGATAGAAGGACATCGCTTCGCCTAATTAGAGTCGCCGACGGGTGGTACACCCCCTTTAAGTCAGCCCGGGCGCTGTGTTGTGCGCAGTGGGCCGGCCCAGTTAGTTCCCGCGCGACCCAGTAGGTTCAAATATAGACTTTTCAATGTAGTTCTAACTCTAGTTCTGTCAGTTGATTCAAAAATCAATTCAGAGAGATTCACTGAACCAAATTGCATGAAACCAATTTTGTTAGAAAGGTATTGAAAATATTAATCCAAGACCATTGGATTCAAACCATTTGAAATTATAGATCACCTATAGTAAAAATAACAAGGCAGAAACTTTTCTGCATTCAAACATTTTTCAAAAATCAACCATAAATTCTTTTGAGTTGATTCCAACTCTCAAAAATCACATTTGGCAAGATCTTTCTAAATATGTAAAAAGATCTAGGTTTACTTGCAGTAATAATGGACAAGTATTAAAATAATGCCCCATAGGCATTTCTAGTCACTTTAATTAATTAAAATAATAATGTGAAACCTTATTAAATTGTGACACCACTTTAAATCACATTCCCAAGCACTAAAATATGTGGTGATGACATGTGTTAACATGAACCCATATTTTAAATTGGAGAATATTAAATCTTAAGTAGTTTTTCAATGAGTAGAAATTACTTTTCTAAAAATAAAATAAATAGGACTAATGCTTTAATCCTTGTGATGATTGTGATGATGCTAGATCATCAATTGTGAACCTTTGTGTTCCAAATAGAAATAGTTAAGTATTGTTTGGTGATTTTGTACCTTGTATTTATTTATAGACGCTAGTACCGACCAAGGATACGAAGAGGAAGGAGACTACTACGAAGAAGAAGAAGAAGGAGAGGAGATCTTCTAATGCAAGCTAATAACTATGCAAGCTACTAACTAAATATGCAAGCCATCCTAGCAAGATACTAACTATGCAAGCCATCCTAGCAAGCTATATAATGCAAACTAATACTTGCAAGCCCCACAATACCAATTAACCTATGCAATGCCTTAGGCATATTTGCTGATACCACTTTTTTATACCAAATCCCAATTTTATTTGCAATCTTTATTATTTTATTTCTTTATCAAAGTTCTTTATTACTTCTAGTTAGTATTTAGTGAGTTTTGGAAAGATATTATAGGTATCATAAAGAGCATAAAACTTGGCCTAAGATAGTTAGAAATAGATGTCATACTGAGGCATGAGATTAGATTTGGATAAGTCACACTTGATTACCACCCCTCACTAGTGATTACCCTCAACCTTAGTGGATAGTGCTAAGCATAAAACTTGATCACTTTAGATGGGAATACTTGGTGAAAATGATTATGAAAACCTAAGAATGATGAGTCATTCTGATGAAATGTTTTGGACATGTATTATGAACATCATATGATTTGATGATGAAAATGTTGAGGCATGAGCCTTATCCCTTTATAAAACTGATGGTTGGGTTCGGATGCGATACCATTCTAATTTTACCGTACAACCACAATACCCGAATTTGGGTAGGGCTTGACTGGAAGTTTATATATCTTAGTATGGGTTCCGTTGTGGAAAGAGGTTTGAGCTAAGGCTACCTTGTGATGATTGTCCACCTTTGCAGTTCCCAAGATGAAAGATGGTCATGGTTGGGAGGCCAAACTCATAGGGGAGGTTCCTATACTAGGGTTTGTAATTGAAAGGTTAGGATTGATTATACGCATACTGAGTATGGTGATTCAGGATTGTTCCTGATGGATGTATCGAATGTTGTGGTGAAAGTGTACCACTACAGAGTGTCAAACTATTCGAATAGCCGCGTCCGCGATGATGGACAGTTGGAGTGGCCATACTGTTCCGTCGTCAGATGTTTTCAAAATGACTTGTGAAATGAATCATGACTTTGACTTGACCACAACAGGGTTATGAACATGAAAACTAAGTTCCCACTTAGGTGTTGTAAAACTTTAAACTAGTTTTCTTTACTTCTAAACTCAGTTAGAGATAAACCTGGCTTTTTGCAAATAAACCTAGAGCTTAGGATTCCTACTCAGACTACTTACTTGTTAGTGATAGTTTGCGAGTACTTAATAGTACTCATGGCTTTGTCCCTGGCTATTCCTATGGCCAGACTATGAAGAGGAACTACCAGGATGATGGACAGCAGGAAGTCTATGACAACTAGGATCATCTCCCATCGTCAGCATTGTCTGTGACCCTGAAGATGGAGCTTCGCCCACGCTACCGTTATTATATTATTCCGCTGCGTTGATTGTATTAAGACTGGATCATGAGATCCTTTATTTGTAATACCTTTATTATGGTTTATAATTGATGATGAACTATGATACCAATCTGTTATGTCTCACAAAAATGGTAATCCTGGGATTGCGATGTATGTCATAACAGGCATCTGGGATTAAAAATCCGGGTGTTGACAATAACTCCTACTGATACACCCGCTGATCCTACAACAACGTTACATGGACCTCTGACAATAGCTGGTGGGCGAAAACACAATTACCATGTACTTTCGTTTCTAGGGAATCTTCCTAAGATAAATGAGAACATGATTCTTCCTAAATCAGACATGTTTATGTTAAATATGAATGATGAACCTAGCAAGGACATGAGGGAAAATCATTGGAGCATGGTCGTGCATGGAGATGGCCACAAGCGTGTTAGTATAAATGAAGATGCTGAGAGTGGAGATTTCAGAACTTTTAAACCATCATAATGTTACAAAGGATGCTTGGACGAATTCCACAAGATATCAACTCATATTATTAGTCCAAGGCTTTATTTGGTGCCGCGTCTCCTTATTTTATGGGTAAAACCCATGTATTTTTGAGTTAGATAATTTAGTAGGTTTTTAGAGACTGTTTATATGGAGGAAGGCCCATCCGAAGGTGTTTCTGGATGGCCCATTAGGGCTGGATGAAAATCTCCTCTCTTCCTCCATATAAACCACCTTCCAGCCGTCATTAGATCTTAGATTTTGTTTAGACTAAAAGTTACCAATTGCTGCAACTCTCGTGTACTTGATTATGTCCAACGACTCGATCATGAATGCTACTTAAAATCCCACATCAATAAAGCTTTCATATTTATTCGCAATATCCTGATTGTATACTTACTTCTTGCTTGTTCTCGACTGCTCGCAGGGATTAAAGACCTTCGTGGCCAGGCTGATCGTGCATCTGCAAGATCAGCAACCTCTAGGAGATCGGTTTATCGATTGCATTGGCGCAATATTGCTGCATGTTGTAGTCGGATCGTCAAGGTCAGACTCCACCAGATCGAATTATCACGTCTAATCAAAAGATCGGGCATCAATTTCCTATCACCGGCTAGACTCCTAGCTGTTATCCACATCATGTACTGGCTAAACTATTGGACGGAACACCCTCTTTATAATATTTGAGCACCCCACATGCTCTCTACGATAAAGTCGACACAAGATATAGGGTTATTACCGGATAATTATCCGAGGCTCGAAACTATATAAATCTTGTGTGCCTTGAGGTTCATCGCCTATCAAATTATGATCACAAGTACTTGACCCTATAAATATATGACCGAGAATCAAAACCCCAACATATGGTCTTACAAGGATATATATATATAATGCACATGACTGTAAAAAGTGAGACATTTTTTTTGGCTAAAAGCCTAAAATGCGTGTGCCGGACCTAACTTTCTTTTCCTCACTTCTGTCACCACAACCTTTTCGTGGGCGAGGATGAAGCCATTGCAAACCACATGAGCTAAGTAGACAACCTTGTTTTTACACATTTTTCTCCGTTTCCTACTATGAAACTATTCTACACATGCAAGAGGAGATAGACATGGAGATCAAACAATTCTTATTATACATTAAGATTTGGCATCAAAAGATAAGGAAGATTCTCTACTTCCCTCTTTCACCAATTTGGCAAGATCTAAAAAAATGGCAGAAACTAATGTCAAAAACTAATTTTGGCATTTGGCACTGGTATTTGGTGGTCACGTTGGCGGTGCTATGAGAAGAGATAAGTATGTTTACCACAAAACACCTACACTCACTGGTGGAAACGGGGCTATAGGTCCCGGTTGGTACGGGGCTTTAGTCCCGGTTGCCCAACTGGGACGGGGCAATCGGGACTAAAGCCCTAACCTTTAGTCCCGGTTGCCCCACCAACCGGAACAAAAGGGTGCACACGTGGCAGCGGTAGTGGGCGAGGGGGGTGGGGCATTAGTCCCGGTTAACCTTCTGCCGCGGCAGAGATTTGGCTCATTTCTCTGCCGCGGCAGAGAATTCATTTTGGCACACTTTGTTGCCGTGGCAGCATTTTCGCCACTTTTTGTGCCGCGGCAGAGAATTCATTTAGGTTGTTTTATTGTTTATTTAGTGATTTGCACTTATCAATGAAGGAACCTTATATTACAACATGAATATCATGACAATATTACATTGAATACACGGATTGAGTTCATGCACTACATACAAAAGTTGCTATTCGATGCTACTGGCCAATTCCTTCAAAGTTGCTATTTTTACAATCCCTATTGTCTATACACAGCCGAATAGTATTCCTCTTTTGGGTCTAGAACTTCTGCATCCAAGAATCCCGCCAATTCCTCCTGAATTGCTCGTACGCGATCCTTTGATGTAAGACCGTCCGTGAGCGTTCGATCTGATTTGAAAAAGGAGTCAGCCTATATGAATGAAACTAAACACAATTTGATTGTAATTAAAAACTATAGAAATTGTTTACGTACGTGGAGTTGCTCTCTGCCCTTCTCATCGCACGTCTGCCGGATGAACTCGCAAACATAGTATCCACATAGATTCTTACCTGGTCCCTGCGTCAGGCACTTTACGAGAACAGAGTTCAATCAAAATAATAATCAAGCATGATAATAACTGTATCAAAACTAGAATCAAAGAGATGCGCGGATATAGCTAGTGGTGCTTACATTTAGTGGTTAAAATGTAAGCTCCTATTTCCAAACACCCCTAGCCTTGTTGGTGAACCGTTTCCAAGCGCTGCCCGGCGTAGAAAACGAATAAAATAAGTTATTAAGTACTTGATATCATAAAATTCACGAACATTGCCGATATAGTATCGTAATGATTAGAATTACCGCTGGAGAAGTACCTGGCATGCTCTTTGTTTCTGAACATGCGTTTCAACCTTGGTATTATAGGAGCATACCATATAACCTTAGCAGGAACCCTCTTCCGAAGGGGCTCTCCCTCAACATCACCAGGGTCATCTCGTCTGACCTTATACCGCAACGCATTGCATACCGGGCATTTATCTAAATTCTCATACTCCTTACCGCGGTAGAGGATGCAGTCATTAATGCATGCATGTATCTTTTGCACATCTAATCCCAGAGGATAGAGAGTCTTCTTTGCTTCGTAGGTACTCTCGGGAAGTTCGTTATGTTTTGGAAACTTCGGCTTCATTATTTTCAGCATCTTTTCAAATGAGGAGTCAGTTAGACCACACTCTGCCTTCCATCGGAACAATTCCAGTGTGGTACCGAGCTTTGTGCTGCCATCTTCACAATTTGGGTACAACAATTTCTTGTGATCTTCTAACATGCCCTCTAACTTCAACTTCTCATTTTCTGTTTCACAGTCTCGCTTTGCATCAGAAATGACCCTACCAAGTTCATCAGCTGGCTCATCTGATGCCCGTTCTTCACCTCTTTCCTCTCCATTGTCTTCCATTGCAGTATCATTGTATTCAGGAAACATATGATGATAGTTGTTATCATCATCTTCTTCTTCACCATCTTCCATCATAACCCCTCTTTCCCCGTGCTTGGTCCAGCAATTATAGTTGGGCATGAAACCTTTCATAATCAGGTGGCAGCGAATGATTTTCGAGGAAGAGTACTCCTTGTTGTTCCGACATTGAACACATGGACAACGTATGAAACCATTCTCTTTGTTTCTCGTAGCCACATCGATAAATTTATCCACGCCTTTCATATACCCGGCTACGCGCCGGTCACCGTACATCCATTCCTGACCATTCATCTGCATCATATAAGTAAGTTTATCAAAAAACAGGACATTATAAATAGTGAAATAACCAATTCACATTGACACATGAATTGTATCAATGACAGAGAAAAGATAAGATTGCTAACCTCGATCGAGGGAAATAAAGAGGAGAAAGCTCAAGTGCGTCTCGGACACCTTTTATATTTTTGTTCTATGAGAAATTCAACGGGATTATTCACTCAAACATTTCATCAAACACCTTCAATGCATGCATAGAAGAGGAAAAAACTAGCACACCCCTCACACCTTCCACCAAGAGAAAAAACAGAGTGGAGGCAGAGGAGGCTGGGGCGTTGCATTTATAGAGGGCAGGAGAATACGTCCCGGTTGGAGCCAGCAACTGGGACTAAAGGTGTGTGTCACGCCACGTGGTTGTGGCCAAACCTTTAGTCCCGGTTGGTGGCTCCAACCGACGATGCCCTCTACCAACCGGGACGCATGCCTCCCGGCCCGTGCCCGCCGAATCGCGTGCAGCATTAGTCCCGGTTGGTGGCGCAACCGGGACTAATGCTCTGAGGGGGCGCGAACGGATGGCCCTTTTTCCACTAGTGACTGCAAAATACACAAGATGACTAAGAGTGAGATCATCACTTTGCCTAAAAGGCTAAAATCTATGTGCTAGACCTCACTTTATTTTCCCCACTCACATAATCATGTTTCCATGGTCATCTTGTTGGCGAGGCCGGCGTTGGGAAAAAACTGATATTAGCTAAAACAATGTGCTTTCTACCACAGAACTAAAAGGAAAACTATCTGTTTTTTCTTTTTCAACAATTTGGCAAAACCTCCAAAACGGCAGAAATAGATGGCAAAAGATATTTTGGCATTTGGCACTGGTATTTGGCAAAACTCTATGGCTACTCTTATGAGAAGAGATACATGTGTGCACCACAAAACCCAAGAATACAAACACACATGATGGTTAAGAGTAAGATCAAAAGTTTTGCTAAAAGCATAAAACACAAGCGTCAGACCATCTTTGTTTCCCCGACTCACATACTCACGTTGCCATGGTCATCTTGTTGACGAGGCCGACTTTGGGGCAAAGTAGATATTATCTAAATTAGTGTGGATGCTTCCACGCAATTGAAATAGAAACTTATCTGGTTTTCTCATTTTTACCAATTTGGCGAGACCTCCAAAATGGCAAAAACAAAAGATATTTTGGCGTGTGGCACCAATATTTGAGAAAATTCTATGGATGCTCTTACACTAGTGGAAACGAGGCTTTTCATTGATCTTGGAAAAGGGCTTTAACACCGGTTCTTCTACGAACCGGTGTTAAAGGGGGGGCGTACCAGCGTGGCCCCTGCGGCAAAAAAGGAGCCCCCCTTTAACACCGGTTCGTGCCACGAACTGGTGTTAAAGGACCCTGCAACAGTGGCCCGCGCAGCCCTCCCCTTAACACCGGTTCGTGGCATGAACTGGTGTTAAAGGTGGGGGGCTATATAAGACACCACCGCAGCCCACACACCCCACTCTTCCATTTTTTCACTATCTCATTTTGGAGCCTAGCAAGAGGGTGTGAAGAGTGCTAGTTTGTGTTTTTTTCATATGCACAAGAGGTGTTCGGTGAAATGCCCGAGAGATCAAAATAAGTTTTCTCGGCTCTTTCCTTCTCGGTCGAGGTCGGCAACTATCCTTTCATGTGTCATTGATGTACTATATATATAAATGGTCATCTCCCTATTAATTTTTGATATATACTACATATTAATGCAGATGATGAACCGCAATGGATGTACGGTGACCGTGACTTCCGAGTACATTACGGGCCTCCAAAATTTCATCGTTGTGGCTAATGCAAACCATGGTCACAATGGTTTTATGTGCTATCCGTGTTCACCGTCGAACAAGAAAGACTACTCAAATACCAGAACCATTCACGCCCACCTGCTTCGATCCGGTTTCATGCCCAGCTATAATTGTTGGACCAAGCACGGAGAAAAAGGGGTTGTGATGGAAGACAACGAAGAAGAAGAGGATGATGACAACTATCATAATATGTATCCTGAATATGATGATACTGCAACGGGGGTAGATAATGAAGATCAAGAGGGAGCAGATGGGCCCACTGATGACGATTTTGGTCGGGCCATTACTGATGCAAAGGAAGAATGTGAAACTGAAAAGGAGAAGGAGAAGCTGGAGCAGATGTTAAAGGATCACAAAACATTGTTGTATCCAACTTGCGAAGATGGCCACAAAAAGCTAGGTACCACACTGGATTTGCTGCAATGGAAGGCAGAGAACGATGTGACTGATAGCGCATTTTCAAAGTTGTTGGTAAAAATGAAGAATCTTCTTCCAAGAAATAATGAGTTGCCCGACAGTACATACCAAGCAAAGAAGGTTGTCTGCCCTCTAGGATTAGACGTGCAGAACATACATGCCTGCATTAATGACTGCATCCTCTACCGCGGTGAGAAGTACGCGAATTTGGATGCATGCCCGGTATGCACCGCACTGCGGTATAAGATCAGACGAGATGATCCTGGCGATGTTGAGGGCGAGGCCCCTAGGAAGAAGGTTCCCGCCAAGGTTATGTGGTATGCTCCTATAATACCACGGTTAAAACGTCTCTTCAGAAATAAAGAGCATGCCAAGTTGTTGCGATGGCACATGGAAGACCGTAAGAAAGACGCGATTTTGAGACACCCGCTGATGGGTCACAGTGGAGAAAAGTCGGCGAGAGTACCCGGACTTCGCACGTGGCGCAAGGAACTTAAGGTTTGGTCTAAGTACGCACGGCATGAATCCTTTTGGTGAGCAGCTGCATACAAAGACTGGCCTGTGACTCTATGTATCTATAACCTTCCTCCTTGGTTGTGTATGAAGAGGAAGTTCATTATGATGCCAGTGCTCATCCAAGGCCCGAGGCAACCCGGCAACGACATTGATGTGTACCTAAGGCCATTAGTTGAAGAACTTTTATAGCTGTGGGCCAAACCAGGTGTACGTATGTGGGATGAGCACAAAGGGGATCCATTTGACCTACGAGCATTGCTTTTCGTAACCATCAATGATTGGCCTGCTCTTAGTAACATTTTAGGGCAGACAAACAAGGGATACAATGCATGCACACACTGTTTAGATGAGACTGAAAGTGTATATTTGGATAAATGTAAGAAGGTTGTGTACCTAGGCTATCGCCGATTTCTTCCAACCGCATCCGATGAAAGAAAGGCAAGCATTTCAAACGTCTGGCGAACCCGGAGGAAGCCTGTCCTCCGATCGGTGAGGAGGTATTTGGTATGGTCAAGGACCTAGAAGTAATCTTTGGAAAAGGTCTGGCAGTCTATCATTCGAATGACGATGCCGGACACGCGCCCATGTGGAAGAAGCAATCTATATTTTGGGACCTACCATATTGGAAAGTCTTAGAGGTCCGCTCTTCAATTGACGTGATGCACGTGACGAAGAATGTTTGCGTGAACCTGCTAGGCTTTATAGGAGTGTATGGGAAGACAAAAGATACACCGGAAGCACGGCAGGACCAGCAACGTCTGAAAGCCCCTGAAGAGCCTATGCATCCTGAGAACGAGAAGGGTAAACGATGCCACTTAACTCCTGCTAGCTCTTACCAAAGCAGAAGGAAATCTTTTTGGAATGTAAAGCAGTATCAAGGTCCCGTCGGCTTCTCGAATATAAAAGGAATAATAAATATGGCAGAGAAAAAATTCCAAAACCTGAAGTCTCATTACTGCCACGTGATTATGACACAATTGCTTCCGATTGCATTGAGGGGGCTTCTACCTGAAAATGTTCGAGTACCCATTGTGAAGCTATGTGCATTCCTCAATGCAATATCTCAGAAGGTAATCGATCCAGAAAGCCTACCAGGGTTACAAACAGATGTGGCCCAATGTCTTGTCAGCTTTGAGTTGGTGTTCCCACCATCCTTCTTCAATATTATGACGCATCTCCTGGTTCACCTAGTAGAAGAGATTGCCATTCTCGGTCCTGTATTTCTACACAATATGTTCCCCTTTGAGAGGTACATGGGAGTCTTAAAGAAATATGTTCATAATCGTGCTAGACCAGAAGGAAGCATCTCCAAGGGCTATGTAACAGAGGAGGTCATTGAGTTCTGTGTTGATTTTATTCCTGACCTTAAGGCGATTGGTGTTCCAGAATCACGACATGAGGGGAGACTGCGTGGAAAAGGCACCCTAGGATGTAAAGCAATGATATGTAGGGACGGGCATTCTCTCAATCAAGCACACTACACGGTTTTACAAAGATCTATCTCGGTTGCCCCGTATATCAATGAACACAAGAATTTAATACGCCTCAAACACCCGGGGTAGTCTGATGAATGGATTATAAGTGAACACATGGCGAGTTTTGGCGGTTGGCTGCAAAGACTTCTCACGAATAATACCACTGTTGGGGATCAGCTGTACTTGTTGGCTAGGACACCATCTTCGACTGTATGTACTTTCCAAGGGTACGAGATAAATGAGAATACATTTTACACGATAGTCCAAGATAAAAAGAGCACCAACCAAAATAGTGGTGTCCGCTTTGATGCAGTAGAAGACAATGGGCAGAAGACCACGTATTATGGGTTCATAGAGGAGATATGGGAACTTGACTATGGACCTAATTTTAAGGTCCCCTTGTTTCGATGCAAATGGGTCAAGCTAACAGGAGGAGGGGTTAAGGTAGACAAGAAGTACGGAATGACAACGGTGGATCTCAACAATCTTATGAAGGTAGACAAGAACTTAGACGAACCATTCGTCCTAGCCAATGATGTGGCTCAGGTTTTCTACGTGAAGGACATGTCCTCCAGACCAAAAAAAAGAAAAAATATGCAAACGAATACATCATATGATGAGCCAAAGCGTCACATAGTTCTTTCAGGGAAAAGAAACATTGTGGGAATCGAGGACAAGACAGACATGTCAGAAGATTATAATAAGTTTGATGAAATTCCGCCCTTCACAGTGAAAACTGACCCAAGCATTCCGTTAAGTAAAGAAGATGCTCCATGGTTACGTCTGAAGCGATCATAAGGAAGGACATATGCCAAGAAGTTCATGCTCATATTATGTAACTCTAGTTCATGTTTTTAATATTAATACATGTCTTGAGTGTTAGTCTTGTTTTGTGGATGGACCGGGACTATGAGAAGAAGTTGTCCCGATTCGTACTTACCATTAAGATCTGATCTCCAAACGCGCGCGGTCACATATTAGGGAGTGCCTCTATGACCAGTTTCTTGGAGATGCCGGAGGACTGGGCTCCGTCGGCATCTCCTTGAAACTGGCCGTAATGGTGTCCCTGCTCTCGAAAACCATCTTGTAGCTTTGTAACTTATCTAACTAGATCAATACACCTGGGAGCTAACTAATTTCACATATTAGGGAGTGCCTCTATGACCAGTTTCTCGGAGATGCCGGAGGACTGGGCTCCATCGGCATCTCCCTGAAACTGGCCTTAGTGGTGTCCCTGCTCTCGAAAACCATCTTGGAGATGCCTCAAACTGGCTAGAGGACTGGACTCACAAGGATTCCTATTTATAGTACAAGCAGCTCGACATAGTGTCGACACTTACGAAATAATGTCGACACTCACCCCTATTATTAGTGCTGACTCGTGTTTTGTCCCGGTTGGTGTCTCCAACTGGGACTAAAGGTTCATCTTTAGTCCCGGTTGGTGACACCATCCGGGACAAGGTACACGCCGCACGACATAATGTCGACACTCACCCCTATTATCAGTGTCGACTCGTGTTTTGTCCCGGTTGGTGTCTCCAACCGGGACTAAAGGTTCATCTTTAGTCCTGATTGGTGTCTCCAACTGGGACTAAAGGTTCATCTTTAGTCCTAGTTGGTGTCTGCAACCGGGACTAAAGGTTCATCTTTAGTCCCGGTTGGTGACACCATCCAGGACAAGGTACACGCCGCACGACATAATGTCGACACTCACCCCTATCATTAGTGCTGCCTGGCCCAGCCTGAAATCCCTCCAATCGTCCCATTTTTAGAACAATGTCCCGCCACTTTTCCCGCCATTTTTCCCGCCATTTTTCTTCCCGCCATTTTTCTTCCCGCCATTTCTCTTCCCGCCAGTTCTTCCCTCCAGTTCTTCCCGCCAGTTCACTATATATATGTAGGGTTGGCCTCCATTGTCATTGCACATCTCTAGACTCATATCTGCAACCTCATCACTCTTTCCCATGGCTTCCACCGTAGCACTAACCCCCAGGGAGGCGGAGGCGCTTTGCGCCTCGAACTACCCCTGCCCGCCGGGCTACTGTGTCCCCGTCGGCTGGATGCTGAGCATCGGAGGCGTGCCGGTTCCTCCTGTCCCTCTAGGTGTGGCGCACCGGATGGCCATCACGAACCACTACTACTTCGAGCTCACGCCGGAGCAGCGGAGGAATCCCAGATGGCATCCCGACTATTTCCCTACTTGGGAAGCCTTCTTCGTGGATCGGCGTGAGAGGGCGCTCGCCAGGCACGAGGAGGACGGCCCACCTCCTCCTAACTTCAACGAGGCCGGCCGTCGGCTATGGTGGCACGAAGTTTTCCTTTTTATCGCACCAAAAAGGCATTTTCCATTTTCCGAGCATAAAAAACGGACGGTTTTGTGAAGCAACCACCAAATGGCTAATTCAAAAAACCACCAACACATTTTACAAAAATACTAGACCACCTTATATGTACAATGTACCAACAGGGGGATCTAAAACCTTTCCGTCCACCTCTGGTGAAAAAGACAAATTCCTGCCGAATCGGCAGGAAGTGGGTCAGATATGAACTACAGGTACATGATACGATGCTCATGATTTTTTACAAAAATCATTTTTAGGTTCACAATATTCTATTTTATCAAAAAACAATGCAAGTTGAGCGAGGCTTGGTCCGATTCAAGTGTATACAAGAGATGCGGCATTTAAATATCCAATCAATTCAAAAATGTTAATACAAAAGATGCGGCATTAAAATATGATTTGATCTAATAAAATAGGGTTAGATTCCTTTTTAGATGCTTAATATTTCTTATGTTCAAAGTTTTAGGATTTGACAATTTATTTTTGTTTGAATTGAATAATCAAAATTTATATGTAAGTGTTTTAATCATTTTGAAAAATTTCATGTAAAGTAAATATAAAATATTTTTACATGAATGGATAGATATTATTTTTCTGAAAATTATGATATATTATTCATATTTTTCGGAGTTGAAATGAAAAAGATATGAATTTTCTAAATTCATATCCTATTTTTTGAATTAAAAATGCCCCTTAAATGCATGAAATAAATGCCCCCCTTTAACACCGGTTCCAGACACGAACCCGTGTTAAAGAAGCGCATTAATTAGCTTTTTACAGCGTCTTCCCTTTAACACCGGTTCGTGGCTGGAACCAGTGTTAAAGGGGGGGTGGGTGTTAAATGCGCGCGCGAAATGAATTCCCCCCTTTAACATCGGTTCCAGCCCCGAACCGGTGTTAAAGGGGGGGTATTAAATGCTCCTTCCCCCTCCTTTCTTCCCCCTAGAGCCAGATCGAACCGCCCGCCGCCACGCGCAGAGAGCAGCCGCGCTGGCGTCGCGTCCAGCCCTCGCCGTCGTAGCCGCCGCCCTCGCCCTCGCCGTCGGAGCCGCCGTCGCCCTCGCGCGCGCCAAGACCGCCACCGCCACCGCGCATGCCACCGAAGCCGATGACAACGCCGACGCCTACAAGAACCCCACCGACGCCGTCGTGCTCGTGGTGAGGAGCTCTGTTTTCCTTGTTTCCTCCCTCTCTGTTTCCTCCTTTGGCGGCGGTGTGGAGCTCACGCGCGCGGTGGCATCGCTAGCCGGCACTCAGTGGAGCTCGCGGTGGCGCCACTCCGTCCATGCCTCTGCGTCCGGCAGTCGGCGGCACTCGAAGAAGCGGTGACGATTCGAGGAAGCGTGACCGGCGATCATCGTCAGGCGGTCTTGACTGGCGGTCGCACCGCGGGTCTCTATTTTTTTGACAGGTCTTTGTTACTTATTTGTAGTGAAACTTTGTAGAAAGAAATGACATTAAAACAGGATGAATAGACTTTGAATCAATCCGATTAGAAATAGAGAAATAAACCATGGGCATATATTTATCTCAAATACTACATTTATACTCCTTCCGTCCACAAATATTGACCATCATTTGGTGAACAATGTGGGGAATATGTGTGATGTATAAAAGATATAGTCGTGTATTCATATTTGAGTAAAGTTTCTGATGTTGTAACATCGATAATATTGTTTACTTAGTGTTGGTGGTGAACTTGATGGTCAAAATCGGGAAACTCGAAACTAAGATGGCATGTAATTATGGAGGGAGTAGTAGTATAGATAGGGTGTCAAGCGGGGCGGTTTCGCGGGCAACATAGTTTCACCGGCTAATATAAATTGTACTACATGCATAGATTAAAACTTGTATACAAATTGGACTGCTGTAGGTGTAGCTGTCTGAGACTAAATAATTGTCTGCAAACCCGCCCCACTTGTATACAAACTTGCATCCTGCCAACGTTACCCTCTTGGGGGTGTCGTTGTGGAGCTCTGACTCATCCTGATTAGGGTTTGAACCCCTCGGAACTCGTTTAAAATGATCAAGCATCCTTAGGGTTTTAATTTCATTTGTGTATTTATTTGTGTATTTTTGTATGAATAATATGTATATTTGTGTATGAATCCAAGTCCACTTGAATGTTTACACTCTTACTCTAGATAATATTATTGTTTTAGAAACTATGGATCCACTTAGTAGAAACGTTGAAGAAGAAGAAATAACGGAGAACATTATTGATGAGGACACCTCACAATATCTGAACTTGGAGGGACATGATGACAGCTCAAGTAGTCATGGAGAAGATGAAGACTCCGGTGAACGCAATTTAGTGATTACAAAGTCCGGCGAGGTATATGCATTGATTAAGCCTCTGCTGACTTCCACCAACAATCTTCTTCTACATGTATTAATTAACGCTTATTTCTTCTTTTAGCCCTCTGGATCGACCAGCCAGCAACCATCTTCTTCTATGAAAAAGAGCAAGCGAGGCGCGAGCCATCGGTTGAAAGATCGTGCAAAGTTCACGATCGAAGCAGTCCGTGTTGATGGCAGGCCGATGGAGCCCAAGAAGGCCGCGGACAAATTTGTACATCAGGCTGGAGTTCTTGTTAGGGACCAAATCCCAATCATAATTGAAAATTGGAATAAGCCAAAGAAGGGCGACGGTACCTTTGTCGATGAAAGATCCAAAGAAACGCTTTGGAATTCGTTGTTGGTAAATTTCACTCTTCCGCCAGAGGAGGATGAAAACAACCCGGTTATAAAGGAAAAGGTCAAAGAGTGGACTCTAAAGAAGATGGATGACGCTTCAAGAATCGAAGACAAAATTGAACAAATTTGTCAAAGGGCGAGACTCAAATTTCAAGACGCATATTATGCGAAGATAAGACCTCACCGACCAATTTGTGACATATAAAAAGGTGCTATAGCTAAAAGAGGTAAACTAATACGCTTAATGCCCAGAAGAAGGAATATCACCAGAGGACGGGGTCAGGTGGCTACATATCTCAGAGGCCTAAGTGGGAGGAAGTTGAGAAGGCCCTGCGCGCTAGAGGGATCACACCCCAGACAGATGGGTGGGACCTACGTGCAAAGACTTGGTTCTACGGAATCGGGGCAAGGTTGGACCCAGAAACAGGATTGTGTATCTTCCCAACCCTCCTTGCCAAACCCGTCACTGAACTCATCACGACATACGAGGAAACATCCGCCAGGACCTTCCATCCCGACAGAGAGAATGACCAGCTCACACGCGCCATCGGTAAAAAAGAACACCCTGGACATGCACGAGGCACAGGGGGTATGACGTGGAAGGATGGGCTTGCCGAGTGGAGCGACTCTTACAGATGGCGCGGCAGAAAAGAAAAAGAGCGTACAGAGCGGATGACACAGATAGAACATGCACTTGTGGCGCTGTAGGCGCAAGTGAATGCACAACAGAGCCATCAAGCTACCGGCCCATCTCAGCGGCACGAAGAGCCTGCATTGGAAGCTGCCGGCGGCCCAGACTCTACGCGGAAAAGTAGCGTGGCTTCCACGGAGAACGTGCAGCCCACGCTTGAAATGGCGGGTCCTCGATACCTCGTGGATGAGATCACGGAGAGCGAACACGCTGAGTTGCATGTGTGATTAATGGGCTTATCCATTAAGGTGGCTGTCGGCTATGCCTTACCTCCTGTAGCTGGTGGAACTTACCACTGCCGACCGATTCCAGATGGCTATGCTATTGTCGGGGTGGATGAGGTTGTGAAGGAATATGAGGAAGCACAGCTTGACCATGCTACAGGTGTAGGGGAAACTCAACTCAAATTTGCAGTGAAAACAACCATTCTTTGGAAGAAGGAACACATCGTGCTTCCAAATTGGACGCCACTGGCACCCCCTCGCTCTCTCAGCGTCGTCTGAGCCGCTTCAGCTATCTCTGCAAGAGCCATCTCCGGCTTCAGCCATCTCTCAAGGCAGCCATCTCCGGCGCGCCAGCCATCTCCGGCCCGTCAGCCATCTCCGGTGCTTCAGCCATCTCCTCAGCGTAAGCGGAAGAGCACTGCCACAAATAAATCCGCAGGAAACCGTACACCAAAGAGTTCAAAAACTATGTCCCACAGCCTTCCGCCAAGCCATTTCCGGTTTTACCGTGGAATCACAGCGACGAGGAGACCAATAGGATCTCGGAAGAAGAGGTCAAGAAATTCTTTGCACCTAGACGGGCCGAGCCAAAGGAGAAAATAAATCCGGTGGTGGTGGAGAAGTTTTACAAAAATCTTTTGAAACCTGAAACCCCACTTGTGCCGGACTACGAGCGCCAGATTTTGAAGGCGGATGCAAGGCGTCGTAGGGAGACTGAAAGTAGCAGTCGTGAGGCACCCCAGAAAATAGTTCGCATGCTTGGAGAGCAGGAAAACCAATCATGCGCCCCGCTCCAAATGTTCGACACACGGGACGCTCCTCCCGTAAATGATTACGAGGCAGAGCTACAAAGAAAGGACAATGAGATGGGGATGACTTACATTGCATACTTGAACATCATGGGAGACAACTTTCCCAAATGCGATGCCAACCCCATACAGCCATAAGTATGGGAAGAATCTCGTCAAGAAAGAGGAGCTCAAGAATCTACCAACAAAGATGCGAAAATTGCACAAGTGGTACCTTGATTTCTGCAAGACGAGAAAAGAAGAATGGATCACGGCGCATATAAGAGATGAGATTTTCTTGTGCGGACGACGGGATCGACTTCAACTTTCAAGACTTGCATTTTCTATTCAATCAGAAGGAACTCGACAAAGCTGCCATCAGCCTTTATTGTGTGTAAGTACTATTTCTGTAATTTATATCTCATCTCATTCTACTTCATTAATTGCATGTATATATATATGCTCACCATATATGTATATACTATTATGAAGGAAAAAGGTTATGGAATGCAGGAAAGGAGGCCCTTTTGACATTGGGTTCGTTGACCCAAATAGAGTTCATGAAGAAGTGGTAAGAATCAAACCCGGGCAAACAGAAGATTACTTGCTAAGGTCTTTACTGAGACAACAAACCAAAAGGGAAATACTATTGCCTTACAACTTCTCGTGAGTACTGTTACCCTCTCTCTTGTACACATTCTGTTTCGGCTTACTCGATGTTAAGTGTAACTGATGATGAGTTATGCGAGCGTAGGTTCCACTTTATTCTGCTAGTCATTCAACCCGACTCAGGAAAAGTCCTTGTCATGGACTCGTTACGAAAAGAAAAAGAGATATGGGCAGACTTTAGATAGATGCTCCAGAGGTAATTTCAATCATATTATCGCACTAGATCGGCAACTTTCGTGAACACAAGTAATTAATTACTCCTTTATCCATTTTGTTTGCCGGACAGGGTTTGGAAAAGGTTCACGGGCAGGGCCGTGGGTGAATGGTCAGAAGAACTAAAATTTGTAGACCAAAATGTAAGTAATACTAGCTAGCTAGGTCTGCGTATCTCTTTGATTCTGCTTCCAATTCCATTATATCATGCTTTATTGATTATTATTTTGATTGAACTCTCTATTCTTGTAAAGTGCGCGTATCAGGGACCCGACAATAACTTATGTGGGTACTATGTTTGCGAGTTCATTCGCAACACGATATGTGCGACGGGCCAAGCCGCACTAGAACAACTTAGAGTAAGTAAACAAAGTACACAACATTATTTTATTACCATCAATTGTGTTGAGTTTTATTCTTATATATATATTGACCCCATTCTTCATATATATTTAGATCGAACGGATGCGGTACCAACTCCTACCATTTGACCACATACGAGCCATTCAATAGGAACTGGCGGGGTTCATACTTGATGAGGTCGTCACGCCTGGCGGAGAACTCTTTAGATATCCACCAAAATGAACGATGGCGATGTATGTGCCGATGAAGATGTTTGTGTATAATAATAGTTGCTTAATTATTCATGTACTCCTATGTACCGATGACGATGTATGTGTATACCGCTCCCGATCGATTCCCCCTCCCCCCTCCCGCAGAAATACGCCCAGAACAGGGCAGAGGCTGCCACGACAGGAACCTTTAACACCGGTTCGTGTTACGAACCGGTGTTAAAGGGGGGGGCTGAGCCCTGCGGCAGCCCCACGTGCGCCACCCTTTAACACCGGTTTGTATAAGAATCGATGTTAAAGGGGGCCCCCCTCTAACACCGAACCCTCAACAGCGGTTGTAGAACCGCTGTTAGAGGGCCCTCCCAACCGGTGTTAGAGGGGGGGCTCTGCACTAGTGTTATGAGAAGTGATACATATGTGCACCACGGGACCCGCATACTTCAAACACACATGACAGTTAAGAGTAAGATCAAAAGAAAGTCTAAAACACATGTACCGGATCCGGCTTTGTTTTCCCCACTCACATAATCACGTTGCCATGATCATCTTATTGATGAGGCCAACATTGGGGCAAACAAAAGATTAGCTAAACCATCGTGCTTGCTTCCACACAATTAAAAGGGACACTTCTCTGGCAAGATCTCCAAAATGGCAAAAATGGATGGCAAAAGATATTTTGACATTTGGCACCATTATTTGGCAAAACCCTATGGCTGCTCTTATGAGAAGAGATACATATGTGCACCACAAAACCTACAGACTGCAAACATGCGTGATGGTTAAGAGTAAGATCATCTTTTGCTAAAAGCCTTAAACACATGCATTAGATCCGACTTTCTTTTACCCACTCACATAATCACGTCACCGTGGTTATCTTGTTGGCAAGGATGGCGTTGGGGCAAATATGAGGTTAGCTAAACCAGCATGCTTGCTTCCACACAATTAAAGGGAAAATTCTCAAGTTTTCTCTTTATCACAAATTTGGCAGGATCTCCAAAATTGAAAAAAGGATGGAAAAAGATATTTTGGCGTTTGGCACTAGTATTTGGAAAAATGCTATGGATGCTCTTATGAGAAGAGATAGATATGTGTGCCACAACGCCCGCAGAATGCAAACACACATGACGGTTAAGAGTAAGATCAAAAGTTTTGCTAAAATCCTAAAACAAATGCGCCAGGTCCGGATTCTTTTCCTCATCTCATGCTGCGATGGCATTCTAGTGGCGAGGTTGGCTCTAAGGGAAAGAAGATGAGATAAACATGCTCTTGCTTCCACGCAATTAAAAGGCAAACCTCCAGGAGAGCGTTGCTACTAATACTCGTAGTAGTAACATGCATCACGTCTACCTCTCCATCGTATTCTATAAGGGCATAGTTTCTTTGCCTTCAAATCTCGCATCCTCCTTCCCAGGTAGTCGATAGAGAAGGATTCTAGGTGATAGGTGTGGGCCGGGAGATATGCATGGTGGAAACAGTGGAGCGGCCCAACTGGCGAGGCAGCTGGCGGACTGTAGGCTATCAGACGAGCTAAGCCAGGGGGAGATGGAGTACATGCGGAGGTTTCACCACTACGAGCCAGCCTACAACCAATGCACCTCCATCATCATCAAGCACATCAAGGCCCGCGTCCAAACAGTAAGAGACCATGCTCAACTGCTTTTTTGTATATATCATCCATGCATGCATATGTCATCTTTAACCACATTTGATAGTATAAATAGTTACCTTTTATGTAGGAGTATGTGATTTGTGGTTGGAACACAAGTTTGAGAAATCGATTTAGTGTGTACGAGATGCCACTTTAGTCTTATTGGGCGACCCATATTGAGAGACTAAGAGTAGGGGTGGGCATTCATGTCATGTTTTCTGTGTTCTAGTATTCACTACTAGGAAACTAGTTATAGATAGACATACCTTCTGTGGCGCATGGTCCTGACCATGCGCCACAAAAGTTATCTAGTGGCGCATCCGGAGAAATGCGCCACAGAACCACCAAACTTCTGTGGCGCATCCTACGGAGTGATGCGCCACAGAAGTATGGTGGGACCCGCACCAGCGGTTGGACCATGAATCTTCTGTGGCGCATCAACCTGTATGCGCCTTTGAAGTTTGGTACGATCGTGCTCTGACCAAACTTCTGGGGCGCATACAGGAATATGCGCCACAGAAGATTATATCTTCTGTGGCGCATATCGTCATATGCGCCACAGAACAATAATGTAGGCCCCACTCTCTAGACACCCATGTACAAGCTTCTGTGGCGCATTTGTGCATATCGTCCAAGAACAAACTCGTGGCGACATTACTCGGTATATGCGCCACAGAATGCTTCGTGTTTCCTAGAACAAACTTCTCTTGTGATTTTCCCAACTAGTAGTGGAATAGGTAGAATATACTAGACAATCTAGTAGATAGACATGTGCAGTGGCATACATCGTTGCAAAATGCACATGCGCATAGCCTTGAACAGTGCAAAACAACAATGCCATACATCATTGCAAATACACAAACTACAACATTGCAAATCCCTTCAAAGAGCTGGTGGGGGCGATGGCGGTGGAAGATGCCAAACCTCCCTGTTCACGCGCGCCTGCAGCCTACGGACATGGTCCTCCATGGACACATTGGGGTCGAGCACCGGCCGCCACCCGATTGGTTCCGCCATGCGCGCCCTCTCCTCCGGAGACGCGAGCACGACGTACAGCCTCATGGCCTTGTTGTAGAGGGCCTCGTGCTACAGTCTGGCCTCCTCCTCGATTAGGTTGACCTCTGAATCCCGCGGCGGCTGACTCCGAGCACTGCCCCTCGACCTCGCCCCTCCACTGCGAGTAGGCTGCAGGGAACGCGAGCAGGCTGTGCTCTCCAGCAAGTCTTCCGACGAGTTGTGGGAAGAAGACATGAGGGGCAGGTATGTTGCTTTGGACAGGGAGGGTGGCATATATATAGAGGGGTGTCATTAAAGCAGCTCTATCTGCCACCTTTATTTGGTGCAGATCTGTGCCCTCAGTGTTTTGTGGCGCATAGGTCAACTATGCGCCACAGAAGTTTAACCTTCTGTGGCACATAGGTCAACTATGCGCCACAGAAGTTTAACCTTCTGTGGCGCATATTGTGCCTGGCCCACAGTGTCTGGCCACTGGCCAAGGTTCTGTGGCACATATATTGGCCATGCGCCACAGAACATTGAGTCAGGGGGCCCACATGGCCCACTGCACCCTATGGCCAAGGTTCTATGGCGCATGCAGCCAGTATGCGCCACAGAAGATTGAACTTCTGTGGCGCATATTGCCTGTATGCGCCACAGAATCCTTTGACCAGATCTGCACAAAGGTGGCAGCTTTGCACCCCTCTATCTACCACCATCCATTTCACATCCTTCTTCCCCCTCCTCCCAGCTCGTCTTCCTCCTCTCTCCCACCCCATTGTGTCTATACTTTTCTACATTTTGTTGTATTTAAACCTACTATAGTTGATAGATTGGTTAGGGAAAGACTTTCTCCAACTAGTAGATCTAAAACACACCTACTTTTCTCCTCCACATCTCTATTTGTGTACTATTATCTCGCTATAGATATATTGATCCACACTCTCTCACATCGCGCTCTCGACTCGGTATTCTATCTACCCGGTGAGTAATTGGCCATGAATATGCATGTTTTGTAGGTGTAAAGCTTGTCGCGCGGGCGGTGTGTATATGCGATGCATGCATGACGCGAAGATGATGTTTGTGCATGAAGCTTGCGTGGTGCATGGGAAGCTTGCATGGGAAGAAGATTCTTGTTTTTGCTTGTCTCTTCCCAGTGTGGTGCATTGATGTTTGCCGAAATGTTGATTCATTTCCATTTCGGCAAATTTTTGCACCACCCATATGTCCTACTTTTAGGAAAGGTCATGCCGATTTTTTTTGGCGACGACCATGCATTTGTGTTTTGTGTGTGTATATTTCTAATTAACCTACTCTCTGTCTTTTGCTCTATATGTGCATACCGCGCAGGCTACCATGGTCCTCAGCATGAGCGAAGGTCGAGTTACTAGGTATAAGAAAGACACCAAGGCGGACATGATTCAGAACAACAAGACCTAGATAAGATGTCCATGTCGAACATGCAAACTCCAGCGCTGGATCGACCCTGATTCTGGACAATTGGAGGATCACCTGCTCAGGCGCAGTTTCATGCGCAACGACTTTGACGAGGAGCTGGCAGTAAATGGTGTTGGTCATCATGAAGACTTGGGCGAGCGAGAAGACGAAGAGTCTCCCGACGGGTATGGTCATGATGACGAAGAATATACTGGCGATGAGCATGATCATCATGACGAAGAAGGAGATGTAGATGGGCATGACCATCATGAAGAAGGATAAGAAGCGAACACCCAGACGCTGCTAACTTCGGTGTTAAGGGACCCTCATGTTCAGGAACTGCTTCTCAAGGAGACGAGCAACGCCAAAGCTGCAGCTAGAGAGAAAGCCAAGCTGGCGCAAATGGAGTTAGATGGGATGACTCCATTGTATCCTGGGTGTCGGCCCGAGGATACACGCCTGAGTGTAACGCTCAAGGCTCTAGAGATGAAGGCGGAACACAAATGGACCGACGTGAGCTTCAATGCTAACATGGAATTCTGGCAAGATCGTCTTCCTAACGGGAACACATTGCCAACAAGTATAGAGGAGGCCAAGAAAATCGTGTGCCCTCTCGACCTACCGCACGTTAAATACCACGCATGTATCAATGATTGTGCACTTTATCGTAACGAGTATGCGGAGAGAACCACATGTCCGGTGTGCGGACATGGACGGTACAAGAGAGGGAACAAGAAAGTTCCTCGAAAAGTGGTATGGTATTTCCTATCACTCCCCGTCTATAGAGATATTTCGTAGATCCTAAGGAAGCAAAGCTAATGCAATGGCACGCGGAAAGGGAGAAACCGGAAGATGATCCAGAGAAGGGCAAGATCCTAACACACCCTTCAGACGCTAGCCAGTGGAATGCATTGGACATCGAGTTCGAAGAGTTCGGGGGCGATGCAAGGAACGTCAGGTTGGGTATGAGCACCGATGGACTCAATCCTTTTGGCAACCAGAGTAGCACGCATAACACCTGGCCCGTGTTTGTATGGTTGTACAACATCCCCCCGTGGCTCTACACAAAGCAAAGGTATGTACACATGAGCATTCTTATTCAGGGGCCGAAACAGCCAGGTGTCGATATGCATCTTTATCTCGGGTTGTTGAAAGAGGAGTTAGCCATGTTGTGGGAGACGCCAGCCCATACGTGGGACACCTATACTAAAGAATATTTCCCTCTGAAAGCCGCGTTGCTCACGACGGTGCAGGACTATCCTGGTTACGCATATGTATCGGCCCAGGTGAACCACGGACACAATGCATGTGTCAAGTGCATGGATAAGACCCCGCATCTCCATCTACCCAAGGATCCCGGGTCTTCGAAAACCGTGTTCCAAAGTGGAATCGCATGGATCACCCGTGGAGAAAACGTGGTGACCTGTTCAATGGTAAATACGAGCTCGAAAGAGCCCTGCGTACGAGGAGCGGCGAAGAAATCGAGGAGCTTCTGAATAATTGGGATGAGTGCCCAGCGCCAGGAAAGAAGCGACCAAGGACAAAGCCGCTTCTGGGTGTATGGAAAGCGAGGTCTATTTTATGGGACCTGCCGTACTGGAATGTCCTCGACATGCCCCATAGCCTCGATGTAATGCACAGCACGAAGAACGTTACCGAGAGTCTGCTTAACACTCTCCTCAACATGCCGGAGAGGACCAAGGATGGGCCGAAAGCAAGAAATGACCTGAAATTGCTTGGCATCAAGAAGGAGCTTCAGTACCCTGATAGTCATGATGATGACGATCAAACGGAAGGGACTCAGGGTCGCCGCAAAAGGGTTAAGAAGAATGAGATGGTTGTGCTTCGTGCTGCCTGCTTCACTCTGTGTCAGGAGGAGATCGAGCAGTTTTTCAGGTGCCTCCTAGGAGTCAAATTTCCTCACGGTTACTCGGGCAAGATAAGCAGGTATCTCGACGTAGCGAAGAAGAGGTTCAGTGGTATGAAGTCCCACGACTGTCACGTGATGATGACACAGATACTTCCAGTTGCCATGCGAGGGATAATGGACGAGCACGTCCGTGAGACGTTGTTTGGCTTGTGCAACTTTTTCGACATCATCTCTAGGAAGTCGATCGGCATGAAGCATCTCGACAGGCTACAGGAAGAGATCGTGGTGATACTATGCGAGCTCGAGATTTACTTTCCGCCTGCATTCTTCGTCATCATGGTGCATCTACTTGTCCATGTCGTGGATGACATCATCCAGCTCGGGCCGACATTCCTGCACAATATGATGCCGTTTGAAAGGCTGAACAGTGTAATCAAAGGGTTCGTTCACAACAGGTCCCGTCCAGATGGAAGCATAGCCAAGGGCTTTCTGATCTACGAGTGCATCTCTTTCTGCCAGAACTATCTAACCACCGAGAACGAGGATGTTGGAATACCCACCAAGAAGCACCTCGGCAGGCTCGCTGGGTATGGTCACCGCGAGGGCCACCGCTCACTGCATGTCGGCATTGCTAATCGACGCGCCGACTTTTCCAGGGTACACCGAGTCGCACTACAACACATTGAATTGGTCAGACCTTGGGTGGAAGAGCACAAAATCTTGATCGAGCAGGAGTACGTGGACCGGGCCCGCCCGAGGAAGAAAGGAGACGTAACAAGAGAACACAACTCCACCTTCACGGGTTGGTTCAAGAAAAGGCTGTTGGACAATCCCCCGCAGACGCCTTCTACGGATGATCAACAACTCATATTCTCCTTGTTACAGGGCCCAGCGCATAACGTAAAGACCTATCAGTCATACGACATCAACGGTTACATATTCTACACCGAGGAAAAGGACATGAATAGCGAATATCAAAACTCGGGAGTTACTATGATGTCATTCGCCGATGATGAGACTACTGTCATGGAAAGATTCTATGGAAGGATCGAGGAGATATGGGAGCTCGACTACTATGGAGAGACGGTACCGATGTTCCGTGTTAGATGGGCCAAGAGCGTCAAAAAAGAAGGCCGATATTTCACCACCTGAGTTAATACCAGATGCCAAGTCGGCAAAGAAGGCCTCCATGAAAAATGAGCTGTGGATACTCGCTAGCCAAGTTGATTAATGTTTCTTTATTACCGACCCGTCAAAGCCCAGTCGTGTTGTAGTGAGGAGGGGAAAGAGGAGCATCATTGGAATGGAAGGATCCGCCAACGAGCAAGACTTCGACAAGAATGGCGATCCGAAGATCGAAGAGGAGTTCGACAAGTACTTCAACATGCCTACTACTACTACAGTAATAAGAAAGACCACACTACCTACTAAAGGTTGTCCATTCACGACAAGAAATCTCATAGTGCCCGGTCTAAAGTATTCAACCGCGAAGAAAAAAGGCAAGAAGATTGTGAAGAGAGGCTAGCTAGCTCGAAATATCACACGACGATGTGTGACCTTTTTTGTGTATTAGTTAGAGACTAAAAATATATCGTGATATTCGTGTGGGTATACAAATTCACATGTGTTTGTGACAAGCACAATATATACAATAATTCGGGGAGTGTTTTTTAATAAATATACATGTGTATGTACTTGGTTTTAAATATATTAGTAACATATAATTTTGAAACAAAGAAAAAAAAGTGACCCAGCCAGGATTCGAACCTGGCTGGGAAAGGTTTATCTATGCATCATAACCACTGGGCTAATCTATGTTTGATGTCCAACTACAGCCTCACGTCGATTTTGACTAAGTTCCAATGTTTTGTGGCGCATATCGCTCGCATGCGCCACAGAAGTTTCAACTTCTGTGGCGCATGCGAGCGATATGCGCCACAGAACATTGGCACTTAGCCAAATAACTGTTCGCCCCCTTCCCCTTTCTTTCCCCAACCTGCTTACCTCTCTCGCGCCCGACGAACCCTAGCACCGCCCACACGCACCGAAGGAGGAGGGATCCGTCGCCGCTGTCGGAGACCGTGGAGGAGAAACCCTAGCCGCTGTCGGAGCCCGTGGAGGAGGGAGCCCGTGGAGGAGCAGGCGCAGGAGCCCGTGGTGGATGAGGAGACGCCACCGGAGCCCGTGGAGGAGCAGGAGAAGGAGCCCGCCCACGCCACCTCGCCGTCCACGCTTCCTCGCCGTCCACGCCACCTCGTCATCTACCCCTTGGTGAGCATCGCCCAGTTCTCCCCTCCCCTCTCTCTGTTCTTCTCCTCCCAGATGCAGTTCTTCTCCTCCCCTCTCCCCTCTCTCTCTGTTCTTCTCCGTTGAGACACACCTTACTTTGCTACTGCGGCTAATTAACCTGACTGGAAAGATTCTGATCATCATCATGATGACTTCGTGTCTCGTGTTTGCTTAGCATTCTCTTGCTTGTATCACGGTGCTTGATTGCTATGAATACTGTTCTCTGTAGTTAGATGTCCACCAGACAAAGAAAGCTGCAATTTGAAAAGGACTGAATGAGATTCATGCACTTGCTTCAAAAAAAGTTTGAATGGGAAATTCTCTGTCTGAAAATGAAAAATCTGGTACAGAGGTTATGTTTTGGGTCTGCTGCAGCTAATTTTCACATAAAATTGTTTTCCAATTTTGCATGGAACAGTCAACTGGACTAAGTAGACGAAAAACTGAAATCTCCTCTCCTGAAAAATCTGGTACAGAGTTTGTTTGCAAGCTTGGTTAGTTACTTTTCTGTTGCAGCCCACTTTGTAGCTTCTATTCTAAAATAGAAGGCAATGGTTTTGCAATTGCATGGAAAATAAAGAAGCAAGAACAGATTAAGGCAAACAAACAAGCTAACAAAGCAAGAAGTCCAGCTGCAGATATGAAACGATAGTGTCCATACAAGAAATTACCTTGTTATTAGTAGGCCAACTGGTTGGAGCTTGCTTCCAGGGCTAGCTGAGATGAGATCGAGCCGAGAAAATATTAGTTTCTGCCTCTCCCTTCCATTCATTCAAACCTCTAGGAAAATTCGTGGCTGGACTTTATAATTTGCATTAGCATACCCAAAATTCTTTACTATATAATTTGCATATGTAATCTCTATTGCTTCCGATGTCCCATGTAAGTGGAGGGTGATTGCAAGTGCTGCAGGTCATAGATTTTCTTTTCCCACGTAACTTGACTAGATATATACATTCGTATTTAGATGAATCTAGTATATTTTGGCTGGAGCTTCGTCTTAGTTCTGTTCACAGATAAAACGTAGTACAACATCATCTAAACCACACGCAGATAATTGTGATGTTATTCATGACGTAGGATTGTTTGAGATTTGTAACTGCAGCATAAGTAAGTTTATGCTGTTGTTTATGCTGTGGTTTAACCATCATAAGAAAACAGATTGTATGTGCTGTTGTTTATGCTGCTATTTATGTATATTGATATAACTTGTGAATTTCTCTTCAGCAAACAGATTGGTGCTAATGTTACATTGGTGTTGTTGCTGTTTATATGAAATAGTGGTGCTGCTGTTTGTGTACATGATATGGTGCTAATGTTGTTATTTATATGAATTGGTGCTAATGTTGTTATTTATATGAAATGGTGTTGCTGCTGTTTGTGTACATGATATGGTGCTGCTACTGTTTTTGTATATGAAATTGAGCTGCTGATTGATGATGGATGATGGGGCTGCTGTTTATGTACTTGATTGATGATGGATGAGGTCAATGGGGTTGTCAATGGGGCTGGGGTGTTTTTTCTTGCAGGAATTTCAATTGAGTTGCCCGTTTCTCCTGAAGTGTTGACTCACTTCCGTTTCGGTTGAGAAATGGGCACTCGTAGGTCCAAAAATTAGCAAAGGTCATGCCTAATTTTTCGATCGATATTTGTGCTAACTTTTTGCCTCTTTTTTTAGTAATAAAGCGCAAACATGTCGACTAACGACGAGGCCGGTCCTTCTAAACAAATGAGCGTCGAGGATCTAGCCCGAGAGGCCAACAAATCGTTCTGGGGGCCGTCCCAAGAGCATGAGGAGGCGGAGGAGATGAGAATGACACCACCACCGACGACCGTCGTCGGAGGTGCTGGGGGCGAGGAACATCCAGATTACGAGGGGGCCGTCGACGACTACGATGGAACTAGTGAAGGCGGGGAGGAGGGTAACACCACCAGGGATGGTGGCGAGGGCACAGATGGTGGTAGCGGCAACCCGGCCACCATACAGAAGAAGAATAAGGATATTAAGGATCGGAAGCCGCAAGTGCTCGCCAACGTCTGTGATGAGTTCACCGAGGTCACAGAAGGTGGCCAACCCATTGCGCCTTCATCGATTGCCTGCGGGTACGGCATGCAACTCGGGTGCATCGTCCGGGAAGGCATGTCGATCAACATGAAATACATCCGACGTAATCATGCTTTTGTCGAGAACCTCCTTCAGAAGCTTCACAAGCGATACACATTCCCAGAGAAGTTCAGAAACCTAGAGAGTAATAAGAACCCTGTGAACAAACTAGCACTGACAAAGATGAGCAACGCCTTGAGCAGTTGGAAAACCCGGGTAAAGAACAACATTGACAAAGGTGAAAGCCTGGAGATTATAAGTAGGAAAAATCCGATTCTCGACGAAGAAGAGTTCAAGATATTCAAGGCGGACTTAGATACCACTGCCTTTAAAGCATGGACTGAGTGGGGAAAGACTATGCGAGAGAAGAACATAGGTAACCACCAGCTTGGAAGCGGCGGATACAGAGGGAAACAACCCATTTGGGACAAGGAGGACGCCGAGCTTGAACGCCTGGGTAATGAGAACCCATGGCATAAAATTACAGACCTGCAGATCCGACAATTTGTCCGGGCCCGCTACTACCTGGACCCTGTTACAGGGGAGTTCGTCACCAATGACCCGGATGTGAAGGCCTTTGAGGATGAGCTGGTAAGGAATTTACCGTGGATCTCTCATTAAAATAATTAAGCCAAGAATCTAAATGCATGCATGGGTTCACCTCTCCTTGTATCCCTGCAGGAGAAGGAATTGAACGCTAGCGAGGACTTGTTGTCCCAAGATTCAGCGGCGGAGCCATGGGACACTGTTTTTAATAGGGCGACGAACACTTACAAGAAGAGGGAGAAGAAGTTGCCGCCAAAATCAGCTGGCCGTGTGTCCGGCTTCGGTACAAGCATGAAGTTTACCGAGTACTACAAAGAGGATGCAAAGAAGAGGAGGTAGAGGAAGAACCAGTCGGCGGCTAAAGATAAAGCCGAGGTTGAAGAGCTGAAGTTGAAGGTGAAGACATTAGAGGCAAAAGTGGACGAGAAAGAAATGGACAATTTATTGGAGGAGAAGCTTCAGCGGCAGCAACATCCCCCCTGGGTTGATGGAGGGGCTAGCTGTTTGGAATGCGGGAGGTCGACAGGGGCCGATAAACGTGCCTAGCTTTAGCGGCAGCAACTCGAGCATCAACGTTAACGCGTCGCCGGACTTGGTGACCCCGCCGGCCACCATCGCCGCGGCGCAGCCGCAAGAGCTTGTTGTCGCACAGCTGCACCTGCTGCTCCCGCCAAAAATACCAATATCGCACAGCCGGCGGTGGCACCAGTACCGCGGGAGAATGCTGATGATAGGCCTGCCGCCGGGATCGGCCGTGTGTCGACATTAGCCGAGCTCAACGCCCTCACCAAGGTAACTAATATCATACTCCGCTTCATCTTCTTTATGCGCCTTTGGTGATTGCCACCTCGATCATGATGCCCAACACATATGTGTCGATATTCAGGACGCTGCTTGCGTACTACTCCACAAAGTTGCCGACGGCGAGTTGAAGGATGTTGCCAAGGGCAATATCATACAACCGGCGAACTGTGCGATGCACAACAATGCAATGGACGATGTCGTGATGAGGGTCCGGATTGCTCGGGTGTTGCCAGGGTGCAATGACATGGACCCCCCCTTTCAACCTCAGGGAGCCGACGAACACAAGACCCTTGCAGAATGCCACGGCTGGCCCTTGACATGGCCGAAGACTCAGATTCATCTTACGGGGCACCTAAGCGCCACCTCGATCTCCTGGCCACCACCTCGGATGCCACCTGTCACCGGCGCCACCTCGATCGTCCGGCCACCACCTAGGAAGCCACCTGTCGTCGTCGCCACCACCAGTCGCCACCAACAACTGTTGGGAGCATGTGGGCCGCCCCAAGGCGAAGCCGCCGTCGCCCCCGCCACCACCATCACCACATGGCGGCAACAACGATGATGATGAAGAATTTGTCAACATTGACGACTACATCAACACCGGCGCCGGCATAGGATTGTACATGCCTGCTGTGGATGAAGAACCCTTCGTCGCTCGCGAGGGTCAAGGTGGGTGTCCCACTACATGCACGCAACGCCTGGTGTTCCATGTTTTATCTCAAGAGATGCCTCCGGCCGCCGATCAACAGGAGAAACCAGTTGGATTCGTCTTTAGCCCTGACACTCCAAAAGGCGGCCGTTGAGCACTTAGCATCCCCAGTGGAGGAGCCTGCTCAGAAGACGGAGAAGCACGGGAAGAGAGGTAAGAAAGCTGAGAGCCAACCTCCTCCGAAGAGGATCCGGGCTAAGGATGACATCGTACCAGCCCGCGAGGATGGCTTGCCCAGGATACATATAGCCGGTGAAGCAATACTGACTCCGGAGCTACTTCGCCTTGCTGGTGGACATATGCTCGCTTTGAGTGATAGTATCAAGACACTAGAGGGCATTCTTCTTAAAGACAAAGATCCAAATTACCCGGTTTTCACTGTCAAGGTGACATCGGACGTGGACTTCGTCCATGAAGCCCCCGCGGACGTGTTCTTCATATCGTACGAGGACGTCTTCAAGCTGTTTCTCTCAAAACGGCTGGACTAACATGGTCCACCTATTCGCGCTCAATCTGGCGATGAAGACCAAGAGAGAGCAGACCCCCTACATCGTGATAGTGGATCCCTACTACATGCGTGATAGCCAGTTGAGGGAAGGATCTGAGACGCGTGCCAAGGCGATGGCGTATCTCGAGAAGTTCATGGTGGACCACAAGAGGACGAACATGCTTCTTTTGCCTTTCTTTCCCGAGTAAGTACACACACCCCCTAGCATTGTTAACTTAGGCTTTCTTATAGCTTTCTTCCTTTGCACTTTTCCAACATCCCGTTTCAATCGTGTTGTGCAGAGACAAATACTGCACACTCATCGTCATTTGCACAAAGTACTCGATAGCTCGGCTCGGCGAGTCGGAAGAAGAAGAAGGACTACACCAGAATAAGGGGTGTTTTGAATGAGGCTCTCGAGGGCTACGCTCAAAAGGGATGCCCCTTCATCAACAAGGGGGAATGTATCAAGGATGACAAGCACGTGTTCAAGCACGTGCTCGAGGTCCCCTGCGTCAAGGAGCCGGCTACTGGCGGCGCCAAGGAGGCCTTCTACGCCATGCATCACCTTAAAGGGTTTGTCCGGGATTGCCAGAACCTAACTCTGCCATCTAGTTTCCGAGCATGGGCCGAAAATTTGGCGCGAAGGGATGATGATGATCTTAGAGAAGACTTCCATCGCATCCAGGTTAAGTTGTCGGAAATCATCGTGGAAGATGTCAACACGAGGGGAGGGGTCCTAAAACACAACAGAGGGTTGACTAAGAGGGAGATTGAAAATATTCTTCGTCAACAGGGTGACAACGGGACGTGGATGACGAAGGATGGCTATCTACCATTCCCGAAGCCGAGCTTTAGCAGTTCTCAACATTGATCGATGTGTGCGCCTAGAATTATCATAGATGTCTGTGTGTAGTGTTGTGTCACAAACTATATACTACCATGGTCGTATGTTGTAAACTTCACTATTGTGGTCGTTGTTGTCGAAGTTCTATGATTATGATCGATGTGCTATCTTCTATGTTTACTGATCTTTTGCTTTAGTTTATGTGAATATATATGCATGTGAACCAATTTAGTTCTTTCTGTTGCATGATTTACTAATATGCCTTATCTATATAGATGACGAAGTGGTACGTGGTGTACAAGGGTTGGGTTCCAGGAGTACGATGAGTGGGAGGACTGTCAGAAACAGATGAACAAGTTTAGCGGCAACAGCTACAAAGGATACGCGACTCGAGAGGAGGCGTTAGCCAAGTGGAGGAACCACCTATGGAAGGAGAACCAGATGAAGATATTGCTAGTGCTCTTGCTCTTGCTCACCGTCATCATAGTTGTATTCTGTTTGATTCTAGTGTAGGCGATGAACACTTCATTTCTAATGTGATGAGATGGTGAACTTTGTAACAAACACTTCATTTGACTTGTATTGTAATATGATTATCACTTGTCTATCTCGTTCGGGCTCTAAGTAGTGTGATGCCACTATATTCATGTTTGTATTATATTTGTTTTCATATACTAAGTCAAATATACTGTTTTTGTATAATACTGTATAATACCTGTATAATATTGTATATTTGGACAAGTTTAGATTTTTTTAATACTTGATATTCAAACAAGTGGCGCATCGTTGTAACCTTCTGTGGCGCATAGAGATTCAGTAGCGCATTGTCCATAATGCGCCACTGAACAGAGTCCTGTGCCGCATCAACCAAAATGCGCCACAGAAGTATCATGACTTCTGTGGCGCATTTCGGAATGCGCCACAGAAGTTTTCATCAGTGGCGACGTAACAGTGGCGTCCCTGCCATGCGCCACAAAAGGCGAATATAGATGCGCCACTGATGAAGGATTTCCTAGTAGTGATTTCGATTTGTACAAATTTAACTTTTCCAAAAACCCATCCAAATTAAACTAGAAGTTTGTTAGAACTGACAACGTAGCACCAAGGAAAGTGATCGGGATGATGTTTGAGAAAAGAAAAAACAAAGATGAGAATGAGGCTCTCCAGTAATAAAAAGGCATGATGATGCACCATGAGATAAGGTGGGATTGGATGCAAGTAGAGGATCACAGGTGACAACATCATGACAATTATAATTGCGAAAGGCTGGGCAATTGGGCGTGATGTGCTATCAAGGCAGTTCCATTTTTTGCCTAATATCTAGGAAAAGGGCACAAGGAAGTGGCAGGCAAACTCATTTTACTCAGTCCATTTGGTTAACCTAAAACAACGAACAAATTGCCCAGATTTACTACAATCCCTTTCACTTTATTTAGGCACCAAAGAATGTATAAGCGCCATATTTTGTTTTCTACACCAACTAGGTGAGAGGGACGAGACCTTCTGGAGCCATGAACTAGCAAGAACACATGGAACAAAGATAGTGGTGTGGAAAGCACTATACAATTATGAAACACTCTAGACACCATGATAATGATGTAATAAAAAGGAAACCTTGTGACAAGCTAACTATGAAACACTCTAGACCTTCGGGCAACTGGCATACAATACAAAAAATATCCAGCCACACATGAACTAAGGAAGCACTCTAGACTTTACATAATGAATTATGTCTAGAAGGTGTAACAAATTAATAAATGCATGTCACAAGACACAAAATAAGAATGCACACTAGCAAAGAGACAATAGATAACAATGTCATCACACACGTCATGAAACATGAAAACTCTACATGCCTACATATAAAGGAAACACTCAAGCCACCAAGACTAGTTGTTGTACATAAAACATTGTTAGTAGGACAGTTTCGATAAATTGACAACGTGTGTCACACATGAAGGTATAAGGATCACCCACGTACCCAATAAGGATGCAAGCTTGCGTCCCTCAAGGCCCACAATATGTGAGTAGTACAAATAGTACTAGAATCACCAAACTCCCTTTCAGGGGAAATAGGCGCTAGAAAGTATGGAACGGGCTCTAGTGGGATAACACTTGCATCTCTATGCAATAAACAAACAATCTTAATACTAATATAATATGCATATAAATAATAACAGTGTTGTAACAAACTGATGGCAACACGTCACACACACCATAGTATATGGAAACAACTATAATTAGAAAACTCTTGCCACTCATGGAGTAAGGAAATAGTCTACCACCAAGGCAATAACCCAACAAAAATGTTAATATTGACTTGTGGGATGACACACACACAAAAATAAGGAAATGTTGTAGATACTAAAATAAGAGTTATAGACATGTAATTGTGTATAGCTAATCTACTCATATTAGATAGTTTTATTATATTGTAGCGCATTATTTTATAGTCTAGAAAAAGAGAACATGAAGATAAACGAGTCTATGTTTTTCTTAACATTGATGGCCTTGCCTAGGCCTTGCCCAAGGTAGACGAAGACTCACCCACGTAGGGACACAGAGGAGCAAAACACACAAAGTCTGCTGCACACACACTTGTGTTTTTCTCTCGTTCAATCTTAGTGTAACATCCCAAATTTCATCAAATGAAAAGTCATGTATTGCATTCATATCATCATAGCATTTAGGGTTTGCACAAAAATTTCCAAATCAAAACCCTAAATAAAACCATATTTAAACCCCACTTTATATATTATTATGGGGCATGGTTTTATTTTATTTTCAAAAGACCAAAGTGTTTTTGAGTGAACAGATGTGTTTGACACACTTTTGAATGCTAGGATCACATTACAAAAATTTGTAAAAGGTTTGAATTCAAACAAATTTGAATTAGACTTTCAAAATCATTCCTGAAAATCAAAACATAAAAGATAAGGAGCAAAAGAAAAAAAGAAAACCTGCGCTGCCAAACTGGCCCCGACCCACATTCGGCCCAACAGCCCACCAGGGGTTTTCCCCTCTCCTCCCTCTCTCACCCGCACGAGCCATACCCCACACTCGCTGACCACTGTGCCCAGTGCCACCTCACCTTCGTCCCCAAAATCCCGCGCCTGTAGCCGACACTGTCGCCGCCCTTTTTCTTCCCTTCACTGCCACGAATGAATTCACTTAATTGACATTGATTCACAGCGTTATGGCCACCCCTTCTCCGGCTACTTAAGCACCACCTCGCCGCGGTCATTTCCCCTCACCTAGCCTCCACTTAGCGCCCCCAGGCTGCCAGTATTCAAGCTTGCACCGCCGCTGCCCGACGAACAATGGCGAGTGATTCCGGTGAGTTCCGTCCACCCCTTGCCCTTTGGTTCACCCTGTCATACTCGCCACCCTCTTGCGCGTCTAACCGTTCCCTTGGTTCGACCTATATTGCCCCAGGTCACCGTCCTTGTCAACCTCCGTGAGCGCCCGAGGCGCCGCTCGACTCCGACGAGCCATTCCGGTGAGACCAGTGTTCCCCTTGACCTCTAATTCAAACGAGTAGGTTCGCCTCTATCTTGCGCGTCTACTCATGCTTTCCGTTTGTTCCCATGCGCACCAGGTCGTTGCCTCCGTCGCCGTTTGTGAAATCCCGATGCCAGCAGCAACTCCGACGAGCTCCTACGCCTACGTCCATGCGCCCATGCGCCCCTGTCCAAGCCAACTGTACCTTGAGCTTCCTCGCGTCCGTGTGAACCTGGTAAGCCTCGCCACCATCCCCTGTACCCCTAGCGCCGCCGCCGCCAGCGCCATCAGCGTCGCTCACTTTTGGTCGCTTGATTTAGAGCCGTAGGATTTAGATCCAATGTCATAGATAGATCACTTAAACGAAACAGTATCGTCAGATTTGGACCACATGATTTAACTTATATCTATCGGTCCATGCGCGTGATCCGCGCGAAGCGGTACGGGCCAATCAGACACAGCCACGTGTCTATGTTTTTGATTTAAAATCTGTTTTTACATCTATTAGCTTTTCAAACTTTTAAAATTCATATCTTTTGATCTATTTGTCCAAAAATTGCAAATAATATATCATTGGATTCAAAAAATTAATCCCTACACTTCTGTGGCCTTGTTTTAGTATTTTGCTTCTGGAAAAATAGGAGTATTTGCAGAACCAATTATAGGATTATTTTGACTATATAAAATGTTTAGAAAATTGTTTTAAAGCAAATTTGAGTTTGTTTAGACTTTAGATAGTTTGCTTTGTTTTTAGTACTGTTTGATTTTACTTTTTTAGTGTAGAAAATCATTCCATTGCATTTGCATACAATTATATATAATTTTTTGTTTGAATATTTTGAATGTGAATTTGGTGTTATGATTTTCTGTCTAGATTTTGGTGATAGTGGTGATTGTGATTGTGAGGACTGTTGCTACTCTCCTAGATACCAAGACAAGTGATGCTTCATACTTTTTGTCCCATTATTTTGACTATGCACTAGTGATATTTTGAGTAGGACATGCATGGAGTTTTTCTAAGTATCTATGTTGTGCTATGCCTTGGGAAGTCCTAGTAGATGATGTCTTAGTAGAATTTTCCCTAAGTTAAGATTCTTGTTACTAGTATGCTTAGCCTAGCTAGTAGACAACAAGGGGTGGATTATTCATGCTATGAAATATTGTTAAGTCTATGACTTGTGTTTTTGATTAATAAAACAACTAAGTGAATGAATCACCTAGGTAGAATGGTATGGTTGGTTTATGTTGAGTGGTTACACAAGGCCCATGTCTATGGTTTACCTTGTCTATCACACTTGTGGATTGCCACCCAGGAACAAAGGGATTTGAGATGTTTAGTGTTGAGAAGCTTCTAGTGCAACCACATGGCATATGGGCTCTGCCTTGATCAACTAGGTTGCAAGAACTTAGCTAGATGGACAGTTGGTGGTAGGGTTGATAGGATGGAACGCGTACATGGTGGTCTAAGGGAATGCTTCTGAAAAGTCTTGTCTCGATGCATGTCGAGTCTTGTGGGAAAAGTGCACCACCTCTCGAGAGGGTAAAACCTAAGTACTTAGCCGTGTCCCCAGCAACAGACAATTTGAGCATCAAAGACATTGAAGCAATAGAGGATCTCCTCATCCCAATTTCTCTAAGTTAAAAACTTGTGGTTGAACAAGGGTAAAGGTTCACCAATGTCTATTGGTGGTTCCTTGGGTGTTTTGACTAACAAAAACTTAGAGTTTTTAACTAATAAGTCAAAACCTTATTTTTTAGCAAAACCAGCCTAAGCTACACTTAGCCAAATTCATATAGATGATAGATACTACTATTCTACTATGGTATCACTTGCCAATATAATTCCAAATGTATTCACCCACTATGGTTGTAACTTATGATGTTGCAGGTTACTCTGATGGACACTACGGTTGTGAGTCTACACTCAACATGTTTGCATATGGCACATGAAGATGAAAACTTATAGTTATTTACTTTATGTTATGAACTCCATGTATTAGCCTTGAGCTATTGAGTTGTAAAGACTATGTTCTCTCTGGAATGACGATGTAATAACGAACTTTGTATCTGTGTACTTCATCTTAAACTATGGATGCTTGCATTTGATCCATGGACTAGCATTGTAATCACAGGGGCCTTTACCTTAAATGGTGGGGTCTTACAGATGGTATCAGAGCACTGTGTTGCCTATAGGATTATGACCCTAAGATGGATTAGACTAAGGAAACCACTAGGAAAAAATGTAACCCTTTGCAAATTCCAGACTTGTCTTTTTCTTCTCGTAAACCTTTCCTAATATTCTTTCTCATCTCTATTTGTAGATGGCCGCCATCAAAGAAGCCGTCAAGAAGGGACCACTCATTACCATGACTTTAGAATGTGAGACGGAGTTTCCCAAGACACTCAAAACCCTCATGGTTAGCTTGGGAATACATGGTGAACCCGTGTACAAAGGATTTCTAGTGATGGATGAAGGAGAAGAATATTGGTGGGTGCAACTCCACTTGTACAAAAACAAAGGAGACAACCACAAAGAGTCGGGATTCTGCATTACAACCAACTCAGAAATGTATATGTCATTCTTTGAGTCTGCAAGAAATGCAGCTTGGAATGCTCTCAAGGAGCTTGGTGAAAGACTCAAGTGTAGAATGCTCAACACTCAAAATGACCTTAGAGAGGAGAAGAAGTATACCCAAGACTTAGAGACCGCCATAAAACGTCTTAGGAAAGATATCATAGACTTAGCATATGAGTGAGAATTGTGACATACTCCGATAGTTGGACCACCACACTTGTTGTTTTCTTGCGTTAAAAATTTGATCATACCAACTTATGTGGTATGACAAGTTTTTGTATAAGTTATGTTTGAACCTTAGTGCTTGTGGTATATTTTTGTATGCCATGACTTGTATGTATTATTGTTGAATGTATGCTTTTGACTTTTGATTCACTATCTTATGTTTTCTGTTTACTTGTGTTGATTATAATTTTGTCTATCCTATGCAATAGATTCCTATCTTTGTTATCAGCAATGTCGAGGAGTTCAAGGGAACTCGTTTTGGTTCTCGTCTTGTGGAGCTCACTAGTGTGCTCAACCTCCCACTTCCTAGTATTAAGGGACTTCAGCTTACGAACTTCGAGAGGAAGGATCTTTGGGGCTTTAGAGTCTCGTAGCCTAGACGCCAGACGGAGCCACTAACCGAGGAGATTACCTTCAAGTTGATGCATGATGACAAGGAGAAGGGATTAGACGTAGTCATGCAGGAGCTACTTGGACGCCTCTGCGGACGTCACTCCACCGAGCTCAGGGGCCTCTACTTTCACCCGTTTGGGAGACATGACGAGCAGGGATAGGTTGTAGTGTATGATGACGCTACTAGAGAGGATATCATGCCAGTGCGTCTGTATCTCCAGGATTTAGAGAGCCTCGTTAGACACCTCGACACAGATAGGACCAACGTCATGCTTAGCAATGACGAGCTTCAGGTTCAATTGAGGGAGAAGGAAAAGGCCTTCGCGGAGCAGGACGAGATCATCAAGGAGATGGAGGCTAGATTCGAGAGCCAAGACAAGAAGTTCAAGAATCAAGAGAAGAGAGTTCAGGATAGGAACAAGAAGATCAAGGACATGAGGGCCGAGATAGAGCTCAAGGACCTTGATCTAGAGACTCAGCAGGGAGTGATAGAGAGGTTGCGCTCGCAGAAGAGAGCCCTTCGTGCGAAGATCGATGCCTTGATCACCAATGTGGAGTAGTACAAGACAACCATGGAGACAGCTAGACTTACTCTAGTGGACAAGGAGGTCGACATGGAGGAGTAGTTTTGACTACTCGGCTATCTATTTATCTCTCATCCTTTTATTTATCGAGTCGCAATGATCATCCAACATGTGGATGGTTTTTCTAGTGTGTTTATCTTTCCAAAACTTGTTGTTTATGTTGTTCAAACTCTAAGTTTATTTTGTGCTTGATTATTTGTGATTGTTGCTATGTGATGTATTGTGCATGTTAGCATCTAAGGGTTATATCTCATTACTTATCCTTATTGAAACCACAGATGCCTCCCCGCCGTTCCAATCCCAACCAAAACAACAATAACAACAATGGCAATGAGATGCAGCAGCTGATGACATCTCAAACTCAGTTGATGCAGATGATGACCCAGTTCATGGTGAATCAGAATCAAAACAACAACAATAACAACAACAACAATCAAAAGAACCCAACAGCCTTTGATATGCTTACAAGGTTTTTGAGGTTGAGGCCTGCCAAGTTCTCGGGAACCACTGATCCTATGGTAGCCAATGACTGGTTACACTCTGTGAACAAGGACTTGGTCACCATGGGCTGCACTGATGAAGAAAAGGTCAGGTTTGCAGCACATCTGCTTGAAGGACCAGCAGCCACGTGGTGGGATAACTTCCAATCACCACTCCTATTGAGTATGTGACTTGGGAAATATTTGAAGATGGTTTTCGCACTGCCCATATCTCATCAGGAGTGATGAGTTTGAAGAAGAAAGAGTTCCACAATCTTAAGAAGTGTCACCGCAGTGTGGCAGAATATGTTGAGGAGTTCAACAATCTGGCACGCTATGCACCGGATGATGTTGACACTGATGCTAAGAGGAAAGAAAAATTTCTCAAAGGAGTGAATGATGAGATGTGCATGCAGCTATCTGTTGCATATGTTACAACTTATCAATCACTGTGTGACAAGGCCACCATCTTGGAAAGCAAGATGAAGCAGGTTGAGAACAGGAAGAGGAAGCATCACTTTGATAAGCACAACTCGGGATTGTGTCACAAGCGTTCCCATGGTGATGATAGTGGAGGTTCTGGGTCCCACAAGTATGTGAAGTATAACAGCCACCACAACAATAACCGTCACCATGACAACAAGCACCACCACAATCATGACAATGATAGATATAAGAACCACAAGAGTGGACACAAGAGCCATCATAGTGGTAATGGCATTGGAAGTTAGCTTTCTAAGAGAGACATCAGTCAGGTTGAGTGCTTCAAGTGCAAGAAAACTGGGCACTATGCAAATGAATGCCCAGAAAAGAAGGCTGATGGAGCCAACAAGCCAAACCCATTTCAGAAGGGTCAAGTGAACCACATTAATGTGGAGGAAATCTATGAGGAATCTGATGTTGTGGCTGGTAAGTTCAAGCTTAATTATTTTCTAGCACTTGTTCTTTTTGATACCGGCGCAGCGCATCCATTAATATCAAGAGCATTTGTTGATAAAAATGGACTTCCAGCTGAAACTATTGGGTGTCCTATTAAAGTAAGCTCTCCAGGAGGAGAGATGATAGTAATTTTTGGATGTCATGATCTAGTGATAGAATTTGGAAAGTATAAGTTTCCAGTTAGTCTGATAATCCTAGATTCTCAAGGATTGGATGTAATTTTGGGCATGGATTGGATGACTAAGTATGAAGGAGTAATAGATTGTGCCAATTGTACTGTTACACGCAAAACCCCAGATAAGAAACGGATTAGGTTCAAGTCTAACTTTGAATCTAAAGGAAGTAAGCTAAATTCTCTTAAGGGGGTTAGCATAGACAGTGTACTAGTGGTGAAGGACTATCCGGATGTGTTCCCAAAAGAATTGCCAGGAATGCCACCAGATAGAGATGTGGAGTTTCTGATTGACTTGCTGCCAGGATCTAGACCAATAGCAAAGAGACCCTACAAGATGTCGGTTGATGAGTTGAAAGAACTCAAGAAACAACTTGGAGAACAGTTGTAGAAAGGATTTATCTAACCAAGTTCTTCGTCTTGGAGTGCACCAGTTCTGTTTGTTGAGAAGAAGGATACAAGTCAAAGGTTATGCATAGATTATCGTTCACTCAATGAGGTGACTATAAAGAACAAGTACCCTTTGCCTGGAATCAATGATTTATTTGATCAGCTAGAACGAGCCCGTGTGTTCTCAAAGATTGATCTCCGATCAGGCTATTTTCAGCTAAAGATTAGAGAGCAAGACATATCTAAGACTGCTTTTACCACTAGGTATGGATTGTATGAGTATACCGTGATGCCATTTGGACTAAGAAATGCACCAGCTTATTTCATGAACATGATGAACAAGGTGTTGATGGAGTTTCTTGACAAGTTTGTTGTCATATTCATCGATGACATATTGATCTATTCCAAGAGCAAATAAGAGCATGAAGAACATTTGTGTTTGATACTTGAGAAGCTCAGGGTGCACAAGCTGTATGCCAAGTTCAGCAAGTGTGAATTCTGGTTGAATGAAGTTGGATTTCTTGGACATATTGTGTCAGGAGATGGTATAGATGTCGATCCCTCAAAGGTGTCAGCTATAACTGAGTGGGAATCTCCCAAGTCAGTTAAGGAAGTTTGTAGTTTCCTAGGCTTGGCAGGATACTATAGAAGGTTCATTGAGAATTTCTCAAAGGTAGCTAAGCCAATGACAGAGTTACTTAAGAAAGAAAACAAGTTTGATTGGACTGAAGGATGTGAAATAGGTTTCCAAGAATTGAAGAAGATACTAGTGTCAGCACCAGTCTTATGTTTGCCAGATTTGGAGAAAGACTTTCAAGTTTATTGTGATGCATCTCACCAAGGATTGGGTGGAGTTTTGATGCAAGAAGGGAAAGTTGTGGCTTATTGATACGTCCAAAATGTATCTACTTTCCCGAACACTTTTGCTATTGTTTCTCCTCTAAACTTGTGTGATTTGGATACAACTAACACGGACTGACGCTGTTTTCAGTAGAATTACCTTGGTGTCTTGTTTTTGTGCAGAAAATCAACTATCAGGAAAAATCTCGGAAAATATGCCAAAAATTATATTTCACCAGAAGACCCACGGAGCCAGAAGACGAGACGGAGAAGGTTCGGGGGCCACACACCTGCCAGCGCGGCCCATCTCTGTCACGCCTAGGGGTGCAACACCCTGTGCACCCCTCGGCCTCCCTCTGCGCCTATAAGTTGCCTCTCGACCTAAAAACCGAGGGGTTTAGATAGTTTTCCAAAAAGAGTTCCGCTCCGCCGCCACCAGAAACCAAGATTCGGATCCAGAAAATCCGTTCCGGCACCCTCCCGGGATGGGGAATTTGGAGAGGATCATCACCATCGTCATCACCAACGCCTCTCCATCAACCATCGATGTTTCCCTTATCCATGAGTGAGTAATCCCCCACTTTAGGCTTGGGGATGGTAGGGATTGGATGAGTTCTATCATGTAATCAAATAAGATCTGTTAGGGCATAGTGCCTAGTATGTCTATTAGTGTTATTTGACTTTGTTGCAACTTGTTGTGCTTAATGCTTGTCACTAGGGCCCGAGTGCCATGATCTCAGATCTGAACTTATTATTGAATCATTATGATAGTATTGTTTGTGGTCTTATCTGCAAGTTGTGTACACATATCATTGTCCGGATCGAAAGGCCCTGAAGTGACAATAATTGGGACAACCTGAGGGGATGACTGTGGTGTGAGGATCACATGTGTTCACGGAGTGTTAATGATTTGCTCTGGTGCTCTATTAAAAGGAGTACCTTAATTTCCAGTAGTTCCCTAGAGGCCCCGCTGCCATAGGCTGGCTGGACAGAAGATGTTGTGCAAGTTCTCATTGCGAGCACGTATGACTATATTTGGAGCACATGCCTAGGATTGTTTAGTACTTGGATGCTTGTTATTATTTATCTACAATGCCCTAGATCTTGAAGTTACATGTTTAGACTCGTCCATGCAATGCCCGTCCATCCATCCCTATGCCTACCGCACTGGAATCTTACTGTTACCGTTACTGCTACTATTGCTCCTGTTTTACTGCTGTTGTTTCTTTGCTGTTGCTACTAATAAACTTCTGTGAGCAAGAACTATTTCTAGGTGCAGCTGAACTGATAACTCAGTTGTTAAGGCTTCCAAGTATTCTTTGGCTCCCCTTGTGTCGAATCAATAAATTGGGTAATACTACCCGCGAATACTGTTGTGATCCGCTACACTTGTGGGTCATCAAGACTATTTTCTGGCACCATTGCCGAGGAGCATAGCTTTATTTGTAAGTTCACTTGGATCTACTATTGTTCACTGCCACTCCTTTCATCATGGGTAAGTCTCATGATGGAAAGTTCCCTATTTTACCATCCACTACAAGAAGAGGTACAGTCCTAAACACCTCTGTTGCTCTTGATTCACCGTCTGTTATAAGTAAGCTTGTTACACCACCACCACATACTCATGCTACACACACTGCTACTACTGTTGAATCTTAAACTGCTTTTGATGCTCATGATGTTACTTCTACTGTGGTTGATGCGAGTGGTTCATTAGGTCCTTTCCTAGATGCTACTATGGCTACTCTAGGAAATACCGAAACTCCTAGTGAGGACACTGTTACACCTGTTAGCTCACCTGAGTCTAGTGAGAGTTATGATATTAATGATGGTTACATTGAGTTCATTGATGAATTTGTTGAAGAGTGTCGAAACACTCATGGTACTTGTGCTATTAAGAGTCTCCTTGCTAGACGTACTATTATGCCTAAACTGTCCTCTGATCCTAAGTTTGCCACCTCTCCCATAGATATTAAAGATGAAGATTATTATTTCTCTCTTGATTTATCTTATTTAGATATTGTTGAGAAAGAACCTTTTTGTGGGACTGAAAATGAGAGTGATGTGGCTCATATGAATGAGATTTCTACTATGAGTGCTTTATTCTCTGATGATTTTAAGATGCGCAAGTACTTTGTTACTAAGATCTTCCCTTTTTCACTAAAAGGAGAAGCTAGGGCTTTGGTTTAATAGATTACCTCATGGTTCCATTGATAGCCCTGATTGCTTGATTGCTTCTTTCTTCTAGAAATATTTTCCTCCCAGTGCTAGACATGCTGCTTTGTAGAGACTTTTTGATTTTAAACAGGGAGAAGAAGAGAAATTGCCTGAGTCATGGACAAGGTTCTGTGCCTTGATTCATGCACATCCTGGATGTCCATTGCCTAAGAATGAGCTCCTTGATATTTATTATAATGGAATAACTGATGATTCTAGGACCTACCTAGATAGCTTTGCTGATTGTGTTTTCAGGAAAAGAACTCCTACAGATGCTGAAGAATTAATGGCTAAGATAAACAAGAATTATGATGATTGGGCTTCAACTGAGCTAAATACACCTGAGCCTATTACTCCTGAACCAGTTGTGCTTGAACCAGTTCCAACACGAACACCAAAGAAGAGGGGAGTTATTGCATTAAATGATGAAGTGGTGAAAGGAAGCAAAGAAGTGTCTAAAGGAGAAAGGTATTAGAGCTGAAGATGTGAAGAATCTACCTCCTATAGAAGAATTATGTAAGCCAATTCCCCACTCATCCACTATTGAGGTACACTCTCTCCAACACTTTGATGAAGGTGATATTCCTTATGGTAAGCCTCCTGATCAATGTTTATAGGAACTTGACATTTTTATTGTTAAACGAGGTAATTTTAATAAACAAGTTCAGAATCATTTATTGGAAAACTCTAGAGCTATCAATGAGTTGAAAGATATTGTGGGAAGAACTTCTAATGATATTAAAATGGTTTGTAAACACTTCAAATGGTTCAAACCCAACTTGATCAACTTGCTAAGGTACAAAAGGATATGCTAGTTAATGCCTCAGGAGATAAACATGCTTATGGAATTAGAACTAGGAGTGGTATAGCTACTCAAGATCCTTTATATCCTAAAGGATACCCTAAAAGAATTGAGCAGGATTCTCAATAAGGTGAGAGTAGTGGTAGTCCTCGTAAGAGAAAGAAAAAGAAACTAAGGTAGTTGAGGAACCACTTGAACCTGCTGTAGATCCTAATAGTATATTTGTCTCTGATGCTGAAACTGAGAGTGGTAATAATAATGATGCTCCTGATAAGGAGGAAGTTGAGGAAGGACCTAAGAAGCACACTAAGAAACTAGGTACACAAAGGAAGATTTTATTGCTAATAAACATGGTAAAGAGAGAGAACCTTGGGTACATAAACATATGCCTTTTCCAGGCAAGACACACAATTCAAAGGAGGAAGAACACTACAACAAGTTTTCTGAGTGGATGAAACCTTTATTTTTGCAAATTCCTTTGACTGATGCTATTAAGTTGCCTCCTTATTCAAAGTATATGAAGGATATTGTCTCTAATAAAAGGAAGATTCCTAATGAGGAGATTTCTACTTTGCTTGCTAATTATTCCTTCAATGGTAAGGTCTCAAAGAAACTTGGTGATCCAGGTATACCAACTATTCCTTGATCTATTAAGAATAATTATGTTAGAATTGCTTTATGTGATTTGGGAGCTGGAGGTAGTGTTATGCCTTTTTCTCTCTACAAGAGACTCCAGCTAAAAAAATTGATACCAACTGATATATCTTTGCAAATGGTTGATAAGTCAACTACTATTCCTGTTGGTATATGTGAGGATGTTCCTGTTCAAGTGTCTCATAATTGCTTGGTTTTGACTGATTTTGTTGTGCTTGAAATGCCTGAAGATGATAATATGTCTATTATTATTGGGAGACCTTTTCTTAATACTGCAGGTGCTGTCATTAATTGTAATCAAGGAAAAGTAACATTCAATATTAATGACAAAGAGCATACTGTTTATTTCCCCAAGAAGGCTGTTAAAAGCTATTGCCTGAATTCCATTGAAAATATTGAGAGCATCAAGGTTGGAGAAATATATTGTCCCATTCCACAAGAAAAATTTGAAACTATTATGATTGGGACCATTGCTATCAAGTATGAGGTAACATAATCACTTCGTGGAATTCAAAGTTTTGTTTCATATAAGATTGTTTTGGTAACAATACTTAATTAACCTTGTTAACAAAATGATTTTAATGAACAAAACAATGTTTTCACAATGGTTATACTTGCTCACTTTTATTTTTCTCCTTTCCAATCCTTGCTCTTCGTCGTGCCTAACTTAAAGGCATTAAAGAAAAGTACTTGTTGGGAGATAACCCAAGAGTTTACTTGAGTCTTGGAAGTTATTACTTCAGTAATGACTTCTCCTTATCCTTTTTGTTTGGTTTTTGTGCCAAGAATGACCTCTAATGAGAGGGAAGTAAGATTTGGGGAGTTGCTGTCCTGAAACAGATTTCTGTCCTCCACCATAAAAATTTGTGAGGAGTCTCTGTAAGTTAGATTGAGCTGAAAATTTACAAATAAATCACCCAGTATGTTATATAACTTTCGTTAGTTCAACACTTTTTGATTTGAGGAACAGAAGATTTTCGAAAAAATTGGTTTCTATCTGCTGGTCTGTTTTGACAGATTTCTGCCATTATTTGCATTTGCTTCTTATTGATTCCTTTTTGAGTTCTCTTTTGGGGAATTGAGCTTTTTGAAGGAGTTACTACAGTAGCTTGTGTTTTTAGTGAAAAGTTTCGTTGTTCTAAAGCTAACACTAAAGGTCTATTATCTTTTGAATGCACTAATGTTGCTAATGAAGATTGTGTGAAGTTTTGTATGAAGGAAAATTTTCAGGTGTAAAGAGAGAATGATGTAATGAGATGAAGAATGGACAAAAGCTCAAGCTTGGGGGGAGCCACCCTGTGTCACCCCAAGAAATATTCAAGAGGTACAAGCGTTAAAGCTTGGGGGTGCCCAAGGCATCCCCTTCTTCATCAATAAAATTTTTAGGTCATTATAGACACTTCATTTTTATTGATTCATGCACACTTGTGTTGTTCTTGGAGCGTCTTAGTTTTTTTTTTGGTTTTATTTTGATTTGTTTGGTTTTTTTTTCTTTGCTTGTTTTTGGTTTGTTGGCTTGCTTTAAAAAATCAAAAACACCAAAAATATTTGTTGTTCTTCTTTGATTTTGTGAGTTCTTCGCAGGATTCAGCCGTTCTCAGTGGATTTTTGTTTCATGTTATTATTCAAGTCACACAAGTGAAGGGCAATAATGAAGATTAAGACAACTCGAGGTGTGGTAAGTGGCTGGTAACGAACTCTATTTGTTTTCATTTTTGTACATATGCTCATCATTGTGAGCATGTTTAGCCTGTTTGTGTAAGGTGTATGTCATTATGAATGCTCAGTAGTTCTTGCTTGTCTCTTATTAATTCCAGCTTGCTAATAGTTTGTAGCATGTCATATGAATGTTTGCTTGCATTGTTTTATTCATATTTTGGTATGATGTCGTGGTATCCTCCTCTGACTGTTCATGTGAATTGACTTGGCACATGCTCATGCATGCATATGAATAAACAATAGTCAGTAAGCCTCAATGATTTATTTTGCCTCAGAGTTCTAGTATCACTTTCATGCCATAGTTAGTCCTGTTTTGTTGCAAGCATGATTATGAGAATTATTGCTCTCTCGGTTGTCGTTCCCTCTTTTTTGCTAGCCTTCACTTGCACTGAGTATGCGCTATACCTGTCCTTCCAACTCCCCAAAACCAATATTGCCAACTGTGTCCACCTTACCTACCTATTAGCATCATTTGCTGTTTCAGTGCATATTCTATATGCCTTTTTTCTTCCAAACAAAATGTTTGTCTGTTTTGAGAAAGTTAGTTAGTAAAGCTCTCACGAACTTGATGGCACACTTTATTCCTTGCACTTAATAATCCTGAACCATTGTGACCTGTCCATGAAAGTTATATACTTGCCAATTATATGCTGAGAGTCAGCAGAACCGTGCTATCACGGGGAACGCTTTTAACACTTTTTGGATATCCTATCCAGTTGATACTTTGCTCTTTTGTTTACGGATGTCGACTATGTGAAATAAAAGGGGAGCTTGTGAGTTCATGGAGTTTATACATTGTGTTAGAGAAACACCTGGGCCGCTAGCCTAAGCCATGCCTAATCATGGTGAAAACTTGCAGCATCACCATAATGAGCATTCTCTGAAGCATCCTCAATAAAAAGCTATGCATATAGTCAATAAAAAGATCGCTGAGATGCTCATTGTCTGCTTGCCTTGTCATTTTGATCATGGGATAGCTCCTGTATCATGTGCAAGGGGTACCCTGTTGGCGGTTCTCTATGATATGCATGTATTTACAATGACAAGAACTTACAGGTAACCAAAGTTGAGTAGCATGCGGAGCGGCCCTCGTACTCGAGGGACATGGTATTTCCAGTTTATGGTCTGTCAAGCATATAACTCAAATTGGACCTCACTTTCACCTTAACCACATGAAGATGCCTATGATAGGGGCAATGAGAGCTCAATGCTAATGAGTATCTTCCTTTCAGCATTGGGAAGCCTTTCAAACTCTTCAAAACCGTTTTCACTCCCTTGTTGAGTCACCATTTATTCTATGAGCACCTTCTTGAGAGCACATTTGTCATTCTTGTGCTTGTTCCAAAACTTGCTTAATTATGTCATGACTTTGATGCTTGTATCTCTGATATCTTTACTTCTAGTCTTCACTTGAACTTCAGAGGTGCCTTGGCATTTATATTGTGCTCTACAAACAAATGCAAGCGAGATACTGTTGGGAATATGCCATAGAAGCAATCATGTATGATGATATTTCCCATTGTATTCATAAAGATATTAAATAGTCCTTGTATAAACATCTGATGTGTATCATTGAATATGTGATTCGGTTGTGGAACTATACATTCATGTTGTTTGTACTAAATATTCTTGGTCATTGAGGTTGTGCTGGACACACAACTTAGATCAATGTGAAAGTTGGCTTGATGACTCGGTTTCACTTGTCATGGGCATGGAGATGCTATTCCAACTTACATAGATTCGGCTAAAGAGTTTAGCGAGTCGGATTGACCCATATTGAGGTACAACGAACAAGTTGTCATTTGTATATCTCAATCAATGTAATCCTTAGACCTGCATAGTCCGAGTTGAGGATCACCGACTTAGGTTCTATCAAACGCTGATCCGTAACTGGGCAGTTATAACGATAGAGTTCGGGTCGACTGAGAATCAAGCTGCGTGATGTGAATAACCAAGATGGGATTTTGCCCCTCCACTTGGAGAGATATTCTCTAGGACCTCTCCTGAGATATGATTCGGAAAGCATGGCCATGCATGACTCGGTTAAGTGTTAATCGAGGCGATCGACTAAGAGTTAGTCGGGTGAATCACTTATCTCGGATCGAGAAGAGAGTCGGACTATTTTTGGGATGATAAATATTCGCCTATAGTCTGACAAGGTATATCGTGAGGCAAAAGGGACTCGGAAGTAAGTCGCATTGGAAAGGCAAGTCGTCATGACTCTTTGGTACTTAGGAGTCGGCACGTTCTGCTAGGAGCCGCTACCGACTGGTCGATTGAGAGTCAGACTCCAATCGTGTCCAAGTAGCCATGAGCCTGTGGGGTCACACACTTAAGAGCGGGAGCAAGTTCGGATTGGATCTGAACCGGTAATCTGGTTGGGTTGGACCTAAGCCAGATTAGGATCGAGTTAGTGAGTTGGACTCACGGTGACTAGTGTTATATGGGTTTAATGAATGGGCCACGCGAGCAGAGCCCACGTTCACTCCCTATATATAGTGGAGCACCGTAACCCAGAAAGGTTAATCGTTGTTCGGTTAGGTCATTCCATGTGTTGGAAACCCTAGCTCCATAGCAGTCCTGCCATCGTACCGAACCTAGCAGTTTGCCACCAGTGCTCCTCCTTGCACGTGTGGATACCAGCAGAGGTGTTGTACGATCAGCACCAGAACGATCGGATCGCAAAGGACTGCACTGCATCAACTGACGCGCTTTATCAGTAATCCGCAACTGCGCGTCTAGTGGTAAACCTCGTGGCCTTCTACCTCGGCTAGATCTTTGGATTACCATGTTAGAGGAAAAAGTTTTGTTTTATCTCTGCGTGGCCCAACAGTGGTATCAGAGCGATAGCTTCTGGTTTTAGGCTCGAGATCTCGCATATGTGATATGCGGTAGGCTGTAGATGAGATCTATATGCTGTTTTGGTGGTCGGTCTATGAGATAGATCGGTTTTGTACGAGGTTGATTGGATCAACTGTACTCGGGGAATGGTAGATCTGATTTCCGTGATCATACTGCTGAGGTCGTGGAACGACATAGCCCTACCGGTTGGCTTCCGCCAGCGGGGTAGACTGTGACACATAAATCGAGAGGCGGTGATCGAAGATCAAAAAGTTTGATCGAATCGGAACAATGGTCGGAATCCATGTCCGGATCGTAGATGAGATCTATGTTTTCGGAAAAATCGTCGGGCGCTGCCCCTTCGATCCCCGCCAGCTTTGCCCTATCGTAGCGCCTTAGATGTTGTTGCAAGTTTCACAACGCCGGTAGATATTGTATCTATGCATAACTTGTTTTTGCAGGAAGTTGTGAATGGTATGGTTCATGTGCATGTGATGTATGTGTGTAATCCATATGTGATCTGCGAATCACGGTTTTTGTTAGCCGGCTGGAGCCTAGGTGCTGTCATTTTATTGTATAACGACCTGCGTGTCGGATTCTCTATGTAATTTACTTTACTTAGCTAGTGTAGCTGTTTGGAGAACCCGGAAGGCATGCAAGGCGTTGTACATGTCGTCGACATGGTGTAAGATGGCAAGTGACAAGAGTTGGCACGAGTCGGATTACAGGCTTTGTGGAGATGGAGATCGCCATGAATAGAGCCATACCATTTCACATTATACTTGCTTTATTTTGTGTTATTGTTATGTATCTATTTTACCTCTATTAGATAGTCGGTAAAATTTAATCCCTCAAAGAAGGTCTAGTCGATTTTCCCGCTAGTGTTTGCACCATCACAAGTCGGACATTTTTGGTAGTGGGCTCATACAATTGAGGTGCTGCCAATTCTTTCCGACTAGGTGGGTTCAAGGTTGGACTCTTACTGCGGAAACACTCGGTAAGCTAGACGGGTCTATCACAATGGTTGTGGGGCTCGGGGAAAGGTCGGATGGGAGTCGGGGCATGTGATGCCACCCGTCCAACAGGAGTCGTATGAGATACAATTGACAAGGAGTTGTCTACCTGGATCACTTGGCGGCTAGCGGTGATGCTAAATCTCACTAGCCGACTTGCTTATTTAGGATCCTGAATCACTAAGTAACCATCGGAGGGGTGTTGGTTCTAGTGGGAGCATAAAATATTAAAGTGTTTAATATGCTTGCTCTTTTATGAATACATGTCTTAAGTGTTTTGCATTTTTCTGTTGTAGATCATGGCACTAAGTAGCAGTCACTCTCAGATATCCGGTTTTGCGTTGAGAACCATTCTTAAGAAAGATAAACTGAACGACACTAATTTTACCAACTGGTATCGAAATCTGAGAATTGGTCTCAAACAAGAAAAGAAGGACCATGTCCTAGACAACCCACTTCCAAATGAGCCGAATGAGAATGCGACTGTCGCTACCACCAATGCCTACCGTCGGGCTAAGGATGAGTCCACGGATATTAGCTGTCTTATGCTTGCTCACATGGAACCACACTTGCAAAAGCAGTTCGAGCATGTTGAGGCCTACGATATGATCGAAAGCCTCAAAAGTATGTTCCAGGCTCAGGCGAAGACTGAGAGGTATCAAGTCTCTCAGGCTTTGCTGAGTTGCAAGCTTAACAATGGTGATCCATTGAGGCTGCATGTGATCAAAATGGTTGGTTACGTGCAGTCTTTGGAGAGGCTTGGCTACCCCATTAGCGAAGAGTTCGCTATGGATATAATTCTGAACTCTCTTCCTAGTGCATATGTGCAGTTCATTTTGAACTACCACATGCATGGTATGAATAAGAAGCTCACTGAATTATATGGGATGCTCAAGTAGGCAGAGGCGGATCTCAAGAAGGGTGCCAGTCAAGTGTTGATGGTGCAGAATAAGGCTAAGTTCAAGAAGAGTTCTTGGACTAAGAAGAAGGCTAAGTCAGGAGGAAAGCAGGCTCAGGACCCGGTCCCAAGCACTTCCTCAGGGACTAAGCCATCTCCTTCAGCCGGATCCACTTGCTTCTACTGCAAGGCGGATGGCCACTAGAAGAGGAACTGCAGCAAGTACTTGGCCGACAAAGCCAAGAGTGGAGGTATGACTTCCGACTCAGGTACACTTGTTTGCAACGTTATAGACATATATCTTGCTGATGCACCTAATAGTTCTTGGGTATATGATACCGGATCAGTTATTCACATCTACAGCTCGTTACAGGGAATGGTAAGAACTAGGAGCGTAGCAAGAGGCGAGGTTGATATTCGAGTCGGCAACAAAGAAAGAGTTGCTGCGTTGGAAGTCGGCCCGATGCAACTTCATTTACCTTCCAGATTCATTATGGAACTGAATAATTGTTATTATGTTCTAGTGCTCAGTCGAAACATTATTTCTGCTTCATGTTTGATGAGGCAAGGCTATGATTCGAATATCAAGAATAATGGTTGTTCTTTGTATTTGAATGATATGTTTCACGGCTTTGCACTCGTCCAGGACGGGTTATTTATTTTGAATCTTGATGGTGAGTCGGTTTATAACATAAATGTTAAAAGGTTGAAACCAAATAATCTGAATATGACTTACTTTTGGCACTGTCGGCTTGGTCATATAAGTTGGAAACACATGAAGAAGCTCCATGATGATGGACTCCTAACTTCGTTCGACTTGGAGTCATTCGAGACATGCGAATCTTGCCTACTCGTCAAAATGACCAAGACACCTTTTGCAAAGAGTTGCGAAAGGGCGTCCGACTTGTTGGGACTAGTACATAGTGATGTATGTGGACCAATGAGCACGACAACCAGGGGTGGTTATGAGTACTTCATTACCTTCACTGATGATTTGAGTAGGTATGGATATATCTACTTGATGAAACATAAGTCGGAAGCCTTTGAAAAGTTCAAAGAATTCCAGAATGAAGCACAGAATCAACTCGGTGAGAAAATAAAGTTTCTTCGGTCGGACTGAGGAGGCGAGTACATGAGCCATGAGTTTGATGACCATCTCAAAAGTTGTGGAATAGTTCCTCAACTTACTCCGCCAGGAACGCCTCAAAGTAATGGTGTTTCGGAAAGGCGGAATCGGACCTTGTTGGACATGGTACGGTCCATGATGAGTCGGACAGATCTGCCTTTATCATTTTGGGGTTATTGTCTAGAAACAGCGGCGTTCACACTAAACAGAGTACCATCAAAATCGGTAGAGAAGACACCGCATGAGATGTGGACAGGCAAAAAGCCGAGTTTGTCTTTTCTTAAGATTTGGGGTTGTGAAGCATTTGTCAAGAGACTTCAGTCGGACAAGCTTACAGCCAAGTCAGATAAGTGTATTTTCATGGGGTATCCAAGGGAAACCTTGGGTTACTACTTCTACAACCGAGAAGAGGGCAAAGTGTTTGTCGCTCGGAACGCTGTCTACCTTGAGAAAGAGTTTCTCAGTCGGGGAGTAAGTGGGAGCACGGTGCAGCTCAAAGAAATTCGAGAGGAACCGGCTAGAAGCGAGTCAGCAAAAAACTTGGAGGTTGAGCCGGTCATGGCAGCTGAGCCGGCTGCAGCACCTGTACTACGAAGATCGGCAAGATTATGAAGTGTTCGTGATGTGTTACTGTTAGACAGTGATGATCCGGCAAATTATTCGGAAGCGATGGTGGGATCTGATTCCGATTCATGGCTTGGAGCCATGAGATCCGAGTTAAAGTCCATGGATGAAAATCAAGTTTGAAACTTGGTTGATCTGCTAGACGGTGCAAGACCCGTCGAGTGCAAATGGGTCTTTAAGAAGAAAACTGATATGGATGGAAATGTTTCCGTCTATAAAGCATGTCTTGTCGCGAAGGGGTTCCGACAAGTTCAAGGAGTTGATTACGACGAGACTTTCTCGCCCGTAGCGATGCTTAAATCAGTTCGGATCATGTTAGCTATAGCAGCCTATTTCGACTATGAGATATGGCAGATGGATGTCAAAATGGCTTTCCTTAATGGAAATTTAACCGAGGACGTGTATATGATACATACCGAGGGTTTTGTCGATCCGGCTAATGCTGACAAGGTGTGCAAACTTCAGAAATCCATTTAAGGGTTGAAGCAAGCATCTCGGAGTTGGAATATTCGCTTTGATGAGGTAGTCAAATCGTTTGGCTTCATCAAGAGTGATCATGATTCTTGTTTGTACAAGAAGTTTAGTGGGAACAAAGTAAATTTTGTAATATTATATGTGGATGACATATTATTGATTGGAAATGGTGTCCAGATGTTGCAAGAAACCAAGGAATCATTGGAAAGGAGTTTCTCAATGAAAGACTTGGGTGAGGCAACATACATCCTCGGAATCTGGATCTATAGAGATAGATCTAGGAGGCTCATTAGATTGAGTCAGAGTACTTATTTGGACAAAGTGTTGAAGAATTTCAACGTGGAATCGTCTAATAAGGGGTTCTTACCGATGTCCCATGGTGTAAAACTTAGGAAGACTCAGTGTCCTTCGACAACTGATGAGCGAAGTCGGATGAGTGCGATTCCATATGCTTCTGCAGTCAGATCCATCATGTATGCCATGATTTGTACTAGGCCGGATGTTTCCTATGCTCTAAGTTTTGTGAGCAGATACCAGGCTGATCCTGGAGAAATCCACTGGACAGCGGCTAAAAATATCCTAAAGTACTTGAGAAGGACTAAGGATATGTTCTTGGTTTATGGTGGTGAAGATAAACTCAGTGTAAAGGGTTACACGGATGCGAGTTATCTTACCGACTCTGATGATTCTCGTTCGCAATCCGGATACGTGTTTATTATAAATGGAGGTGCTGTGAGCTAGAAGAGTTCCAAGCAAGAGACTGTGTCTGCAACTACAACAGAGGCTGAGTATATTGCCGCCTTAGAGGCAGCAAAGGAAGCTGTTTGGATGAGGAATTTCCTCATGGATCTTGGTGTGATTCAGGGCTCGTCCAATCCGTTAGACGTGTATTGGGACAATGATGGTGCTATTGCACAAGCCAAGGAACCTAGACAACACCAGAAGAACAAGCACATACTCATGCAGTACCACCTAATTCGCCAGTTCGTGGATCAGGGTGATATCAAGTTATGCAAGGTACACACAGATGCAAATATTGTGGATTCATTGACAAAGCCGTTACCACAGCCGAAGCATGAGGCGCACCTGAGAGCCATGGGCATTAGATTCTTAGACATGTGATGCCGGAAGATTGACTCTAGTGCAAGTGGGAGACTGTTGGGAATATGCCCTAGAGGCAATCATGTATGATGATATTTCCCATTGTATTCATAAAGATATTAAATAGTCCTTGTATAGACATCTGATGTGTATCATTGAATATGTGATTCGGTTGTGGAACTATACATTCATTTTGTTTGTACTAAATATCCTTGGCCATTGAGGTTGTGCTGGAGACACAACTTAGACCAATGTGAAAGTTGGCTTGATGACTCGGTTCCACTTGTCACGGGCATGGAGATGCTATTCCAACTTACACAGATTCGGCTAAAGAGTTTAGCGAGTCGGATTGACCCATATTGAGGTACAACGAACAAGTTGTCATTTGTATATCTCAATCAATGTAATCCTTAGACCTGAGGTTATTGCATAGTCTGAGTTGAGGATCACCGACTTAGGTTCTGTAAAACGTTGATCCGTAACTGTGCAGTTATAAAGGAAGAGTTCAGGACGACTGAGAATCAAGCTGCATGATGTGAATAACCAAGATGGGATTTTGCCCTCCACTTGGAGAGATATTCTCTGGGCCCTCTCATGAGATATGATTCGGAAAGCATGGACATGCATGACTCGGTTAAGTGTTAACCGAGGCGATCGACTAAGAGTTAGTCGGGTGAATCACTTATCTCGGATCGAGAAGAGAGTCGGACTATTTATGGGATGACAAATATTCAACTATAGTCTGACAAGGTATATCGTGAGGCAAAATGGACTCGGACGTAAGTCGCATTGGAAAGGCAAGTCATCATGACTCTTTGGTACTTGGGAGTCGGCACGTTCTGCTAGGAGTCGCTACCGACTGATCGATTGAGAGTCGGACTCCAATCGTGTCTAAGTAGCCATGAGCCTGCGGGGTCACACACTTAATAGCGGGAGCAAGTTCGGATTGGATCTGAACCGGTAATCTGGTTGGGTTGGACCTAAGCCGGATTAGGATTGAGTTAGTGAGTTGGACTCATGGTGACTAGTGTTATATGGGATTTAGTGAATGGGCCGCGCGAGCAGAGCCCACGTCCACTCCCTATATATAGAGGAGCACCGTAACCCAGAAAGGTTAATCGTTGTTCGGTTAGGTCATTCCATGTGTTGGAAACCCTAGCTCCACAAAGATCCTGCATCAGAACCTAGCAGTTCGCCGCCGGTGCTCCTCCTTGCACATGTGGATACCAGCAGAGGTGTTGTATGATCAGCACCAGAACGATCAGATCGCATAGGACTGCACTGCATCAACTGACGCGCTTTATCAGTAATCTGCAACTGCGCATCTAGTGGTAAACCTCGTGGCCTTCTACCTCGGCTAGATCTTGGGATCACCACATTAGAGGAAAAGGTTTTGTTTTATCTCTGCGTGGCCCAACAGATACCACTCTAACATACCTTATTATGAGCATTGCAATGTTCCTTATGTTTATGTTTCATGCTACTTATTATTATTGAGTTGGTTTCTCTTCATAGCTTGCAATGACTATTGAGTAGACTTAGTTGCATACTTCTTATTATGAATGGTTTAAGCATCTACTCCTGTGCTGAGAATATATACACCATATGAAGCAAATGTGTTTGTGAAAGTTCATTTATCGCACTCAGTTTTCAACTTAATTGCTTGAGGACAAGCAATAAGCTAAGCCAAACCGTATCTACTTTCCCGAACACTTTTGCTATTGTTTCTCCTCTAAACTTGTGCGATTTGGATACAACTAACATGGACTGGCACTGTTTTTAGCAGAATTACCTTGGTGTCTTGTTTTTGTGTAGAAAATCAACTATCAGTAAAAATCCCGGAAAATATGCCAAAAATTATATTTCACCAGAAGACCCACAGAGCTAGAAGACGAGACGGATAAGGGTCCTGGGGGTCCCACACCCCTACCAGGCGCGGGCCCACCTCTAGCCCACGCTTAGGGGGAGGGTGCAGCCACCCCAGGCACCCCCTCGACCTCCCTCTACGCCTATAAGTTGCCTCTCGACCTAAAAACCGAGGGGGTTCGATAGTTTTCTAGAAAGAGTTCCGCTCTGCTACCGCCACCAGAAACCAAGATTCGGATCCAGAAACTCCGTTCTGGCACCCTGCTGGGACGGGGAATTTGGAGAGGATCATCACCATCGTCATCACACACGCCTCTCCATAAACCATCGATGTTTCCCTCATCCCTGAGTGAGTAATCCCCCGCTGTAGTCTTGGGGATGGTAGGGATTGGATGAGTTCTATCATGTAATCGAATAAGATCTGTTAGGGCATAATGCCTAGTATCTCTATTAGTGCTATTTGACTTTGTCGCAACTTGTTGTGCTTAATGCTTGTCACTAGGGCCCGAGTGCCATGATCTCAGATCTGAACTTATTATTGAATCATTATGATAGTATTGTTTGTGGTCTTATCTGCAAGTTGTGTACACATATCATTGTTCGGATCAAAAGGCCCCGAAGTGACAATAATTGGGACAACGTGAGGGGATTGCTGTGGTGTGAGGATCACATGTGTTAACACAGTGTTAATGCTTTTCTCCGGTGCTCTATTAAAAGGAGCACCTTAATTGCCAGTAGTTCCCTAGAGGCCTCGCCGCCACGGGCTGGCTGGATAGAAGATGTTGTGCAAGTTCTCATTGCGAGCACGTATGACTATATTTGGATCACATGCCTAGGATTGTTTAGTACTTGGATTCTTGTTATTATTTATCTGAAATTCCCTAGATCTTGAAGTTACATGTTTAGACTCGTCCATGCAACGCCCGTTCATCCATCCCTATTCCTACCGCACTCAAATCCTACTGTCGTTACTGCTACTATTGCTCATGTTTTACTGTTGCTGTTGTTTTGCTGTTGCTACTACAAAACTGCTGCTACTAATAAACTTCTGGGAGCAAGAACTATTTCCAGGTGCAGCTGAACTAACAACTCAGTTGTTAAGGCTTGCAAGTATACTTTGGCTCCCCTTGTGTCGAATCAATAAATTGGGTAATACTAGGCACAAAGACTGTTGCGATCCCCTATACTTATGGGTCATCACTTATGCCTCAAGACAACTCAAAACTCATGAAGTGAATTATCCTACTCATGACTTAGAGTTAGCCTCTGTTGTCCATGCACTCAAAACATGGAGACACTATCTTTTGGGAAAACATTGTGAAGTGTTCACGGATCACAAGAGTTTGAAATAGATCTTCATTTAGAAGGAACTCAATATGAGACAAAGAAGGTGGCTAGAGCTCATCAAGGACCGTGACTTGAGTTTTCAATACCATCCCGGTAAAGCAAATGTTGTAGAAGATGCTTTAAGACGTAAGGTTTATGTGAATGGCCTTACTAAAGGAGAATTGCCAGATGATCTATGTGCCCAATTCAAAGGTCTCAGATTGGAGATAGTGCCTGAAGGATATCTCATGTCATTGGATGTTCAACCAACATTATTGAACAAATTAAAGAAGCCCAAAAGTTGGACAAGGAAATTGAAGAAATTAAGGGTAAAATTAGTAAAGGGAAGGCTAAAGGATTCCATCAAGATGAACAAGGTACTTTATGGTATGGAAAGTGTATCTATATTCCACAAGATTCGGAACTTCGGAAGTTGCTTCTGCAAGAAGCACACAATTCACCCTATTCTATTCATCCAGGTAACACCAAAATGTACATGGATGTGAAGGAAATATTTTGGTGGAACAATCTCAAGAAAGATATTGCGGAACATATTGCATTGTGTGATGTATGTAGTCGAGTGAAAGCGGAACATCAGAAACCGGCAGGATTATTGCAACCACTACCTATTCCTGATTGGAAGTGGGATAAGATTGGTATGGATTTTATCACCGGACTGCCAAGGACCAGGTCGGGTTATGACTCTATATGGGTTGTTGTGGATCGCCTAACTAAAGTAGCTCATTTCATACCCGTGAAGACTACCTATACAAGTGCTAAGTTAGCTAAGATCTATATGAACAGGATTGTATGTTTGCATGGAGTGCCTAAGAGTATTGTGTTTGATAGAGGAACTCAGTTCACTTCACATTTTTGGCGACAAACTTCATGAATCATTGGGAACAAGGTTAGAGTTTAGCATAGATTTTCACCCCAGACTGATGGACAGACAGAAAGGACCAATCAGATTATGGAGGATATGTTGAGGGCATGTGCCCTAGACTATGGTTCTAGTTGTGATGAAAGTCTGCCATACGCAAAATTCTCTTATAACAACAGCTATCAAGCAAGCATTGAGATGGCTCCATTTGAATTTCTTTATGGAAGGAAGTGTACTACGCCATTGCTATGGAGTGGAGTAGGAGAAAGAAATTTGTTCGGACCAGAACTGATCAAGGAAGCTGAAGAGAAAGTTAAATTGGTAAATGACAGATTGAAGATAGCCCAGTCCCGACAAAAGAGCTACGCAGATCCAAAGCATAGAGAATTCACCTATGAGGTAGGTGATAGAGCTTATCTTAGAGTCTCACCACTTCGTGGTGTGAAGAGATTTGGAGTCAAAGGAAAATTGGCACCTAGATATGTTCGATCATTCAAGATTTTGAGCCGCAAAGGAGAAGTGGCTTATGAGATTGAATTGCCTGAATCACTGTCAGCAGTTCACAATGTGTTTCATGTGAGACAGTTGAAGAAGTGTCATCCGGAGATGGAAGAAACTTCATTGAAAGACACTATACCTTTGGAAGAGGTTCAGTTGGAGAGTGATATTACTTATGAGGAGAAACCTATCAGGATTCTTGAGACTGCAGAAAGAGTTACTCGTACTAAGACTATCAAATTCTGCAAAGTACAGTGGAATCATCATACCATAGAAGAAGCAACTTGGGAAAGAGAAGATGACCTTCGGAAAGATCACCCTCACCTATTTGCTAGCCAATCCGAATCTCAAGGGCGAGATTTGTCTTAAGGGGGTTAGATTTGTAACATCCCAAATTTCATCAAATGCAAAGTCATGTATTGAATTCATATCATCATAGAATTTAGGGTTTGCACAAATTTTTTCAAATCAAAACCCTAAATAAAACCATATTTAAACCCCACTTTATATATTATTATGGGGCATGGTTTTATTTTATTTTCAAAAGACCAAAGTGTTTTTGAGTGAACAGATGTGTTTGACACACTTTTGAATGCTAGGATCACAGTACAAAAATTTGGAAAAGGTTTGAATTCAAACAGATTTGAATTAGAGTTTCAAAATCATTCCTGAAAATCGAAACAGAAAAAAAGGAGCAAAAGAAAAACCTGCGCTACCAAACTGGCCCCGACCCACATTCGGCCCAACAGCCCACCCGAGGTTTTCCCCCTCTCCTCCCTCTCTCAACTGTGCGAGCGATACCCCGCACTCGATGACCACTGGGCCCAGTGCCACCTCACCTTCGTCCCCAAAACCCCGCGCCTGCCGTCGCCGCCCATTTTCTCCCCTTCACTGCCGCGAATGAATTCACTTAATTGGCATTGATTCGCAGCATAATGGACACCCCTGCTCCGGCTACTTAAGCACCACCTCTCCATGGTCATTTCCCCTCACCTAGCCACCACTTAGCGCCCCCAGGATGCCAGTATTCAAGCTTTCACTGCCGCTGCCCAATGAATGACGGCGAGTGATTTCGGTGAGTTTCGTCCACCCCGTGCCCTCTGGTTCACCCTGTCATACTCTCCACACTCTTGCGCGTCTAACCGTGCCCCGGGTTCGTCCTATATTGCCCCAGGTCACCGTCTAGCCATTCCGGTGAGACCAGTGTTCCCCTTGACCTCTAATTCAAACGTGTAGGTTCGACTCCGTCTTGCGTGTCTACTCATGCTTGCCGTTTGTTCCCGTGTGCACCAGGTCATTGCCTTTGTCGCCGTTTGCGAAAGCCCGACGCCAGCAGCAACTCCGACGAGCTCCTACGCCTACGTCTATGCGCCCCTGTCAAAGCCAACTGCACCTTGAGCTTCCTCGCATACGTGCGAACTTGGTAAGCCTCGCCACCATACCCTATACCCCCTAGCACCGCCAGAACATCGCCGACAGTAGTGCTGCCGCCCTCCATCAGCGCCGCTCACTTTTGGTCGCTTGATCCAGAGCCATATGATTTATATCCAACACCGTAGATAGATCACTTAAATTAAACGGTATCGTCGGATCTGGACCACACGATTTAACTTAGATCTAACGGCCCAGCAAGTGATCCGTGCGAAGCGGTACGAGCCAATCAGACACGGCCATGTGTCTGTGTTTTCGATTTAAAATCTGTTTTTAGATCTATTAGCTTTTCAAACTTGTAAAATGCATATCTTTTGATCTATTTTTCCAAAAATTGCAAATAATATATCATTGGATTCAAAAAATTAAGCCCTGCACTTCTGTGGCCTTGTTTTAGTATTTTTCTTCTAAAAAATAGGATTATTTGCAGAACCAATTATAGGCTTATTTTGACTACATAAAATGTTTAGAATTTTTTTAAAGCAAATTTGAGTTTGTTTAGACTTTAGATAGTTTTCTTTGTTTTCAGTACTGTTTGGTTTGACTTGTTTAGTGTAGAAAATCATTCCATTGCATTTGCATACATTCATATATATATATTTTTGTTTGAATATTTAGAATGTGAATTTGGTGTTATGATTTTATGTGTAGATTTTGGTGATAGTGGTGATTGTGATTGTGAGGACTGTTGCTACTCTCCTAGCTACCAAGGCAAGTGATGCTTCATACTTTTTGTCCTATTATTTTGACTATGCAGTAGTGATATTTTGAGTAGGACTTGCATGCAGTTTTTCTAAGTATCTATGCTATGATATGCCTTGGGAAGTCCTAGTAGATGATGTCTTAGTAGAATTTTCCCAAAGTTAAGATTCTTGCTACTAGTATGCTTAGCCTAGCTAGTAGAAAACAAGGGGTGTATTATTCATGCTATGGAATATTGTTAAGTCTATGACTTGTGTTTTTGATTAATAAAACAATAAAGTGAATGAATCACCTGGATGGAATGGTATGGTTGGTTTATGTTGAGTGGTTACACAAGGCCCATGTCTATGGTTTACCTTGTGTATCACACTTGTAGATTGCCACCTAGGAACAAAGGGATTTGAGATATTTAGTGTTCATAAGCTTCTAGTGCAACCACATGGCATATAGGCTCTGCCTTGACCAACTAGGTTGCAAGAACTTAGACAGATGGACAGTTGGTGGTAGGGTTGATAGGATGGAACGCGTCCATGGTGCTCTAAGGGAATTCTTCTGAAAAGTCTTGTCTCGATGCATGTCGAGTCTTGTGGGGAAAGTGCACCACCACTCGAGAGGGTAAAACCTAAGTACTTAGCCATGTCCCCGGCAACGGACAATTTGAGCATCAAAGACATTGAAGCAATCAAGGATCTCCTCATCCCAATTTCTCTAAGTTAAAAACTTGTGGTTGAACAAGGGTAAAGGTTCACCAATGTCTATTGGTGGTTCCTTGGGTGTTTTGAAAAAACAAAAACTTAGAGTTTTCAACTAATAAGTCAAAACCTTATTTTTGAGCAAAGCCAGCCTAAGCTACACTTAGCCAAATTCATATATATGATAGATAATACTATTCTACTATGGTATCACTTGCCAATACAATTCCAAATGTATTGACCCATGTGGCTGTAACTTATGATGTTGTAGGTTACTCCGATGGAGACTAGGGTTATGAGTCTACACTCAACATGTTTGCCCGTGGCACATGAAGATGAAGACTTATAGTTATTTACTTTATGTTATGAAATCCATGTATTAGCCTTGCGCTATTGATTTGTAAAGACTAGGTTATCTCTGGAATGACGATGTAATAATGACCTTTGTATCTGTGTACTTCATCTTAAACTGTGGATGCTAGCATTTGATCCAGGGACTAGCATTGCAATAATAGGGGCCTTTACCTTAAATGGTGGGGTCTTACAATTAGCAAGATACAATCTAGTTACAAAGCCTTTTAAAGGGAAAGATGCAAAACACGTATGCATGGCCAAGCACACCGGTCTAATATTTTTTATACTCCACTAGCTACTCGCACGGTACAACTTAAGTTACAACCAAGGCTACAGATCCTTTGGATTCTCATGTTCAGAACAAAGTCTTAAATGATTGCTCCTGTTTCTTTCTCCACACTGATCCGCCACAAGACTCATATCCTCCAACTCCAACAGCTAGCTAACACAAGTTCATGCAGATAGACTCCTGCAGCTGCACACACATTTGCCACTACAATACACACATGCACCATGCAACACACACATCTTGGCATGACTAAACCTACCGCTAATACACTCTCTGGTCTAATCTACATGCATCTTTCTAATCAACTACCCCACGACTAGACTGCATGTACACACATGATCTCATCCATACGCATGTACAATGCCGCAACCTATTGGTTGGACACAACTACATGCATGAACCAAAACTTAAACATGATGAAAAAAGCTAACCAACAAGGTTAACTCCAACAAACATATTAGCATCACTCAACTGTTGGAGCAGTGGCAGAGAGGGTTCATTAGTTTGACAACACAAGGGTGTCATGTGGAGAAATAAAATTGAACTATTCTCTGGGTACTGGTACCGCTACACACATGTACTAGCATTTAACTTAATGCGATAACTTGTACCGACACATCATGCAAAATCCATACATACTTTGGAAAATAGTAATATTTATTTATTTAATGTCCATCTTTTTTCTTCACCACATTTAGGTTTGGTCACTGGTGAGGAGATTTGATCATCTACAAATTTTCAAGAGATATGTCGTAAAGTGTGTCATGCATGTGAACATTGAGGCTGGAAGTGTTAGAGAGGTAAGTCTGCAAACTGGGTTTCCCGCTACAAGGAGCATTGAGAGGTTAGAGATGCTCGATGACAATGAGCATATCCTAAGTATCAAGTTTTTTGGTGGTGCTCATGTACTAAAGGTACATTATTCAATTTTGAGATTGCAACATTTCTTTAATTTTCATTGTATAGTATCCGGACAGAAAAGTATATACATTTAAATGATCCACAATAGGTTACACCTTGGTGATGAAACATATATATAAGATAATTAGCCGCAATCCTCCATGCTAAAAAATAGGAGGATTTGGCATATGAAATTGTCATTCTAGTTCTACACTCTTGTGTTAATAGTAGGAGTAGAACCAATGATATTTCAAGCTAACAAGTGTACTTCTTTTTACAACCTGTCTTTGGCACAATTATTTTTTACACAAAGAAGTCCCCTCACAAGAATGAATGAGAAAGAACCGGCACCCAATTTTAAATAAAACAAGCCCTAGACTGATCTCAGCTCACACGTGGACATAATTGTTAGGATATTATTTGTACTCGCACATACCTGTTGGAATTTTGGCCCAAATAGCCTAGCCTATTTTCCATTCCAATAATTCCTGAAAATCCTAGAGGCCCATGTGGCCATTCATGCATGGCAAGAGGTGGGACAAATGTTTAGTCTCACATTGCTAGTTGAAGGAGGTTTGCACCAGCTTATAAGGGAGGCTCTCCTACCACTTGGTAAAAGGATGAGAAGAAGGAGAGAGTCCCACACACGTGCTCCTCCTCCTCCGTCGCCCGCCTCGCCTCGCCTCGCCTCGTCACGACGCGCGCGCGCCGCGGGTTGCAGGAATCTCGCTGAGCCGAGTTCTTTTTTGCCACGCATGACTGGTATACAAACGGGTGTGTAGAATTTGAACAGTTCTGCTAATGGGTTTTAAATACAACTTAGTGGAGGTTTAATTCAAACTTAGTGGAGGTTGTTTGGCTTCGGTCGCTTCCTGTTCGTTTCCTCTTCCGACGTCGCCCGTTCGCCTGTCTACCCGTGGCTATAAGAGTGGAAGGTCGCTCCTTTCCTCAGGCATCTATCAGAACCATCGCCTCCAATTTCCAGAGCACTGAGCTTCCAACAGTTCTTCCCCATCCTGTCTTGTGGCGTGCACCGCGAGCCGGGACAGTAGGCCTCCGGAACCCTGCCTCTTCAAGTCTTGTACGGGAGAAGGGCGATAAGGTTTTTGGGGAGCGCTATCGGCGCGAATACTTGCTTCATCACGGACTCCTCCACCGATGCTGATGACATCTTACCCAACGACGACTTCTTCCTTGCCATCGAGAACCTCTTCCTCGACGACATGGGTGACAACTCCAACTCCGGCACACTGCTGTATGTTTTCTTTCTTCATCTTGTTCAGCTTATTTCGATCTATCTGCAACTCTCTGCATACTTTCTGTCAGATGACTTGTCTAGTTTATTTTCGATCATTCTAGTCATGTTTTACCTACTATTTATCTCGCATAAATCACTTGATAAATTTCTCATATTTCCAACAATCCAAAAACCTTATTATAGGCAATTTACTCCAAGTGGTTTCGTGGCATCTGTGAGGCCACCTGTGTTTGAGGGTACGCACTATAAGAGATGGCGCGTGAGAGCAGTTCTCTGGTTTGAGAACATGAACTGCTATGACGCCACTCTTGGCAAGCCTGAGGGAGAGCTTACTCCTGCCCAGGAGCAAGTTTTCTAGAAATCTGACAAGTTGTTCAGGTCTTCTCTGTTGTCTGTGCTTGGGGATAACATTGTTGAACCCTATATGTCATTTGATAATGGCAAGGATATGTGGGCTGCTCTCAAGGCCAAGTTTGGGGTCTCGGACGCTGGCAGTGAACTGTATATCATGGAGCAATTCTATGACTTCAAGATGTCTGATGACCGCTCTGTCGTTGAGCAGGCTCATGAGATACAAGCACTGGCCAAGGAGCTTGAGTACTTCTCATGTGTGTTACCGGACAAGTTCGTTGCCGGGGGCATTATTTCCAAGCTTCCCCATTCATGGAGGAACTTTGCTACTTCTCTGAAGCACAAGAGACAGGAGTTTTCCGTTTCGGATCTCATTGGGACTCTTGATGTGGAAGAGAAAGCGAGAGCAAGAGACACCCGTGCTCGAGTTGTTGAGGGAGGTTCAAGTGCCAACTTGGTATAGAAAAAGAACTTCCAGTCCCAAAAGTTCAAGAACTAGAGCAAGTTTGATGGAAAGGGCAAGTTCGATGGGAAGAACAATCCCTCACAATCTACCAATTTCAAGAAGAAGACTGATAAGAAGAAAGGTTCCTGTCATGTGTGCGGTGATCCTGATCACTGGGCTCCTAGCTGCCCCAACCGCTATGACAGGCGCCAGCATGGGAAGAGCGGCAAGACCACTAATATTGTCATGGGCGACGTTGAGATGAAGGATGTTGGGTATGGTATATCATCTACCGTTCTTTCATTATGTCATTCTCCTGATTGGTGGATTGAAACGGGCGCTAATATATATGTTTGTTCTGATATTTCCATGTTTTCTTCATATCAGGTCAGAGGGACTCAGTACGTGCTGATGGGGAACGACTCGCATGCTTCTGTTCATGGTGTTGGTATGGTCGATCTGAAGTTCACTCCGGGAAAGACCGTACGCCTGAAGAACGTGCATCATGTTCCCTCAATAAATAAGAATTTTGTTAGTGGATCTCTTCTATGTCGTGATGGCTACAAGATTGTTTTCGAGTCCAATAAGTTTGTACTTTCTAAGTTTGGTACTTTTATTGGTAAAGGATATGAGTGCGGAGGTCTGTTCCGCCTATCATTATCAGATGTTTGCAATAAAGTTATGAATCATGTTTCCTCTGATCTTATATCAAATGTTTGGCATTCACGTCTTTGTCATGTTAATTTTGGTTGCATGACGCGGTTATCTAAAATGAATTTAATCCCAAATTTCACTACTGTCAAAGGATCTAAGTGCCTAGCCTGTGTGCAAGCAAAACAACCTCGCAAGTCACATACGACTACAGAGGTGAGAAATTTGGCACCACTAGAACTCATACATTCTGATCTTTGTGAGATGAATGATGTGTTGACAAAAGGTGGAAAGAAATATTTTATGACGTTGATCGATGACTCTACGAGATACTGTCATGTGTATCTTATGAAAACAAAAGATGAGGTTTTGAGTTTCTTAAAAGTTTATAAATCTAAAGCAGAAAACCAACTTGATCGAAAGATTAAGAGGCTTAGGTCTGATCATGGTGGAGAGTATTTTTCCAACAAGTTTGACTCCTTTTGTGCGGAACATGGTATAATCCATGAGAGGACGCCTCCCTACTCACCCCAGTCAAACGGGGTAGCCGAAAGAAAGAACCGCACTCTAACAGATTTGGTTAACGCCATGTTAGACACATCGGGTCTCTCCGAGGAATGGTGGGGGGAGGCATTACTGACCGCATGTTATGTCCTAAACCGAGTTCCCACAAAGAACAAAGAAATTACTCCATTTGAAGAATGGGAGAAGAAAAGGTTAAATCTCTCTTATCTACGAACTTGGGGATGTTTGGCAAAATTTCAGGTGCCAATTCCCAAGAAGCGCAAGCTTGGACCAAAAATTGTGGACTGTGTATTTCTGGGTTATGCTTTTCGTAGCATTGGCTATCGATTATTCTTAGTAAAATCCGGAGTACCTGACATGCATGTTGGTAAAATCATGGAGTCGAATGATGCAACTTTCTTTGAGGATATGTTTCCCATGAAGGATATGCCTAACTCATCAAGTGAGGAATTAGATACAATTTTTGAACCAATCATTCCAGTAGAACACCTAGAAAATCCTGAGGAGGAGGATAATGAAATTCCTAAAAGAAGCAATAGACAGAGGACTGCAAAGTCTTTTGGTGATGATTTCGTTATATACCTCGTGGATGATACTCCCACTTCTATTTTAGAAGCCTATGCATCTCCTGATGCTGACTACTGGAAGGAAGCCGTCCGTAGTGAGATGGACTCCATTTTAGCTAATGAAACATGGGAGATCACTGATTGTCCTTATGGGTGCAAACCTGTAGGATGTAAATGGGTGTTTAATAAGAAACTAAGGCCTAATGGTACTATTGAGAAGTACAAGGCAAGGCTTGTGGCCAAGGTTTATACCCAAAAGGAAGGTGAAGAATTCTTTGACACTTACTCACCTGTGGCAAGGTTGACCACCATTCAAGTACTACTTTCTCTGACTGCCTAACACGGTCTTCTCGTTCATAAAATGGATGTTAAGACGGCTTTCCTAAATGGAGAGTTGGATGAGGAAATTTATATGGATCAACCAGATGGTTTTGTAGTAAATGGTCAAGAAAGAAAAGTGTGCAAGCTGTTGAAGTCTTTATATGGTCTTAAACAAGCACCTAAGCAGTGGCACGAAAAGTTTGATAAAACTTTAACCGCTGCAGGCTTTGTTGTAAATGAAGCTGACAAGTGTGTATACTATCACCATGGTGGGGGCAAAGGAGTTATTCTATATTTGTATGTTGATGGCATACTGATCTTTGGGACCAACCTTATTGTAATTGAGGTAGTCAAGGATTTATTATCTCAGTCTTTTGAGATGAAGGATCTAGGAGTAGCTGATGTTATCTTGAACATCAAACTATTGAGAGATGATGATAGTGGAATCACACTGCTCCAGTCTCACTATGTGGACAAGATTTTGATTCACTTTGGGTATAGGGGCTGCAAGTCTTCTCCAACACCGTATGATCCTAGTGTGCTACTTTGAAAGAATCGAGGCACCGTTAGAGATCAATTGACATACTCTCAAATAATTGGCTCGCTTATGTACTTGGCTAGCGCGACAAGGAATGACATCGCGTTTGCTGTTAGGAAACTCAGTCGATTTGTTTCAAATCCTGGAGATGATCATTGGCAAGCTCTTGAAAGAGTCATGCGCTATCTAAAAGGCACTGCAAGCTATGGCATTCACTATACTGGGTATCCGAGGGTACTGGAGGGTTATAGTGATTCAAATTGGATATCTGATGCTGATGAGATAAAGGACACAAGTGGATATGTGTTTACACTTGGTGGTGGCGCTGTTTCTTGGAAGTCTTGCAAGCAGACCATCTTAACGAGGTCAACTATCGAAGCAGAACTCACAACACTAGACACGGCCACTGTTGAAGCAGAGTGGCTTTGTGAACTCTTGATGGACTTACCTGTGGTTGAAAAACCTATACCCGCAATTCCAATAAACTGTGATTAAGGCGAACAGTTCTAAGGATAATATGAAGTCCTCAAGACATGCGAAGAGGAGACTAAAATCTGTCAGGAAAATGAGAAAATCCGAAGTTATTGCATTGGATTATATCCAAACATCTAAGAACCTAGCAAATCCCTTCACAAAGGGACTATCATGGAATGTGATAGAAAATGCATCGAAGGAGATGGGTATGAGACCCACACTATGAGTTTTCCACAGTGGCAAACCAATCTATGTGATCGGAGATCCTGTGAATTAGAATTGGGAGACAAGATGTTGGTAGAATGAGAGGAAAGTATCCCTACTTTAATGAACACCACTCCGTGAAGATGCAATACTTCCCTATTCTGCACGGCAGGTTGATTTTTATCTTAATGTGTTCTAAATAGCTTAATCTTAAGCAGAGATGTTGTCCTGCAGAACATCTGTTGAAGAACACACCTATATGAGTCTGACTGTCAAACGTTGCAGTCTATGAGAGTTGGGTGCTCTCTAATAAACTCATGAAAGGCCATGGAGTATTACGCATAAGCTCCACCCGCGGGGAAGTTCCACGGTAGCCCAGTATCGGTCAAGGCTTCATGTGAAGCTAGGTTGCAGCAAACTTGCAGTTCAAGGCATAGTCCACTGTACAAGTCGCAGCCTAGTGTAGCTTATAATTTTAGGTGGAAGTTCAACTTAACAGTCTCCACTGCAGTACCGGTATATAAACAGTATTTCGGAACCAAAGGCAAATTACATGTGCCTCTGGGATCTGGTGGGGGATTGTTGGAATTTTGTCCCAAATAGCCTAGCCCATTTTCCATTCCAATAATTCCTGAAAATCCTAGAGGCCCATGTGGCACATTCATGCATGGCAAGAGGTGGGACAAACGTTTAGTCCCACATTGCTAGTTGAAGGAGGTTTGCACCAGCTTATAAGGGAGGCTCTCCTACCACTTGGTAAAAGGATGAGAAGGAGAGAGTCCCACACGCACGCTCCTCCTCCTCCGCCGCCCGCCTCGCCTCGCCAAGCCACGCCTCGTCACGACGCGCGCGCGCCGCGGGTTGCGGGTTGCGGGAATCTCGCCGAGCCGAGTTCTTTTTTGCCACGCATGACTGGTATACAAAAGGGTGTGCAGAATTTGAACAGTTCTGCTAATGGGTTTTAAATACGACTCAGTGGAGGTTTAATTTGAACTTAGTGGAGGTTGTTTGGCTTCGGTCACTGCCTATTCGTTTCCTCTTCTGACATCGCCTGTTCGCCTGTCTACCCGTGCCTATAAGAGCGGAAGGTCGCTCCTTTCCTCAGGCATCTATCAAAACCATCTCCTCCAAGTTCCAGAGCACTGAGCTGCCAACAATTTTCCCCATCCCGTCTTGTGGCGTGCACCGCGAGCCGGGACAGTAGGCCTTCGAAACCCTGCCTCTTCGAGTCCTGTACGGGAGAAGGGCGATAAGGTTTTTGGGGAGCGCTATCGGTGCGACTACTGGCTTCATCACGGACTCCTCCACCGGCGCCGACGACATCTTCCCCAACGATGACTTCTTCCCTGCCATCGAGAACCTCTTCCTCGACGACATGGGTGACAACTCCAACTCCGGCACACTGCTGTATGTTTTCTTTCTTCATCTTGTTCAGCTTATTTTGTTCTATCTGCAACTCTCTGCACACTTTCTTTCAGATGACTTGGCTAGTTTATTTTCGATCATTCTAGTCATGTTTTACCTACTGTTTATCTCGCATGCATAAATCACTTGATAAATTGCTCAGATTTCCAACAATACCATCCTTAAATAAATATTCCTAATAAAATCATACAAACAAACACATAAAGGTAACCACACTATTCACTGCAAATTTACCATCGGGAATTGTTTTCAACAAAAAAAATGATATTTATCATTGTCAACAACATGTAAATTTAATTTGACTATTGTATTTTACTAGCATATGTTTACAAACAAGTTGTAGATGATTTTTATTGAAAGTATTTGTACAAATTTTGGGATAAGCAAGTTTGAAAATTTATGTGAATGATGTACAATATTCAGATTGATGGTTAGAAACTAAACATAGCATTATATTACTCTAGTTCATATAATACTTTCAGACCCCCAAGACACCAAAAATATATAGATTTATTGATATTATTTCTAAAGTTTTTTCTATTGATACTAAAATCCCATCTTGTTTTTAATTGTCTAGAACTATTCGTCTATCTTGACGGTCCACCCTGAGATAATTGATGGCCACCCTGGGACGCTGGTGATCGAGTCATTCGTGGTCGATGTCCCAAAGGAGAACACCAAAGATGAGATCTTCTACTTTGTCAAGACCTTGCTAAATTGGAATCTTAGGTCTCTTGCTGATGTGTTAGAGCAGCGCGTCAGTTACCGCATAATAAACTAATTTGCTCTTAATAGTTGGTCAATACCGATGAATTAGGTTGACCAACCCATGAAACTTCTCTATCCAATTAACAGAGTGCCTGAATTTCATATTTGGAGGTTCTTAATAAATTAATCTCTCCAATGTAATTGGAGCATCATCTAGTTTGGTGCTTGCATGCACAAGTCTTCTGGGTTTATCAAACAAGAATGTAAGTTTTGTCAAAGACTAAACGGTCAATTCAACAATACCTCAAGAATAAAGTTAATCCAAGAGAATCTCTCACTTATGGTCGTCTTTCTTATTGAACATTAAGTCCGTCCATTTATTGTGTGTACACACAAATGTTATGGTACATACATTTTAATCTTTATTACTTAATGTTTGTATGAATTAAGATGAAATTTATGTAAGTAAAAAATCTTAATTACTCTACATTTTAATGTAAATATTTATCTAAATTAATGTAATTTAATGGTCTACAACACTTATGGTGCATTCGATTAATTGGTGTTATTTTTGTTATTAATCTATATAAATATAACAAGCATGACTTGTTTTAGATGGTTTTGATCAAAATCAAAATTAATCCTAACCAAGTTGAGATTCCGACAATCTTATGTTTGAACATTTCAGTATCAAACAAAAGAGAGCATAACAAATCTAGAATAGTTTAATTCACTTAATGATATCCTAGTAGAGAAGTTAGGAGGATGCATTAAAAATCCATTACTCGAAGCCAATGAATTGTGATTATGACTAAGGTTCTAGACAAACGCGCTCTAACTCCGTATCTTTTTTCATGGGTACACACACATATATATATATAACTAAAGAGAAACTAGTTCCTGTATAAGTAAACAGGACGAAGTGAACTTTGTCAGACAGTAGGGTAGACTTTTTTTCAACGCGAGTGAACTTTCTTTTTATCGGAAACCATTATGTTTGAAGTGAACTTTTTAAAATTCTTAGCCATATTCAAAGTGAACTTTAAAATTATAAAGCGAACTATTTTATTAATGCTTCTGAACTTTCTTTTCATCGAACATCCTTTTATGGAAATTTTTAGCCTCTTTTAACGTGAACTACCAAATATAACGAAAGAGAGATTGAGTGTGAGGAATCGAAGAGAGATGTAAATTCAAAGATCCAATGGAGGTAGCGTGGAGTTTAGAGAAAAAAGAAAGAGAGATTTATATTTGGAGATTTTAGGTTACCTTCCTCGTGATGTTTATGGTGGCCGAATACATGGTACGGACGGGCAGTATAGACGTAACCCGCCCATACCGGGTGACTTATCTTGGGGGCGACGGCTGCTCCCTGGCGTTGCACTCAGTACGGGTGCGCGGTACGGTCGTACGTGTCCGTACTGCTGGTCATTATCGATATGGTATGATTTCTTGAAATATGATGTTTGCTCGAGGATACAGTACGGGCGTGCCGTACGGGCACGTCCGACTGTACCGCTGGTCATTATCGACACTATTTCCTGTAGCAAAAATCAAAGTTTCTATTTTTCTCCGACTTGATGTGGTACAGGCGCACACTACAGTCCCTTCCGACCGTACTAGAGGTCGTTACGGGTACTGTGAGCTGCAAAAATTTTAACATTTTGTTTAGTAGCTTCGTGCATCTTTGCACATCTTATCAAAAGTAAAATAACAGAAATCATACTTTATAAAAATTCAGCAATACCTTATTTCTTCTCCTCTCTCCAAAGGTCTTATTGAACACTCTTTATTTAAAACAAAACAAAAACAAAAACTAACACAATTTAAAATTTATTTTACATGGGTTGCCTCCCATGAAGCCTTCTAGTTAAGGTCAATTAGCTTGTCCTAGATGGAAATCATTTAGGTTTAAGGAGTGGAATAACTATTCCAAAATAGTTGGCTTTTAAAGTAATTATACCATCATCATCATTAGGCTTGGCCTTCTTTTTCCTAGGGAAGTGGACTAGAAAAGGATCTCTAGATGGTAGCTCAATTATCACATTCTCTTCATGTAAATTAATCAAAGATTTAATAGTTCTTAGGAATGGCCTACCTAAAATTATAGGTGTTATGGGATCATTAGACATGTCCACAATAACAAGATCAAGTGTGGGACTACCTTTTAATTCAACAACTATATTTTATTTTATCCCAACAACTTGTTTATATGTTGAATCCGCTAGGTGGAGTTTTAATTCAGTGGTAATAAATGGCCCCAAGTTTAACTTGTCAAATAAACATTTGAAAATTGTTGAGACGCTCACACCAAGATCATAAAGTGCGGATATCTCATTAACTACCAACTTAACTTTAATAGTAGGATCAAATATATCATCTAGCTTAGCAGGAAGCTTACCAGCTAGTCTTTTATACTCCAACTCTATCTCACGAACTTTAGATGCTACTTGTTTTATAAATTATTGGTACATAGTATCATTACCTTGTTTTATACCAGGATTCTTTACGGTGATCATCTTCAATAGATATTTCACGATATACTCCGGTGTTGGCGCATTGCTATAATCTAGCTCTTCAGATTTTTCTTCATTTTTTGTGACCCTCATCATCTTGAGGTCTTCTATCGGATTTGGCTCGGGTTTTCCAGCAAACTTTGCTAGTATGATAGTTTGGCTCTCAACAACTTTACCCAATTGAGCCTCCACGGTCTTTGTTCTTTCCTGTAGAGCCTGCACACCATTTCTAACTACAACGGCCTGGTTAGATAATTTTCCTATACTACTCTAATGGTTCTCCGTGATTTTAATAAGCATATTGTTTTTCTTGGTTTGTGCTTGTATAAATGTTCTAACAGTTTGTTCTAACGAGAGTTTGCCATGATTTGCTCCATTATTATTATCGTAAATATTATAAGGAGCTCCTACAGGGTTTGAATAATGTTTTTGAGCATTAGAAGCATAATGATTTTTCTATGCAGGATTAAAAGGAGTACAAGCTATAAAATTAACATCATTAACATTAGTAGAAATAGCATTAACTTGGATATCTTCTTTACCTTTAACTATGCTTAGTAGCTCGTCTACCTTAGATCTAAGCTCTTCATTATTTACCTCGGTAATTGTACTTACTCTCTTTGAGGTTCTTTCCACATGCCATTGGTCATGGTTGTTTTGCATATCAACAATAATTTTCTTTGCAACACTCACTTGATTTCCCATGATTGTTACTCCTGCTGCGGTACCTAGCATAGACTTTGACATTGGGTTAAGACCATTATAAAACAAATTTCATATAAGACATTCTTCCATCCCATGACTAGGACAGTTCATTACGACTTCTTTCATCCTCTCTCATGCAAGATCTAATGGCTCACGGTCTTCTTGTCTAAAGCTTGTAATATTGGATCTTAGCTGCATAGTCTTAGATGAGGTGTAGCGACCTCAGATCGATAAAGATTCTAAGTCCCCCTGATTAACATGCTAGTCCCTGGATCAATAGCTAGCACTCATAGTCGATGAAATATCATGTAAAACACAAGTATTTATTACATGAATCGAATAATCCAGAGTTTATATTATTACAACAGAAGCGATATAAATACAACTTGGAGTCCCATCAATGCCACAGGCAGGTTGAGTAAAGACCCACGATCCTAGCGCACCTTTCAACGACCTCCAAATTCTGCACATGAAACGTGCATCTAACAAGTTGGGTCAATACTTTGAATGTATTGGCAAATTACACCAAGGAAGGAAAAGGACTAACTCTACATGCAAGGCTAGTTTAGGCTGTGAAGTTCATTTGCTCAAAGCTAATTTTCTCTAAGTATGAAGAAAAGAGAGAGAGAGTTTTACCCTACTCTGTGAACATTTGCTTAAATAAGATAGGGTCGAATGGCACACGAGGATATTACTCACAAAATGTCCAAACAACCTAACACTTGGATATTACTCACCAAGTTCCCAAAATCGCACCCATTGGCGATATGACTCACACCATGGAGTTTCAAAACTTTGTTTAGAAAAGAGAGAGGAAGATCCTTCAGAGGCTCCATCCTTCAGATGCTCAACTGTTCTTTTTCGTGAACTTGGCTGATCGATCAGATTGCAATACTCACGAGAGTTTACGCACTTTACCCACAATCCACGATCAAGTCCTTTTACAGACAAGATAATGGCGAGGCTTTTCCTTAGTAACCCCTCTACCAACTGGATCCAACCGTGCCAACAACTTCCAAATGTTGGTACCCCGGTGAGGTTTCCCACTAAGTACTAGGCCAAGACAGAGCCCATATGTATTGTGGTTGCACTGGAAACTTCTGAATTCTGAAACATGGCAGACTTCTTTGATTCCTGTGCGGCCATCCTCCACCAAAATCTCACACGTTGACCCGACAACCATTCCGCCCAGAAGAAAACTTAGTTTTTATTTTGAAGTGTATTTCTGAAAAAAAGATCGCCCAAAAGAGCCTTTATACTTAGAAGAATTCCTTGTCTTTCGAACCCCCAAACGGTACTTTATATATAGCATAGCAAGGACTTAGCAAAAACATGAGAACCTATTAGGAGGGGAAAATCCTAAGTATAGAGCTACTCATGGCATACTACAAAATCATCGCACTTGCAAAATAATACTAAGAAAAATTCTACTAGAACATCCTACATATGCATACTATAGAATTTGAAGATCAGATGCATAGAATCAAAATTGGGACAAGATTATAAATAAGTGGTGTAAATTGCCTTATGATGATATACTTTAGCGTAGAACTTCACTCGCACTCCAAACAAATCTAACGTGTAGAAGAATAAGAATCATTGCAAATAAAGAGCCAATAAAACACACATGTAAATAAATTCCAAAACATCTTATTTTTGTCCAAAAACTCCATACATAATTTCTAACATGTAGATGACGTCACAAACATTAATTTTCAGCAGGAATTAATTTAATACGATTTCTATGACTCTAATTATGCTGATAATGTGTTCTTAAAGTTCAAATTTACAAGGACAGATTATTTATTAATAAATTGGAAAATTCAACGCTACTAGATAGATATTCAAAATTATGAAATTAACGCAAAAAGAATCGACTAAAACGGAGCTATATAACTTTTATTATGAATTTTACAAGATTCATTGTTTCTAGCTTTTTCAATCTATCGCGACGAATCTAGAGCTTCGGATCTAGATCTAATGGTTGCTGCTCCTCCAGCTAACTTCGGCTAGCTCGGATTCGATCTCGGCGTGACTTCAACTTCTGAATATGCTTATGATGCTACTCTGATACTAGTTGGTTTAACAAATCTAATCTACACTGTAGGGAAAGGCCAAATTTGATAAGAAATTCAAAAATTTAATAATTAGAGAAAGTAGTACCACCAGATAGAAAATTTGCATACGAATCCGACGCAATGAAAAACATCTAAAACCAAGCTATAAATCTAAAGATATGTAATTTATAAGTTGAATCATGAGCTAGTATAATTAGTACAGCTGATCTATCGGATGCTGATCACGCACTTGAAAAAAACAGAAAAGAGCACATGTGGCAGGACGTATGATTTATTGAGACAATTAGTAACATAGAAGAATTATGTACATCCGACCTCGACAATCACAGCTCACGCACATGAAGATAAAAAAGCATTATAGATTGATTCGTTCAGGTTTGATAAAAGAAAATTAATCTAAAGATACAACGGCCAGAGAGGCAATACCAGCTATGAGATGCCGCGAAGAGGCTTTGGCTTGGACGGCTCCTCCTCCATACTTCTAGGAACGTAGCTACAGGCATGGTGCATCACGACTACCTGACGTCCTCGACGGCTTCATTGGTCGCACGGTGGTCCGAATGCAGCAACTCCAATGAACTTCGGCGGTGTCATGCAGCTTTCTCCGATTCTTCTGGACATGGGGAAAGGTTAAGGAAAGGGCGGTGGAGTGGGAATTATATTAACAGGAGATAGGAAGATGTTGGAAGCTGCTAAAATCGTTTGAAACTCGTCCTGCAAACTTTCGGAACGAAGAACGCCGGCGAGATCGATTCGAGAGGAAGGTGGTTTGATGGCTTAGGTTTCAACAAAAGTCGGACAAGATGAGGAGTGGGATATTTATGAGGTAATTTTCGTGGAGGAGAGGCAAAGAAATTAAACGGAATCGAGAGATATTCTAGAGTTTTGTTTCCGTAAGGGATGAACTCGCGTGGATTTTGGTCAACGTTCGAAGCAAAAAGAAGACAGGTGGTCCAAAATTGTTAGGAAAGAAAGGATAAAAATAAATAAATAAAATGAAAGGGTGAACATGAGGGAGAGGTTGTCTTAGTTAGAATTTTAGCTCGACCGGACTATGGTGGTTTACGTACCTGTACGTTTCATTTTTCTTATTATTATTTTAACATGTATAAGAAATTGAATATATTATTTTTATACTATGACAAATCATTTTCAAGATTCTAGAAATAAATATTAGAAATCAATAATAAGTAATAAAGTCTTAGAAAATATATATATCCAGCTTGCTTATTACGCAAAAGTTTGACACTTTGGCCTCACACATGGTTACTTATGCATATAAGAAAAATAGTTTTATGATTTATTTTTAATGCCCAAACTAAAATGTTTTTCAACTCAAACTTTGAAGGATTACAAATAAAATATTTTATACTTTGAATAGAAAATAGAATATTATATAATAATTTTCCAATCTTTAATTTTGAAGAAGTCATATTATCTTCCCTCTATTGATTTTTCATTTGATTGGAAATAATTATTAATATCCTCAAAAGTCCAAAAATGCAATTTAAGATTCAAATGACGCCAAATGGAATATCCTCCATAACTTATGTTTCAAAATATCATGTCATTTCCTCTCGTGTGACATACGTATTTGGAAAGGGTCTTAAAAATACAAATGCCATAAATAAGATGCGAGGTAAATAATTTTGATTTGTATAAAAGTTTCCTAACGAATATTTTTATTTTGGATAGTCATGTTTATCCACTCTTTTCAATGTGGTTTAGGAATACTTTTAAACAAGTCCTTGAAAGTTTTATTTCATTCAAAAATTTCAACAAGATCAAACAATTCAATCAACTTAATCTTATTTATTTTTAACATTCCTAATTTTACGAAAATTTTGGGATGTTACATGGGGGAAAAAATTTAGTCATAAAAAAATTAGTACATTCCTCCCAAAATTTAATAGTGCCATTTGGTAGAGTTAGCAACCAATCCTTAGCCTTTACTCTAGGAGAGAAAGGAAACAATAACAATTTAACAGCATTTGGATCTACATCCTTAATACACATCATGTCGCAAATTTCAGTAAAATTATTTAAGTGGAAACCCGGATCCTAAGAGGATGAGCCCCCAAATTGGTTTTGTTAAACCAAGCTTAAAATGTTGGGCTTAATTTCATAAGTTTCCGCATCACACGTTGACCCGACAACCATTCCGCTCAAAAGAAAACTTAGTTTTTTTATTTTGAAGTGTATTTCTGAAGAAAAGATTGCTCAAAAGAGCCTTTATACTTAGAAGAATTCCTTGTCTTTCGAACCCCCAACGGTACTTTATATATATAGCATAGTAAGGACTTAGCAAAAACAGGGGAACCTATTAGGAGGGAAAATTCCTAAGTATAGAGCTACTCATGGCATACTACAAAATCATCGCACTTGCAAAATAATACTAAGAAAAATTCTACTAGAACATCCTACACATGCATACTACAGAATTTGAAGATCAGATGCATAGAATCAAAACTGGGACAAGATTATGGACAAGTGGTGTAACTTGCCTTATGATGATTTATGATGATATACTTCAGCATAGAACTTCACTCGCACTCCGAACAAATCTAACGTGTAGAAGAATAAGAATCATTGCAAATAAAGAGCCAATAAAACACACATGTAAAGAAATTCTAAAACATCTTATTTTTGTCCAAAAACTCCATACATAATTTCTAACATGTAGATGACGTCACAAACATTAATTTTCAGCAGGAATTAAATTAATACGATTTCTACAACTCTAATTATGTTGATAATGTGTTCTTAAAGTTCAAATTTACAAGGACAGATTATTTATTAATAAATTGGAAAGTTCAACACCACTAGATAAATATTCAAAATTATGAAATTAATGCAAAAAGAATCGACTAAAACGGAGCTATATAACTTTTATTATGTATTTTGCAAGATTCATTGTTTTTAGCTTTTTCAAACTACCGCGACAAATCTAGAGCGTCGGATCTAGATCTGATGGTTGCTGCTCCTCCAGCTAACTCCGGCTGGCTCGGATTCGATCTCGGCGTGACTCCAACTTCAGAATATGTTTATGATGCTACTCTGATACTAGTTGGTTTAACAAATCTAATCTACACCGTAGGGAAAGGCCAAATTTAATAAGAAATTCGAAAATTTAATAATTAGAGAAAGTAGTACCACCGGATAGAAAATTTTCATGCGAATCCGAAGCAATGAAAAACATCTAAAACCAAGCTATAAATATAATGATATGTAATTTCTATGTTGAATCATGAACTAGTATAATTAGTACAGCTGATCGATCGGATGCTGATCACGCGCTTGAAAAAAATAGAAAAGAACACATATGGCAGGGCGGTACTATTTATTGAGACAATTAGTAACATAGAAGAATTATGTGCATCCGACCTCGTCAATCACAGCTCACGCACATGAGGAGAAAAAAAGCATTATAGATTGATTCGTTGGTTCAGATTTGATAAAAGAAAATTAATCTAAAGATACAACGGCTAGAGAGGCGATACCAGCTATGAGATGTCGCGACCAGAAAAACGGCAATGCTGGCTTTGGCTTGGACGGCTCCTCCTCCAGACTTCTGGGAACGTAGCTACAGGCACGGTGTATCACGACTACCTGACGTCCTCGACGGCTTCATTGGTCGCACGGTTGTCCGAGTGCAGCAACTCCAATGAACTTCGGCGGTGTCATGCAGCTTTCTTCGATGTTCCTGGACATGGGGAAAGGTTAAGGAAAGGACGGTGGAGTGGGAATTATATTAACAGGAGATAGGAAGATGTTGGAATCTGCTAAAATCGTTGGAAACTCGTCCTGCAAACTTTTGGAACGAAGAACGCTGGCGAGATTGATTCCAGAGAAAGGTGGTTTGATGGCTTAGGTTTTAACAAAAGTCGGACGAGGTCAGGAGTGGGATATTTATGAGGTAATTTTCATGGAGGAGTGGCAAAGAAATTAAACGGAATCGAGAGATATTCTGGGGTTTGGTTTCCGTAAGGGATGAACTCGTGTGGATTTTGGTCAACGTCCAAAGGAAAGAGAAGACAGGTGGACCAAAATTGTTAGGAAAGAAAGGAGAAGAATAAATAAACAAAATGAAAGGCTCAACCGTGAGGGAGAGGTTGTCTTAGTTGGAATTTTGGCTGGATCGGACTATGGTGGTGTACGTACCTGTACGTTTTATTTTTCTTTCTTTTTTTTCTTATTTTTTTTAACATGTATAAGAAATTGAATATATGATTTTTATACTATGACAAATTGTAACATCCCAAAAATACTAAACTTGTATCATCAAACTCAAATTATCAAAATTAGGGTTAATAAAAACTTTTCTATTTAAAAATATGAAAGCATGCATGTGTGTATGCATTCCAATTTGGATTCTTTTGAATTGCCTTACTTGTGTGATTCTTTGCATGTAAAAGGATTCTTAGGTGAAATAAACATCATCTATACAATCACCACACTTTTCCCAAAGACAAATAAATCAAAACAAACAAAATAAGGGAATGGTCACTTTGGCCAAATTAACTCCTATGCCTACTTTGGCTGTCTCTAACTTTCAAAACTTAACAGAAACTTGTTTGGACCTTTGCACCCCTTGATAGTACTCATAACAAAGTACCAAGGCCCACCTTGTGATCATCCAAAAACATTTGAATGCATAGTTTAAAGGATAGTTCAAAATTGAATCTATATTATATGGAAGATCCCACTTTTTCAAAAACCACTCAAACAAGCTCAACTTTCAAAACTCAAGCATCCACAGACTCACCAGCACATGCCTAGCACACCCACCAAAAATCGTTTCAAAATTTAAAACTTGAATTCATGCGGCCATTTCATCAAACACCTTGCTGTTTCAAATCAAACAAAATCAAAACACTATAGTGTGCAGTGTTTTGAGCCTAACTTGTCCCCTCTCTGGACACCACTAGCCTTAGTAGATCATCTAACGACCCTAACTAATCCCTAGCACCACTGTAAGCTTGGCAATGTCATCAATGGTGAACAACCGAGAGCACCCATGTCACCCCAGTGTGGACAGCAGGCTAGAGGAAGAACTAGCCGTGCCAACCTTGTCTGGGAGGTAGCCCATGCCTCACCGCCCCATCTCGACCAGCCCTGCCTCGCGAACAGCAACCAGAACCGCCAGGAACGCCGCGCCTGTGCCGCTGTCGACCATGCCGAGCATGCGCCAGAGCACCGCACCCGGCATGCGTACACACGCCGCCTCTCGACCGCAGCCCGTGCCCACCGCTTCGCCATGACCCAGGGAGCACGCCAGACATGCCCGTTTTGCCGCCCTTACCCCGTAGCCACCGCTCACCGTTGAAGACGCTGCCTCTACCGCGCAGAGCATCGCACATTTCAGACCGTTTGCCACCGCCCCTACAAGCGCATTAAAGCCATAGAGCATCGCCAGGTGACCACCGATCGATCGCCACCGTCGGCCATGCCTCTAGCAGCCCGTAGCCATGTCGCCACCGTCGCCTGCCCATCCCGTTGGATCTCGTCGTCGAGACTATAAATAGAGGCCTCCCCCGCTCAAACTCTTCACACCATTCTACTCCCCTCTCCTCACTGACTGTTCCACCCTGTTCCCGGAGCAAGGCGAGCAGCGCATCGCCAGAATTTCACCGGAGCCCGCCGCTGCTGGAGAAGAAGGGAGCCAGCGATTGTAGCCGCCCTAGGAGAAGCTGCCGGTACCAGGAGGTTCGTCGTCGTCGACTTCGTCGTTCGCCCGCATCGTCGACCCTCGCCTGAGCCCCGGTGAGCCTCCCACGACCCCCGCCTGCCGCGTTAGGGTTCTCTCTCGCCGGCGCTGCCCGACGTGGACGATGAACTAGAGCCGTTGGATTAGAACTACATCTAACGCACCACGTTGCCCCGTACCGCTTTGCACCCCCCGTCTCACTGACGCGTGGGGACAGCAAATTAACCAGCCCACGGAAGCGCTTTGCGTAGCAGGCCGGCCCGTTAACCTTTCCCGCGCAGCCCACTCGTTTGAATTTGGATTTTTCCATTTTCATTCAAACACAGTTCTGTACCTAGTTTCAAAAATCAACCCAGCTCGATTCAGTGAACCAAATTGAGTGAAACCAATTTTGTTAGAAAGGTCTGGAAATGCTAAATCCTAGCCCGTTGGATTGAAGTCATTTGGATCTTTAGATCACCCTTGGTAAAAATAACAAGGCAGAAGCTTTTATGCATTCAAACATTTTTTAAATTTAAACCATAATAGCTTTTGAGTTGATTCCAACTCTCAAAAATCACATTTAACCATACCTTTCAGAATATATAAAAATATATGGGTTTACTCTCATAAATAATGTTCAAGTAATAAAAGAATTCCACATAGGCATTTCTAGTCACTTTATTTAATTAAAATAAAAGGGTAAAACCTTATTAAATTTTGACACCACTTTAAATCACATTCCCATGGACTAAAATATGTGGTGATGACATGTGTCAACATGATCCCATGTTTGGTTTGGAGAATATTAAATCTTAAGTAGTTTTTCAATGAGTAGAAATTACTTTTCTAAAACTAAAATCATTAAGACAAATGCTTTAGTCTTGTAATGTTAGTGGTGATGCTAGATCATCCATAGAATCCCTTTGTGTGATGATTGAAAGTAGTTAAGTATTGTTTGGTGATTGTGTACCTCGTATTTATTTATAGACGCTAGTACCGACCAAGGATACGAGGAAGAAGGAGGATACTACGAAGAAGAAGCCGAGGAGAACTTCAATCACTGCTCTGCACAAGGCAAGCCAATACTTGCAAGCTATTAACTTAGCAAGCTTATAATGTAACTGATGCAAGCCTAATACTACTAATTGAATGTGCAAGCTAGTACTTGCTTGTTACCATGCCAACCATATGCCTTAAGCATATGTGATCAGACCCACTTGATACCCAATCCTAGTTTTACTTGCAAGCTTTCTACTTGATTTCTTTATCAAAGATACTTCCTTAGAATGTACTTAAGTGACTTGTAGATTATAGAAAGATAACTGAAGGTTGCATAAAGAGCATAAAATTTGGCCTAAGCTAGAAAACCTTGATATCATCCTAAGGCATGAGGTGGTACTTAGTGGAAACTCCACTTGTTTATCACTCCTCATTAGTACTCACCCCCACTTGTAGATGCTAGTGCTAAGCATAAAACTTGATCAACTTTAGATGGGAATACTTGGTGAAAATGGTTATGAAAACCTTAGAATGATGGATCATTCTACTAAGATGTTTTGACATGTGTTTCCGAACACCAGATGATTTTGGTGATGAAAATGTTGAGGCATGAGCCTTAGCCCCCTTTATAAAACTGATGGTTGTCTGGATGCTATACCATTCCAATTTTACCATGCAACCACAATACCCGAAGATTGGGTAGGGCTTGACTGGAAACTTATATACCTTAGTATTGGTTCCCTCATGGCCAAGGTCTGAGTTGAGGCTACCTTGTGAAGATTGTCCACCTGTGCAGTATCCAAGATAACAGTTGGTCATGGTTGGGAGGCCAAACTCACAGGAGAGGTGCTTATACTAGGTCGTGTAATTGAAAGGTTAGGATTGATTATCCGCATACTGAGTATGGTGAATTCAGGATTTGTTCCTGACGGATGTATCGAATGTTGTGGTGAAAGTGTACAATCTCTGCAGAGTGTCAAACTATTCGAATAGGCGCGTCCGCGGTTATGGACAGTTAGAGTGGCCATACTGTTCCCCCGTCAGATTTTTTCAAAATGACTTATGAAATGAATCGGAGAATTTGACTTGACCACAACAAAGTTGTGACATGAAATGCAAGTTCCCACTTAGGTGATATAAAATCTTCAACTAACATTCTTTTCTCCAGAACTTAGTAGAGGTAAATCTGGCTTTTTGCAAAACAACCCTAGAGCTTAGTGTCCTATTACAAAAACCCCCTTCACTTGTTAGTATTAGTTTGCGAGTATTTAAAGAGTACTCATGGCTTTGTCCCTGGATATTCCCGTGGCCAGACTATGAAGAGGAGTACCAGGATGATGGACCCCAGGAAGGTTACGACAACTAGGATCATCTCCCATCGTCAGCATTTCCTGCGACCCCGAAGATGGAGCTTCGCCTACGCTACCTTTATTATTACGTATTTCCGCTGCTTGAGTTGTATTAAGAACTGGATCATGAGATCCTTATTTGTGTAAGACCTTATGTATTGTTTGTAATGGATGATGTACTGTGGTATCCAATTCTATTATGTCTCGCAAAAATGGTAATTCTGGGATTGCGATGTATGGCATAACAGGCATCTGGGATTAAAAATCCGGGTGTTGACACAAATAATTTTCAAGGTTCTAGAAATAAATATTAGAAATCAATAATAAGTAATAAAGTCTTAGAAAATATATATCCAGCTTGCTTATTACGTAAAAGTTTTACACTTTGGCCTCACACATGGCTCACACATATTAATTTTCCAATCTTTAATTTTGAAGAAGTCATATTATCTTCCCTCTATTGATTTTTCATTTGATTGGAAATAATTATTAATATCCTCAAAAGTCCAAAAATGCAATTTAAGATTCAAATGACGCCAAATGGAATATCCTCCATCACTTATGTTTCAAAATATCATTTCATTTCCTCTCGTGTGACATACGTATTTGGAAAGGGTCTTAAAAATACAAATGCCGTAAATAAGATGCGAGGTAAATAATTTTGATTTGTATAAAAGTTTCCTAACGAATATTTTTATTTTGGATAGTCATGTTTATCCACTCTTTTCAATGTGGTTTAGGAATAATTTTAAACAAGTCCTTGAAAGTTTTATTTCATTCAAAAATTTCAACAAGATCAAACAATTCAATCAACTTAATCTTATTTATTTTTAACATTCCTAAATTTACAAAAAAATTGAGATGTTACAGACTTCCACCCTTAAGAAGAATCTCGTCCTCGAGATTCGAGAAGACCGGAAAGAAATAGGGTTTAGGAGAAGCTAGGGTGCTACCACCCTTAAAAGATTGTCTTCCTTCGGGTATGCAAGAATTTTATGTGTACTTTGTTTGCGCTCACATATCGTAGAGGTAAGCTTCTATCCCTCGAGGACTTCTAGCTTAACTATGTCTTGATGTTGTTTTCTTCTATCCCACATACGGATGATGAAGTAGGTCGTCATTAGTAACACCTTGAAATAACGATTTCTTCTTGGTGGTCTTCGAAGACTTGGTGCACTATCCGCCATTTGTGTGTTTTTTGTGTGTAGCTGTTCATAGATATGGTAGAATATCTTCTTTGCATTCACATTGAAATCCTTTGATTCGTCTTCATGTATAAGTTAGGGAAGAATAGAATTCTAGGGTGGAGACAAGTATACCCATACAAACAAATTGCTATCAACAAGACCATAAAATGGACAAAAAAAATCATCGCATGTAAGGTTGTAGCATAATCTATCCAGTTTTGGTTCCTACTAGGTCAATTGAAATCTTCGAGGATTCGAGTCTTCAAAAGTCTTCATGCTCTTCTTCATGCTCTTCATAATCTTCAATCTTTCAACTCCTTCAGTTAATAACCTTGACTTAAGGCCTTCGAAGTGTTTGATACTTGTAGCTTTGAAGTCTTCAATTCTCGTAGCTTCGGTCTTGGAACATCTTTCATGGAGGTCTTCAAGTCCTGACCTGAGCGAGACATTGAGGAGATCTTCTTTGGAAAGGTAGTCTCGATAGAAGTTTCTTCTTGTAGTTCATAGTGGTCATTTCGAATGTTGAAAAGAAGATATTTAAGAATCTTAAAACTCTAAAGATAGATGATGAGAAGTATGAGAGTTTTCTAAAATAACTTAGAAAATATTACTCCTAAGGTTTTTCCGGTGCTAGGGTCACGATCTACAGTCAACTTATGCTCTTATACCATCTGTAGCGACCTCAGATCGATAAAGATCCTCAGTCCTCGTAATTAGCATGCTAGTCCCTGGATCAATAGCTAGCACTCATAGTCGATGAAATATCATGTAAAACACAAGTCTTTATTACATGAATCGAATAATTCAGAGTTTATATTATTACAACAAAAGCGATATAAATACAACTTGGAGTCCCATCAAGGCCACAGGCAGGTTGAGTGAGGACCCACGATCCTAGCGCACCTTTCAACGACCTCCAAATTCTGCACATGAAAACGTGCATCCAACAAGTTGGGTCAATACTTTGAATGTATTGGCAAATTACACCAAGGAAGGAAAAATACTAACTCTACATGCAAGGCTAGTTTAGGCTGTGGAGTTCATTTGCTCAAAGCTAATTTTCTCTAAGTATGGAGAAAAGAGAGAGAGAGTTTTACCCTACTCTGTAAACATTTGCTTAAGTAAGATAGGGTCGAATGGCCCACGAGGATATTACTCACAAAGTGTCCAAACAACCTAACACTTGGATATTACTCACCAAGTTCCCAAAATCGCACCCATTGGCGATATGACTCACGTCATGGGGTTTCAAAACTTTGTTTAGAAAAGAGAGAGGAAGATCCTTCAGAGGCTCCATCCTTCAGACGCTCAAGTATTATTTTCCATGAACTCGGCTGATCGATCAGATTGCAATACTCTCGAGATTTGTGCACTTTACCCACAATCCATGATCAAGTACTTTTACAGATAAGACAATGGCGAGGCTTTTCCTTAGTAACCCCTCTATAATCTGGATCCAACCGTGCCAAAAAATTCCAAATGTTGGTACCCCAGTGAGGTTTTCCACTAAGTACTAGGCCAAGACAGTGCCTGATTGCACTGGAAGGTTCTGAATTCTGAAACATGGCAGACTTCTTTGATTCCTGGGCGGCCGTCCTCCACCAAAATCTCACATGTTGATCCGACAACCATTCCGCCCAGAAGAAAACTTAGTTTTTATTTTAAAGTGTATTTCGGAAGAAAAGATCGCTCAAAAGAAGCTTTATATTTAGAAGAATTCCTTGTCTTTCGAACCCCCCAACGGTACTTTATATATATATCATAGCAAGGACTTAGCAAAAACAGGAGAACCTATTAGGAGGGAAAAATCCTAAGTATAGAGCTACTCATGGCATACTACAAAATCATCGCACTTGCAAAATAATACTAAGAAAAATTCTACTAGAACATCCTACACATGTATACTACAGAATTTGAAGATCACATGCATAGAATCAAAACTAGGACAAGATGATGAACAAGTGGTGTAACTTGCCTTATGATGATTTATGATGATATACTTCAGCGTAGAACTTCACTCGCACTCCGAACAAATCTAACATGTAGAAGAATAAGAATCATTGCAAATAAATAGCCAATAAAACACACATGTAAAGAAATTCCAAAACATCTTATTTTTGTCCAAAAACTCCATAGATAATTTCTAACATGTAGATGACGTCACAAACATTAATTTTCAGCAGGAATTAATTTAATACGATTTCTACAACTCTAATTAGGCCGATAATGTGTTCTTAAAGTTCAAATTTACAAGGACAGATTATTTATTAATAAATTGGAAAATTCAATGCTACTAGATAGATATTCAAAATTATGAAATTAACGCAAAAAGAATCGACTAAAACGGAGCTATATAACTTTTATTATGAATTTTGCAAGATTCATTGTTTCTAGCTTCACTAGTGGAAAAAGGGCTATCCGTTCGCGACCCCTCAGAGCATTTGTCCCCGTTGCGCCACCAACCGGGACTAATGCTGGCACGCGTCCCGGTTGGAGCGGGCATGGGGCCAGGGGCATGCGTCCCGGTTGGTAAGAGAATGTTCGGTTGGAGCCACCAACCGGGACTAACGGTTTGGCCACAGCCACGTGGCGTGGCACGCACCTTTAGTCCCGGTTGCTGGCTCCAACCGGGACTAAAGACCCCCTGCCCTCTATAAGTGCACGTTGACAGCCCTCTGCCTCCACTATGTTTTTTCGAATGGTGGAAGGTGTGAGGGGGTGTGCTAGTTTTTTCTCATGCATGCATTGAAGGTGTTTGATGAAATGTTTGAGTGAATAATCCCGTTGAATTTCTCATAGAACAAAAATATAGAAGGTGTCCGAGACGCACTTGAGCTTTCTCCTCTTTATTTCCCTCGATCGAGGTTAGCAATCTTATCTTTTCTAGGTCATTGATACAATTCATGTGCCGGTGTGAATTGGTTATTTCACTATTTATGATGTTCTGTTTTTTGATAAACTTACTTATATGATGCAGATGAACGGTCGGGAATGGATGTACGGTGACTGGCGCGTAGCCGGGTATATCAAAGGCGTGGATAAATTTATCGATGTGGCTACGGCAAACAAAGAGAATGGATTTATACGTTGTCCATGTGTTCAATGTCGGAACAACAAGGAGTACTCTTCCTCGAAAATCATTCGCGGCCACCTGATTATGAAAGGTTTCATGCCCAACTATAATTGCTGGACCAAGCACGGGGAAAGAGGGGTTATGATGGAAGATGGTGAAGAAGAAGATGATGATAACAACTATCATCATATGTTTCTGAATCTGATGATACTGCAATGGAAGACAATGGAGAGGAAAGAGGTGAAGAACGGGCATCAGATGAGCCGGCTGATGAACTTGGTAGGGTCATTTTTGATGCAAAGCGAGACTGTGAAACAGAAAATGTGAAGTTGAAGTTAGAGGGCATGTTAGAAGATCACAAGAAATTGTTGTACCCAAATTGTGAAGATGGCAGCACAAAGCTCGGTACCACACTGGAATTGTTGCGATGGAACACAGAGTGTGGTCTAACTGACTCCTCATTTGAAAAGATGCTGAAAATAATGAAGCCGAAGTTTCCAAAATATAACGAACTTCCCGAGAGTACCTACGAAGCAAAGAAGACTCTTTGTCCTCTGGGATTAGATGTGCAAAAGATACATGCATGCATTAATGACTGCATCCTCTACCGCGGTAAGGAGGATGAAAATTTAGATAAATGCCCGGTATGCAATGCGTTGCGATATAAGATCAGACGAGATGACCCTAGTGATGTTGAGGGAGAGCCCCTCCGGAAGAGGGTTCCTGCTAAGGTTATGTGGTATGCTCCTATAATACCAAGGTTGAAACGCATGTTCAGAAACAAAGAGCATGCCAGGTTGTTGCGATGGCACAAAGAAGACCGTAAGAAAGACGGGAAGTTGAGACACCCTGCTGATGGGTCACAGTGGAGAAAAATCGAGAGAGACTTCCCAGACTTTGCAGGTGACGCAAGGAACTTATGGTTTGGTCTAAGTATGGATGGCATGAATCCTTTTGGGGAGCAGAGTTGCAGTTACAGAACTTGGCCCGTGACTCTATGTATCTACAACCTGCCTCCTTGGTTGTGCATGAAGCGTAAGTTCATTATGATGCCAGTGCTCATCCAAGGCCCGAAGCAACCGGGCAACGACATTGATGTGTACCTTAGGCCATTAGTTGAAGAACTCTTACAGTTGTGGGGAAAACCAGGTGTACGTGCGTGGGATGAGAACAAACAGGAGCCATTTGATCTACGAGGGTTGTTATTCGTAACCATCAATGATTGGCCTGCTCTTAGTAACCTTCGGAGACGGACAAACAAGAGATATAAGGCATGCACCCACTGTTTAGATAAGACCGAAGGTACATATTTGCATAAATGCAAGAAGGTTGTGTACCTGGCGAATCGACGATTTCTTCCGACCAATCATCCCGTAAGAAAGAAAGGCAAGCATTTCAAAGGTGAGGCAGATCACCGGAAGAAGCCTGAACTCCCTGCTGGTGATGATGTATTTGGTATGGTCATGGACATAGAAGTAATCTTTGGAAAGGGTCCCGGCGGTCAATCAGTTCCGAACGATGTCGCTACAGGACACGCACCCATGTGGAAGAAGAAATCTATATTTTGGGAGCTGCCATATTGGAAAGTCCTGCGTGTTCGCTCTTCAATCGACGTGATGCACGTGACGAAGAATCTCTACGTGGACCTGCTAGGATTCCTAGGCGTGTATGGGAAGACAAAATATACACCTGAAGCACGGGAGGACCAACAAATTATGAAAGACCCAAAGAACATGCATACACATAACAAGATGGATAAAGGGCGTCACTTAAGTCGTGCCAGCTATGCTCTTACCAAAGCAGAGAAGGAAATCTTTTTTGAAGTCCTTTACAGTATCAAGGTGTTGTCGGGCTTCTCATCTAATATAAAGGGGATAATAAATATGGCAGAGAAAAAGTTCCAAAACCTGAAGTCTCATGACTGTCACGTGATTATGACGCAATTGCTTTCGATTTCATTGAGGGGGCTTCTACCAGAAAATGTTCGAGTACCCATTGTGAAGCTGTGTTCATTCCTCAATGCAATATCTCAGAAGGTAATCAATCCAGATATTCTGCCAAGGTTACAGAAGGATGTGGTACAATGTCTTGTTAGTTTTGAATTGGTGTTCCCACCATCCTTCTTCAATATTATGACGCATCTCCTGGTTCATCTAGTGGAAGAGATTGCCATTCTCCCGGTATTTCTGCACAATATGTTCCCCTTTGAGAGGTTCACGGGAGTCTTAAAGAAATATGTTCATAACCGTGCTAGACTAGAAGGAAGCATCTCCAAGGGATATGGAACAGAGGAGGTCATTGAGTTTTGTGTTGACTTTATTCCTAACCTTAAGCCGATTCGTGTTTCTGACTCGCGGCATGAGGGAAGACTAAGTGGAAAAGGCACGCTGGGAAAGAAAGCAATGATATGTAGGGACGGGGATTCTTTCACTAAAGCACACTACACAGTTCTACATAATTCCACCTTGGCAGCTCCGTATATCGAGGAACACAAGAATATTGTACGCTCCAAAAACCCAGGGAAGCCTGAATCATGGATTACAGATGAACACATGAAGTCTTTCGGTGGTTGGATGCGGACACATCTCTTAAATGACACCACTGTTGGAGATCAGCTATACTTGTTGGCCGCATCACCATCTTCTATTGTATTGAATTTCCAAGGGTACGAAATAAATGGGAATACATTCTACACGATCGCCCAAGATAAAAAGAGCACCAACCAAAATAGTGGTGTCCGCTTTGATTCAATAGACGAGAATGGACAAAAGGACACATATTATGGTTACATAGAGGAGATATGGGAACTAGACTATGGAGTCTCTTTTAAGGTCCCTTTGTTTCGCTGCAAATGGGTCAACCTGAATGGGGAAGGGGTAAAGATAGACGGTTATGCGGAATGACAACAGTGGATCTCAACAATCTTGGTTATAGAGATGAACCATTCGTCCTAGCCAATGATGTGTCTCAGGTTTTCTATGTGAAGGACATGTCCTCCAGACCGAAAAGAAGAAGAAAAATGCAAACGAATACATCATATGATGAGCCAAGCGTCACATAGTTCTTTCAGGGAAAAGAAACATCGTGGGAATCAAGGACAAGACAGACATGTCAGAAGATTATAATAAGTTTGATGAAATTACGCCCTTCACAGTGAAAACTGACCCAAGCATTCCATTAAGTAAAGAAGATGCTCCATGGTTACGTCTGAAGCGGTCATAAGGAATGACATATGCCAAGAAGTTCATGCTCATATTATGTAACTCTAGTTCATGTCTTTCGCGGTTTGTGGCTTGACCGAAGGATATCTTTCGCGGTTTGTGGCCTTTAGTCCCGGTTTTGTAGTCTCAGTTTTTAATATTAATAAATGTCGTAGTGGTGTCCCTGCTCTCGAAAACCATCTTGCATCTTGTAACTTCTCTAACTAGATCAATACGCCTCGGAGCTAACTAATTTCACATATTAGGGAGTGCCTCTATGACCAGTTTCTCGGAGATGCCGGAGGACTGGGCTCCATCGGCATCTCCCTGAAACTGGCCGCAGTGGTGTCCCTGCTCTCGAGAACCATCTTGCATCTTCTAACTTCTCTAACTAGATCAATACGCCTCGGAGCTAACTAATTTCACATATTAGGGAGTGCCTCTATGACCAGTTTCTCGGAGATGCCGGAGGACTGGCTCCGTCGGCATCTCCCTGAAACCGCCGATGGTGTCCTGCTCTCGAAAACCATCTTGCAGCTTGTAACTTTACTAACTAGATCAATACGCCTCGGATCTAACTAATTTCACATATTAGGGAGTGCCTCTATGACCAGTTTCTCGGAGATGCCGGAGGACTAGGCTTCGTCGGCATCTCCCTGAAACTGGCCGTAGTGGTGTCCCTGCTCTCTAAAACCATCTTGGAGATGCCTCAAACTGGTTGGAGGACTGGACTCACAAGGATGCCTATTTATAGTACAAGCAGCTCGGCATAATGTCGACACTCACGACATAATGTCGACACTCACCCCTATTATTAGTGCTGACTCATCTTTAGTCCCGGTTGGTGTCTCCAACCGGGACTAACACCATCCGGGACAAGGTACAAGCCGCACGACATAATGTCGACACTCACCCCTATTATTAGTGTTGCCTGGCCCACTCTGCAATCCTTGATCATGGTTGGTTTCTCCAACCGGGACTAAAGATGAACCCTCTCTTTATATAGGCATTTACCTCTATTTATTAGGTAACACTCAAGACAATTATTAATATTAAAAACCGGGACTAGCTAACACTCAGGACTAAAGCCGCCCCCTTTAGTCATAATCATGCCTAGTCCTATAGTACACAGCTTCAGGGTCTTCATCATCGTCGTCATCATCATCGTCATCGTCACCTGCCACTCCGGGGATCCTCAGCCCATCCATGGCATATACCAGGGGCCATTCCAGCCTCGGATTCACGGCGGGCGGGAGAGGGGTCTCCTGGAAGACGATGCCGCTACCGCTGGGACAGTGTGGGGCCTGTGGCGGGTGGACTCGTGGGCACCGTAGGCGAGGATGGTCTCTCCCGGCGATGTAGCGCATCACTCTGATGATAGTACGGTTCTCCCACCACAGACGACGGCCGGCTTCGTTGTGGTTCACTGGTGGCGGGCCATCACCCTCGTACCTGGCGAGCTCCCTTTCTCGCCTATTAGCTTAGAAGGCATTCCAGGTGTCGTAGTTGTCGGGATCCCACTGGGGATCCATCCGCTGCTCCGGCGTGAGCTCGTGGTAGAAGTGGTTTGTGATGGCCGCCTGGCGTGCGAAACCTTCAGGGATAGGAGGGACAGGAACCCCTCCAGCGCTCAGCATCCAGCCGGCAGGCGGCCGGTAGCCCGGTGGACAAGGGTAGTTGGAGGCGCACAGCGCCTCGGTCTCCTCGAGGGTTAGAATGGCCCAGTAGGCGTTGTCCATTTTTCTAAGAGAGGAAGGTGTGGATGTGTGGATAGCCATGGCACGATCACCCTAAATATAGAGGGAAAGGGCAGGAAAACTTGGCCTCAAGCTTTGGGAAATGGCGGGAAATATCTTTAGTCCCGGTTAGTGACTATATCCGGGACTAAAAGCTCTAGTAGAAAGGAAAGGGCGGGAAAACTTGGCGGGAAGAGGTGGGAAATGGCGGAAAATATTTTTAGTCCCGGTTTGTGACTACATCCAGGACTAAATGTCTGCCCAATCGGCAGGAAGTTATGTGCTGAATCACGACATAGTTTGTGATGTTGTGCTGAATCATTTTTAGATTCGCAATATGTGGTTTCTTCAGAGATCCAATGCAAGTTCTAACGATGCTCGTCCCCTATCTTCATGCACACCGGTTCGACCATAGTTAGAAATTCAGATAATTCAAAACGGGCATAATAAATGCAAAAAAAATCCGAACAATGAAAATCCTTCGCGTGGTGTCATATTTTGTTACATAGTTGAAAGGAAAAATACCAGACTTGGTACATTGATCATGTTTTGAAAAAACCTTCACAAAATGACCTATCATGTTCGAGGTTTCATGGCTTTCGGTCTAAATGACCGATGTTATGTGTTGAATCACGGCATAGTTTATGATGTTGTGCCCATATTATGCATGTGTGTGGACATTGGTATGGAGAACAATGTTGCAGGAGGAAGTTTTCCTTTTTGTCGCACGGAAAAGCCCTTTTCCATTTTCCGAGTGCAAAAAAGGGGTCGTTTTGTGAAGTAACCACCAAAATGCCGTTTCAGAATGCTACCGTCCCATTTTCCTAAAATACTAGACCGCCTTACATGGACTATCTCCCAACCGGTACATCTCAAACCTTTTCATCCATCCCGGGTAAAAAGGACAAATGTCTGCTGAATCGGCAAGAAGTGGGTCCGGTTTGTACTACAGGTACATGATCTATCACCCATGATTTTTTGAAAAAATCATTTTTAGACTCGCAATATGTGGTTTCTTCAGAGATCCAATGCAAGTTCTAACGATGCTCGTCCCCTATCTTCATGCACACCGGTTCGACCATAGTTAGAAATTCACATAATTCAAAACGGGCATAATAAATTCAAAAAAAATCCGAACAATGAAAATCCTTCACGTGGTGTCATATTTTGTTACATAGTTGAAAGTAAAAATACCAGACTTGGTATATTGATCATATTTCGAAAAAACCTTCACAAAATGACCTATCATGTTCGAGGTTTCATGGCTTTCGGTCCAAATGACCGATGTTATATGCTGAATCACGGCATAGTTTGTGATGTTGTGCCCATATTATTCATGTGTGTGGACATTGGTATGGAGAACAATGTTGCAGGAGGAAGTTTTCCTTTTTGTCGCACGGAAAAGCCCTTTTCCATTTTCCGAGCGTAAAAAACGCGTCGTTTTGTGAAGTAACCACCAAAATGACGTTTCAGAATGCTACCGTCCCATTTTCCTAAAATACTAGACCACCTTACATGGACTATCTCCCAACCGGTACATCTCAAACCTTTTCGTCCTTCCTGGGTAAAAAGGACAAATGTCTGCCGAATCGGTAGGAAGTGGGTCCGGTTTGTACTACAGGTACATGATCTATCGCCCGTGATTTTTTAAAAAAATCATTTTTAGACTCGCAATATGTGGTTTCTTCAGAGATCCAATGCAAGTTCTAACGATGCTCGTCCCCTATCTTCATGCACACCGGTTCCACCATAGTTAGAAATCCAGATAATTCAAAACGGGCATAATAAATTCAAAAAAAATCCGAACAATGAAAACCCTTCGCGTGCTATCATATTTTGTTACATAGTTGAAAGGAAAAATACCAGACTTGGTATATTGATCATGTTTCGAAAAATCTTCACAAAATGACCTATGATGTTCGAGGTTTCATGGCTTTCGGTCCAAATGACCGATGTTATGTGCTGAATCACGGCATAGTTTGTGATGTTGTGCCCATATTATGCATGTGTGTGGACATTGGTATGGAGAACAATGTTGCAGGAGAAAGTTTTCCTTTTTGTCGCACGGAAAAGCCTTTTTCCATTTTCCAACACTCACCCCTATTATTAGTGTTGACTCGTGTTTTGTCCCGGTTGGTGTCTCCAACCGGGACTAAAGGTTCATCTTTAGTCCCGGTTGGTGACACCATCCGGGACAAGGTACACGCCGCACGACATAATGTCGACATAAAAATAGAAAATGGTTTTGGATTATTTATTCAAATCCATACACTTTTTATGTTTAAAGTTTTTCTAAATTCCAAATTGATATTAAAAAAATATAAGTTAATTCATTTTTAATTGTAAATGGTTCATATTTTAAATGGTTACATTAATTATTTTTTAAAACAGAAAATGGTTTTGAATTATTTATTTAAATCCAAACACTTTTTATGTTTAAAGTTTTTCTAAATTCCAAATTAATATTCAAAAATATAAGTTAAATCATTTTAAAAGGTTACATTAATTATTTTTTAAAAATAGAAAATGGTATTGGATTATTTATTCAAATCCATACACTTTTTATGTTTAAAGTTTTTCTAAATTCCAAATTGATATTAAAAATATATAAGTTAATTCATTTTTAATTGTAAATGGTTCATATTTTAAATGGTTACATTTATTATTTTTTAAAACAGAAAATGGTTTTGAATTATTTATTTAAATTCAAACACTTTTTATGTTTAAAGTTTTTCTAAATTCCAAATTAATATTCAAAAATATAAGTTAATTCATTTTAAAAGGTTACATTAATTACTTTTTAAAAATAGAATATGGTTTTGGATTATTTATTCAAATACATACACTTCTTATGTTTAAAGTTTTTCTAAATTCCAAATTGATATTAAAAAGATATAAGTTAATTCATTTTTAATTGTAAATGGTTCATATTTTAAATGGTTACATTAATTATTTTTTAAAAGAAAATGGTTTTGAATTATTTATTCAAATCCAAACACTTTTTATGTTTAAAGTTTTTCTAAATTCCAAATTAATTATCATTTAAAAAACAATACAAATTTAAACCCCAAAATAAAAAATAAGGCGGGAACAGAGAGAAAATACCTAAAAAATTTTGAAAACAGGAGAATATGTCCCGGTTGGTAGCCCCAAAATAAAAAATAAGGCGGGAACAGAGAGAAAATACCTAAATTTTTTTGAAAACAGGGGAATATGTCCCGGTTGGAGCCACCAACCGGGACTAAAGACCCCCCTGCGCGCCAACCCTTGGTCTGCTGAAAATATTGGAGTATAGGTCCCGGTTGGTGGCTCCAACCGACGTATTTTTAGTCCCGTTGGAGCCACCAACCGGACTAAAATCCTTTGGTTATAACCCTTTAGCCCTTCCTCTTCTTCTTCCCTTCCCCATCACTTCTGCTTCACCGGCGACGCCGAGCTCGCCACCCCGACGCCAGTCAGCCCGAGCCAGCGTTCCATCCGCCACTGGCCTCCGTCGTCTGGCGCACCAGTCGTCGCCCACGACTCTGTCTTCCTCGACCCCGACCGTGCTCGCCGGCGTCGATTCGCTCAACCTCGACCTCCCGCGCTCTCTCCGACCAACCTCACGCGCTCAGGGTGAGCAAGCGAACCTTCTGGATGCCTCCTTCCTTCCCCTCTCGCTGTAGTTCATGCCTGCGCCGTTAGATCCCGTTCGCCGCCGTCGGCCGTCGTTGTACCACCTGCTCCGGCAACCAACAGAGGGCGGCGCCGCCAATTTTGAGTCCGCCTGGATGCGCTGATTCCAGCACGCCAAGTCCCGCAGCCCCGCTTGCTCTCCTCCGCTGCCTACCATCGCCGTCTGACGTGTCTCCGGCGAGCCCAACGTGGCGTCTAGGTGGCATCCGCGTGGCCCTGGTCCCACCAGTCAGCCTCTAGGGCTAGCTCCTTCTCTGGTGACAGATGACCCTGTTTCCCCTTTGCTTGCGTGACAGGTGGCCCTGGTCCCACCAGTCAGCCACTATGGCTAGTTGTTACTATGGTGCAAAAGGTTTAAACATTTGATTTAATAATTTCAGAATTTGAATAAAACTTGTAAATTCAATAACTTTTAATCTGTAATTCAGAAAAATACAAATAATATACCAAAATGTTCAGAAAAATGAGAACTATCTATCTATGCTATAATCATGCATTGTTCAACAACTTAAATGACAAGTTTAATTAGAACCCCCTAGTAACCCTAATAGGTGATTCCGGAGTTCCTTGAGTTAGGGTTTGCGCCCCTTGGAACCCCGATTAACTTGTCGAGCATGCTTTAGGGTTACATTCCAATGCACATTAACTTGTCATATCATCATCATTGCTTGAGCATTGCACCGATGCCATGTGTTGATTGTTTCCCTTTCTTTCCGGTGATTTGGTTCTTCTCGGTAGAATACGATATCGAGATCGAGATCGAAGACCGAGATCAAGACCATAGAAGATCGACGAACAATACTTGACCAACTATAATCAAGTCAAGTATTTTGTTAGTATCTAGTGTTACCTATCTGCTGGATAGTTTCCCTTTTGTAGCCTTATACTCATGTTCCCCTCTCATATGCATCCGAGGTTTCTCCGAACTAGGTTTTACACCCCTCGGAACTCCGGAATATTGATTTTAGTTGATTTTAGCTAGAGTTACCTATCTACTACATGGTTTACTTTTTGTAGATAGGTTTAGGGTTTAGGGTTTCTCTTCATTTTTATTATTGTGTATGTATATATTAGGGTTTCTCTGAATTAGGGTTTATATCTCTCAACACCGTACTTAACTTTCTCCTTTAGCCGCTTTGACTTATTCGTTTTTCCACCTATGCAGAAAATATGGACCCACACGTCAGAGACGAAGAAAAGGAAGAGTTGATCCAAGGTGTGATCCGTGGGGAAGATAATTTAGACGTATCAACGTTTTTGAACAACTCCGGTGAGGGTGATACTCTTTTTACCGGAATAGACAACTTATTTGAGGTTGAAGGTGTTGCCTTCCGTGAGGGAGAAGGCGATGCCTTGTGTAATCAAGAAGACGACTGCTCCGGCGAGGTGCATGTAATATAATTAATTCATTAATTAATCATCTGCTATCTATATAGAAATAGTAACGACGATCTTTCTTCTTTTAGCCCTCCGGATCGAAGGAATCTACTGAAAAGAGCAGACGAGGCCCAACCAAAAAGTTGCAAGACCATGAGAGGTTCAGGATCGAAGATGTCGCTGAAGACGGCAAGCCGACGGCTCCCGAAGTTGTCGCAAACAAATTTGTGGCACAATGCGGAGTAATCGTTAGGGACTTAATCCCGATCACCATTAGAAATTGGAATAGGTCTGCTAATGCGGATGAAGAGGGAACATGTTTATTTGTCCCTAACCACGCCAAATATTTACTGTGGAAGAGGCTCATGGTTAATTTCAAACTACCGAAGATAGAGCTGGATCCAAATGCGGAGGATCCAGTTGAGGACGCCTTACAACATGGGAGAGCCATGGAGGCTAAGGTCAGGGAGTGGGCTTTGAAGAAGATGGCCCAGTGTTTCACCAACTGGAAGAAAATATTGCACCTTGACTATGTCGTGAAAGAGAAGACTCCCGATTTCAAGAATATTCAGTTTGAGAAGATAAAACCATTCTGGGCTGAGTTTGTGGAATACAAGACATCGAAAAGCTAAGAAAATGTACGCATGAATAAGCTGAATGCTGCTAACAAGAAGTATCACCATACTATGGGGCAAGGTGGCTACAGGGCTGGCATTCCTAAGTGGGAGAAACTTGAGAATGAACTGCGTGATAAAAAGATCACCCCAGAGACAGACGATTGGGTAGAACGTGCAAGGAATTGGTTTTACGGGCATGGGGGCACGTTGGACTCGGAAGGGTGGTGAATATATAACATACGACATAAAGAAGACCCCTTGCCAATCGAGAGGATCAGAAAAGCAGTAAAGGCTGTTAAAGATGGGGACTTCATTCCCGATAGAGAGAATGATGAGCTCACACTCGCCCTTGGAAATAAGGAACATGATGGACGAACACGAGGCACAAGAGGCTCCCAACCATGGAGTACTGGGTTTCCAGAAGAGAGGAAGAAATATCCTGATAGAAGCCGTCAGAGGAGAAAGGACAGGGTGGAAGTTGAAGCAGATAGTCAGAAAGAGCGAATGCGTTTAATTGAAGAACGATTAAAGCAACAACAAGATGAAATTAACGCACTTAAAGAGCAAAGTACTACCGGCCCATCTCAGCAGCACACTGCATTCGATGCTACCGGCCTATCGAATAATCGAAAAAGCAGTGTGGCTTCCATCGAGGTCCCGGGTGATGACAATGGCGATGACGATGATACACCGACGATGGCTCTTGTTGGATACCCAGTGGATGATATCACAGAGATGACACACTGCGAGCTACATGTCAAAGTTGTGAACATATCAATGAAGGTGGCGGTCGGCTATGCCTTACCAATTGGACCCACACCAACTTACCATTGTCGTCCGGTTCCAGAGGGCTATGCTGTTGTCGGCATGGATGAAATCATGCCCACCTTTGAAGTTTTGGATCTTCACTACCCTGCAGGTGAAGGGGATGTGACTGTGCTAGGAGACGCAAAAACCGTCACCATTCTATGGCCGAAGGAATGTATCGTGCTTCGAAATCACACGCCAAGGCCATCTTCGCCGCCGCCTCACCCGTCTCCAGCGAGGTCGTCGCCGCCGCGGCAGCCGTCTTCGTCGCCTCACCCGGCTCCGTCGCCTCACCAATCTCTGGCGCAGCCATCGCCGCGGGAGCCATCGCCGGCGCCTAAGGGTCAAAAGCTAAGCGTACCGCTACTGTGCCTCGTGGTAAGCGATCGCCGAAACGTAAACAAGAGCCTCTTCCAAAAGTACCAAAGGTTCCTCCCAAGAGAGCTTATGACTGTACTGAAGAGGAGACTGCGGCGATTGTTGATGCGGAAACGACAGCGTTTTTCGCTAAGCTCAGGCGGCCGAAAGAGCCAATGTTCCCCAGCACCAAAGAAGAAAAAGCCAAAGTGTTGAAAATTCTAAAGACTCTTTATCAACCTGAGCCAAAGCTGTCATCAGACTATGAGCGTTCTATTCTCAAGTCACATGCGGCACAAAAAGCCTCGAAGAGCAGTACTGATGCAAGCGAGAAATCTGTTGCCCAGCTCGGAGAACAAGCAAAACAGACTTGCGCCCCTCTCAAGTTGATTTTCCAAACCAATGTGGGTTCGAGCAAATATGGGGCCGAAGAGCAGTATGATCCAGAGGTAGTTGCACAATACGGAGAAGCTGCCGCTGCTCAAGGTATGAGTATTGCCCAGTACTTATCCCAGTTAGAGTTCTTCCCCGTGAGTGAAGTAGCATACAAATACCAAGACGGCAAACCTCTCGTCAAACCTGAGGAGGTAAACAATCTTCCAACAAAATGCGAAGATTGCATAACTGGTACATGCATGCCACAAGGGCCGGGCTAATCGGATAGTGCTGAGGGTTACAAAAAAGCATCATGGGAAAGAAAAGGATGACATGATATCCATTGAATTTGATGAACTATTTCAATTATTCAATCAAGACGCCTTGGACAAATCGATCATCAGTGCCTATTGTCTGTAAGTATTAATTCTGTAGTTAATTTAGTCTCCAGCTATATTATTTTGTTTATTGCATGTATATAATCATACTGTAATATGCAGAATGAAGATTCTCGAATGCAGCAGAGGACAAATCTATGACATTGGCTTCATTGACCCATATTGGGTTCATGAAGCTAATCTCAAAATAAGCCCCCAGGATACGGAGGATAATATAGTACACGCGTTAAGGTTTGAAGAAACCCAAAAGGGAAATACTATTTCCTTACAACTTCGAGTGAGTGTTATTGTCTTGTATACACTTTCTATTTCGCTTACTCGATGTTAAGTATATAATTGATTAGTTATGCATTTGCAGCTTCCACTATATTCTGTTAATCATTCAACTTGACAAAGGGCGTGTACTAGTCATGGACTCGAAACATAAACCCCTTGAGACGTGGAAGGACATGCAGATACTTCTCCAGCGGTAATTCTAATCATTACGACACTATATCGGCAACGTTCGTGAATTTTATGATATCAAGTACTTAATAACTTATTTTATTCGTTTTCTACGCCGGGCAGCGCTTGGAAACGGTTCACCAACAAGGCTAGGGGTGTTTGGAAAGAGGAGCTTACATTTCAACCACTAGATGTAAGCACCACTAGCTATATCCGCGCATCTCTTTGATTCTAGTTTTGATACAGTTATTATCATGCTTGATTATTATTTTGATTGAACTCTGTTCTCATAAAGTGCCTGAGCAGGGACCAAGTAACAATCTATGTGGATACTATTTTTGCGAGTTCATCCGGCAGACGTGCGATGAGAAGGGCAGAAATTTAGAGCAACTCCACGTACGTAAACAATTTCTATAGTTTTTAATTACAATCAAATTGTGTTTAGTTTTATTCATATAGGCTGACTCCTTTTTTAAATCAGATCGAACGTCTACGGGACGGTCTTCTGCCAAAGGATCACGTACGAGCAATTCAGGAGAAATTGGCGGGATTCTTGGATGCAGAAGTCCTAGACCCAAAAGGAGAATACTACTCGGCTGTGTATAGACAATAGAAATTGTAAAAATAGCAACTTTGAAAAAATTGGCCGGTAGCATCGAATAGCAACTTTTGTATGTAGTGCATGAACTCGATCCTTGTATTCAATGTAATATTGTCATCATGATGTAATATAAGGTTCGTTCATTGATAAGTGCAAATCACTAAATAAACAATAAAACAACCTAAATGAATTCTCTGCCGCGGCACAAAAAGTGGCGAAAATGCTGCCGCGGCAACAAAATGTGCCAAAATGAATTCTCTGCCGCGGCAGAGAAATGGGCCAAATCTCTGCCGCGGCAGAAGGTTATTAGTCCCGGTTCGTGTTACGAACCGGGACTAATGCTCCACCCCCCTCGCCCTCTGCCGCTGCCACGTGTGCACCCTTTAGTCCCGGTTGGTGGGGCAACCGGGACTAAAGGTTAGAGCTTTAGTCCCGATTGCCCCGTCCTGGTTGGGAAACCGGGACTAAAGCCCCGTACCAACCGGGACCTATAGCCCCGTTTCCACCAGTGCTTTTTCAATCTATCGCGACGAATCTAGAGCGTCGGATCTAGATCTGATGGTTGCTGCTCCTCCAGCTAACTTCGGCTGGCTCGGGTTCGATCTCGGCGTGACTTCAACTTCTGAATATGCTTATGATGCTACTCTGATACTAGTTGGTTTAACAAATCTAATCTACAATGTAGGAAAAGGCCAAATTTGATAAGAAATTCAAAAATTTAATAATTAGAGAAATTAGTACCACCGGATAGAAAATTTGCATGCGAATCTGACGCAATGAAAAACATCTAAAACCAAGCTATAAATCTAAAGATATGTAATTTAGAAGTTGAATCATGAGCTAGTATAATTAGTACAACTGATCGATTCGGATGCTGATCACGCACTTGAAAAAAACAGAAAAGAGCACATGTGGCAGGACGGTATGATTTATTGAGACAATTAGTAACATAGAAGAATTATGTACATCCGACCTCTACAATCGCAGCTCACGCACATGAGGAGAAAAAAAGCATTATAGATTGATTCGTTGGTTTAGGTTTTATAAAAGAAAATTAATCTAAAGATACAACGGCCAGAGAGGTAATACCAGCTATGAGATGTCGCGACGAGGCTTTGGCTTGGACGGCTCCTCCTCCAGACTTCTAGGAACGTAGCTACAGGCATGGTGCATCACGACTACCTGACGTCCTCGACGGCTTCATTGGTCGCACGGTCGTCCGAGTGCAGCAACTCCAATGAACTTCGGCGGTGTCATGCAGCTTTCTCCGATTTTTCTGGACATGGGGAAAGGTTAAGGAAAGGGCGGTGGAGTGGGAATTATATTAACAGGAGATAGGAAGATGTTGGAAGCTCCTAAAATCGTTTGAAACTCGTCCTGCAAACTTTCGGAACGAAGAATGCCGGCGAGATCGATTCGAGAGGAAGGTGGTTTGATGGCTTAGGTTTCAACAAAAGTCGGACAAGGTGAGCAGTGGGATATTTATGAGGTAATTTTCATGGAGGAGGGGCAAAGAAATTAAACGGAATCGAGAGATATTCTAGGGTTTGGTTTCCGTAAGGGATGAACTCGTGTGGATTTTGGTCAACGTTCGAAGGAAAGAGAAGACAGGTGGGCCAAAATTATTAGGAAAGGAAGGAGAAAAATAAATAAATAAAATGAAAGGCTGAACATGAGGGAGAGGTTGTCTTAGTTGGAATTTTAGCTCGACCGGACTGTGGTGGTTTACGTACCTGTATGTTTCATTTTTCTTATTATTTTTTTAACATGTATAAGAAATTGAATATATGATTTTTATACTATGACAAATCATTTTCAAGATTCTAGAAATAAATATTAGAAATCAATAATAAGTAATAAACTCTTAGAAAATATATATATCTAGCTTGCTTATTACGCAAAAGTTTTACACTTTGGCCTCACACATGGTTACTTATGCATATAAGAAAAATAGTTTTAGGAATTATTTTTAACTCAAAACTAAAATGTTTTTCAACTCAAACTTTGAAGGAGTACAAATAAAATATTTTATACTTCGAATAGAAAATAGAATATCATATAATAATTTTCCAATCTTTAATTTTGAAGAAGTCATATTATCTTCCCTCTATTAATTTTTCATTTGATTGGAAATAATTATTAATATCCTCAAAAGTCGAAAAATGCAATTTAAGATTCAAATGACGCGAAATGGAATATCCTCCATCACTTATGTTTCAAAATATCATGTCATTTCCTCTCGTGTGACATACGTATTTGGAAAGGGTTTTAAAAATACAAATGCCGTAAATAAGATGCGAGGTAAATAATTTTGATTTGTATAAAAGTTTCCTAACGAATATTTTTATTTTGGATAGTCATGTTTATCCACTCTTTTCAATGTGGTTTAGGAATACTTTTAAACAAGTCCTTGAAAGTTTTATTTCATTCAAAAATTTCAACAAGATAAAACAATTCAATCAATTTAATCTTATTTATTTTTAACATTCCTAAATTTACGAAAATTTTGGGATGTTACATGGGGGAAAAAATTTTGTCATAAAAAAATTAGTACATTCCTCCCAAAATTTAATAGTGCCATTTGGTAGAGCTAGCAACCAATCCTTAGCCTTTACTCTAGGAGAGAAAGGAAACAATAACAATTTAACATCATTTGGATCTACATCCTTAATACACATCATGTCGCAAATTTCAGTAAAATTATTTAAGTGGAAACCCGAATCCTAAGAGGATGAGCCCCCAAATTGGTTTTGTTAAACCAAGCTTAAAAGGTTGGGCTTAATTTCATAAGTTTCTGCATCAACAACGGGCTGAGTGACAGGTGCACGAATAAAGTCATCAGTGGTATTTTTGAGCCATGGCTCTTATATTTTTGGTAATTTTAAGTAATGAAAACAAATAACAAGTAACTATTTTTTTGTTTTCAAATAGATAACAAGAAAGTAAACTAACAATACAAATAAAACTACAAACTAATAATAAAACTAAGAACAAGGTCTCTAGTGACCTCACTAGAATAGCGAAATTGCTTCCCCGACAACGGCGCCAGAAAATGGGCTGATACCTTCGATCCGAACACACGGATGTAGTATAATAGCTTTTTCCCTAGAAGACCTAGGTTTAATCGAACCTTGGAAAGCAATTCTAAAAGGAAATAAATAAGGACATGTCTACAAGACTTTGTTTCTTTGTTTTACCTTAGTTTATCAGACCAACCTAGTTTACTTTTCAAAGTGGGTTGAATCAATGGATGAAGATAGGCCAAGGTTGAAGATCCACCTACAGCTTCACATTATATGGGATAAAAGATAATAATAAGCATAGTCATGTGTATTGTTTGAATGGAGATAATATCTTGTGGGCAACACATCCTAGTATACTAAAGGCCCCGTGATGCAGCGGGCATAGCAATGGCCTTTTAATCTAACTGAGTGCACACCGAAGCCATGGGCTACAAACGATTATTAAGTGAAGAACACATATTAAAGTATTAAGTGGTGATGTTGTTGTGATCCCGAATGGGTTGCTAAACAAAGATCATACTACCCTTTCTGTCACTGGGTTCCTATGAGATCGCCGCTAGTCAAGTATCTCACCTCAAGCCTTTATCAATCTATGGGATCTTGGGTACCTACAAGTCCACAGATCGAGACAAGAGACAAAGAAACAAAAGATACAAATATCAATCACAAACAAAATACAATACTCCCATGATTAGATGCACATAATTGCTACGAGGTTTCTCCCCAACCCGTAGCCCGTGAGGACTACTCACTCATAACAAATATATCAAGGATAGAAAAAATTGTGCAACATATTTAGATTGAAATCGAATATTCTTACAATGGTCACCAAATCACAAGGAGATCTAAAGTACAAAGCAATGACTATGGCTACTAGAGGGATGGATGGTGTAATAGATGAACAATGTTGTGGATATCCTTTGGTGGTGTTGTGATGAAATTTGAGAATGGCGGATCTCTAGACGGCGGCTGGGGCCTCAAACTATCTAGGTGTCTTCACAGAAGTTCTAGGGTTTGACGAGATGAAGTCGTCGGCGCCTCGTACAGGCGGCCCCCGTGCAGTGACCCAGCATACCACTACATGATGTAGTACACTATAGTCGTTGACATAACACCAATGAAACCCCGTTCACTAGAATTACATCCCTCATAGTGGTACAACAGAAACACAGTAGGTCCAAGACATGACTATAGGTTACAACTCAACTCTTTACACAAGATCCAGAGAACACTATAGGTTAAGGAGAGAGAAAGAAAATTCTTACAAAGAATATCAGAGATAAACAACTCAAAAACTATCATACTAATAAGACTAGTATTTTAACTAATGGTCGGTATTTCTACTATTGCAATACTCTACAGAAGTAGGTTCTATGGCTAGAAATTCTATTCTTATCTATTCCGCAACTTCGTCTTCACTTGAGTGGATATATATGTTGATTTCATTGAAGAGCTTTAGCTTTTGATGATGATTCTTGAAGCATAACTTGATGCAGACGTCGTCTATACTGGCTTTAGAACCTAGAAAGGGTTAAGAAGATACTTTGAGTACGAGCATACTCAACAAGTTCACTAGAAAAGGAGTGTTTGATGCACTATATCTATAGCCACGGACCATAGGACGTAGGCAATGCAGGTTTTCGTAAACATTTCTTTAAAGATTTCTTTTATTCTGAAAAGCTATGTCCATCAGCCTTCACGGGTTTACCAGAACTTTCATGGAGTTCCTTTCCTGTCGCGTTCGCAGCTCCTTCTGGAGCGAGGGTAACAAATTCTGATTCTTACACTCTGCAGAGGTGCGTCACTTTACCCATAAGAGATCTTAGCTTTGTTGCACATCCGAATTGCAGGTTTGTTCACACTTTCTTGGTGTGAGGACTAGGCTAAGATCCAAGCCAATCACTGCCTTCTCCGCGACCCCGCATGTCTCCTTGGTGTACGCCAGCCCACCTATTGAATTAAGGAAATTGGCAGTATAGACCGTTCAGATGCCGGAACTATCGTGGGACTTTGAGGCTCCCACCTATATGCTGCATATCCTCTACCAATTACCATATAATATGCACGCTATGGGTGATAACAGCCATGACCCGCACATTCGGATCCATGCGAGAGGGAAAAGATACAGCTGACTTCTCCGTCCCATTCCAAATCTCATGGTCAACGCGTGATATACGGCGCAAGAATCACTGGCGACATTGGTCGTTAAGTCCTACATAATATGTTCCTTTACCACCGGAACTCTTATAGTTGGTTATTATCTCATGGTAAATAACCTATAATCACATTATTATGAAAATAGTGTTTTTTGTCCTTTTTCAAATGCAGGTGATGATAACACTGGATTTGCAAAATACTTTATAGAAAATAATCAAAGGACATGAGCAAGTGTGAACTTGCCTTTTGTGATTGCAAGATTATGCACTCACGGTCTTCAAGACAATATAAAATATCCAATATCTGAAATCAGCATCATTGGTCTGGTAAGGACTAATGTTTAAAGAAGCAAGATGCTTTTATGCATAAGCAATGTAATGCAAGTTGATAAACGTGAATCCTGAGGATAATGTTGATCTAGGGTTTGGAAACTGTAAATGGTTCCTGTTAAAATGTGTTGCCCTTTTAGACTAAGTTTCACACATGTGCTCCTTATTAAGGCTTGTGAGTGTGTGTGAAACAACATGTATCTATACAACAATAAAATACACACATATGGAATGCTACTCAAAGACTGCTTATATGTGAATTATCTTATCTTTAAGTTTTACCTTGAAAATGATGACATTTATAAGGAACTGAAGTGTTAACAATCCTAGGTATATAAGTAAAGCTTAATGTAATGTGATTATTATTAATTGTCATTTGATGTTTGAAGTGGCAAAAAAGAATAACATTTGAAGAAAATATTATTCAACTAAGCAGAAGCATTTAAGCTTTTAAGTTAACCTTATGAGGTGTTCTTTCTAGTTATAGTCTTTAAGTAAGAAAAAATTACTCCATTTGATTAATGACAACATTGGTATTTGAGACTTATCTATATTGGTTTTTAACTTGGTTAGTTTGGTATTAAGATACTTTATGACTTAATTATAACAGACCAAAGTTAACTATAAAACACATAACAAGGTTTTAGCATTATATTTAAAGTCTTGTAGACTAAAGTTAACTTTGAAGACATAGATGGACTTAGGGTGTATTACTTATGTTTAATTGTATCTTGTTCACTTTATATTGTTTCTTTAAAGTTACTCAAGAATGGCATTACTTCTATTTGAGTAGTGGTTTATTAATTTTATAGTGGAATAGAATCATTTATCGTTTTATAAAGGTGTGGTTATGATTTATAATTAAGGAAGTAACAGTACTTAACTATTCATGGACTTACTAAATTGTTTTAATTTGTTTACAAACTTGTGGTTGAAATAAGTTAAGGTTTTTATTTAATCTCATTTATTCTAGAAGATTTTATACTTGGTAAAGATCTTTTTAGAAAATAAGCTACATAAATGGTTGCATGATAATTCAATAGAATTGTATTTAAAATGTTTTGAACCAATTTGACTTTATATTATAAATATTTAAGACTAGTATTACTTATTAGATCTAAATTGGCAATTTTAGGAATATTAACAAATTTTATTTACCTTTATATGAGTTATCTATTAAGGAAATAAGTTTATATTTAAGTTATTAAAGTTGTTTAACTTTTTATTTAACTCAAAAGTAGAACATCACATTTTTAACATACAGTTATTATTTTTGTTATCATTTTGGTATATTACATTTATTTTTTGTGATTTATAAATAATAAGATATGATTTTAATAAGGTTTATTACTTTATAAATACTTAATAAATAATAAATAATTAATTAAGAGGAATAATAATGCATGATTGTAGTTTTTAACTCAAATTCTTATTTTTCTAAGATTTTTGGTATTTTATTTATATTTTTAACATTTACCATTATTAAAATATTAATTATCAAAGTTTTATTGCTTATAAAACCTTTATTAAATAATATTTGTTTAAATAATCTTCATAATAATATTTGATAATAGTTTTAAGTTGTAGATTTTATTTTTCTAAAAAATTTCAGATATTAAACATATTTTTCAGAATTATAAAACAAAAGTTATTGATTTTATAAGATTGAATCATTTTATGATTTTTTTAATTAAATAACTAAATGTGTTTATTAGGTAATGCTGATGTCAGCATGAAATGAAGGGTTTTTCTTACTAGAGCCTATCCTACCCCCAGTCACTGACTGGTTGGACCTATGCCATGTCATATCTAAGGTTTTTATTTATTATAGAAAATATTAACACAATTTCTAAATAGAATTATGACATCAGCGTGATGTCATGCTGACATCATCCATGGATGATCCTCAGATCGTGATTCGATCTTCGGATTGAGAGCATGCAAGAACACAGGGTTGGTTGCGTTCGACTTAGTGCCCCACACCAAGCTTCCAGTGGTTGCGCCGCTCAGAAATGGTCACCGGAGTTGCTCCGGCGACGACTTACTACGGTGGCCGATGGTGGTGCACGACGTGATGATGATTTACAGCGAGATAAAGTGATTGTAGGGTACTGGAAGATCCAGGAGCTCACCCTGATGATGATGGTGAGGTCGAGAAGGCGTGGGGAGGCGTGACGACGACGAATCGACAAAAATGGCCACGACGGCCGATGGAGGACGATGCTCGATTCCGCATGATTTACGGCGCGCCAACTCCCGTGTTTGGTCCTATGGGAACAAGGGCACGATGGAGCTTCCAACGGTGGCTTCGACGAGTCAAGGGGTGGTCGGACGTGGCCGGAACGACGAACACCAGCGAGCTAGGTTTTCGTCTACTAAGAGAAATCAAAGAGGAAAAAGAGGATTAGGGTTCTCCGGCGGCGTCCAGGGCTACTTGTATACGACCATGAGTTGTGGCGTGGATCTTGGAGCGGTTGGACGTCATGACGCGGTGGCGGACGGGGGCGATGCCGACAGCCAGCTGCTTGTGACATTGGGGAGGAAGACGACGACAGACTTTTCGCAGAAACCCCCTAGCAGTTCTTCTGATTTACTCTGCGTTACCTCCTCAGTCCCACTTGTGAACCAAAGAGAAAGATAGATTGGGCTGGTCTTGGGATGCTACTGGGCTTCAGTTGGGTGGCTGTGGTTGCTCGTGGGCGATGGATAAGAAAGAGGGGTAATGGGCTTCGGCCTGGTTATAGTTTTTTCTTTACTGTTTCCTTTTCTCTTTTCTGTTTTATTTTTTGATTTGTGTATTACACATTTGTTTCAAATTTATTTTAGAGAATTTATTTGTTAAATAGTTGCAACCACAATGAATGTTATTAAAGTAATTTTATGATCTTTTATTAATTAATGTTGTATTTCTTTATTTTATTTATATAGATCATTCTAATATTTGGTAAGAGGCTTTGTTATTAGTGTTCTTTCCATAACAAGCGATGGATTTATTTTAGGGTATTTACTTATTTGTTTATAAAGATTAATTCTAGTTAGCTCATAGTTTAGAGGGAAGAATTTTATATAATGATGCCTTATTATTATTTAATGCATAAAGTTCTAAGTACTAATAGTGCTTCAAATTATAATTGCTTGCCCTAGGATTTTAGGGTTCTGGATACATTTGTATTCTTTTGTTGATATGACTAAAGATTAATGGCTAAACACCTTGTTTTATGTTTGTGATCAGAATGATGTTACCTTTTACAAACAGTGGGGTGATTCTTTAGAATGACTTATGAGAAAGAATTGATAAAGATACTCCTAAGCACATATGGTTATAATAAATGGAATTGAGAAAATATGTGCTTAATTGATTTGTTATAAGAAAATATTCCTACAGAAGGATTTATCCATCAAATGAGATGGATGTTAAGCTTGATTATACATTTAGGGTTTAGGGTTTACCAAGGATTCCTATCTTCCATATTTCATAATTCTAGACTTCTAATTAAGGAATTCCTTTCCTAGATATATTACTTCTCTATGTCCATCATAATGTGCTAACATGATGAGCTTTTCTTTACAAAATATTCTTATCCACCTTTTATTCTTCTAAATTCATTTGTAAATCCAATGAGCTTGACACTAAAGCTTTTCATAATCTTTTCATATCCATACTTGGTTATATCCACTACTCTGCTGTTGATAATCCCCAATCCAACAAGTGGTTACTTCTAACTCCAATCATACTCTTCCTTAATCATCCTTCACTAATATCACTTCAATAGATGTATACATCAAATCCTACTTCAACTCAAGTGCTTAGTATTTCCAAAGAGGAAAATACTACTTCTTTAATCCAATGTTGCTCTAACATCATTCTAATCATACTATCTTGTATCTACCTAACTCCAATATCTAACATTCCAACCTCACATTATATTAATGTGACTTGTAATGACTAATCTAGGATAATAAATCTATACTATGGTTTGATCATGTTTTCTCCACCAATGTCACTTATACATGGTATAAGCATTCAATATTGGTGAATAAGGCATGATCATTATAATCCTTTGATCCTTTATGATTCAGGTTCCTAGTTGGCTAACAAGGCTTCCATCCATACAACATTACAGTTGTATTCTAATTATCTTTTGTTTAGCTCTATTGGATTAAGAGATATAATTCATTGACTATACCTACTTGATCCATTAGGACTACTCATGGTAACTATCTTTAGACTTCATTCTTGTAATCTTCTTTGTTACCATATTGATTTGATTTCCTCCAATCACTCCCATCCTATAGATGACATCTTAAACTAGCATCACTATTTACCTCTTCTTACTTCTTTCTTTATAATCCCTAAGTTAATGCTATAATAAGTACAATAGTTGATAGGTCAAGAATTGATAGGTTAAGAATTGGTGAATCAATAGTTGATTTCTCAATATTGATGTACAACAAATATAAGGATAGGATTCAATAGAGATGATAAAGATTGATATGGAAAGAAAGATATATGGTGAATGATCTTAACTTTGGTTTCTTTCCTACTCAATCTCACTAGAGAGTTAAAGTTAGGTATTTCCATGATACTCATGGTATAAGTAGATGAGATTAAGATATAGTTGTTACATTCTTATTATTTGTGTTATATTTATAATTTGGTATTCATGAGTGATTATAATGAATACTATGATATGATCACCTAAGGATCAAATATAAATCATTAAGTAGTGTATTAGGTTTGAATTTTATTACATTTGATCTACCCTTAGATCAAATCATGTTTACCCAAAATAAGGTTTTAGCAAAGGTCCTATTGAAACTTATCACAGTCAACTTGATGATCTACTTCAATTCCAACAAGTTAAGAGAAGCTTCAATCACTTTGACAAGTTTTTATTTAAAAGGGCGAAAATTATTCAGATTTTCTATGCATGAAGGCAATGCACACATCTGTGTTCAGCTTATTTCTAAGCTCTAATGCTGGGATGTTACACCCCGCCCGTACCGTTGGTCGTTACGCGCACTGGCGCATGGAATTTTCTTCCCAATTACTTGGACATGTGGATTTCCTATAATTCCTTTATTATGACTCCCGATTTCGCATTAAAACCCACGATTTCCTGCACAATATAGTTCAAATCAAGGTTTTGCATATCTTTGCAATTATTAGTCATTACTGGCAAGGATTGAGATTTTCTTGTCAATTGCTTGACTAAAAACAATGTTTAAACACAGAGAAAGATGGCAAATTTTAGATCCATCACCCCTTATCCTACTACACCTTTGACACCTACAAGCTTTCCATGTTCGAGTTCCTATCATCATTCCATGATGATCTCGAAGCCCAGGAGCAAAATTGCACTGTAAGTTTTATACTCATTGGGCAGCTCCGTAGCCTCTCATTTTATGAATTTTGTGATTTTTTCGGATTCTCCCATGAGGGGGAACTCGATATTAATGACAATGTGCATGTATAGGAAATGCAATCTTGGGAGTATATTTCTATCCATAGGAACACTGATTATTTGCGCAAGAAGAGTGACACCATCCAGAATCCCACCATCCGGTATTTTCACACCTTCTTAGTGAATTCTCTTTTTAGGAAAGGAGACGTCGGGGCAATGACAGACCCTGAGGTGAGCGTAATTCATATGGCTTTGCACGCCGAGATGGAGCATAAGGTAAACTTGGGTACTTAACTCATCCAGCACTTTTGTCGCCAAAGTGTAGCATCTTCTGGGGACATCCGCTGTGTGGGCTTGATCACACAGATCGCCTATGCAAGTGGTTTTGTCCTGCCACAGGAAAGAGCCATGGATGGCAGCAAGACTCTGGATGATATCCATATGACTAGCACCAAATTCATGGGGGTCTTGTCACATCCCAAGATTTTCCAAATCTTGTAATGTGAAAAATAAATGAATAAAATAAAACTTTGTTGATTTTCAGGGTGAGAAGAAACTTTTTGATTCCAATTGGAAACCTTCAAACTTATTTTTGACCAAATAAAATCCTAAAGGGATTTAAAAAGATAAACATTTAATAAAGGAAAAATAAAAATATTTGGAATTACTAATTTTGAATCTTTTAATAAAAAGATTTGGTTTTCAAATGGAAAAGGATAGATTTATAAATAAAGATTATTTTAAAGAGCCAAATTACAACTTGACCAAGCCTTTGAAATAAAATATTTCTATTTGATAAAATAGTAAACGGTCTATTTAAATAAAATAATAAGGATTTAATAATCCAAGTTTATTTAAAAATAAAAGGTTTTACTATTTTAATTAAACACTAAAACTTGTTATTTTATTTAAAAACAAGTTTTCCAAGTATTTTATGTTTTCAAATAAAACCTACTGATTTGGTTTTGAAAATATTTAGATTTCAAATGGAGTTTTTAAAATGAATTAAAACCCATTTGATTTATTAACTAGTGTCCATTTTATTTAATTATAAATGGACCCTAAAATAAAAATATTATTTTTATTTTGGGCTTTGGTTTATGTTGTTAAACAGAACCAAATTCAATTGCAAAGTGTGAGGAATGTTTAAATTGTTTTGAATGTTTGATTGTTGTTTGAATTTCAAAACAGAAAACAGAATCAGAAAAGGAAAAAGCATTCAGAAGAAAAAAATATAGAAATGGACTCAGCCCAACTAGCCAAGCCCAACAAGCCCAGCTAACCCAGCTTCTCTCCCCACGCTGGCGTTTTAAACCTAAGCACTTTTGACAGAGCGGTTGGTGGCCCTCTTTTCCCTCTCTCCTTTCACCGACAAGGCCCCACAACACTGTTCATCGTCTTCAACCGCGCTGATTCCTCCTCGCCGTTTCCTGTCTTTACTCCGGCGATCAATTCGCGTGATTAACAGCCATTACTCCCCCGGCGACCACGCCCCCTTAAACGTCTCGCCCTCCTCTTCCTTTCCCCTTAGACTCCACGCCCTGAACGCCACTAGGCTGCCCTGAATCGAAGCAGCACCGCCACTGCTCCGACCACCGTCCCCAGCCAATTCCGGCCGAACCCTGTCGCCCCCTGCCTTCCTGAGCACACTGTCGAGACCCCCACTCCCAGGCGCTTCTTCCTGTGCCATCCGTTCACTCGCGGGCGCCCCTGAGCGTCGACTTCGACAACCACTGAGCGCCGCCGCGTCTGCTTTCTTCTCCGGCGAAGTTTCCTGGTAAGAACCGACCACCCCGCGCCCTCTCCTTCACGCACGCAGCTTCGCCTTGATCATGCGCATCTAACCGTGTCCTTGTTTTCCCTCGGGGCGAACCACAGCACCGCCCTCGACGACCACCAGACGAGCCCGACGTTGTTCCCCACTCCGGCGAGCAATCCCGCTAGAACCAGAGCGCCCCTTGACGAGCTGACCGTACCTTGAGCATCAGAGCATCACCGCGATCACTGTAAGCACCCTCACTTCCTTCCTCGCTTCCTAGACCGCCGGCACTATCCACGTCTGACCGCGCCGCCAGTCGCCGCCGCGTCAGCGCCGCCCGAGTATGGTCGACTAGCTTTACACCGTTAGATTTCGATCCTGCGGTTAGGAATAGAACCTGAGCGAAAGGGTATGAGCACGCCTGAGCCGTGCGATCTGTGTAGATCCAATGCCCCGTTGAGCATGATGCGATCGAAGCGGTACCAGCCAGTAATATCCCGCCGCGTGGCACCAGTTTGTTAAAAACAGAAATTTGAAATAAGATTGTTTTGCAAATTTGAAACCCTTGTAACTTTTGATCCACACGTCCAAAATTTACAAACTTTATATCAATAGAATCAGTGGAACAAGCCCTAGCCAACCATGCAATTTGTTTAGTAAAAATCCTCTGGTAAAATGTTTTTTTGCAGAAACATTTGTATGCTTGTTTAGGTGATAAAAAATATTCCAAAATGTTTTTAGGGTTAAAATCTTTGCAAATTGGTTTGTGGTGAACCTACTGACCTTAGGAACCAACTTGTGAATTCAAAAATGTTTTTGGTGAAGATTAGGATTGAATAATTGAATTAGCCTATTTCTAGTCAAATAAAAATATTGGTTTTCCTATGAAAATGTTTTTGGAGTAAAAACTTTGGGAAAATGATTTGATTCAAACCTACTGACCCTAAATACCAATATTTGAGAAATAACAACTTATTTGGTGAACAGCATAAAGTTGTTGCTTTGATAAAAACATTTTCCACCACATAAAATAATGATTGGATTTAAAAATGGTTTATAGATAAAAACCCTTTTGCAAATGACTTTGCCACTTTAGAAAGTGACCACCTTGAACCTTACAATGTGTAGAGCCTAGTAGAAACCAACTTTGCAAATAAAACTATCTTTTGCATGCTTGCATGCATGACTTAGTTTTTATTATTTTATGTGTGTGTTTGATTGTTTGAATATTGGTTGGAATACTAGTTGATATTGTGTTTGCTTGATTGATTTATAGTGAAGTTAGAAAAGTGTGAAACTAGAAAGATCAAGAAGTGAACCAACATTCCCTACCAAAAGGCAAGTGAAACTATCATCTAAAAGTCCTACTATTTTCATTATACTTAGTGGATTTTGAAACATGCATGAAAAGAATTTCTATACTTATGCTATGCTAAATCCAAATAGGATTCCCCTATACATTACTTAGTGAAAACAATGTAGTTGTAAAATGCTTAGCCATGCTACAAATTTTTGAGAAGAGATACATGTTGAGATTTTATGAAGTTGAGAAAAAGACTTATGTTTTATATAATAAAACAAGGACTCAATGAACCACCTAGGTGGACAAGGATACTTTGAGTTTTGGATTAGGTGGCAACAAAAGGAACCATGTCTATGGCAATCTCTTTGTGTTGTGCACCAAAAGAAAACCACCCAGGAAACTTAGAGATTGAACATGTTTCTCCAATTGTGGCTTTCGTGTACAACCACATGCTACATATGGCTCTAGCTTGGTCAACTACATTGGGAAGACCCATGCATTGTCTTCAGGTTACTGAAAATGAGGGAACTTGGAATCCCACATGGGTACTGAAGACAAGCTAGCAATGGTGTATGGGAGGACCCTCTGGAAAGACTTCGTCACATTCTCAATCTGCCAGTACTCCATCTTGGTGAGTACCAATCCAGCGGCCACTGGTGGCAACAAGATGAGAGTGTGACATGTGGGTAAAGTGTACAACTTCTGAATAAGATAATAAAATGTAAGTACTTAGCCGTGTCCCCGGTTATGGACAATACTGAGCAACTAAAGCTTGAAGCTATGGGAAATCTCGACATTCCAATTTCTAAAAGAAAAAAAAACTTTTAGGTGATAACAAAAGACTTGCAGCACTTGGGGGTACCAAGGAGCTCAAGAGATTTGGATAAAAAATTGCAGCACTTGGGGATTTACCAAGGAGCTCAAGAGATTTTGACCAAGACATGAACACTTGGGGATTTACCAAGGAGTTCAAAAAGATTTGACAAAAGATCAAAACTATTTTGAAAAGATAGGATAAATTATTGCTTTCTGCAAATGAGCCTAAAACCCTACTTAGCCAAATATGCATGTAATGATAGGATCCACTTATATTCTACATAGAAGTGAAACTTGCCAATACAATTCAAATGTATTGACCCTTGTGGCTGTAACTTGTAATGTTGCAGGTTTGGTTGATTTTAGTGAAGATTGATTGATTAGGATTACAAAGTCTACAACCAACATGTTTGCCTATGGCACTTTGAAGATGAAGGACCCCATGCTTATAGTTATTCTGCTGCAATGTAATGTAATAGCCAAATGAGCTATGTAAGATGTAATAAAACTATGTTATTCCTGGTTATAAAGTTATATTATGACCTTTGTTTCTTGATATTACATCTTGACTGTGGATGCTAGCTATTGATCCAGGGACTAGCATTGTAAACACAGGGATCTCTACCTTATCCAAGGTTGGGACCCTTACAGATGGTATCAGAGCATTGTGTTGCCTGTAGGATTTGTAAACCTAGGATTGGACAAAAACCCTTAGAAAAATAGGAGCTGTATTTGATCCAAAACTTATTTACCAACAATCTTGTAAACTCTTTCCCTCAACCATTTTGGGTTTGATTCTACATCTCTTCTATTTCAACTTGATGGATAAAAGCCTACCCCATGACCAAAGACTTCACCATGTGCAAAGGACTCCATCAACTCTAATGACTTCAACATCTTCAATTCTAATGACTTCAACTTCTTCAACTCTAATGACTTCAACATCTTCAGCATATTCACCAAGGACTTCCAACTTGGATACCACTAAGGACTACAAGTGAGACAAGGAAATCTTGCTCAAGATGTGGAGACTAAGGAAATGCAAAAAATTAGAAGGAGTTCACTTCACTTGAAGTATTGTAACCAAGAGTTTTCCCCAAGGAAACCATGATCTCATACAAGAAGAATCAAGAAGGATGGAAAGATCTCAATTGAACCATATAGATGGACTACCATATTTTAGTTAAGTCAAACCCACCAACTTATGTGGTGTAACAAAAATATTTTGTTGCCTAAGTATGTGCTTGAACTTTATTGTTTGGGTGAAATGTTTGTTTGTGATTGCTTGCACATTTCTTGAGTGAATTGTGATGTGTGTGATTAGAATCCTTACATAGAAATCTTTTTTCCTATTCTAATCTTCCTTCAACCCAAACAGATGACTACTCCAAGAAACTCCAACATCAAGGTTGATGACACCAACACCAACCAAGGGGACAGCATGAAAGAACTCATAGCATCCCAAAACCAGTTGAACCAAATGACAACTCAGTTCATAGCTAACACCAATGGGGAAGATCCAACCCTCCAAAAGTTTTTGGAAAACCAAGCTAAAATGTTGCTTAAAGTGACAGACCAAATGCTCAACATGGAAAGCAACTTTTCCAAGGATGACAAGGGTGTTATTCTAAAAGGACCCAAAGTTTGCAACATTTTTGGAGACAGGGATCACACTTCTAAGGAGCATGGAGATCAATGCCCTAACTGTGATGAGAAACATCCTATTGGACAGTGTCCCACCTCTCAAGCTACTTGCTACCTATGTGAAGGAAACAATCATGTCCCTATCCAATGCCCCATCTATTCCATTGTTGAACAAAGGAAACAAGGTGGAGTGCAACAAATGATTGCAAACTATCAAGAAGGATCTAAGTCTACCAAGAAGAATGATGACAAAGGAAAAGGTCCACTTATACCTCCATGCAATACAACCCAATTCAAAGGCCCAAAGAAGAGGCATATGAATTTTCCAAAGAGCAATAGAAGGTCCAAGAAGCATGTAGACATCCCTACCTACCATATAACATATGAACAACATGAACTAGATGCACTCCTAGCTTTGGAGAAGCCCAAAAAGCAAAAGAAGGACAAAAGCCATGTGCAATGTCATCATTGCAAAGAAATGGGACACTATTCCAGTGAATGTCCAGAGAAACAGAAGTATAAAGAGATTGGCCAAGTATGGTGCAACAATTGCAAAGAGCTAGGCCATTATGCAGCAACTTGCCCACAAGAGACACGTGAAGGACTCAAACTCATCAACTGTTTCAATTGCAAAAACCCAGGACATTATGCAAGCAATTGTCCAGAAAAGATGAAGAACAAGTTAAACAAGCCTATGAAGGATCTGAACCTTGGCCCATGAGTCAAGTGTGGAAACAAAGGACACTAAGCAGATGTTTTCCCAGAGAAGTTTCCCCAGGATCCCAAGAAGGCCAACATGTAATTTAGTTTTAAAATTTTTAAGGGTGGTAGTACCCTAGATGTTTTGAGCCTACTTGTAACCCTAGCTTTCCCAAATCTCGGGACGAGATTTATTTTAAGGGTGGTAGCCTGTCACATCCCAAGATTTTCCAAATCTTGTAATGTGAAAAATAAATGAATAAAATAAAACTTTGTTGATTTTCAGGGTGAGAAGAAACTTTTTGATTCCAATTGGAAACCTTCAAACTTATTTTTGACCAAATAAAATCCTAAAGGGATTTAAAAAGATAAACATTTAATAAAGGAAAAATAAAAATATTTGGAATTACTAATTTTGAATCTTTTAATAAAAAGATTTGGTTTTCAAATGGAAAAGGATAGATTTATAAATAAAGATTATTTTAAAGAGCCAAATTACAACTTGGCCAAGCCTTTGAAATAAAATATTTCTATTTGATAAAAATAGTAAAGGGTCTATTTAAATAAAATAATAAGGATTTAATAATCCAAGTTTATTTAAAAATAAAAGGTTTTACTATTTTAATTAAACACTAAAACTTGTTATTTTATTTAAAAACAAGTTTTCCAAGTATTTTATGTATTCAAATAAAACCTACTGATTTGGTTTTGAAAATATTTAGATTTCAAATGGAGTTTTTAAAATGAATTAAAACCCATTTGATTTATTAACTAGTGTCCATTTTATTTAATTATAAATGGACCCTAAAATAAAAATATTATTTTTATTTTGGGCTTTGGTTTATGTTGCTAAACATAACCAAATTCAATTGCAAAGTGTGAGGAATGTTTAAATTTTTTTGAATGTTTGATTGTCGTTTGAATTTCAAAACAGAAAACAGAATCAGAAAAGGAAAAAGCATTCAGAAGAAAAAAATATAGAAATGGACTCAGCCCAACTGGCCAAGCCCAACAAGCCCAGCTAACCCAGCTTCTCTCCCCCACGCGCGAAGCGTTTTCGACCTAAGCCCGCACCCGCAGAGCGAATGACTGGTGGCCCCTCTTTTCCCTCTCACTGCCTTACTGACAGCAAGGCCCCACAGCACTGTTCATCGTCTTCAACCGCGTTGATTCCTCCTCGCCGTTTCCTGTCTTTACTCCGGCGATCAATTTGCGTGATTAACAGCCATTACTCCCCCGGCGACCACGCCCCCTTAAACGTCTCGCCCTCCTCTTCCTTGCCCCTCAGACTCCACGCCCTGAACGCCACCAGGCTGCCCTGAATCGAAGCAGCACCGCCACTGCTCCGACCACCGTCCCCAGCCAATTCCGGCCGAACCCTGTCGCCCCCTGCCTTCCTGAGCACACTGTCGAGACCCCCACTCCCAGGCGCTTCTTCCAGTGCCATCCGTTCATTCATGGCGCCCACGGCGTCGACAACCAACCAGCGCGCCGCGCGTCCTCTTTCTTCTCCGGCGAAGTTTCCTGGTAAGAACCGACCACCCCGCGCCCTCTCCTTCATGCACGCAGCTTCGTCTTGATCATGCGCATCTAACCGTGTCCTCGTTTTCCCTCGAGGCGAACCACAGCACCGCCCTCGACGACCACCAGATGAGCCCGACGCTGTTCCCCACTCCGGCGAGCAATCCCGCTAGAACCAGAGCGCCCCTTGACGAGCTGACCATACCTTGAGCATCAGAGCGTCACCGCGATCACTGTAAGCACCCTCACTTCCTTCCTCGCTTCCTAGACGCCGGCCTTTGTCCACGTCGACCCGGCGCCGCTAATCGCCGCCAGCGTCGGCGTCGCCCGTAATGTGACTAGCTTTACACCGTTAGATTTCGATCCTGCGGTTAGGAATAGAACCTGGGCGAAAGGGTATGAGCACGCCTGAGCCGTGCGATCTGTGTAGATCCAACGCCCCGTAGAGCATGATCCGACCGAAGCGGTACCAGCCAGTAATATCCCGCCGCGTGGCACCAGTTTGTTAAAAACAGAAATTTGAAATAAGATTGTTTTGCAAATTTGAAACCCTTGTAACTTTTGATCCACACGTCCAAAATTTACAAACTTTATATCAATAGAATCAGTGGAACAAGCCCTAGCCAACCAAGCAATTTGTTTAGTAAAAAGCCTCTGGTAAAATGTTTGTTTTTGCAGAAACATTTGTATGCTTGTTTAGGTGATAAAAATTATTCCAAAATGTTTTTAGGGTTAAAGTCTTTGCAAATTGGTTTGTGGTGAACCTACTGACCTTAGGAACCAACTTGTGAATTCAAAAATGTTTTTGGTGAAGATTAGGATTGAATAATTGAATTAGCATATTTCTAGTCAAATAAAAATATTGGTATTGCTATGAAAATGTTTTTGGAGTAAAAACTTTGGGAAAATGATTTGATTCAAACCTACTGACCCTAAACACCAAGATTTGATAAATAACAACTTATTTGGTGAACAACATAAAGTTGTTGCTTTGATAAAAACATTTTCCACCACCTAAAATAATGATTGGATTTAAAAATGGTTTATAGATAAAATCCCTTTTGCAAATGAGTTTGCCACTTTAGAAAGTGACCACCTTGAACCTTACAATGTGTAGAGACTAGTTGAAACCATCTTTGCAAATAAACTATCTTTTGCATGCTTGCATGCATGACTTAGTTTTTATTATTTTATGTGTGTGTTTGATTGTTTGAATATTGGTTGGAATACTAGTTGATATTGTGTTTGCTTGATTGATTTATAGTGAAGTTAGAAAAGTGTGAAACTAGCAAGATCAAGAAGTGAACCAACATTCCCTACCAAAAGGCAAGTGACACTATTATCTAAAAGTCCTACTATTTTCATTATACTTAGTGGATTTTGAAACATGCATGAAAAGAATTTATATACTTATGCTATGCTAAATCCAAATAGGATTCCCCTATACATTACTTAGTGAAAACAATGTAGTTGTAAAATGCTTAGCCATGCTACAAATTTTTGAGAAGAGATACATGTTGAGATTTTATGAAGTTGAGAAAAAGACTTATGTTTTATATAATAAAACAAGGACTCAATGAACCACCTGGGTGGACAAGGATACTTTGAGTTTTGGATTAGGTGGCAACAAAAGGAACCATGTCTATGGCAATCTCTTTGTGTTGTTCACCAAAAGAAAACCACCCAGGAAACTTAGAGATTGAACATGTTTCTCCAATTGTGGCTTTCGTGTACAACCACATGCTACATATGGCTCTGGCTTGGTCAACTACATTGGGAAGACCCATGCATTGTCTTCAGGTTACTGAAAATGAGGGAACTTGGAATCCCACATGGGTACTGAAGACAAACTAGCAATGGTGTATGGGAGGACCCTCTGGAAAGACTTCGTCACATTCTCAATCTGCTAGTACTCCATCTTGGTGAGTACCAATCTAGCGGCCACTGGTGGCAACAAGATGAGAGTGTGACATGTGGGTAAAGTGTACAACTTCTGCAGAAGATAATAAAATCTAAGTACTTAGACGTGTTCCCGGTTATGGACAATACTGAGCAACTAAAGCTTGAAGCTATGGGAAATCTCGACATTCTAATTTCTAAAAGAAAAAAAACTTTTAAGTGATAACGAAAGACTTGCAGCACTTGGGGGTACCAAGGAGCTCAAGAGATTTGGATAAAAACTTGCAGCACTTGGGGATTTACCAAGGAGCTCAAGAGATTTTGACCAAGACATGAACACTTGGGGATTTACCAAGGAGTTCAGAAAGATTTGACAAAAGATCAAAACTATTTTGAAAAGATAGGATAAATTATTGCTTTCTGCAAATGAGCCTAAAACCCTACTTAGCCAAATATGCATGTAATGATAGGATCCACTTATATTCTACATAGAAGTGAAACTTGCCAATACAATTCAAATGTATTGACCCTTGTGGCTGTAACTTGTAATGTTGCAGGTTTGATTGATTTTAGTGAAGATTGATTGATTAGGATTACAAAGTCTACAACCAACATGTTTGCCTGTGGAACTTTGAAGATGAAGGACCCCATGCTTATAGTTATTCTGCTGCAATGTAATGTAATAGCCAAATGAGCTATGTAAGATGTAATAAAACTATGTTATTCCTGGTTATAAAGTTATATTATGACCTTTGTTTCTTGATATTACATCTTGACTGTGGATGCTAGCTATTGATCCAGGGACTAGCATTGTAAACACAGGGATCTCTACCTTATCCAAGGTTGGGACCCTTACAGGTCTATAGACCCCAATGCTCCCTTCATTCTTACCAGCTTTATTTTGAGCCTAACGGTGATCTCCACCATGTTTTGCTTCAGTTTGTCCAAGATTTTGGTTTTCCAGGTAAACAGGGTTGGGTCTTCACTAAGGAGGACTGATACGTTGGAAACGTATCTATAATTTTATGTTCCATGCTTGTTTATTATCTACTTTTCTTTGCTTTGTCTACACTTTGAGGTGTTTTTATATGTTTTCTGGTACTAACCTATTAACAAGATGTCATAGTGCCAGTTGCCTGTTTTCTTCTTTTTTGGTACCAGAAAGGTAGAAAATCAATATTCTCGGAATTGGACAGGACAAAAGCCAAAGTCAATATTTTACCGTGGGGAACACGAAGCCTGAATACGAGACGGAAGAGAGCCACCAGGGAGCCACACCCCCTGGCCGCACGGACAAGGTGGCCCGCGCCTGGGGGGTTGTGGTGACCCCATGCCTCCCCTCTTTGCATATAAAGACTCCCCAATGCCTAAACCCTAAGTATCCAATTAATATTCCACGAAACCATATGTAGTCGCCGCCACCATCATACCTAGATCGGGGGGGATCTGAAGCTCTTCCCGGCACCCTGCCAGAGGGGAGATCATCCCGGAGGCCTTATTCTTCATCATGCCAGCCTCTGGTATGAAGCATGAGTAGTTCCAACTTGGACTATGGGTCCATGTAGTAGCTAGATGGTTGTATCTCCTCCTTTGTGCTACCATGTTTAGATCTTGTGAGCTCTGTTCATGATCAAGATCACATCTATTTGTAATCATGCATGTTGTGTTTGCGGGGTTCCGATGGATATTGCGATTACTATGTCAGATTGATTAATAGTTTTGTCTTATTGATTCTATCATGTTTGTGTTGTTTGTGATCTTGAATGCTCTCCGTTTCTAGTAGCTATCTTGGCCAAGTAGATGCTAGTGACTCCAAGAGGGGTTATTTATGCTTGATAGTGGGTTCATGCCTCTATTTAATCTAAGGGAAGTGATCGAAATCTCTAAGGTTGTAGATGTGTTGTTGCCACTAGGGAGAAAACAGCAGTCTCTTGTTCATGGAACAAGTGGATTGTTTACCTTACACACTTTGCTTGAAGCAGTTATATGTTGCTTGCAACTTAATACTGGAGGGGGTTCGGATGATAACCTGAAGGTAGATTTCTAGTCATAGATGCAGTTGGATGGCGGTCTATGTATCTTGTTGTATTTCCTAATCGAATCTTACAGTATCATGAATGTCTAGTATTGCATTGTTATGCCTTGCTCAGTCCTGTCAATTGCCCTGCTATAATTTGTTTACCCAGCGTGCCATGTTTTTTTATCTTAAGGAGAACACCTCTAGTGAACTATGGACCCCGGTCCAATCTTTACCATTGATACATCTTCCACTGTTACTTTCTGCAAACCACTATTACCTTCCACACCATACAGTTAATCCTTTGTTTTCAGCAAACCCATGAGATTGACAACCTCACTGTTTGTTGGGGAAAAGTCTTGAGTTTGTGTTGTGCACGTCTCCAATTGCTAGCAACACCATTTAGTCGTTTCCTTCCTCCTACTAGTTCGATAACCTCGGTTTCTTACTGAGGGAAAACTTGCTGCTGTGCTCTTCACACCTTGCTCTTGGTGTATCCCAACGAGGCGCCGATAACTCGCCAACAAGGAGCTCCAGCAGGCATTGATCCTCTCAGGGAGGATTCCACCGCAAGGAGGTCATCCCAACTAGGAAGGCGTAGCACCTGGCCAATATCAGCAGGAACAAGGTGGAGAAGATTGGAACACAGCAGGATGGGATGACTATGGTCAGCAACACCATCACCATCAGCCTTCCCCCAGTACTAGCAACAATGTATGCCTCCACCATATTCAGGATTTAACTATGTCCAAAGAAGTGATTTTGACCAAGTGGTACATCACATAGACAACATAGAAAATACTTTGCAAGATGCGAACACAAAAATAGTCAACCTCACTCAGGACTTCACATCTTTTATGACTGATTTCTCGAACCACTACCCGAACTACCCTTATCAGCAGTCGCCACCTAATGGTAGTGGAAACTTTTGTTTCCAGATAGGCCAAGAGCCTAAGCTTGGGGAGGATAAACTCCTCCCACCATTTTTCATTCATATTTTTTATCCTTCTTTTTGATTTATTTTATTTTCATCCCGGGGCATGTTTACTTTTTGTTTTGCATTGATAAAAGAAAATCCAAAAAAATTAGACTAGCTTTTATCTTTATTTGTATGAATTTCTCTCTGCTCTTTTTGATGTTTCTATAGGTTGCTCGTTCCTAGTGATTTAGCTATGAAGATGAATGCAAAGAGTCGGCTCAAGCGGAAGACAAGAAAGAAAGAGGAGGTATCACATTTTCGTTTTTTCTCTTCCTGCAAGTTTATTCATGAACATTTTATGTTTATTCTGTTGCACTTGAGTCCAACTCCATGCGTAACTCATTATCTTTTAGGACTTGATCTCAAAGGTTTTTGTAACTACTTTGGTTATGACTTACAACAATTATTATCAGTTTCAAATACAACCCCTTGGATTAAAATACAAGATTCTTAAGAACAAGAGAAAGTTTCTATCGATAACTTTGGTGCCATGCTTTTGTCTTAAGGGTTTAACCTTAGTAGTACTCAACCCCACATACTCATCGTTGACTTGATGACACCTTCTAAAAAAGAATTGTTTGATAGAATGAATTTTTTACGGTGGGAGAGGGAGATACTAAAACCTGTTTTACCTGGCTAAAGAATAGAGAGAGAGGAAACAATTCTATGTTTCTCATACACACGTTTGGGATGCTAACAACTCCACTGGCCTTTGAATGATCTATGGTATAACCCCATATTTCGGATATGAGTTGATGACATGAGCGACATCTGTGTTGCTATATGGGAAAAATTATTGGAATGCTTAAAGGTTGTGTAAGCATTTGTAAAAATAAAACAATCAGTGATCCTTGAAAGAGGAAGAAAAAAAGAGAAAGAAGATAGGATCTGAAAACATTCTATACATTTTGAGAGCTTTGGTTTCACCTCACCACCTAAACAAGGATAAGAAGAGGTATTTGATAGCCACAATTATTGAAGTGGGTGTTAATGAAAAAGCTCTAAGATTATCCTTCCTTCGACATCTACTTGTGCACCCTTAACTTTGACTCAAGCGACCTCGCTTAAAACATTTTCACTCTCATAATAAGAGAGGCGCTGAAAGGAATTTATTTGTAAGCCTAGCCAAAATTTTGACAATCTCATTTGAGTCTTAAGAACTATTAGCTAGCGAATTACTTGCGTTTAGGAATTGAACTTAAGTGCAACTATTTAGATATATTATTCTCATGTTCAAGGTTGCAGGATTTTAGACAATGGAATATGATACAACCTCAAACTTGTAAGTCTGTTGTCTTGATTCAATCCCTGACTATTACTCATTACAGATTTTCCTCTCTATATGTCGAGAGCGAGTAACAGCCTTGCTTGGGGAAGTTGATAGCTCCAAATTTCATCTCTTTTTACTATTGATTTTCCTCTTGTTTATTGCCGGATTTCACTAAAGATTACCCCTTTCCACTAACTTTTTTGACCGTGAGTTTCCACTAACATTAATTTCACAATAGAAAATCCTTGGTTTCTTGTGATGGTTTTCAGGTAATGAACATTTTTAAAGATCTAATAGCATTTATGGGATAATTACACCTAAAGAAGCAAATCCCCAATTGGAGCCCCTTTCATTGGAGGCGTTTAGTGCGCATAACTACCAATGGTACGGTCAAAACGCGCCTGTATCATCTACCCATACTACATGCCATCGGCTTCGCTATATCAATAGAAGAAAGTTTCGTGAAGACGAGGGGGAGAAAAAGAGAACATAGCCGCCGCAAAACACATCCAGAGAGGGGAGATCAGATCTGGAAGAGGAGAAGAACCTTCCCTCATTCCTCGATGATTTTTGCCTCTTGAGCCACACTCTCCACCATCATTCCCATCATTACTTAGAGAGAGAGATTGGCAATTGTAATATTAGGGTTTGATACTTTGATCTACCTTTGGTTTGTATTTGACTTGATCTTCAATCGCTATTGTGGTTTGCTACAATAACTTTGAGATGATTTCTATTTGCAATACAATCATGCCTTTGATTTGTTTTCCTCTCATGTGTGAGTAAATCCCCATAGGCGTGGAAGATGTTGGAAATTGGTGAGATGTGTCGTGCCTCCTTTAATTCCATCCATTTGTGATTGTTGTAGTGATTATTAATTTGTGAGAATGATTATCTATGTTTTCCTAATGCTTGTTATCTAATTTAAGGGCCCAAGTAACATGATCCAGAGATCTCACAGGTATGAACTTGTATGCTAGCAAATCGGCGACCCCCGAGAGACACGGCCGATATCAATGAGGATCTAGCAATACTCGAGGACAACAAGGAACCATTAAGATTAAAGTCTTAATCTAGTCGCAAGAATTTAATTAATCTGCTAACCATTGCCGTGGTAACATACAGTGAAGGAATATGCCCGAGAGGCAATAATAAAGTGGTTATTATATTATTCCTTATTTATGATAAATGTTTATTTCTCATGCTATAATTGTATTAATTGGAAACGTTAATATATGTGTGTTTAATAAACAAATAGAAGGTTCCTAGTTATGCCTCTCATATAAACTAGCTCGTTGATTAAAATGATGATCAAGGTTTCCTGATCATGGACATTGGATGTTGTTAATAACGAGGTCACAAAATTAGTGGAATGATGTGATGAACATTCATCCGAAGTATAGAATTACGATCAAAGTCATTGTGCTTATATTTCTATAACATCATACGAAGTAATCCTAGTCCTTAGACCATGAGATCATGTTAATTACTAACACTGGAAGAGTATTGTTGGGGATATGCTAAATAGGTATCACCATATCATGTCTCTAATCCGGATAACCCGGGTGGCCCACAGTTGGTAGAAAGGCCCATCGCCTGCTGGGCGGACCAATTAGATGGATCTAGAAGGGAGGCCCATGCCGGATAAAGGAAGGCTAAGGAGGAGTCACCAGCGTACCCGGAGCCTCGGAGTGCAAGACATGTTAGACTAGTTGTGTACCATGTAGGACTCTATAACCTGTCCGGTTAGGACTTTACCTATAACCCTAGGATCTGGTGACTATATAAGCCAGACCTATGGGAGCCTTTAGGACACGATACAACTCATACCGCGCACGGCGAACTGATCACTGTAACTCGGCGTATTGCCATTATAGTGATTTATAGCAGGAGTAGGATACCGCCACCGTCGTTGTATCTGAACCTGGGTAAGCTGTGTTACCTCATATTGCCAACCTCCCACCTTACCCCACGCTTTGTGAGGACCCCTCTATGGCGTACTCGTTGGCAATACCACGACAGTTGGCGCCCACCGTGGGGCAAGAGGCGCTTCAGGCTCTTCAATGGGCAAGGTCCAAGCTCTTCACGGGAATTGGAGAAACCGGAGCCATCGGCCGTGTTCTCTTCTCCGGGAATCTTCCGATCGTCCCTTCCGACGAGTTCTAGATCCCAGCAAAGACGAACCCCACCCGCTTCTCGATCGTCCCAATCGGGGACATCCACCTCTTCATCGGCGAAACCGACTCAGGCACTAGTTCTCTGGAAGTCAGAGGATCGTCAAGGCTCGCACGGACCGCCTACGGGCAGGTGACGTTCGCGGAAGGATAGAAATCGGATCTCTCTTCGGAGTTTGCCGGCATAGATTGGAAAAAATCAAGGCCCACCCAAACCACCTTTGTGCAGGATATAATGGTGGAATATCGCTGCAAGTCCGCCGGCTTCACCCGTGCGTCTAGACAGCAGAGATCCAAGTTCGTCGGCGTGGTAACCATCTTCGATCAGGCACGTTGCATTAAGAGAGAGGGTGAAAAACCCGTGATTACCTAGCCAAGTGGATCCGTATACAGGCCGACCTGGAGCATTACCCCAATGATGATGACATGTATCACTTTGTGGAAGGACTGGACCGCAGTACACTTCTCCGACATAGTTTAAGGCGGATGCAGGCTTCGGTACGCCTCACTTTTGAAGGCATGGTGAACACCGTCAACAACTTCGCGGCCGCTGAGGCAGAAGCTCAAGCAACGCTCGCGGTCCTACCCAGCGCCCCTCCGCCTCAGCCACCGCCACCACCGCCTCCAGTCGTTGTCGCTCCAGCCACACCACCTCCTCTAGTCATCGTCGCTGCTCTCGCATCACCACCACCCATAATCGAGGAGGCCCCGGCACCCCTGTGACTCCGTCCTGGACGCGCTCTACGCAGACATCAACGCTGACTCGGAGGAGATATACTTCATCCTGGAGGAACTCGACTCTGCTATGCAGGAGATGGAGGAGGATATCAGACGCGACGAGCAGGCCGACAATGCCATCACATCCCGAGAGGTGTTCGTCGCTATTGGGGTCGTGATGGATAAAGATCAACCCGAACAAGTTCCGCCTAAAGCGCTGGACAAGGGGAAGGGACCACCTGTTGCTGCCAACAATGATCACGCAAAGGCCATGCCCCCTCTGCCTAACCCAGTGCAGTAGCCGCAGTTACTCAACATCGGTCCGAGTAACAACAAGACCGCAAACCCGCCGCCTCCAACATCTATGTCTGCAGCTTCGCAAATCACTCCAGCTGATAGAGTGATGTACGGTAATTTGCTCGTTGAGCCCATGACTGTGGCTCATATATGGAAAGTAGTCCAGCTTGACGAGAAGCGCCAGTAGCTGCTGGAGGAAGCGCAGGCCATCACGGAGCAAGGCACAAAGCTGGATCAAGATCTGGCCAATGCGCAGAAGTCAATAGAGAAAGCTAGAGCCATGGAGGCCGAGTACAAGACTCTATTCAAGCAGCAGAAGGCTAAGAAAGCTCCGGCTCGCGTCATCAACAATCTCGGTGTACGGCGAAACCTAGGATGGGCTGCCCTGAAGCCGCCACAAGCCAAGACATACATTGACAGCGAAGGTAGGCAGGTCATGTCCACTCCTATTTTCAACCTAGCCATCGCCAAGACCCTTCTAGAGCAGGATAGATCACCCGCAGCTATGGAACAGGTCTATGACCTTGTAGCAAAGGTGGTGAAACAACAGGAGAAGGCCACCTCCTAGAGGCTTGCGTCTGACCTAACATATTGCTAGTCTAGCAATCCTAAGCTGCCAAGGGACCGTTCTCCTCAGGATGTCGGGTCTCAGACGGGTTCATCAGAATGAAGACGGTGGGATGCACGCAACAGGAAGGACACTATCTCCATATCCTTCGACCATGGAGGCAAAGCTCATCCTCGTCACCCATATCGACAACCCCGATCTCCCCGACATCGCGAAGACCCCAAAGCTCACCATCATACAGACATGCCTCCGCCAAGTGATGGGGATATGCCGAGTGGGGTATACCCAGCAGGACGTTTCCTATTGGCCCAAGATACCAGCGAGTGGGCCTACAGGACGGCGACTGGATCAAGACCCAACAAGGAGCCAGGCAACTAGAAGCTGAAGGCCCAGAAGCGTAGCTAGGCCTAGTTGGATTAGGTCAAACACCCTCTGAATCCTTAACTAATTCGGTTGTAGATCTGTAAACCCTAGCTAGGTGAGTCTATATAAACCTCCCTAGGGTACGCATAGAGGACACGTTCCATCATACACCCCTTGCGACTTGCCGCCTAGTTGTCGAGCTCGCCCTTGTACTCTCTCATCAATACAATATAGCAAGAGTAGATCTTTACCCTCCAGGGGGCCGAACCTGGGTAAAACCCTGTGTCTTCGCCCTCATCTCGCACCGCAGATGGCTGGCCGCCCTTTCCCCTCGTTCTACTACTCGTTGCCGATTGTAGCATCTGCCGTGGCCATTCCCACGACAGTGGCGCCCACCATGGGGCCTGGCCGGTCAGGCCGGTGTTCTACGGCGAGATCCAATATGCCAATCAACGAGACAGTCGCCACCGGCCGCATGATCACGATCGGCGATATCCTCCAGATCTTGCCGAGCAGCTACGTCCCGGGGGCTCTCCCCGTCACGCACAGCGTGATTATGCCGGTCGGCACGATCACCCTCTTCGTCGGCTTCACCGACGTCATCATCTCGAAGGACTCGGATCGCATCCGTGAGTCTCTACCGTGCGATCGGCTCTCTGAGAGTCAGGTCCGCACCATCCACCGCCTCGCCTCCGAGTACGACTCGGCCACCAGCAACATGGCCGAGACCAGCATGGCCGCGGAAGATGCGGCCCTCAACGATGATGCTGACTCAGCGACCCCAACGTCAATCACCGGATCCATCGTGGCCGCGTCACCCGCGGGCTCCATCACCCAGGTCTCCAACGTGGGGGACTTCGAGGATCCTTCCATCCTTGGGATCTTCGACTCAAATTCCGGACCAGAGAACTCCGGCGACCTCCACGCCGGATCCGGTCGCTATGTCACGACCTACATGGCGAGCGGCACAGACGCCCCGCCAGACCCCTTCTCCACGCCGATCTCACCGATCGCGACGGCGATGGAGCTCGAAGAACTTCTCCTACGACTAGAGGAGGTAACGGAGCAGGAGCTCTCGCGCTACCACCAACTCCGCATCAGGTCGCGCCTAAACCCCACCGTTCAGGGCCGCGCCCTAAACTTCGACGACCCAGCCCGCGTGGCCGATCACGTGATCTGCGAGAACGCGCCGCCAAGAGGAAGCACCCGACCACCACCAGGCGCATCAGCGAACGGTGCTCCACCACCACCGCCTGGTTGCATGCCTTGTCCAAACCAACTAAGGATCATGATCTCCCTGCAAGAGCGGGACGCGAATGGCCTCCCGCTATGCTCCACTCCGATGGACAACGTCATCGCGAGTCGAGCCACGGTCGACAACATCAACGTGACCGGGAAAGGCGCCCTGAAGATCCAGTACGCCAGGGCCTTACTCGCCAAGGACATCGAGCAACAAGCCGCGGGAGAAGATTCATGGGGACGCATCTACTCCCGCTCATTAGGAAGCAGGGAGGCCTCGAGTGGACGCCCGACAATGGCAAACACTCTCAGTTGCCCACCCCCCGAGCCCCTGTAGCTCCAGTCGCGACCAGCGAACGCGGCACTCTCCACTAACGACCCACGACCGACGAACAACATGGTCGCTGCCAACAGGCAGCCAGTCGACACGCGGACCCACATCATCAACAACCAGAGCTGGCGCACATGCCAGCCTAGCGATTTGAGGCATACCCTCGCCAACCGCCACGACGGCGAACCAAGGGGACCGCTCAGCCGAGTCGGCCCCCAGTGCTTCGGACCAATTATCCAAGGCAAAAATACTCGGCGAACTTCAAATCGCTGAAGGAGATCAAGACGTACGACCCCTCGTCCAACCCGTCCGTGTGGATGGACACGTACCTCATGGCGATGGGAATCGCCGACCACACCGACCTACTCGCCGCTCGCTACCTCCCCCTGATGATGGAGGGAGAGAGCCGACAATGGATCAACACCCTCCCCGCGGATAGCATCGACTCCTAGGAGGATATGCGCAACGCCTTTGTCAGGCATTTCGAGGGTTCCTACACCCGCGCCACCACCATCGAGGACCTGGAGCGATGCGTCCAGGGACCCCGCGAGTCGACCCGCATCCGGGTCCATCGCTGGCAGGACCTATGGTTCAACGCGGCCGACATCCATCCGGACACCGCAATTCACTGCTTCAAGACCTCGTGCCGGTATGAGCCCTTGGTCGCCAAGCTCAAGCGGGTGTACAAAACACTCGACAACATACCGGATCTCCTCGAGATCGCCAAATGGTACGCGGAGGACCCGAACCAAGAAACCTACGATGAGTCGGGAGGAAATCGCCGCAAGAGTGGCCATGACAACGGGAGACGACCTGAACTACGATACAGCAACACTCGCCTCACCGGCAAGCGCCACGGTGATGGGAAAGTCGACTTCGTCGCCAATGCCGGCTACGCACCATGCGAGCCCATGAGCTTCCGCCGCGACGGAGGCCAGCGCCACGATAGCGGCAACTACAAGGGGAAACCGAGATTCGACCCCGCGGCTCTCCTCAACCAGCCCTGTGTGTTCCACAGCAGGGAGGGGAAGCCCGCCACGCACACGACCGCCGACTGCCACTCTCTACAGGAGATCGAGAAGTCACGGCGCGCACGGGAGGACCCCAACAACCACCTGCCAAACGGCGGGGCATTCGACAACAACGTGGGATCGCTCCACACCTTCACCGGGTTTAGCACCAAGTGCGAAAAGAAGGTCATCGCCTGCACCATTGCCGTCAACACGGTGTCCTATGTCGATGTCCCACGCTTCCTCAATTGGTCCGAGCAGCAGATCACCTAGAGTCGCGAGGACCACTCGCCACGGATTGAATATCCGGGGCGAGTCTCCTTGGTGGTCAAGCCCAAGGTGGGAGACTACTGGCTCCCCAAGATGTTGATGGATGTTAGAAGATCCATCAACATTCTCTACCTAGACACGTTTAGACGACTGCGGCTCCCACAGTCGATGATCGAGACGACCTACACCACCTTCCATGGCATTGTCCCCGGTCGGAAGGCATACCCGATCGTCAAGGTCACGCTGCCAGTCACCTTCGGCACACCAGCGAACTTTCGCACCGAGCGGATTGTCTTCGAGCTGGTGCCCTTCAACAGCCCCTACCACTGGTCCTAGGACGGCAAGCATTCGCCAAATTCATGGCAGCGTCCCACTATGCGTATAACGCGATGAAGCTCCCAGGGCCGTGCGACATCATTACCGTCCACGGCGACCCCGACATGGCCGCGGAGTGCGAGGCCAAGGGCGCTGAGCTCGCCGAGGCCGTCATCACCGCAGAGGCCAACCACGCGGAGGAGCTCGCCAAGTACACGAGCGGGGTCAACAATGACGACCCCACGATACTCAAGAAGACCAAGTCGGAGGGCGGTGGCTCAACGGCCTTCGAGGCCACCACGCACATGCACTCCGTCGAGCTGGTCCTAGGCGACTCCAGCCAGACGATGACAATCGGAACGGGCATGAGCCCAGCATAGGAAGGCGCGTGTTGCCGGACAGAGAGGACTTTGTTGGGAACCCCAAGAGCAAGGTGTGATGAGCACAGCAGCAAGCCTTCCCTCAGTAGAGACCGAAGTTATCGAACCAGAAGGAGGAAGGAAACGTCACACAGGTGTTGCTAGCAACGCAAGAGACCTGCACAACAAAAACTCAAGACTTTGCCCCAACGAATCAGTGAGGTTGTCAAGCTCACCAGTTTGCTATAACAAAGAATTAAACGTATGGTGTGGAAGGTAATGGTTTGCAACAAGTAAACAAGTAACAGTGGAAGATGTATCAATGGTAAAGATTGGACCGGGGTCCATAGTTCACTAAGGGTGCTCTCCTTAGATAAACAACATGGCATGAAGGGTAAACAAATTACAGCAGGGCAATTGACAGGAACTGAGCAAGGCATAATAATGCAATTACTAGTCAGAAAGATCCTATGAGATTCGATTGGGAAATACAACAAGATACATAGACCGCCATCCAACTGCATCTATGACTAGAAGTCCACCTTCAGGTTATCATCCGAACCCCTTCCAGTATTAAGTTGCAAGCAACAGACAACTGCTTTAAGAAAAGTGTGTAAGGTAAACATTCCACATGTTCCATGAACAAGAGACCGTTGTTTTCTCCCTAGTAGCAACAGCACATCTACAACCGAAGAGATTATTGTCACTTCCTTAGGAAATTAGAGGCATGAACCCACTATCTAGCATAAATACCCCCTCTTGGAGTCACTAGCAACTACTTGGCCAAGATAGCTACTAACAACGGAGAGCATGCAAAATCACAAACAACATAGACATGATAGAATCATAAAGACAAAACCATTAATCAAACCAACATAATAATCTCAATATCCATCGGATCCCTGCGAACACAACATGCATGATTACAAATAGATTAGATCTTGATCATGAATGGAGCTCACAAGATCTATACATGAAAGCACAAAGGAGGTTATACAACCATCTAGCTACTATCTGGACCCATACTCCGAGGTGGAACTACTCACGCATCATACTGGAGAGAAGGCCTCTGGGATGATCTCCCCTCCGGCAGGGTGCTGGGAAGAACTTCAGATCCCCCCGATCTAGGGACGATGGTGGCGGCAGCTACAGACGGTTTCCTGCAGATTTGATTAGGTACTTAGGGTTTCTACATCAGGGGCTTCTTATAGGCGAAGGGGGAGGCCGAGGAGGTGACCAGAGGGGCCACACCCCTCCCAGGCGCGGGCCCACCCCTAGCCGTGCCTAGGGGGATGGCTGCCCTGGCCCGCTTCTCCGTGTCCCCTCTGGACTAATTGTTCCCCACAGAAAGTTATTGACTTTGACGTTTGTCCCGTCCAATTCCGAGAATATTTCTTTACTAACTTTTTTGGAACCAAAAATAGCAGAAAACAGGCAACTGGCACTGTGGCAACTTGTTAATAGGTTAGGACCAGAAAACATGTAAAAAGCACCTCAAAGTGTAGACAAAGCAAAGGAAAGTAGATACTAAACAAGCATGGAGCATCAAAAATTATAGATACATTTCCGACGTATCAGCACGCTCATCAAGTTCCTCCGTGAGAATCACGACATCTTCGCATGGAAGCCATCTAACATGCCTGGTGTCCCGAGGGAACTTGCTGAGCACAAACCCAACACCGACCCCAAAGCGCGACCCATCAAGCAGTCGCTGTGGCCCTTCAATGAAGAGCGCCGCCGAGAAATCGCCGAGGAGGTGCACCGTCTACTCGCTGCAGGCTTCTTACGGCCAATCAAGTACTCCAAGTGGCTAGCAAACCCAGTCCTAGTCGAGAAGAAAAATGGGACCTAGAGAATCTGTATCGATTACACAAACCTCAACAGCGCCTTCCCAAAGGAGCAGTTCGTCCTCCCACGGACTGATCAAATCATCGACTCGACCACGAGCTCAGATTCGTTGTGTTTCCTTGACGCCTACTCTGGTTATAACCAGATCAAAATGGCATTCAAGGACGAGGAGAAGACGACGTTCATCACGCCATTCGAAGCATTCTGCTACACCGCCATGACCTTCGGCCTCAAGAACGCCGGAGCGACCTACCAGAGGTGCATGAAGGAGTGCCTTGCGAGACAAATTGGCCGAAACATCCATGTCTACATCGACGACGTGGTGGTGAAGTCCACCCGCCAGGGCGATCTACTCGCCGACCTAGCCGAAACTTCGCGAATCTGCGGAGGTACAAGATCAAACTAAACCCAGGAAAGTGCACCTTTGGTGTACCTACTGGGCAGCTGCTGGGGTGCGTCATCTCCAAGTGAGGGATCGAGGCGAACCCCACCAAGATCAACACTATCGCCTAGCTCAGCAAACCCGAGTGCCTGCGCGACGTCTAGAAGTTGGTTTGGCCGGTCGTGGCTCTTAGTCGCTTCATCCCCCGGCTAGGCGAGAAGGCAATGCCTCTCTACCGCCTAATGCGCATGAATCCCACGTTCCAGTGGGAGAAGGAGGCAGACGACGCGCTCCACGCACTCAAGGAAGTGCTACTCGCGGCCCTGCTACTCGCTGCCCCCGTTGACAAGGAGCCCATGCTCATCTACATCGCGGCTTCCGAGCGAGTCGTCAGCGCCGTCATGGTCGTCGAGCGACCGGAAGAAGGCATGGAACGCCCGGTGCAGCGACCTATCTACTACATCAGCGAAGTCCTCACCAAGTCACGCCAACGCTACCCAATGTACCAGAAATTGTTATATGCGGTCTTTTGAGCACAGTGGCGACTGGTGCACTACTTCCAGGAGCACCCAATCATAGTCGTATCCTCTGCGCCGTTGCAGGACATCATCCGCAACCGCGAGGCGACCGGACGAGTCGCCAAGTGGGCCATGGAGATCGGAGTCCACAACATCAGGTACGAGCCACGCAAGGCAATCAAGTCGCAGGCCCTGGCAGACTTCCTCGCCGACTAGGAGGAGGCGCAACAGCCAGAGAAACCGCCGTACCTCCATTACTGGTCTCTACACTTTGACGGCTCCAAGAACGCAGATGGCGTGGGGGCAGGGATCTTCCTCACATCTCCAAAGGGCAACAAGCTATTCTACGTCCTGTACCTCGACTTCACCCCCTGCACCAACAACATGGCCGAGTACGAAGCGCTCCTTCACGTCATGCGAGCAGCCAAGGAGATGAACATCAACCGTCTACGCTGCTACGGCGACTCTGACCTCGTCGCCGGGCAAGTCGCCGGTACATGCGATGCAGTCTCGCCCACCATGGTGGCATACCGCCAAGCAGTGGACCAGCTGGGAGGCCACTTTGCCGGCTACTCCGTCGAGTGGATCGATCGGTGCAAGAACGAAGAGGCCGATGCCCTCTCTCGCATCGGGCCGGCTCGCCTCGCGCCACCCGCCGGTGTCTTCCCCGACAACATCACCAAGCCGTCTGTCTCTCCCTCGAGGGAGGTCGACATCGGAATTCCGCTGCAACCAGAAGCAGCCCTGGTTGCCATGCTCGCGGAGCCAAGCGACTAGACCGCCCCATACGTCGCCTACCTGGAGGGAGGGACCCTACCAGCTGACGAGACGGAGGCCCGGATGATAGCACGTCGCTGCAAATCCTTCGTCATCATCAACGGCGAGCTCCACAAGCGCAGCGTGACCGGCGTGTTCCAACGCTGCGTCCAACCCACTAAAGGTCGCAAGATCCTCCAAGACATCCATGTTGGCGACTGCGGCCACCACGCTGGCGCTCGGTCCTTGGTCGCCAAGGCCATGTGACACGGCTTCTACTGGCTCACCGCGCACGCCGATGCGGTCGACATCGTCCAACGCTGCGTCAGATGCCAGAAGTACGCCAACTAGATTCACGCCCCAAGCTCGGCGCTCAAGACCATCCACATCACCTGGCCATTCACCGTGTGGGGCATGGATATGGTACGACCCTTCAAGAAGGCCCCTTCCGGCATCACCCACCTCCTAGTCGCAGTCGACAAATTCACAAAGTGGGTGGAGGCCAAGCCAGTCCGCAAATGCGACGGGAAGACCGCCACCAAGTTCCTACGCGAGCTCATCCATCGCTACGGGTTCCTGCACAACATCATCACGGACAACGACACCACCTTCGCAAAAGGAGCCATGGCAGAATTCTGCAAGGAGCACCACATATGACTCGACCTCTCCTCAGTCGCTCACCCGGAGTCCAATGGCCAGGCGGTACGCGCCAACCAGTGAAGGGATACTGGTAGGCTACACTAGTGCAAATCAAAATTTTCTACCACGTAAACCAGGATTACTGTTTTCATAGATCATGGGATTACCACTAGACGCGCGGTTGCAGAACTTGATGAAGCGTGTCGAGGCAGTGTAGATCTTCTACATCTCCTCCTCGTCCTTGTACCACGAGCAACTCCCCTTGCGCGGCTCGTCCAAGTGCCACAGATGCAGCACCTCCGAGGTATCCACACGTGCAGGGTGGAAGCGTCAAACGCCGGACCGCTAGGTCCACGCGTGCAACAAAGGCATGAGGAGTGGCGACTGGGTTGAATCGTCAAACCCTAGTCAGCTCGCCCTACCCTCTGTTATATAGGCGTCCTTAGTGGGCTTCTACAATAGCAACCCATTAGTAGCCTAAACCTGGTCTAATTCGGATCCAATACTCATTAGGCCTCCATCCCCTTAAGTGTGACCCTATAGGTTCATATACATGTAGACATGACACGAATACACTTATTCTATCAATAGTTGGTAGCTGCCTCTAGCAAGACGTGCCAACTCCTAAACGCATACAAAGATCATATCGGACGAACCATCGCAAGGTTTAGTACATGTCTTTCCCTTTGCCTAACGATATTTGGTCTAGCTCCAAGCTGACCTCCCTTTCTCGATACCGTGATTCGGAATCCCTTTCCTTGGTTAACTCTTAACCATATGTAGCACGACCATGCATTTCTAGATCCGATCACTCGAGGGACCCAGAGATATCTCTCTCAAGTAGAGAGGGGCAAATCCCATCTTGATTGACCATGCCTTGCAGCATGCTTCAGGACAAACCCGAAAGCTACCTTTATAACTACCCAGTTATGGAGTAGCGTCTGATAGCCCCAAAGTAGGTCGATCCACGTCTCAAGTACATGCGACAATCTCAGGTCTATGGACAAAAAGTACATGATGTATAGAGAGAGCTGCAAGTCTAATTGCCAGTCTTAAGTTGGGTTAGTCCAACCCCATGTTCATAACATGTGTCCACATCATTGGTTTGACATCTCCATGTCTATGACTTGCGAAACATAGTCATCAACCAATCGATGTGCTAGTCTAATATTCATGTGTGTCCTCACATGAACTCCGACTAGGGACAACTATTAAATAACCATACAAGTAAAGAGTTTCACAAAGAGTTCACATAATTGCCAATCAATACAAGTTGCCTGATATGGATATTCAAGGAACATTACAATAATTCATGGATACATAAGAAATATAATCATCTCTATGATTGCCTCTAGGGCATATTTCCTTCAGTCTCCCACTTGCACTAGAGTCAATCTATATTGTATCTAATACCTATTGCTCGTGCGCCTCATGTGCAGGCTGTGGGAGTGGCTTTGTAAAAGGATCATCAACATTTGAGTTTGTATGTATTTTGCATATCTTGACACTACCATCCTCAACGAACTCTCGAATCTGATGGTAACGCATGCGAATATGTTTGTTCTACTGGTGCTGTCTAGGCTCCTTGGCTTGTGCAATAGCACCATTGTTGTCACAATAAATGTCCATGGGATTGGACGCGCCCTGAACAACACCAAGAGCGATCAGGAAATTCCTAATCCAAACAGCTTCCTTTGCAGCCTCCGAGGCGGCAATATATTCAGCTTATGTTGAAGAGCAGGCCACCGTATCTTACTTGGAACTTTTCCAACTCACAGCACCACCATTCATGACAAACACATAACCAGATTGCGATCTGGAGTCATCTGAGTCGTTAAGGTAAATCGCATCTGTGTAACCCCTTACACTGAGTTCATCCTCACCTCCATAAACTAGGAACACATCCTTAGTCCTTCTCAAGTACTTAAGGATATTCTTTACCGCTGTCCAGTGACCTTCACCTAGATCAGCCTGGTATCTGCTCGTAACACTTAGAGCATAGGAAACATCTGGGCGAGTACATATCATTGCATACATGATGGATCCAATAGCCGAAGCATATGGAACCCTACTCATGCGCTCACGCTCATCGGTAGTCGAAGGACACTTAGTATTGCTGAGTTTTATGCCGTGAGACATGGGCAAGAACCCCTTCTTAGCCTCTTCCATGCTGAACCGTTTCAACACTTTGTCAATGTATGTACTCTGGCTTAATCTAATTAGCCCCCTTGATCTATTTCTATAGATCTTGATGCCTAGAATATATGGCGCTTCTCCCAAGTCCTTCATCGAAAAACTATTTTTCAACGAGGTCTTAACAGACTCGAGCATAGGAATGCCATTTCCAATCAGCAATATGTCATCTACATATAAGATTAGAAATACCAGCGCTCTCCCACTTTCCTTCTTGTAAACACAAGGTTCTTGTTTGTTTTTGATGAAGCCAAACTCCTTTACAACTTCATCAAATCGAATGTTCCAACTCCGAGATGCTTGCTTCAGCCCATAAATGGACTTTAGAAGTTTGCATACCTTTCTAGCATTGTTTGGATCGACAAAACCTTCGGGCTGCATCATATACACGTCCTCAGTTAGGATTCCATTTAGGAAAGCCGTGTTGACATCCATCCATATTTCATAGTCGAAATGTGCAGCAATGGCTAGAATAATCCGTATAGATTTAAGCATCGCTATGGGCGAGAAAGTCTCGTCGTAGACAACTCCCCGAACTTGTCGAAAACCTTTTGCAACAGGTCGAGCTTTATGGATGTGAACATTTCCATCCATATCAATCTTCTTCTTATATATCCATTTGCACTCTTTAAAACCATCAGGAAAGTCAACCAAGTTCCAAACTTGATTGTCTCCCATGGACTCTATCTCAGATCTCATGGCGATCAGCCATTTCTCAGAGTCTGGGTCCAGCATCGCTTCTGCATAGGTCGCAGGCTCATCATTGTCTAACAATAATAATTCCCGCGTTTTGCGGAGCCTCGCCGACCTTCGTGGTTGTGGTGCTTCTATTGCCATGGGTTCCTCAACTTGTTCTACTACAATGGCATCACTCGTAGAAGCATCCCCGACTGGCTCATCTTGAACTTCTTCAAGTCGCACTGTAACATCCCAAAAATACCAAACTTAGATCATCAAACACTAATCATCAAGATTAGGGTTAACAAAAACTTTTCTAAATAAACTCATGAATGCATGCATATGTGTATGCATGGATTTTTTAATTTCTTTAAAAACCACCTTGTTTGTGTGATCCATTGCTTGTAAAATGTTTCTTAGGTTAAATGAACATCATCTAAAACATTTCCCACACTTTTCCTAAAGACAAGTAAATCAAAACAAATATATTAAGTGAATGGTCATTTTGACCAATTTAACTCCCATGCCTACTTTGGCTGTCTCAAACTTTCAAAACTTAACAGAAACTTTTCTGGATCTTTGCACCCCTTGAATGTACTCATAACAAGGTATCAAGGCCCACTTTGTGATCATCCAGAAACTTTCAAATGCATAGTTTAAATGACAATTCAAAATTGAATCTTCTTCATATGGGAAGATCCCACTTTTTCAAAACCCACTCAAACAAGCTCAACTTTCAAAACCCAAGCATCTGCAGACTCACCAGCACCAATCTAGCAAACCCACCAAAAATCATTTCAAAATTCAAAACTTGATTTCATGTGGCCATTTCATCAAACAGGTTGCAGACACAAATCAAACAAAACATCAAACACTATAGTGTGCAGTGATTCTTGCCTAACTTGATCCCTAGTTAGCTCACACACAACTCAGTAGATCATCTAGAAAGATTAGCCCAACACTAGCACCCCTGTGAGCTTGCCATTGCCATTAATGGTGAACAGCCGAGCACCCCAATGTCACCCCATTGTGGACAGCAGGCTAGAGGAAGAACTAGTCATGCCAACCTTGTCTGGGAGGTAGCCCACCGTCCACCGCCACTCCCTGTCCCAGCCGCGAGCGTTGCCAAGCACTGGACCACGCGCACAAGCCGCGCCCAGACCATGCCGAGCGTGCGCCACCCTCGACCAGCGTCCACAGACCGCGCGCCGCCCTCACCACATGCACACACGATCACCACCGACCCAGGAGACCGCCAGACATCCCCGTTTGCCGCCCCGTGCCATACAGCCACCGCCCGCCGTCGAAGACGCTGCCTCTGCCGTGCAGAGCACCGGCCGTTCCAGACCAAACCACACCGCCCCATGCCTCGCGACCATGTCGTTGAGCATCGCCAGGAGACACAGCACCATCCCCTACCCTTGCCCATGCCATTAGCCGCCTGTAACGTCGCCCCCGACGAGCTCACCGTGCGCCCCGACGGTCCCCTCGCTCGACTATAAATAGAGGCCACCCCCGCACGATTTCTTCACACCATCTCACTCCCCTCTCCTCACTGATCGTGCCACACCATTCTCAGAGCAAGGCGAGAACCACCTCGCCGGAATTTCACTGGAGCCTGCCGCTGCCGGAGAAGAAAGGAGCCAGCGATTGGAGCCGCCCTAGGAGAAGCCACCGGTACCAGGAGGTTCGCCGTCGTCGACTTCGTCGTTCGCCCGCCGACCCTCGCCTGTACCCGGTGAGCCCCCAGCACCCTCACTGGCGTGCTAGGTTTCATTCTCGCGGAGTTGTCTCGCCGATGATGACCCACAACCGTTGGATTAGAACTAGATCGAGCGATCCACGTTGTACCGCCATTCCCCAGCCCGTGTCACCGGCAGTGGGGACACCCACTTAAGCAGCCAGCAGAACCACGCTTAGCAGGCCGCCCGATAACTTTTCCTTGCAGCCCAGCAATTCAAATTAAATCTTTTTCTATTTCAATTCAAACACACTTCTGTACCCAACTTCAAAAATCAACCCAGATCGATTCAGTGCACCAAATTGAATGAAATCAATTTTTTTGGAAAGGTCTGTTAATGCTTAATCCAAGCCCGTTGTATTCAAGTCATTTGGATCTGTAGATCACCCATGGTAAAAATAACAAGGCAGAAGCTTTTCTGCATTCAAACATTTTTCAAATTTAAACCATAAAAGCTTTTGAGTTGATTCCAACTCTCAAAAATCACATTTAACCATACCTTTCAAAATAAAAAAATATATATATATAGGTTACTTGCAGAAATACTATTCAAGTAATAAAAGAATGCTTCATAAGCATTTCTAGCCACCTTAATTAATTAAAATAAAAGGGTAAAACCTTATTAAATTGTGCCACCACTTTAAATCACATTCCCATGGACTACAATATGTGGTGATGACATGTGTCAACATGATCCCATATTTGGTTTGGAGAATATTAAATCTTAAGTAGTTTTTCAATGAGTAGAAATTACTTTTCTAAAAATAAAAAGATTTAAACCAAGCTTTAACCTTGTAATGTTAGAGATGATGCTAGATCATCTATAGGACCCTTGTGTGTGATGATTGCAAGTAGTTAAGTATTGTTTGGTGATTGTGTACCTCGTACTTATTCATAGACGCTAGTACCGACCAAGGATACGAGGAGGAAGGAGGATACTACGAAGAGGAAGCCGAGGAGAACTTCAACCACTGCTCTGCACAAGGCAAGCTAACACTTGCAAGATATTATACCTATGCAAGCTTATACTGATATTGATGCAAGCTAACCCTTGCCAGATACCCTACTGATGCCACAAACCCATACTTGTGATATGACTACTATATGCCTTAAGCATATGTGATCATACCCACTTGATGAACCAAATCCTAGTTTTATGTGCAAGATTCTTACATTATTTCTTTATCAAAGCTTACTTAGAGTCTACCTAAGAGTTTGGTAGATACTAGACAGTTGTGCTGAAGGTTGCATAAAGAGCATAAAATTTGGCCTAAGCTAGAAACCTTGATATCAGCCTAAGATATAAGGTTGGACTTAGTGAAACTCCACTAGTTACCACCCCTCATTAGTACTACCCCCACCTGTAGATGCTAGTGCTAAGCATATAACTTGATCAACTTTTAGATGGGAATACTTGGTGGAAAAATGGTTATGAAAACCTTGGAATGATGGATCATTCTATTGAAATGTTTTGGACATGTGTTTCCAAACACTTGATGATTCTGGTGATAAAAATGTGGAGGCATGAGCCTTAGCCCTTTATAAAACTGATGGTTGTCTGGATGCGATACCATTCCAATTTTAGCGTACAACCACAATACCCGAATATTGGGTAGGGCTTAACTGGAAACTTATATACCTTAGTATTAGTTCCCTCCCGGCCAAGGTCTGAGCTGAGGCTACCTTGTGAAGATTGTCCACCTGTGCAGTACCCAAGATGACAGTGGTCATGGTTGGGAGGCCAAACTCACAGGAGAGGTGCTTATACTAGGGCATGTAATTGAAAGGTTAGGATTGATTATCCGCATACTGAGTATGGTGAATTCAGGATTTGTTCCTGACGGATGTATCGAATGTTGTGGTGAAAGTGTACAATCTCTGCAGAGTGTCAAACTATTGAATAGCGTCGCGTCATGTTATGGATAGTTGGAGTGGCCATACTGTTCCCCCGTCAGACTTTTCAACATGACTTGTGAAATGAATTGAGACTTTGACTTGACCACAACAGAGTTGTGACCTGAATTACAAGATCCCACTTAGGAGTTATAAAATTGTGACTAGCTTTGGAACTTAGTAGAGATAAATCTGGCTTTTTTGCAAAATAACCCTAGAGCCTAGTGTCCTATTATCCAAAAAAAACCCTTACCTGTTAGTATTAGTTTGCGAGGACTTAAAGAGTACTCATGGCTTTGTCCCTAGCTATTCCCATGGCCAGACTATGAAGAGGAGTACCTGGAAGATGGACCCCAGGAAGGTTACGACAACTAGGATCATCTCCCATCGTCAGCATTGCCTGTGACACCGAAGATGGAGCTTCGCCTACGCTACCGTTATTATTACGTATTCCGCTGCTTGGTGTTGTATTAAGAACTGGATCATGAGATCCCTATTCGTATAAGAACTTATGTATCGTTTGTAATGGATGAAGTACTATGGTATCCAATTCTGTTATGTCTCGCAAAAATGGTAATCCTGGGATTGCGATGTATGGCATGACAGGCATCTAGGATTGAAAAATCCGGGTGTTGACAAGTTGGTATCAGAGCCATCCTGACCATAGGAGACCCTAGTTAGATTGGACGTTGAACCAAAAACTTAGTTTCAAAAACCAAAGAACACAAATATTTACGAAAACTTATTCTCATTCTTACCTCTTTAATTCTTTAATAAAACTTCATGTTCCTCAAAAACTCTTGCAAAATAGATAAAATTTTGACACACTTGATCACTCTGCTAATCTACTCATCCTCTATTTTTTATAGATGGACGTGAAGTACAGCAAGTTTTACCAACTTGGGAATGGAGGAGACCTTATCTTTGAGAGGGATCTGGATCAGCTTTCGGAACTTCTGGAGCGTCCACACCCCGAGTTCTTCGGAGCTCAGCTCAATGATCAAGGAGGAGAAGATCTGCAGTGTCTAATTGTTGCAAGTCTCCGAGGAAATATTGAACCTCCCACTGCGGAGGGAATTCAGTTTACCTTGAGGGAAAACAACTGGCTCGATGGACTTGCCAGAGCAATGCAGGAATCTCTTTCCCGTCTGTGTGGGCAGAGCATCAATCAGATCAAGGGTACTCGCTTTGAGTTTTGCCCAAGGCGTGATGCAAATGGCCAACGACTGGAAGCCCCATACCACCCCGAGCTGAAGATTCAATTGGACCACCTTAGCTTCATGATGTATGATCGTCAGCAGGAATTGGACAACTGTCGTGACTATTGCAACCACAAGTCTGCCATCATCAAGACGAAGGATCACACCATCGCCATGCTAGCAAAGGATCGCAAGTCTCGCCGCCGTCAGCTCGACAAGAAGGAGCGCATTATTGCTCGTCTTCGCCATCGCATCTCATCTCTGGAAGAGACCATCCACGAGAGAGACATGCAGTTAGAGGAAAGGGAGAATGCGGAGAGGATCTTCATGGAGACCCTTACTCCTATCTCAGCGATGACGATGATTTTCTGGAGGATTAGGCCATGGACTTCTTCACCATGAGGATGATTTCGCCTTCATCGATGATGCTGAAGATGATGAAGCCACAGACTCCGAGGAGTAGTAGCACTGAGCACTAGCGTAGTGAGTAGTAGTCGGTCCCATTGTATCGTAGATTCCAGAATGGTTCTTAAAACCATCTATTTTTCCTTGCTATGGTGTGCGTTGTATCGAGTGAATGAATGAATGAAAAAGCAAGTTGCTAAAAAAACTGAGTCAAACTCTAAAAACTTTTCAAAAACCCAAAACCTTAGAAATTTCCCTCTTTTCTCATGATCTATATCAATCTTCAGATGCCACGTGGAGGAAGTGGTTCAGCCCCGGACCCGATGTTGCAGATCCTGCAAATGTTGACTTCTGACCGCGAAGCTGAAAGAGCGGAACGTCAAGCCAACCTAGCCACTCTACAACAGATAGCCCAGCTAGCCCACAACAACCAAGGCCATGGAAATCAGGACAACCACGGATCTAAGATCAAGAATTTCCAGAACCAACCCACCCGTTTTCACCAAGTCAGAAGAACCCCTAGATGCTGATGATTGGCTGCAAACCATGGAAAACAACCTAGAAGTCGCCGGAGTGGAAGCCAACGAGAAAGTCCTGTTCGCCACCCATTATCTAGCCGGAGATGCCAGGGCATGGTGGTACAGTGTTAGGTGCAATGATGATGACCTGGGAGGAATTCAAGGTCAAGTTTAGCAGAACCCACGTGCCACCAGGTTTGATCAAGAGAATGAGAGACGAGTTCCGAGAATTGAAGCAAGGAAGGATGACTGTAGTGGAATACCGTGACAATTTTTTTTCATTAGCTAGGTATGACCCGGACGAGATAGACACCGAAGCCAAGAAGAAAGAAAGATTCCTGAATGGTCTGCATGACGAGATGCAGACAATGTTAGTCAATGTCCCCTTTGTTGATATTGAAGCCCTTTTCGATTCAGCCATCCAGATGGAAGGAAAGATCAACCAAGCCAATGAGAACCGCAAGCGTCGCATGATGCATCAACCAGGAACCCATCAGACCCAAAGTATCGCCCCAACCCATCTCCAGGATTTGCCCCAAGAACCAACAGACCCCCTATGACCCGTCCAACCTATCCCAACCGTGGAAACCCTAGGCCCGTAGGAAATCACAACAACCCCGGCAACTCGAGCAATTTCACCCGTGCCCCACCCAAGTTCAACACCAACAATGCTACCGCCAACCCCAACACTGCCCCGAGGACTGGAAGCAATGCTGTGCCTGTCACAGCCAAGGACAAGTCACAAGTGACCTGTTATGACTGTGGAAATAAAGGCCACTATTCCAACGAGTGCCCCAACAAGAAGAATGCCACAGCACCCAATACCAACGTCCCAGCTCAGCAGCAGCGTCGTGTCCAGCCAGGGAGAAGATTTGCCCCAGGGAATTCACTCAACCGCAATGGCCGTCTTTTTCTCATGCATGCTGAAGAAGCTCAGGAAGCGCCAGACGTCGTGCTGGGTATGTTTTCTGTTAATTCAGTACTTGCAAGAGTGTTGTTTGATTCTGGTGCATCGCATTCATTTGTCACCGAAGAATTTGCCTGCACTAGTAAAATTCAACCAACCAAATTGAAGCATGTGATGATTGTACAAATTCCCAGATCAACCACCAAGGCTAGGCAAATTTGCAAGGCCGTCCCTATCCGAATCCATGGCATAGATTTTTATGCTAACCTAATAGTACTCAGAACTAAAGGTTTGGAAGTAGTACTAGGAATGGATTGGATGTCCAAACATAAAGGATTGATTGACTATGCCAAGAAAGCCATCACCATGACCAGTACCGCCGGAATATCAGTCGAGCATATATCTGAAACCTTACCTCGCCAATTCAAGTGTAACAAGAGTCTAGCCCACCCTACCATTGACCAAGTTCGGATAGTCTGTGAATACCCCGATGTATTTCCAGATGTTTTGCCCGGTATGCCCCCAGATCGGGATATCGAGTTTATCATCGAACTAATTCCTAGAACAGGACCCATAGCCAGAGACCCTATAGTATGAACCCGTCAGAACTAGAAGAACTGAAGAAGCAACTGGATTCCATGTTGGAAATCGGATTGATTCAACCAAGTGCGTCCCCATGGAGATCACCTGTCTTGTTTGTGGACAAGAAGGATGGAGGTAACCGTTTGTGTACGGATTATCGGAAGTTGAATGATGTCACCATCAAGAACAAGTACCCCTTTCCTCAGATAGAAGATTTGTTTGATCAGTTGACCGGTGCCCAGGTGTTTTCTAAGATTGATCTTAGAACTGGCTATCATCAACTCAAGATTCATACAGAAGATATTCCAAAGACGCCTTTACCACGGATATGGATTGTACGAGTATACAGTCATGTCTTTTGGATTAACCAATGCCCCCGCTTATTTCATGAACCTCATGAATAAGATTTTTATGGACTTCCTGGATAAGTTTGTCGTTGTTTTCATCGATGACATTCTGATTTATTCAAAATCAGAAGAAGAACATGAGCTACACCTAAGGACCATTCTTGGAACCCTTAGAGAGCATCAGCTGTATGCAAAATTTAGCAAATGTGAATTCTGGTTACAGGAAGTAGGATTCCTCGGTCACATTGTATCAGCCGGAGGAATTGCCGTTGACCCTGCCAAAGTGAAAGATGTAGAAGATTGGCAAGCCCCAACCACTCAAACCCAAGTTCGTGCTTTTCTCGGATTGGCGGGATATTACTGCAAATTTGTAGAAGGATTCTCTAGTATCGCCCGACCCATGACCCAATTGCTGAAGAAGGACAAGAAGTTTGACTGGACAGACAAGTGTGAAGCGAGTTTTCAAGAACTCAAGAGGAGATTGATATCAGCCCCAATCTTAATCATGCCGGATATCACGAAGCCTTTCGATGTGTATTGTGACGCATCCAAGATTGGTCTCAGATGTATGCTAATGCAAGAAGGCAAAGTTATATCTTATCTATCACGACAATTGAAGCAACATGAACAAAACTACCCGACCCATGACCTCGAACTCGCAGCCGTAGTTCTAGCCCTAAAGACATGGAGACATTACCTAATGGGAAATCATTGTGAGATTTATTCGGATCACAAGAGCCTAAAGTATATATTCACTCAGAAGGAGCTGAATATGAGGCAGAGAAGATGGATTGAGCTAATCAAGGATTACGACCTGGACATTCACTATCACCCTGGTAAAGCCAATGTGGTAGCCAATGCCCTTAGCAGATTGCCGTGCCGCTTGAACTCCATGATTTTGAAGGAGCAACCAAGTTTGCACAAAGAGATGGAAGATTTTCGAATGGAATTAGTAAGTGAAGGATTTTTGGCTAGCATGGAACTTCAGCCCACTTTGATCAGTCAGATTAAAGAGGCGCAGAAAGGAAATGCCAGTATCGATGGAATCAAGCGTCGTATCGGTACAGGCAAAGTACCCGGATTCACCGAGGACGAAGAAGGAGTTTTGTGGTACAAAGGACTCCTTTGTGTACCATCAGATTCTGAGTTAAAAGAAGTTATCTTGAAGGAGGCTCATGATACTCTTTATTCTATCCATCCCGGAGGAACTAAGATGTATCAAGATTTGAAAGAGCAATTTTGGTGGCATAAGATGAAGAGAGAAATCGGAAGCTATATCGCCAAGTGTGATATATGTCAGCGAGTCAAGGCCGGACATCAAAGACCCGCTGGATTGTTGCAACCTTTGCAAATTCCGGAATGGAAATGGGATCCTGTAGGAATGGACTTTATCACTGGACTACCTACTTCTAGTAGGGGAAATGACTCTATTTGGGTCATAGTGGACAGATTGTCCAAAGTCGCCCATTTCTTGCCCGTTAAAACCACCTATCAGAGTTCGAAGCTAGTAGAGTTGTACATCGCTAGAATCGTTAGTTTGCATGGAGTCCCCAAGAACATAGTATCGGATCGAGGAACTCAGTTTACCTCGAGATTCTAGAAGAAAGTCCAAGAAGGTTTAGGAACCTGCCTAGATTTCAGTACCACGTATCACCCTCAGACCGATGGACAAACAGAGCGAGTAAACCAAATACTCGAAGATATGCTTAGAGCATGTGTGCTAGAATATGGATCCAAGTGGGAAGCATGCGCGTTTGCAGAATTTTCATACAACAACAGTTACCAAGCCAGTTTGCAAATGGCCCCATTTGAATTTATGTACGGAAGAAAGTGCCGCACCCCTTTGAACTGGTCGGAAGTAGGAGAGAGTCAGATCTTCGGACCCGACATCCTACGAGAAGCAGAAGAGAAGGTTCACAAGATTCGTGAGCACCTCAAGACAGCCCAATCCCGACAGAAGAGTTACGCCGACAAGAGACGTCGAGATCTCGCCTTCAACATCGGAGATTTTGTTTATCTGAAAGTGTCTCCATTGAAGGGAATGTAGCGTTTCCAACTCAAAGGAAAGTTAGCCCCCAGATATATCGGACCTTTCAAAATTTTGAACCGTCGAGGAGAAGTATCTTATCAACTGGAACTACCTGAAGAGATGTCAGCTGTGCACAATGTGTTCCATATCTCGTTACTTCGCAAGTGTCTCGAGGTCCCCGAGAAGACCGAAGTGTTCAAGAATATCGATCACCAGACCATAGAGATCAACGATGACCTAACCTATCCCGAAGTACCCATCCGTATATTGGAAGAAGACTTTCGAACTACCAGAACCCGAAGCATCAAGTTTGTCAAGATTCAGTGGAGCAACCACACAGAAGAGGAAGCTACCTGGGAGCGCGAAGATCACATCAGGACGGAGTTTCCCGATCTCATCAAATCCTAGGTAATCTTTTCGTCCTTTTTCAAATCTCGAGACAAGATTTTGTTTAAGGGGGGAAGGTTTGTAACATCCCAAAAATACCAAACTTAGATCATCAAACACTAATCATCAAGATTAGGGTTAACAAAAACTTTTCTAAATAAACTCATGAATGCATGCATATGTGTATGCATGGATTTTTTAATTTCTTTAAAAAACACCTTGTTTGCGTGATCCATTGCTTGTAAAATGTTTCTTAGGTGAAACGAACATCATCTTAAACATTTCCCACACTTTTCCTAAAGACAAGTAAATCAAAACAAATATATTAAGTGAATGGTCATTTTGACCAATTTAACTCCCATGCCTACTTTGGCTGTCTCAAACTTTCAAAACCTAACAGAAACTTTTCTGGATCTTTGCACCCCTTGAATGTAATCATAACAAGGTATCAAGGCCCACTTTGTGATCATCCAGAAACTTTCAAATGCATAGTTTAAATGACAATTCAAAATTGAATCTTCTTCATATGGGAAGATCCCACTTTTTCAAAACCCACTCAAACAAGCTCAACTTTCAAAACCCAAGCATCTGCAGACTCACCAGCACCAATCTAGCAAACCCACCAAAAATCATTTCAAAATTCAAAACTTGATTTCATGCGGCCATTTCATCAAACAGGTTGCAGACACAAATCAAACAAAACATCAAACACTATAGTGTGCAGTGATTCTTGCCTAACATGTTCCCTAGTTAGCTCACACACAACTCATTAGATCATCTAGAAAGATTAGCCCAACACTAGCACCCCTGTGAGCTTGCCATTGCCATTAATGGTGAACAGCCGAGCACCCCAATGTCACCCCATTGTGGAAAGCAGGCTAGAGGAAGAACTAGCCATGCCAACCTTGTCTAGGAGGCAGCCCACCGTCCACCGCCACTCCATGTCCCAGCCGCGAGCGTTGCCAAGCCCTGGACCACGCGCACAAGCCGCTCCCAGACCATGCCGAGCGTGCGCCAGAGCGCCACCCTCGACCAGCGTCCACAGACCGCGCGCCGCCCTCACACGATCACCACCGACCCGAGACCGCCAGACATCCCGTTTGCCGCCCGTGCCATATCGCCACCGCCCGCCGTCGAAGAGCCTGCCTACACCGTCTGAGCACCGGCCGTTCCAGACCAAACCACACCGCCCCATGCCTCGCGACCATGTCGTTGAGCATCGCCAGGAGACACAGCACCGTCCCCTACCCTTGCCCATGCCATTAGCCGCCTGTAACGTCGCCCCCGACGAGCTCACCGTCTTGACGGTCCCTCGCTCGACTATAAATAGAGGCCACCCCGCAGGATTTCTTCACACCATCTCACTCCCTCTCCTCACTGATCGTGCCACACCATTCTCGAGCAAGCGCGCACCACCTCGCCGGAATTTCACTGGAGCCTGCCGCTGCCGGAGAAGAAAGGAGCCAGCGATTGGAGCCGCCCCAGGAGAAGCCACCGGTACCAGGAGGTTCGCCGTTGTCGACTTCGTCGTTCGCCCGCCTCGCCGACCCTCGCCCGTACCCCGGTGAGCCCCCAGCACCCCTCACTGGCCGCGCTAGGTTTCATTCTCGCCGGAGTTGTCTCGCGTCGACGATGACCCACAGCCGTTGGATTAGAACTAGATCGAACGATCCACGTTGCCCCATACCGCTTCGCCCAGCCCCGTGTCAGCGGCAGTGGGGACACCCACTTAAGCAGCCAGCGGAGCACTAAACAGCAGGCCGGCCCAGTAACTTTTCCCGCGCAGCCCAGCAATTCAAATTAAATCTTTTTCTATTTCAATTCAAACACACTTCTGTACCCAACTTCAAAAATCAACCCAGATCGATTCAGTGCACCAAATTGAATGAAACCAATTTTTATGGAAAGGTCTGTGAATGCTTAATCCAAGCCTGTTGGATTCAAGTCATTTGGATCTGTAGATCACCCATGGTAAAAATAACAAGGCAGAAGCTTTTCTGCATTCAAACATTTTTCAAATTTAAACCATAAAAGCTTTTGAGTTGATTCCAACTCTCAAAAATCACATTTAACCATACCTTTCAGAATAAATATATATATATAGGTTACTTGCAGAAATACTATTCAAGTAATAAAAGAATGCTTCATAAGCATTTCTAGCCACCTTAATTAATTAAAATAAAAGGGTAAAACCTTATTAAATTGTGCCACCACTTTAAATCACATTCCCATGGACTACAATATGTGGTGATGACATGTGTCAACATGATCCCATATTTGGTTTGGAGAATATTAAATCTTAAGTAGTTTTTCAATGAGTAGAAATTACTTTTCTAAAAATAAAAAGATCTAAACCAAGCTTTAACCTTGTAATGTTAGAGATGATGCTAGATCATCTATAGGACCCTTGTGTGTGATGATTGCAAGTAGTTAAGTATTGTTTGGTGATTGTGTACCTCGTACTTATTCATAGACGCTAGTACCGACCAAGGATACGAGGAGGAAGGAGGATACTACGAAGAGGAAGCCGAGGAGAACTTCAACCACTGCTCTGCACAAGGCAAGCTAACACTTGCAAGATATTATACCTATGCAAGCTTATACTGATATTGATGCAAGCTAACCCTTGCCAGATACCCTACTGATACCACAAACCCATACTTGTGATATGACTACTATATGCCTTAAGCATATGTGATCATACCCACTTTATGAACCAAATCCTAGTTTTATGTGCAAGCTTCTTACATTATTTCTTTATCAAAGCTTACTTAGAGTCTACCTAAGAGTTTGGTAGATACTAGACAGTTGTGCTGAAGGTTGCATAAAGAGCATAAAATTTGGCCTAAGCTAGAAACCTTGATATTAGCCTAAGATATAAGGTTGGACTTAGTGAAACTCCACTAGTTACCACCCCTCATTAGTACTACCCCCACCTGTAGATGCTAGTGCTAAGCATATAACTTGATCAACTTTTAGATAGGAATACTTGGTGGAAAAATGGTTATGAAAACCTTGGAATGATGGATCATTCTATTGAAATGTTTTGGACATGTGTTTCCAAACACTTGATGATTCTGGTGATAAAAATGTGGAGGCATGAGCCTTAGCCCTTTATAAAACTGATGGTTGTCTGGATGCGATACCATTCCAATTTTACCGTACAACCACAATACCCGAATATTGGGTAGGGCTTGACTGGAAACTTATATACCTTAGTATTAGTTCCCTCCCGGCCAAGGTCTGAGCTGAGGCTACCTTGTGAAGATTGTCCACCTGTGCAGTACCCAAGATGACAGTGGTCATGGTTGGGAGGCCAAACTCACAAGAGAGGTGCTTATACTAGGGCATGTAATTGAAAGGTTAGGATTGATTATCCGCATACTAAGTATGGTGAATTCAGGATTTGTTCCTGACGGATGTATCGAATGTTGTGGTGAAAGTGTACAATCTCTGCAGAGTGTCAAACTATTCGAATAGCCGCGTCCGTGGTTATGGACAGTTGGAGTGGCCATACTGTTCCCCGTCGGACTTTTCAACATGACTTGTGAAATGAATTGAGACTTTGACTTGACCACAACAGAGTTGTGACCTGAATTACAAGATCCCACTTAGGAGTTATAAAATTCTGACTAGCTTTGGAACTTAGTAGAGATAAATCTGGCTTTTTTGCAAAATAACCCTAGAGCCTAGTGTCCTATTATCCAAAAAAAACCTTACCTGTTAGTATTAGTTTGCGATTACTTAAAGAGTACTCATGGCTTTGTCCCTAGCTATTCCCATGGCCAGACTATGAAGAGGAGTACCTGGAAGATGGACCCCAGGAAGGTTACGACAACTAGGATCATCTCCCATCGTCAGCATTGCCTGTGACACCGAAGATGGAGCTTCGCCTACGCTACCGTTATTATTACGTATTCCGCTGCTTGGTGTTGTATTAAGAACTGGATCATGAGATCCCTATTCGTGTAAGAACTTATGGATCGTTTGTAATGGATGAAGTACTATGGTATCCAATTCTGTTATGTCTCGCAAAAATGGTAATCCTGGGATTGCGATGTATGGCATGACAGGCATCTAGGATTGAAAAATCCGGGTGTTGACACGCACCGACCTTCCACTCGTTCTCTTTGTGATAAACTCTTTCTCTAGGAAAACACCGCTATGAGCGACAAACACTTTCCCTCTTCTCGGTTGTAGAAGTAATACCCTAAGGTTTCCCTCGGATATCCCATGAAAATGCACTTATCCGATTTGGGTGTTAGCTTGTCCGACTGAAGTCGCTTGACAAATGCATCACAACCCCAAATCTTTAGAAAAGACAAACTGGGATTCTTTCTAGTCCACATCTCATATGGTGTATTAACTACGGATTTAGATGGTACCCTATTAAGTGTGAAATCTGTCGTTTCTAGAGCGTAACCCCAAAATGATAATGGAAAATCCGACTGGCTCATCATCGATCGAACCATGTCTAACAAAGTTCGATTGCGCCGTTCAGAGACCCCGTTTATTTGAGGCATTCCGGGCGGAGTGAGTTGTGGAACAATTCCTCAACCCTTGAGATGATCGCTAAATTCGTGAATCAAATATTCACCTCCATGATCAGATCGCAAGGCCTTTATTTTCTTGCCACGTTGATTCTCTACCTCACTCTGAAACTCCTTGAACTTTTCAAAAGTTTCAGACTTATGCTTCATCAAGTAGACATATCCATATCTACTAAAATCATTAGTGAAAGTAATGAAGTAGTGATATACTCCTCAGGCCGTCGTGCTCATTGGTCCACATACATCAGTATGTATGAGTTCCAACAAGTCTGTCGCTCTCTCGGGTGAACACGAAAAAGTCGACTTGGTCATCTTTCCAAGTAAACTAGCCTGAGATGTCTCGTATGATTCAAAATCAAACGAAGTTAGAAGACCATCGCCATGGAGCTTATTCATGCTCTTTTCACTTATATGCCCTAAAAGACAATGCCATAAATAGGTAGGACTCAAATCATTAGGCTGAAGCCTTTTAGCACTAACATTGTAAATAGATGCATCATCAAGATTTAAAATAAATAACCCATTCACAATGGGAGCATTAGCCATAAACATATCATTCTTAGAGATTACACAACCATTGTTCATACTCGCAAATGAATATCCATCCCTCATCAAACATGAAGGTGATAAAATGTTTTGACCCATACTTGGAAGGTAATAACAATTATTCAACTCAATAATAAATCCTGACGGAAGGTGAAGTTGCATGACGCCGACCAACAATGCAGCAACCCTTATTTTATTTCCGACGCGAAAATCCACTTCGCCTTTCTGCACTTCTCTAGTCCTTATTAGCCCCTGCATCGAATTGCAAATATGAGCAACCGATCTAGTATCAAATACCCTAGAGTTAACATAGGAATCAACGAGAAGAATGTACACAACATTTACAACAAGCGTACCTGAGTGGGAAGTACTCTTACTTCCACTCTTCTTCAAAGAAGCCTGGTACTTTCTATAGTTTCTCTTACAGTGGCCATGTTCATGAAAAAAGAAGCACTCGGTGTCTTCTACAGGTCCAGCCTTTTGCTTGGGTACAGGCTTAGGGATCGTATCCTTAGCCTTGCCCTTCTTCTTCCAAGAAGTACCCTTTTTCTTGAAGCTAGGATTGTTCTGCACAGCCATCACATGGCTATGCCCTGCACACTTCTTCATGTCACTTTCTGCTGTTTTTAGCATCCCGCAAAACTCATTAAGGCTGTTCTCCACCCCATGCATATGGTAGTTCGAAATGAACTGCCCATAGCTAGATGGAAGAGATGCCAAAATGAAATAAGTAGCCAACTCTTGGCCTAGTGGAAAACCAAGATTTTCCAAATTCTGACTCTAACCAACCATTTTGATCACATGGGGGCCCACACCTGCTCCCTCTGCCAGTTTGCATTCCACAAAGGACTTGGCGACATTGTACCTCTCAGTCCTGGCCTGAGTTTGGAACATGTCCCTAAGCGCAACGATCATATCGTATGCTTCCTGATCCTCAAACTTCTTTTGGAGTTCAGGTTCCATGCATGCAAGCATAAGAGAGCTAACCTCAAGAGAATCATCACATGCTCTCTTGTAGGTATTCTTGAGAGCAGCAGATGCATTATCAGCTGGTTCATCGGGGATTGGGGTATTCAGAACCATTTCCTTTTTATCAGACCTGAGAACAATTCTCAGGATATGGACCCAGTCCGAATAGTTTGTTCCATTAAGTTTATCTTTGTCAAGAATCGAACGCAAAGAAAAAGGTGATGCAGTGTTCGGTGCCATTGATCTACAATAGAAAACATGCAAAATACTAAGCCATGTAACCATGAAAGAGTAAAACATATTAAACAATTTAATAGCTTATACTCCCACTTAAATCAATATCCCTCTATTGATACTAAGTTATTCAAGATCCACAATTAACAAGTGGACTATTGAGCTTTAGCATCACTTCTAGAAGACAAGGTAAATCGGTAAGCAACACTTGCTAATCATATTACATATGACTCTTGTTGTTGGGTGACATCTCTATGTCAAAACTAGGCGCCCAACCTTTATTCCCCAAGGTCCTTAACCGTTAAGATAACCTTGTCAAGCTCACCAACCCTTATGCGTGTAGGTATCCGATACAAACCCATCCAGCCAAGGAAACCGGGCACCCTAATTTCATAGGCCCACCAACGATTGTACAGGGCATAGGATGGTGCAAGGTTTGGTTGGGAGGGAATGGTTTAACTTAAACTCTGTGAGGGATCGTTCTAATTCTATCATCTAAGCATGCATAGTAGTAAAACGCACAAGAATAGCATTCACATAGATGTGACACAGCATGGCCCATTTTCTCATGGTGATCTCCATCGCCATAGAACCTGTCCACCATGATGATCTCCATATTCATGTTCCATGTGAGCCATCCTCCAAGGACTAATACAATCTATTACTCCTAACAACTAGCAATCAAAATTACATAGTATTGGGATCATCACATATTGGCACGCAGGCCATTACAATAATTGACAACACATATGGCTCCAGCCGTGTTTCCCTACTCACGACACACAGGTCATGATAAAATTTATACATGAATCACATACATATATGGGCCATACTAATCACATACATCCTGCAAAAACAAGTTATGCATAGAATCGCATTCTACCGGATCATGTGACATCGCAGCACCTAGTTACCTTAACGAGATACAAAAGGGGCTACGGTAAAGGGGGGGTCTAGGGGGTCTCCCCCTGCGGGGTTCGAAGGGGCAGTGCCCCACGTGGTATCTACACAATTTTCTTTATGGATTTTGATTGGCAAATCAAATTTACCATAAACCGTCTATTGTTCTGATCTGATCAAACTCCTTTGATCACGGTACAGTGATTTTAGATCCAGGTTCTAATTGGATCAATCATATTGATCTCCGCGCGATTCAATAGGATTTATGTGTCACTGTCTACCCCAGTGGCGGAAACCGACCGATAGGGGTAAGTCGTTCGACAACCTCAGAATCACGATCATGGAAAGCAAGATCATAGATCAATCCTGAACCACCGCCATATAAACGATCACATCATTCATATCAATCTGCATATCACCATATGCAAAACAGCCCGAACCTATAACTGAAAAACATTGGCTCTGATACCACTGAAGGGATACCGGTAGGCTACACTAGAGCAAATCAAAATTTTCTACCGCGTAAACCAGGATTACTATTGTCATAGATCACAGGATTACCACTAGACGCGTGGTTGCGGAACTTGATGAAGCGTGTTAAGGCAGTGTAGATGTTCTGCGTCTCCTCCTCGTCCTCGTCCCACGAGCATCTCCCCTTGCGTGGCTCGTCCAAGTGCCATAGATGCAGTACCTCTGAGGTATCCACACGTGCGGGGTGGAACCGTCAGACACCGGACTGCTAGGTCCACGCGTGCAACACAGGAGTGAGGAGTGGCGGCTGGGTTGAATCGTCTAAACCTGGTCAGCTCGCCCCACCCTCTCTTATATAGGCATCCTTAGTGGGCTTCTACATTAGCAGCCCATTAGTAGCCTAAACCTGGTCTAATTCGGATCCAATCCTCATTAGGCTTCCAGCCCCTTAAGTGTGTGACCCTATAGGTTCATATACGTGTAGACATGACACGAATACACTTATTATGTCAATAGTTGGTAGCGGCCTATAGCAAGACGTGCCAAATCCTAAACGCATACACAGATCATATCGGATGAACCATCACAAGGTTTAGTACATGTCTTTCCCTTTGCCTCATGATATTTGGTCTAGCTCCAAGCTAACCTCCCTTTCTCGATACTGTGATTCGGAATCCCTGTCCTAGGTTAACTCTTAACCATATGTAGCACGACCATGCATTTCTAGATCCGATAACTCGAGGGGCCGAGAGATATCCCTCTCAAGTAGAGAGGGGCAAATCCCATCTTGATTGACCATGCCTTGCAGCATGCTTCAGGATAAACCCGAAAGCTACCTTTATAACTACCCAGTTACGGAGTAGCGTCTGATAGCCCCAAAGTAGGTCGATCCACATCTCAAGTACATGCGACAATCTCAGTTCTAAGGACAAAATGTACACGATGTATAGAGAGAGCTGCAAGTCTAATTGCCAGTCTTAAGTTGGGTTAGGCCGACCCCATGTTCATAACATATGTCCACATCATTGGTTTGACATCTCCATCTCTATGACTTGCGAGACATAGTCATCAACCAATCGATGTGCTAGTCTAATATTCACGTGTGTCCTCACATGAAATCCGACTAGGGACAACTATTAAATAACCATACAAGTAAAGAGTTTCACAAACAATTCACATAATTGCCAATCAATACAAGTTGCCTGATATGGATATTCAAGGAACATTATAATAACTCATGGATACATAAGAAATGTAATCATCTCTATGATTTCCTCTAGGGCATATTTCCTTCAACCAGAGCATCCTCCACGTCCTAAAGCCGCAACAGAAAGTACCTCTCGAGCAAACTCCACGGTGCTGGCCCGTCATCTGGGGCATCCGCACCTCCGTCAATAGGTCGACAGGGTTCACCCCCTTCTTCATGGTGTATGGCGCCGAAGCCGTCATGCCGACCGATCTCGAGCACGGCCCGCCTCAGGTGGTCAACTACGCGGAGGACGACAACAAGCTCGCATGGCAGGACGGGGTCGACCAGCTCAACAAAGCACGCTACCTAGCTCACTACCGCACCGCCATCTACCAGCAAGGACTTCGCCGCTACCACAGCCGGCAAGTCCGGACTCGCACCTTCCAGGAAGGTGACCTGGTCCTGCAACTGATCCAGGAAAAGTAGGCCATGCACAAGTTCTCTCCCCCTTCGGAGGGACCATTCGCCATCGGGCGAGTCCTGGGCAACGATGCCTACTAACTCATCGACATCCGAGGCGATGGAAAACTCGACGTCAAGCGGTCGTGGAATGTAAATTTCGTGGACGAGCCTTGTATCGTCCACGAAAAATGCCAACCCAGAGCCCCATTGGAGTCGCCCCGCTCAACTGGCTTTCCGAGCCAAGAAGACCGTATTTGCTTCGAACAGCGACCCAGTCCTTCACATCCTTGGCGCAGCGACTCGAACAGCTTAGTACCATGCTCGGGGACTGACACCAGTCCAAAACCGAGCGACTAGGGAAAACGCCAAGTACGAGAGCGCGTCTTGGACTCGCCACGCGACTGATCCTACAGGTCAGGTGGAGTGATGTGCATAATACAACATGCTTCGTCCTCACCTACCTTGGGCATGCAACTAGAACGGCTAAGTACCATGCTCGGGGACTCGGCCAACCGACCTCGTTCGCGCCCGGGAAAACGGCTAAGTATAGAGCACCCCTTGGGGTCGCCATGCGACTGGCTTTTCAAGCCACGGTGAGTTTACCTCAACTGACTAATAGTGCAACAACACACATACACGTAAAAACGAGGTAAAAACCACAAAAGGGCAGACGCGCTCAGGGACTCGGACAACCCACAATCAAATCAAACACTGACAAAAGCATTCAGGCATTCCTTATGGCAGCAAAATTTGTTTGCCTACAAGGGCAGATAGATATCTATTACAACTAATGCCACTCGGCAAACTAATTTACTCAGTAGGCTTCGACGACGATGTGCCACCTCTCCCGCGAACACGGATGAAGGGAACCCACGGGTTCGATGGGTACATCGTCAGAGCACCCGCCATGACCGCTCGGAATGGCTGCTCCACCTTGAAGTCGCGGCTCGCCGGCTCGTGGTCGTTCGGTGCAATGATAGTCTCCTGGTACGGAAGGAGATCACCCATCGCCAGCACTCGGTCGGAGTAAACCACAGCCTTCTCGGTCAGCTTCAGCACCTCAGAGATCTCGATCGTTCCCTTCGATGAAGGGTACCCGCTGGTGACGTTGTCCAGGTCGAAGTCGTCGGGGTAGTGCGCGAGCCCAAGGCTCAGCGCAGTCGCAGCACCATGATGGAAGGCCGACTGCGACATGAAATCAATAACCGCCGAGGCCTTCTCCAGGTAGTGCTAGACTTTGACGAGGTCACTAGGGATCACCTCCGTTGGCGAAATTTCTTGAAGGCAAGCGCGAATGCAAGTCGCTGACAGTGCGGCCGAATCCACCAGCGTGATGACACACTGTCGCACGTTGTACGACTGCGCTTCAGCCTCGTCATCAAGAATCTTCCCTGCAAAGAAAAAGGAGCTTAAAAACAGAAACGCGCAAAAGAGTAAAGGTGACCGGCGCGCTCGGGGACTCGCAAGACCAACCACACGAAATTCAAGGGAGATCACCGATCAAAGGGCGGCAGCGCCCCGTGATGAAATTCTGCAGATTCGAGAGATCATCTTGCAGCCCGGCAACGAGCGCATCTAACAACTTCCGCTCATCAGCAGCAGCAGCGACGGCCACCTTCGACCTTTCATCGGCCAGGGTCGCCTCTGCCTTTGCGGCTTTGAGATCTCGCTCGATCTCGGACACGCGCTTCTCCGCAGTGCTCAAAGGCGCTTGGGCAGCCGTCAACTCGCTGGCGGGAACCATACCCTCGCGAGCCTTCTCCACCGCGGCCACTTGACTCTATGCATTAACACAACTATGAGCATAACATAAGGAAAAGACGTCCCTGATAACAAGCACATCAAACTCTTACCATCAGTCGCTTGAAGATGCTCATTCGTCCCTTGCATGGAGTGGAGTTCCTTCTCCAGACGCTCCTTGGCGGCCAATCGGTCCCCCGACTCGCGTTGTAGTCCCTGCACAACCATAATAATATCAGAAAAGAAATTCCTAAGTGCCTACCCGCTGAAATTCAGCGACTAGCCACTATGGGACTAGGCAGCAAAGAAATTCCTAAGTGCCTAGCCGCTGAAATTCAAAGACTAGCCACTCGCGGACTGGACAACAAAAACAGTAAAGATCCGATCGCTGAAATTCAATGACCAGATCCTCGGGGACTGGACATACCTAGATCGCTGCACCCAGCATATTGTGGAGCTCGACCGCGTCCACCGACAGGAGCACAACAGGTGTGCGCCCGCGATGCTGCTCGACCTCCGCCGACTGCGCTAGAGCACTCGCCATGGAGGCCTTTGCACAAAGCGAGGGAAGGTGGCCACCGCCGCCCCTGTGGCACTCGTCGTTGGGCCTGTTGCACCAACTGGTGCCGCAGGCTCAACCTGCTGCGACTCCGCGTCCACTACGGCCTTCATGACCGCATCTGCTCCAATCGGAGCCTCGCTCGGGGCGCCGACCGGCTCGTCCGAGATTGTGACAACCTCGTCGCCTTTCGCCCTCTTCGCACCCACAACGGGCGCCTCGACCTCGTCGCCCTTCCTCTTCTTCGAGGGGTCGACTCGTGTCTTCGCGGCACCCAATGGGACACTAGCCACCGAGGGGTGACCTATTTTCTTCACACCAGTCCTGCAACTCAACGTCATCAGCAAGGATACTCACTTGGCGACTGGGATAAAGCGAAGGCCGGTGTGAATGCTCACCGGCTTCTCCAACTCTGGCCCTAGCTTCCGACTGAGACCCGTCTCAAACATGCTCTGGGCCCAAGACACCGAGGGCTTCTTCGAGGATGAGGCCGCAACGGGAGGGTCCACGGCAATCACTACAGGCGCTCCTCTCGGTGGCGAGGCACCCGCGGATGGTGTGGCCCCGAGTCCGGTGACTGCGGTGAATGGAGGTGGCAGCGATGCCAACAACACTTCGCCCTCCACCACGGTTGCGTCGGTCTCCGTAGTTTCCCGCGCCGGAACGCTGGCCTCAGCTTGATCGGTCGCGCTGGTAGCTTCGGAGCTACTCGCGGGCCAAAGCGGTAACACTGCCTTGGCCGGCTTCTTCTTCTGAGGCGATTTCTTCTTAGACGGCGTGGCCATGCGCCATGAAGTGTGCTCGGGGATCTCGTCATCGCCCCCGTTGTGCGCCTCGAGGCTCTTGCTGGCCTCGAGCTCGCGTTGTCGCTGCCCACGAGTCTTACGGACCATGGGTGCGGCAACCTCCACGGCCTCGTCATCATATTCATCGTCGTCATCATCGCATCATCATCGCATCCAACGTTGCCCTTGTCGGACAAGGACTCGCTCTCGTCCTCAACGGAATCGTTCGAGTTCTCGTCATCAGCAGGTGGAAGCCAACCTTCCAACACTTGGAACTACTACAAAGATAAACGCGATTAGCAAAACCACGACTGCATATCTGCGACTACAAAATGAACAAGGAAGCGAGAACTTACTGACGAATCCTTGCGCTTCGCGGTCTATGGGGCGACCCCAGCCTTCGCGTCGAGGTATTCTGCATCGGTGATCTTCTTCAGGCGAAGGTGTAATCATTAAGCTTCCACTCGGCGGTCCAAGACTTCGTCGGGTCATCCTTGCCCGTGTACTCGTACATCCAGTGGGCGCGACTGGCCAGAGGCACAAGCCGCCGCCCAAGCCAGCAATTATACAAGTTGATGGTCTGGAGGCCCTTCTTCTTCAAGTTACGGATTGTCAGCAGCATTTCATCGACCACCATCCACTGGTCGTGCGGGATCTTGGCGACATGAAGCCAACGCGGCTTGGGCCGGTCGGCGTTGTACCTCGGAAGCTCCACCTCGTCGTCTGGCGGCGACTCGGTCACATAGAACCAGTGTTTTTTCCACTCATTCTCCGCCTTCTTCGGCAGCATCAGGTTGAAGAAGGAGGCCTTTGATTTCAGCTGGAAGGTGAGGCCACCGCATGAAGCATCGGGTTGCCTGTCTAATCGCGTCCGATCCTTCCGTGGAACAGATGTTGCCACAGGGGGAAGTATGATCGGCAACCTAGGTAGCACTCGCAAAATTCCATGAACATGGCGAGTTGTTCGATGCTGTGCGGCCCTACGTCTGACGGCTGGATGTCGTAATACGTGTAGAAGCGGCAAAATAAGATGGAGGTGGGGAATCTGAGCCCCCTCTCCAGGTGGATGGTGAAGCAGATGAATTCTCCGTCGCACGGATCTGGTACCACCTCTCCGGCCGCAGGGATGCGCCATCTCCTGGCGCAGAGGATCCCCACCTTCTTGAATGACTTCAGCAGCACCTTCGTGCATTTGGATCTCCCCCATGGTTCTGTCGAGGGCGCCATTAGTCGGAGGATCTAGGGGAGCGAAATCGCTCTGGGTATCTCTGGTCGCTCTGAAGGAATGGAAGATTGGGAGATGCACGAGATCGGAGGAAGTGTGGGGAATGATCGCTCTTCACCCGTCACTCTCCTTATATAGCGGTTGGTACCCACCATTTTTAGGGAGCTGTTACCGCACGGTGATTATGCCGATATTACCGTTGGATTACCCAATGGCTAGTTTGACCAATGCTGATGGTCCAACTTCATCTACTCGGCTCGCCAGCTTCAGCGACTCGACTACTCTCCGACCTGATCACCTTTGCTACGATTCGATCATTCACCGACCGGATCACCATAGCAGTGATTTAACTACTCGCCGACCCATTTGTCGTGCTACGATTCTATTGGTCGACGTTATTGCGACTAAGATAATAAGTTCCCTATTTCATTCAGGGAGTCCACCGCCGATTCGACTGGGCGTCCAAATTGGACCCGCATACTCTGACTGCCAACGAACACCTGCGACTCGCCACCTAGTCATCGAGCTCGCCCTTGTACTCTCTCATCAATACAATCTAGCAGGAGTAGGTCTTTACCCTCCGGGGGCTGAACTTGTGTAAAACCCTATGTCTCCGCCCTCATCTCGCACCGCAGATGGCTGGCCGCCCTTGCCCCTCGTTCTACTACTCACTGCCAATTGCAGCATCTGCTGTGGCCATTCCCACGACAACAAGGAAAATCGGCATTGTCATATCCGACAAGGCGGAGCAGCCCCGTAACGATGGAGAGCGCAACCAAGGGCATAAGAGCAGGTCACGCCATGACCCTCCGCGTCCGACAAGCAACCACGACAAGCGTGAGGCGTACCAGGAGGGAAAAAGCAAGAAGGCTAACCCACCGCCACCTCCACCTCCATCACCCCCTAGCATCCACCATGGCGGAGGAGGCCCATGTCGTTCACGCAGCCCATCCCCTTGCGGCAAGAAGAAAAGAACAAGACCGGAGCCATACAACGCACGTTCATGCCTGGACAAGTTTCACGAGGCCCGGGAAGGAACATACCTGGGACCATGTTGCTTTGGACTTGTGATATGGACCGCAACTTACCCTAGGGGTTTTCGGATTGACAAGACCATCAAGCCCTACGACGGCACCACCAAACCAGCTACGTGGTTGCAGGATTACGGCAACGCGGTGGAGATCGTCGGGGGTAACCCCAACGTTACCGCCAAGTACCTCCCACTGATGTTGATGGGCACGGCTCGCCAATGGATTGATGAATTGCCGGAGAAGTCCATCTGCAACTGGTTGGACATGCAAGAAGCGTTCACCAAGCACTTCGAGGGTCCATATAAGTGTCCTTGCACTGTTGGAGATCTACAGCGGTGCGTGCAAGAGAAATACAAGTCATCTCGCGCCTACCTCTCCCGCTGGCTGGATATGAAGAATTCCTGGGCAGGAGTGCACACTCAGACCGCCATGGCCGCCTTCATCAATGGGTTGTAGAAAGGTACGTTGCTCCGACATAAGTTGAAGCGCCTGCAGGACAATCACAGGCTCGATCTCAACCAGATGATCCAGCTGGCCAGTGAGTTCGTGGCTCCTTGCCGGCAACATCCGTTCCAACTCAAGCTAAGAGGAACAACATCACCAAGCGGAAGAACCCGCCAGAATAAAAGAAAACCTCCGACATGGTCGCCATGACATTTGCAGGACGAGGTGATGGCAGACAGTGTGGCCGAGGACGGGGGGCTGGTCGTGGGCAGCAGCGAGGTAGTGAAATTACCCCGGCAGCGCTCCGCGTTCCCCAAACGTACAATGAGTACCGTGATATGCCATGCTCCGTACACCTCGACGCCAACGACAAGGCCACTCACACCAATTTCGATTGCAAGTTTGTCAAGGACATGAAGGAGGACCCGGAGTCCGGTTACAAGCAAATTCGGAAAAAAAACCGCGAGGCAAGGGCAAAGAGAAGAAGAAGGAAGAGGAGTCCAAGGACTCAAGTGACATGGATGAGGATTTTGACCCCAAGCACGCTGACAAGGGCGATGGCAAGGGAAAAAAACCCTTCAAGAAGAAGGTTGTCGTCTACCACACTTTCCTTGGGACCCCTACTATCTGCCAACAAAAAACCTCCATGAGGATACTGATGGCCACCCTACCGCCAGTTCCCCAGCACCTGCGCTGGTCGGAGATTCCAATCACTTGGGACAGGCAGGATCACCCAGACCTCATCCCTACGAAGAACCAGTACACCATGGTCATCAACCCCCAGATTGACGGCAACGAGTTCACCAAATGCATGGTGGACAGTGGAAGCAGCATCAACATCATGTACCTAGATACGCTGCACAAGATGAACTTGACGGAGGCCAACCTAAGGTGGACCAGCACCGTGTTCCATGGCGTAGTTCCTGGCCGGGAGGCTCAGTCCCTTGGGTGCATCACGCTTCAGGTCGCTAATGGCGATGTTAATAATTACCGCCAAGAACGCATGACCTTCGAGGTGGTCCCCTTCAAGAGCGTGTACCACGTCATCTTAAGATGCAACATCTTCCACGCCTTCATGACCAAGCCATGCTTCGTCTACAACAAGCTCAAGATACCCAGACCAAACGACATCATCACCGTATCCGGAAGCTTTACCAAGGCAAGGGACCACAAGATTGGAGAATCAGCCTTTGCAGAAGCTGTCCTCTACAGCGAAGAATCCAAGGAGATCCAGAGCAAGGTCGATGCCACAAAGATGCCGGCATCGAAGAAGTAGATTCTGATTTCGATCCCGCCTTCAAGACCGCCATCGTGACCAAGCCGTTGAACTTGTGGTAGGCGATGCCTCCAAGACCACCGCCATTGGGACGAACCTGGACCCTAAATAGGAAAGCGCGCTCATCGAGTTCCTCCGTGATAATAGGGACATCTTTGCCTGGCAACCTGCCGACATGAAAGGTGTACCTAGGAACTTGCCGAGCACATCTTGAATATTGATCCAAAATGCAAACCGGTGAAACAACCTCTATGACGCCTCGGAGACGAGAAGAGACGCGCCATAGGCAAAGAGATAGCTAGGTTACTTAAGGCTAGTTTTATCTGAGAAGTCCTTCACACCCGATATGTGGCCAATCCTGTACTTGTCCCTAAAAAGGAAACCAAAGAAATAAGAATGTGCGTTGATTACACCGGCTTGAACAAAGCATGCCCCAAAGATCTGTTTTCTTTGCCTCGCATTGACCAAGTCATTGACTCGACGGCTGGCTCGGAACTTTTGTGTTTTCTCGATGCATACTCAGGATACCACCAGATAAAGATGAGGAAGTCGGACCAATTGGCCACTTCGTTCACCACACCTTACAACATGTTTGGTATGTCACAATGCCCTTTGGGCTGAAAAACACAGGTGCTATGTACCAGCGAACTATGCAGTGTTGTCTCCACGATCAAATTGGTCAGAACGTTCATGCCTATGTGGATGATATAGCGGTGATGTCTAAAAATTCAAATGACTCAATCTACGACATAAAAGAAACCTTTGATAATCTTAGAAAATACAACATTATGCTTAACCCTAAGAACTGCATCTTCGGGGTACCAGCCGGCAAATTGTTGGGATTCATCGTTTACCAGCGTGGAATCGAGGTCAACCAGAGAATATCAAGGCCATCCTAAACATAAACCATCCAACATGCCCGAAGGACATCCAACGGCTTATAGGCTACGTTGTAGCAGTTAGCCGGTTCATCAGCCGACTTGGAGAGAAGGCACTTCTGCTATACAAGTTGCTGAAGAAGGCGGACAAATTTACATGGACGGACAAAGCAGATGCTGCACTCAAGAAGCTAAAGGATATACTTTCCTCGGCACCTATACTCGCAGCACCCGAGCCTATGGAGCCTATGTTAATCTACATGGCAGCCACTAACCGGGTAATCAGCATCATCGTCGTGGTAGAACAAAAAGAACTAGGGCATGAGTATGGTGTTCAACGAACAGTTTACCCTAACTACCAATATCTATCTTATGGAGTGTTCCTTGCTTCTCGGAAGCTAAGGCACTACTTCCAGGAGCACCCTATCACAGTTGTGAGCAAAGCTCCATTGTCTGACATCATCAACAATAGCGACGCTACAGGAAAGGTTGCAAAGTGGGCATTGAGCTTGGCACCTTCGAGATCACCTACAAGAGACGTGATGCTATCAAATCACAGGTCTTGGTGGATTTCGTCGCAGATTAGACGGAGATGCCTGATGCTACCCCTATACCTGATCCAGAATACTGGGTGATGCACTTAGACGGATCAAAGCTACTCAACGGCTCGGGGTCTGGTGTACTACTACAGTCACCAACAGGGGAAAAGCTACACTATGTTCTGCAGATCCAGTTCGAGGCTACAACGGAATATGAAGCACTCATTCATGGACTTTGCGTAGCCAAGGATATTGGCATCGAGCGCATAGTTTGTTGTAGAGATTCTGACTTGGTTGCCCAGCAGGTGGTTGGCACCTGGAACGCGTGGAACCCTATGATGGTGGCATATTGGGATGAAGTGGACGAGATAGCCAAGAGCTTCTTGGGCTACGAAGTCAAGTATGTCCCTAGGGAGGAAAATGAGGCAGCTAATCTATTGTCGAAGCTTGGATCAGGGCGCAAACAAATTCCGCATGTCATTTTAAAGGAGCATCTACGGACACCATCCGTGAAGGGAGCAGACCCCGGGAACCCGGATAGAGTTGACTCTTTCGTTCACACAGTGACAAAGGTCCCTCCGGCTTGGACAAAACCGTTCATGGAGTATCTCGTACATGGAACTTTGCCTATCGACGAGGTCGAAAGTCGGCAAATAGTACGTCGAGCAAAGGGTTATACCATAATCAATGGTCAGCTCTACAAAAGAAGAACCACTGGTGTATACCTCAAGTGTGTTTCCCAGCAAGAGGGTATCGATATCCTTCGTGAGATCCATCTTGGAGATTGTAGGCATCACGCCGCTCCTCGATCATTGGTCTCCAAAGCCTTCTGACAAGGATTCTACTGGCTGACCGCGAAGTCGGACACCGACAAGCTGGTTGAGACATTCATGGGATGCCAGTATTATGCCTGACAACCACATGTTCCAGCTCAAGAATTGCGAACAATACCAATAACTTGGCCATTTGCAGTCTGGGGGCTAGACATGGTTGGTCCATTACAGATGGCACCATGTGGGTTTACACATCTGCTAGTAGTAGTTGATAAATTCACCAAATGGAACGAAGCTAAACCCATTAGAAAGCTTGATGGGGCAACTACCCTTAGGTTTGTCCGGGATCTAGTGGTGAGATTTGGTCTCCCACATAGCATTATCACCAACAATGGTAGCGTCTTATCACTCGGAGAAGTGGAAGCTTATTATTGGGAGAAGAGCATCCGACTTGACCTAGCATCTATGGCACATCCACAGTCCAATGGGAAAGTTGAGCGAGCCAATGGATTAATTCTGCAGGGAATCAAGCCATGTCTTGAGGCACCGCTACATAGAGCAGCTGGAGCCTGGGCGAAGGAGTTACCATCTGTGTTGTGGAGTTTACGAACTACACCCAACAGATCTACCAGCTACACTCCTTATTTCATGGTATATGGAGTAGAAGCCATCCTTCCTTCCGACATCCTTCACGATTCACCAAGAGTTGCCGCCTACGATGAAGATGACACTGAAGAGTCCAGGAGCCTAGATGTGGACCTTCTTGAGGAAGAGTGTGTATTGGCTTGCCAAAGATCCGCCATCTACCAGCAGAAGCTATGCAGCTACCATAGTCGCCGTGTTCAGTATCGCTCATTTAAAGAGGGGGATCTGGTGCTCCGACTTAAGTAGAAGAAGTCACACAAATTATCCCCGCCATGGGAAGGACCGCTCATCATAATCAAGGCGCTACTCAATGGGTCTTACTACCTCGTTGACAATCATGAACTTGAGGATAGACCCAACGATGATCATAAGCGTAAGCGACGTGACCCGGATGATGACTACCCGGAGCTTGATCGGCCATGGAACATAGCACAGCTACGTCCTTTCTACACTTAGCATATTTTTTATCTACTGTGTACCTCTTATATGATCAATGAAATAAAGATCTTTGGTTCACTCATATTATTGAGTCTTTCACCTCCTTTAGTGTTCATTTTTGGATCGTATAAAACCTTTATGCGCAAGTTTTGCACTTGCACTTGTGAAAATTCTGCCTACGGGTGTTAGCTTAAGTTTTCTAGTCTACACATTCTTTGTTGTTTTTATGTGGATTCTGGAGTAGTGACTTTTGGCAATCGAAGTCGGCAATTTTGTGCTTAGGTTTTTGACGGTGCCATTGGGAATCATCGCCTGAGCACATGGTTATGACTATGAGTCTTCCGACTCACGAAAAGTCAAGCATAAAAACCAATGTAATGGATAAGCCATCACTTGCTTAAAAAATATATACATGCTGGAAGTAGTACTTAAGTAGCAGGAAACATACAACTATTGTTTTCCACCATAAGATTAACACAGTAGTTTTTCCGCATACACAAATCAAGAGGAAATAAATATTAAAAAGTGTTTTTTCATTCCTCTGGCGCAGGAGACTTTGAGGTACCATCGTCGGCAGCAGGAGAGCCATCCTGATCATCTTCAAAGTTGGTGGTCTTGAGGGACTCGGAGGAGCTGGGCTAGTCACCATCAATGATCTCAAGAGGCATAAAGGAGTTTGGATCGACCAACTCGATGACCCTGGTGTCGTAGTCGGCGAGCGATGCCCAGATAGCTTTATGATCAATCTTCTGGCCGTCATAGTCTATGTCAGGTAGACCCGAGGTCACCGTGTCGATGTTGGCATTCTCGTAGTTGGCCTTGACCATCGCCGGCGACATTATTGCACCAGCCCGGGTACATGAAGCTTTCCAGCTTACGGTACGCTCGGGGGCTTGGCACATAATCTCCTAGTACTTCATGACGGAATCCACCGCCTTGATGTTGATGCTCACGGGCTTGGCAATTTCTTTGGCTTGCTTGATGGCGGTACTGATGAAGTTGCCGGCTAGGACCATGCATTCCTTTGGCGGAGGAGGCGTATTGGTTAAACCAATAGGAGCTACATTTCCATCGAAGCAATGGAGTACGTGAGTTCAATAACACAAAAAAGTTCGAAGTACCTGGCTTACAGAAGTACAAGATGGAGATCGCTTACCAAAGATGCTCGCCTCGGCTTGTTGCAGTGTCTCTGCCATGGAGTCCCGTTCTTGTCCGAGGACCTTGTAAGCCTCAAGGTTGCACTTGTTCTACTCATCGGAAGCTTTCTTCTGCTCCTTGAGGATCACAATTTCCTCCTTCAGTCAGTTGATCTCCATGTTGGCAGACTCCTGCAAGGCCTTCATGGACTCTTCATGGATCTTCAGAGTGTCAGCCCTCTCCTACTTGAGGATCTTGTTCTTGCTATCTAGCAGATCTATGTGCTTGGATTGCTCGACAATGTCCTTCGCATTGGCAAAACACTTTCTGCAAGCCGGAAAAATGACAGCACACAATGAGTAGTCGGAGAGTGATGGCACAATACCAAATTTGAGTGAGAAATTGAAATGAAAAACAGACTCTTGCTCTTGGTGATTTGATCCTTCAAGAAGGCAGTTTCACCCTTTTCAGCTTCCAGTTCAGCGCCCATCTTGTGGAACTTCTCGTTAGCAACGCCTCTCCGAGCATTCTCATTATGTGGAAACAAGATCAAAGTTGCTTCGTCTACTTGGAGCATCTAGCTGGATAAATATCCACCTAGAGGCTTGGGGGCTACAGTGAGAGTTTTTAACTCGGCAATATGCTTAGTCTTTCTTTAAGCATCTAGTCGGAACTAATTCTGTTTCAACTAGAAGCTTGGGGGATACAGTATTGAAATTTACAAACACTGCGTATTCTACTCTTTAAAGTATCTAGTCAGAATAATTCATTCAGACTACATACTTGGGGGCTATAGTGCAAAGTTTCTAGCTTAGTCAGACCTATGATTTTCCGTCTAAATCCTCGGGGGCTACAGTGGGATAGTACATATGAAATTAAAAAGGCAAATAAAAATTACGAGTGCGATGATCTTGAGATTGGTGGTGCTCTTGGTAAATATCTTGTTGAAGGAAAGACTATTTCCGCAGGATATCCACCTGCCTAAGAAGCTCCTCAAGACCACATGTCGAAAAGTTGGCATTGCACCAGGAACCAGAGCTGAGCTACTCGGCATAAGCGTCGGGCAGACAATCTTTCGGAACTCTGTTGGCATCTTGGGTGCAGTGGCGCCGCCTTCAGTAGAAGTTCTGCCTTCCAACATCGCCTTATCGCTACCAGTGGCATCCTTAGCTGGAGCTTCAGCCATTTTGGTTGCGGTGATTTCTTGTGTCGCCTGCTCGCCGGCAACAGCAAATTCTGCGGCAGCACCTTGGTCCACTTCCATGGCGTAAGGGCCAAATGCTCTTAGCTGGAGAACTTGTCGGTGGGACATCAGGCTGGACGCTGGGAGTTGTAGGGGCGATGGCGGGAGATGCTTGGTGAAACATATCTTTAATGTTTTTAGAAGCCCCCGATGTTTTGGAGGTCTTCTTCAAACTCATACTGGACTTCTTACTGAAACATGCAAAAGTATAAGTACATGAACAAGATGACCAAGAGACAATGTCGGATGTTAAGAAGCTTACACAATAGTTGGTGCCTTAGTAAACGGGATGCCGGTGATTCTTCTTTTCTCCGGGGCGGTAGTGGACTTCTTGGAGGCTCCACCCTCTGTCTTCTTCTTGTCTCTGTCGGCAGCGTTAGAGGTGGAGCTCTTCCGCTTACACGCCAACAAGACATCATCGTCGGACACGACTGTGACTTCCTTCATCTTGGGGTCGTAGACTTGGACAACCATGCTATCCTCATCTAGACTCTTTAGCTATTAAGTGAATCCCGAAGTGTTAAATGTAATGGTAATGGCTAGACGGGAGAACTAGAGTATATGTCATACACGGAAAGTAAAACAGGTACCTATGGGCACTTTCCATCATCGAAAATGTCGTAGGTGATGGTGAAGCCACACTTCCTGTCCTTCCCCTTGACGGTGTCCTTGAGGCGGAGCTTGATGGAGTCACTCGAGTAGTTGTCCTCGAAGATGCGGAGGCTATCCTTCCTGTCCTTGGTATATTGGTGCATCAGCTTCACGCGGTGATGCAGAGCCTGAATCTGCCTGATGAACCAGCACATGGCTAGGTCCAACCAGGTCAGACCCATCTCTACTAACCACTCGATCCGCCTTACAACATAGGAGGCTTCGTCGTCGGAGGGGACGAAGGCTTGGGATCTCCATGTCGGGGCTTCAGCGGCGGCCCCATCGACAAAGTACGGGTACGATGCTTCTCGGCCATCCAGAGGGATGTTTGGGCCATAGAAGTGCGTCCTCTTCCAATTTTTGCAGGACTCGTCGCCTACAATTTCGGGGAACCACCGGCCAGGACGGATCTTGAAGCTAATGGTTCCACAATTTCTGAGCTAATCCTTACTCACTCCGGCGTCCCTCTTGATGGTGAAGAAATATATAAACAAATCTACCCTAGGCCTGATTCCTAGGTAGCCCTCAGAAAGAGACGCGTAGTTGCTAAGCGCGAGGATGCTATTCAGAGACAAGTTCTGAGGTTGAACCCGGTAGTGGCTAAGGACCTCTAAGAAGAAGTCAGCGATTTGGAGGGAGACGACGCGTACCAGTTGAGCTTTGAGGTACACCTTTTCTCCGGCTTGCGGAGAAGGGATGACCTTACTGGCTGGCGTCGCCCTTCAGACTAGCCCCTCCGTCGCGGGGAGGTACCCCTCGTCGATCATCTCCTTGAGATTGCTATCTGCTATATCGGAGCCGCGCCACTCTCCCTTGTGAGAGTCGCCCTCCTCCTCCAGCAGATCCAGCCCCGCTGGAATATGGTCACCACTGGTGGATTCCACCACCGTGGTGCGTGGCTGTACCAGGCCCTCTAGGGGCACCTGAATGGAGCCTGCCGGCTTCACCGCATCATCGCTCGTTGCCGCCATGGATGGGGTTGTGCTGCTGCTCGCCATTAGTGTGGGGAGGAAGTTGATTTTGGGACTAGGGAAGCTAGGGTTTTTCTCGGTGCGTGCGGAGAGCTCGAGGAGACATTCGCTGGAGGAAGAAGATGACGCGAGGAAGAATGCGGTGAAAGGATAAAATCTACCACGGTTATAATTTATAGTACTCGGCATCAAGATTCGTGCAAGTTGATCAAACGGTTGCTGCGTGGACAGCGCGTGCGTGAGCGTGCGCATAAATTTCGCCATGTTCCCACCGCCACTGCCAACGTTTCGCATCCTTCGCATGGGAAAAACGGCTATGATTTTGTTCTCTGCATGTGTGAGTTACGAGGTGTTGCTGACTTATGGTCTATGTTGATCTACTGACACAAGCTGGTGAACCATCCCATCCGAGGATTCTGGCATGGACAGATCTAGTCCGGCTACGAGAAGAGTACGATGGAAGATTCAGCAGTTCTCCGACTTACATATTGAAGACGGAGAGCATTGCAGGGTTCTTGGGAGGACTACAAGATATTGCTTGACGATTTGCTGACATTCATCTAGATGGAGCATTCAAACTAAAGAGGAAAGACGACGCAAGATCTTGGAGTTCTCCGGGGGCTACTATTGGGGATATGCTAAATAGGTATCACCATAGCATGTCTCTAATCCGGATAACCCGGGTGGCCCACAGTTGGTAGAAAGGCCCATGGCCTGCTGGGTGGCCTAGTTAGATGGATCCAGAAGGGAGGCCCATGTCGGATAAAGGAAGGCTACGGAGGAGTCACCAGTGTACCCGGAGCCTTGGAGTGCAAGACACGTTAGACTAGTTGTGTACCGTGTAGGACTCTATAACCTGTCCGGTTAGGACTTTGCCTCTAACCCTAGGATCTGGCGACTATATAAGTCGGACCTATGGGAGCCTTTAGGGAACGATACAACTCATACCGCGCACGGCGAACCGATCCCTATAACTCGGCGTATTGTCATTATAGTGATTTACAGCAGGAGTAGGATCCCGCCACCATCATGGGATCTGAACCTGGGTAAGATGTGTTACCTCGTACCCGCCAACCTCCCGCCTTACCCCACGTCTCTAAACACGCTCTTTGAGGACCCCTCCATGGTGTACTCGTCGGCAATACCACAAGAAGTATCTTGATAACATCAAACGTCACACCATAATAGGGTGACTATAATGGTCGGTTCAGTGCTACAAATGTGTTATGTAGAGGCTCATGGATCAAGAGTGGAATTTGTCCATCCCGATGATGGATAGATATACTCTAGGCCCTCTCGGTGATTTCACATTAGTTAGCTTGCAAGCAAGTGATGTGATCACTAGAATGTTATATCACGGGAACAAGAAAAGACTACATGTCGGTAACAAGATCAAAATAGGTATGGAGATACCGATGATCGAATCTAGAACATGTAATATATCGCGAGACAAAGGGATTGAGTTACATGCATAAAAGGTTCACGCGATAACATAAGTCATCGTTGAATGTGTGGGAGTCAGTACGGATCTCGAGGTCCCGCTTCTGATTATTGATCAGAGAGGGGTATCGATCATGTCTGCATTATTCGCGAACCGTAGGGTGACACACTTAAGGGATACCGACACCATTTGGAGCAAATAAGATGCCAGAAAAAGGATATGAAAGCGCTAGAATAATTTCAATGGAAACCGGAATTGTTTCGGGTGAAATTGCTAAAATTGGTTCTGCATGTGAAATTGAAATGTTGCAAGGGTTTTTATGTGAATGTTTGTTAATTAATGTAATTAAAAAAATCTGAATAAAATAAATAAAAGAGTTTTATTTAATGACATCTTGGATTCATTTTGGTGGAAAATTAATGCATGTGAATGGACATGTGAGTGGAGGTGTGTTTATGTGAAGTGGAGATTCCACCCACATGAATGAGGGAGAGGTGGGGGCACCCTCCTTGGACGGTGGCCAAGCCCCTTGGGCTACCCCTTCCCCTATATAAGGAGCACCTCCTCCTCCTCCACTCTCACACCTTGATACGTCGTAAACGTATCTATAATTTTTAATGCTCCATGCTTGTTTTGTATCAACTTTCTTATGTTTTGTCTACACTTTGAGGCATTTTTATACATTTTCTGGAACTAACCTATTAACAAGATGCCATAGTGCCAGTTGCCTATTTTTTGCTGTTTTTGGTTTAAGAAAAGTTATTAAAGAAATATTCTCGGAATTGGACGGAACATAAGCCAAAGTCAATATTTTACCTGACACGACACGGGGACCGAAGGGGAGACGAAGAAGAGCCACGAGGTGGCCACACCATAGGGTGGCGCGGGCCCACCCTAGGGCGCTTCAGCCTATGGTGTGGGCCCCTCGAGGCTCCACCGACCTTGCCCTTTAGCCTACATATATGTCTCCCCGAGACGTAAACCCTAAGCAGATCAGAAATCCATGAAAATTCTGCAGCGCCGCCACCACCGAAGAGGAGATTCAGGGGCCATAAGTATCTGTTTCGGCACCCTGCCGGGACGGGGAATTTCCCTCGGAGCCATCTCCATTGACTCCACCGCCATCTCCATCGTCGTTGCTGACTCCCATGATGAGGAGGGAGTAGTTCTCCCTCGAGGCTAAGGGCTCTACCGATAGCTATGTGTTCATCTCTCTCTCTATGCTTGATCTTATTATGATCATGAGCTTTGTAATCAAGTAGATCTACTATACTACTCAAGTGCTTTAATTAATCTCTGCTTGTCCCCACATGTGTGAAGTTGATAGTGTACACACCGTGTGGCACTTAGGCTAAAGATTACAGAAATACTTATCATGAGTTATAATTTTAGTTGGATGTCTCTATGAGTTTGTGTTTGTTGGAACCATCTAGCGCTCGAGGTGACAATGGGGTTATCTAGATGGGGAAGGCGAACTTTGAGGTGTGCTGTTATAGGCCTACATCGTCCAACCAGAGAGTAGTCCAGAGTAGCATAATGAAGAGAATATATTTATATGAGAGTGTCCACTAGTGAAAGTAAGATCCCTAGGCCTTGTTTCTAATCATTCAAACACCATTTACAATTAGTCCTGCTACATGTTTGCTTGCTGCCACTTTTATTTCAGATTGCAATTACCACTTATAATAATCCATATTACTTGAATTTCACTATCTCTTCGCCAAACTAGTGCACCTATACAACTGACAAGTGAATTGGGTGTGTTGGGGACACACGAGACTTCTTGAGAGGGATACCTTTGACCTCTTATTCCCTGAGTTCGATAAACCTTACGTGATCCACTTAAGGTAAACTTGCCGCTGTTCTACAAACCTCTGCAATTGGAGGCCCGACAATGTCTACAAGAATAGAAGCGTGCATAGATATCTAGCTCTTTTTGGCGCCGTTGTCGGGTAGGTAAGGTAAAAGGTACTCACATCCTTTGGCTACTAAGCTATCTTCTAGTACTGTTGCTGGTGTCCGAGTGCTCGAAGTTATTTCCTTTAGATTCTGCAATTATATCTTTTTGTTTCTTGTTTTTATTTTCACTAGTTAGCCTTAATGGAAAACAACAACAAAATTAGAGAGTTTTATAGTATTTATCTTGAGTTAGTACATGAAGTGTTTGAAGAGAAAATTAAAAAACCTATGGAACTTTATTTGCATGCTAATAGCACATGCAAGAGGAGATAGACATGGAGATCAGACAATTCTTATAATACATTAAGATTTGGCATCAAAATATAAGGAAGATTCTCTAGTTCCCTCTTTCACCAATTTGGAAAGATCTATAAAAATGGCAGAAACAATGTCAAAAACTAATTTTGGCATTTGGCACTGGTATTTGGTGAACACGCTGGCGGTGCTATGAGAATAGATAATTATGTTTACCACAAAACACCTACACTACAAAATACACAAGATGACTAAGAGTAAGATCATCACTTTGCCTAAAATGCTAAAATCTATGTGCTAGACCTCGCTTTATTTTCCCCACTCACATAATCAAGTTGCCATGGTCATATTGTTGGTGATTCTGGTGTTGGGAAAAAACTTATATTAGCTAAAACAATGTGCTTGCTACCACACAACTAAAACGAAAACTTATCTGTTTTTTCTTTTTCAACAATTTGGCAAAACCTCCAAAATGGCAGAAATGGATGGCAAAAGATATTTTGGCATTTGGCACCGGTATTTGGCAAAACTCTATGGTTACTCTTATGAGAAGAGATACATATGTGCACCACAAAACCCGCAGAATCCAAACACACATTGACGAGGGTTCATTTCGTAAATGTCCATTGTTATGGACTTTGGTTTTGGAGGAGATGGGGAAGCTGGAAGTTGCGGAACGGTTAACAAACAAGCAACACGGGACACAGGATTTACCCAGGTTTAGTCCCCCGGAGGGAAATGTCACATCCCAAAATTTTCCAAATTTTGTAATGTGAAAAATAAATAAACAAAATAAATAATTGTTGAAATTTAGGGTGAAAAGAAACTCTTTGTTTCTAAATGGAAACTTAAAATCCCATCTTGAACAAACTTTGAATAATGTTTGAATCCAACTAAATTCAAATCAAGTGGAATGCATTCTTCATAAATGCATCTTGAAATTTAAACACTTAGAAAATAAACCAAAACCCTAAAAACCTAATGGAAGAAAAACATTTCCAAGTTATCTCTAAGCCTATGGATTTGATCCTCACAAAAATTGGTCAAACAAACATTTCAAAATGATCAAGAATGACAAATAGAAATATTATAAAATCATAGAAATTGGTTTCACTTAATTTGGATCCATAGATAAAATCTTATGAATTTAATAAGATAATGAAATTGAATTGCCAAAGCTAATAAAGCACCTATCTAAAATTCATACCAATTTGTGAGCAATTAATACTAAAAGAGATTAAAAGTATAAACAAATATTAAATAAGATTTTACAAATTGAAATCACCAAGTTTGGACCTTTAAATAAAAAGATATGATTTTTATAAGATAAAGAAAGAAATAATAAATAAGGACTATTTTTAAAAGACAAGTTAAATCTTGGCCAAGCAAATAAAATAAAATATTCTTGATTAATAAAAATATTAAAGGATTATTTAAATAAAATCATGAGGATTTATTATTATCCAATTTCATTTAAGTAAAAGACATTTCCCATTTTAAATGAACATTAAAAACAAAATAAAATAATTTAAATAATAATTCAAAGTGTTTTATTTTTAAATAGAGTTTAGGTTTAAAATAGAGTTTTAAAACCTATTAAATCCTATTTGAAATAAAGACTAATGTATATTTATTTTTAATAAATAACAAACCCTAAAATTAATTATTCTATTTTGGACTTTAGAATATGTTAATAAACAGAATTAAAATATACCCAAGGTTTGGCAAAGGTTTGAATTGAAATAGAGTTTAAATTATTTGAATGAAAATCAAAACAGAAATTCAAAATAGAAAAAGGAAAAACATTCTGTATAAAAAAAAAGCGAAGATGCAGCCAAAGAGCCCAACCCAGCCCAGCAGCGCAGCCCATCTTCTTTCCCTCCCCAGAATCGTTTTCCACTCAGAAACTCACCCCCTCAGACGCTGACTGCCTGGACCCACTCTTCCTCTCTCTCTCTCTCTCTTTCTCTCGCTGTCAACCAGACCCCACCCGTCAGTTCTTCATCCTCACCCGCCGCGATGACCACGCCTCCCTCGCCGGCCGTTTCTGGCCATAATCTCTCGCGTTAATTCACTTCATTGCCGGAGTAAAACTTGCCACCAACCACTTGTACTTAAACGCCTGCCTCTCCTCTCTCATTCCCCTCGCTCACCCCACCCTCTCCGCCACCAGGCCGCTCCGATTTCACCAGAGACCGCCCACTATAGTTCGACGAGGTTCTCTTCCAATTCCGGCCAGCCACCGTCGCCCCTCGACCAGACTAGCGTGTTCCCTAATGGCCTACGAACCTCCCGGTACCTTCCCCTCGCTCGCGCTCGCCGTGTAAGCTCGGCAACGTCTTTGCCAGAGCAGCGCCACCGTCTGCCATTATTCCGACGACTTCTCCCCGTAAGTCCCGTCCTCTCCTCTCTCTCCAGATGACACACGCTTGTTCGCCAAACTCTCCCGCATCTAATGCCCCTCTCCGCTCGCCTTCTCGTGACCTGCAGTTTTCGCCAGTGACGACAAACAGAGAAGCCGTCATTAGACGCAACTCCGTCGAGCAATACACGTCGAACATGTGCGCCCCTTCGACAAACGCGAGCAAGTTGAGCATCCCCGTTCCACAGTGATATCGGTGAGCCACCCCACGTCCTCTCTCGCTTCTTGTATTGCCGCCGCTTTTCCGACCGCCACTAGCACCGCCAGTTTAGTGTTAGTTGTTTTAGGCCGTGGTATCTTGATCCATTGGTTACGATTGATCATAACACGAAGAGGTATGGTTGAACCTGAACCGCACGTTTTCACTTTAATCCAACGCACCAGATAGGCCGATCCAACCGAAGCGGTACAGACCAATAGCAACATGACGCGTGGCACTGATTTGTTTAAATAGATAGAAACATTTCTATAAGTTGATTGAATTTGTAAATTGCATAACTTTTGATCCACATGTCCAAATTTTGTAAATTTTATATCAATGGAATCAGCAAAACAAACTATATCCAACCATGCACTTTGTTTAATGAATTGCTTATAGAAACTTAGTTGTTTTTACAGAAACTTGTATAGGCATATTTTGTGTATAAAATTTATTCTAGAAATGTTTTTAGGATAAAATATTTGACAAATGGTTTGTTTTGTACCTACTGACCACATAAACAACTTGTGGAATTAAAAGTATATTTGGTGAAGTTAAAAGATGAATCTTTGATTTAGAACATTTCTAGTCAAATAAAAATAATGTTATTATGTTAAGAATGTTTTTTGGAGAAAAACCTTTGGGAAATGATTTGAATTAAACTCTCTGACCCTAAACACCAAGTTTTGAGATTTAAAAATATATTTGATGAACCCTATAAATTATTACTTTGCTAAAAGGTAATTTCAACAACATAAAATATTGTTTTGGTATAAAAATGGTTTATAGGTGTAACCTTTTGCAAATGGTTTTAATATTAAACACTTGACCTTAAAATACTAACATTGGTGTTAAAGCTATATTTGGGAAACACTAGAAAATCTTACTTTGATTTAAATCAAATCTAACAAAACAAAAATGACTTAAAATAGCCATTTTCACTAACTTGATATCAAATGGTGTTACCACATTTATAAATGACCTTGCCACTTTATAAATGACAAATAAGTGTTTCAAAATGTTTATAACCTTTTAGAAACCACTTCTACAAATAAAACAATCTTTGGCATGCTTGCATGCATTGCTTTGTTTTTATTATTTTATGTGATGATTGCTTGAATGGTAGATTGAAATTGTTCCTTGCTTGGTTGAATTGTATTGACATTTGAAGAGTGTGACTATTTCAAGATCAAGGAGTGAACTTATAAAATTCTCTACCAAAAAGTCAAGTGATGCTTCATAGTTTTGTCCCGTTATTTTCACTATGCATTAGTGATGTTTCTAAGTAGGACTTGCATGGAATTTTTGCTAAGTATAAACTATGCCATGGGAAATCCTAGTAGATGAAACCTTAGTAGAAATTTCCTAAGTTAAGATTCCTACTACTAACATGCTTAGCTTAGCTAGTAGAAAACAAGGGTGGATTATATTCATGCTATGGAATATTTCTAAGTCAAGGACTTGTGTTTTTGTTTAATAAAACAACTAAGTGAATGAATCACCTGGGTGGAATGGAAAGAATGGTTTGTGTTGAGTAGTTATGCAAGTCCAGTATGCTGGGGAAAACTTGGGCATCACCAAGTCCAGTATACTGGGGAAAATTGGTATCTCACTTGTGGAATGCCACCCAGGAACAAAGGGATTTGAGATGCCAAGTGTTAAGAAGATTCTAGTGCAGCCACATGGCATTATGGGATCTGCCTGGATCATATAGGTTGCAATAACTTAGCCAAATGGACAGTTGGTGGTAGGGGATGATAGGTTGGAACGCGTCCATTCTGGTCTAAGGGAAGGCTTCTGAAAGATCTTGTCTTGGTGAAACCAAGTCTTGTGGGGAAAGTGCACCACCTCTGCAGAGTGTAAAATCTAAGTACTTAGCCATGTCCCTGGCAAAGGACAATTTGAGCATCAAGACATGGAAGCTATCAAGAATCTCCTCATCCCAATTTCTAAGTTAAAATCTTGTGGTTGAACAAGGGTGAAGGTTCACCAATTACTATTGGTGGTTCCTTGGGTGTTTTTGATAAGCAAAAACTTAGTGTTTTCAAATGATAAGGAAAAATCTATTTTGAGCAAAGCAAGCCTAAGCTCCACCTATCCAAATGCATATAGATGATAGACTCCACTATACTACCATAGTATCACTTGCCAATATAATTCAAATGTATTGACCCTTGTGGTTGTAACTTATTATGTTGCAGGTTTGTTTGATGTTACTGAAGTGTGTTGATTATGATTACAAGTCTACAACCAACATGTTTGCCTGTGGCACTTTGAATACGAAGAACTCCATGCTATAGTTATTTCTGTTGCATTGTAATGAGATAGCCAAATGAACTATGTAAGATGTAATGATTTATTTTATTCCTGGTTATAAAGTTGTATTATGACCTTTGTTTCTTGATATTACATCTTAACTGTGGATGCTAGCTATTGATCCAGGGACTAGCATTGTAAACACAGGGATCTCTACCTTATTAAAGGTTGGGACCTCTACAGGAAAACCCTACTCCTGCTTGTATGCTCTTGATTACGGCGGAACCGACAGTTATAGGGGTGCACAGATGTAATCTGGCGTGGAGGTGTGTATGTGATGGTGGAAGAGATCCTTCTCGCCTTACCCTCCTGGACTTTATATTGATAGGCGGGTCTCGGGCTTAGGTCGAGGCGGTTACAGATTAGGGTTGGTACCCTTTGAAATTCTATCTAATCTAGACTTGTCCTCCAAGGAGTCGAAAACGTCATGGGCTTGGGCCACCCGAAGTCTTCATGGGCTGCGTGTCTTAACGTGGGCCTTCCTTGGTATGGATCGGGTATCCTAATGTTATGCACCCATAGGGTATATCAATGTCAGTATCCCCCGAGTGTTCATTCGAATCGTAGATTCGGCTGGAGACTCTTCAATCTTCCAGGTGCTTTTATCCTGGTTTACAAGGAGAAATGTTTAGTTCATAGGGATTGTTGATGCGTGTACCTGGCTCACCTGACGGATCATGGCCAGTTAACTGTCATAGGAAAAAACAACACGATCTTCATCAAACTCGAGTTCCTCGACTCGAATTCAGAAGGATTGCTGGTGTGATTCGACTCAGGACATTTCGGACTTACAAGAGTCGAATCCCAGTGTTTTTCAAGTGGTGTACCCAACGTGTCTGTTGGGATTTTTCATCGTGCATGTTGACACGGTAGGTTACTAGCAGAGCGCAGTCAGGTGCGTTACCAGGCCATCAGATGATATCTGAAGGTCTTATCTTTGTATCGCAGAAACAACATCCAAAGTTTTATCACAGCGGAGGTGTTTTGAGTGGCCAAGGAGACTACTTCTCACTTAGAGTTAGTTTGGGAAAAGTTTCCAAAAAGATTTTGTAGTTTTTGATCCGAAGGATCGCAGTCGAAGAATTCATAGGGTGCGCGACCAGCGCTCCCTATGGGAGTAGCCCCCGAGTGTCTGTTCGAGTCGTAGACTCGACTAGAGACTTTTAGTTCGGTCGTTTTCAACATAGGTCCGAAGGACACAATTTTTTCGGATGCTCAACCGACGCTCCGTATGGGAGTATCCCCCAAGTCCGTAGTGGAGTCGCAGACTCGACGTAGGACTCGAAGATAGTTGCGGGGTGTAGTTACCTTAGACATTTCTCAGGTGCGCGGCCAGCGCTCTTGATAGGAGTAGCCCCCGAGTAGTTTCTTCAATCGCAGATTTGAGTAAGTACTTGATTAATCATCCGAAGATTTTAAGCCGTTGCTTGGCTTTTCCTTGATGACATCAGTGCTGACGATTGGTGATCTCAACCGTCTGATGCAGCATAGATGATGCGATGAGACGATCGTGGGTCCCACCGCCTAACTTGAATTTGACTAGTCACGTGCAAACATGGTGGAAATTACGGCGTCTCCTCGATTTCCGTGCGTAGTGGACGGCGTGTAGGGTTAGATTTGAAGTGCGCGCTAGGGCTTCTGGATCAACGGCTCATGTGCGTCGTCTTCTTCGTTTTATACCGTAGGTAAACAGTGATTGCCTTTTACCCTTCGCCATTTTCCTCATCTCCATTGCTTTCATTTGCACGAGCTTTGCTGCGCTTTGCCGCGCTCTAGACGTTCTTCGCACTTTTCCTTCATCTTTCTTGCGCGCGCACCGCCACCATCGCCGCTACAAAATGGGAAAGCCAAATAAGACCACTGCCGGAGCTGGTTTGAGCGTTGCCGCCGGTGGCAAGAAGTTCGCCACTACCGCTTCCACGGACGGCGGGTGGCGCCTGCAGATCTTGTGATGGGGACTGCATGCGCTGCGCGATTCTAGGTTTATTCCCCAGAACAAGAAGGACGCCATCCTCCCCGGTGATGAGGTAATCCCGTGCCCACCCGAAGGGTTTCGGGTGATGTTTTACGCCTTTGTCATCCGTGGTCTTTCTCTTCCTGTCCATGAATTTCTTCATGGACTTCTCTTTTTCTATGGGATTCAATTGCATCATTTGTCTCCCAACTCTCTTCTTCGCATCGCCTGCTTCATCACTCTTTGTGAGTGCTGGATCGGTGTCGAGCCACTCTTTGGCCTCTTCCAGAAGCTCTATTCCATGAAGAGGAAGTCTGGACTGGCGGAGTTTATCTGCTCGGCGGGTGCATCATCTCTATTCAATCTTCTATTCTTTTCTTCTCCTTTTCCATGTGCGATTCCGTCCAGTACTGGCGAAGGAAGTGGTTCTACATCCGCGACGCCAAATTGGACGGACAAGAATATGGTCTCGCCCCATTCGACTCCTCGCAGAAGATCGTCCCAAAGAGGTCGTGGAAGAAACACATATTGGAGGGTGAAACTACGGAGGTGGAGGAGCTCTACCGTCGCGTGGAGGCGCCCCAGATGGCGGTTGAGAAGAAGGTCAACGGCGTGGACATCTGATGACCCACAAGTATAGGGGATCGCAACACTCTTCGAGGGTAGTATTACCTAATTTATTGATTCGACACAAGGAGAGACAAAGAATACTTGCAAGCCTTAACAACTGAGTTGTCAATTCAGCTGCACCTGGAAATAGTTCTTGCTCATAGAAGTTTATCAGTAGCAACAGTTTGTAGTAGCAAAAGCAAAGAAGCAGCAACAGAAGAACAAGAGCAATAGTAATAGTAGTAGCAAACAGTAGGATATGAGTGTGGTAGGCATAGGGATGGATGGACGGATGTTGCATGGACGAGTCTAAACATTTAACTTCAAGACCTAGGGCAATTGCAGATAAATAAGAATAAGCATCCAAGTATTAAAAAATCATAGGCATATGCTCCATATATAGTCATGCGTGCTCGCAATGAGAACTTGCACAACATCTTTTGTCCTGCCAGCCTGTTGCAGTGGTGCCTCAAGGGAACTACTGGCAATTAAGGTGCTCCTTTTAATAGAGCATCGGAGCAAAGCATTAACACTCCATGAACACATGTGATTATCACATCACAGTCATCCCCTCTGGTTGTCCCAATTTCTATCACTGTCGGGCCTTTGGATCCGGACAATGATATGTGTACACAACTTGCAGATAAGATCACAAACAATACTACCATAATGATTCAATAATAAGTTCAGATTTGAGATCCTGGCACACGGGCCCTAGTGACAAGCATTAAGCACAAAAAGTTTCAACAAAGTCAAATATCGCTAATAGAGATACTAGGAACCATACCCTAAAAATCTTATTCGATTACATGATAGAACTCATCCAATCCCTACCATCCCTATAGACTACAGCAGGGGATTACTCACTCATGGATGGGGGAAACATGGACGGTTGATGGAGAGGCATCGGTGATGATGGTGGCGATGATCCTCTCCAAATTATTTGTCCCGGTAGGGTGCCAGAACGGAGTTTCTGGTTCCGAATCGCGGTTTCTGGTGGAGGCAGCGCAACGGAACTCTTTCTGGAAAAACGTCGACCCCTCCCTCGGTTTTTAGGTCAAGAGGCATCTTATAGGTGAAGGGGGAGCCCGAGGGGGTGCCTGGGGCAGCCACACCCCCTCCAGGTGCGGGCTGGGCCCACCCATGTGGCAGGGGGTGTGGGCCCCCCAGGGATCCACTCCGTCTCGTATTCTGGCTCCGTGAATCTTCTGGTGAAATAGGATTTTTGGCATATTTTCCGGGATTTTTCCTGGTAGTTGATTTTCTGCACAAAAACTAGACACCAAGGTAATTCTGCTGAAAATAGCGTCAGTCCGTGTTAGTTGTATCCAAATCACACAAGTTTAGAGGATAAACAATAGCAAAAGTGTTCGGGAAAGTAGATATGTTTTGGACGTATCATGCACGATCAGCGTCCCCGCTTCCCACAGACAGCGCCAATTGACAAGGGTTGATTTCTTCAATGCCCATTGTTATGGACTTGGGTTTTGGAGAAGATGGAGATGCAGGAAGTTGCGGAACGGTAAACAGAGAAGCAACACGGGACACGGGATTTACCCAGGTTTAGGCCCCCGGAGGGAAAACCCTACTCCTGCTTGTCTGCTCTTGATTACGGCGAAACCGAAAGTTACATGGGTGTGCAGATGCAATCTGGCGTGGAGGTGTGTATGCGATGGTGGAAGTGATCCTTCTCGCCGTACCCTCCTAGCCTTTATATAGATAGGCGGGTCTTGGGCTTAGGTCGAGTCGGTTATAGATTAGGGTTGGTACCCTTTGAAACTCTATCTAATCTAGACTTGTCCTCCAAAGAGTCGAAAATGTCACGGGCTTGGACCACCCGAATTCTTCATGGGTCGCATGTCTTGACGTGGGCCTTCCTTGGTCTGGACCAGGTATCCTAATGTTGTGCACTCGTAGGGTGTATCCATGTCACACATTATGGTTAAGAGTAAGATCAAAAGTTTCACTAAAAGCATAAAACACAAGCGTCGGACCAACTTTGTTTCCCCCACTCACATAATCACGTTGCCATGGTTATCTTGTTGATGAGGCTGACTTTGGGGCAAAGTAGATATTACCTAAACTAGTGTACATGCTTCCACGCAATTGAAATAGAAACTTGTCCAGTTTTCTCTTTTTCACCAATTTGGCGAGACCTCCAAAATGGCAGAAACAAAAGATATTTTGGCATTTGGCACCAATATTTGAGAAAATGCTATGGCAACTCTTATGAGAAGTGATACATATGTGCACCACGAAACCACATATACTGCAAACATGACAGTTAAGAGTAAGATCAAAAAAAAGTCTAAAACACATGTACCAGATCCGGCTTTGTTTTCCCCACTCACATAATCACGTAGCCAAGATCATCTTCTTGACGAGGCCGACATTGGGGCAAAGAAGAGATTAGCTAAACCAGCGTTCTTGCTTCCACGCAATTAAAAGGGAAACTTCTCTGGCAAGATCTCCAAAATGGCAGAAAAGGATGGCAAAAGATATTTTGGCATTTGGCACTGTTATTTGGCAAAACCCTATGGCTGCTCTTATGAGAAGATATACATATGTACACAACAAAACCTATAGACTGCAAACATGTGTGATGGTTAAGTGTAAGATCATATTTTGCTAAAAGCATGCGCTAGATCCAGCTTTCTTTTCCCCACTCACATAATCATGTCACTGTGGTTATATTGTTAGAAAGGATGGCGTTGGGACAAAGATGAGGTTAGCTAAACTAGCGTGCTTGCTTCCACGCAATTAAAGGGAAAATTCTCAGGTTTTCTCTTTTTCACAAATTTGGCAAGATCTCCAAAATTGAGAAAAGGATGGCAAAAGATATTTTGGCGTTTGGCACTAGTATTTGGCAAAATGCTATGGCTGCTCATACGAGAAGAGATAGATATGTGCGTCATAAAACCCGCAGAATGCAAACACACATGACTGTTAAGAGTAAGATCAAAATTTTTGCTAAAATCCTAAAACACATGCGTCGGGTCCAGATTCTTTTTCTCACCTCATGCTGCGGTGGCATTCTAGTGGCAAGGTCGGCTCTAAGGGAAAGAAAATGAGCTAAACATGCGCTTGCTTCCACGCAATTAAAAGGCAAACCTCCAGGAGAGCGTTGCTACTAATACTCGTAGTAGTAATGTGCATCACGTCTACCTCTCCATCGTATTCTATAAGGGCATAGTTTCTTTTCCTTCAAATCTCGCATCCTCCTTCACTGGTACTCGATAGCGAAGGAGTCTAGGTGATAGGTGTGGGAGATATGGATGGTGGAAACAGTGGAGCGGCCCAACTGGCGAGGCAGCTGGCGGACTGTAGGCTATCAGACGAGCTAGGCCAAGGGGAGACGGAGTACATGCGGAGGTTTCACCGCTGCGAGCCAGCTGACAACCAATGCACCTCCGTCGTCATCAAGCACATCAAGGCCCCCGTCCAAACAGTAAGAGAACATGATCAAATGCTTTTTTTGTATATATCGATCGTGCATGCATATGTCATCTTGAACCACATTTGATAGTATAAATAGTTATCTTTTATGTAGGAGTATGTGAGTTGTGGTTCGAACAAAAGTTTGAGAAATTCATTTAGTGTGTACGAGATGCCACTTTATTCTTGTTGGGCGACCCATATTGAGAGACTGAGAGTAGGGGTGTGCATTCATATCATGTTTTCTATGTTTCAGTATTCCGATTTGTACAAATTTTGGTTTTCCAAAAACTCATCCAAATTAAAATAGAAGTTTGTTAGAACTAACAACGTAGCACCAAGGAAAGTGACTGGGATGATGTTTGATAAAATAAAAAAACAAAGATGAGAATGAGGCTCTCCAGTAATAAAAAAGGCATGATGGTGCACCATGAGATGGAAGGGAGGGCCACCATGATTCATGGGAAAGAAGCAACATGGCAGGGGAGGGGGCGCTTATGTAGTCTAAGTGGCCGCAACTCAATGAGAGGCCGGTTAATTTTTGGGATATTTGAGCATGAACATCTCCGTGACCTTCATTAGGGACAATAAGCAAAATAATGGGGATAAGGTGGGATTGGATGCAAGTAGAGGAGCACAAGTGACAACACCATGACAATTATAATTGGGAAAGGTTGGGCAATTGGACACGATGTGCTATCAAGACAGTTCCTTTTTTTCCCTAATCTCTAGGAAAAGGGCACAAGGAAGTGGCAGGAACACTCATTTTACTTAGTCCATTTGGTTAACCTAAAACAAGGAACAGATTGCCCAGATTTACTACAATTTTACACCTTTTCACTTGATTTAGGCACCAAAGAATGTATAAGCACCATATTTTGTTTTCTACACTAACCGGGTGAGAGGGCCGAGACCTTGTGGAGCCATGAACTAGCAAGAACACATGGAACAAAGATACTGCTGTGGAAAACACTACAGAATTATAAAACACTCGATCCACCATGATAATGATGTAATAAAAATGCAACCTTGTGACAAGCTAACGACGGCGTGGCAACTGGCATACAATACAAAAAAGATCTAGCCACACATGAACTAAGGAAGCACTCTAGACTTTACATAATAAATTATGTCTAGAAGGTGTAACAAACTAACAAGTGCATGTCACAAGATACAAAATAAGAATGCACACTAGCAAAGAGACAATAAATAACAATTTCATCACACACGTCATGAAATAGGAAAACTCTACATGTCTACATATAAAGGAAACACTCAAGCCACCAAGACTAGTTGTTGTACATAAAACATTATTACTAGGATAGTTTCGACAAATTGACAAATTGATAACGTGTGTCACACATGACAATATAAGGATCACCCACGTACCCAATAAGGATGCAAGCTTGCGTCCCTCAAGCCCACAATATGTGAGTAGTACAAATATTACTAGAATCACCAAACTCCCTTTTAGGGTAAATATGCGCTAGAAAGTATGGAACAGGCTCTAGTGTGCTAACACTTGCATCTCTATGCAATAAACAAACACTCTTACTACTAAAGTAATATGCATACATAAATAATAATAGTGTTGTAACAAACTGATGGCAACATGTCACACACACCATAGTATAAGCAAACAATTAATTAGAAAATTCTTGCCACTCATGGAGTAAGGAAATAGTCTACCACCAAGGAAATAACCCAACAAAAATATTAATATTGGCAGGTGGCATGACACACACACCAAAATAAGGAAATGTTGTAGATACTAAAATAAGAGTTATAGACATGTAATTTTGTATAGCTAATCTACTCATATTAGATAGTTCTATCATATTGTAGCGCATTATTTTTATAGTCTAGAAAAAGAGAACATAAAGATAAACGAGTCTATGTTTTTCTTAACATTGATGGCCTTGCCTAGGCCTTGCCCAAGGTAGACGAAGACTCACCCACGCACGACACAGAGGATCAGAACACACAAAGTCTGATGCACACGCACTTGTGTTTTTCTCTTATTCAATCTTAGCAAAATACAACTTAGTTACAAAGCCTTTTAAAGGGAAATATGAAACGCACGTATGCACGGCCAAGCACACTGGTCTAATTTGTTTTATGCTCTACTAGCTACATGCACGGTTCAACTTAAGTTACAACCAAGTCCGCAGATCCTTTGGATTCTCATATTCAGGACCAAGTCTCAAATGATTGCTCCCATTTCTTCCTCCACACTGATCCGCCACAAGACTTGGAACCTCTAGCTCCAACAGCTAGCTAACACATGTGCATGTAGGTAGACTCCTGCAGCGGCACACACATTTTCCACTACAACACACACATGTACCATGCATCTTTCTAATCAACTACCCAACTACTAGACTGCATATACATACATGATCTCATCCATACGCATGTACAATGCCGCAACCTAGTGGTTGGACACAACTACATGCATGAACCAAAATCTAAACATGATTAAAACAACTAACCAACAAGGTTAACTCCAACAAACATATTAGCATCACTCAACTTTCAATTATAATATTAGTTTCTTGTTTTTTACAATCTAAATTGTCCCCACACTCCAACAAAAAAATTGTGTGAAAAGTGTTTGAAAATACACCTTTAGCTTGAGAGGAAGGGGATATACCAGCTATTCAAACTAGTGGGTGGGTGGATACCCTAGTTCTTATTGCTTTGTCGGAGCAGGGGCATAGATGGTTCATTAGTTTGACAACACAAGGGTGTCATGTGGAGAAACAGAATTGAACTATTCTTTGGGTACCGGTACTGCTACACACATGTACTAGCATTTAACTTAATGCGATAACTTGTACTGACACATCATGCAAAATCCATACATACTTCGGAACATAGTAATATTAATATTTATTTAATGTCCATATTTTGTCTTCACCACATTTAGGTTTGGTCACTGGTGAGGAGGTTTGATCAGCCGCAAATTTTCAAGAGATATATTGTAAAGTGTGTCATGCATGGAAACATTGAGGTTGGAAGTGTTAGAGAGGTAAGTCTGCAAACTGGGTTTCCCGCTACAAGGAGCACCGAGAGGTTAGAGATGCTCGATGACAATGAGCATATCCTAAGTGTCAAGTTTGTTGGTGGTGATCATGTACTGAAGGTACATTATTAAATTTTGAGACTGCAACATATGTTTAATTTTTATTGTATAGTATCCGTACAGAGAAGTACATACATTTAAATGATCCACAATAGGTTACACCTTGGTGATGAAACATATATATATAGGATAATTAGCCGCAATTCTTCATGCTAAAAATAGAAGGATTTGGAATATGAAATTGTCATTCTAGTTCTAAACTCCTATGTTAATAGTAGGAGTAGAACCAATGATATTTCAAGCTAACAATTGTACATCTTTTTAAAACCTGTCTTTGGCACAATTAATTTTGACACAAAGAAATCCCCTCACAAGAATGAATGAGAAAGAACCTGCACCCAATTTTAAATAAAACAAGCCCTTGACTGATATCAGCTCACGCATGGACAAAATTGTTAGGATACTATTATAATCGCACATACCATCCTTAAATAAATATTCCTAATAAAATTGTGCAAACAAACACATAAAAGGTAACCACACTATTCACTACAAATTTACCATCCGGAATTGTTTTCAACAAAAAAAATGATATTTATCATTGAAATTCAACAACATGTAAATTTAATTTGACTATTGTATTTTACTAGCATATGTTTACAAACAAGTTGTAAATTATTTTTATTGAAAGTATTTGTACAAATTTTGGGATAAGCAAGGTCAAAAATTTATGTGAATGATGTACAATATTCAAAATGATGGTTAGAAACTAAACATAGCATTAGGATTACTCTAGTTCATATAATACTTTCAGACCCCCAAGACACCAAAAACATATAGATTTATTGGTATTATATCTAAAGTTTTTTTCTAGTGATACTAAAATCCCATCTTGTTTTTAATTGTCTAGAACTATTCGTCTATTTTGACGGTCCACCCTGAGATAATTGATGGCCATCCTGGGACGCTGGTGATCGAGTCATTCGTGGTCGATGTCCCAAAGGAGAACACCAAAGATGAGATCTGCTACTTTGTCAAGACCTTGCTGAATTGGAATCTTAGGTCTCTTGCTGAGGTGTTAGAGCAGCGGGTCAATCACCGCACAATAAACTAATTTTCTCTTAATAGTTGGTCAATACCGATGAATAAGTTTGATCAACCCATGAAACTTCTCTATCCAATTGACAGAGTGCCCAAATTTCATATTTGGAGGTTCTTAATAAATTAATCCCTCCAATGTAATTGGAGCATTATCTAGTTTGGTGCTTGCATGCACAAGTCTTCCGGGTTTTATCAAACAAGAATGTAAGTCTTGGCAAAGACTAAACTTTAAATTCAACAATTCCTGAAGAATAAGGTTAATCCAAGAGAATCTCTCACTTATGGTTCGTCTTGCTAATTGAACATTAAGTCTGTCCATTTATTGTGTATACACACAAATGTTATGGCTAATGGTATGGTACACACATTTTTCTCTTTATTACTTGATGTTTGTTTGAATTAATATGGAATTTATGTAAGTAAAAATCTTAATTACTCTACATTTTAATGTAAGTATTCATCTTAATGTAATTTAATGGTCTACAACACTTATGAATCCCAACCAAGTCGAGATTCCGACAATCTTATCTTTGAACATTTCGATATCAAACAAAAGAGAGCATAGCAAATCTAGAATAGTTTAATTCCCTTAACAGTATCCTAGTAGAGAAGTAAGGAGAATGCATTAAAAATCCATTACTCGAAGCCAATGCATTGCGATTACGACTAAGGTTATAGACAAACGCGCTCTAACTCCGTATCTTTTTTCATGGGCGCGCGCGCGCACACACACACATATCAACGCGGATTTGCTATCTAGGATGCTACCAATACACGCAAGCGTTGGCGTTGGATACAGGGAGTACCATTACTAGCTGCCAAATGAGAGAGAGCCAAAATCTTGCATGCAGTTAACGGTGTTATTTGCCGTTTGTAAAATAGCAAGACCAGACTATATTGTATTGTAGCATATCAACTAGCCTATATTATTGCAAAAATTTCTACAAACTGCACGCGGTTGCTAGTTATACTTGCATGCACTAGACCTGACTAGCTGTACTAGTTGGTGGGGATGCGTGCACGTTAGCATGAATCTTAGCATAAAAACATACAAGAATTTCTGCAATAAAACCAACCGTGGGACTAGACCAACATATCAAGCAAGTTATCTTGTGTTCTAGGTTGCACGAATTTTGGCCGATATTTTCGCGCGTGGCTTTTGTTTTAGCACGGGAGTGCTTCCTGCGTCCGTTCTCGCTAAATATTTTTGGTACAAAAGCAAAACCCATTTCTTTATATGTAGATGGGATTCCAGATCATTCTCCCTATCAGCCTCCTTTAATGTACTAGTACTATGCTTGTATGAACTGTCGTGTGCTAGCGAGATTGTTTGATTGGGTTGCTCAAATATTGGTCTACTCAATGGTCTATGTGTAGTGCTAATTTACATGCTCGAAAAATGGTTTGTTCAATGGTCTACATGTAGTTCTAGAATGCGTGCTAGAATGCATGCTGAAATTTTGGCCGGTTCAATGGTCTGAATGTATTGCTAAAATGCGTGCTGAAATTTTAGCCAGTTCAGTGGTCTACTAGTATTGCTAGCTCGCATGCATGCGTGAGCTGTTGCTAGTTTGCATGTATGTCCTAGCTTGCATGTGTACTTGCATGTACTAGCAATGCATGTAAAAAATGATCTTGATGTAACGGTGTTGATATTTTCTGTTAGATATTTTTTGCTCCTACTGCTCAACTTCATGCTCTTTATAGAATATCCAATGGTTGGATTAGTATGCACATGTAGCATCCTAGATAGCCCACTGACACCATGGTGCCCGAACACCATACCTGTATTTTATTCAAATTCTTATATACCTGATGGCGCATGTCCGCAAATTTTACATACCTATGATTTACATACCTAAGTTATATGTATCCTAGTTATATATACCCAAGGTATCACATACCTAAAACGTACGTAAACAAGTTACATATATATTCACGTATGCAGGGTACGTATACCTTAGGTATATATGTAACTTAGGTATGCATATCTTAGATATGTGATACCTAGGTATGTATAACTTAGGTACATATACCTTCAGGTATGTTTTGTTCAATGAAAATTTATGCGTATCACGCTTGGTGCATGAACACCAAGATGCACTAGTTATTTTATTTATATATATAAAGAAAGTAAAGAGTTCCTGTATAACTAAACAGGGAACAAAGTGAACTTTTTCAGACATCAGAGTGAACTTTTTTTCAACGCGAGTGAACTTTCTTTTTCTCGAAAACCATCATATTCGAAGTGAACTTTTTAAAAAATTTAGACATGTCCAAAGTGAACTTTAAAATTATAAAGGGAACTATTTTAGACAATACAGTGAACTATTTTATTAATATTTTTGAACTTTCTTTTTATCGAACATCCTTTTATGGAATTTCTTAGCCTCATCTAACATGAACTACCAAATATAACGAAAATCTCCGTGTTGCTCGAAGTGAACTATGTTTTTTTGCAGAGTGAACTTACTTTTTAATGCATGTAAACTTTTTTCCGCGAACACCCTTCTAGAAATTTTTAGCCTCGACTAACATCTAACGTGAACTACCAAATATAACGTGACCCCCCCATTGCGTCCGAAGTAAACTTTATTTTCCAGCAGAGTGAACTTTCTTTTAATGCATGTGAACTTTCTTTTTATCGAAACACCCTTCTGGTACCTTTTTAGTCCCTCCTAAAGTAACCCGTCGCGTTCAAAGTGAACTTTGTTTTTGTCGTACAGTGAACTTTTTTTAACGTTTGTGAACTCTTTTTCTCGAATATCAATTATGTTCAAAGTGAACCTTTTAATTTTTTTATCATGTTTGAATTGAACTTCCAATATAATATGAACTTTTTTAGACAGCAAAGTGAACTTTCTTACACTTGTGAACTTTGTTTTTCATGGACAGTTTTGTTAGTGTGATGTTCGAACTTCTTATTCAAGCACAATAAACTTTGTTTTTTTTATCAAGGTGAACTTTTATAGCACTTGTTAACTTTTGTTTTAGTGAAAATCTATGTTTTCACAGACGGATTTTGTTACAACGATGTTCAAACTTTTTATCTCCCACAATGAGAATTTTTTTTCTGACAAAGTGAATTTTTTTTTCAGATAACTTAGTGAACTATATTTTTTAACGCTTGTGATTTTTTCTTTTTATCGAACAGTGTGTATTTTTATCTTAACCCTTAACCCCGCAGATGAATAACTTTCTTGTTTTTTGCGAATCGAATGAACGAACTTTCAAACACACCTACACACACCACATGTAGCTAACCACACTACACAACACAATGCACCAACGCATGTCACCCGACCACGCACCGGTCCACACCACCAACCTGGTCAACATGACCCACACAACACAGTCATCTCCTACCTCCACCAACTCTGATCCCATCGAGCCCCCCTGCGCCGCATCCTCTCTGCCTTGCTCGATCCTGCTGCCTCTCCTCTGATAGAACACCGCTGAGCCGCCCTAGGCACCGCCCTCGCCCTCCTATATCATCGCCAGACGCGTGCTTCTGTCGCCTTCTTCCTTCCCACGCCACTGCCCGAGCTGATCTCGACCTCCTCCGATGTCTTCCTTTCATGGCCGTGAAGCTTTCCCGCCTCCTACTCCAGGCCCAGGGTCATACGTCCTCGCCTTGAGCGCCGCATCAAGCATCCTCAGCAATGTCTGTGCCTTCTTCCATGCCAAGCCACGCTGCGATCGGTGCCTCCTTGCTCGAGTTCCATGCGCCCTCGACCACGTTCTACTCTAGTCGCCCGCCTCCATCCCTACAGCGGTGCACCGCGCCACAGACTTCCCAGGCCTTGCCTCCAAGCCCCTGTAGCTTCCTGTGAGCGTCGATCGCCTCCACCACTCCAGCGCGCCGCCTCTCCAAGAGCCTCTTCTCATACTGGCGTTGGTCTCCCGCTTCGACCAAATGATGACGTCTATGAGGTAAAGAAGTTGGTTAGGTGGGGCACCACTGATGGGGTGGGAGGGGAGGACCGGGGAAGGGAGGGGAAATGTGCGGGTAGAGTAAGAAGGAGAGCAGGGTGTAACAACCCAGTTTTAGTTAATCCTAAATTAGGGTTGTTTGTGTATTCATGAGCATCATCTTAAAAATGCATGCATTAAGAAATATACAAAACCCTAAAACCCTATTTCTCCCCTCTCTTTGAATCCATTTAAATGGTTTGGAATATTTTGAAAACTACCAAAAAAGTGGAGCCCAAATGGACTAAAAAGGGCCCTGCAATATTTGATATATTTCACAAAACTTTTGGTATTTTTGAAATGCCAAAAACATATTTGTAAATGGTTTGCAAAAGAGAGAAAAAGAAAACAGAAATAGAAAAAGTGTTCTGCTAAAAAAATGGAGCCAGATGCCTCAGGCCGAGAAGCCCAGCAAGCTCTCCCTCTCCTTATTCCTTTCCTGCGTCCCACCTTGTCCCAAGCGCAGCCCAATAGAGGCCCGGTACCCCTTCGTTCTCTGTTTCGTCGTCTTCCTCGAGGAGGCAAGCTCCTGCGTGTCATCGCCGGCGCCGCCCGATGCCGCCGCCGCGTAGCGATCCCCGTCGCTGCTCCTGGACATGGATAATATAAGACCCCCTGTGGTGCCCTAACTCTCCCTTATCCTCTCCCTCTCCCTCTGGAGCTCTCTCTCCCTCGTTCCCCACCTCGAACCAAAATCCTAGCCCCGACTCGCCATCGTTCTGCGCCTCCCTGAGCCTCGCCGAGATTGCTATTGGGTTTGGCTCATCCTCCTCGACCTTCCTGTGAAGCCACGCGAGCTGGGAGGATCTGTATTGCCGGAATCGAGCTCGTCTTCTCCAAGCCTGACAGCCACCACCGTCGACATCGCCATTGCTTCCGGCCTTGCCTTGCTCCACTGTCACCCCTGTTAGATTCACGGTGAGCCGCTGGTCCTCAAGGACCCTTTCCCTTCCTCCCTGTCCCTCTATAGCTTGCTGCTTGTAGGGGTTCGTAGCATGGAAAACAAAAAATTTCTATCGCATGAACACACACAAGCCAAGATCTATCTACTAGATTGCAGCAACGAGTCGATAGAGTACTAACCCTCGAAGATCCAAAGCGGTTAACGAGAGCAGATTCTCGTGGATGATGTAGTCGTACACTTCCGATCTCAAGATCTTGAAAATCTTTGAACTTTTCAAATGTTTCATACTTCATCCTTATTAAGTAAATATTCATATATTCACTCAAATTTTTGGAGAAAGCATATGAAGTTGAAATCCATCGCTCTTGACTATACATAATGGATTTCATACAACAATATGTACAAGTTCCAATAAGCTAGTCATTCGTTCCCTTTTGGCCTATGAACGAAGTTTTAATTATCTCTAGGAAAGTTTCACAAGCGTCATTTGATCAAAAATCAAAAAGACTCTAAAATTCCATCCACATGGAGTTTCTTCATGTTTTCTTTCCATCATAATTTAAATGGCGATGTCACTTCCTAAGTGATCTTTTAATCAATTTGTCTTTCGACATTTTTAGCATTAGTTTTATGGATGTGATTTCTCCAATGAGATTTGTGAATCATCCATCTTTTATGGATTACGGAAATCATTTGAACAACCCTTTTGTTCTCATAATACCTGATAAAACAAACTTGAAGGCAAGCTCTGATGTTGAACAAGCAGCACAATAACCCTTTATTTGTTCTTGATGAACATCATCACATATTCTTTTGCTAGTTACTTAGGCCATTGTAGTTCATGAATTGTGTTGTTTCGTATGACGATAAACACCAACAAATTCAGTATCAAATACTTAAGAACCACATTGTTTAATAAGCAAAGAATATATCCATAACATGTATATCATCTATATACTTAAGATGAACAATTCTAGTCTTTTCTTTTCTGCCATATATTTATGAGATTCTCTTTCAGTATTTCCTTTTCTGTTTGAAAGAATCTATCAACATCAATAGTGGAGCCATATACATGACACATAGTCCAAAGCGTGTATAGTTAAATACCAATGTCTTTGGACTTGCACTTTGAAGTAGATCACCATCATCAAATGTTTGGTGTTCTTTCAAATTCCTTTATTTAGTAATCTCTTGGTGTAGTAAACATTTTACCTACATAAAATATTCACCCTTTATCATGGAATTATCCATGATCAAACTACTTTTAGCTTATAACGGTGAATCGCGAGTATAATGTTGCTCTCCAAAACCTTTTGGAGGATTAGGACAACTAGTGTCTCCAACCTTTTGCAAATTCTCATCAAATATGAAAAAATGACTTTTGCCATATTATACTCTATCATGTTGCAACCAAAAATTTATTTCAGATATCACAATATCTTCCACACATCATGGTTTCTGAAACAACTCTTTCAGATCCTAGATAACCTTGATATTAAGACAATCCTTTGAATATCAAGAATCATGGAGACAAACATGATACTCATACACTAATACTTGGAATTGTCACTCTTGATTTAATACCAATTATTAAACTTCATAGAGTAACCGGAACTCACTGAAAGTGTGCAATAGGAATTTTAAACTTTAGATCAACACTTCAAAACAATACAATACCAGTTCGTAAAGTAACTAACCAGAATTCTATAGTTCTATCATCTCAATTAAAACTAAGCGCAAGGTGGTAAACGGATGCCAATGACTACAACAACTATGCAAATTCACTTTGATTTAATTTATGATAAATAGTGTTCAACTTTTAATCATATTGCCATTGAACTCCTACTCAAAACAATATCCCTCACATTGTTTTAGTGATCACACGAACCAAATCCACCACATCAAAACCGATCATCACGAGAGTTGATGTAGCTTCAATGGCGAACAATCAACATGTTCATCATATCTACTATATGACTCATGCTTTACCTTTCGGTGATCCGTGTTCCGAGACCATGTCTGTACATGCTAGGCTCGTCAAGATCAAACCTTAGCTTCCGCATGAGCAAATCTGGCTTGCTCACGTTGTATACACTCGCAGAATCTAACACACCCGATCATCACGTGGTGCTTCGAAACAACGAGCTTTAGCAACAGTGCTTACTAAGGATGAACACTTTAAAACTTGAAATTGTGTGCTTGAGGGATCATCTTATAATGCTACCGTCGTGAACTAAGCAATACAAGATGCATAAAAGGATTAACATCACATGCAATTCATAATATGTGATATGATATGGCCTTTCTTTTTGTGCTTCTGATCTCCATCTTTAAGCACGAACATGATCTCCATCATCACCAGCATGGCGTCAAGGTCAATGGCGCCGTTTCATGGTTATCGTCCACCAGCTTGAACTATTACAACTACTTTGAATAGACACGCGGATCTTAACAGAATTTAAAGACAACCATATGGCTCCTTCCGGTTGTCAACTTACAATAAGGAACATTGCATACATCAAATATAATCACAATCATGGCCATATCACATCACAGCACACCCCTGCAAAACAAAGTTAGACGCCTCTAATTTTCTTTGCATGTTTTATGTGGTTTGGGGATTTCGATAAGTGTCGTTCTAACTTACGAACAAGAACCACAACATTGATACTAGTATTGTCAATCACCTGTTGTAAATTGAATCTTAACTATGTTGGGAGAAACAGGCACCCGCAAAGCCACTTATGCAATACAAGTTGCATGTCAAGCGTGGAGCAAGTCTCATGAACGATGTCATGTAAGGTTAGCCCGGGCCGCTTCATCCCACCATCCCGCAAGATGCAAAGTACACAAGAAGCAATCGACAACAAAAAGCATCAACGCCCACAATGACCATTGTGTTCTACTCGTGCAACAGATCTACATATAGACACGGCTCTGATACCACTGTAGGGGTTCGTAGCATGGAAAACAAAAAAATTCTATCGCATGAACACACACAAGCCAAGATCTATCTACTAGATTGCAGCAACGAGTCGATAGAGTACTAACCCTCGAAGATCCAAAGCGGTTAACGAGAGCAGATTCTCGTGGATGATGTAGTCGTACACTTCCGATCTCAAGATCGCGTAGACGATCCTTCCGGCGCTGCGTTCCGGCAGCGCTTCCGCAGTCGGTCACACGTTCGGTACTCGATGAAGACCTTCCTCTCCCTTGTTCCAGAAAATGAGGTTGTAGCACTCTCCTCGTGATTCCGGCAGCACGACGGCGTGGTACCGGAAGTAGAGGGGAGATCTCGCAGGGCTTTGCCTTAAGCCAGAGCGAGTATGGTAGAGTATGAGAGAGGCCTTGGCAATCTAGGGTTTAGAGGCACCAAGGGAGGAAGCTTGGCCGGCGGCTAGGGCTTGGGAGAGCCCCAACTCGCCGAGTTGGAGGGGAAACCCTAGGCGGCGGCTGCACTTGGAGGTGGAGGCGCCAAAGCTAGGGTTTGAGGTGTAGGGAAGAGGGGCACCCCTGCCCCTCCTTTTATAGGTGGGAGGGAGGCGCGGTTGGGAGGAGGGAGTCCTCCTCCAACTCCTCCTCCTTGGCCGGCGGGTGGAGGGAGTAGGACTTCCTCCCTAAGTAGGTTTCCTACTCTCCCTCCACCAAGCAAACTTGCCGTTTGACTTTTCAAATTGGCGTTTGACTTTTCCAACTAGAATTTGATTTATCCCTTTATTTTGCTCAGCGATGACACCTAGTACATGATGCAACCATTCCAACTTGTTATGACACATTCATGTACCCTTCCCCTCCGGAGTGCCGGACATTCCGGAACCTTCTAGAACATTCCCGATGAAAACACCGGAATCATTCTCCAACCCCGAAACAGGACTTTCCTTATATGAATCTTATTCTCCGGACCATTCCGGATCTCCTCGTGATATCCTGGATCCCATCCGAGACTCCGAACAACATTCGGTCTCTTACTCATCATTCCATAACTACTCAACAACATCGAATCCTTAAGTGTGTCTTCCTACGGTTCGTGAATTATGCGGACATGATCGAGACACTTCTCCGATCAATAACCAATAGAGGAATCTGGAAATTCATATGGCTCCCACATATTTCTACGATTACTTTGCGATCGAATGAACCACTTACATCCGATACCAATTTCCCTTTGTCTCACAATAGTTTACTTATCCGAGGTTTTGATCGTCGGTATCTCTGCATACCTAGTTCAACCTCACATCGATAAGTACTCTTTTCTCGTTCCCGTGATATGTGATCCCTTGTGAGCCAGTCACATGCTTGCAAGCTACTTGGATGACATTCCACCGAGAGGGCCCAGAGTATATCTATCCGTCATAAGGATGGACAAATCCCACTCTTGATCCATGTGTCTCAACCCATACTTTCCGAACACTCAATGCCACCTTTATAGCCACCCAGTTACGGTGTGGTGTTTGATGTCATCAAAGCATCCTTCCGGTGATGGTGATAAGCATGATCTCATGGTCAAAGGAATTAGGTTACTATGTATCAAAAAGCATATAGCAAATGAACTATATTAAATGACTTGATCTTTACGCTATGCTTATCTATAGGATTATGTCCATCATATCATTCTCCTAATGATATGACCCTGTTATTAATAACATCTCTATGTTCATGTTTAGGAAACCATGATCATATATTAACCAACAAGCTAGTTTAACAAGAGGCTTTACTAGGGACTCTTTTATGTTTACAAATCACACAAGTATTAATGTTTTCGGTTAATACAATTATAGCATGGTATGTAAACATTTATCATAAGTATGAAGATATGATAATAACCACTTTATTATTGCCTCTTGGGCATATCTCCAACACTGCCACCGTAGCTCACTGTCTGCCGCGCCACTCGTCGTCACTGCCGATGCTCCGGTGACCATTTCGAGGTGGCGCCGCTCCTATTCGGTCTAGATCGAAGCATTGGTTTGAACACGCATATCCGTGCAGCCCCGTTCACACCCTAGCAGTCCCTGTCGCCAATCCGAGAGACCCCGCCGGCGTGACGTCACGCTGACATCATCGTGACGCCAACGCACGGTCAGACTGGTCAAACCAGCCCTTTCCCGGTCCCACTTTGCTTGCGTGGCTGCCGATGTGGCTTCGGCCCCACCGATCAGTCACTATGGGTAGCCCTAGACCCAGTAAAAACAACCCCTCCCCCTCTGCTGATGTCAACCTGATGCAATAAACCTTTTTAAATAGATTTATTAATTCTAGAAATTGATATAAATCTTGTAAATTCCATATCTAATTATTTATAAGTCAGAAAAATGTGTATAATATACCAAAATGTTCAGAAAAATGAGAACTAGCTATTAGAGCTATAATCATGCATGGTTCAACAATTTTCATGATAAGTTTAATTATAAGAACAAACCAACCCCTCTCATATACATCCGGAGTTTCCCCGAGTTAGGGTTTATACCCCTTGGAACCCCGATTAAATTGTCGATGATGCCTTAGGGTTACATTTCAGTACTAATCAACTTGTCATCTCATCATACTTGCTTGAGCATTGAATCGATGACATGTGTTGATTGTTTCCCTCTCTTTGCGGTGTTTGGTTCTTCCCGGTAGAATACGATATCGAGATCGAGATCGAGATTGAAGACCGAGATCAACACTGTCGGAGATCGAAGATTGACGAATAATACTGGCCAACTGTAATCAAGTCAAGTACAAGGGTCCAGAAGATCTGCTTATCTGTTATCAAATGGCAAAGGCAAGCATAGCCCCACCGTGATATAATCCTATGATTTCGAAAGCATTTCAATTGTGCCATGTTGCATACGATTCTACGGTGGTCTTTTATCGATAGATAGAGTATCCTATCCATTACATTACTTCCTTGAGCTTATATTACCTGATCCACTTCTCCTAGCATAACTAGGTTTGGCTTGTGTGCACTGCTAGAGCTTATATATGTGTCTTGCTTAGCCATGCATAGCTGCCAGTACTGGTCCATCCAGATGATGTATCAGATGCATAGAATCTAGTATGATAGGAGAACATGATGAGATGATATCATAGGTGATATGATATTAAAACATGCTAAGGCTTGTATGGGAGGCCACGGTGGGATGTGGTTTTTCTAGTCCCATGCTCGTCACCACTAGGACCTGAGTTCTTGCCTTTGGAACCAAGACGAGCATACAACCACACGGGGCCTGGAAAACCTCATGACTAACTAACTTGCCTAGTAGATTCCATGAGTCACATAGTTCAGGCGTTCCATTCGACATACGCATTGAAAATGTTTTCGAAAGAGGGGTGAAGGAGGTGCATTCATAACAGGTAGGGAAGCGTGGACCGGGTTTCTTGGGGTTGATAGCGCCCCTGGTAAACCAACCTCGCCTCACATCTTTAAGCACCGGCTTTAGGGTTTGACCCGTTACGATGGAACCATACTTATTGCATGACTCATAGTCTCAGGGAAAGCAAGGTAAAGGTCGTGTCTAACTACCCTCTGTCGGCCTTCCGAGGAAGAGGGCTAATCATGTGGCATCAAGAGAAGGTTAGTACGTGTGGGTAAAGTTGTACACCCCTGCAGGGTAATAATCTTTTCTAAAAGCCGTGTTCACGGTTATGAACGACTTGGTGACCGGACTCAAGATCATAGATAAATTTAACCACTATAAAACTTGTTGATCAACGTGTGCTTAAGGATGCTTCCTCATGGGTACGAGGGGGTGATCCTAGTTAGGGTTCAGATGATGATGATTTGGTGGATATCAAAAGAGATGATGATCAATTCTTTGGAGACGTCGCTCTCTTAGCCCCTTTCAAAATATTCTGATTATACGAGCATCTTCTTCTCCCTCTTGTTTTATAAATAAAGATGGATTTATGAAAAACAACTCCACCAGCCAGAAGTCTTCCCGAGTACACCATGTACTCACCCTTTCTTTCTTGATACTTTTGGCAGAGTAAGTGTTCCCCTGAAGGTCAGTTTGGTACTACATCGACATCGACGAGTAGCTTGGGGTTCCCGGTCGACAGCCTGGAATCTATGGGCTGGGACGTCATCGTTATGCTTCAGGACTCTTAGGCCATTTGTTAAGTTTGCTATACTTAATAGCATAATTTTCCTTCCGTTGTTTGATGTTTGTGGTCAGTATCCTCTACTTATAATAATTTGGTTCTCTTCTCAGTTATGAGCTTGCTGTAATAGCTTTTGTGTCGTAGGGTCACTGTTGTGTTATCGATTCTTCACTGGATATTCTTGAGCTCAAGGTTAAGCTTATGTCAGACGGAGGTCTGGGATTTGTTTAGCCCTGATCCCGGGGCTGTCTGTAACATCCCAGCATTAGATCTTAGAAATAAGCTGAACACAGATGTGTGCGTTGCATCCATGCATAGAAAATCTGAATAATTTTTGTGCTTTTGAACAAAACTTGTCAAAGTGATTGAAGCTTCTCTCAAATTGATGGAATTGAAGTAGATCATCAAGTTGACTGCGACAAGTTTCAATATGACCTTTGCTAAAAACCTGATTTTTGGGTAAACATGATTTGATCTAAGGGTAGATCAAATGTAATAAAAGTTAAACCCTAATACATTACTTAATGATTTATATTTGATCCTTAAGTAATCATATCCTAGTATTCATTACACAACTCATGAATACCTAGGTATAAACATAACTTAAGTAATAGGAATGTAACAACTAAATCTTAATCTCATCTATTTATACCATGAACATCATGGTAATATAATCTTAACTCTTTAGTGAGTTTGAGTAGGAAAGGAATCAAGTCAAGATCTCTTTCTTTCCATGTCATCCTTATGGAATCCTATCTCAATATCTGTTGTTCATCAATGTTGAGTAATCAACTATTGGTTCACCAATTCTTAACCTATCAATTCTTGATCTATCAACTCTTGACTTTATCATATCAATCACTCTAAGTCCTTAGAGAATGAAGTAAGAAGAGGTAGATGGTAATGATAGTTTTAAATATCATCTATAGGATGGAAGTGTTGGAAGAGAATTAAATAAATAGGATTATTGATGGAGTTAACTCACTCCTGAACGGATAGAAGAGTTATTTGAAATAAATATATATGTGGTAACCAAGAGGATTATAAGGATGAATCCTGAAGATAGATACCAAGGAGTAATCCTATTGGATTAAGTAAGCATAGTCCATGAATAGCATCCCTTAATCCAATAGAGATACTAAGAAGATAATTTCAATACAACTGTAATGTTGTATTGATGAAGCCTTGATTAGCCAACTAGAAATATAAACCATAAAGGATCAAAGGCTTATAATGATCATGCCTTACTCAGCAAGATTGAATGCTATATCATGTATAAGTGACATTGGTGGGTAGAACATGCTTATATCATGTATAAGTGACATTGGTGGATAGAACATGATTCAACCCTAGTCTAGATATATTATCCTAGGTTATACATGATAAGTCACATTAATAAAAATGTGAGGTATGAGTATGAGATACTCGAGTTAAGTAGAGACAAGATAGTATGATCAATATGATGCTAGAGTAACATTGGATTAAAGAAGTAGTATTTTCCTATTTGGAAAATACTAAGCACTTGAGGTGAAGTAGGATTTTATGTATACATCTATTGAATCGATATTAGTGAAGAATGATAAGGGAAGAGCATGAATGGAAGTAACTGTAAACATTTGTTAGGTTGGAGGTTATCAGCAGTAGAATAGTTGATATAACCAAGTCTGGATAAGTGAAAATTATGAAAAGCTTTAGTGTCAAGCTCATTGGATTTAAAAATGGATTTAGAAGAATAAAAGGTGGATAAGGATATTTTTGTGAAGTAAAGTTCATCATGATTAACACATGATGATGGATAGGAAGAAGTAGAATATCTAGGAAAGGAATTCCTTAATCAGAAGTCTAGAATTATGAAGTATGGAATATAGAAATCCTTGTTAAACACTAAACCCTAAATCTTTAACCAAACATAATATCCATTTCATGTTATTGATCTATCATCTTATATCCCCAATACTTGATAGGAACATTTTCCAATAGAAAATCACTTAAGCATATCTTTGTTCTTTACAACTATCATAACCATATGTACTTAGGAGTTATTTTTATCAATTCTTTTCCATAAGACCTTTCAGAAAATAACTTTCTATTTTAAAAGGGGATATCAATAAAGATCAAACACATGAACACAATTCATTTAGCCATTAATCTTTATTCACATCAACAAAAGAATATAAGTATATTAAGAACCCTAAACCCTAGGGTAAGCATTTACAATTCAAACCCTAACTCTTTTGTTATTTATAATAACATATATATGCCTTGTTATTCCCTATATTCATGGGAGTAATATTAACCATATTAAATCCTTAGGATATTATGCATCAAATAATAATAAAGGATCACCATATAAAAATTTCCTTGATATTATAAATCAATAAGAATCAAAACTCATGGAGTTAATAGTAATGCATTCTATAATAAGTTTATGGATATTAGCTCAATTAAATGCATATCAAATGCCCTTACAAATAATAATAGGAAAAGTAAATTTATAAAGAAAATAAAGAAACTATAGCACTATATAATAAAAACTCACAAAATGATTTTTGATACATTTATCATTGCTGCAAGTATTAGCAAAGGAATTCCATAAAGATAAATCAAAATTATTGCTTAAATAAAAAGGATAGAAAATAAAATAGATAATAGAAATCGAAAAAGAAAAAACAAACAGAGAGAAAAAATTGAGGAAATCAGCTCCTGGCCCATGGCCCATTCCCTCTCTCTCTCTTACTTGTCGCCATGAAAATTTTAACACATTATCTCTCCTGCCCTAGTATTCAACTTGGCCCCTGCGCTCCTCTTCACATCCGTCTGCTCGTCTTCGCGATGACGCCGACCTTCCTCGATGTTTAGCGCAATGTCGCATTCTCGTCAGCCGCTGGCGAGCGCCAAGATCCGCGCCACCGCTTCTGGTCGTCTACAAGTAGCCCTGGACACCGACAAGAAACCCTAGCACGCCACTCCACTGCTCTTTCTTCCTCTCTCGCTTGAACACCGAACCCTAGCTCGTCGGAGATCATCTTCCCCACCATCTCCGACCACCCCTTGATCCGCGGAGTTGACTATTAGACGCGTCGTGATCTTCTCCTTCGTTTGCCCCTACTCACGCAAGCCGGGGAGCCCTCTGTCGACCCAATCAACACCTCATCTCCACCACCAGACGCCACCGTTCATCGTCAATCGCCGCCACCACAGACTTCCTCCAGTCACGCTATCGCGCCCTGTAGCTTCACAGTGAGCTACCGGTGCTCACGCACCCTCTCAAGTTCCTCCTTGCTTCCTCGTTTGTTCCCCCGACGAACATCAGCCACCGACGCTGTTAGCCATCGTTGCCACCACTGTTCTGGCGACCTAAATCGAGCGTCGCCGCCACTATAAGGTTCACTGTGTCGTCCTCTTCCTGATAAGCCCTAGCACCAACTCGCGCAACCAGCAAATCCGTAGAATCGAAGGCTGCTGTGAGGATCCCCATTGATGATGTCACCATGATGTCATGGTGCTGTCATATTTAAATTTTCTTTATCATTTATTTCTTTTTAGTAATAATTCTGTAATAAATAAAAACCAATAGAAATGAGATGGCAAAGGTCCCAGCAGTCAGTGACTGGGGGTGAGAATCCACCTAGTGAGAAAAACATTTCACCCCACGCTGGCATCAGCATTACATCATAAACTATTTAGTTTATTAATTCTAGAAATTAAATAAAATTGATTCAATCTTATAAAATCAATAACTTTTGTTTTGTAATTCAGAAAAATATGTTTAATATATGAAATATTTCAGAAAAATAAAATCTACAACTTAAAACTATTATCAAATATTATCATGATGATTATTTAAATAAATATTATTTTATAAAGGTTTTATAAGTAATAAAACTTTGATAATTCATATTTTAATAATGGTAAATGTTAAAAATATAAATAAAATACCAAAAATCTTAGAAAAATAAGAATTATAATTTAAAACTATAATCATGCATTATTATTCCACTTAATTAAATATTTGTTATTTATTAAGTCTTTATAAAGTAATAAGTATTATAAAAATCATATCTTATTATTTTTAAATTACAAAAATAAGTGTAATATACCAAAACGATCAAAAAAATAATACCTATATGTGAAAAATATAATATCCCACTTTTGAGTCAAATAAAAATTTAAACACTTTAATAACTTGAATTTAAACCTATTTCTTTAGTTAATAATTCATATAATGTTAAATAAATTTTGTTAATATTTCTTAAATAAACCAATTAAATCTAATAAATAGTATTAATCTTAAATACTAATATTATGAAGTCAAAATGGTTCATCACATTTTGAAAATGCAATTTTATTGAATTGTCGTTCAAGCATAAGTGTAAATTATTTTATAAAAGGATCCTCATCTATTATAAGATCTCCAAGAATAATCTTGTAGTGAAATAAAACCTACTCCAATATTTCCACTACAAGTTATAAACAAACGAAAACACTATATTGAATCCATAAGTAGTTAAGTAATATTACTTCCTTGTTTAAAAACTATAAACATTCATCTATTAAAAGGAAAATGATTCTATTCCATTATAATGTTAGGAAACCACTACTCAAATAGAAGTAAGGCCATTCTTAAGTAACTCTAGGGAAACAATGTAAAGTGAACAAGATACAAGTATCATAAGTAATACACCCTAAGTCTATCTACATCCTTCAAGTTAACTTTAGTCTGCGAAGTTTTAAGTATAATGCTAAAAACTTTATTATATACTTTATAGTTAAATTTGGTCTATTATAATTAAGTTATAAAGTATCTTAATACCAAACTAACCAAGTTAAAAACCAAAATAGATAAGTCTCAAATACTAATGATGTCATTATTCAAATGGAGTAATTCTTTCTTACTTAAAGACTATAACTAGAAAGAACACCTCATAAGGTTAACTTAAAAGTTTAAATGCTTCTGCTTAGTTAAGTAAGATTTTCTTCAAATGTTATTCTTTTTGCCACTTCAAACAACAAATGACAATTAATAATAATCACATTACTTTATACTTTACTTGTATACTTAGGTTTGATAACACTTAAGTTCTTTATAAGTGACATTATTTGTAAGTAAAAATTTGAAGGTAAACAATTATAGTATAAGCAATCTTGAGTAGCATTTCACATTTGTGTGTATCTCATTGTTTTATGATATTGTAATTACATGTTGTTTCACACACACTCACAAGCCTTAATAAGAAGCACAAGTATGAAACTTATCTAAAAGGACAACACATTCTAAAGTAACCATTTCCAATTTCCAAACCTAGATCAACGTTATCCCCGAGTTTACTAAATTGCATTACATACTTATGCATAAAAGCATCTTGCTTCTTTTAACATTAGTCCTTATCGGACCAATGATGCTGATTTCAGATATTGGATCTTATATTGTCTTGAAGACCGTGAGTGCATAATCTTGCAATCACAAAAGGCAAGTTCACACTTGCTCATGTCCTTTGGTTATTTTCTGTAAAGTATTTTACAAATCCATTGTTGTCATCACTTGCATTTGAAAAAGGACAAAAAACACCGTTTTCATAATAATGTGTTTATAGGTTATTTACATGAGGTAATAACCTAATATAAGAGTTCCGGTGGTAAAGGAACATATTATCTAGGACTTATCAACCAATGTCTCCAGTGATTCTTGCGCCGTATATAACGCGTTGACCATGAGATTTGGAATGGGACGAAGAAGTCAGTTGTATCTTTTCCCTCTCGCATGGAGCCGGATGTGCGGGTCGTGGCTGTTATCACTCGTAGCGTTCATATTATATGGTAATTCGTAGATGATATGCAGCATATGGGTGGGATCCCTCAACGTCCCATGATAGTTCCGGCATCTGAACGGTCTGTACTGCCAATTGCCGTAATTCAATAGGTGGGTTGGCGTACACCAAAGAGACATGCGGGGTTGCGGAGAAGGCAGTGATTGGCTTGGGTCTTAGTCTGGGCCTCACACCAAGGAAGTGTGAACGGGTTCGCGGCTCGGATGTGCAACAAAGCTAAGATCTCTCATGGGTAAAGTGACGCACCTCTGTGGAGTGTAAGAACTATAACTTGTTACTCCCAGTTCCAGGAAGGAGCTGCGAATGCTACGGGAAAGGAACTCCATGAAAGTTCTGGTAAACCCGTGAAGGCTGACGGACATAGCTTTTCAGAATAAAATAAACCTTTGAAGAAATGTTTATGAAAACTTGCATGGCCTACGACCTATGGTCTGTGGCTGTAGATATAGTGCATCAAACACTGCTTTTCTAGTGAACTTGCTGAGTACGCTCGTACTCAAAGTATCTTCTTAACCCTTGATAGATTCTGAAGCCATTAAGACGACGTCTACATCAAGTTATGCTCCAGGAACCATCATCAAAAGCTAAAGCTCTTCAATGAAGTCAAGAAAGTCAACATATACATCAAATCTAGTGAAGACGAAGTGATTGATTAGATAGGAATATAATCTCTATCCATAGAACCTATTTCTGTAGTGTATTGCGATAGCAGCAATGCCAGACCATTAGTTAAGATACTAGTCTTAATAGTATGATAGTTTTTGAGTTATTTATTTCTGATTCTTCTTTGAAAGAAGTTTCTTCCTCTCTCTTTAACCTATAGTGTTCTCTGGATCTTGAGTAAAGAGTTGAGTTGTAACCTATAGTCATGTCTTGGACCTGCTGTGTTTCTGTTGTACCACTCTGAGGGATGTAATACTAGTGAACGGTGTTTCATTGGTGTTATGTCAATGACTATAGTGTACTACATCATGTAGTGGTATGCTGGGTCACCGCAGTTGGTATCAGAGCATATGCTTTGACCTTAGGATTGAAACCCTTTTAGGAAGATCTGTAGGTTGGATAGTGACTATAGGAGCCATCTTATCTAAACCAAATATTCTTATGACTTGTGATGGGTGTCCACTTGAGGATAACCTTGACATACCTAAGTCAGATGCTTAAGTCATTCTTTCTTAGGAGTAATTATTTTATCTTTTCTCAAGTATATTGTTCTTTAGTATCTTCCGAGGGAGACATAAACCACCAAGATACTGTAGGAAAGTGTAACACATCAATTGAAGTACTCTTAATGGTGTAGCCTAACCCTAGAATTCATGTAAGATAGTGAAATCTTATGGTTAGTTCATAACCAAAGACAACATGGTGAATATCATTAGGATAAATGTTGATGTAATGAGGAGTAATCATGTGGGATTCACTTGAGAATTCTACGTGATGAAGTGAAATCATGCTAATAGTCAATGGTAGTACTATGTGAAACAAAGTCATCATGGCTAGATTAAATCTTAAATCATGGTAAATAGGTAAAACATAACAAGATCATGGTGAGATTAGCTCCAAAACCATGATGTAGGTGTAAAAATGACAAGTAATTAATAAATTAACTTGAAGTAGAAGTATGAAAATAACATGGTAGAGCTATGATAGAAGTCATAGGTGCTAAAAATTTCTAATAATCTTTGGTTTAAGTTATCAAATAAAGGCTGATGAGCCATTTGGAGTGATCATGTGAGGTTAGTTTACTAAATAATGATAGGTTGGACATATTAGCCATTCCAAGAGTGAGACTAAAGGTTAGTCAAAACCAAATTGAGACCACTTTGTTAAAGATTATCCTGTTGCAATTGAGCAATTTGGGTAAATATTGAGGCAAAACATAGTTTGACCCTATGTGCTAAGTATCACAATGTAAACCTTTAAGAGGAGGTGTCATATACTACACAACTAAGCCCGAATTCTAGAGATACTATACTCAACTACTATATTCCGGGCTTAGAATATTGTGTGTTATATGTACCACATTTGAATTTCTTGGTTTTTCTTGGATCTTTTTGATTGACTAGATCTGTACATGAAGTTTGACTTGGTGTGCAAATGCATGTTGCAGCATCCAGTTACTACTTGATGTTATAGACCTAGATAGAAAATGGAATTCGTGTAAGGGAGTGACGATTTTCAGAGACCAAGATGAAGACTTACATGAAGGATGAAGCAAAATATAAGGGATATTAGCGCAGTTTTAAGGATTGATCAAGTTTAGATCAATACTAAGCAGTAATAAGGAGAAAATCTAATGTAGAAAATACATGGAGCAACAAGAAGCGATGAACTTAAAGTTCAACGAAAGTAGGTGATGTTGCTAAGAAGTTGATGGAGTAGTAGTATCTAGTTCATGGAAGCCTCATGAATTAGTACAAAGAAGAAGCTTTGGAACCAAAATGGTATTCAAGCTCTGACAATTCAGAGAGAATGCCAATAGTACGTCGAAGAACAGTAGGGTAACACCTACAACCTAGGATGATCCGCAGCTGGTATTTGATCCATAATTGGTATTTTGATCCATAGTTGGTATCTTGTCTGCAGCCGGTGTTGGTTGACATAGTTAACCAGATCATCTTAATGGATGCATAAAGAGCATAAAACTTGGCCTAAGCTAAGTAAGACATGAAGTTGTATAAGATTTTAAGCGACCGTATTTCGAGGCACTTCGCGTAGTCAGACTTATCAAAGCAAAAATGTCCAAATAGTAAGTAAGACAAATAATGCTGAAAGATTCACTTCGGAGATCCACAATTGTGTGGATACACCGTACAATCTTTCATAACACCCTAACTAGGTAGAATATAAGCTGGATAGAGACCCACATTCTAGTTATAAAGCCAATGGTTACTATGTAGACAGTCTAGAGACCATTAATAAACCCTAAGGGGGAGAGTAAACAGTGAACGGAAGTACTGTTATCTGAATTCCAGAGTAAAGGTAGGAGAAGAAATACTAACTTATGACAACACTAAGCCTTATTTTCATAAGGTTAAAATAAAGTCATTATTATAAAAGTACTTAAGATAATGACAAAATATTGTCTAAAGCCTAAAAGGGTAAAAGCTTGAGGTAATAAAACAGGATAGTCCTAACAAACTAATTCTAAAAGAAACAACTCTTAAGTGAACTTTAAGAAGTAATAGAGCACACCCAATTGGACAAGTGTAGGGGAACAAGAAATTCCAATGGGTATGGACTAAATGAGTTCAAATCCAATCTTGGAAGGAGCACTAGTACAACTCATACAATGACAATACAAAAATGTAGTCTTTTGGCTACAACTATTGTGTTATAACAATTAAAACCCCGTTTTAGTGAGACTTCCTAGACCTTACAAAGTATAGTAAGAAAGTTCGATGGTTAAATAAAAGGAGTTGGATTAGGATACCTAATTAGGAAAAGGAACTAAAGAAAAGACCCCTATTTAAGGAGTTCATAATAAGGAAAAATCCCTAAGGGACTAAAATAAAAAAGAACTTTGGAGTATTGGAGACACCAAGTTAAAGATTGTTGAGCATGATGAGGATTTAAGGAAAAGATTTGGATATGGGATATTACAATTATTCCAGTTGAAGTTACCATGAAGTGGAGATATATCGTAACCAATACAAGACAATTCCTTATTCCGAAACGAAAGAGTGTACAAACTTCGAGGACGAAGTTTATTTTAAGGGGAAGAGTCTGTAACATCCCAGCATTAGAGCTTAGAAATAAGCTGAACACAGATGTGTGCATTGCATTCATGCATAGAAAATCTGAATAATTTTCGCGCTTTTGAACAAAACTTGTCAAAGTGATTGAAGCTTCTCTCAACTTGATGGAATTGAAGTAGATCATCAAGTTGACTGCGATAAGTTTCAATATGACCTTTGATAAAAACCTGATTTTTGGGTAAACATGATTTGATCTAAGGGTAGATCAAATGTAATAAAAGTTAAACCCTAATACATTACTTAATGATTTATATTTGATCCTTAAGTAATCATCTCCTAGTATTCATTACACAACTCATGAATACCAAGGTATAAACATAACTTAAGTAATAGGAATGTAACAACTAAATCTTAATCTCATCTATTTATACCATGAACATCATGGTAATACAATCTTAACTCTTTAGTGAGTTTGAGTAGGAAAGGAATGAAGTCAAGATCATTCACCATATCTCTTTCTTTCCATGTCATCCTTATGGAATCCTATCTCAATATCTGTTGTTCATCAATGTTGAGTAATCAACTATTGATTCACCAATTCTTAACCTATCAATTCTTGATCTATCAACTCTTGACTGTATCATATCAATCACTCTAAGTCCTTAGAGAATGAAGTAAGAAGAGGTAGATGGTAATGCTAGTTTTAAATATCATCTATAGGATGGAAGTGTTGGAAGAGAATTAAATCAATAGGATTATTGATGGAGTTAACTCACTCCTAAATGGATAGAAGAGTTATTTGAAATAAAGATATATGTGGTAACCAAGAGGCTTACAAGGATGAATCCTGAAGATAGATACCAAGGAGTAATCCTATTGGATTAAGTAAGCATAGTCCATGAATAGCATCCCTTAATCCAATAGAGATACTAAGAAGATAATTTCAATACAACTGTAATGTTGTATTGATGAAGCCTTGATTAGACAACTGGAAATCTAAACCATAAAGGATCAAAGGCTTATAATAATCATGCCTTACTCACCAAGATTGAATGCTATATCCTGTATAAGTAACATTGGTGCGTAGAACATGCTTATATCATGTATAAGTGATATTGGTGGATAGGACATGATTAAACCCTAGTCTAGATATATTATCATAGGTTATCCATGACAAGTCACAGTAATAAAATGTGAGGTTGGAGTATGAGATACTGGAGTTAAGTAGAGACAAGATAGTATGATCAAGATGATGCTAGAGTAACATTGGATTAAAGAAGTAGTATTTTCCTCTTTGGAAAATACTAAGCACTTGAGGTGAAGTAGGATTTGATGTATACATCTATTGAAGTGATATTAGTGAAGGATGATAAGGGAAGAGCATGAATGGAAGTAATTGTAAACATTTGTTAGGTTGGAGGTTATCTGCAGTAGAATAGTTGATATAACCAAGTCTGGATAGGTGAAAATTATGAAAACCTTTAGTGTCAAGCCCATTGGATTTAAAAATGGATTTAGAAGAATAAAAGGTGGATAATGATATTTTTGTGAAGTAAAGTTCATCATGATTAACACATGATGATGGATAGGAAGAAGTGGAATATCTAGGAAAGGAATTCCTTAATCAGAAGTCCAGAATTATGAAGTATGGAATATAGAAATCCTTGTTAAACATTAAACCCTAAATCTTTAACCAAACATAATATCCATTTCATGTTATTGATCTATCATCTTATATCCTCAATACTTGATAGGAACATTTTCCTATAGAAAATCACTTAAGCATATCTTTTTTCTTTACAACTATCATAACCATATGTGCTTAGGAGTTTTTTTTATCAATCTTTTCCATAAGACCTTCCAGAAAATAACTTTCTATTTTAAAAGGGGATATCATTAAAGATCAAACACATGAAGACAATTCATTTATCCATTAATCTTTATTCACATCAACAAAAGAATATAAGTATATTAAGAACCCTAAACCCTAGGCTAAGCATTTACAATTCAAACCCTAACTCTTTTGTTATTTATAATAAAATATATATACCTTGTTATTCCCTATATTCATGGGAGTAATATTAACCATATTAAATCCTTAGGATATTATGCATCAAATAATAATAAAGGATCACATATAAAAATTGCCTTGATATTATAAATCAATAAGAATCAAAACTCATGGAGTTAATAGTAATGCATTCTATAATAAGTTTATGGATATTAGCTCTATTAAATGCATATCAAAATCCCTTACAAATAATAATAGGAAAACTAAATTTATAAAGAAAACAAAGAAACTATAGCACTATATAATAAAAACTCACAAAATAATTTTTAATACATTTATCATTGCTGCAAGTATTAGCAAAGGAATTCTATAAAGATAAATCAAAATTACTGCTTAAATAAAAAGGCTAGAAAATAAAACAGATAATAGAAATCGAAAAAGAAAAACAAACAGAGAGAAAAAATTGAGGAAATCAGCTCCTGGCCCATGGCCCATTCCCTCTCTCTCTCTTACTGTCATGAAATTTAACACAGCCCATCTGCAGCCCAAACGGCGGGACCTCTTGACCTCTTCGCGGGGTCTGTTAGTCGTCTTCCTCGCGACGACGCCGACCTTCCGATGCTGCAAGCAGCTCGGTGGCCGCACCCTCGTCGCTGGCGAGCAGCAAGATCTGCGCCACCGCTTCCGGTCGTCTACAAGTAGCCCTGGACGCCAACGAGAAACCCTAGCATCCCACTCCACTTGAACACCAAACCCTAGCTCGTCGGAGATCATCTTCCCCACCATCTCCGACCACCCCTTGATCCGCGGAGGTGACTATTAGATGCGTCGTGATCTTCTCCGTCGTTTGCCCCTACTCACGCAAGCCGGGGAGCCCTCTGTCGACCCAATCAACACCTCATCTCCACCACCAGACGCCGTCGTTCATCGTTAATCGCCGCCACCACAGACTTCCTCCGGTCATGCTGTCACGCCCTACAGCTTCACGGTGAGCTACCGGTGCTCACACACCCTCTCAAGTTCCTCCTTGCTTCCTCGTTTGTTCCCCCGACGAACATCAGCCACCGCCGCCGTTAGCCATCGTTGCCACCACTGTTCCGGCGACCTAAATCAAGCGGTGCCGCCACTATAAGGTTCACTGCGACGTCCTCTTCCTGATAAGCCCTAGCACCAACTCGTGCAACCAGCAAATCCATAGAATAGAAGGCTGCTGTGTGGATCCCATTGATGATGTCACCATGATGTCATGGTGATGTCATATTTAAGTTTTCTTTATCATTTATTTCTTTTCAGTAATAATTCTGTAATAAATAAAAACCAATAGAAATGAGATGGCAAAGGTCCCAGCTGTCAGTGACTAGGGGTGAGAATCCACCTAGTGAGAAAAACATTTCACCCCACGCTGGCATCAGCATTACATCATAAACTATTTAGTTTATTAATTCTAGGAATTAAATGTCAACACCCGGGTTTTTAATCCTAGATGCCTGTTATGCCATACATCACAATCCCAGGATTACCATTTTTGCGAGACATAACAGATTTGGATACCACAGTACATCATCCATTACAAACCATACATAAGGTCTTACACAAATAAGGATCTCATGATCCAGCTCTTAATACAACTCAAGCAACGGAAATACGTAATAATAAAGGTAGTGTAGGCGAAGCTCCATCTTCAGGGTCACAGGCAATGGTGATGATGGGAGATGATCCTAGTTGTCGTAACATTCCTGGGATCCTTCGTCCTGATACTCCTCTTCATAGTCTGTCCATGGGAATAGCCAGGGACAAAGCCATGAGTACTCTTTAAGTACTCACAAACTAATACTAACAAGTGAAGGGGGTTTTTGTAGTAGGACACTAAGCTCTATGGTTGTTTTGCAAAAAGCCAGATTTACCTCTACTAATTTCAGAAGCAAGAAAAGCTAGTTGAAATTTTATAACACCTAAGTGGGAACTTGTATTTCATATCACCACTCTGTTGTGGTCAAGTCAAAATCTCAATTCATTTCATAAGTCATTTTGAAAACATCTGGCGGGGGAACAGTATGGCCACTCCAACCGTCCATAATCGCGGACGCGGCTATTCGAATAGTTTGACACTCTGCAGAGATTGTACACTTTCACCACAACATTCGATACATCTGTCAGGAACAAATCCTGAATTCACCATACTCAGTATGCGGATAATCAATCCTAACCTTTTAATTATACGCCCTAGTATAGGCACCTATCTTGTGAGTTTGGCCTCCCTACCATGATCAACTGTCATCTTGGGTACTGCACAGGTGGAAAATCTTCACAAGGTAGCCTCAGCTCATACCTCGACCGTGAGGGAACCCATACTAAGGTATATAAGTTTCCAGTCAAGCCCTATCCAATTTTCGGGTATTGTGGTTGTACGGTAAAATTTGGAATGGTATCGCATACAGACAACCATCAGTTTTATAAAGGGCTAAGGCTCATGCCTCAACATTTTCATCATCAAAATCATCTGGTGTTCGGAAACACATGTCAAAACATCTCAGTAGAATGATCCATCATTCCAAGGTTTTCATAACCATTTTCCACCAAGTATTCCCATCTAAAGTTGATCAAGTTTTATGCTTAGCCCTAGCATCTATAAGTGGGGGTAAGTACTAATGAGGGGTGGTAAACTAGTGGAGTTTAACTAAGTTCAATCCCATGCCTTAGGATGACATCAAGATTATCTAGCTTAGGCCAAATTTAATGCTCTTTATGCAACCTTCAATTATCTTCCTAGAATCTACAAGTCACTTAAGTAGACTCTAAGTAATAGCTTTGATAAAGAAATAAAGTAGAAAGCTTGCAAGTAAAACTAGGATTGGGTTATCATCAAATGTGTCCAACCAAGCATGCTTAGTGCATTGCATAGGTTATCTAACTTTCATAATTGCAAGTGTTAGCTTGCTCAATCAACTAGTAGTATTAGGCTTGCTAAAGTAGAGTATCTTGCAAGTGTTTGCTTGCCTTGTGCAGAGCAGTGGTTGAAGTTCTCCTCGGCTTCTTCTTCGTAGTATCCTCCTTCCTCCTTGTATCCTTGGTCGGTACTAGCGTCTATGAATAAATACGAGGTACAAAATCACCAAACAATACTTAACTACTTTCAATCATCACACAAGAGGGTTTTATATATGATCTAGCATCATCACTAACATTACAAGATTAGAGCATTTGTCTTATTTATTTTATTTTTAGAAAAGTAATTTCTACTCATTTAAAAACTACTTAAGGTTTAATATTCTCCAAACCAAACATGGGATCATGTTGGCACATGTCATCACCACATATTTCAGTACATGGGAATGTGATTTAAAGTGGTGTCACAATTTAATAAGGTTTAACCTTTTTTATTTTAAATCATTAAAGTGGCTAAAAATGCCTATGTGGCATTCTTTTATTACTTGAACATTATTTTTGTAAGTAAACCCATATATTTTTATATATTCTGAAAGGTATGATCAAATGTGATTTTTGAGAGTTGGAATCGACTCAAAAGCTAGCATGGTTTAAATTTGAAAAATGTTTAAATGGAGAAAAGATTCTGCCTTGTTATTTTTACCAACGTTGATCTATAGATACAAATGATTTGAATCCAATGGGCTTGGATTAAGCCTTTCAATACCTTTCTAACAAAATTGGTTTCATTCAATTTGGTTCAATGAATCGAGCTGGGTTGATTTTTGAAACTAGGTACAGAACTATGTTTGAACTTAAAAAGAAAAAGCTAAATTCAAACGAGTGGGCTGTGCGGGAAGGGGTAATGGGCCGGCCTAGTGGCACTCCGCAGCGCGGGGCGCAACTGACAGGGGGGGTATACTAGTCTGTGGCTCTTTAAACGCGAAGCGGTACGGGGCGATGTGGTGCGTTGGATTAGAATGAAGATCGATGGCTGAGGGTCGTCGTCAAAGATGAACAAGTCAGAGGCGAGCTCAAACACTAGTGGGTCAGTGGGGGTGCATAGGGGGCATATTGGGGCTCCAGTGATGACGGCGAGGCGGGCAAACGACGAAGTCGACGACGGCGAACTCAGGGGTGGTCGCGGCAGCTCCGGGGGTAGACGAAATCAACGACTCCTCTTCTCCTCTGCAGCAGCGAGCTCCGGCCAAATTCCGGCGATGCGCTACTCGCCTTGCTCCGGCTAAGGGGTGGAACGATCTGTGAGGTGAGGGGAGTGAGATGGTGTGAAGAAATCGAGCAGGGGTCGTCTCCTTTTATAGGCTCGACGACGAGACCGAGAGGGATGGGCAAGCGACGGTGGCGACACGGCTATGGGCGGCTAGAGGCATGGCCGAGGTTGGCGATCGACGGGCGGTCTCCTGGTGATGCTCTATGGTTTAAATTCGCGTGTAGGGGCGGTGGCAAACGGTCGGGAACGTGCGATGCTCTGCGAGGCAGAGGCGGCGAACTCTGTGGCGAGCGGTGGCTATGGGGTACGGGCGATGAAACGATCATGTCTGGTGGTCTCCTGGGACGGTGGGGTGCATGCTGGCGGCCAGCGAGGGCTCGAGGTGGCCGGGTTGCGTGGGAACGGCGCGTGCTCTGCGGTGCGCGTCAGCATGGTCGACAGCGGCGCAGGCGCGGCGTTCCTAGCGGTTCTGGTCGCTTTCTTCGAGCTAGGGCTGGTCGAGAGGGGGCGGTGAGGCATGGGCTGCATGCTATACAAGGTTGGCACGGCTAGTTCTTATCCTAGCTTATTGTCCACACTAGGGTGACATGGGTGCTCTCGGCATGTTCACCATTAATGACATTGGCGAGCTTACAGTGGTGCTAGAGCTTAGTTAAGGTTGCTAGATGATCTACTAAGGCTAGTGTAACCAGAGAGGGAACAAGGTTATCTCAAAACACTGCTCAAAATAGTGTTTGTGATTTTGTTGATTTGAATCTGCAACCTGTTTGATGAAATGGCCGCATGAACTTAAGTTTTGAATTTTGAAAAGATTTTTGGTGGGTGTGCTAGGCATGTGTTGAGGATTTTGTGGATGCTTGGGTTTTGAAAATTGAGCTTGTTTGAGTGGTTTTTGAAATAGGGGGATCTTCCCATATGAAATAGATTCAATTTTAAACTTTCATTTAAACCATGCATTCAAATGTTTTTGCATGATCACAAAGTGGGCCTTGGTTCCTTGTTATGAGTACTATCAAGGGGTGCAAAGATCTATATATGTTTCTGTTAAGTTCTGAAAGTTAGAGATAGCCAAAGTAGGCATGGGAGTTAATTTGGCCCAAGTGACCATTCACTTAATTTGTTTGTTTTGATTTGTTTGTCTTTGGGAAAAGTTTGGGGATTGTTTAGATGATGTTTATTTCACCTAAGAATCATTTTACAAGCAAAGAAACACAGAACCATGGCAATTCAAAAGAATCCAAATTTTAATACATACACATATGAATGCTTTCATATGTTAATTGAAAAACTTTTTGTTAACCCTAAATTTGATGATTAGAGTTTGATGATTCAAGTTTAATATTTTTGGGATGTTACAAACCTTCCCCCCTTAAACAAAATCTCGTCCTGAGATTTGAAAAAGGACGAAAGAGATTACCTAGGATTTGAAGAGATCAGGAAACTCCGTCCTGATATGATCTTCGCACTCCCAGGTAGCTTCCTCTTCTTTGTGGTTGCTCCACTGAATCTTGAGAAACTTGATGCTTCGGGTTCTGGTAGTTCTGAAGGCTTCTTCCAAAATACGGATGGGTACTTCGGGATAGGTCAGGTCATCGTTGATCTCTATGGTCCGGTGATCAATGTTCTTGAACACTTCGGTCTTCTCTGGAACTTCGAGGCAATTGCGAAGTAATGAGATACAGAACACATTGTGCACGGCTGACATCTCTTCGGGTAGTTCCAATTGATACGATACTTCTCCTCGACGGTTCAAATCTTGAAGGGTCCGATATATCTGGGGGCTAACTTTCCTTTCAGCTGGAAACGCTGCATTCCCTTCAATGGCGACACTTTTAGATACACAAAATGTCCTATGTTGAAGGCAAGGTCTCGACGTCTCTTGTCGGTGTAACTCTTCTGTCTGGACTGGGCGGTCTTGAGGTGATCACGAATCTTGTGAACCTTCTCTTTTGCTTCTCGTAGGATTTCCAGTCCGAAAGTCTGACTCTGTCCTACTTCTGACCAATTCAAAGGATTGCGACACTTTCTTCCATACATGAATTCAAATGGGGCCATTTGCAAACTAGCTTGATAACTGTTGTTGTATGAAAATTCTGCAAACGGCAGATAGTCTTCCCATTTAGATCCGTACTCTAACACACAGGTTCCCAACATGTCTTCGAGTATTTGATTTACTCGCTCCATTTGTCCGTCGGTCTGAGGGTGATAAGCGGTGCTAAAATATAGTCGGGTTCCTAAACCTTCTTGGACTTTCTTCCAGAATCTCAAGGTAAACTGAGTTCCTCGATCCGATACGATGTTCTTGGGGACTCCATGCAAACTGACGATTCTAGCGATATATAACTCCGCTAGCTTCGAACTCTGATATGTGGTCTTGACGGGTAAGAAATGGGCGACTTTGGACAATCTGACCACTATGACCCAGATAGAGTCATTTCCCCTACCAGAAGTAGGCAATCCGGTGATAAAGTCCATTCCAACGGAATCCCATTTCCATTCCAGAATCTGCAATGGTTGCAACAATCCAGCGGGTCTTTGATGTCCCGCCTTGACTCTCTGACATATATCACACTTGGCGATATAGCTTCCGATTTCTCTCTTCATCTTATGCCACCAAAATTGTTGCTTCAAATCTTGATACATCTTCGTTCCTCCGGGGTGTATAGAATAAAGAGTATCATGATCTTCCTTCAGAATAACTTCTTTCAACTCAGAATCTGCTGGTACACAAAGGCTTCCTTTGTACCATAGAACTCCTTCTTCGTCTTTGGTGAATCCGGGTACTTTGCCTGTACCGATACGATGCTTGATTCCGTCGATACTATCATTTCCTTTCTGCGCCTCTTTGATCTGGCTGATCAAAGTGGGTTGAAGTTCTATGCTAGCCAAAAATCCTTCACTCACTAATTCCATTCGGAAATCTTCCATCTCCTTGTGCAAACTTGGTTGCTCCTTCAAAATCATGGAGTTCAAGCGGCACGACAATTTGCTAAGGGCATCTTCTACTATGTTGGCTTTACCGGGGTGATAGTGAATGTCCAGATCGTAATCCTTGATTAGCCCAATCCATCTTCTCTGTCTCATATTCAGCTCCTTCTAAGTGAATATATACTTCAGACTCTTGTGATCCGAATAGATCTCACAATGGTTTCCCATCAGGTAATGCCTCCATGTCTTCAGGGCTAGGACTACGGCTGCGAGCTCGAGGTCATGGGTTGGGTAATTTTGCTCATGTTGTTTCAGTTGTCGAGATAGATAAGATATAACTTTGCCTTCTTGCATTAGTACACATCCGTGACCGATCTTGGATGCATCACAATAAACGTCAAAGGGATTCGTGATATCTGGCATGATTAAGATTGGGGCTGAAATCAATCTCCTCTTGAGTTCTTGAAAACTTGCTTCACATTTGTCCGTCCATTCAAAATTCTTGTCCTTCTTCAGCAATTGGGTCATGGGTCTCGCGATACTTGAGAATCCTTCTACGAACTTGCGGTAGTATCCCGCCAATCCGAGAAATGCACGAACTTGGGTTTAAGTGGTTGGGGCTTGCCAATCTTCGACATCTTTCACTTTGGCAGGGTCAACGGAAATTCCTCCAGCTGATACAATGTGGCTGAGTAATCCTACCTCCTGTAACCAGAATTCACATTTGCTAAACTTGGCATACAACTGATGCTCTCTAAGGGTTCCAAGAATGGTCCTTAGGTGTAGCTCATGTTCTTCTTCCGATTTGGAATAAATCAGAATGTCTTCGATGAAAACAACGACAAACTTATCCAGGAAGTCCATAAAAATCTTATTCATGAGATTCATGAAATAAGCGGGGGCATTGGTTAATCCAAAAGACATGACAGTGTACTCGTATAATCCATATCTGGTGGTAAAGGCAGTCTTGGGAATATCCTCTGCGCGAATCTTGAGTTGATGATAGCCTGTTCTAAGACCAATCTTAGAAAACACTTTGGCACCGGTCAACTGATCAAACAAATCTGCTATCTTGGGCAATGGGTATTTGTTCTTGATAGTGACATCATTCAACTTTCAGTAATCCGTACACAAACGGTTACCTCCATCTTTCTTGTCCACAAATAAGACAGGTGATCTCCATGGTGACGCACTTGGTTGAATCAATCCAATTTCCAACATGGCATCCAGTTGCTTCTTCAGTTATGCTAGTTCAGACGAGTTCATACTATATGGTATCTGGGCTATGGGTCCTGTTCCGGGTATTAGTTCAATTATAAACTCGATATCCCGATCTGGGGGCATACCGGGCAAAACATCTGGAAATACATCGGGGTATTCACAGACTATCCGGACTTGGTCAATGGTAGGTTAGGCTATACTCTTGTTGCACTTGAATTGGCGAGGTAAGGTTTTATATATGCTCGATCGATATTCCATGCAGATCGTCATGGTTATGGCTTTCTTCGCACAGTCAATCAATCCTTTATGTTTGGACATCCAATCCATTCCTATTACTACTTCCAAACCTTTAGTTCCGAGTACTATCAGATTATCATAAAAATATATGCCATGGATTCGGATAGGGATAGCTTTGCAAATTTGCCTAGCTTTGGTGGTTGAACCGGGGATTTGAACAATCATAACATGCTTCAGTTTGGTGGGTTGAATCTTACTAGTGCATGCAAATTCTTCGGTGAAAAATGAGTGCGATGCACTAGAATCAAACAACGCTCTAGCGAGTACTCAATTAACAGAAAACATACCCAGCACGACGTCTGGCCCTTCCTAGGCTTCTTCAGCATGCATGAGAAAAAGACGGCCGTTGCGGTTGAGCGAATTCCCTGGGGCAAACCTTCTTCCTGGCTGAACACGACACTGTTGCTGAGCTGGTGCATTGGCATTGGGGGCTGCGGCATTCTTATTGGGGCACTCATTGGAGTAGTGACCCTTATTTCCACAGTCATAACAAGTCACTTGCGACTTGTCCTTTGCGGCAATAGGCACAACATTGCTTCCAGTCCTCGGGGCAGTGTTGGTGTTGGCGGTAGCATTGTTATTGTTGAACTTGGGTGGGGCATGGTTGAAATTGCCAGAGTTTCCAGGGTTGTTGTGATTTCCTCCGGACCTTGGGTTTCCACGGTTGGGATAGGTCGGACGGTTCATTGGGGGTCTGTTGGTTCTTAGGGCAAATCCTGGAGATGGGTTAGGGCGATACTTTGGGGTCTGATGGGTTCCTGGCTGATGCATCATGCGACGCTTCCGGTTCTCATTGGCTTGGTTGTTCTTTCCTTCCATCTGTATGGCAGAGTCGACAAGGGCTTCAATATCAGCAAAGGGGATATTGACCAACACAGTCTACATCTCATCATGCAGACCATTCAAGAATCTTTCTTTCTTCTTGGCTTCAGTGTCGATCTCATCCGGGGCATACCTAGCTAATGACAAGAATTTGTCACGGTATTCCACTACGGTCATCCGTCCTTGCTTCAGTTCTCTGAACTCATCTCTCATTCTCTTGATCAAACCCGGTGGCACATGGGTTCTGCTGAACTTGACCTTGAATTCCTCCCAGGTCATCATCTGTCCTCCGGTCGTTGCACGAATGCTATTCCACCATGCTCTTGCATCTCCGGCTAGATAATGGGTGGCGAACAAAACTTTCTCGTTGGCTTCCACTCTGGTGACTTCCAGGTTGTTTTCCATGGTTTGCAGCCAATCATCGGCGTCTAAAGGCTCTTCTGACTTAGTGAAAACAGGTGGGTTGGTGTTCTGGAAATTCTTGAGCTTAGATCCATGGTTGTCTTGATTTCCTTGGCCTTGATTGTTGTGGGCTAGCTGAGCTATCTGCTGAAGGGTGGCTAGGTTGGCTTGACGTTCGGCTCTTTCAGCTTCGCGGTCAGAAACCAACATTTGCAGGATCTGCAACATTGGGTCCGGGGATGAACCACTTCCTCCGCGTGGCATCTGAAGATTGAGATCGATCATGAGAAAAGAGGGAAATTTCTAAGGTTCAGGGACTTTGGAAAGTTTTTAAAGTTTGACTCGGATTTTCTAGCAACTTGCTTTTCATTCATTCATAGCACACGATACAAAAACACACCACAAAACAAGAAAAATAGATGGTTTTAAGAACCATTCTGGAAACTACGATACAGTGGGACCGAATAAAACTCACTACGCTAGTGCTCAAGTGCTACTACTCCTCGGAGTCGGTGTAGTCGTCATCCTCATCTTCATCGATGAAGGCAAAATCATCCTCATCGGTGAAGAAGTCCATGGCCTGATCCTCCAGAAAATCATCATCATCGCTCAGATAGGAGTAGGGGTCTCCACGAAGATCTTCTCCGGCATTCTCTCTTTCCTCCAACTGCATGTCTCTCTCGTGGATGGTCTCCTCCAAATCCGAGATACGATGGCGAAGACGGGCAATGATGCGCTCCTTCTTGTCGAGCTGACAGCGGCGAGACTTGTGATCCTTTGCTAGCATGGCGATGGTCTGATCCTTCGTTTTGATGATGGAGGACTTGTGGTTGGAGTAGTTACGGCAATTGTCCAATTCCTGCTGACGATCGTACATCATGAAGCTAAGGTGGTCCAACTGAGTCTTCAGCTCGTGGTGGTATGGGGCTTCCAGTGGCTGTCCCATAGCATCATGCCTTGGACAAAACTCAAAGCGGGTACCCTTGATCTGGTTGATACTCTGCCCACACAGACGGGCAAGAGCTTCCTGCATGGCCCTGGCAAGTCCATCGAGCCAGTTGTTTTCTCGCAAGGTGAACTGAATTCCCTCGGCAGTGAGAGGTTCAATCTTTCCTCGGAGACTTGCAACAATTAGCCACTGCAGATCTTCTCCTCCTTGATCATTGAGCTGAGCAACGAAGAACTCGGGGTGCGGACGCTCTAGAAGTTCCAAAAGCTGGTCCAAATCCCGCTCAAAGATAAGGTCTCCTCCATTCCCCAACTGATAAAACTTTCTGTACTTAACGTCCATCTATAAGAATATAGGATGATTAAGTTAGTAGAGTGATCAAGTGTGTCAAATTTTAGGTATTTTGCAAGAGTTTTTGAGGAACATGAATTTTTATGAAAGAATCAAGGTGATAAGAATGGGAATAAGTTTTCGTAAATATTTGCTTCCTTTGGTTTTGAAACTAAGTTTTTGGTTCAAACTTCCAGTCTACTAGGGTCTCCTATGGTCAGGATGGCTCTGATACCAACTTGTCAACACCCGAGTTTTTAATCCTAGATGCCTGTTATGCCATACATCGCAATCCCAGGATTAACATTTTTGCGATACATAACAGATTTGGATACCACATTACATCATCCATTACAAACCATACATAAGGTCTTACACAAATAAGGATCTCATGATCCAGTTCTTAATACAACTCAAGCAGCGGAAATACGTAATAATAAAGGTAGCATAGGAGAAGCTCCATCTTCGGGGTCACAGGCAATGCTGACGATGGGAGATGATCCTAGTTGTCGTAACCTTCCTGGGGTCCTTCGTCCTGATACTCCTCTTCATATTCTGGCCACGGGAATAGCCAGGGATAAAGCCATGAGTACTCTTTAAGTACTCGCAAACTAATACTAACAAGTGAAGGGGGTTTTTGTAGTAGGACACTAAGCTCTATGGTTGTTTTGCAAAAAGCCAGATTTACCTCTACTAAGTTCAGAAGCAAGAAAAGCTAGTTGAAATTTTATAACACCTAAGTGGGAACTTGTATTTCATATCACAACTCTGTTGTGGTCAAGTCAAAATCTCAATTCATTTCATAAGTCATTTTGAAAACATCTGACGGGGGAACAGTATGGCCACTCCAACTGTCCATAACCACGGACGCGGCTATTCGAATAGTTTGACACTCTGCAGAGATTGTACACTTTCACCACAACATTCGATACATCCATCAGGAACAAATCCTAAATTCACCATACTCAGTATGCGGATAATCTATCCTAACCTTTCAATTACACGCCCTAGTATAGGCACCTCTCCTGTGAGTTTGGCCTCCCAACCATGACCAACTGTCATATTGGGTACTACACAGGTGGACAATCTTCACAAGGTAGCCTTAGCTCAGACCTCAGCCGTGAGGGAACCCATACTAAGGTATATAAGTTTCCAGTCAAGCCCTACCCAATTTTCGGGTATTGTGGTTGTACGGTAAAATTTGGAATGGTATCGCATCCAGACAACCATCCGTTTTATAAAGGGCTAAGGCTCATGCCTCAACATTTTCATCATCAAAATCATCTGGTGTTCGGAAACACATGTCAAAACATCTCAGTAGAATGATCCATCATTCCAAGGTTTTCATAACCATTTTCCACCAAGTATTCCCGTCTAAAGTTGATCAAGTTTTATGCTTAGCCCTAGCATCTACAAGTGGGGGTAAGTACTAATGAGGGGCGGTAAACTAGTGGAGTTTAACTAAGTTCAATCTCATGCCTTAGGATGACATCAAGATTTTCTAGCTTAGGCCAAATTTAATGCTCTTTATGGAACCTTCAATTATCTTCCTAGAATCTACAAGTCACTTAAGTAGACTCTATGTAATAGCTTTGATAAATAAATAAAGTGGAAAGCTTGCAAGTAAAACTAGGATTGGGTTATCATCAAATGTGTCTAACCAAGCATGCTTAGTGCATTGCATAGGTTATCTAACTTTCATAATTGCAAGTGTTAGCTTGCTCAATCAACTAGTAGTATTAGGCTTGCTAAAGTAGAGTATCTTGCAAGTGTTAGCTTGCCTTGTGCAGAGCAGTGGTTGAAGTTATCCTCGGCTACTTCTTCGTAGTATCCTCCTTCCTCCTCGTATCCTTGGTCGGTACTAGCGTCTATGAATAAATACGAGGTACATAATCACCAAACAATACTTAACTACTTTCAATCATCACACAAGAGGGTTTTATAGATGATCTAGCATCATCACTAACATTACAAGATTAGAGCATTTGTCTTATTTACTTTATTTTTAGAAAAGTAATTTCTACTCATTGAAAAACTACTTAAGATTTAATATTCTTCAACCAAACATGGGATCATGTTGACACATGTCATCACCACATATTTCAGTACATGTGAATGTGATTTAAAGTGGTGTCACAATTTAATAAGGTTTAACCTTTTTATTTTAAATCATTAAAGTGGCTAGAAATGCCTATGTGGCATTCTTTTATTACTTGAACATTATTTCTGTAAGTAAACCCATATATTTTTATATATTATGAAGGTATGATCAAATGTGATTTTTGAGAGTTGGAATCAACTCAAAAGCTATCATGGTTTAAATTTGAAAAACGTTTGAATGCAGAAAAGCTTCTGCCTTGTTATTTTTACCAAGGTTGATATATAGATCCAAATGATTTGAATCCAACGGGCTTGGATTAAGCCTCTCAATACCTTTCTAAAAAAATTGGTTTCATTCTATTTGGTTCAATGAATCGAGCTGGGTTGATTTTTGAAACTAGGTATAGAACTATGTTTGAACTTAAAAAGAAAAAGCTAAATTCAAACGAGTGGGCTGCGCGGGAAGGGGTAATGGGCCGGCCCAGTGTCACTCCACAGCGCGGGGCGCAACTGATAGGGGGTATACTAGTATATGGCTCTTTAAACGCGAAGCGGTATGGGACGATGTGGTGCGTTGGATTAGAATGAAGATCGACGGCTGAGGGTCATCGTCGACGATGAACAAGTCACCGACGAGCTCGAACCCTAGCGGCTTAGTGGGGGTGCATAGGGGGCATACCGGGGCTCCAGTGACGACGGCGAGGCTGGCAAACGACAAAGTCGACGACGGCGAACTCAGGGGTGGTCGCGGCAGCTCCGGGGGTTGCCGAAATCAACGGGTCCTCTTCTCCTCTTGCGAAGCGAAGCTCCGCCAAATTCGGCGATGCGCTGCTCGCTTGTTCGCTAAGGGGTGGAACGATCAGTGAGGTGAGGGGAGTGAGATGGTGTGAAGAAATCGAGCGGGGGTCGTCTCCTTTTATAGGCTCGACGGCGAGACCGAGAGGGATGGGCAGGCGAAGGTGGCGACACGGCTACGGGCGGCTAGAGGCATGGTCGAGGTTGGCGATCGACGGGCGGTCTCCTGGCGATGCTCTATGGTTTAAATTCGCGTGTAGGGGCGGTGGCAAACGGTCAGGAACGTGCGATGCTCTGCGAGGCAGAGGCGGCGAACTCTGCGGTGAGTAGTGGCTACGGGGTACGGGCGGTGAAACGATCATGTCTGGTGGTCTCCTGGGACGGTGGGGTACATGCTGGCGGGCGGCGAGGGCTCGAGGTGGTCGGGTTGCGTGGGAACGGCACGCGTGCTCAAGGTGCTGTCGGCATGGTCGACAATGGCGCTTGGCGATGTTCCTGGAGGTTCTGGTCGCTGTCTTTGAGCTAGGGCTGGTCGAGAGGGGGCGGTGAGGCATGGGCTGAAGGGAATAATAAAGTGTTTATTATGTGTATTCCAAGTATAGGATAGATGTTTATTTTGCATACTATAATTGTATTAATACGGAAACATTAATACATGTGTGTTTAATAAACAAACAGAAAGTTCCTAGTTATGCCTCTCTCATAAACTAGCTCGTTGATTAACAAGATGATCAAGGTTTCCTGATCATGGACATTGGATGTTGTTAATAACGGGATCACAACATTAGTGTAATGGTGTGATGAACATTCATCCGAAGTATAGCATTACGATCAAAGTCATTGAGTTTATATTGCTATAACAACTTACGAAGTGATCCTAATCCTTAGACCATGAGATCATGTCAATCACTAACACCGGAAGAGTTTCTTGATAACATCAAACGTCACACCGTAACAGGGTGATTATAAAGATGGATTCAGAACTAATAAAGTGTTATGTTGAGGCTCATGGATCGAGAGTGGAATTTGTTCATCCCGATGACGGATAGATATACTCTGGTCCCTCTCGGTGATATCACATTGGTTAGCTTGCAAGCAAGTGATTTGATCACTAGAATGTTATATCACGGGAACGAGAAAAGAGTGCATGTCGGTAACGAGATCAAACTAGGTATGGAGATACCGATGATCAAATCTCGTACATGTAATATATCGTGAAACAAAGGGATTAAGATACTAGCGTAAAAGGTTCCGACGATCACAAGAAAGTCATCGTTGAATGTGTGGGAGTCAGTATGGGTCTCCAAATCCCGCTTCTGATTATTGATACGAGAGGGGTCTCGATCATGTCCGCATTATTCACGAACCGTAGGGTGACACACTTAAGAGACACCGACATCCAATTGGAGCAAAAGTTTCATGCCGAAAGAATGAACAAGCGCAGGAATTTATTTCACTAGATACTGAAACAGGTTTTCGGGTGAAATTGCATAAAGTGGTTATGCATGTGAAATGGAATTCTAGCAAGGGGTTATTTGTGAATGTTTGTCATTAAAGTAATTGACAAAATTCTGAATAAAATAAAAGAGTTTTATTTAATGAGAGTTTTCATTAAATTTGGTGGAAATTTAATGGGAATTTGAGTGGACTTTTGAGTGGAGGGAATTTAAAGGGCATTTTGTGAGTGGAGTGTCCACCCACATGAATGAAGGAGGGGAGGGGGCAGCCCCCATGGCCGGCGGCCACCCCCTTGGGTGCCCCCTCCTCCTATAAAAGGAGCCCCCCTCCTCACTTGTCTCTCACACCTCCTCGTGAAGGATCTCTCTCCCCCTCTAGAATTTATCCCCCATGGTCTCGGACTAGCGAGATACATGTTCCCGGTGGCTATTCGGCAAGAAAGGGTTGTGCTTCCGCTGCATCGCTGGAGCGAGGAGGCGGAGGTTGCTCGGTGCCTCGAACGTGTGTGCGAGCACGGATGCGCTGCTGATTTGCGGCGCTAAGACTTCCTCTCGATCTTGAGATCGGCAAGAGATCGTCTACATCAATCATGAGTTGAACTCGTTAAGCTTTGTCGGTCTTCAAGGGTATGTTCTCTACGGATATACATCCGCTCGTTGTTTGTATCTAGTAGATAGATCTTGGTACATAGTTCCCATTGTAGGAAAAAATTTGTTTTCTATGCTGCAAACCCTACAGTGGTATCAGAGCCGGATCTATGCGTAGATACTTTACACGGGTAGTACACATATGAGTATGTGGGCGATGATGATCATGTTGTTGCTCCTTTGTTGTAATTTTGGATATTGGTGGCATAGTGGGATGAAGCGGCCCGGACAAACTTTACATGTCCTCGCACATGAGACCTGTTCCATGCTTGACATGCAACTAGTTTGCATAAGTGGCTAGTGGGTGTCTGTCTCTCCTACTATAGTCAATATCTATTTTGCAAGCGAGTTGTAAACAATTTGGTTATCCTCGTTGTGTTTCATGTTCGTAGGTAAGAACGGTTCTATCTCGAAAGCCCTAAGCCACGTAAAACTTGCAATGGATAAATTAGAGGCGTCTAGTTTAGATTGTTGCTGAGCTAGTGTTATGATATGGTAGTGTTGTAAGTAGAAGTATGAGATGATACTCTTACAACACACATAGCGTGTAAACTCCATAGACCTTGGATTTACACATATAGGTATGATAGTGATCATACCACGATGCACATGATAGAGATCATCTGCGGGAACCATATCATTTCACTAATAAACATGTGATGTTTGATAGCATCTTATATTGCTTGTTTAGCGCTTTGTTAGCATAATAAGATGATCCCTCTTTTAAATATCAAGATAAGAATGTGTTCTTCCTTTAGTATGCACCGATTATGTCTTCATCGCTCCAAGACATCACGTGATGATCGGGTGTTCTTGGATCCACGACCATATTTCGGGTGTAAAACAGTTACACATGCGAATACTAAGGTTCTAACTTGGCGAGCCTAGCATGTACAGACATGGCCTCGGAACACGGACCGAAAGGTTAAGCATGAGTCATATAGTTGATATGATGCCCATTTGATGCTCGCCTTTGAAGCTATACCGACTCACGTGATGATCGGACTTGGTATAGTGGATTTGGTTCATGTAATCACCAAAAAGGCACGAGGGATGTCATTTTTGAGTGGGAGTTCATTCGTAATATGGATTCGTTGAACTCAATCTATCATACACTTAGTCTAAACTTTACAAATTCTGTTGTAGATGGCACCACCTGCTTTTAATTTCAATGTGTTCATGGAGAAAGAGAAACTAGCAACAAACAGTAGCAACTTTACCGAATGGGCCATGAATTTTAGGATTCTCCTCTCTGCTGCACAAAAGCAATATGTGCTAGAAGCACCGTTAGGCCCCCCACCTTTAGATGATGCCCCTGACAAGGAGAAGAATGTCTATCAGACTCGTCAGGAGGACCACAACTTAGTTCATTGAAGCATATTGTATGGGCTACAGCCAGAAATTCGAAAGCGTTTCGAAAATGGCAATGCTTTTGATACAATGGGTGAGTTGAAAATGATTTTCGACACACATGCTGCTGTAGAGAGCTACAACGCTTCAAAAAGTTCTTTAGCTGCATGATGGAAGAGCACAGCTCTGTTAGTGAGCATGTACTCAAGATGTCGGGTTACGCCGATAAGCTTGTGTCCTTGGGAATATCGATTCCCATTGACTTAGGCATACATCGTGTTCTGCAGTCTCTGCCACCTAGCTATAAGAGCTTTGTGATGAACTATAATATGCAAGGCATGAAGAAGTCTCTCCCGAGCTCACAATGCTTAAAACTGCAGAAGTGGAGATCAAAAAGGAACATCAAGTGTTGATGATCAATAGGAACACTGGTTTCAAGAAAGACAAGAAGGGAAAACGGAAGGGAAGTAAGGGCGGCAAGCCGCACCTGAAAAGAAACCCCGAGTTGGACCTAAGTCTAATACCGAGTGCTACTATTGTAAGGGGACTGCCATCGAAGCTAATCGCCCCAAGTATCTGGCAGACAAGAAGGTCGGCAAGGCAAACAAAGGTATATATGATATACATGTTATTGATGTGTACTTGACTAGTGCTCGTAGTAGCACCTGGGTATTTGATACCGGTTCAGTTGCTAATATTTGTAACTCGAATCAGGGGCTGCGGAACAAGCAACCACTAGCAAGGGGTGAGGTCAAGATGCGTGTCGGCAATGGATCAAGCATTGATGTGATCGCCGTCAGAACGCTGCCTCTCCACTTGCCGTCGGGATTAGTTATAAACATGAATAATTGTTCTCTGGTGCCTGCACTGAGCATGAACATTGTATCTGGATCGTGTTTGATGCGAAGTGGTTATTCATTTAAATCCGAGAACAATGGTTGTTCCATTTATATGAATGAAATCTTTTATGGTCATGCACCTATGATGAATGGTTTATTTCTATTAGATCTCGATGATAATGTTACACATATTCATAATGTTGATGCTAAAAGGACTAAACTTAATGATGATATATCCGCATATATGTGGCACTGCCGTCTAGGTCATATTGGCGTTAAACGCATGAAGAAGCTCCATTCGGATGGACTTTTGGAATCACTTGATTTTGAATCATTTGATACATGTGAGCCATGCCTTATGGGCAAGATGACTAGAACGCTGGTTTCCGGTTCAATGGAACGGGCGACAGATTTATTGGAAATCATACATTCTGATGTATGTGGTCCAATGAGTGTGTCGGCGCGAGGTGGATATCGTTATTTTGTTACTTTCACGGATGATTTGAGTAGATACGGTTATATCTACTTGATGAAACACAAGTCTGAAACCTTTGAAAAGTTCAAGGAATTTTAGAATGAAGTGGAAAATCATCATAATAGAAAGATCAAATTTCTATGGTCCGACCGTGGAGGTGAGTATCTAAGTTACGAGTTTAGCACTCACATGAAAGAGTGTGGAATTGTTTCACAACTCACACCTGCCGTAACACCACAGCGAAATGGTGTGTCAGAACGTCGTAATCGTACTTTATTAGATATGGTTCGATCTATGATGTCTATGACGGACTTGCCATTGTCACTTTGGGGCTATGCACTAGAAACTGCTGCATTCACTTTAAATCGGGCACCATCTAAATCCGTTGAAAAGACACCGTATGAATTGTGGTTTGGAAACAAACCTAAGCTGTCATTTCTTAAAGTTTGGGGATGCGATGTTTATGTGAAGAAACTTCAACCGGATAAACTCGAACCCAAAGCGGAAAAATGCGTCTTCATTGGATACCCTAAGGAAACTATTGGGTATTCCTTCTATCACAGATCCGAGGGCAAGGTTTTTGTTGCCAAGCATGGATCCTTTCTAGAGAAAGAGTTTCTCGCGAAAGGTGTGAGTAGTCGAAAGGTAGAACTCGAAGAGGTTATTGAACCTTCTCTTCAAAGTATGGCGAGTAGCGCAGCGCCGGAAGTTGTTCCGGAGTTGGCTCCACCTGTTGAAGAGGGAACTAATGATAATGATCATGAAACTCCGAAAGAGAGTACTACCAAACATCGCAGGTCAAGCAGGACGCGTGCAGCTCCCGAGCTATACGGAAATCCTGTCATGAATTTCATGGTTGATGAAAATGATGACCCTGCGACGTATGAAGAAGCGATGATGAGCCCGGATTCCAACAAATGGTTAGAATCCATGAAATCCGAGATGGAATCCATGTATGAAAATCAAGTTTGGAACTTGGTGGACTTACCTCACGACCGAAAGGCCGTGGAAAACAAATGGATTTTCAAAAGGAAAACTGATGCTGATGGTAATGTGACCGTCTATAAAGCTCGACTTGTCGCAAAGGGGTTTCGACAAATTCAAGGAGTTGACTACGATGAGACATTCTCTCCCGTAGCGATGCTAAAGTCAGTGAGGATTATGTTAGCAATTGCTGCATATTTCGATTATGAGATATGGCAGATGGATGTCAAAACCACTTTTCTCAATGGTAATATTGAAGAAGAGTTGTATATGATACAACCAAAGGGTTTTGTCGATCCTAAGGATGCTAACAAGGTGTGCAAGCTTCAGCGATCCATCTATGGATTGAAGCAAGCATCACGAAGTTGGAATCTCCGCTTTGATGAGGTGATCAAAGAGTTTGGATTTGTCCAAACTTATGGAGAAGCTTGTATTTACAAGAAAGTGAGTGGGAGCAATGTGGCATTTCTGATATTATATGTGGATGACATATTATTGATCGGAAATGATATAGATCTTTTAAACAGTGTTAAAAGTTATCTAAACAGCAAATTTTCAATGAAGGACCTAGGTGAAGCGTCATACATGTTAGGCCTAAAGATCTATAGAGATAGATCTAGGCGCCTAATAGGGCTATCACAAAGTACATACCTTGATAAGATTTTAAAGAAGTTTAAAATGGACGGAAGTAAGAAGGGGTTCTTACCTATGTTGCAAGGCAAGACATTGAGTAAGACTCAAAGTTAAACCCGGGAAGAAAGAGAGATAATGGACAAAGTACCCTATGCTTCAGCCATAGGCTCTATAATGTACGCCATGCTATGTACAAGACCGGATGTGGCACATGCTATTAGTTTGACTAGTAGGTACCAATCGGATCCAGGTTCGGAACACTGGATAGCGGTCAAGAATATCCTTAAGTACTTACGAAGAACTAAGGATATGTTTCTTGTATACGGAGGTGAAGAAGAGCTCGTTGCTAAGTGTTATGTTGACGCTAGCTTTGACACCGATCCGGATGACTCTAAGTCTCAATCCGGATACGTATTTCTCATGAATGGCGGAGCGGTTAGTTGGAGGAGCTCCAAACAACCTGTGGTAGCGGGATCAACAACGGAGGCCGAATATGTTGTCGCTTGAAGCGGCTCAGGAAGCAGTTTGGATGAAGGAGTTCATATCCGAACTAGGAGTGGTTGCAAACGCGTTGGACCCAATGGTGATCTATTGTGACAACAATGGTGCCATTGCCAATGCCAAAGAACCAAGGTCTCACAAGCATTCCAAGCATATTAAGCGCCGGTTTCACTCCATCCGCGAGCATGTCAAGGATAGAGATATAAAGATTTGTAAAGTACATACGAATCTCAATGTAGCAGATCTGTTGACTAAAACTCTCCCTAGAGCAAAACATGATCAACACTAGAACTCAATGGGTGTTAGATTTATCACTATGTAACTAGATTATTGTCTCTAGTGCAAGTGGGAGACTGAAGGGAATATGCCCTGAGAGGCAATAATAAAGTGTTTATTATGTGTATTCCAAGTATATGATAGATGTTTATTTTGCATGCTATAATTGTATTAATACGGAAACATTAATACATGTGTGTTTAATAAACAAATAGAAAGTTCCTAGTTATGCCTCTCTCATAAACTAGCTCGTTGATTAACAAGATGATCAAGGTTTCCTGATCATGGACATTGGATGTTGTTAATAACGGGATCACAACATTAGTGTAATGGTGTGATGAACATTCATCCGAAGTATAGCATTACGATCAAAGTCATTGAGTTTATATTGCTATAACAACTTATGAAGTGATCCTAATCCTTAGACCATGAGATCATGTCAATCACTCACACCGGAAGAGTTTCTTGATAACATCAAGCGTCACACCGTAACAGGGTGATTATAAAGATGGATTCAGAACTAATAAAGTGTCATGTTGAGGCTCATGGATCGAGAGTGGGATTTGTTCATCCCGATGACGGATAGATATACTCTGGGCCCTCTCGGTGATATCACATTGGTTAGCTTGCAAGCAAGTGATTTGATCACTAGAATGTTATATCACGGGAACGAGAAAAAAGTGCATGTCGGTAACGAGATCAAACTAGGTATGGAGATACCGATGATCGAATCTCGTACATGTAATATATCGTGAAACAAAGGGATTAAGATACTAGCGTAAAAGGTTCCGACGATCACAAGAAAGTCATCGTTGAATGTGTGGGAGTCAGTATGGGTCTCCAGATCCCGCTTCTGATTATTGATCCGAGAGGGGTATCGATCATGTGCGCATTATTCACGAACCGTAGGGTGACACACTTAAGAGACACCGACATCCAATTGGAGCAAAAGTTTCATGCCGAAAGAATGAACAAGCACAGGAATTTATTTCACTAGATACTGAAACAGGTTTTCGGGTGAAATTGCATAAAGTGGTTATGCATGTGAAATGGAATTCTAGCAAGGGGTTATTTGTGAATGTTTGTCATTAAAGTAATTGACAAAATTCTGAATAAAATAAAAGAGTTTTATTTAATGAGAGTTTGCATTAAATCTGGTGGAAATTTAATGGGAATTTGAGTGGACTTTTGAGTGGAGGGAATTTAAAGGGCATTTTGTGAGTGGAGTGTCCACCCACATGAATGAAGGAGGGGAGGGGGCAGCCCCCATGGCCGGCGGCCACCCCCTTGGGTGCACCCCTCCTCCTATAAAAGGAGCCCCCCCTCCTCACTTGTCTCTCACACCTCCTCGTGAAGGATCTCTCTCCCCCTCTAGAATTTATCCCCCATGGTCTCGGACTAGCGAGATACATGTTCCCGGTGGCTATTCGTCAAGAAAGGGTTGTGCTTCCGCTGCATCGCTGGAGTGAGGAGGCGGAGGTTGCTCGGTGCCTCGAACGTGTGTGCGAGCACGGATGCGCTGCTGATTTGCGGCGCTAGGACTTCCTCTCGATCTTGAGATCGGCAAGAGATCGTCTACATCAACCACGAGTTGAACTTGTTAAGCTTTGTCGGTCTTCAAGGGTATGTTCTCTACGGATATACATCCGCCCGTTGTTTGTATCTAGTAGATAGATCTTGGTACATAGTTCTCATCGTAGGAAATTTTTTGTTTTCTATGCTGCGAACCCTACATGGGCTGCATGCTAGACAAGGTTGGCACGGCTAGTTCTTCTCCTAGCTTGCTGTCCACACTGGGGTGACATGGGTGCTCTCGGCCTGTTCACCATTGATGACATTAGCGAGCTTACAGTGGTGCAAGAGCTTAGTTAAGGTTGCTAGATGATCTACTGAGGCTAGTGTAACCAGAGAGGGAACAAGCTTGGCTCAAAACACTGCTCAAAATAGTGTTTGTGATTTTCTTGATTTGAATCTGCAACCTGTTTGATGAAATCGCCGCATGAACTTCAGTTTTGAATTTTGAAAGATTTTTGGTGGGTTTGCTAGGCATGTGTTGATGATTCTGTGGATGCTTGGGTTTTGAAAATTGATCTTGTTTGAGTGGTTTTTGAAATAGGGGGATCTTCCCATATGAAATAGATTCAATTTTAAACTATCATTTAAACCATGCATTCAAATGTTTTTGCATGATCACAAAGTGGGCCTTGGTTCCTTGTTATGAGTACTATCAAGGGGTGCAAAGATCTATATATGTTTCTGTTAAGTTCTGGAAGTTAGAGATAGCCAAAGTAGGCATGGGAGTTAATTTGGCCCAAGTGACCATTCACTTAATTTGTTTGTTTTGATTTGTTTGTCTTTGGGAAAAGTTTGGGGATTGTTTAGATGATGTTTATTTCACCTAAGAATCATTTTACAAGCAAAAAACACAGAACCATGGCAATTCAAAAGAATCCAAATTTTAATACATACACGTATGAATGCTTTCATATGTTAATTGGAAAAGTTTTTGTTAACCCTAAATTTGATGGTTAGAGTTTGATGATTCAAGTTTAATATTTTCGGGATGTTACATTAAATAAAATGATTCAATCTTATAAAATCAATAACTTTTGTTTTGTAATTCAGAAAAATATGTTTAATATATGAAAATTTTCAGCAAAATAAAATCTACAACTTAAAACTATTATCAAATATTATTATGATGATTATTTAAATAAATATTATTTTATAAAGGTTTTATAAGTAATAAAACTTTGATAATTCATATTTTAATAATGGTAAATGTTAAAAATATAAATAAAATACCAAAAATCTTAGAAAAATAAGGATTATAATTTAAAACTATAATCATGCATTATTATTCCACTTAATTAAATATTTGTTATTTATTAAGTCTTTATAAAGTAATAAGTATTATAAAAATCATATCTTATTATTTTTAAATCACAAAAATAAGTGTAATATACCAAAATGATCAAAAAAATAATACCTATATGTTAAAAATATAATATCCCACTTTTGAGTCAAATAAAAAGTTAAACACTTTAATAACTTGAATTTAAACCTATTTCTTTAGTTAATAATTCATATAATGTTAAATAAATTTTGTGAATATTTCTTAAGTAAACCAATTAAATCTAATAAATAGTATTAGTCTTAAATACTAATATTATGAAGTCAAAATGGTTCAACACATTTTGAAAATGCAATTTTATTGAATTATCATTCAACCATAAGTGTAAATTATTTTATAAAAGGATCCTTATCTATTATAAGATCTCCAAGAATAATCTTGTAGTGAAGTAAAACCTACTCCAATATTTCCACTAAATGTTATAAACAAACCAAAACACTATATTGAATCCATAAGTAGTTAAGTAATATTACTTACTTGTTTAAAAACTATAAACATTCATCTATAAAAAGGAAAATGATTCTATTCCATTATAATGTTAGGAAACTACTACTCAAATAGAAGTAAGGCCATTCTTAAGTAATTCTAAGGAAACAATATAAAGTGAACAAGATACAAGTATCATAAGTAATACACCCTAAGTCTATCTACATCCTTAAAGTTAACTTTAGTCTGCGAAGTTTTAAGTATAATTCTAAAAACTTTATTATATACTTTATAGTTAACTTTGGTCTATTATAATTAAGTTATAAAGTATCTTAATACCAAACTAACCAAGTTAAAAACCAAAATAGATAAGTCTCAAATACTAATGATGTCATTATTCAAATGGAGTAATTCTTTCTTACTTAAAGAATATAACTAGAAAGAGCACCTCATAAGGTTAACTTAAAAGTTTAAATGCTTCTGCTTAGTTAAGTAAGATTTTCTTCAAATGTTATTCTTTTTGCCACTTCAAACAACAAATGACAATTAATAATAATCACATTACTTTATACTTTACTTGTATACTTAGGTTTGATAACACTTAAGTTCTTTATAAGTGACATTATTTGTAAGTAAAAATTTGAAGGTAAACAATTATAGTATAAGCAATCTTGAGTAGCATTTCACATTTGTGTGTATCTCATTGTTTTATGATATTGTAATTACATGTTGTTTCACACACACTCACAAGCCTTAATAAGAAGCACAAGTATGAAACTTATCTAAAAGGACAACACATTCTAAAGTAACCATTTCCAATTTCCAAAACCTAGATCAACGTTATCCCCGGGATTCGAGTTTACTAAATTGCATTACATACTTATGCATAAAAGCATCTTGCATCTTTAAATATTAGTCCTTATCGGACCAATGATGCTTATTTCAGATACTGGATCTTATATTGTCTTGAAGACCGTGAGTGCATAATCTTGCAATCACAAAAGGCAAGTTGACACTTGCTCATGTCCTTTGGTTATTTTCTGTAAAGTATTTTACAAATCCAGTGTTGTCATCACTTGCATTTGAAAAAGGACAGAAAACACTGTTTTCATAATAATGTGATTATAGGTTATTTACCATGAGGTAATAACCTAATATAAGAGTTTCGGTGGTAAAGGAACATATTATCTAGGACTTAACAAAGAATGTCGCCAGTGATTCTTGCACCGTATATTACGTGTTGACCATGAGATTTGGAATGGGACGAAGAAGTCAGCTGTATCTTTTCCCTCTCGCATGGAGCCGGATGTGCGGGTCGTGGCTATTATCACTCGTAGCGTGCATATTATATGATAATTCGTAGAGGATATGCAGCATATGGGTGGGATCCCTAAACGTCGCACGATAGTTCCGACATCTGAACGGTCTGTACTGCCAATTGCCGTAATTCAATAGGTGGGCTGGCGTACACCAAGGAGACATGCGGGGTCGCGGAGAAGGCAGTGATTGGTTTGGATCTTAGTCTGGGCCTCACACCAAGGAAGTGTGAACGGGTTCGTGACCCGGATGTGCAACAAAGCTAAGATATCTCATGGGTAAAGTGACGCACCTCTGCAGAGTGTAAGAACTGTAACTTGTTACTCCTTGTTCCGGAAAGGAGCTGCGAACGCTGCGGGAAAGGAACTCCATGAAAGTTCTGGTAAACCCGTGAAGGCTGACAAACATAGCTTTTCAGAATAAAAGCAACCATTGAAGAAATTTTTACGAAGACTTGCATGGCAAACGACCTATGGTCTGTGGCTGTAGATATAGTGCATCAAACACTCATTTTCTAGTGAACTTGCTGAGTACGCTCGTACTCAAAGTATCTTCTTAACCCTTGCTAGATTCTGAAGTCATTAAGACGACGTCTACATCAAGTTATGCTCCAGGAATCATCATTAAAAGCTAAAGCTCTTCAATAAAGTCAACATATACATCAACTCCAGTAAAGACGAAGTTACTGATTAAATAGGAATATAATCTCTAGTCATAGAACCTATTTTTGTAGTGTATTGCGATAGCAGTAATGACAGACCATTAGTTAAGATACTAGTCTTAATAGTATGATAGTTTTTGAGTTATTTATTTTTGATTCTTTTTTGAAAGAAGTTTCTTCCTCTCTCTTTAACCTAGAGTGTTCTCTGGATCTTGTGTAAAGAGTTGAGTTGTAACCTATAGTCATGTCTTGGACCTGTTGTGTTTCTGTTGTATCACTCTGAGGAATGTAATACTAGTGAACGGTGTTTTATTGGTGTTATGTCAACGACTATAGTGTACTACATCATGCAGTGGTATGCTGGGTCACTGCAGTGTCACACGGGGCAGGGGTCGATTCAGGATGACAAAGAAGCTGGTTAGGTGGGGTTCCTATATAGTTATACATGAACTCGTAAGCGGTTTCCTCTTTACCTCTTCTCTCTCTCCCCCTCTCCCTCTGTAGCTCTTCTCTCTATATATATATGTATATATACTTTTTATAGTTTTCCAATCGTTAATAAAATAATATAAATGATATACCATTGGAAAGCTATGCAAATTTCGCATCTTTAATATAGACCATCTTTTGAAATTTTTAAGCACTTAAGAGCATATTTAAATATAAAAAACTCTATTTTTAAAACTTTCTCACTATTTTCACACGGAGTTTTTTCAAAGTTAACTTCAAGGTTATATGTAGTGAACTACTAATGTTTCACTAAGTGAACATTTGTTTTTTTAATCCTTTTTATACTAAGTAGAATACAAGGTTATATATATTGAACATATGATGATCTTTTTCGTGTATGAATTTTGAACTTAGTATATTGTCCGTTCGCGAGCCGTGAACTACTTACCGCTAGTTGTGAACTACGTAATATTGATAGTGAATTTTTTGTCACACTCAAAGTGAACTTCAACCAAAAAAATTAGAGTGGACTTCATATTTTTATATTGTGAACTTCAAATTTTTTTAATAAATTTGTTTTGTGTGCTTCCATAAATCATTAAATTGATAATCATAGTTAATATAAGGTGAACTCCCTAGTCACGAGTTGTGAACTTTACAGCCAAAAATATTGAACTACCTAGCATCGAAATTGATTTTTGTCAACGCTTAAAGTGAACTTTCATAAAATTGAACTTTTAGAATGAACTTCAAAATTTCATAGAGTGAAGTTTGAAATTTTGAATAGTAAACTCCTGTTTTTGTTTGTTTTTTATGGTCAACTTTTTTGTGTGAACTATCATAGTTTGCAAACTGGACTTCTTAACATAATTGAGTGAACTACCATTTTTATTTTTAGTAATTCATGATATATTCAGAGAATGATATTCAAATTTGTGAACCCATGTTGTCGTAGCAGTGGACCCCTTCTCGTGGTGGAAGAGAAGAGAAAATGGACTGATCAGAGCAAGTCAAGCGAAAGAGAAAATGGACTGTAGCATAAGTGGAATCAAAGAAGAGTAGCCAGGAGGGGTGGCAGGGGCGCCGACGACCGGGGAGGGGCCATGGAGGTGGCGTCCAATAGCAGCAGTTCAAAGGGGTGCAACTGGCGAACTCCCTGTAGTTTCCCATGTGGTCTCTCCCCGCGGCAACACATTGGACCCCCATTGGTGTAGTAGGAGACAAAGAGGGAGGGGCTGGGCGGTGCTGGATGCCAGGGAAGGAGGCAGACAGGGAGGGGCATCGCCGCGGACGGCGACCAGGGAAAGAGACGAGGCAGTGAGTGGCAACATCCTACGCGACAGGAGATGGGGGAGGGCGACGCCCGGCGTGGCAGGAGGTGGGGGAGGGAGCCAGCCAGCGCAACAAAAGCTGGGGGGGGGGGTGGATTGGCATGGCAGGAGGTGGGGGAGGGCGACGACTGACACGACAGGAGGTAGGGGAGGGCGGCGGCCGGTGCAACATGATGTGGGGGAGGGCGGAGGCCGGCACGACAGTAGGTGTGGGAGGGTGGCGGCCGCGCACAGGAGGCGGGGGAGGATGGCGGCCAGCGCACATGAGGTAGGGGAGGAGGACGGCCGCGCGTAGGAGTTAGGTGGCCGGTTTATGTATAGAAGGTCTTTATTATGCGTGGTTGTAGAATAGTAGGGTTTTAGAATAGTCCTGTTCTATAAGAGTATTTTATAATGAGGCGGCTACCTATGCACACAGTAGGAATGGTAGGATATGGTGAGAAAAATGGTTCCCCAATCTCGATGCAGTGACGAGAGAGCACAACTCCACTGACGGTGCACTGTGTTTTTATCTCACACCGTGATGTCATTCTCGGGATGCCATGAGATAAAGCACATGCCCGTATTTTTTGCCATGCGAGTTCACGACCGGCCCGTTTATGGTATGTATTCTATGGATGTTTGCTTTTCTAGAACCCATACGACATACAACCTATGGGTGCACGTGGATGAGACTGTTTGTGGATGCAGAGTTGTGTGGCGTGCACCATTGTTTTTTGCCTTTCGTGTGTGCACGTGAATACATCTATGGTGGTAGAAAAATCAAACATCTTCGGCTATGGCAGTGGTGGATTGCTTTATCTAGCCATGTGTGTGTGAATCTTTGGTTGTAGCATGTGGTTAGTTGCTTTATTGCAGGTGTCACCGATGAATTCTTGGTTAAGGCAGATGGTGTATTTCTTTATGTATCTACTATGCGTGGTAGTATATTTGGGATGCGCAGATGATTTATTGCTTTATTACTGTGGCACTGATGTATCCATGGTGGTTGCACATGGTAGTTTGCTTTATGGTAGGTGTGCATGCATAAAGTTAAACTATGTATTGAGAGTTGGCGTGCTCGTGTGCTGACAGATAAAGGATTGAGAGATGACATTTAATTATTGTTTGCTAGCAAAAGAAAATTTCTATGGAACTTTTTTGTGGATAAAAAAATTCATGGCGTGTTCTATGGATTTTCGCTTTATGCGTGCCTCAGTGGCATGGTTTGTAGCTATAAAAAATGTGTGGTGTTTCCACATGACAAAGCTAGATTTGTGGCTTGACGTGGTGGTGGTTTTAAATTGGAAAATTTGCATCCGGTCTAACGTCGTTAGTGGAGGTTGCGCTCCTAGGTTCATATCAAGTTATCTGTGTAGTTGATCCAATGGTTGTATGGCTATTCTATAACCGGTTGTAGATTAATAATTTATAACCAGTCCTGAACTTTTTTAGTAAACGGAGTTGAACCTGTCATAAACGCTACCAAACTTTCCACTATAGTATGTCTATGAATCGTATTTCTACTACAGTTTTTGAACCACTTATCGAAATTGCGTGAATGATATACTGTTCGATAGCTATCAAAATTGCGCAACTTTTCTATTTTGATAGTTTTTTAAAATGATGAATAGTTTTACAAAAAAAAATATATACCAATCTTTATTTTTTGTAGGGTTTTATTTCCATACAGTATTTTGGTCGCTGTTTTCATACTGTTTATGGGAATGACACATGTGATATACCATTAGGTTCATACTCAAATTGCACAACGCGTAAGCAAAGGTTTCCGAAATTTTGTACAGTTTAATAGTAATTTCAAATATACAAATTACTGTTTTCGCGTATTTTCTATTACACGATAGTATTTTGCTCTCTGTTTTTAAACCATTTATCCGATTGAAACACATAAAATGGCATTGAAAACCTATGGATTAGGCACAACTTTTTGGTTCTTACAAGTTTTGCAAATATGTTATAGTTTAAGATCGGTTTTAAAAATACATGATTTGGATTTTCGAATTTCTTGATTTTTCACAGTGTTTTTGAAATTATTCCTAAATGGCTTATTAGAATGAAGTAAATGATATACCATTCGAAAGATATTAAAATTGCACATCTTTTTTTCAAGGACATGCTTTCAAATTTTACATGGTTTAGAATTAATTTTAAAAATACTGAAATCTAGATGTACTAAAATATGACAGACGCCATTTAGATGATAGTTTTTCAACCTTTACTCGGAATAATACAAATGATATGTCGTTGGAAAGCTCTAATATAGGCGCATCTAATTTGTTTAGATCATTTTGTCAATTTTTTATAGTTTAAGAGAAGTTTTTAAATTACCTTCTGTTGTTTTGAAATGACGGGCAACGAATGGTTTTAGTTGTCGTACTTATCAGAGAAATGTGGTTAAACTGTCTCGTGTATGGACTTGAACTATTTGCTTCCCTCCTGTAAGCGCAGTTGAAATATTCGCGGATTTTATGAACTATTGTCACACCGCGCCACGTTGCCTAGTACCTAACAAGGAGAGACATCCCTGGCCAATACCCTACGTTGTATAATATTGTATAAAAAGAGTTGTTTCTGTTCACGATATTTTATCTCAAGTGTCCCTGAATATCTAAAGGTATAATAGGCGCTGTCCCTGGAATTTACCTCAAAAATCAGATTTAACTAGCCGCTAATCTCAGCTCAGAGTAAATCCCAGCTGTCCTTTGCTTTTCATTGTGTCATATAAAGGCAGCGCATAGTGAAAACCTAGCTCCCAATCCCTAACCTATTCCAGTCCCATGCGGCTTCTTCGCCTCCTCTTGCTCGCGCTACTGCCATAGCACCCGCCCTCATGCGACCCCTCCCTTCCCAAGATCTGCCTCCATTCTCGAGCTCGTGAGACTGACGGCATGGAGGAATGCGCGGCATCCCTCCCCTCCCGAGCTCTATCCTCCCTAGCTCTTCCTCCATCCTCCCCACTCTCCTCCGCCTCGCCCTTCTCCTCCTGTGGTGTCATGGAGGGAAGATGGATCAGTATGGCAGCCATGGTTTCCCTGATGGGAGAGAGGAGAGCTGGGTGCACGACATGGATGACCCTATGGGTGATGGGTGCCATATCTAGTGGTGGAGTGTGCTGGTATGCGCTGGAGTAGAGGAACCACCAAGCCTTACCATTTGAGTCGCTTCTACGTTGCCTCTCTCTCTCTGCCTTTGATGCTCGTTGTTTCTGATTTTTTCTAGCATGCCAAAACTTGGTTGTGGATTCATTGCTTTAATAGCATAAGGCTAGGTTAAACTGTGGAGGTTCCTTGCATGCCCTAGTTCAGATTATAACTGATAGAGGTTGTTTACTTATTCAGGTACCTAGTGTGATATTTGGTCGAGGTCTAGACAGGAGCAGCTATAAATTAATTCATACATGGAAGAACGGTTCAAAAAGTGACATGTGATCCCCTCGTAGGCCTCCAATACTGACTGCAAGCACCGGTATCCTCCGCTTCACTCCTCTTTTCATATTTAGTTATTTCTTCTTCTATCTATTTCTACTTTTCGCTGGTTTGTGTATGTGGTGATCTATATTTTCTATTTCTGAAATTTTCAGGGTTGTTTTTGGCTACTTGCCATGATTACTTATAAATTTTGCAACTTGGTTCGGATCTAGGAGAATGCTAAGAAGTGTTGTGAGGAGCGGCGGTTGTTGTGGAGCATTGGCGGTGTGCCCTTGGAGCTCGATAGTGGGTTGTCAGCGATGTGGTGATGAAGATTCGACATGGAAGAGGAGAAGAACCAAAGAACGCAGCTATGAGCTCATATTTTTTAAATGTCGATCCCAAGGTCATGAGTTTTCTCCCTTCTGCAAACCTGAAAAGTAATTTATTTATCTTGATATGTGGCCTTATATGAGGAGGCTATAGATATGTTTGTATTCTATTAAGGCTGGATTTTCTACTACTATTTTCACTATCACAGGTCATATGAAGTAACTCCTACAATCATTGTAAGTGCCAATATATCATGTCGTAGATTGTTTTATCTCTACGTGGCGTTGTATCTCAATATGGGTCAATCTGACGCTAAACTCTTTAGCCGAATCTCTATAAGTCAGATTGGCATCACCATGTCCATGACAAGTGGAACCGAGTCATCAGCCGACTTTCACATTGGTTTAAGTTATGTGTCCAGCACAACCTCAATGACCAAGGATGTTTAGTATAAACAACATGAATGCATAGTTTCACACCCGAGTCACATATTCAATGATACACATCAAATTTTTATACAAGAACAACTTAATATCTTTATGAATACAATGGAAATCACATCATACATGATTGCCTCTAGGGCATATTCCCAACATAGATTTCCGTTTTTTTGTGTTAGATTCCTAATTTTGTTACCCGGTCATGATCAAAATCTACTTACTTTTGTTTTATGGTCTATGCATTTTAGTAATTGTGGAGGGTTGAAGGATAAAGATTGAGGAGGTGCAAAATTTCTTTTACCTGCTGTCATTGGGGGCTTCTATAAAGATATTTTGAGGTAAACTGATCTTACTGGTTCTGCGTTTTCTTCAATTAGTAATGGACATGGAATTATCAAAGAGCAATGTAAATATCTATTGATGTTAAATCGGCATTTGCGGTTATTTTAATGCTAGAAACCTAGAAGTGCTAGATTTTGTTTCTGTATGTTGGCACATGTGATCCATCGTTCTCTATAGCGATGTCGAAGATATTCATAATTCATTTGTAGATGGCTCTGTTCCAGGAATCACCCCCTCGAGATGGGATCAGAAGGTAATTTCCTACATAGTAGATGCATTTTCTCATAATTATTTGTACTAGGTCTGCTTATTTCTTATGGTATACCTGATTGTCATATTATCTTGGTTCAGTTGTGCTTCATGATCCAAGGAAACACCGGCCTCACCTGCCACTGGTTTAGGTGTGATTGATTATCCAAAAGAACCACCATGTAACACGGGTTTAGTTGATAAGACATATCTCTTAGTCTACCACGTGTACCTCTTTGCTGAACCATTTTCTGTGTAAAACGTTTGCAGCATGAGGCTTTCAGCTCAGTACCATGGATGTTGTGGTTCTCAAAGGATACAACTCATACAAGTAGAATGGATTCGTGAAAGACATTTGCACCATCTGTTAAGGTTATGGTGTTTTTTCCTATTTTGTTGTCATTGTTACAAATCCTGCGTCCATCTTGACAATATTTTTTAGACTCCATTCTCTGGCATGAATAGCTAGATGAAAGAGATGCTAGATTTTGTCAATACAATTAATTTATGTAATGGCTTTATGGATTAAGCCCTCCATAAAGGTGTTGCTCCAGCGTGGCCGATCATAGGCGCAGTGGCATGAGCCACCGAAACATGCCCTGAGGAGAGCTTCCTCCCGGCCGCTGATGTCGTGAGCAAACTGCATGATCCCCTGCAAAGATCGATGGTACGCATCAGCCCTCCCCCGTTGAACTTCCTCAATATTGTTATTACCTGCTCATGGTTTGTTCTCACCATGACACTGGACAAAATACTTGCGCATGTTGAATCTAGGTTACTTCCATGCTTGATGAGGAAACGATACTCGAGGTTTCAGGCCAGCAAGGTATGAACCATCCCTACGATTTCTTTCAATACTAAAGCAACGCTCAGTCTCTTTGTTTTGAACCAATATATCTGACAACTACTTGGCGAAATTCTATGCTTAGAAGACAAAGGAATAGGATTTTTTATGTCTGCCTGCTATTAACTGCCACTTTGTTACGCTTAGTTTTTGAAGAAAATACATATAACATTGTGCCCAGGTATTCTACCTCTTGCTTTCTGAAACTCCATCTATACTGGAGTATTTGTTCAATATGTTATATCACGATGTGATGTCTCTTGAACAATGATTGCAAGGTAAATCATTATAATAATTTCTTATTTATAGGATGTTTGCGGAAGTCTCAACACTCATCAAATGAATATTATGTAACAGAATAATGGCCGAGTTGGTTTGTATATGACTGGTGTGACAATCTCTCAAGGAACACTCGGCATTAATGCATGATATAGTTTCCATGCATATCGACCGTTGTGTGGATAATAAGTAAAGTGTTCTTTTCCTTAATCTAAAGCAATCTCACAATTATGCTGAAAATAAAATTGTGTTAAATGTATTACAGTTCCTCATTTTGTTCGCCCTTGGAAAAGGGGTTTCACATTGTTTCTAGATTAATGTATTGCCTATGTTTTATCAGACTTTAGAAGCTTTACCTTCTCGACTGATTTTCATCATTTCACATATCAAGGCCTTGGGTGAATATTCTAGGGTTCAAATTGTGATCCGAGAGGATGGGTATCATCTGGGTTCTTTTGTCTTCAGAGCATAAGCATACTACTGTATGTGTACATGCAAGATACTACCTATGCGGGAGAGAGAATCGGTGCTGAAATGCTAGCACCTGCCTGAGCCCCTCCTTACCTGAGCCCCCTTGTCCGGAGCGGCGGTGACGGGCTGCTTCCGCCTTACCGCGAGTTACTGTTCATATTGTTATGGAGATGCATTCTTCTCTATTAGTTCGTCATGGAGATGCTACAGTGGTTCTTCAGTGTCAGGTACCTTTCACTCCCTGAGGCCTAATCAGGCTTCCTTTTCTATATGTAAATATTGTCTAACATTCTGGCTCAAGAGTGCTCTATGGAGGTTGCCAATTTAGTACCTCAAGAGTGCTTCTCTATTTGCATTATATATTCTTTACCTCTTCAACTAGCTTAATTTTCAGATAGATATATTTGGACACAGCAGGGAAGGGAATGGAAGGGCAGGGAAGGGCAGGGAAGGACATGTTCAAGGAAGGAAATAGGTCAAGAGGAACAACTGGTGCTTCTACTACTAACAAAAATATCAATCAAGTCAATGAGAAGTAAGCAAGATGAATATGATGAGGCATCCTAGAAAGGCTTCAGATTGCTCCTTCAAACATATATTCATGAATGTATATACGACATGTTCACTACACGAACGGCATGCTACGCCGAGGACAAAAATCCATCAGCATAGGCCAAAATGCCCTCGGCGTACGCTACGCCGATGGCTGCACTCGGCGTAGCCTCCTCGGCAAAGATCTCCCTCGGCGGAGGCATTTTTACCCGTCGGCTTAGCTCTAGCCATCGGCGTATGCTACGCCCATGGCCTTGCCCTCATCATAGCCCTGTCGGCATAATAATGGCAGGTTGTAAAAAATCCAAAAAAATCGAATTTTTTAAAAAGATTTTTTTGAATTTTTTCTCAAATTTTTTAAATCTTTGAATTTGTTGAATCGTTAATCTCTCATTGGAACATTTTTAACACTAATTACATTTAATCTTTAATCAAATTATAGTCTTTAACAAACTTTTCGCTCGGTCACCCAACCTAGCACTATTCTAGCTCCAGCACGCTTAACTTCTCAGTTCCTTCCGAATCAGTTTCTACAAAGCAATTTGTACCTAGTTGTCGATACTATGATAACAATCCTATTAACTCTTATATCATTATGTCACATGTTTTTATTTTTTGAAACTACAAACACTTATTAACTAATCAACAATGAATAAGTATAAATATTACTGATTCAAATAAAAATACTATTGAATTCAAATAAAAATATAATAAATTTTCTTTTTTGTATTTTTCTATTTAATATGGAATAATTAATATCTTTAAATTCGTAAATCGGAATTTGATAAATAATGTCTAAATTTATCAGAAATTTGAAAGGAATCTAAATATGATATCCATATCAACTAATCACAAACCTCCTATTTTTTAATTAGCTATTTGGTGGTTGCTTCAGAAAATCCTCTTTTTGCGCTAAAAAAATGAAAAATGCCTTTTTGGTGCGATGAAAAGGAAAACTTGCATTGAATCTTTGATAAAATAGCATATTGGGAACCTAAAAATGATTTTTGTAAAAAAAACATGAGCATCGGATCATGTACCTGTAGTTCATATCTGACCCACTTCCTACCGATTCGGCAGGAATTTATCTTTTTCACCAGGGGTGGGCGGAAAGGTTTCGGATCCCCCTGTTGGGACATTGTTCATCTAAGGTGGTCTAGTATTTTTATAAAATGTGGTGGTAGCATTTTGAATTAGCCATTTGGTGGTTGCTTCACAAAATCGTTCATTTTTTGTGCTTGGAAAATGAAAAATGGCTTTTTGGTGTGTCGAAAAGGAAAACTTCCTCCTGCAACATTGTTCGCTATCCCATCATTCACATGTATGCATAATATGGGGACATTATCACAAACTGTGCCTCGATTCTAGCCATAACATTGGTCATTTGACCCAAAAGCCAAGAAACCTCGAATGAGATAGGTCATTTTATGAAGGATTTTTTCAAACATAATAAATTTAACAGGTTTGATATTTTTCCTTATAGCTATGTCACATAATATGACACCACGTGAAGGTTTCACATTGTTTCGATCGTTTTTAAAAAATTTATGCCCATTTTAAAATATTGTCAAACTTTGTCGAACCGCGGGCATGAAGATTCTTAGCTCGGGGCCGAGCCTCGCTAAAATTGCATTAGATCTTTGTTAAAATAGCATATTATGAACCTAAAAATGATTTTTGTAAAGAAACATGAGCATCGGATCATGTGCATGTAGTTCATATCTGACCCACTTCCTATCGATTCGGCAGGAATTTATCTTTTTCACCAGGGATGGACGGAAAGGTTTCGGATCCCCCTGTTGGTACATTGTCCATATAAGGTGGTCTAGTATTTTTGTAAAATGTGGTGGTAGCATTTTGAATTAGCCATTTGGTGGTTGCTTCACAAAACCGTCTGTTTTTGTGCTCAGAAAATAAAAAATTGCTTTTTGGTGCGACGAAAAGGAAAACTTCCTCCTGCAACATTGTTCGCCATCCAATGATGCACATGTATGCACAATATGGGGACATTATCACAAGTATAGGGGATCACAACAGTTTTTGAGGGTAGTATTACCCAATTTATTGATTCGACACAAGGGGAGCCAAAGAATACGTGCAAGCCTTAACAACTGAGGTATCAATCCAGCTACACCTGGAAATAGTTCTTGCTCACATAAGTATATCAGTAGCAACAATTTGGTAGTTGCAACCGCGGCAGCAAAATAAAAGCAATAGTAACAGTAGTAGCAAATAGTAGGATATGAGCGTGGTAGACATAGGGATGGATGGACGGGCGTTGCATGGACGAGTCTAAACATGTAACTCCAAGATCTAGGGAAATTACAGATAAATAAGAATAAGCATCCAAGTACTAAACAATCATAGGCATGTGCTCCATATATAGTCATGCCTGCTCGCAATAAGCACTTGCACAACATCTTTTGTCCTGCCAGCCCGTTGCAGCGGGGCCTCAAGGGAACTACTGGCAATTAAGGTGCTCCTTCTAATAGAGCACCGGAGTAAAGAATTAACACTCCATGAACATATGTGATCCTCACATCACAGACATCCCCTCAGGTTGTCCCAATTTCTGTTACTTTGGGGCCTTTGGATCCGAACAATGATATGTGTACACAACTTGCAGATAAGATCACAAACAATACTATCATAATGATTCAATAATAAGTTTAGGTATGATATCATGGCATTCGGGCCCTAGTGATAAGCATTAAGCACAAAAAGTTGCAACAAAGTCAAATAGCACTAATAGAGATACTAGGCACCATGCCCTAACAATCTCATTCGATTACATGATAGAACTCATCCAATCCCTACCATCCCCATAGCCTACAACAGGGGATTACTCACTCATGGATGGGGGAAACATGGACGGTTGATGGAGAGGCATCGATGATGATGGTGGCGATGATCCTCTCCAAATTCCCCGTCCCGGCAGGGTGCCAGAATGGAGTTTCTGGTTTCGAATCGCGGTTTCTAGTGGTGGCGGCGCAGCGGAACTCTTTCTATAAAAACATCGACCCTCCCTCGGTTTTTAGGTCCAGAGGCATCTTATAGGCAAAGAAGGAGCCCAAGGGGGTGCATTGGGCAGCCACACCCCCCTCCAGGCGCGGGCTCGGCCCACCTGCATGGCAGGGGGTGTGCGCCCCCCAGGGCTCCACTCCGTCTCGTATTCTGGCTTCGTGGATCTTCTGGTGAAATAGGATTTTTGGCATATTTTTCGGGATTTTTCCTGATAGTTGATTTTCTGCACAAAAACTAGACACCAAGGTAATTCTGCTGAAAACAGCGTCAGTCCGTGTTAGTTGTATCAAAATCACACAATTTTAGAGGAGAAACAATAGCAAAAGTCTTCGGGAAAGTAGATACGTTTTGGACGTATCAACTCCCCCAAGCTTAGCTTATTGCTTGTCCTCAAGCAATTCAGTTGAAAACTGAGTGTGATAAAAGAACTTTCACGAACACATTTGCTTCATATGATGTCTTGATGACTCCTTGGTGGCGCCAGAGAACTTGGTGTTTGATGTGGAGTCTTGTTGGGAACCCCAAGAGCAAGGTGTAAAGCAGCACAGCAGCAAGTTTTCCCCTAGTAGAGACCGAGGTTATCGAACCAGTAGGAGGAAGGAAACGTCACACAGGTGTTGCAAGCAACGCGGAGACATGCACAACACAAACTCAAGACTTTGCCCAACAAACAGTGAGGTTGTCAAGCTCACCAGTTTGCTGTAACAAAGGATTAAACATATGGTGTGAAAGGTAATGGTTTGCAGCAAGTAAACAAGTAACAATGGAAGATGTATCAATGGTAAAGATTGGACCGCGGTCCATAGTTCACTAGAGGTGCTCTCCTTAGATAAACAACATGGCATGAAGGGTAAACAAATTACAGCATGGCAATTGACAGGAACTGAGCAAGGCATAACAATGCAATTACTAGTCAGAAAGATCCTATGAGATTCGATTGGGCAATACAACAATATACATAGACCGCCATCCAAATGCATCTATGACTAGAAGTCCACCTTCAGGTTATCATCTAAACCCCCTCCAGTATTAAGTTGCAAGCAATAGACAACTGCTTTAAGCAAAGTGTGTAAGGTAAACAGTCCACATGTTCCATGAACAAGAGACCGTTGTTTTCTCCCTAGTAGCAACAACACATCTACAACCGAAGAGATTTCTGCCACTTCCCTTGGAAACTAGAGGCATGAACCCACTATCGAGCATAAATACTCCCTCTTGGAATCACTAGCAACTAATTGGCCAAGATAGCTACTAACAACGGAGAGCATGCAAGATCACAAACAACATAGACATGATAGACTCATAAATACAAAACCATTAATCAAACCAACATAATAATCTCAATATCCATCGGATCCCCGTAAACACAACATGCATGATTACAAATAGATGGGATCTTGATCATGAACGGAGGTCACAAGATCTATACATAAAAGCACAAAGGAGGAGATACAACCATCTAGCTACTACATGGACCCATAGTCCAAGGTGGAACTACTCACGCATCATACCAGAGAGAAGGCCTCCGGGATGATCTCCCCTCTAGTAGAGTGCCGGGAAGAACTTCAGATCCCCTTGATATAGGGACGACGGTGGCGGCGGCTATAGAAGGTTTTGTGGAGATTTGATCGGGTGCTTAGGGTTTCTGCAGCGGGGGCTTCTTATAGGCGAAGGGGGAGGCCGAGGAGGCGTCCAGAGGGGCCACACCCTCCTAGGCGCGGGCCCACCCCTGGCCGCGCCTAGGGGGTCTTGCTGCCCTAGCCCGCTTCTCCGTCTCCCCTCTGGACTTCTTGTTCCCCACGGAAAGTAATTGACTTTGACGTTTGTCCCATCCAATTCCGAGAATATTTCTTTACTAACTTTTGTGGATCCAAAAATAGCAGAAAACAGGCAACTGGCACCGTGGCAACTTGTTAATAGGTTAGTACCAAAAAACATGTAAAAAGCACCTCAAAGTGTAGACAAAGCAAAGCAAAGTAGATACTAAACATGCATGGAGCATAAAAAATTATAGATACCTTTCCGACGTATCAAGCATCCCCAAGCTTAACTCCTGCTCGTCCTCGAGTAGGTAAGTGGTAAAAGAATAATTTTTGAGGTGACATGCACCCTCACAATAAAGATCTAACCATTTGCAAGCATTGAAAGCTAGGATCAAAGAACTCTAAACATGTGCATGAAATATGGAGTTTTGACAATAGGACATATTAGCTATGCATGCAATATGAAAGGCTACAAACAAATATCATGAATAAAATGCATTGAAAAACGTTTGTTTGTTTCACATACAGAAAACATAGCATAGTGGCATTCAGCTTGTCCCTCATAGAGTAGCAAATAGATGCATATGACACCTTCAAAGTTCACAAGGGTGACTAAAAACAAATATCACAAGAACAAGTAATATCACAATATGCATCAATCAATAAGCTTTGGAACAGTGCACACAGAATGACAACTATGCTCTCTTAATGGTGCCTAAAGGTAGAAGGTGGAGACTCAAATAATGGTGGGAGAAAGGCCTTTTTGTAAAGGAAGAAGGGATTTCAAGTTTCAAAAAGAGCTTCCAAAAATTATGGTACTTGTTAGCTTTCATCCCTCATTGCCACTATCATAAGCATCTTGAAGTGGTTAAGGTTAAAGTGAACAAAGATGGAGTATATGCTTGACGAAGTATAAGTTGGCAATCTCAAGTCCCTTGAATACAAGGGCCACACCTCATGCTACTCAACTTTAGTCACCTGTAAGTTCTTATCATTGTAAGTATTTGCATATCATTGAGAACCGCCAACAGGGTACCCCTTGCACATGGTACAAGAGATATCCCATAACCAAAATGATAAGGCAAGCAGACAATGAGCATCTTAGCAATCTTCTTATTAACCATGGGAATATGGTGATTTTTCTCTCTTTCCTCTTTTCTCAATGTGTCTCTCTTTTTTTATAAGAAGAATGCTTCATAGATGTCAATATGGTGATGCTGCAGGTTTCCACCATGATTAGGCATGGCTTAGGCTAGCGGCCCAGGCGTTTCTCTAACACAGGATACAAACTCCATGGACTTACAAGTTCCCTCTTTATTTCACACCGGTGACATCCATAGACAAAAGAGCATGATATCAACTGAGTACAAAGTACAAGTGCAATGTTGAAAACGTTCCTCGTGACAGCACGGTTCTGCTAATTACAACGTATAAGTGCAAGCATATACAACATAGATGACACAATGGTTCAAGTTTATTAGGGGCAAAGAATATAAAGTGTGCCATCAAGTTTGTGAGGGATTTAATCTCTAAGTTTTCACATAACAAAATAGTTTTTAATTGGAAGATAGATGAAAACAAGAATATACTTGGAATGGTGTAACACACCATGCATAGGAGTTTATAGTGGACACTTTGGAATAACTTGGTTTCTTGGGAGTTGGAAGCATGAGTAGAGCTTACTCATACAAGTGGAGGCTAGCAAAAGACTGGGAGCAACCAAATAAGAGAGCATAATGGCCATAATCCTGCAGAGCAACAAAGCATACTAATCAAAGCATAGAGTGGTAATACAAGTCAAGGACTAAATGATCATAGAGGCTACCAAGTCATAACATGGTGTGAGCATGTGCCAAGTCAACCCAAACAAAGCATCAAAGGAGAATACCACAATACTATGCTTTTGCATGCTAAAACAACGCATAATTTCTTCAAGGCACACTAAGAAATCCCAATTGTTTGGAACAAGACATGCTACAACAATAATCACTAAGCATAAGGTCAAAACAACACCTAGCACGTCATGCTAAAGTCTAAGTCACAGTCAATGCAAGCTCCTCTTGCACTTTCAAGCAAGAACTTACTTCTCCTTTCTAACACCAAGCAAATTATTTGCAAAACAACATAGCGAGAACGGGGGTCCAAACTACTCAAGCAAACTAAACAAGCTAATCAAAGCAAACGAAAACTAACACGCTCCAAGAACAACACAACTGTACATGAAACAATAAAAATGAAGTGTCTAGACAGACCTGAGCTTTTTATTGATGAAGAAGGGGATGCCTCTTGGATATTTCTTGGGGTGACACCATGGTGGCATCCCCAAGCTTGAGCTTTTCTCCATTCTTCATCTCATTGCATCATTCTCTCTCTACACCTGAATTTTTTTCTTCATACAAAACTTCACACAATCTTCATTAGCTACATTAGTGTATTCAAAAGATATTAGACCTCTGGCAAAGCTTTGAAACAGCAAGGATTTTCACTAAAAACACAAGCTACTATAGCAACTCTTTCAAAAAGCTCAATTCCCCAAAAGAGAACTCAAAAAGGAATCAATAAGAAGCAAATGCAAATAATGGCAGAAATCTGTCAAAACAGACCAGCAGGTAGAAACCGATTTTTTCGAACATCTTTTGTTGCACAAATCAAAAAGTGTTGAACTAAAGAAAGTTATCTAACATACTAGGGGATTTATTAGTAAATTTTGAGCTCAATCCGAGTTACATAGACTCCTCACAAATTTTTTGGTGGAGGACAGAAATCTGTTTCGGGACAGCAACTCCCCAAATCTTACTTCCCTCTCATTAGAGGTTATTATTGGCACAAAAAGCAAACAAAAAAGGATAAGGAGAGGTCATTACTGAAGTACTAACTTCCAAGACTCAAGGAAACTCTTGGGTTATCTTCCAACAAGTACTTTTCTTTAACGCCTTTAAGTTAGGCACAAGAAGCAAGAAGAATCAAGTATTTTCAAATGAAGAAGCATTAACATCAAACCTTACTTTCAAAGGAGGATCAAAAAGCAACTTCTCTCTCCTCATAGGGAAGTGTTCAATACCTTTCTTGAATGGAAAATGATATTTAATGGTGCCTTCTTTCATATCAATGATGGCACCAACTGTTCTAAGAAAAGGTCTTCCCAAAGTAATAGGACAAGAAGCATTATATTCAATATCCAAAACATAGAAATCAACAGGGACATAAGCATTGTTAACCATAATGAGAACATCATTAATACTCCCCATGAGTTTCTTCTTAGCATTATCATTGAGTGGGACATCCAAATAACAATCTTCCAAAGGTGGCAAATCTAGCATTTCATAAATCTTCCTAGGCATAATGGAGACAATAGAACCAAGATCACATGAAGCTTTGAGATCAAAGTCATTCACTTGCATATTAATAATGGGTTCACAACTATCTTCTACTTTCCTAGGAATAGAATCTTTGTGTTTTAGCTTCTCTTCCTTAATCTTAACAAGAGCATCTATAATGTGTTTCGTGAAAGCAACATGCATATCACTTGCATCAGGACTTATAGCAAGATTTTTTTGGAACATAATCACTTCAGAAATATTGCAACCATCAATATAATAGTCAAACTTAGCATCACTAGTAGTAGGCTCAATAGGCTTAGGCATAGTAGGAGGAATAGGGACTACTTGTGGTTTAGTGCTGATGGTGCACACAGTATTGTTTCTATCAATTTTAGCTTCCCTTTCCCACTTAGCATGGAGTTGAGCTAACAGCCTAACATTTTCATCAATATTAACTTGTTTGGCATGAGCAGTAGCAAAGGTATTTTCCATAGTTTCAGGTTTAGCAGCCATTTTATTAACCAAGGAATTTTGAGCTTCGGACGAAGAGGATATATTTTTCTCAATAGTTAAAAGCTTTTCCTCTATAGTATTATTGAAAGTGGTTTGTTTACTAATAAAGTCCTTGAGCATGACTTCAAGTTCAGAGGGGGGACTTCTAGCATTATTGTAAGAGCTTCCATAGGAATTGCCATTATTAGGAGGATAAGGCCTATAATTGTTGTTGCTAGAAAAATTATTCCTATAGGCATTGTTGTTGAAATTATTGTTTCTAATGAAGTTCACATCAACTTGCTCTTCTTGAGCAACCAAAGAGGCTAAAGGAACACTATTAGGATCTAAAGGAGCTTTCCCATTAACAAGCATAGCCATAATAACATCGATCTTTTCACTCAGAGACGAAGCTTCCTCAACAGAATTTACCTTCTTACCATGTGGATCTCTCTCAACATGCCATTCAAAGTAGTTAACCATCATATTATCAAGGAGTCTTGTTGCAGCACCCAAAGTGAGGCCCATGAAGGTACCTCCCGCAGCTGAATCCAACAGATTTCTTGAGGAGAAGTTCAAACCTGCATAAAAAGTCTGGATAATCATCCAAGAAGTGAGTCCATGAGTGTGGCAATTCTTAACCAAAGACTTCATTCTTTCCCAAGCTGGGGCAACATGTTCACTGTCAAGTTGTTTAAATTTCATAATGTCACTTCTCATAGATATAATCTTAGCAGGAGGATAGTACTTTCCAATAAAAGCATCTTTGCACTTAGTCCAAGAATCAATACTATTTTTAGGCAAGGAAAGCAACCATTCTTTAGCTTTCATCTCAAGGAGAAAGGAAAAAGTTTGAGATTAATAATATCTCCATCTACATCCTTATATTTTTGCATCTCACAAAGTTCAACAAAGCTATTGAGATGGGCAGCAGGATCATTAGAACCAGCACCAGAAAATTGCTCTCTCATCACAAGATTCAACAAAGAAGGATTAATTTCATAAAAGGTAGCATCAGGAGCAGGTGGAGCAATGGGTGTTCTAAGGAAATCAGTGCTGTTGGTGCTAGTGAAGTCACACAACTTGGTGTTCTCAGCAGAGTTCATTTTGGCAAAGGTGGGCAAGCCAAAAACAGCAGCAACAGCTAGAGCAGGAACTAATTTTTTGTGTTTTTTGAATAAAGCAAGCAAACCAAACTAGACTATTTTTTTTTGGTTTTTTTGAAAAGAGGCAAACAAAACCAAGCAAAAGAAACAAAGCAAACTAAAAACAAAATAAAGAGAAAGGAAGTGGAGGACTCCCCTAGGGAAGATGTCGTTCGCCTCCCCGACAACAGCGCCAGAAAACTTGTTGATGACTCCTTGGTGGCGCCAGAGAAATTGGTGCTTGATGTGGAGTCTTGTTGGGAACCCCAAGAGCAAGGTGTGAAGAAGCACAGCAACAAGTTTTCCCTCAGTAGAGACCGAGGTTATCGAACCAGTAGGAGGAAGGAAACGTCACACAGGTGTTGCAAGCAACGCGGGGACCTGCACAACACAAACTCAAGACTTTGCCCCAATGAACAGTGAGGTTGTCAAGCTCACCGGTTTGCTATAACAAAGGATTAAACGTATGGTGTGAAAGGTAATGGTTTGCATCAAGTAAACAAGTAACAGTGGAAGATGTATCGATGGTAAAGATTGGACCGGGGTCCATAGTTCACTAGAGGTTCTCTCCCTAGATAAACAACATGGCATGAAGGGTAAACAAATTACAGAAGGGCAATTGGCAGGAACTGAGCAAGGCATAACAATGCAATTACTAGTCAGAAAGATCCTATGAGATTCGATTGGGCAATACAACAATATACATAGACCGCCATCCAAATGCATCTATGACTAGAAGTCCACCTTCAGGTTATCATCTAAACCCCCTCCAGTATTAAGTTGCAAGCAATAGACAACTGCTTTAAGCAAAGTGTGTAAGGTAAACAGTCCACATGTTCCATGAACAAGAGACCGTTGTTTTCTCCCTAGTAGCAACAACACATCTACAACCGAAGATATTTCTGCCACTTCCCTTGGAAACTAGAGGCATGAACCCACTATCGAGCATAAATACTCCCTCTTGGAATCACTAGCAACTAATTGGCCAAGATAGCTACTAACAACGGAGAGCATGCAAGATCACAAACAACACACACATGATAGAATCATAAAGACAAAACAATTAATCAAACCAACATAATAATCTCAATATCCATCGGATCCCTGCAAACACAACATGCATGATTACAAATAGATTAGATCTTGATCATGAACGGAGGTCACACGATCTATACATGAAAGCACAAAGGAGGATATACAAGCATCTAGCTACTACATGGACCCATAGTCCAAGGTGGAACTACTCATGCATCATACCGGAGAGAAGGCCTCCAGGATGATCTCCCCTCCGGCAGGGTGCCGGGAAGAACTTCAGATCCCCCCTGATCTAGGGACGACGGTAGCGGCAGCTATAGAAGCTTTCGTGGAGATTTGATCGGTTGCTTAGGGTTTATGCATCGGGGGCTTCTTATAGGCGAAGGGGGAGGCCGAGGAGGCGGCCAGAGGGGCCACACCCCTCCTAGGTGCGGGCCCACCCCTGGCCGTGCCTAGGGGGGTCTGGCTGCCCTGGCCCGCTTCTCCATCTCCCCTCTGGACTTCTTGTTCCCCACAGAAAGTAATTGACTTTGACGTTTGTCCCGTCCAATTCCGAGAATATTTCTTCACTAACTTTTCTGGAACCAAAAACAGCAGAAAACAGGCAACTGTCACTGTGGCAACTTGTTAATAGGTTAGTACCAGAAAACATGTAAAAAGCACCTCAAAGTGTAGACAAAGCAAAGCAAAGTAGGTACTAAACAAGCATGGAGCATCAAAAATTATAGATATGTTTCCGACGTATCATGTATATATTCTCAGCACAGGAGTAGATACTTAGGCAATTCATAATAAAAAGTATGCAACTAAGTCTACTCAATAGTCATTGCAAACTATGAAGAGATTCCAACTCAATAATAATAAGTAGCACGAAACATAAACATAAGCAACATTGCAATGCACATAATAAGGTATGATAGAGTGGTATCTCGCTTGCCTGTTTGTAGAGCACAAAATAAATGCCAAGGCACCTCTGAAGTTCACATGAATACTAGAAGTAAAGATATTAGAGATACAAGCATCAAAGTCATGACATAGTTAACCAAGTTTTGAGACAGACACATTACACTAAGAATGACAACTATGCTCTCAAGAAGGTGCTCATAGAATAAGTGGTGACTCAACAAGGGAGTGAAAAGGTTTTGAAAAGTTTGAAAGCCTTCCAAATGCTGAAAGTAAGGTACTCATTAGCTTTGAGATCTCATTTCCCCTATCATAAGCATCTTTAGATGATTATGGTGAAAGTGAGGTCCAATATGAGTTATATGCTTGACAGACCATAAACTGGAAATCCCATGTCCCTTGAGTACGAGAGCCGCTCCTCATGCTACTCAACTTTAGTTACCTGTAAGTTCTTGTCATCGTAAATACATGCATATCATAGAGAACCGCCAATGGGGTACCCCTTGCACATGATACAGGAGCTATCCCATAATCAAAATGACAAGGAAACCAGACAATGAGCATCTCAGCGATCTTTTTATTTGCTATTTGCATAGGTTTTTATTGAGGATGCTTCACAGATGGATCATTATGGTTATGCTGCAAGTTTCCACCATGATTAGGCATGGCTTAGGCTAGCGCCCAGGCGTTTCTCTAACACATATATATATATATAACTCCATGAACTCACAAGCTTCCCTTTCATTTCACACCGAGGACATCCGCAAACAAAAGAGCATGATATCAACTGGATATGTATCCATAAGTGTTGAAATCCTTCCTCGTGATGGCACGGTTCTGCTAACTCCTAGCCTACAATTTGCAAGCATATAACTTTCATGGACAGTCACAATGGTTCAGGTTTATTTAGTGCAAGGAATAAAGTGTGCCATCAAGTTCGTGAGAGCTTTACTAACTAACTTTCTCAAAACAGGCAAACATTTTATTTGGAAGAAAACGAGGCATAATGAATAAGCACTGAATAGCAAATGATGCTAGTAGGTAGGTTTGGTGGACACTATTGGCAATATTGATTTTGGGGAGTTGGATGCATAAGTAGAGCTCATACTCAGCACAAGTGAAGGCTAGCAATAGAGAGGGAGCGACAAACAAGAGAGCAATAACTGTCATAATCATGCTGGCAACAAAACATGACTAATTATGGCAAGAAAGTGATACAAGAACTCTGAGGCAAAATAAATCATCGAGGTTTACTGACTATTGTTTAGTCATATACATGCGTGAGAATGTGCCAAGTAGATTCACATGAAACATTCAGAGGAGGATACCACAATATATACCAAGTTATGAATAAAACAATGCAAGCAAATGTTCATATGACATGCTACAAACTATTAGCAAGCTGGATCTAATCACAAGAAAGCAAGAACTATTAAGCATCCATAAATAACATACACCTTACATGAACAGGCTAAGCCTTCTCACCATGATGAGTATATGTACAAAAATGAAAACAAAATAGAGTTCGTTACCAGCCTCTTACCACACCTCAAGCTGTCTTAATCTTTATTATTGCCCTTCACTTGTGTGGTTTGAATAATAACATGAAACCAAACTCCACTGAGGACGTCTGAACGCTACAAAGAACTCACAAAACCAAAGAAGAACAACAAATATTTTTGGTGTTTTCAATTTTTTTAAAGCAAGCAAACAAAGAAAAAAAACAAAGCAAAATATTTTTGGATTTTTTTAAAGGTAAACCAAAATTAAAAAGCAAAGAAACAAAACAAGATAAACAAAAAAATATTTTTGGTATTTTTGTGTTGTTTAGAAAGTAGAAACAAAAACCAAAAAGAAAGCAAAACAATGGATATACAAAGAACCGACAAAACATGATATATAGATGAGTGTGATGTCGGTATACCCCCCCCCCAAGCTTAGGATTTTGGCCTAAGTGGGGCTCGATAGCACGGGTAGTAACCCCAAGCTGGTGGGTCATCATAGGAATGATCATAGTCAGGCGCTTGCGATGAAGAAGAAGACGCGCCACGATCATAGGAGGGCTGCTGTTATGAATACTCTGCCATGTTGGAGGGTTGAACTGAATCATCTTTGGCATCCTCTCCAACTTTCTCCTCTTGCTGGGAGAGCTTCGCCATGTAAGTGTGAAACTCCTCCTTCGTGAGCGACCATCATTGCCTGTTATCAAAATTAAACAAAGCATATGCAGGCAAATAAACTACTTTCTCAGTCCTACCCCCTCTCCAACCACGCTTGACAAAAGATAATTCATACGGTAAACTTCTCACAGTAGTCTGTGAAGAAACAAAATTATGCTGAACCATGGAATCAAGATCAAACCTCTCTATGGGGAACCGATAATCTGAATGGTGAGGGTCTAGACCATGGAAATCTAGCAACCTAGAGGCAATGAGACCTCCACAAATTCCACCCTTCTCGCGGTTAGTGGTAAGACAGTAAGCTATCAAAGCACCTAGGTTATAGGTTCTATCCCTATTCAAAGCCGCTGAGATAAAGGCTAGATCAAAAGAAGATAACTTTCTAGCAATTTTTCTAGCAAGAACACACTTGGTAATGAAATAGGCAAAATACCTAATGGATGGGAACTGAATGTTCCAAATTTTACCACTTTCCTTCGAGAAGTCGAAACCTTGGCAAATTTTAGCATATAAATCCATAAGTGACTTAGGCCTCTCCTTGATCTTCTCACAAGATCCCCAATGCGACACTCTAATAGCTGCACAAAAATCGACAGCTATATTATAGATTTTATAATGGACCATGGGATTAGACGATGACCAAGTAAACCAGAAGTCCTGCACCACAACCATGGTTAGCTTGACATATTGAAATGGTTCCCCTTCAACAAAGTGTTCCAACCCTACATTGGTAATCATAGTTTGGAAATCCTAGAAGATTCCCGCGGCTCTCATAAATTCAGGGCATGGATATATGGAAGGGAAAACTCCTTCCTCATGATAGACTTTCATTGGCTTAGGTACCATCAAATCATATTGATTCAGCGGGTATGCACTCATCTTCCTTTCTGAAAATTTTAGACAAACATCAAACCAAGTGATTTCCAAGTTGATAAATGATGAGAAACTACTATAGGAACTTGCTAGAGGGATACACATGCATCAAAATGAAATATCTAAGCATAAAACAAGCATGAAAGCTCACACAACCTGACACCTATAGAAGAAAAATACTCAAGATATAATCTACCAACCACAAATCTAATTGGACAAGCAGGGGAGGCACATACCAAGGAGCAATCCCTCGAAAAATCAGCAGCAAAGATGGGCTGAGCACGGAGATCGAAGATCGGGAGCGAGAACAGCAAGAACTCGAGCTTGAGAAAGTTTTCCGGTGTTTTTCGGGAGAGAGAAAGAAGGTGGCTGGGAGGAGACAACTTGGAGGGCCTCAAGTGGGTCCCACCCATGCCAGGCACGCCCCTAGGGCTGGCCGCGCCACCAGGGGGTGTGATGGCCTAGGGGGGCCCTGGGACACTCCAGGTGTCCCTCTGCCCCTTTTTAGAGGAAAAATTTAATATGGATTTTCTGGGATTTTTTGGAAAACTTTATTTTTGGCCAACTTCCAGGGTATGAAAATTGATTTTCTCGCAGAAACGGATTTTTTAGAAGAAGCAAAAGCAAACAAAAACCGAAACTACAGAAGTTCTAAGACACTCTAACAAGAAAACAACTAGCAAAACCAAAGCTAACAAGAGAAAAAACCAAAGTCTAGGAAGGAGAAAAATAAAAGTGAGCATGAATAACCATAGTGAAAACATTGTTTTGTTCATTAAAATCCTTTTGTTAACAAGGTTGATCAGGTTTTGTTACCAAAACAATCTTATATGAAACAAAACTTTGCATTCTACAAAGTGATTCTGTTACCTCAAACTTGATAGCAATGGTCACAATCATAAAAGTTTCAAAACTTTCTTGTGGAATGGGACAATATATTTCTCCAACTTTGATGCTCTCAATATTTTCAATGGATTTTATACAATAGCTCTTAGAAACCTTCTTGGGGAAATAAACAGCATGATCTTTGTCATTAATATTAAATGTTACTTTTCCTTGATTACAGTTGATGATAGCACCTGCAGTATTAAGAAAAGGTCGACGAAGAATAATAGACATATTATCATCTTCGGGCATTTCAAGCACAACAAAATCAGTTAAAACCAAACAATTATGTGCCACCTGAACAGGAACATCCTCACATATACCAACAGGAATAGTAGTTGACTTATCAGCCGTTTGCAAAGATATATCAGTTGGTATAACCTTTTCTAGCTGGAGTCTCTTGTAGAGGGGAAAAGGCATAACACTAACTCCAGCTCCCAAGTCACATAAAGTAGTTCTAACATAATTGTTCTTAATAGAGCAAAGAATAGTTGGTATACCTAGATCACCAAGTTTCTTTGGAACCTTACCATTGAAGGAATAATTAGCAAGCAAAGTAGAAATTTCCTCATTAGGAATCTTCCTTTTATTAGAGACAATATCCTTCATATACTTTGAATAAGGAGGCAACTTAATAGCATCAGTCAAAGGAATTTGCAAAAATAAAGGTTTCATCCACTCACAAAACTTGTTGCAGTGTTCTTCCTCCTTTGACTTGTGTTTCTTATTTGGAAAAGGTATAGGTTTCTCCACCCAAGGTTCTCTCTCACTACCATGTTTTTTAGCAATATAATCTTCCTTAGTGTACCTAATGTTCTTAGTGTGCTTCTCAGGTTTTTCCTCAACTTCCTCCTTATCAGGAGCATCATTTTTAGGTAATGGACATCCAGGATGTGCATGAATCAAGGCACAGAACCTTGTCCATGACTCAGGAAATTTCTCTTATTCTCCCTGTTTAAAATAAAAAAGTCTCTACAAAGCAGCATGTCTAGCACTAGGAGGAAAATATTTCTGGAAGAAAGAAGCAATCAAACAATCAGGACTATCAATGGATCCAGGAGGTAATCTATTAAACCAAGCCTTAGCTTCTCCTTTTAGTGAAAAAGGGAAGATCTTAGTAACAAAGTACTTGCGCATCTTAAAATCATCAGAGAATAAATCACTTGTAAGACCCCACCTTTTAAAGGTAAAGTCCCATGTGATTTCAATGCTAGTCCCTGGATCAAATGCTAGCATCCACAGTTTAAGATGAAGTACACAGATACAAAGGTCATTATTACATCGTCATTCTAGAGATAACATACTCTTTACAACTCAATAGCCCAAGGCTATAACATAGAATTCACAACATAATGGAAATAACTATAAGTCTTCGTCTTCATGTGCCACAGGCAAACATGTTGAGTGTAGACTCACAACCCTAGTCTCCATCAGAGTAACCTGCAACATCATAAGTTATAGCCATAGTGGGTCAATACATTTGGAATTGTATTGTCAAGTGATACCATAGTAGAATAGTAGTATCTAACATCTATATGAATTTGGCTAAGTGTAGCTTAGGCTGGCATTACTAAAACTAAGGTTTTGACTTATTAGTTGAAAACACTAAGTTTTTTTTGTCAAAACACCCAAGGATGTTGGGGATATGCTATATGGGTATCCCTATAGCATGTCTCTTATCCGGCTAACCTGGGTGGCCCACAGTTGGTAGCATGGCCTATGGCCTGATGGGCGACCCAGTTAGATGGGTCCAGAAGGGAGGCCCATGCCGGATAAAGGAAGGCTACGGTTGGAGTCACCAACATACCCGGAGCCTTGGAGTGGAAGATACACAAGACTAGTAATAGACAGTGTAGGACTCTGTAACCTGTCCGGCTAGGACCTTTCCCTGTAACCCTGGGACCTGGCGACTATATAAGTCGGGCCTATGGGGGCCTTTAGGGCATAATCTCATACGATCATAGACAACTTCACACAACCTCGCACAGCAAACCAATCCCTATAACTCGGCGTATTGCCCTTATAGTGATTTATAGCAGGAGTGGGATTCCGCCACCGTCGTGGTATCTGAACCTGGGTAAGATGTGTTAACTCGTACCCGTCAACCGTCCGCCTTCCCCCACGTCTCTAAACACGCACTGTGAGGACCCCTCCATGGCGTACTCGTCGGCAATACCACGACAGTTGGAGCCCACCGTGGGGCAAGAGGCGCTTCAGGCTCTTCAGCGGGCGAGGACCAAGATCTTCACGGGAATCGGCAAAACCGTAGCCATCGGTCGCGTTCTCTTCTCCGGCAACGTTCCGATCGTCCCTCCCGACGAGTTCTAGATCCCGGTGAAGACGAACCCTACGCGGTGTTCGATCATTCCTATCGGAGACATCCACCTCTCCATCGGCGAAACCGACTCAGGCACTAGTTCCCTGGGAGTCGGAGGAGCATCAAGACCCGCACGGACCGCCTACGGGCAGGATACGTTCGTGCAAGGATCAATGTCGGATCTCTCTTCAGAGTTTGCTGGCAAAGATCGGAAAAATTCAAGGCCCACCCAAACCGCACCTGTGCAGGATATAAAGGTGGAAGATCACTGCAAATCCGCCGGCTTCGCCCGTGCGTCTGGAAAGCAGAGATCCAAGTTCTTCGGCGTGGTCACCATCTTCGATCTGGCACGATGTGTTCAGAGAGAATGCGAAAACCCCCGCGATTACCTGGTCAGGTGGCTCCGTATACGAGCCGATCTGGCCCACTACCCCGATGATAACGCTCTTTATCACTTCGTGGAAGGACTGGACCGTGGCACGCTTCTCCGACACTCTTTAAGGTGGCAGCAGGCAACAGGACGCCTCACCCTCGAATAGATGGTGAGCACCGCCAACAACTACGCAGAGGCTGACGCGGAAGCCCAGAAAGCACTCGCACTCATTGACGGAGAACCTCCGATTCAGCCACCACCGCCTCCAGCTACTATCGCCGCAGCGGCACCACCACCTCCAGTCATCGTCGCGGCCGTTGCACCTCCACCGCCCATCATCGAGGAAGTCCTGGCACCCTCCGACTTTGTCATTGACGCGCTTTATGCTAACTTTAGTGCAGATTCTGAGGAGATAGATTTTAGTCCAGAAGAGCTAGACTCCGCTATGCAGGAGATGGAGGAAGAGTACTCGCGCAACGAGCAAGCTAACAACACCATCGCATCTCGAGGGGTGTTCGTCACCATTGGGATGGCAATGGAAGAAGATCAACCCGGACGAGCTCCGCCTACATCGCTGGACAAGGGGAAGGGGCCACTTATTGCTGCTGACGATGATCGCGCAAAGGTCATGCCTCCTCCGCCTAACCCAGTGCAGCAGCCGCAGGAACTCGGCACCGGCCCGAGCAACAACAACACCGCAAACGTTCTGCCTCCAGCATTCATGTCTGCAGCAGCCCAAGTTACTCCAGCTGATAGAGTGATGTACGGCAATCTCTTCGTCGAGCCACTGACCGTTGCTCATATCCGGAACGTGACCCAGCTTGACGATAAGTGTTAGCAGCTGCTGGAGGAAGCACAGGCCATCGCGGAGCAAGGCGCCAAGCTAGATCGAGATCTGGTCAACACGCAATGGAGGCCGGGTACAAGACTTTGCTCCAGCAGTAGAAGGCTAAGAAAGCTCCGGCTCGCGTCATCAACGATCCTGGTGTACGGCGCAACCTAGGATGGGCCCCCTCGAATCCGGCACAAGCCAAGCCATACATTGACAGTGAAGGCAAGCAGGTGATGCCCACCCCACTACTAGGAAAATGGCCTTTAGTGGCGCACCTGGAAACATCATCCGTGGCGCACTAGTAGTGCGCCACGGGCCTTGCGCTACGACTATCTCTCAGCCATGACGCACTGCCTAGTGCGCCACGGTTGTGTAGAGACAGGCGTAGCACAGCTGCTAGTGCGCCACAGATGTTTGGGCAGGTGCGCTACCCCTGGGATCTTCTGTGGCGCACTACCTAGTGCGCCACTAAGCTTCCATAGTGCACTTTAGGTGTAGTGCGCCACAGAAGGTAGACCATGTGCGCCACAGATGTATTTTTTTTTTTTAATTTCCGAGCCAGATTATATACAATACAGATTATATACAATATTACAGCAGATATACACACACAGATACAAGATATACAATTATATATATAAATACACAATATGAAAAACAAGATTGAAACAAATACATATAGATAAGTCTCATACATGAATACATAGTCTAAGTTACATTGTTTCGATCATGTTACAAAGTAGTAGTTGGTGACATGCGAATACATGTGTCGATCGAACAAGTTAGAGCTCGGAAGCTCGCCTAGACATCTAAACTAGCTAGACACAAACGCGGGATAAATAACCAAAGAAGATAAGCATGATCACCGCCGCGACAAAGGTGTAGGTCTTCATCCGGTTCCTTGTCCTAACTCCCGCTAGATAGCGCGTGTATCTAGCTTCCGCCTCCGCCATAGTGTTGTACCCTTTGTAGCTATTGCCGCTGAAACGGTGCACCTGTCTCCGGCAGTCTTCCCAATCATCGTAGACTTCGGGAACCCGTCCCTTGTACACGACGTACCACGTCATCTATAAGTTGACAATAATAATTAATCGGTGATTGAGAAAAAAACATATATAATTAAAGTCGCATATGAAGATACACTTATAGAAAGTACTCCTAAATCAAAAAGACCAAACTCAAAAAGCATGCCTCATATATATACATAGGTCGTTGGACACAGGAATATGCTACGACGGAACGGTGAGCCAAGTAGGATGCATAAGACCTAGACTTGTGCATATCACAAGGCTCACAATCCCGTCGTAGCACATTCACATATATAGTGTGCCACGACATTTCAATCATCGACATTATTCTCGAAAAAGACCAAAGTAACTCAAAAAGCATGCCTCATATATATACATCCTGGCTTAGAAGGCACTTGAAAAACTCCTAGAAGGCACTTGAAAAACTGTTTGATCTCATCCTGGATTAGAGTGAAGCAAGAAGGAGGGCAGTAATATTCATTCTTCTTGAACTTTTTACCCTTCCGACGACCTTGTGTCGTCTCCGACTCATGATCATCGTCATCTTCCTGATCATCAGGAGTAGTGCGTCCTCCGTGAAGCTCCTTCCGGATACCCAAGCATATCAGGTCGTGCCTTGCTTTCGGACCATCTTTCGTCCTATCTGGCATGTTGATTATGGTGGCGACCAGACTCTCGCACACGTTTTTCGTGATATGCATGATGTCGAGGCTATGAGGCATGCAGAGAAACTTTCAGTATGGCAACTCCCAGAAAACAGACCTTGTTTTCCATACCATCATCAGCGGCTTGTCTTGTTGCTGCCTCTTTCGCTTCTTTCCAGGCTTAGGACAATCTTTCCAGTTTTTCAGCAACTCTTCCACTTCTTCGCTGCTCCTACGCTCTGGGATTCCTCGGGTCTCTGATTTGCCATCGAACAGGTCTCCATGTTTTCTCCATGGATCATTCTTGCCGAGCCACCTCCGGTGCGCCATGAACATGGTTTTCGATGACCCTGGATCTTTCTATAGTTGGAGATAGCTTGTGTTATCCATGCACCTAACGCATGCGCAGAATCCTTGGATAACCTGCCCCGAGATATACCCGCAACCTGGATAGTCTTGCACCGTAGTGACCAACGCGGCTCTCATAGTGAAATAATCTTGTCGACGGCGTCGTAAGTATTGGCTCCGATTCCCATAACGTGGCTAGCTCCTCTTTCAATAGCCGAGATCTGATTGATGTTGGTACCAGGTTGTTTCGGCCCTTGAATTAGCATACTCATTTGTATGTACTTCTTCTTCATGCACAACCATGGAGGGAGGTTGTACATCCATACAAACACGGGCCAAGTGTCGTGCGTATGCTGCTACCGAACGGATTGAGTCCATCGGTGCTCGCACCAAGCCTGATGTTCCTCGAATCTCCACCGAATTCTGGAATTCGAGGTCCAATGCTTTCCACTTGCTAGCATCTGAAGGTGCGTCAGCAGCTCATCCTTTCGGGTCATCATCATCTCCGGCTTCTTCCTTTCGCATGCCATCGCATGAGCTTTGCTTCCTTAGGGTCCGCGAAATAGCGCTACAGACGAGGAGTGATAGGAAAGTACCATACCACTTTTCGAGGTGCTTTCTTCCCTTTCTTGTATCGACTCACGCCGCACACCGGACATGTGGTTTTCTCCGCGTCCTCGCCCCGATAAATGATGCAATCGTTGATGCATACGTGATATCTAACGTGCGGTAGATCGAGAGGATAGACGATTTTCTTGGCATCCTCGATACTAGTTGGACATGTGTTCCCCTCCGGGAGACGATCGTGCCAGAATGCCATCATATCGTCGAAGCTTGCGTCGCTCAATTTGTGTTTTGCCTTCATCTCCATAGCCTTGAGCGTTACATTCAACCGGGTATCATCGGGCCTGCATCCTTCATACAATGGAGTAACCGCTTCTTTCTCAAGTTGCGCAAGCTTGGCTTTCTCTCTAGCGGCAGCCCTGGCGTTACTAACCGCTTGAGAAGCAGCTCTTGCACATAAGGGTCCCGCACCCAGCTGACGTTGTTCCATCGATGCGCTCCTCCGGCATCTAGATCATCATCATCCCGGTCTGCTTCCGCACCTTCACCATCTCTAGGAGACTCTTCATCATCTCGCCCGTTCTCGCCGTGATGATGATCATCGTCATGTTGGCCACCTTCACCGTCTCCATCGTCTACGTCATCGCTTATCCAACGAGTGTATCCATCCATGAAACCATGGCGGAGCAGGTGCGCCTGCAGATTCCCGGAATCTGGGTCGATCACCCAGTTGAGTTTGCATCTTCTGCACAAACATCTTATATCTGTCTTGTTATTTCGTATCATGTCGGCCGTCGCACATTTCAAAAATCTAGCCACAATGCCTTCGCTCATTATGCGGACCATTTTTGCCTGCACGGTGTACACGGTACAATTTTGAAGTCTATTAGAACCACATAATGAATGCATGCATGCAATGGTCGATAGAAAATTTCGGCATGACCTATCCTAAAATTAGGACCTTTGCGAAATGCCAAAGTCTTGCCAAAATGGAAATGAATCAACATTTTGGCAAAACAAATGGCAACTTGTTCACATACAAACACAAGAGAGAGAGACCGATCCATACACACATGAACATATCATTATCCTCTCCATACACACATGCATGAGCATCATCGATACTCTCCATATACACACACATATGACCATCGATCCTCTCCACATACACACATCATGAGCATCGATCATCTCCATACATATGAGCACATCATCCATATACACATGAACACATCCTTACATGGACAACTTACCGAGATGAGAGACCGATCACGAGAAAGATGGAAAGGAGAGGTGCGCGCGTCGACTGGAGAAGGAGATGAGAGACCGGAGACCTCCTCTATTACTTATGTAACATCCAAAGCATGTTTTACATGCTAAAAATGGTGAATGGGTGGAGAAATTGAGGTGGGAAGGAGAAGATCCCGACTAGATCTAAGGAGGAAGAAGAAGGGGAAAGTGAAGTGTGGGGTGGTGGATGTGGTCACACATGAGCACATAAAGTGTTGTCCTAAAAAAAATCGACACATCCATGGCGCACACGGCCATAGTGCGCCACAGGGAGTACAAACATCTGTGGCGCACTATGCCATGTGCGCCACAGATGCTCCCTCTGTGGCGCACTAGGCCGAAAAGCGCCACGATGTTGTGTTTCACAGCAGAGGGGGGCATGCGCTTAGGCATAGCGCACCCCCCACGTGCGCCACAGTTGACACTAACAACCGTGGCGCACATGACTATAGTGCGCTACAGATGTTTGGCGTGCGGCCAACAGGGCCCTGGCCCACACACATCTGTGGCGCACTATAGTCATGTGCGCCACGGTTGTTCTAGTTACTAGTAGGGCACTTCCCATAGGTGAGCCACGCCTGTTTTAGCCGTGGGGCACTTCAACCATGTGTGCCACGGATGTGCTAATTACCTATAGCCGTTTTCCTAGTAGTGCCCCATTCCTTAACCTCGCCGTCACCAAGACCCTTCTGGAGCAGGATAGATCGCCCGAGGCAGTGGAACAGGTTTACGACCTAGTGGCCAAGGCGGTGAAGCAGCATGAAAAGGCCACCTCTCAGAGGCTCGAGTCCCATCCAGCGCTTTGCTGGTCTAGTCAGTACAAACCGCCAAGGGACATATCTCCTCTTGATGTCGGGTCCCAGACAGGTTCATCAGAACGAAGACGGAGGGACGCGCGTAACCGGAAGGATGCCATCCCCATATCCTCCGACCATGGAGAAAAGGCACGACCTCGTCACCCGTCGCCACCGCCCCAATCTCCCCGACATCGTGATGATTACAAAGCTCACCATCGTAGGGATATGCCCCCACCAAAGCAGTGTGGCATCATCATCCGCGACAACACGGAGCAGACCCGTCATGACGGAGAGCGCAACCAAGGGCACAGGAGCAGGTCGCACCATGACCCTCCGCGTCCGACAAGCAACCGTGACAGGCATGAGAAGTCGCAGGAGGGTAACAGCAAGAAGGCTAACCCACCGCCACCTCCGCCTCTGTCACCACCAAGAAGTCATCATGGAGGAAGAGGCTCACGTCGTTCACGTAGCCCATCCCCTGTCGATAAGAAAAACAAGAGCCCGGAGACATATGATGCACGTTCAAGGATCGATAAGATCCACGAGGCCCGGGAAGGACCATACCTGGGACCACGTTGCTTTAGACCTACAATATGATCCGCAACTTACCCCAAAGGTTTCCGGATTGACAAGACCATCAAGCCCTATGACGGCACTACCAAGACAGCTACATGGTTGCAGGACTAGGCAACGCGGTGGAGATTGCTGGTGGCAACCCCAACATCGCCATCAAGTACCTCCCGTTAATATTGGCGGGCATGACCCGTCAATGGATCGATGACTTGCCGGAGAAATTTATCTACAACTGGTTGGACATGCAAGAAGCATTCACCAAGAACTTTGAGGGTACATACAAGCGTCCCTGTACTGTGGGTGATCTATAGTGGTGCGTGCAAGAGAAAGACGAGACATCTCGCGCCTACCTCTCTCGCTGGCTGGACATGAAGAATTCCTGCGCAGGAGTGCACGCTCGGACCGCCATGGCCGCCTTCATCGACGGATTGGAAAGAGGCACCTTGCTCCGACATAAGCTGAAGCGCTTGCAGGACAATCACTAGCTTGACTTGAACCAGATGATTCAGTTGGCTAGTGAGTTCGCAGCTGCCGACGACGATGCTCGCGGCTCCTTGCCGGCAACAGCCGTTCCAACTCAAGCTCGGAGGAACAACAGTACAAAGCGGAAAACCGCCCCAGAAGAAAAGAAATCTACCGACATGGTCGCTATGACTTTTGCAGGACGAGGCGAAGGCGGACAACGTGGCCGAGGAAGAGGAGCTGGTCGTGAGCAGCAACGAGGAAATGAAACCACCTCGGCGCCGCTCTGCGTTCCCCAAACCTACGAGGAGTACCGCGATATGCCGTGCCTCGTACACCTCGATGCCAACGGCAAAGCCACCCATACCAATCGACACTGCAAGTTCATCAACGACCTTAAGGAAGACCCGGAGTCCGGCTACAAGCAAAGTCGGAAGAACAGACCGTGAAGCAAGGGCAAGGGGAAGAAGAAGGAGGAGGAGTCCAAGGATTCAAGTGACATGGACGAAGACGTTGACCCCAAGCACGCCGCCAAGAGCGACGATAAGGGCAAGAACCCCTTTGCGGAAAAGGCTCCAGTCTACCACACTTTCCTTGGCACCCCCACCGTCCGACAATAGAAGACCTCTCTGAGGATCCTGATGGCCACTCTCCCCCCAGTTCCCCAGTACCTGCGCTGGTCGGAGGCTCCAATAACTTGGGATAGAACGGACCACCCAGACCTTATACCTACGGAGAACCAATACACCATGGTCATCAACCCTTTGATTGGCGGCGTGGAGTTTACTAAGTGTATGGTGGATAGTGGAAGCAGCATCAACATCATGTACCTGGATACACTGCAGAAGTTGAACTTGACAGAGGCAAACCTAAGGCGGACCAACACCATCTTCCACGGCGTAGTCCCTGGTCGGGAGGCTCGATCCCTTGGGTGCATTACACTTCAGGTTGCCTTTGGCGATGTTAACAATTACCGCCAAGAGCGCATGACCTTCGAGGTGGTCCCCTTCAAGAGCGTGTACCACGTCATATTTGGCCGCGACATATTCCACACGTTCATGGCCAAGCCATGCTTCGTCTACAACAAACTCATGATACCCGGACCAAATGGTGTCATCACTGTATCCGGAAGCTTTACCAAGGCAAGGGACTGCGAGATTAATGAAGCAGCCGTTGCAAAAGTTGTCCTCTACAGCGAAGAATTCAAGGAGATCCAGAGCAAGGTCGATGACTCAGAGATGCCCGCGTTGAAGAAGCAGATCTCTGACTCCGCTCCTGCGTTCAAGGCCGCCATCGAGACCAAGCCGGTGGAACTTGTGGTAGGCGATGCCTCCAAGACCACCGCCATTGGGACGAACCTGGATCCCAAATAGGAAAGCACACTCGTCGAGTTCCTCCGTGAGAATAGGGACATCTTTGCCTGGCAACCTGCCGACATGAAAGATGTACCTAGGAAACTTACCGAGCACAGCTTAAACATCGATCCAAAATGCAAACCAGTGAAACAACCTCTATGACGCTTCGAAGATGAGAAGAGACGCGCCATTGGCAAAGAGATAGCTAGGTTACTTAAAGATGGGTTTATCCGAGAATTCCTTCACACCCGATGAGTGGCAAATCCTGTACTTGTCCCCAAAAAGGGAACCAATGAATTAAGAATGTGCGCTGATTACACCGGCTTGAACAAAGCATGTCCCAAGGATCCGTTTGCTTTGCCTCGCATTGACCAAGTCATTGACTCGACGGCTGGCTCGGAGCTTTTGTGTTTTCTTGATGCATACTCAGGATACCACCAGATCAAGATGAGGAAGTCGGACCAATTGGCCACTTAGTTCACTACACCATACGGCATGTTTTGCTATGTTACAATGCCCTTTGGGCTGAAAAACACAGGTGCTACGTACCAGTGGACATTGCAACGATGCCTCCACGACCAAATTGGTCGGAACGTTCACGCCTATGTGGATGATATCGCGGTGATGTCAAAAAAATCAAACGACTTAATCTCCGACTTAAAAGAAACCTTTGATAATCTCCGGAAATACAACATGATGCTTAACCCTAAGAAGTGCGTCTTCGGGGTTCCAGCCGGCAAATTATTGGGTTTCATCATTTCCCAACACGGAATCGAGGTCAACCCGGAGAAAATCAAGGCCATCTTAAACATAAACCGTCCGACATGCCTAAAGGACATTCAACGACTAACAGGTTGCGTTGCAGCAGTTAGTCGGTTCGTCAGCCGACTTGGAGAGAAGGCTCTACTGCTGTACAAGTTGCTGAAGAAGGCGGACAAATTCACATGGACAGACGAAGCAGATGCAGCATTGAAGAAGCTCAAGGATATTCTTTCCTCAGCGCCCATCCTTGCAGCACCCGAGCCTGGAGAGCCCCTGTTAATCTACATGGCGGCATCCAACCGGGTAATCAGCATCGTCGCCGCGGTAGAGCGGAATGAACCAGGCTATGAGCATGGAGTTCAACGACCAGTTTACTATGTAAGCGAGGTCTTGACGGAGTCCAAGAAGCGTTACCCGCACTATCAGAAGATAGCTTATGGAGTATTCCTTGATTCACGGAAGCTGAGGAATTACTTTCAGGAGCACCCAATCACAGTGGTGAGCAAGACTCCACTGTCTGACATTATCAACAACAGCGACGCTACAGGAAGGGTCACGAAGTGGCGCATTGAACTTGCCGCCTTCGAGATCACCTACAAAAGGTGCGACGCTATCAAATCACAGGCCTTGGCGGATTTTGTTGCAGATTGGACGGAGATGCCAGATGCTACTCCGTTGCCGGAACCAGAATACTGGGTGATGCACTTTGACGGATCAAAGCTTTTCAACGGCTCGGGGGCTGGTGTATTGCTACAGTCACCAACAGGTGACAAGCTACACTACGTTCTGCAGATCCACTTCGAGGCTACAAACAACATGGCGGAGTATGAAGCACTCATTCACGAACTACGTGTAGCCAAGGATATTGGCATCAAACGCATAGTTTGCTGTGGAGATTCTGACTTGGTTGCCCAGCATGTGGCTGGCACCTGGAATGTGCGGAACCCTATGATGGCAGCATATCGAGACGAAGTGGACGAGATAGCCAAGAGCTTCTTGGGCTACGAAGTCAAGTATGTCCCTAGGGAGCAAAATGAGGCGGCTGATCTGCTACCTAAGCTTGGATCAGGGTGCAAGCAAATTCCGCCAGGAGTTTTCCTAGAGCATCTGCGCACACCATCTATGAAGGGGGCCGACATCGACAACCCGGATAGAGCTGACTCTTTCGTCAACATGGTGACTAAGGTCCCTCCAGCTTGGACAAAACCGTTCATGGAATATCTCAAACACGGAACATTGCCCGATGACGAAGTCGAAAGACGGCAAATAGTACGACGAGCAAAGGGTTATACCATAATCAATTGGCAACTCTACAAGAGGAGCACTACTGGTGTATACCTAAAGTGTGTTTCCCAGCTAGAAGGTATGGAAATCCTACGCGAAATCCACCTCGGAGATTGCGGGCATCACGCCGCTCCTCGATCGTTGGTCGCGAAAGCCTTCCGGCAAGGATTCTACTGGCTAACCGCGAAGGCAGACGCCGACAAGCTGGTTGAGACATGCATGGGATGCCAGTATTACTCCCGACAACCACATGTTCCTGCTGAAGAACTACGAACAATACCAATAACTTGGCCGTTTGCAGTCTAGGGGCTAGACATGGTGGGACCATTACAGACAGCACCTTGTGGGTTTACACATCTACTTGTAGCAGTTGATAAATTCACTAAATGGATAGAAGCTAAACCCATTAGAAAGCTTGACGGGGCAACTGCCCTTAGGTTTGTCCGGGATCTAGTGGTGAGATTTGGTCTCCCACACAGCATTATCACCGACAATGGCAGCAATTTATCACTCGAAGAAGTGAAGGCTTATTGTTGGGAGAAAGGCATCCGACTTGATCTTGCATCTATGGCACACCCACAATCCAATGGTTAGGTTGAGCGAGCCAATGGATTAATTCTATAGGGAATCAAGCCACGTCTTGAGGCACCGCTACATAGAGCAGCTGGAGCCTAGGCGGAAGAATTGCCATCTGTGTTGTGGAGTTTACGAACTACACCCAACAGATCCACCGGCTACACCCCTTACTTCATGGTATATGGAGCAGAAGCCATCCTGCCTTCCGACATACTTCACGATGCGCCAAGAGTTGCCGCCTACGACGAAGATGACGCTGAAGAATCCAGACGCCTAGTTGTGGACCTTCTCGAGGAGGAGCGCGTTTTGGCATGCCAAAGATCCGCCATCTACCAGCAGAAGCTACGCAGCTACCATAGTCGCCGCGTACGTCATCGCTCGTTTAAAGAGGGGGATTTGGTGCTCCGACTTAACCAGAAGAAGTCACACAAGTTATTCCCTCCATGGGAAGGACCGTTCATCATAAGCAAGGCGCTACTCAATGGGTCTTACTACCTCGTTGACAATCGTGAACTGAAGGATAGACCCAACGAGGATCATAAGCATAAGCGATGTGACCCGGATGATGACTACCCGGATCTTGATCGGCCATGGAACATAGCAAAGCTACGTCCTTTTTACACTTAGCATTTTTTATCTAATTGTGTACCTCTTATATGATCAATAAAATAAAGCTCTCTGGTTCACTCATATTTCTGAGTCTTTTACCTCGTTTAGTGTTCATTTTTGGATCATGTAAAACCTCTATGCACAAGTTTTGCGATTGCACTTGTGAAAATTCCGCCCAAGGGCGTTAGCTTAAAGTTTTCTGGTCTACACGTTCTTTGTTGTTTTTATGTGGATTCTGGAGTACTGACTTTCGGCACTTATTATCGGCGATTTTGTGCTTAGGTTATTGACGGTGCCATTGGGCATCATCACCTGGGTGCATGGTTCCGACAACGAGTCTTCCGACTCACGAAAGGTCAATCATAAGAACCAATGTAATGGATAAGCCAGCACTTTCTTAAAAAATATTTATACATGCTGGAAACTGATTCTTAAGTAGCAGGACATGCAATATTGTTTTCCGCCTTAAGTTACATCAATAAGTTTTTTCTCATACGCACCAAAGGTGAAACAAATATTACAAAGTTGTCTTTCATTCCTTTGGCGCAGGTGACTTGGAAGCAGCGTCATCACCAGCAGGAGAACCACCCTCGAAGTCGGGGGTATGAAGAGACTCGGAGGAGCTTTGGTTGCCGCCATCAATGGTGTTCATCATCACGAAGACGTTGACGTCCACCAACTCGGCAACTCTGGTGTCATAACCCGCAAGCGATGACAAGATGGCTTCATGATTAATCTCTTTGCCATCATCGTCTTCATCGGGAATGCCAGAGGTCACCGTGTCGATGTCGGCATCTTCATAGTGTGCCTTCACCATCGACAGCGCCATCCTTGCGCCAGCCTGTGCACAAGAAGCTTTCCATCTCGTGATACGCTCGGGGGCTCGGCGCAGAATCTCCGAGTACTTCACCGTAGAGTCTGATGCCTTGATGTTTATCTGGAGGGTCTTGGTTATCTCCTTGGCTTGCGTGATGACGGTGTTGATAAAGTTGTCGGCAAGAACCATGCATTCCTTGGCCGGAGGAGGTGAACGGGTCAAACCCAGAGGAGCTGAAAATTCCGACAAGGAGTGCATGAGTTCAACAATTCAAAGTATCCGGACTACAGAAATCCAAGACGGAGAAAACTTACTGAAGATGCTGGCTTCAGCTTGCCAGAGGATGTCCGCCAAGGATTCTTTATCTTGTTGGAGGAGCTTATACGCCTCGCTGTGGCGTTGATTTTGCTCATCGGCAGCTTGCTTCTGATCTCTTAAGATCGCAAGCTCCTCCTTAAAGGTATTGATTTCCGCGGTGGCGGAGTCCTGCAAGGCCTTCATTGAAACCTCATGCATTTTCAGCATGTCTTTCCTCTCCTCCTTAAGGATCTTGTTCTCGCTGTCCAGCTACTGGATATGCTTGGACTGCTCGACAATGTCCTTGGCCTTGGCAACATGTTCTGCAAAGTCGGAGAAAACAAAGTACACAGTGAGTACTCAGAAAATGTAGGCACATAAACAAGACGGAATGCGCAAAAAGAAAACAGACTCTTGTTTTTGATGATGTGTTCCTTCAAGAAGGCAGTTTTACCCTTTTCGACTTCAAGATCTACACGCATCTTCTGGTACTTATCATTGGCCATGCCCCTCCAAGCATTCTCGTTCTTTGGAAAAAAGGACGAAGTTAAAACGTTGCTTAGTCTGCATGGGGCATCTAGCCGGAAATCCTCCACCTAGACGCTCGGGGGCTACAGCGAGAGTTTTTAACATAGCAACATGCTTAGCTTTCCTTTGAGCATCTAGTCGGAACTAATTCAGTTTTCGATTAGAGGCTTGGGGGCAACAGTATAAAGTTTTTAACTCAGCTATATGTTTAGCTTTCTTTAAGCATCTAGTTGGAACTAACTCAGTTACAACTAGAAGCTTGGGGGCTACAGTGCTGAAATTTATAAACACTGCGTATGCTACTCTTAAAGCATCTAGTTGGAACATTTCATTCCATCTAAATGCTTGGGGGCTACAGTGAGAAGTTTTCTAGCTTAGTCACTCTTAGAACATCTAGACGAAAAAGCTTATGGTTTTCCGTCTACATCCTCGGGGGCTACAGTGGAATACTCATATGAAATGCAAAAAGGCAAATAAAACTTACCAGTGCAATGATCTTGAGATTGGTAGCACTCTCGGCTAGCAGCTTGCCAAAGGAGATATTGTTTCCTTGCAAGATGTCTGCTTGTCGGAGGAGCTCCTCAAGACTGCACGTCGGAGATGTCGGCGCTGCTCCAGGAACCACAGATGTGCTACTCGGCGTAAGCGCCGGGTAGACTATCTTTGGGAACTCAAAGGGTTTCTAGGGAGCAAGGGCGCCGCCTTCGGCAGAAGTACCAGCTTCCACCACCGCCTTACCGCCACCGATGGCATCCTTAGCCGGAGCTTCAGCCATTTGATGGGCGGTACTCTCCTGCGTCGCCTGCTCGCCGACAACAGCAAGCTCAGTAGAGGCGCCAGAGTCCACTTCCATGGCGGAAGGGCCTGATGCCTCCTTAGCCTGAGAGCTTGTCGGGGCAGACGAGGGCTTGACGGTAGGAGTCGCAGGGGCGATGGCGGGAGAGGCGTCGCGATGCAGCATGTCCTTGATATTCTGAGAAGCCCCCGATGTTTTGGAGATCTTCTTGAGGCTGGTCGTGGCTTTCTTCCTGAAACGTGCAAAATGCATAAGTATAGGATCAAGACGGATATATAGACAATGTCGGAAGAAAAGAAGCTTACACGAGTGGGGGTGCTTTAGCAAAAGGGATCCTGATGGCTTTTCTTTTCTCCGCCTCCAGGGCGGCGGTAGTCTTTTTGGAGGCTCCACCCTCCGTATTCTTCTTGCCTTCGTCGGCAGCGTCAGAGGTGGAGCTCTTCCGCTTTCGCGCCATCGGAGCTTCGTCGTCAGACACGACCGTGACTTCCTTCATCTTTGGATCATAGATTTGGGCAGCCAGGTTGCCCTCCTCTAGATTGCTAAGCTGTTAAGTGAGAAATCACCGTGTTAGATAAAATGACATTTGCAAGACGGAAGAACTGGACTATCTGTCATACACGAAAAATAAATCCCTACCTTTGGGAACTTGCCGTCTACGTACATGTCATATGTGATGGTGAAGCCACGCTTCTTATCCTTCACCTTGATGATGTCCTTAAGGCGGAGCTTGACGGAGTCGCTCGAGAAGTTGTCCATGGAGATGCGGAGACTATCCCTTCTGTCGCTGGTATACTCGTGCATGAACTTCGCGTGGTGCTGCAGAGGTTGGATTCGCCTGATGAACCAGCACATGGCTAGGTCCAAGCCGGTCAAACCCGTCTCTACAAACCATTTGATCCGCCTTATAGCACGAGAAGCGTCGAGGTCGGAGGGAAGGGAGGCTTGGGATCTCCATGTGGAAACTTCAGCGGCGGCTCCGTCCACGAAGTCCGGGTACGTTACTTCTCGGCCAACCAGAGGAATGTCTGGGCCGTAAAAGTACGTCCGCTGCCAATTTTTGCAGGACTCATGGCCGACGATGTCGGGGAACCGCCGGCCAGGTCGAATCTTGAAGCTTATGGTGCCGCAGTTCCTAAGCTCTTCCTTGCTATGTTCGACTTCACGTTTGACGGTGAAGAAGTACACAAAGAGGTCTAACCTAGGCCTTATCCCTAAGTATCCCTCGCAGAGCGCCGCGTAGTTGCTAAGCACTAAGATACTGTTGGGGGAAAGGTTCTGGGGCTGGACCCTATAGTGATTCAAGACAGAGAGGAAGAAGTTGGAGATAGGCAGAGAGATGCCGCGTACCAGCTGAGCTCTGAGGTACACCTTTTCTCCGGCTTTGGGAGAAGGTGTCACCTCGCCGGCCGGCACCGCCCGCCAGACGAGCCCCTCCGTCGCAGGAAGGTAGCCTTCAGCGATCATCTCTTGGATATCACGATCAATAATATCCGAGCCACGCCAGTCGCCCTTGTGCGAGTCTGGTTCCTCCTCCAGCGGCTCCAGCGCCGCCAGATTAAGTTCACCGCCGTAGGACTCGATAACCGCCGATGCGGGAATGACTAGGCCCTCTAGAGGCACGACGATGGAACTCGCCGGCTTCGCCGTGGCTTCACTCGACGCCGCCATGGAAGGAGAAGCGTTGCTGCTGGCCATGGAGTGACGCTGGGCGCAACTGGTGCAGATTGGAAGCTAGGGTTTTTTCGCGAGTCAGGCGCGGAGAGCTCGAAGGGGCGTGCACTGGAAGAAGAAGATGACGCGAGGGTAATGAGGTAAAAAGTGGAAAATTCCACCGCGGTTACTATTTATCATCTCGAGCGTCAAGATTCGTGCAGCTTAATTGGACGGTTGCCGCGTAGACGACGTGTTCGCGAACGTGCGAGGAAATTTCACCACGTCTCCAACCGTCGCCGCCAACGGTTCGTATTGCTCGCGCGGGAAAATCAGACATGATTGCGTTCTCTGCATGTGTGAGTTACGAGGCGTCACTGACCTAAGCCTACGTCGTCCTAGCTGACATAGGCAGATGAGCCATCACATCGAAGATTCCGACATGGACGGACCCGATACGACTACAGAAGAGTATGATGGAAGATTCAATATTTCTCTGGCTTACAAGTTGAAGACGGAGAAAGCTTTGCAGGGGTCTTTAGGAGGACTACAAGATATTGCTAGAAGATTTGCCGACATCCATCTAGACGGAGCATTCCACGTGATAAGGCAAGACGGCGCAAGATCTCGGAGTTCTCCGGGGGCTACTGTTGGGGATATGCTATATGGGTATCCCTATAACATGTCTCTTATCCGGCTAACCCGGGTGGCCCACAGTTGGTAGCATGGCCTATGGCCTGCTGGGCGGCCCAGTTAGATGGATCCAGAAGGGAGGCCCATGCCGGATAAAGGAAGGCTATGGTTGGAGTCACCGACGTACCCGGATCCTTGGAGTGCAAGATACACAAGACTAATAATAGACAGTGTAGGATTCTGTAACCTGTCCGGCTATGACTTTTCCCTATAACCCTAGGACCTGGCGACTATATAAGTCGGGCCTATGGGAGCCTTTAGGGCATAATCTCAGACGATCATAGACAACTTCACACAACCTCGCACAGCGAACCAATCCCTGTAACTCGTCTTATTGCCCTTATAGTGATTTATAGCAGGAGTAGGATTCCGCCACTGTCGTGGGATCTGAACCTGGGTAAGCTGTGTTACCTCGTACCCGTAAACCGTCCGCCTTCCCCACGTCTCTAAACACGCACTGTGAGGACCCCTCCATGGCGTACTCGTCGGCAATACCACGACAAAGGAACCACCAATAGACATTGGTGACCCTTTACCCTTGTTCAACCACAAGCTTTTAACTTAGAGAAATTGAGATGAGGATATCTTTGATTGCTTCAATGACTTTGATGCTCAAATTATTCGTTGTCGGGGACACAGCTAAGTACTTAGGTTTTACCCTCTCGAGATGTGGTGCACTTTCCCCACAAGAATCGACATGCATTGGGACGAGACTTTTCAGAAGCATTCCCTTAGACCACCATGGACGCATTCCATCCTATTAAGCCACCACCAACTCTCCATATGGCTAAGTTCTTGCATCCTATTTGGTCAAGGTAGAGCCCATATTTCATGTGGTTGCACTAGAAGCTTCTAAACACTGAACATCTCAAATCCCTTTGTTCCTAGGTGGCAATACACAAGTGTGATACACAAGGTAAACCATAGACATGGGCCTTGTGTAACCACTCAACATAAACCAACCATACCATTACACACAGGTCATGCATTCACATAGTTGTTTTATTAATCAAAAACACAAGTCATAGACTTAGCAATATTTCATAGCATGAATAATCCACCCTTGTATTATACTAGCTATTCTAAGCATACTTGTAGAAAGAATCTAAACTTAGGGAAAAATTCTACTAAGACAACATCTACTAGGATTTTCCCAAGGCATATCATAGCATATATACTTAGAAAAACTCCATGCAAGTCCTACTCAAAATATCACTAGTGCATAGTCAAAATAATGGGACAAAAAGTATGAAGCCTCACTTGCCTTGGTAGCTAGGAGAGTAGCAACAGTCCTCACAATCACAATCACCACTATCACCAAAATCTACACATAAAATCATAACACCAAATTCACATTCAAATATTCAAACAAAAATATATATGAATGCATGCAAATGTAATGGAATGATTTTCTATACTAAACAAGTCAAACCAAACAGTACTAAAAACAAAGTAAACTATCTAAAGTCTAAACAAACTCAAATTTGCTTTAAAACAAATTTCTAAACATTTTATAGAGTCAAAATAAGCCTATAATTGGTTATGCAAATAATCCTATTTTTCCAAAAGCAAAATACAAATTCAAGGCCATAGATGTGTAGGGCTTAAATTTCTGAATCCATTGATATATTATTTGCAATTTTTGGACAAACAGATCAAAAGATATGAATTTTACAAGTTTGAAAAGCTAATAGATCTAAAAACAGATTTTAATTCAAAAACACAGACACGTGGCCGTGTCTGATTGGCCCATACCGCTTCGCGCGGATCACGCGCGTGGGCCGTTAGATCTAAGTTAGATCCTGTGGTCCAGATCTGATGATACCGTTTCATTTAAGTGATCTATCTACAGCGTTGGATCTAAATCCTATGGCTCTGGATCAAGCGACCAAAAGTGAGCGACGCCGATGGCTACTACGGCAGCGGCGCTACTGATGACAAGGAGAAGGGACTAGACATAGTCATGCATGAGCTACTTGGACGCCTCTGCGGACGTCACTCCACCGAGCTCAGGGGCCTCTACTTTCACCCGTTTGGGAGACATGACGAGCAGGGAGAGGCTGTAGTGTATGATAACGCTACTAGAGAGACTATCGAGCCAGTGCGTTTGTATCTCCAGGATTTAGAGAGCCTCGTTAGACACCTCGACACAGATAGGACCAACTTCATGCTTAGCAATGATGAGCTTCAGGTTCAGTTGAGGGAGAAGGACAAGGCCTTCGTGGAGCAGGACGAGATCATCAAGGAGATGGAGGCTAGATTCGAGAGCCAAGACAAGAAGTTCAAGAATCAAGAGAAGAGAGTGCAGGATAGGAACAAGAAGATCAAGGACATGAGGGCCGAGATAGATCTCAAGGACCTTGAGCTAGAGACTCAGCAGGGAGTGATAGAGAGGCTACGCTCGCAGAAGAGAGCCCTTCGTGCAAAGATCGATGCCTTGACCACCAATGTGAAGGAGTACAAGATAGCCATGGAGACAGCTGGACTTACACTAGTGGACGAGGAGGTCGACATGGAGGAGTAGTGTTGATTACTCGGCTATCTATTTATCTCTCATCCTTTTATTTATCGAGTCGCAATGATCATCCAACATGTGGATGGCTTTGCTAGTGTGTTTATCTTTCCAAAACTTGTTGTTTACGTTGTTCAAACTCTAAGTTTATCTTGTGCTTGAATTATTTGTGATTGTTGCTATGTGATTTATTTTGCATGATAGCATCTATGGGTTATACCTCATTACTTATCCTTATTGAAACCACATAGGCCTCCCCATCGTGCCAATCCCAACCAAAACAACAATAACAACAATGGCAATGAGATGCAGCAGCTGATGACAACTCAAACTCAGTTGATGTAGATGATGACCCAGTTCATGGCGAATCAGAATCAAAACAACAACAACAATAACAACAATCAAAACAACCCACCAGCCTTTGATATGCTTACAAGGTTTTTGAGGTTGAGGCCTGTCAAGTTCTCGGGAACCACTGATCCTATGGTAGCCAATGACTGGTTACGTTATGTGAACAAGGACTTGGTCACCGTGGGCTGCACTGATAAAGAAAAGGTCAGGTTTGCAGCACATCTGCTTGAAGGACCAGCAGCCACGTGGTGGGATAACTTCCAAATCACCACTCCTATTGAGGATGTGACTTGGGCAATATTGGTAGATGGTTTCTGCACTTCCCATATCTCATCAGGAGTGATGAGTTTGAAGAAGAAAGAGTTCCACAATCTTAAGCAGTGTCACTGCAGTGTGGCAGAATATATTGAGGAGTTCAACAATCTGGCACGCTATGCACTGGATGATGTTGATACTGATGCTAGGACGAAAGAAAAATTTCTCGAGGGATTGAATGATGAGATGTGCATGCAACTATTTGTTGCATATGTCCCAACTTATCAATCACTGTGTGACAAAGCCACTATCTTGGAGAGCAAGATGAAACAGGTGGAGAATAGGAAGAGGAAGCATCACTTTGACAAGCACAGCTCGGGATCGTCTCACAAGCGTTCCCATGGTGATAATAGCGGAGGTTCTGGATCCCACAAGCATGGGAAGTATACTACTGCAGAAAGAGTTATAGCCTCCAGGTGGTCAGTGACAGGCAAAATTATGTCTGTCACTAGTGAGCATTTCTAGTGACAGGCAAGAATAAGCCTGTTATTGGTACGAGTTACTAGTGACAGGCATACAAATATGACTGTCACTGATACTTTCTATTGAGATTGTTCGGACGGAAAAATTAATTAGTGACGGGCGAATATAGATACCTTTTGACAGGCTAAACTTAAGCTTGTCACTAGTTTTTCCCATGTAGGACACCCATGAGAGACATTGTAAACAATTGTTTCCCACCCGGCCAGATTGTTGATGATGATAAAACCGAAACCTAATTTATTTCGATGAGCTATCCTATATTTTCGTGAACTTTGTGTTTTTCTAAATTTTATAAATACTATACTTCCTCCGACCCATATTAATTGACTCAAATTTGTCTAAATTTGAATGAATCTAGAAACTATTTAGTATATAGGTTTATTCAAATTTTGACAAATCCAAGTCAACTATATGAGTCGAAAGGAGTATGAAATTTGCATCATTTTTGGTGACTTTTTTCCTGTAATTTTTGGTGATGTTTTCCTATGATTTTTTTATGTGAAACGAAAACACACTCGTGTCAAGGAAACCAATCGGGTGGATCAGTACGTGATACCCCTTTCCCAACTACCGCCCCTTGTTCCCCGTCCCCATCCCCGATTCCTAGTCCCCAACCGCCGCCACCCATCCAACACCACCAGTCCCTCCAACGCTGTCGCACGCAGCGGCGCCTTCCCCCGACACGAGGATGCCATCCTACATGCCAACTCCGCAGCCCTGTCCCCCCTCCACCCTGCATCCCAAATCTCCGCCGCCTGTCTCCCCGACACGAGGACGCCGGCGCCTGAGGACCACCAATCCCACCGACGCCGACTCGTCCCATGCCTCACACTGGCGATGCGCCCCAGGCCTCCCGCCACCGACGCCGCCAGGCCTCCCGCCACCGACGCGTCCCAGCAGGTTAGTATTCCCGAGCCTCCATTTCCCCTACAACCTGCAATTTAATTGCTTGATTCGCCCGACAAGGTGAGGCGCCGGACAAGGTGCGCCGCCCACTAGGCCACTTTCGAATCTGCATCGGTTCATGTGGACTAGGTGTTTCGAGGGGTACCTCTGGTACCAGAGCAGAATACTGATGGGGAAATGCCTTGTTCAAGCAGTTAAATTGCACCAACTACGAGCCTGGTAGCGACGCATCCTAGCAGGGTCGATTGGCATATGCCCCTGGTATAGCCGGGTTGGACTTCTTTGATATCGAGCTTCATTAGTGTCGATTGGCATATGCCCCTGGTAGCTACGCGTCCCAACAGGTTCGTATTTAAGTGAATTCTAGTTATGCGGAATATGTGTTGTTTCATGTGGAACCAACTCTCCAAGGATGCTGCAATACGTGACTGATTTAAACAATGACCTGGAAAATCAAATGTCATGACATTGTTCAGGGTGATGATTTATGCATATTATATGGAATCAACTCGCCGCTATAATGCATTGCTGATTTGAACGATGCCTTGAAAATTAATTGTCATTACATAGTTCAGAGTGGTGATTTGCGTATATCGTTACTTGTTGTAATAAATCTGTACAGGTACTAGTGCTGAATGCTTGTTGTATAAACATGCTTTAATATAGTTTTTGGTAGTGTTTAAATTCCAGTTTTTACCCTCTAGTTTGATACTTTTGAAGCTAATTACCCCCATTTAATATATTTTTATCCTAATTATCCCATTTAGTGAAAGTTGTGCCAGTTTTTACCCCTTCTAAATTTTTTGAGCATGGTCCCGGCATACCTTGATTGTTTTTGTTTAATCGAGGTGGATATTTTGGAAGAATACCTATCTGAGGTATAAAATTTTAGCCTTTGTAGTATGCAAAACTTAAGCTGGGACGGGAGAAGTTTGTCGAGCATTTCTAAGTGAAATAAGTAGGGAGTGTAAAAACCAAAAAAATTCTTATAACTTGCATACGCAATGCAACTAGTATACAAATTATGTAAAGGTCAGCCAGTGCCGGTAATTCAAAAGAAGAAGGTCGGCATCTAATGTCAAAACTAACCAAACGGTAGCTCTCCCAACACTATGCAGATTGCCACGAGCACTTCTTGATGGACCTGTTCGTGAGTGGCCACGGAGAACAGGTTCTGGAGCTTGCCGCGCTGGTGGACGGCGGCGGCACCATCGCCGCCATATTCCCTCACCTCAAGTGTAGTGTCCTGAACTGCTGTGCATGTCATCGGGTCCATCACATATCAATCACTGTGTGACAAGGCCACCATCTTGGAAAGCAAGATGAAGCAGGTTGAGAACAGGAAGAGGAAGCATCACTTTGATAAGCACAGCTCGGGATTGTCTCACAAGCGTTCCCATGATGATGATAGTGGAGGTTCTAGGTCCCACAAGCATGTGAAGTATAACAACCACCACAACAGTAACCATCACTATGATAACAAGCACCACCACAATCATGACAATGATAGATATAAGAACCACAAGAGTGGATGTAAGAGCCATCACAGTGGGAATGGCAATGGAAGTCAGCCTGCTAAAAGAGATATCAGTCAGGTTGAGTGCTTCAAATGCAAGAAAACTGGGCACTATGCAAATGAATGCCCAGAAAAGAATGCTAATGGAGCCAACAAGCCAAACCCTTTTCAGAAAGGTCAAGTGAACCACACTAATATGGAGGAAATCTATGAGGAATCTGATGTTGTGGCTAGTAAGTTCAAGCTTAATTCTTTTCCAGCACTTGTTCTTTTTTATACCGATGCATCACATTCATTCATATCAAGAGTATTTGTTGATAAAAATTGTACTTCCAACTGAAACTATTGGGTGTCCTATTAAATTAAGCTCTCCAGGAGGATAGATGATAGTAAATTTTGGATGTTATGATCTAGTGATAGAATTTGGAAAGTATAAGTTTCTAGTTAGTCTGATAATCCTGTATTCCCAAGGATTGGATTGAATTTTGGGCATGGATTGGATGACTAGGTATGAAGGAGTAATAGATTGTGCCAATCGTACTGTTACACTCACAACCCCGGATAAGAAACGAATTAGGTTCAAGTCTAACTTTGAATCTAAAGGAAGTAAGCTAAATTCTCTTAAGGGGGTTAGCATAGACAGTGTACCAGTGGTGAAGGAGTATCTGGATGTGTTCCCGAAAGAATTGTCAGGAATGCTACCAGATAGAGATGTAGAGTTTCTGATTGACTTGCTGTCAGGATCTGGACCAATAGCAAACAGACCCTACAAGATGTCGGTTGATGAGTTGAAAGAACTCGAGAAACATGGAGAACAATTGCAGAAAGGATTTATCCAACCAAGTTCTTCGTCTTGGGGTGCACCAGTTCTGTTTGTTGAGAAGAAGGATAGAAGTCAAAGGTCCAGCGTGCTTGGCCTAGAGCAATTCTAGGATGGGTAACTGACCGGGAAGTGGGTATCGGGTGCACACGAGTGAGGACAAAGTGCGCAGAAAAGACTAGTGTTAGTCTGTGGGGTTAGTCTAGAGATCCTATTGAGCTGCCAGAAGTGACAGCCTCTTGTCCGGAGATGCCGGGGTGTTACAACACTCATAGTGGAAAGCTCATTCATCTGAGCTACAGTACTCTCATTTTCAGTCCCACAAAAAGTTTCTTTCTCAACAATGTCTAAATAGGATAAATCAAGAGAGAAATCATAATCTTTATCTTTAATATCTATGGGAGAGGTGGCAAACTTAGGATTAGAAGACAGTTTAGGAATAATGGTACGTCTCTCAAGGAGACTCTTTATAGCACCAGCATCATGTGTGTTTCGGCACTCCTCAATGAATTCATCGGTAAACTCAATGTAACCATCATTAATATCATATCTCTCTCTAGACTCAGGTGAGCTAACAGGTGTAATAGTGTCTTCACTAGGAGTTTCAGTATTTCCTAGACTAGCCATAGTAGCATCTAGGAAAGGGCCTAATGAACCACTCGCATCAAGCACAGTAGAAGTAACATCATGAGTATCAGAAGCAGTTTCAGATCCAGCAGTAGTAGCAGTGTGTGTAGCATGTGTATGTGGTAGTGGTGTAACAAGCTTACTTATAACAGACGGTGAATCAAGAGCAGCAGAGGTGTTTAGGACCGTACCTATTCTTGTGTTGGATGGTAAAATAGGAAACTTTCCATCACGAGACTTCCCCATGATGAAAGGAATAGAAGTGAACAATAGTAGATCCAAGTGAACTTACAAATAAAGCTATGCTCCCGGCAACGGCGCCAGAAAATAGTCTTGATGACCCACAAGTATAGGGGATCACAACAGTCTTCGAGGGCAGTATTACACAATTTATTGATTCAACACAAGGGTAGCCAAAGAATACATGCAAGCCTTAACAACTGAGTTGTCAATTCAGATGCACCTGGAAATAGTTCTTGCTCACGGAAGTTTATCAGTAGCAACAGTTTGGTAGTAGCAACAACGATAGCAAAACAAGAGCAATAGTAATAGTAGTAGCAAACAGTTGGATATGAGCGCGGTAGGCATAGGGATGGATGGACGGGCATTGCATGGACGAGTCTAAACATGTAACTTCAAGATCTAGGGTAATTGCAGTAAGAATAAGCATCCAAGTACCAAACAATCATAGGCATGTGCTCCATATATAGTCATGCGTGCTCGCAATGAGAACTTGCACAACATCTTTTGTCCTGCCAGCCCGTTGCAGCGGAGCCTCAAGGGAACTACTGGAAATTAAGGTGCTCCTTTTAATAGAGCACCGGAGCAAAGCATTAACACTCCGTAAACACATGTGATCCTCACATCACAACCATCCCCTCAGGTTGTCCCAATTTCTGTCAGTTCGGGGCCTTTGGATCCAAACAATGATATGTGTACACAACTTGCAGATAAGATCACAAATAATTTTATCATAATGATTTAATAATAAGTTCAGATCTGAGATCATGGCACTCGGGCCCTAGTGGCAAGCATTAAGAACAACAAGTTGCAACAAGAGAGAATTCCTTATTTGACACTACTTTCTAATATGATTCCTTATTTGACACTAAATTTTTTCCACTTCCTTATTAGACCACTTGTGTAAAAAATTTGCCTTATATAACACTCTGGTGCATTTTAAGAGCTAACGAGGTTAGATGGGACCTATAAAGACACTTTTGCCCCTGGTATATATTGTGACAAAATTACAAGAAATGCTTATACATGTGATGAAACCGAGTATATAATTCAATGCACGGTATGTATTATTTAGCGTGTGCACTTATGATGGCCCTGCCAAAGCATGCAGAGCTTAAATTGACACGCATAAATAAATATATGCTAGTGTATTTTTGTGTTCTACACATGGTTTTATTTATCCTCGTATACATATATATAGGTAAAATATATATTCATCACATGTATATTTATCCCATGAGCACGGCTCGTCTGGGGCTTGCATGTGCCGCTGCTATGTGCCCATCCGTGCGGCGCGGCCGCTCCTACAACATCGTGTGGTCCTATTTTTTCCCCTCCCCACTTGCCTATTTTCCAGGTAGAAACAAACAAGTAAAAAGTATAGTGGAAATACTATCGGAAATTCGGAATAGATACCCCACCGTAACCGTCTGTAAGAGGCCATGTGATGGCTACGTACTGCTGTCAAGATTGGAGAAGTTCATCGGATGGCGGTGGACAGCGCCAGCGTCGCATCGGCAAGTAGGGACTCTTCAGTGTTAGTGGTCGGACTAGGAAGGTGTGCCGGCACCCTAGGAGCCAGGCAAGCTCGTCGTCGTCCATGTAATTCACCAGGCACACCACGTAATTCACCAGGCCGTCCCCGTTACCGTCGCTGTGCTGGCATTTTCTTCTCCTTGCCGGTCTCCTCTGAGGAGCAGGTACGTGGCCAGGACAGCCTTGTCGATCCCCGCGGTTCACGCTCAGCCACACCCGAGCTCCGTGTCGTCGATGACGCTCCACTGGAACAACGCCAAGCTGCATCCTACCGCCGGTTGGAGCAAAGGACGGTGGGAGCACGACGAGCACCGCCACCTGGCCCAGCTTCGCCTCGGCAGGGAACACCACAGCCATCTTTAACAAGGCCATGCGTCACACGTTCTAGCACCTCGTCCATCAGCTACCGTCGGCCTGCTACGCCTCCATCGGGAATGCCATGCATCACCTCCATCGCTAGTTCATGCGTATGTGTCAAACAATTACTCAAGGTTTCTTGTTGGTATGCGTGTATTTCTTGTTCAGTTAATTGACTGCCATAGACAAAATTGAAAATACGAGCAATACGGAACCCGGAGTAATGGTCGGATCCTTTCAGTTTGGAGATCAGGTTCAACACGTTGGCCAATCGTGAGGGATGGAGATCACGGCGGCCGAAGGACATGGGCGGGGCTGCTACTGGCTTCATCACCACCATAGCTCCACCCTCCATTTACATGGTCTGTGAGGAGCTGCAGTCCGCCGCCTTCCTTGCGGTGTGGACGGAACGAGGCATGGCATGGCACAGAAACTTGACCGAACTATACTATGGTGTCAGGCTGCCAGCGGCGGACGGATCGAAGCTCCGCGCCTGTGTAATAATCAAAAAAGGTGGAGTAACACAAAAAATCAGCAGGAGGGTAGTTTGGTCTTTGAAAAAATAAACTAACGGAATAGTCTAACGGAACAGACGGCGGTGTCATATAAGGCAAAAAAAATTACACAAGTGGCCATATAAGGAAGTAATTTTACAGTAGTGTCAAATAAGGAACTATATTAAAAAGTAGTGTCGAATAAGGAATTTTCTCTTGCAACAAAGTCAAATAGCACTAATAGAGATACTAGCCAACATGCCCTAACAATCTTATTCGATTACATGATAGAACTCATCCAATCCCTACCATCCCCATAGCCTACAGCGGGGGATTACTCACTCATGGATGGGGGAAACATGGACGGTTGATGGAGAGGCGTCTGTGATGATGGTGGTGATGATCCACTCCAAATTCTCCGTCCTGGCAAGGTGCCAGAACAGAGTTTCTGGTTCCAAATCGCGGTTTCTGGTGGTGGCGGCACAACGGAACTCTTTCTGGAAAAGCGTCGACCCCCCCTCGGTTTTTAGTTCAAGAGGCATCCACACCCCCTCCAGGCACGGGCTAGGCCCACCCGCGCGGCAGGGGGGTGTGGGCCCCCTAGGGCTCCACTCCGTCTCGTATTTTGGCTCCGTGGATCTTCTGGTGAAATAGGATTTTTGGCATATTTTCCGGGATTTTTCCTAATAGTTGATTTTTCTGCACACAAAAACTAGACATCAAGGTAATTCTGCTGAAAAAAACGTTAGTCCATGTTAGTTGTATCCAAATCACACAAATTTAGAGGAGAAACAATAACAAAAGTGTTCGGGAAAGTAGATACGTTTTGGACGTATCACGCACGATCAACGTCCCTGCTTCCCACAGACGGCGCCAATCGACGGTGGTTGATTTCGTCAATGCCCATTGTTATGGACTTGGGTTTTGGAGAAGCTGGGATGCTGGAAGTCGCGGAACGGTTAACCGACAAGCAACGCGGGACACTGGATTTACCTAGGTTCAGGCCCCCGGAGGAAAAACCCTACTCCTACTTGTCTGCTCTTGATTACGGCGAAACCGAAAGTTATAGGGGTGCTCAGGTGCAATCTGGCGTGGAGGTGTGTATGCGATGGTGGAAGAGATCCTTCTCGTCGTACCCTCCTGGCCTTTATTTAGATAGGCGGGTCTCGGGCTTAGGTCGAGTCGGTTACATATTAGGGTTGGTACCCTTTGAAACTCTATCTAATCTAGACTTGTCCTCCAAAGAGTCGAAAACGTCATGGGCTTGGGCCACCCGAAGTCTTCATGGGCCGTGTGTATTGACGTGGACCTTCCTTGGTCTGGACCGAGTATCCTAATGTTGTGCACCCGTAGGGTATATCCATGTCACACATGATGGTTAAGAGTAAGATCAAAAGTTTCACTAAAAGCATAAAACACAAGCGTCAGACCAACTTTGTTTCCCCCACTCACATAATCACGTTGCTATGGTTATCTTCTTGATGAGGCTGACTTTGGGGCAAAGTAGATATTACCTAAACTAGTGTACATTCTTCCACGCAATTGAAATAGAAACTTGTCTAGTTTTCTCTTTTTCACCAATTTGGCGAGACCTCCAAAGTGACAGAAACAAAAGATATTTTGGCATTTGGCACCAATATTTGAGAAAATGCTATGGCTACTCTTATGAGAAGTGATACATATGTGCACCATGAAACCACATATACTGCAAACATGACAGTTAAGAGTAATATCAAAAGAAAGTCTAAAACACATGTACCAGATCCAGATTTGTTTTCCCCACTCACATGATCACGTTTCCAAGATCATCTTCTTGACGAGGCCGACATTGGGGCAAAGAAGAGATTAGCTAAACCAGTGTGCTTGCTTCCACGCAATTAAAAGGGAAACTTCTCTGGCAAGATCTCCAAAATGGCAGAAAAGGATGGCAAAAGATATTTTGGCATTTGGCACCGTTATTTGGCAAAACCCTATGGCTGCTCTTATGAGAAGATATACATATGTGCACAACAAAACCTATAGACCGCAAACATGCGTCATGGTTAAGTGTAAGATCATCTTTTGCTAAAAGCCTGTGCTAGATCCAACTTTCTTTTCCCCACTCACATAATCACGTCACCGTGGTTATCTTCTTAGCAAGGATGGCGTTGGGGCAAAGATGAGGTTAGCTAAACTAGCGTGCTTGCTTCCACGCAATTAAAGGGAAAATTCTCAGGTTTTCTCTTTTTCACAAATTTGGCAAGATCTCCAAAATTGAAAACAGGATGGCAAAAGATATTTTGGCGTTTGGCACTAGTATTTGGCAAAATGCTTTGGCTTCTCTTACGGGAAGAGATAGATATGTGCGCCATAAAACCCTCAGAATGGAAACACACATGACGGTTAAGAGTAAGATCAAAAGTTTTGCTAAAATCCTAAAACACATGTGCCGGGTCCGGATTCTTTTCCTCACCTCATGCTGCTATGGAATTCTAGTAGCGAGATCGGCTCTAAGGGAAAGAAGATGAGCTAAACATGCGCTTGCTTACACGCAATTAAAAGGCAAACCTCCAGGAGAGCGTTGCTACTAATACTCGTAGTAGTAATGTGCATCACATCTACCTCTCCATCGTATTCTATAAGGGCATAGTTTCTTTTCCTTCAATTCTCCCATCCTACTTCACTAGTAGTCGATAGCAAAGGAGTCTAGGTGATAGGTGTGGGAGATATGGATGGTGGAAACAGTGAAGCGGCCCAATTGGTGAGGCAGCTGGCGGACTGTAGGCTATCAGACGAGCTAGGCCAAGGGGAGACAGAGTACATGCGGAGGTTTCACCGCCGCGAGCCATCTGACAACCAATGCACCTCCGTCGTCATCAAGCACATCAAGGCCCCCGTCCAAGCAGTAAGAGAACATGCTCAACTGCCTTTTTTGTATATATCGTTCGTGCATGCATATGCAATCTTGAACCACATTTGATAGTATAAATAGTTACCTTTTATGTAAGAGTATGTGAGTTGCGGTTGGAACCCAAGTTTGAGAAATCCATTTAGTATGTACGAGATGCCACTTTAGTCTTGTTGGGCGACCCATATTGAGAGACTGAGAGTAGGGGTGTGCATTCACGTCATGTTTTCTATGTTTTAGTATTACGATTTGTACAAATTTTAGTTTTCCAAAAACTCATCCAAATTAAAATAGAAGTTTATTAGAATTGAAAACGTAGCACCAAGGAAAGTGACTGGGATGATGTTTGATAAAATAAAAAACAAAGATGAGAATGAGGCTCTCCAGTAATAAAAAGGCATGATGGTGCACCATGAGATGGGAAGGGAGGGCCACCATGATTCATGGAAAAGAAGTGGCATGGCAGGGGAGGGGCGCTTATGTAGTCTAAGTGGTCGGAACTCAATGAGGATGAGGAGGAGGCCGGTTAATTTTTGGGATATTTGAGCATGAACATCTCCATGACCTTCATTAAGGACAATAAGCAAAATCATGGGGATAAGGTGGGATTGGATGCAAGTAGAGGAGCACAAGTGACAACACCATGACAATTATAATTGGGAAAGGCTGGGCAATTATACGCGATGTGCTATTAAGGCAGTTACATTTTTTGTCTAATCTCTAGGAAAGGGCACAAGGAAGTGGAAGGCACACTCATTTTACTCAGTCCATTTGGTTAACCTGAAACAAGGAACAGAATGCCCAGATTTACTACAATCTTACACCTTTTCACTTGATTTAGGCACCAAAGAATGTTAAGCGCCATATTTTGTTTTCTACACCAACCGGGTGAGAGGGCCGAGACCTAGTGGAGCCATGAACTAGCAAGAACACATGGAACAAATATAGTGGTGTGGAGAGCACTATAGAATTATAAAACACTCTAGCCACCATGATAATGATTTAATAAAAAGGCAACCTTGTGACAAGCTAGCGATGGCGTGGCAACTGGCATACAATACAAAAAAGATCTAGCCACACATGAACTAAGAAAGCACTCTAGACTTTACATAATAAATTATGTCTTGAAGGTGTAACAAACTAACAAGTGCATGTCACAAGATGCAAAATAAGAATGCACACTAGCAAAGAGACAATAGATAACAATGTCATCACACACGTCATGAAACAGGGAAACTCTACATGCCTACATATAAAGGAAACACTCAAGCCACTAAGACTAGTTGTTGTACATAAAACATTATTACTAGGATAGTTTTGACAAATTGATAACGTGTGTCACACATGACAATATAAGGATCACCCACGTACCCAATAAGGATGCAAGCTTGCGTCCCTCAAGGCCCACAATATTTGAGTATTACAAATATTACTAGAATCACCAAACTCCCTTTCAGGGTAAATATGCGCTAGAAAGTATGGAACGGGCTCTAGTGGGCAAACACTTGCATCTCTATGCAATAAACAAACACTCTTACTACTAAAGTAATAGGCATACATAAATAATAATAGTGTTGTAACAAACTGATGGCAACATGTCACACACACCAGAGTATAAGGAAACAATTAATTAGAATTCTCTTAACACTCATGGAGTAAGGAAATAGTCTACTACCAAGGCAATAACCCAACAAAAATGTAAATATTGACAAGTGGCATGACACACACACCAAAATAAGGAAATGTTGTAGATACTAAAATAAGAGTTATAGAAATGTAATTGTGTATAGCTAATCTACTCATATTAGATAGTTCTATCATATTGTAGCGCATTATTTTTATAGTCTAGAAAAAGAGAACATAAAGATAAACGATTCTATGTTTTTCTTAACATTGATGGCCTTGCCTAGGCCTTGCCCAAGGTAGACGAAGACTCACCCACGCAGGACACAGAGGATCAGAACACACAAAGTCTGATGCACACACACTTATGTTTATCTCTTATTCAATCTTAGAGAAATACAACCTAGTTACAAAGACTTTTAAAGGGAAATATGCAACACACGTATGCACGGCCAAGCACACTGGTCTAATATGTTTTCTGCTCGACTAGCTACATGCACGGTTCAACTTAAGTTACAACCAAGTCTGCAGATCCTTTGAATTCTCATGTTCAGGAACAAGTCACAAATGATTGCTCCCGTTTCTTCCTCCACACTGATCCGCTACAAGACTTGGAACCTCCAGCTCCAACAGCTAGCTAACACATGTTCATGTAGGTAGACTCCTGCAGCGGCACACACATTTGCCACTACAACACAAGCATGTACCATGCATCTTTCTAATCGACTACCCAACTACTAGACTGCATATACATACATGATCTCATCCATACGCATATATAATGCCGCAACCTAGTGGTTGGACACAACTACATGCATGAATCGAAATTTAAACATGATTAAAACAACTAACCAACAAGGTTAACTCCAACAAACATATTAGCATCACTCAACTTTCAATTATAATATATTAGTTTCCTATTTTTTACAATCTAAATTTTCCCCACACCCCAACAAAAAAATTGCGTGAAAAGTGTTTGAAAATACACCTTTAGCTTGAGCGGAAGGGGAGATACCAGCTATTCAAACTGGTGGGTGGGTGGATACCCTAGTGCTTATTGCTTTGTCGGAGCAGGGGCATAGAGGGTTCATTAGTTTGACAACACAAGGGTGTCATGTGGAGAAAGAGAATTGAACTATTCTTTGGGTACCTATACCGCTACACACATGTACTAGCATTTAACTTAATGCGATAACTTGTACTGACACATCATTCAAAATCCATACATACTTTGGAACATAGTAATATTAATATTTATTTAATGTCCATCTTTTGTCTTCACCACATTTAGGTTTGGTCACTGGTGAGGAGGTTTGATCAGCCGCAAATTTTCAAGAGATATATTGTAAAGTGTGTCATGCATGGGAACATTGAGGTTGGAAGTATTAGAGAGGTAAGTCTGCAAACTGGGTTTCCTGCTACAAGGAGCACCGAGAGGTTAGAGATGCTCGATGACAATGAGCATATCTTAAGTGTCAAGTTTGTTGGTGGTGATCATGTACTAAAGGTACATTATTAAATTTTGAGACTGCAACATATGTTTAATTTTCATTTATAGTATCCGTACATAGAAGTACATACATTTAAATGATCCACAATAGGTTACACCTTGGTTATGAAACATATATATAAATATATATATATATATAAGATAATTAGCCGCAATCCTTCATGCTAAAAAATAGGAGGATTTGGAATATGAAATTGTCATTCTAGTTCTAAACTCCTATGTTAATAGTAGGAGTAGAACCAATGATATTTCAAGCTAACAACTGTACTTGTTTTTAAAACCTGTCTTTGGCATAATTAATTTTGACACAAAGAAATCCCCTCACAAGAATGATTGAGAAAGAACCGGCACCCAATTTTAAATAAAACAAGCCCTTGACTGATCTCAGCTCACGCATGGACATAATTGTTAGGATATTATTATACTCGAACATACCATCCTTAAATAAATATTCCTAATAAAATCGTGCAAACAAACACATAAAAGGTAACCACACTATTCACTTCAAATTTACCATCCGGAATTGTTTTCAACAAAAAAAATGATATTTATCATTGAAAGTCAACAACATGTAAATTTAATTTGACTATTGTATTTTACTAGCATATGTTTACAAAAAAGTTGTAAATGATTTTTATTGAAAGTATTTGTACAAATTTTGGGATAAGCAAGGTCCAAAATTTATGTGAATGATGTACAATATTCAAAATGATGGTTAGAAACTAAACATAGCATTAGGATTACTCTAGTTTATATAATACTTTCAGACCCCCAAGACACAAAAACATATAGATTTATTTATATTATTTCTAAAGTTTTTTCTAGTGATACTAAAATCCCATCTTATTTTTAATTGTCTAGAACTATTCGTCTATTTTGACGGTCCACCCTGAGATAATTGATGGCCATCCTGGGACGCTGGTGATCGAGTCATTCGTGGTCGATGTCCCAAAGGAGAACACCAAAGATGAGATCTGCTACTTTGTCAAGACCTTGCTGAATTGGAATCTTACGTCTCTTGCTGAGGTGTCAGAGCAGCGGGTCAATCACCGCACAATAAACTAATTTTTTCGTAATAGTTGGTCAATACCGATGAATTAGGTTGATCAACCCATGAAACTTCTCTATCCAATTGACAGAGTGCCCAAATTTCATATTTGGAGGTTCTTAATAAATTAATCCCTCCAATGTAATTGGAGCATTATCTAGTTTGGTGCTTGCATGCACAAGTCTTCCGGGTTTTATCAAACAAGAATGTAAGTCTTGTCAAAGACTAGACTATCAATTCAACAATTCCTCAAGAATAAGGTTAATCCAAGAGAATCTCTCACTTATGGTCGTCTTGCTTATTGAACATTAAGCCCGTCCATTTATTATGTGTACACACAAATGTCATGGCTAATGGTATGGTACCCACATTTTTCTCTTTATTACATGATGTTTGTATGAATTAATATGAAATTTATGTAAGTAAAAATCTTAATTACTCTATATTTTAATGTAAGTAAAAATCTTAATTACTCTACATTTTAATGTAAGTATTCATCTAAATTAATGTAATTTAATGGTCTACAACACTTATGGTGCACTCGATTAGTTGGTGTTATTTTTGTTATTAATCTATATAAATATAACAAGCATGGCTTGTTTTAGATGGTTTTGATCAAAATCAAAAAGAATCCTAACCAAGTCGAGATTCCGACAATCTTATGTTTGAACATTTCAATATCAAACAAAAGAGAGCGTAATAAATCTAGAATAGTTTAATTCCCTTAACGGTATCCTAGTAGAGAAGTAAGTAGGATGCATTAAAAATCCATTACTCGAAGCCAATGCATTGCGATTACGACTAAGGTTATAGACAAACGCGCTCTAACTCCGTATCTTTTTCATGGGCACACACACAGGCAACGCAAGCAAGACGCTTGCACGCACATACGCACGCAGCGCCTTGACGCACACGCCTTGCAGCACACACATATATATATATGTCCATATGGGACAAAATGTTGTCCTGGCACCATACCTGTATTTCATTCAAATTCTTACGTACCCGATGGCGTACGTCCGCAAATTTTACATACCTAGAATTTACATACTTAAGTTATATGTATCCTAGTTACATATACTTAAGGTATCACATATCTAAAGCGTATGTAATCAAGTTACATATATATTCACGTATGCAAGGTACGTATACCTAGGTATATGTAATTTAGGTATGTGATACCTAGGTATGTATAATTTAGATACATATACTTTTAAGTATGTCTAGTTTAATAAAAATTTATGCATATCATGCTTGGTGCATAGGAACCAAGGTGCACCAATATAAAGAAAGTAAAGAATTTCTGTATAACTAAACAGGGAACAAAGTGAATTTTGTCATAATGAACTTTTTTTCAACGTGAGTGAACTTTCTTTTTCTTGAAAACCATCATGTTTGAAGTGAACTTTTTAAAAAAGTTAAACATGTTCAAAGTGAACTTTAAAATTATAAAGCAAACTATTTTAGACAATACGGTGAACTATTTTATTAATATTTCTAAACTTTCTTTTTATCGAACATCCTTTTATGGAATTTCTTAGCCTCGTCTAATGTGAACTACTAAATATAACGAAAATCTTCATGGTGCTGGAAGTGAACTATATTTTTTCGTAGAGTGAACTTATTTTTTAATGCATGTGAACTTTTTCCCAGGAAGACCCTTCTAGAAATTTTTAGACTCGTCTAACATCTAACGTGAACTACTAAATATAATGGAACCCCCATGGTGTTCAAAGTAAACTTTGTTTTTCAGCAGAGTGAACTTTCTTTCTAATGCATGTGAACTTTCTTTTTATCGAAACACCCTTCTGGTACCTTTTTAGTCCCTCCTAAAGTGACCCGTCGTGTTCAAAGTGAACTTTGTTTTTGTCGTATAGTGAACTTTTTTTAACGTTTGTGAACTTTTTTTTGGAATATCAATTATGTTCGAAGTGAACTTTTTAAATTTTTTTATCATGTTTGAATTGAACTTCCAATATATTATGAACTTTTTTAGACAGCAAAGTGAACTTTCTTACACTTGTGAACTTTGTTTTTTCATGGACAGTTTTTTTGTGTGATGTTCGAACTTTTTATTCAAGCACAATAAACTTTGTTTTTTTATCAAGGTGACCTTTTATAGCACTTGTGAACTTTTGTTTTAGTGAAAATCTATGTTTTCACAGACGGATTTTGTTACAACGATGTTCAAACTTTTTATCTCCCATAGAGTGAATTTTTTTCTGACAAAGTGAACTTTTTTCAGATAACTTAGTGAACTATATTTTCTAACGCTTGTGAATTTTTCTTTTTATCGAGCAGTGTGTATTTTTTTCCTTAACCCTTAACCCAGTAGATGAATAACTTTCTTGTTTTTTGCGAATCGAATGAACAAACTTTCAAACACACCTACACACACCACATGTAGCTAACCACACTACACAACGCAATGCACCAACGCATGTCACCCGACCACACACCGGTCCACACCACCAACCCGGTCAACATGACCCACACAACACAGTCGTCTCCTACCTCCACCAACTCTGATCCCATCGATCCCCCCTGCGCCGCATCCTCTCTGCCTTGCTCGATCCTGCCGCCTCTCCTCTGACAGAACACCACTGAGCCGCCCCAGGCACCACCCTCGCCCTCCTCTATCATCGTCAGACGCGTGCTTCTGTCGCCTTCTGCCTCCCCATGCAGCCGCCCGAGCTGATCTCGACCTCCTCCGATGTCTCCCTTCTGTCGCCATGAAGCTTCCCTGCCTCCTACTCCAGGCCAAGGGTCATACGTCCTCGCCCCGAGCGCCCCATCAAGCATCCTCAGCAAAGTCCGTGCCTTCTTCCATGCCAAGCCACGCTGCGATCGGTGCCTCCTCGCTTGAGTTCCATGCGCCCTCAACCACATTCTACTATGGTCGCCCGCCTCCATCCCTACAGCGGCGCACCGCGCCACAGACTTCCCCGGCCTTGCCTCTGAGCCCCTGTAGCTTCCTATGAGCATCGATGTAACATCCCAATATAAAAAATTTGGTTTTGAATGTTATTCACTAGCATTGCATTGCATTCATATAAAAATTTGAATAAAAAACCCTAGCTTCAACTCCATTGAATATTACTAATGTTCCTAATAGGGGAGTATTAAGATAATTGAATATACGATATGTTAAACTAAAATAAAAGTTTACAACAATGTTCCTATGTTGAGCTGCGGATTTTTACAAAAATTTGGAAACCAAAATCATGTGCATTGGTTTTACTATGAAAAAGTTATGAATAAATGAAGAAATGGAGAAATAATAATAATAATAACAAAAAAAAAACTAACTACCCTACCTAACGGGCCAGCCTGAGCCAGCCCGATACTACCTACCGCCTGCCCCTGCCGGGCGCAGCACGCAACCAGCCCGCAAAAGCCCGCTGCTGGCCCAGCAACAGCCGGCCTCGTATCTCCTTCTCCCCTTCTCTCTGTCACATGCAGCGGCAGCAGCAGCCCAGTAGAAGCCCACTTGAACAAATCCTTCCTTCCCCCTATTTTTTATCTTTCTTCTCTCATCGCCAGGCGGACCCCACCTGTCATCCCTGACCTCCAGCCGGAGTCCATCACGAAGACGTGTTCGATGTCTGTTTCAAATCCGGGGAAATCCACGTCGATCTCGATTTGAGTCTGTGACCCTCACGACACGAAAAACACCCCATTTATACCCCGCATCTCCCCATCGCCGTTTCATTTTTTTCTGAAACCCTAGACGTAGTTTGCTCAATTTAGATCTCGCGGGAGTTGTGACGCTGCCAAGCTTCGGCAGGCAAAGTTCTCATCGATTACAAGCCCCCTTCCTCTATTTTTTTATCTGCCGTAAACCCCGAGGACCACTGTTTCACCCTGTCCCTTTTTCCCCTTGTTCAGAGCACCGAACCGCCCGCAATTCGTCGCCGGAGTACAGCCTGGGATAGAGGTAATCAGCGGAGAGGAAAAGAAGGTCGACGGAGTGAGTACGAGCGAGGTCGCGAGGAGAAGGGGAACACCGTCGTCAAGTTCACTGACGCTGAAGACCATCGGAACCTCGCCCCGCATCCACCATCCGAGCTCAACGCCGCCGGTCGCCGCCGTTTGACCAAGGTAAGGATGCCAAAACTCTTGGCGCCATCCGATCAAATTTGTATGGTGTAGATTAGATCTATTATGCGAAGAGGTACCGTCCAATCGCGTCGAGCCACATGGCATGCACAGCCAGCACGCTCGCGTCAGCGCCACGTCATGCCTAGTCACGTGCCGCGTCAGCACCGACGCTGAGTCAGCGCACCAGTATTAATAAAATCAATTGGAAATTGCAGAAAATAGATAGATCTTAGAAAATTCATAGAAAAATATCTACTTGGTCAAATATTGCGAATAATATACCTATGGATTCATAAAATTCTGTAGAACACTATTATGGAGTTAGATCTAAGCTTTACTGTATATATTTACGGTAATAATTTAAATAGTTTTAATGTCCTTTTATATTATTAAATCCATAGTAAAATATTTATAGGTCAGAAAAATATGAATAATATGTCCCTGGATTCACAATCTCGTGTAGATTACAGATATGATTTTAGATCTAATTTTGGAAAATCAAAATTATTTAAGTGTTTTAAACTCTATTAAATACTAAATAAATCATAAGAAAAGATGTGCAACTCCGTTTAGGGTGAATCCAATTTCTACTGGTTCGTATTAATGACCTATATTTATTTCACTTTAGATCCAAATTTAATTCGACAACAAGAACATGAATTATAATAGGTCTTCTAAAACCCTATTAATGCCCATCAATTAATAAAACAAATACTCTATTGCATTAAAACACTTCTGCATGCATTTGTTCATTTGTTTATGATTGTGTGATTGCTTATGTTGTATGCAATTATTTGATCGATAGATTGCGATGAGTGCACCGTGTGTGATTGCAACGAGTGTTTGAAAAACTTCAACAACTATTAAGGCAAGTTACACCTTTGTTCATATCTTTGTCCCAGTTTTTCTACAATGCATGTTTTAATCTTCAAAATAGTAGTATGCATGTGTAGGATGTTTTTAGTAGAAAGGAAATATTTTTAAGTGCTATGTTGTTTTGTAGTATGTCATGAGTAGCTTTATACTTAGGAATATTTCCACTCCTAATAGGTTTCCCTGAATTTTTCTAAGTAGTATGCTTGTGCTATACTATGTATATGCAAATACCGATGGGATTCGAAGGACAGAAACTTTTCTAAGTATAAGAGCTCTGTGTATGAGCGCAAGTTTTTCTCCTCAAATCTACTTCAAAATTAAACTATGTTTTTCTCTATGAGAAGTGGTATGTCTGGATCGAATAGTAGGGGAAGTAACCTGGATTGGCTCTGCTTGTGCCCTCCACCGCCCAGGATCAAAGAAGTCTGCCATGATTCAGAATTCAGAAGCTTCCAGTGCAACCACAATACATATGGACTCTGTCTTGGCCTAGTACTAAGTGGGAAACCTCACCTGAGTACCACAGTTTGGCTCCCGTGGAACCGGGTAGAGGGGCTATGTAACATCCCAAAAAAATACTAAACATGGATCATCAAACTCTAATCATCAAAATTAGGGTTAACAAAAACTTTTCTAAAATAAAATGGGAAAGCATTCATGTGTGTATGCATTCCAATTTGAATTCTTTTGAACCACCTTGTTTGTGTGTCTCTTTGCTTGTAAAATGTTGCTTAGGTGAAATAAACATCATCTAAACATTTCCCAAACTTTTCCCAAAGACAAATAAATCAAAACAAACCAAAATGAGTGAATGGTCATTTTAACCAATTTAACTCCCATGCCTACTTTGGCTGTCCCAAACTTTCAGAACTTAACAGAAACTTGTTTGGATCTTTACACCCCTTGATAGTACTCCTAACAAAGTACCAAGTCCCACTTTGTGATCATCAAGAAACATTCAAATGCATGGTTTAAAGGACGGTTTAAAATTGAATCTTTATCTTATGGGAAGATCCCACTCTATCAAAAACCACTCAAACAAGCTCAACTTTCAAAACCAAAGCATCTGCAGACTCACCAGCACAAACCTAGCACACCCACCAAAAATCTTTTCAAAATTCAAAACTTGAATTCTTGCGGCCATTTCATCGAACACCTTGCAGATACAAATCATCCAAAATCAAAACACTATTGTGAGCAGTGATTGGAGCCTAACTTGTTCCCTCTCTAACTCACAACAACCTCATTAGATCATCTGGCAAACTAAACCAAGCACTAGCCTCACTGTAAGCTGGGAGATGCAATTAATGGTGAACAACCGAAGCTCACCATGCCACCCCAGTGGAGACAGCAAGCTAGAGAAGAACTAGCCGTGCCAACCTTATCCGGGAGGTAGCCCATGCCTCACCGCCCCCTCTCGACCAGCCCTGTCTCGAAGACATCTAACCATGCCGAACATGCGCCAGAGCGCCATCGGCCGACGCCAGCATCGCCCTCGCCAAGCGCATACATGATCGCCACCGACCCAGGAGACCGCCAGACATCCCCGTTCGCCGCCCATGCCTCACAGCCACCGCTCGCCGTCGAAGACGCCGCCTCTGCCGCGCAGAGCATCGCGTGTTCCAGACCATTTGCCATCGCCCCTACGCGCGCATTAAAGCCGTAGAGCATCGCCAGGAGACCACCAAGCGATCGCCACCGCCGACCATGCCTCTAGCCGCCTGTAGACATGTCGCCACTGTCACCTGCCCATCCTGTTCGGTCTCGTCGTCACGACTATAAATAGAGGTCACCCCCAGCCGAATTGAGCACACCATCTCACTCCCCTCTCTTCACTAATCGTGCCACCCCGTTCCCGGAGCAAGGCGAGAAGCACTTTGCCGGAATTTCACCGGAGCCTGCCGCTGCTGGAGAAGAAGGGGGCCAGCGATTGGAGCTGCCCCAGGAGAAGCTGCCGGTACCAGGAGGTTCGTCGTTGTCGACTTCGTCGTTCGCCAGCCTCGCCGACCCTCGCCTGAGCCCCGGTGAGCCCCCGATGACCCCCACCTGCCGCGCTAGGTTTCTGTCTCGCCGGCGTTGCCCAACGTCGACGATGACCCTCAGCCGTTAGATCCCACGGCTCACATTGCCCCGTTCCGCTTCGCACCCCCTCGTCTCACTGACGCGTGGGGACAGCGACTTAACCAGCCCGCGTAAGCGCTGTGCTTAGCAGGCCGGCCCAGTATCGCTTCTCGCGCAGCCCAGACGTTTGAATTTGGATTTCTCCATTTTCATTCAAACACACTTCTGCACCCAGTTTCAAAACTCAACCCAGGTCGATTCAGTGAACCAAATTGAATGAAACCAATTTTGTTAGAAAGGTCTGGAAATGCTGAATCCAAGCCCGTTGGATTCAAGTCATTTGGATCTGTAGATCATCCTTGGTAAAAATAACAAGGCAGAAGCTTTTCTGCATTCAAACATTTTTCAAATTTAAACCATACTAGATTTTGAGTTGATTCCAACTCTCAAAAATCACAATTAACCATACCTTTCAGAATATATAAAAATATATAGGTTTACCTACATAAATGATGTCCAAGTAATAAAAGAATGCTACACAGGCATTTCTAGTCACTTATTTAATTAAAATAAAAGGGTAAAACCTTATTAAATTGTGACACCACTTTAAATCACATTCCCATGGACTAAAATATGTGGTGATGACATGTGTCAACATGATCCCATGTTTGGTTTAGAGAATATTAAATCTTAAGTAGTTTTTCAATGAGTAGAAATTACTTTTCTAAAAATAAAAGGAATTAAACCAAGCTTTAATCTTGTAATGTTAGTGATGATGCTAGATCATCTATAGGACCCTTTTGTGTGATGATTGCAAGTAGTTAATTATTGTTTGGTGATTGTGTACATCGTATTTATTTATAGACGCTAGTACCGACCAAGGATACGAGGAGGAAGGAGGATTCTACGAAGAAGAAGCCGATGAGAACTTCAACCACTGCTCTGCACAAGGCAAGCCAATACTTGCAAGCTATTAACTTAGCAAGCTTATATTGATACTGATGCATGCTTATACTTGCAATTGTGCAAGCTAATACTTGCTTATTACCATGCCAACTATATGCCTTAAGCATATGTGATCATACCCACTTGATAACCAAATCCTAGTTTTATTTGCAAGCTTTCTACTTTATTTCTTTATCAAAGTTTTAACTTAGAGTTGACTTAAGTGACTTATAGATTCTAGAAAGATATATTTGAAGGTTGCATAAAGAGCATAAAATTTGGCCTAAGTTAGAAACCTTGTCATCCTAAGATATAAGGTTGTACTTAGTTGAAACTCCACTAGTTTACCACCCCTCATTAGTACTTATCCTCACTTGTAGATGCTAGTGCTAAGCATAAAACTTGATCAACTTTAGATGGGAATACTTGGTGAAATTGGTTATAAAAACCTTAGAATGATGGATCATTCTACTGAGATGTTTTGATATGTGTTTCCGAACACCAGATGATTTTTGGTGATGAAAATGTTGAGGCATGAGCCTTAGCCCTTTATAAAACTGATGGTTGTCTGGATGCGATACCATTCCAATTTTTAAAGGACAACCACAATACCCGAAGACTGGGTAGGGCTTGACTGGAAACTTATATACCTTAGTATTAGTTCCCTCGCGGCCAAGGTATGAGCTAAGGCTACCTTGTGAAGATTGTCCACCTGTGCAGTACCCAAGATGACAGTTGGTCATGGTTGGGAGGCCAAACTCACAGGAGAGGTGCTTATACTAGGGCGTGTAATTGAAAGGTTAGGACTTATTATCCGCATACTGAGTATGGTGAATTCAGGATTTTTTCCTGACGGATGTATCGAATGTTGTGGTGAAAGTGTACAATCTCTGCAGAGTGTCAAACTATTCGAATAGCGTCGTCATGATTATGGACAGTTGGAGTGGCCATACTGTTCCCCTGTCAGATGTTTTCAAAATGACTTGTGAAATGAATTGAGACTTTGACTTGACCACAATAGAGTTGTGACATGAGTTACAAGATCCCACTTAGGAGTTATAAAATTGTGACTAGCTTCTCTTGCTTCTGAACTAGTAGAGATAAATCTGGCTTTTGCAAAACAACCCTAGAGCTTAGTGTCCTATTACAAAAAACCCCTTCACTTGTTAGTATTAGTTTGCGAGTACTTAAAGAGTACTCATGGCTTTGTCCCTGGCTATTCCCGTGGCCAGACTATGAAGAGGAGTACCTGGAGGATGGACCCCAGGAAGGTTACGACAACTAAGATCATCTCCCATCGTCAGCATTGCCCGTGACCCCAAAGATGGAGCTTCGCCTACGCTACTGTTATTATTACGTATTCCGCTGCTTGAAGTTGTATTAAGAACTGGATCATGAGATCTTTATTTGTGTAAGACCTTATGTATGGTTTGTAATGGATGATGTACTGTGGTATCCAATTCTGTTATGTCTCGCAAAAATGGTAATCCTGGGATTGCGATGTATGGCATAACAGGCATCTGGGATTAAAAACCTGGGTGTTGACAGGCTACTAAGGGAAAGCTTCGCCATGGTCTTGTTTGTAAAAGGACTTGATCGTGGATTGTGGGTAAAGTGTACAAACTCTCGAGAGTATCAACCTGATCGATCAGCCGTGTTCACGGAAAAGAAAAACTTTGAGCATCTGAAGGATGGACCCTCTGAAGGATCTTCCTCTCTCTTTTCTAAACAAAGTTTTGAAACCCCATGGCATCAGTAATATCGCCAAAGCGTGGGATTTTGGGACTTGGTGAGTAATATCCAAGTGTTTGGTTGTTTGGAAACCTGGTGAGTAATATCCTCGTGTGCCATTCGACCCTATCTTACTTAATCAAATGTTTACAAAGTAGGGTAAAACTCTCTCTCTCTTTTCTCCATACTTAGAGAAAATTAGCTTTATGCAAAAGAACTCCATAGCCTAGCTTTGCATGTAGAGTTAGTCTTTTTCTTCCTTGGTGTAATTTGCCAATACATTCAAAGTGTTGACCAACTTGTTGGCTGCACATTTTATGTGCAGAATTTGCAGATCGTTGAAAGGTACGCTAGGATCGCGTGTCTTCACTCAACCTGCCTATGGCATTGATGGGACTCCAAGTTGTGTTATTTTGCTTTCCGTTGTAATAATGTGAACTCTGGATTATTTGATTTATGTAATAAAGACTTGTGTTTTACATGATATGTCATCAACTGTGAGTACTAGCTATTGATCCAGGGACTAGCATGTTAATCACAAGGACTTAGGATCTTTACCGATCCAGGGTCACTACAGTCGACCGCCTCCCCCACTCCAGCGCGCCGCCTCCCCAAGAGCCTCTTCTCATACTAGCGTTGGTCTCCCGCTTCGGCCAAACGATGATGTCATCGAGGCAAAGAAGTTGGTTAGGTGGGGCACCACTGATGGGGTGGGGAGGAGCGGGGGAGGGAGGGGAAATGCGCGGGTATAGGAAGAAGGAGAGCGTGGTAGGGGTCGATTCAGGACGACAAAGAAGCTGGTTAGGTGGGGTTCCTATATAGTTATACATGAACTCTTAAGTGGGTTCCTCTTTACCTCTTCTCTCTCTCCCCTCTCCCTCTATAGATCTTCTCTCTCTATATATATACACGCTTTTCATAGTTTTCCAATCGTTAATCAAAAAATGATACAAATAATATACCATTGGAAAGCTATGCAAATTTCGCATCTTTAATATAGACCATCTTTTGAAAATTTTAAGAACTTAAGATCATATTTAAATATAAAAAACTCTATTTTTAAACTTTCTCGCTATTTTCACACGGTTTTTTCAAAGTTAACTTCAAGGTTATATGTAGTGAACTACTAATGTTTCACTAATTGAACATTTGTTTTTTACTCCTTTTTATACTAAGTAGACTACAAGGTTATATATATTGAACATATGATGATCTTTTTCGTGTATGAATTTTGAACTTAGTATACTGTCCGTTCGTGAGCCGTGAACTGCTTACCACTAGTTGTGAACTACCTAATATCGATAGTGAATTTTTTGTCACGCTCAAAGTGAACTTCAACAAAAAATATTAGAGTGGACTTCAAATTTTTATATTGTGAACTTAGATTTTTTTAATAAATAGACTTTTGTTTTGTGTGCTTCCATAAATCATTAAATTGATAATACTAGTTAATATAAGGTGAACTCTGATGACCCACAAGTATAGGGGGTGTATTATAGTACTTTTGATAAATAGGAGTGTCGATCCCAACATGGAGCAGAAAGTGTTGACTAGTGGTATGGAGCAGGAAATCTCTGTAAATACTTAGCAAACGGATTTTTAGTGGTTTTCTGATAAAGCAACAAAACAAAGTGCAAGTAATAAAGACAACAAACAACTGTAGCAAGTGGCCCAATCCTTTCTTAGCAAAGGACAAGCCCGTGGAAATACTTATAAGGACCAAACGTTCTTGAGGACACATGGGAATTTTGTCAAGTGCTTGCGCTTCATATAGCTAAGTACTCTTCTTTCGTGTTGTAATTGTTGTGTGGGTGAACCTATTGTAATGTACCGACCTTACTTGGACTAATACATACTTATGATTAAACCCCCTGCAAGCATCCACAACTACAGGAATGCAATTAAGATATAAACCTAACCACAGCCTTAAACTCTGAGATTCTACACTCCCTTGTGCAAAGGTGTCCTAACGGGGGTTCAGGTTTTGTCACTCCGGAACCCCACAATTAGTAGCCAAATACACAATGCATTCCCTAGGCCCATAAATGGTGAAGTATCATGTAGTCGACGTTCACATTGAAGGGGTTCGTAGCATGGAAAACAAAAAATTCTACCGCATGCACACAAACAAGCCAAGATCTATCTACTAGATTGGAGCAACGAGTCGATTAGATTACTCACCCTCGAAGATTCCAAAGCGGTTAACGAGAGCAGATTCTCATGGTTGATGTAGTCGTACACTTGCCGATCTCAAGATCGCATAGACGATCCTTCTGGCGCTGCGTTCCGGCAGCGCTTCTGCAGTCGGTCACACGTTCGGTACTCGATGAAGACCTTCCTCTCCCTTGTTCCAGCAGGTAGTGGAGGTTGTAGTTCTCCCCTTGCGATTACGGCACCACGACGGCGTGGTGTCGGAAATAGAGGGAAGATCCTGCAGGGCTTCGCCTAAGCCAGAGCAGGTTATGGTGGAGAAATAGGGTTCCCCAGCAATCTAGGGTTTAGAGACCGGAGAGGAGGAGGTGGAGTCAGCGACGGCGCTGGGCGGTGACGCTGGGGCGACGGCGGCGACGCGGCTAGGTGGGGAGGGGCTGGTTGTGTGTCTCTTGGGGCACCCCCTCCCCTCTATTTATGAGAGGGAGGGTAGATTGGGAGAGGGGAGTTTGAATCCTTCCCCAACTCCCTCTCCTTGTTGGATTGTGGTGGAGGGAAAGAAGGATTGTTTCCTTCCTCCACCATGATACATTGTCCCAGTTTGACTTTTCAAACATGCCTTTTGACTTTCAATAGCTTAATTTCTTTCTTGTAAATGCCCAACCAAGTGATCTAGGACATGATTCAATCATTCCACTTATCCATGACACATTCATTTACCCTTCCATTCTGGTCTGGTGAATCTTCTAGACCCTTCTAGAACCTCTCCGGTGAAATCATCGGAATCATTCCCGAACTCCGGAATTGGACTTCCCTTAGATGAATCTTATTCTCTAGATGATTCTGGATCTCCTCGTGATATCCCGGATCCCATCCGAGACTCCGAACAACATTCGGTCTCCCTACTTACATTCCATATCTACTAAATAACATCGAATCCTTAAGTGTGTCTCCCCACGGTTCGTGAATTATGCAGACATGACCGAGACTCTTCTCCGATCAATAACCAATAGAGGAATCTGGAAATTCATATGGCTCCCACATATTTCTACTATCACATCCCAAAATTTTCCAAATTTTGAAATGTGAAAAAATAAATAAACAAAATAAGTAATTGTTGAAATTTAGGGTGAAAGAAAATTTTGATTCTAAATGGAAACTTAAAAAACCATCTTGAACAAACTTTGAATAAAATTTGAATCCAACTGAATTCAAGATCAAGTAAAATGCATTCTTCATAAATGCATCTTGAAATTTAAACACTTGGAAAATAAACCAAAACTCAAAAAAAAACCTAATAGGAGAAAATCATTTCCAAGATCACTCTAAGACTATGGATTTGATCCACATAAAAATTGGTCAACAAACATTTTAAAATGATCAAAGTGATAAATAAAATATTATAAAATCATAGAAATTGATTTCCTTCAATTTGGAACCATGGTTAAAAACTTATGAATTTAATAAGATGAAGGGAAATAATTTCCAAAGCTAATAAAGCTCCTATGTGAAATCCATATGGTGAGCAAATAACCCTAAAGAGATTTAAAAGGATAAACAAATATTAAATAAAATTATACAAATTAGAATCACCAAGATTGGATCTATAAATAAAAACATATGAATTTTATAAGACAAAGGAAGTAATAAATAAATAAGGAGCATTTAAGAGCCGAATTAAATCTTGGCCAAATCCATAAGCAAATGAAATGAATATAATCGAAATCCAAATGAAATAAATGGACAAAGAAAATTCAAATAAATAAAATGGCCTTAACCAAATTCTATTCCAATTGATTAAAGACAAATCCCTAATAAGAATGATTAATTAAATCATGGGAAAATAATAATTGAAATTGCCAAGTGAAACAAAATTTATTTAATTAACTTAAATGAAATAAAAGAATCATTTAAAGTTATATGGAATTAAAACCATATTTGATTTCATTGGAATAAAGACAATTGCCCAAATTAAATGATTAATAATCATATTAAAATACTCTATTAAATAAAATACACCTACTGAAAAGGTTTTGATAAAAATTTGAATTTAAATAAGAATGGAAATTATATTTAAAATCTTATTTGAATTAGGGCAAGAGCCTATTTTAAATAAAATATAAACCATAAAAGAATAAAGGAATTATTCTAAAGTAGACTTAAAATAACTATTTAAAACAGTATAGAAATATACTGAATATTTGAAAAGGTTTGAATTCAAACAAGGTTTGAAATCATGTTGACAAAATCAAAACAGAATAAAAGAAACAGAAAAAGAAAAATGAATAAGATCAAAAAAAAGGAACCAGCCCAGCAAACCAGGCCCAGTCTAGCCCAGCAACCAGCCCACTCCCTCTTTCCCCGAGCGAAACGTTTTTCACTCAACAGCAAACCCACAAACCCACTGACGGTTGGACCCCACTCTTTCTCTCTCGCTAACGCTGACGAAACGACCCCACTTGTCAGTCGTCTCTTCAACCCACTCCCGTTTCTAGCTTGATTTCTGTGGAGTAAATTCACCTTAATGCCATTTCTATTACTCACCATGATCACGCCCTCTTAATCGCATATGCCTCCCCTCTCTTTTCCCTCGCTCGCCCCTCCCTCTCTGCCTCCAGGCCGTTCTAATTCGAGCTGATACCACCTCTGCCCCGACGACCTTCCGGCGACGATTCCGACGAAGCCAGCCAGCCCCACTGCTCCTCAACCACACGTGCGTGTTCCCCATCGACCTCTGCACTTGCCAGCAACCTCAGCTCACTCGCGCGCGCCCCATATGCTCAGCAACGACCACGTCTGAGCATCGCTGCTGTTTGCCTCCGCTCCGTCGACCTCCCCCGGTAATCGTGACCGCCCCTCTCCCCCTCGTGATCACTCTCATGACCGCCTCGCTATTGCGAACCTAACGGAGCCTTACGTTTGTCTTAGTGCATCCTCCATCCCTGCCTCCGACGACGAACAGACGAACCCGACGGTTTCACGAACTCCGGCGAGCGATTCGAGCCAGCACCGTGCCACCCTCCATCTACAGAAACCACCTTGAGCATCAGCACTTCGTGGCGACCTCGGTGAGCTACCTCTCTCCCTCTTTTGCTTCTTGAATCGCCGGCTAGTGCACCGTCTGACCACGCCGCCGCCACTCGCCGCCGCCAGCGCCGCTCATTCAAGGTCAAGCTCACAGCAGCCGTTGGATCTGGATCGCGTGGATAGGATAGAACCACTTAACGAAGGGGGTACGAGTGATCCTGTGTCGCTCGATCTGTTTTAATCCAACACACCACACAACACGATCCAACCGAACCGTTTTCGACCAATAAGAATTAGACGCGTGGCCAGTGCTTCGATTTAAAACCCAGATTTTATTCTATTGAATGTTCAAACTTGTAAATTACATAACTTTTGATCCACACGTCCAAATTTTGCAAATTTTATATCAATGGAATCAGCAAAACAAAATCTATCCAACCATGCACTTTAATGAAATGCTTCAGTAATTTGGTTGTTTATGCAGAAACATGCTTAGGCTTATTTTGAATATAAAATTTATTCTAAAAATATTTTTAGGGTAAAATCATTTGTAAAAGGATTGTTTTGAACCTACTGACCATAGAAATCAACTTTTGGTTTTAAAAATATATATTGAGATGCTAAGGAATAAATCTTTGAATAAAAGCATTTCTAGCCAAATAAAAATATTGATTATGGTTTAAAAATTATTTTGAGAAAAACCTTTGGAAAATGATTTGATTTAAACTCTTTGACCATAAACACCAAGTTTTGAGATTTAAAAATATATTTTATGAACCCTATAAAAATTATTACTTTGCTAAAAGGCATTTTCAACAACATAAAATATTACTTTGGTATAAAAATGGTTTATAGGTAAAACCTTTTGCAAATGGTTTCTATATTAAACACTTGACCTTAAAACACTAACATTTGTGTTTTAAAATGTATTTGCCAAACACTAGAAATTATCAATTTGATTTAAATCAATTCTAGCAAAACAAAAATGATTTAAATGGCCTTTTTCACTAACTTGTTATCAAATGGTTTTACCACTTTTATAAATGACCAATGGGTGTCTTAAAATGTTTATAACCTAATAGAAACCACTTGTCCAAATAAAACAATCTTTGGCATGCTTGCATGCATAGCTTTGTTTTCATTATTCTATGTGTTGGTTGCTTGAATGGTAGATTGAATTTGTGCCTTGCTTGATTGGATTGTAGTGACATTTGAACAGTGTGACTATTGCAAGATCAAGGAGTGAACTTATATTCTCTACCAAAAAGGCAAGTGGTTCTACATACTTTTTGTCCCATTATTTTCACTATGCATTAGTGATATTTCTAAGTAGGACTTGCATGGAATTTTTGCTAAGTATAAACTATGCCATGGGAAATCCTAGTAGATGAAACCTTAGTAGAACTTTCCTAAGTTAAGAGTCCTACTACTATCATGCTTAGCTTAGCTAGAACAAAACAAGGGTGGATTATATTCATGCTATGGAATATTTCTAAGTCAAGGACTTGTGTTTTGTTTAATAAAACAACTAAGTGAATGAATCAACTAGGTGGAATGGTATTACTTGGAACGATTTTTGTTGAGTGGTTACACAAGGACCATTTCTATGGTTTACCTTGTGTATCTCACTTATGGAATGCCACCTAGGAACAAAGAGTTTGAGATGTCAAATGTTGAGAAGCTTCAAGTGCAGCCACTTGGCATTATGGGCTCTGCCTGGATCATATAGGTTGCAATAACTTAGCCAAATGGAAAGTTGGTGGTAGGGGTTTGATAGGTTTGGAGCGCGTCCATTTTGGTCTAAGGGAAGGCTTCTGAAAGACCTTGTCTTGGTGAAAATCAAGTCTTCTGGGGAAAGTGCACCACCTCTGCAGAGTGTAAAATTTAAATACTTAGCCATGTCCCTGGAAATGGACAATTTGAGCATCAAGACATGGAAGCTATCAAGAATCTCCTCATCCCAATTTCTAAGTTAAAAACTTGTGGTTGAACAAGGGTTGAAGGATCGCCAATTTCTATTGGGAGATTCCTTGGGTGATTTTGTCAAACAAAACTTAGTGTTTTCAAATGATAAGGAAAATCTATTTTGAGCAAAGCAAGCCTAAGCTCCACCTAGCCAAATGCATATAGATGATAGACTCCACTATACTACCATAGTATCACTTGCCAATACAATTCAAATGTATTGACCCTTGTGGCTGTAACTTATTATGTTGCAGGTTTGTTTGATGTTGTGAAGTGTGTTGATTAGGATTACAAGTCTACAACCAACATGATTGCCTGTGGCACTTTGAAGATGAAGGACTCCATGCTATAGTTTTTCCTGCTGCATTGTAATGAGATAGCCAAATGAGCTATGTAAGATGTAATGAATTATTTTATTCCTGGTTATAAAGTTGTATTATGACCTTTGTTTCTTGATATTACATCTTAACTATGGATGCTAGCTATTGATCCAGGGACTAGCATTGTAAACACAGGGATCTCTACCTTGTTAAAGGTTGGGACCTCTACAGATGGTATCAGAGCACTGTGTTTCCTGTAGGATTGTAACCCTAGGATTGGACAAAACCCCTTAGAAAAAATATAGGAGTTATATTTGTTCCAAAACTTATTTACAAACAATCTTGTAAACTCTTTCCTCAACCATTTTGGTTTTAATTCTACATCTCTTCTCTTTCAACTTGATAGACAAAGCCTCAACAAGAACAAAGACTTCAACATGAGCAAAGGACTTCACCAACTCAAAGGACTTCAACTTCATCAACTCAAATGACTTCAACTTCAACATCATCAAAGACTTCAACTTTATTTTTCCCAAGGACTTCAACTTGGATATCACTAAGGACTACAAGTGAGACAAGAGGTGTTACTCAAGACTTGAATACTAAGGAAACACAACTAGAAGGAACCATCATCACCTTTGAAGTTTTGTGACCAAGGTACAAGAATTTCTCCAAGGATACAATGATCTTGTTCATGAAGAACCAACTAAGAAGGATGGAATGATCTCAAGTGAACCATATAGTTTTACCACCATATTTAGTTTAGATCTAACACACCAAACTTATGTCGTGTAACAAAAATATTTTGTTTCCTAAAAATCTGCTTGAACTTTGTTGTTTGATTGGAATGTTTGTTTGTGATTGCTGTCACATTGATAGTGTAAATTGTTTTGTGTGATTAGACTTCTTCCTTAGAGATGTTGATTTGTCACATTCTAATCCCAATCCAACCCAAACAGATGACTTCCCCAAGAAACTCCAACATCAAGAATGGTGACAACAAAAACAACCAAGAGATGCACATGAGAGAACTCCTGGTAACCCAAACCAAGTTGAACCAAGTGACAACTCATTTTTTAGCTAACAACAATGAGTTAGACCCAACCATGCAAAGGTTTTTGGAAACCCAAACCCAATTGATGCAAAGAGTGACAAATCAAATGATCAACATGGGAGACAACCTTTCCCAAGGAGTTTGTGACAACAATAATGTCAAGGATGATATTTTAGAAGGAACTCAAGCTTGCAATATTTGTGGAGACATGGATCACACTTCCAAAGAGCATGAAGATCAATGCCCTAATTGTGAAGAGAAACATCCATCTAATCAATGCCCCACATCCCAAGCTACTTGTTTCCTATGTGAAGGAAATAATCATGTCCCTATCCAATGCCCCATATATTCCATAGTTCAACAAAGGAAACAAGGTGGAGTGCATCAAGATTTTGTGAACCCCCATGAGGAAACAACTTCTACCCAGAAGGATGAAGATAAAGGAAAATCTCAGCTTGCACCTCCATGTACTATGACTCACATTGATGGACAAAAGAGGAAACATATGTATTATCCAAGGAAAAGATTAAGGAAACCAGGAGACTTTCCCACCTTTGAGGTGAGATATGAAGAGCATGAACTAGACGAACTCCTAGCTTTGGAGAAACCCAAGAAGAAGAAGGACAAAAGCCAAGTGCAATGTTGCAATTGCAAAGAGATGGGACACTATGCCAATGAATGTCTAGAGAAGAAGAAGAAGTGTAAGGAAATTAGCCAAGTGTGGTGCCACAACTGCAAAGAGCTAGGTCATTATGTATCAACCTGTCCACAGAAGATGCGTGAAGAACTCAACCTTGTCACATGTTACAATTGTGGTGACCAAGGACATTATGCAAGCAATTGTCCAGAAAAGATGAAGTACAAGACAAGCAAGCCTATGAGGGATCTCAGCCTTGTCACATGTTTCAAGTGTGGAAACAAAGGACACTATGCAGATGTCTGCCCAGAGAAGTTTCTTCAAGATCCCAAGCAAACCAAGATGTAATCTAGTTGGAAATTTTAAGGGTGGTAGTACCCTAGTTGCTTTGAGCCGACTTGTAACTCTAGCCTCCCCAAATCTCGGGACAAGATTTCTTTCAAGGGTGGTAGCCTGTCACATCCCAAAATTTTCCAAATTTTGAAATGTGAAAAAATAAATAAACAAAATAAGTAATTGTTGAAATTTAGGGTGAAAAGAAACTTTTGATTCTAAACGGAAACTTAAAAACCCATCTTGAACAAACTTTGAATAAAATTTGAATCCAACTGAAGGAATTTCCCCGAAAGAAATCAGTCTGCCGGAGAGCTCTTTCTCTCTCGGTGTTTTCCGCCCCGCAGAGGCGGCGGAAATCTTTCTGTGGTCTCCTCCCTAGTATTAGGGTTCCACGAGAGGGCGGAGTCGGGAGCCGGCCAGGTGGGCCACACCTGCCCTAGGCGCGGGGCAAGGTGGGCCCGCACCTAGGGGGTGTGGGTTCCCTGTGGACCGGCTACACCTCCCCTTCTGGCTTCCTTCGTCTTCTGGGAAAATATAATTTTCCAATATTTTTCTGGTATTTTTCTGATCTTCGTGAAATTGCATCAAAACACCTCTTTTTCCATCAGAAACCTGACTCCGGCAGTCCATCCTTCAAGAATCATCCAACATGTAAAAATAGAGGAAAATACATAAGTAACACCTCATAATAAGACATATATCAATGAATAGAGGCAAATTATGATATAGAATGGTGATGCAAATTGGACGTATCAAACTCCCTAGTCATGAGTTGTGAACTTTACAGCCAAAAATATTGAACTACCTAGCATCGAAATTGATTTTTTGTCAACGCTTAAAGTGAACTTTCATAAAATTGAAATTTTGGAGTGAACTTCAAAATTTCATAGAGTGAAGTTTGAAATTTTTAATAGTAAACTCCTATTTTTGTTTTTTCTGGTCAACTTTTTTTGTGTGAACTATCATAGTTTGCAAACTGGACTTCTTAACATAATTGAGTGAACTACAATTTTTATTTTTAGTAATTCATGATATAGTCAGAGAATGATATTCGAATTTGTGAACCCATGTTGTCGTAGCAGTGGACCCTTTCTCGTGGTGGAAGAGAAGAGAAAACGGACTGATCAGAGCAAGTCAAGCGAAAGAGAAAATGGACTATAGCATAAGTGTCAACACCCGGATTTTTAATCCCAGATGCCTGTTATGCCATACATCGCAATCCCAGGATTACCATTTTTGCGAGACATAACAGATTGGATATCATAGTACATCATCCATTACAAACCATACATAAGATCTTACAACAAATAAAGGTTAACATGATCCAGTCTTAATACGATCATAGCAGCGGAATAACGTAATAATAACGGTAGCGTGGGCGAGACTCCATCTTCAGGGTCACAGGCAATGGTAACGATGGGAGATGATCCTAGTTGTCATAACCTTCCTGTGGTCCATCCTCCTCATAGTCCTCTTCATAGTCTGGCCACGGGAATAGCCAGGGACAAAGCCATGAGTACTCTTTAAGAACTCGCAAACTAAGACTAACAAGTGAAGTGGTTTGAGTAGGAATGCTAAGCTCTAGGTTGTTTTGCAAAAAGCCAGATTTACCTTAACTGAGTTCAGAAGCAAAGAAATCTAGTTGAAAGTTTTATAAAACCTAAGTGTGAACTTGAGTTTTCATATCACATCCCTGTTGTGGTAAAGTCAAATTCATGATTCATTTCACAAGTCATTTTGAAAACATCTGACGACGGAACAGTATGGTCACTCCATCTATCCATAACCGCGGACGCGGCTATTCGAATAGTTTGACACTCTGCAGAGGTGGTACACTTTCACCACAATATTCGATACATCCATCAGGAACAATCCTGAATTCACCATACTCAGTATACAGATAATCAATCGTAACCTTTCAATTACATGCTCTAGTATATGCACCTCTCCTATGAGTTTGGCCTCCCAACCATGACCATCTGTCATCTTGGGAACAACATAGGTGGACAATCTTCACAAGGTAGCCTCAGCTCAAACCTTGGCTGCAAGGGAACCCATACTAAGGTATATAAACTTTCAGTCAAGCCCTACCCAATTTTCGGGTATTGTGGTTGTATGGTAAAATTGGAATGGTATCGCATCCATACAACCATCAGTTTTATAAAGGGATAAGGCTCATGCCTCAACATTTTCATCATCAAAATCATCTGGTGTTCAAGAACACATGTCAAAACATTTGATTAGAATGACTCATCATTCGAAGGTTTTCATAATCATTTTCACCAAGTATTCCCATCTAAAGTGATCAAGTTTTATGCTTAGCACTAGCATCTACAAGTGGGGGTAAAACTAATGAGAGGTGATAATCAAGTGTGACTTGTCTAAGTTCAATCTCATGACTCGGGATGACATCAAGATTTATCTAACTTAGGCCAAGTTTTATGCTCTTTATGCTACCTTGAAATATCTTCTAACATCTACAATTCACTAAGTAAAACACAAAAGGAAAGCCTTGATAAAGAAATAAAATAATTAATCTTTCAAGTAATACTAGGATTGGGTATCATCAATTGGTATAATCGAAGCATGCCTAATGCATTGCATAGATTATAAAGTTTTCATAGTTGCAAGTGTTAGCTTGCATAGGTAACATGCAAGTAGCAGCTTGCCTTGTGTAGAGCAGTGGTTGAAGTTCTCCTCGGCTTCTTCCTCATAGTATCCTCCTTCCTCCTCGTATCCTTGGTCGGTACTAGCGTCTATAAATAAATACGAGGTACACAATCAACAAAAAATTCTTAAATACTCTACTTAGCACACAAAGGTTCACTTAGATGATTTGGCATCATCACTATTATCACAAAGGTTAAGGAAAAGGTTCTATTTATTTTATTTTAGAAAAGTAATTTCTACTCACTGAAAAACTACTCAAGATTTAATATTCTCCAACTAAAACATGGGATCATGTTGACACATGTCATCACCACATATTTTAGTACATGGGAATGTGATTTAAAGTGGTGTCACAATTTAATAGGGTTTAACCTTTTTATTTTAATTAAATAAAGTGACTAGAAATGCCTATGGGGCATTCTTTTATTACTTGTCCAATATTTCTCCAAGTAAACCTAGATATTTTTATATATTCAGAAAGGGCTTGCCAAATGTGATTTTTGAGAGTTGGAATCAACTCAAAAGCTTTTGTGGTTGAATTTTGAAAAATGTTTGAATGCAGAGAAGCCTCTGCCTTGTTATTTTTACTAAAGGTGTTCTACAAATCTAAATGATTTGAATCCAACGGGCTTGGATTAAGAATTTCAGTACCTTTCTGGCAAAATTAGTTTCATGCAATTTGGTTTAGTGAATCTCCCTGGATTGATTTTTGAATCTAGGGACAGAACTGAGTTTGAAACTAAATGGAAAAAACTAAATTCAAACTACTAGGTCACGCGGTAAGTTAACTAGGCCGGCCCACTGTACACAGCGCGTGTGCGGGTGGGTTTAAGTGGTTGTCCCCACAAGTCAGCGAGACAGGGGGTGCGAAGGGGTATGGGGAAATCTGGACCATGCGATTAACGTCTACTCTAACGGTTGGGGCTTGTCATCTCCGTCGGGCAGCGCCAGCGGGACTGAACCCTAAAGCGACCAGTGAGGGTCTGTGGGGGCTCACCGGGGCTCCAGCGATGGGGGCGAACGACGAAGTCAACGACGGCGATCCTCCTGGTACCGTTGGCTCCTCCTGGGGCGGCTCCAATCGACGACTCTTCTTCTCCTCCTCTGTGGCAGACTCCAGCGAAATTCCGGCCACCTGGTGCTCGCCTTGCTCCAGGGATGAGTGGGGGTGATCAGTGAGAGGTGGGGAGTAAGATGGTGTGCTTAAATCGAATGGGGAAGGCCTCTATTTATAGTGCGAAGAGGGGACTGAAGGATGCAGGTGGAGCTCATCGTGGCCGTCTGCACAGCGAGCTATCGGCTTGGATAGGGGTAGAGGACGGTGTGCTGCCTCCTGGCGAAGCTCGATGGCTTGATGGTGAGGCGTGGGGCGGTGTGAATTGGTCAAAATGCAGCGACGCTCTGAGCGGGTTTGACAGGAATTTTAATGGCGCACTGGCTCTCCTGGTCGCGCGGCGATGAACGGGCATGTCCGCGCGGTTCCTAGGGCGGTGGTGATCACGCACACAAGCGGCAAGGGCGGGGCGCGGTCTGTGCTCGCGTGTCGAGCACGGTTCTCTGGCGCGTTCTCGGCATGCTCGCAGAGAAGTTGGGCGTGCTCGTTATGAGTGGTCTAGGGGCTGGCAAGGCTTGGGCACTGGACAGGGGGTGGCGATGGATGGTGGCTTGTGTCCCAGACAAGGTTGGCGAGGCTAGAGCTGCTCCTAGCTTGCTGTCGACAATGGGGTGGCCATTTGGGCTCGGGCATGGTCACCATTGATGACAATGCCAAGTTTACAGTGAGCTGGGGCTTGTTAAATTAACTATATGATCTACTGAGAGTGTGCCGTGAGCTAGAGGGGAGACAAGTTAGGCACAACACTGCTCACTATAGTGTTTGATAATTTGTTTGATCTGTGTTTACAAGGTGTTTGATGAAATGGACGAAAGAGATTTGAATTTGAATTTTTGAGTGAAACTTGGTGGGTGTACTAGTCACATACTATGTAGTCTCTGGTTGCTTGGATTTTTCAAGGTGCACTGGTTTGGTTGGGTTTTGAGAAATGGTGATCTTCACAAATGATAAAGATTCAATTTTGAATTGTCATTTGAATCAAGTTGCCAAATGTTTCTGTGAGTTTGCAAGGTGGGATTGGGTTCACTTTTACTTGGTCTAGCAAGGGGTGAAAAGAAATGGAATTGTTTCTGTTTGAAATCATGGACTAGAAACACTCAAAGTGGCTTAATGAGCAAGATTGGCAAAAATGACCATTAGCTCCTTTTGTTTGTTTTTGAATTTCTCTTGATTTGTTTCTACTTGGAAATGTTTGTGATGATGTTGTTTTCATCTTTAAACCATTCCTTTCTATTCACAACAATCACACAAGTCCATTCATGCATTCATACAATCATCACATACACACATGCATTCATATTGATTTTAATTAACAAAAGTTTTTGTTAACCCTACTTTTGGTGATTGGAATTTGATAATCCTTGATCAATATTTTTGGGATGTTACAAACCTTCCCCCCTTAAACAAAATCTCGTCCCGAGATTGGAGAAAGAAGAAAAAGAAAACTAGGATTTAAAGAGATCGGGAAACTCTGTCTTGATGTAATCTTCTCGCTCCCAGGTAGCTTCCTTATAATAATAATTTTGTTCTTCCGTGAACCCACCTTGCCAGTAAGAACTAGTTTCAAAGAAACCATCCATTGATAGAAACAATGACCAAGCAAGGCAATAACAGACCAGCAACTAGAGCAGGAACTAATTTTTGTGTGTTCTTGAATAAAGAAAGCAAACCAAACTAGACTAATTTTTTTGAGTTTTTGAAAAGAGGCAAACAAAACCAAGCAAAAGAAACTAAGAAAACTAAAAACAAAGTAAAGAGAAAGGAAGTGGAGGACTCCCCTTGTGAAGACGTCCTTAGCCTCCCTAGCAACAACGCTAGAAAGCTTGATGGCTGACGTGGAGCCTGTTGGGAGCCCCAAGAGCAGGGTGTGAAGCAGCACATCAGCAAGTTTTCCCTCAGAAAGAAACCAAGGTTATCGAACCAGCAGGAGGAAGGAAACGTCACATAGGTGTTGCAAGCAACACGGAAACCTGCACAACACAGACTCAAGACTTTGCCCCAACGAATCAGTGAGGTTGTCAAGCTCACCGGTTTGCTGTAACAAAGGATTAAATGTATGGTGTGGAAGGTAATGGTTTGCAGCAAGTAAAAAAGTAACAGTGGAAGATGTATCAATGGTAAAGATTGGACCGGGGTCCATAGTTCACTAGAGGTGCTCTCCTTAGATAAACAACATGGCACGAAGGGTAAACAAATTACAGCAGGGCAATTGATAGGAACTGAGCAAGGCATAACAATACAATACCAGATAAAAAGATCCTATGAGATTCGATTGGGCAATACAACAATATACATAGACCGCCATCCAACTGCATCTATGACTAGAAGTCCATCTTCAGGTTATCATCCGAACCCCCTCCAGTATTAAGTTGCAAGCAACAGAAAACTTCTTTAAGAAAAGTGTGTAAGGTAATCAATCCACTTGTTCTATGAACAAGAGACCATTGTTTTCTCCCTAGTGGAAACAACACATCTACAACCGAAGAGATTTCTGCCACTTCCGTTGGAAACTAGAGGCATGAACCCACTATCGAGCATAAATACCCCCTCTTGGAGTCACTAGCAACTACTTGGCCAAGATAGCTACTAACAATGGAGAGCATGCAAGATCACAAACAACACAGACATGATAGTATAAAATATACAAAACCATTAATCAATCTGACATAGTAATCTCAATATCCATCGGATCCCCGCAAACACAACATGCATGATTACAAATAGATTAGATCTTGATCATGAACGGAGCTCACAAGATCTATACATGAAAGCACAAGGAGGAGATACAACCATCTCGCTACCACATAGACGCATAGTCCAAGGTGGAACTACTCACGCTTCATACCGGAAAGAAGGCCTCCGAGCTGATTTCCCCTCCGGCAGGGTGCCGGGAAGAACTTCAGACTCCCCGCCCCCCCGATATAGGGACGACGATGGCGGCGGCTATAGAAGGTTTCGTGGAGTTTTGATCGGTGCCTAGGGTTTCTGCATAGAGGCGAGGCTGGGAGGAGGCCTTGGGCCCCACACCCTACCCAGGCGCAGGGTGGGCCCACCCGTGCCTAGGGGGGTCTGGCCGCCCTGGTTCTCTTCTCCGTCTCGTCTTCTGGCTTCGTGTCCCCCACAGTAAAATATTGACTTCGGCTTTTGTCCCATCCAATTTCGAGAATATTGATTTTCTGCCTTTCTGGAACCAAAAACAGAAGAAAACATGCAACTAGCACTGTGGCAATTTGTTAATAGGTTAGTTGCAGAAAAGATATAAAAACACCTCAAAGTGTAGACAAAGCAAAGTAGATACTAAACAAGCATGGAGCATCAATAATTATAGATACGTTTCTGACGTATCAAGCATCCCCAAGCTTAACTCCTGTTCGTCCTCGAGTAGGTAAGTGACAAAAGAATAATTTTTGAGGTGACATGCACCATCAAAACCAAGATCAAACCATTTGCAAACATTAAGTTGGGATCAAAGAACTCTAAACATGTGCATGAAAGATAGAGTTCTAACAATAGGACAAAGTAACTATGCATGCAACATGAAATGCTACAAACAAAGATCATGAATAACATGCATTGATAAACGTTTGTTTGTTTCACATACAGTAAACATGGCATAGTTGCATTCAGCTTGTCCTCATAGATTAGCAAATAGATGCATAGGACACCTTCAAAGTTCATAAGAGTGACTAGATACAAATAGCACAAGAACAAGTAATATGAAAATATGCATCAATCAATAAGTTTTGGGACACTGCACACAGAATGACAACTATGTTCTCTTAAAGGTGCCTAAAAGTAGAAGGTGGAGACTCAAATAATGGTGGAAGAAGAGCCTTTAATAAAGGAAGCATGGATTTCAAGTTTCAAAAAGAGCTTCCAAAAATTATCGTACTTGTTAGCTTTCATCACTCATTGCCCCTATCATAATCATCTTGAAGTGGTTAAGGTTAAAGTGAACAAAGATGGAGTATATGCTTGAAAAAGTATAAGTTGGCAATCTCAAGTCCCTTGAATACGAGCCTCATGCTACTCAACTTCAGTCACCTGCAAGTTCTTGTCATTGTAAGTACATGCGTATCATAGAGAACCGCCAACGGGGTACCCCTTGCACATGATACAGGAGCTATCACATAACCAAAATGACAAGGCAAGCAGACAATGAGCATCTCAACGATATTTTTATTTACTATATGCATAGCTTTTTATTGAGGATGCTTCATAGATATCTCACTATGGTGATGCTGCAAGTTTCCACCATGATTAGGCATGGCTTAGGCTAGCGGCCCAGGCGTTTCTCTAACACAAAATACATACTCCATGGACTTACAAGTTCCCTATTTATTTCACACCGGTGACATCCATAGATTAAAGAGCATGATATCAACTGAGTACAAAGTACAAGTGCAATGTTGAAAACATTCCCGGTGACAGCACGGTTCTGCTAATTCCAACGTATAAGTGCAAGCATATAGAACATAGATGACACAATGGTTCAAGTTTATTACGGGCAAAGAATATAAAGTGTGCCATCAAGTTTGTGAGGGCTTTAATCACTAAGTTTTCACATAACAAAATAGTTTTAATTGGAAGATAGCTGAAAACAAGAATATACTTGGAATGGTGTAACACACCATGCATAGGAATTTATAGTGGACACTTTGGAATAACTTGGTTTCTTGGGAGTTGGAAGCATGAGTAGAGATTACTCATACAAGTGGAGGCTAGCAAAAGACTGGGAGCAACCAACTAAGAGAGCAATAATGGCCAATCATGCAGAGCAACAAAGCATTACTAATCAAAGCATAGAGTGGTACTACAAGTCAAGGACTAAATGATCATAGAGGTTATGGTCACTTGTTCATAGTCATAACATGGTGTGAGCATGTGCCAAGTCAACCCAAACAAAGCATCAAAGGAGAATACCATAATACTATGCTTTTGCATGCTAAAACAACGCATATTTCTTCAAGGCACAGTAAGCAATCCGAATTGTGTGGAACAAGACATGCTACAAAATAATCACTAAGCATAAGGTCAAAACAACACCTAGCATGTCATGCTAAAGTCTAAGTCACAAACAATGCAAGCTCCTCTTGCACTTATCAAGCAAGAACTTTCTACTCCTTCCCAACACCAAGCAACTTATTTGAAACAACACAACGAGAACGGGGGTCCAAACTACTTTATTCAAGCAAACTAAACAAACAAAGCAAACCAAACAAAAACTAAGACGCTCCAAGAACAACTCAACAATGCATGAAACAATAAAAATAAAGTGTCTAGAAAGACCTGAGTTTTTTATTGATGAAGAAGGGGATGCCTTGGGCATCCCCAAGCTTTGATGCTTGTACCTCTTGGATATTTCTTGGGGTGACACCGGGGTGGCATCCCCAAGCTTGAGCTTTTGTCCATTCTTCATCTCATTACATCATTCTCTCTCTACACCTGAAAATTTTCCTTCATACAAAACTTCACATAATCTTCATTAGCAACATTAGTGTATTCAAAAGATAATAGACCTTTAGGCAAAGCTTTGGAACAGAAAGACTTTTAACTAAAAACACAAGCTAATGTAGTAACGTCTTAAAAAAGCTCAATTCCCCAAAAGAGAACTCAAAAAGGAATCTGTCAAAACAGACCAGCAGGTAGAAACCGATTTTTTTGAACATCTTCTGTTGCTCAAATCAAAAAGTGTTGAACTAACGAAAGTTAGCTAACATATATGGGGATTTATTCGAAAATTGTAAGCTCAATCTGAGTTACAGAGACTCCTCACGAATATTTTTGGTGGAGGACAGAAATCTGTTTCGGGACATCAACTCCCCAAATCTTACTTCCCTCTCATTAGAGGTCATTCTTGGCACAAAAAACAAACAAAAAGGATAAGGAGAGGTCATTACTGAAGTAATAACTTCCAAGACTCAAGGAAACTCTTGGGTTATCTCCCAACAAGTACTTTTCTTTAACGCCTTTAAGTTAGGCACAAGAAAGTTTGAGAAGATGCTCACATAAGAAATATGAACTGAAGTAAAAGAGAGCATCAAGAAGCAAATTCAAAACATTTAAGTCTAACCCTCTTCCTATGCATAGGAATCTTGTATGAAAATAAATTCACAAAGAATAAAGTGACAGGCATAGGAAGATGAAACAAGAGCAACTTTAAAACTTTCAGCACATAGAGAGGTTTTTCAGTACCATGAAAACTTCTACAACCATACTTTTGTAACATCCCAGTATTTAGGAACTAACGAAGGATAGATTTAGGAATTTGAAATGTTGCATGCATTCATCTGTGAAAATGTGGGTAAATTTTTCGCCAAATAAAAAACCTAAAGAGATCAAAGTTTCTTTCATACTTTGAGATTAGGTATTGTCTTGAAGGATGATTGTTATAGACTGTGATATGATCTTTGTGGACTTATGTGTTTTGGGAAATGAAATTTGAATTTAAAAAAAACTTGAGTGTTTGAATTTTAATTCAAAAAGAATTTTGAATAATGTTTGAATCTTTGATTTAATTAATAGTTAACCAATAATAACTCAAACTTCATATTAAGAGAACAATTAAGAATATGAATATCCATTTCGTAATAAATAAGTTACAAAAATGTAACTTATGAGAATCATCCACAATCTTTACAATAGCAAATAAATAAAGAATAATATTTCTTTATTGATAATAGTACAATATTTATTACAAAAGAATAAAAATGTAAAGAGTACAAAAGACTAAATTAAAGATTACAATTTAACATGATAGTCTTTACAAGTGACTAATCTATAAAGAAAAATAAAAAAACCTAAACTAAATTCTTGATCTTCAAATCTGGTTCCTGCAAAATAAAAATAAACTTGAAAGAAAAAGAAGGTTAGGATTAGAATTATTTTTACTCTCAGAAGTTGACAGTGAAGTGCACTGTTCACTTTTTCATCATTGAGTATATAAGGGGCAAGTTTCACCAAAATGAAAGAATGTATCTTTCAGAATTTTAAGCCATAAGTCAAATAACAGCAAGGAGGGGCAAGTTTCACTATCCAGGTAGAAGTAACCAGATGAAAGTAACTTTCAAAATTCAGAACATATCCACATCTGTGTAGGAGGCACACACACCAAACTGCATGGTGTGTGCTGTCAACACCACAGCAGCAGCACAACCAAACAAAACTGTCAACACAACCGTGGGAAAACCAATCCCCACACCATTCCATTGCTTTTACACACCAAGCACAACAGCCAACAGGTAAACCAAGACAAAGCCAAGCTAGATCAAACCAACCAAATCCTAGGATCACATCACCAAGATGGTGACATAAGGAGGGGGTAGATCAGATGGATAGCAAGACCAAGGTCAAGCCATCAGGATCAGGAGATGATGGGCTACATCAAGGACAAGCCAGGAACTGGAAATACCAGGGAAGCACCAGATCAAGCTACCACAAGATCAACCACTAGCAACCATAACATCAAGTGACAATGGTGAGTAAATAGACCATCACATGATCTATATGTCTAAGATTAAACAAGCATACATGATCTGACTCTTATTGAAACTCTCAGAAAACACCCAAGTGGGGTGAATCCATCACTGAGGTTTTAAACTCTAAAAGCAACCAGAAAAGTATAAGGATCCAACTAGATCTCAGAACAACATCATTGATCTAGATATCAAGCTATATTTCAATTCAAGAATGAACATAACTAAGATTTAAACTTCTAGGCACATCTCTAAGACAAGAGTAGCACCTTAGAATTTAATCTTATGGATCTATATAAGTTATCAAGCTTACAAGCATTTTTCCCCAACTTTGATTCAAGCAATAGTAGCTGATACCACTACTAGAACCATCCATATGAATCAACTAGATAAAAGCTTAATCCCTAAACCTCAGACCAACATCATTGGTCTTAGGGATTTAAGAAAGGAAAATTTCTACTTATCTTTAATGTCAAACTCATCTTAAGCTTGAACCAACCCAAACAATGAATTAGAATCTAATCTTGTGTGCCATACAAAGATGGTGTCACAAGAACAGTTCTACATTAATCAGGTTAAGCATTCAATCTTCATAGATTCAACCAATCAACTGTAAATAACTTTCCTGTCATCACATGAATCATAATTAAGGGAATCCCTATGTATATCTTCACTGTTTGAAACCATTTGATCTCAAACTACATCTGAATTCTTAAGCCAACAAGTGTTAATACAGTGATTTCATCACACAACACTCACTGTCATTAACCAAGTAATGACAGTGGTGAAACAGTAAACCACAAGATTCCAAAGTATTGCTTCTATAGCAACTTTATCATCTGACCACATCAAAATTAATCCATAGAATCATCTGATAAGCCACTAGCACCACCATAGTTCATCTTAAGCAGCAAGCCACAACTAACAATCATTTAACATGCTTAGGGACCATCAACACATGATCGAATTCATCAATATCTAATACATAGCAGGGTATGAACCCTAAGAAGAACCAGGAACCCTAATCAGGACAGGACAGTAACCAGGAAGGTCACCACCAACATCTAGCATAGGATGGCCTAGTACAGAGAGAACGAGGAGAGAGGAATGACTTACCAAAGGTCCTTGCTGTAAATTAGAAGAGGAAGCAGAGGTGCGACCCATAAAGCACCACATCGGCGACCATAGACACACCTAGGGGCAAGGAGCATCACCATGGCGCACGACAGCAGCAGCGGCGCCAGGATCCACGCTAACCCCAAACCCTAGGGTTCAGGACGACATCGATCTGGTGGCAGGAGGGCTCCTTGTCCAAATCCAGTTGGACAGGAGGGAAGAGAGGGGTCGACAACCTCTCCCTGCACTAACCACGGGGTCAGGGAAGAAAAAGGAGAGGGGTCAGCTCGAGTGAGAGACAGGAAATGTTGGGCTGGGTGGGCCGAAAACCCTACTGGGCCACAAGGGCCCAATAAACCCAAAAGGCCAGCCCAAACCATTTAAAGCCTATTTTTAATAAATAGGAAAAGACCAAAATGCCCCTGAACTTAAATGAACTTTAGAAAATAAAATAAAAGTCCAAAAATTATAAATAAAATATTTTTGGATTCACAATAATCCAAACTATCAAAATAAATTAAGAGATAACATTTTAGACATATAAATTTTATTAAATTTTTTGTAATTTATATATTCTTTATGGAATTTTACAAAATTATTGAAAGATGAAAAAAATCACTTTCATTATATATTAATATTGTAGTATTTTAGAAAAATAATAAACAAATATTTAATAACAATTTTTGATATTTAAGTGATAATTCTTAAAGGAATTATTAAATCAATAAAATTCAAATAAAAGGGGAATAAAATAAAAGAATACAATATTCTATTATAAATATTAAAAATTAATATTTATAAATCCTTTATTATTAAAAAGAATTTTTATAATCATGGGAAGAATGCATATCAAGTTAAATGATGCATTACATTACTTTGCATAATCATTTTGCTTCTTTAAATATTGTCCTTACCGGGCAATAATGATGTTTTTGTAGACATAGAAGCTCAAGGTCCAGTGCAAGCATCAGACTTCACTACCTTGCCATCACAAGGCAAGTTCATCACTTGCTCATGTCCTTTGAAGAGTATTTATCAAAGTATTTGCAAATTGTGTGTTATCATCTACACTATAGAAAAAAAGAGAACAAACTTTTCTCAAGATACTAAATCTTAGATATCATCCTAAGTGATGATATGATGGAGAAATGGAACTTAGGGTTCTACTTGCACTAATGATGAACAACTAGGAATTAATAACCCATGACATCAGTGATTCTAGCACCGTATATTACGCGTTAACCATGAGATTTGGAATGGGACGGAGAAGTCAGTTGTATCCTTTTCCTCTTGTATGGAGGCAAGACGACCTTAACATGACGTTGTGATTCCTTGTGTGGATCCAACATATGGGTGGCACCCTTACGCCCCACACTTTTGGTGTCTAGATTATCTATGAATGGTGTTTAGGGAGATAGTCCATGTAAATGGTACTAATCCGGGCATCACTAGCACTACTAGGAAAATGCCTATTTGTGGCGCACATGGAATGGCCATCTGTGGAGCACTAGCAGTGGGCCACTAGCCTCGCGCTGCGGCTATCTCCTAGCCGTGGTGCACTGCTGCATCTTGCCATTGTGTCGAATAGGCGTGGCGCACCTATAGTCGCCACGGCTATGTGGGCAGGTGCGCTTCTGCGTTGGATCTTTCCTGTCAAGCGTTGCGATCGCCACTAAGCTACGCAGGTGCGCTTTAGATGTAGTGCGCCAAAAAAGCTAAGTCATGTGCGCCACGGGTGTTTTTTTGTTTTTTTTTTAATTTTTGAGCCAGATGATATACAATACAGATTATATACAATATTACAGGCAGATATACACACACAGATACAAGATATACAATTATATATATAAATACACAATTTGCAAAACAAGATTGAAACAAATACATATAGATAAGTCTCATACATGAATACATAGTATAAGTTACATTGTTTCGATCAAGTTACAAAGTAGTTGGTGACATGCGAATACATGTGTCTCGAACAACTTAGAGATCGGAAGCTCGCCTAGACATCTAAACTAGCTAGACACAAACGCGGGATAAACAACCAAAGACGATAAGCATGATCACCGCGACGAAGGTGTAGGTCTTCATCCGGTTCCTCGTCCTAACTCCCGATAGATAGCACATGTATCTAGCTTCCGCCTCCGCCATAGTGTTGTACCTTTTGTATCTATTGCCGCTGAAACGGTGCACCTGTCTCCGGAAGTCTTGCCAATCATCGTAGACTCCGGGAACCCGTTCCTTGTACACGACGTACCACGTCATCTTCAAGTTGACAATAATAATTAACCGGTGATTGAAAAAAACATGTATAATTAAATTTGCATATGAAGATACACTTATAGAAACTACTCCTAAATCAAAAAGACCAAACTCAAAAAGCATGCCTCATATATAACTAGGTTGTTCGACACAGGAATATGCTACGATGGAACCGTCCACCAAGTAGGATGCACAACACCTGGACCTGTGCATAGCACAAGGCGGACAATCCCATCGCAGCACATTCACATATATAGTGTGCCACAACATTTCAATCATCGGCATTATTCTCGAAGACCAAATTAACTCGAAAAGAATGCCTCATATATAACTAGCTAGGTCGTTAGACACAGGAATATGCTACGATGGAACTGTTCGCCAAGTAGGATGCACAACACCTGGACCTGTGCATAGCACAAGGCGAACAATCCCATCGCAGCACATTCACATATATAGTGTGCCACGACATTTCAATCATCGGCATTATTCTCGAAAAAGACCAAAGTAAATCAAAAATAATGCCTCATATATAACTAGCTAGGTCGTTGGACACAGGAATATGCTATGATGGAACCGTAAGCCAAGTAGCATGCACAACATCTGGATTTGTGCATAACACAAGGCTTACAATCCCATCACAGCACATTCTCATATATAGTGTGCCACGACATTTCAATCATTGGCATTATTCTCGAAAAAGACCATAGTAATGAAAAAGAATGCCTAATATATATATATACATAGGTCGTTGGACACAGGAATATGCTACGACGGAACAGTGAGGCAAGTAGGATGCACAACACCTGGACTTGTGCATATCACAAGGCTCACAATCCCGTCGTAGCACATTCACATATATAGTGTGCCACGACATTTCAGTCATTGGCATTATTCTCTAAAAATACTAATAAAGTAAGGAAAAAAAGAAGGACCAAAATGAGCAAAGGACCAAAGAGTAAGCAAAAAAACCAAGCATTGATTGATATATAATAATAATAAGCAAAAGAAGTAAGCGATGATTCATAAACCTGATAAGATAAGTATAGTAGCATGCACACTTGTCCACATACACACAAAGGTCATCTATAGTTTGTAACTACAACTAGGCCAACATCAAGCCTTCTGGCTCGGCTTAGAGAACGGGAGGACGCCTTGTCTCGTCATGAACTTCCTATAGTCACCCTGCATCTCTAGGCGATCTTCTATGTCATGGTTATTCGGGATATTTCCTCCGTAGAAGATTCCCCCAGAAGTCATGACATCACGAAAGATGATTGCCCCAAACTGCTTTTGGATGTGATACATCTCTTGTCTAATATCTGAATCAGTGATCTTGGCCTTTGCTTCGGCCCACTGTTTGAGATGATCTGGCAGCATAGAATTCTGCTGGTCAAGTAGGAACGCCCTCATGTGATGGAGTTCGTAGTAGGCTTCCTTCTTACTGTTCTCTGGCTGCTTCACACAGGGGAACTCCGTTACATGGTTGAAGACGTGCCTGCCGAACTTGACCTTCGTACGCATGAAGGTGGTGCCTTCCGTCGAGGCATAGCCAGTGAGAGCATCTTCCAGAACTTCCTTGATCTTGTCGTCGTTTTTCTTCTTTTCTAGACTCCCCGAGTCGAAATACGTGGCGTGGGAATGCTTCGGCGATAAGGATATGAGCGTGCAGTGTTCATCTCTGCGCAAAAAAATCAAATGGAATGTGTTGGAAAAAGAATGATGATAATCTAATAAAGCCAATCGACGGTGGCGAGTGAATAACGACTTACTCGGGAAAGTAAGGCACGAGAATGTATTCCTTTGTCTTGTTCGCCATGAGGATTATTTTTAGGTACGAGGCCACGATATGTCGTTCAGCGGGGGAACCCAAGAAGCCGTCACGCATGTAGTAGGGGTCCACTATAGCGATGTCTGGTGTGTTCTCTCTAATGATCTGCATGGTCAGGCTGAGAGAAAACAGGCGGACCATGGTATAGTGCAGCGGGTATAGGTGGAACATATTGAAGATGTCATCGAACCGTAGGAAGAACAGATCCGCAGGGTCATTGTCGACGAAGACCAAGCCTGGTGGCAACTTAACCACGAATACCGGGTGCGAGGGATCTTTGTCCGATAGAAGGTGTCTCTCTATTGTTAGCACGCCGGCATGCACACTCTACAGTTCCAAACTGGCGAGCCTCCGCAAATTCTTACTTAGCATGGGTTCACCCGCCACATTAATTCTCCACATAATACCCTCGGGTCTTGGTGGCCCGTCCCGAAACCTGATCGGATTCGCAGTTGACGCCACCGGCTGGCTCGAGCTGCTAGATTTTCTTTTCCTGCCCTTTTTTCCTTTTGGAGAGCGGGCAGGCACCGCAATCTGAGCACCGGACGCCCTATGTAGTGTGTCAGGGCTTAGAATAAAGGGAAGGTTGGTTGTATCAGCTGGCTCTGTAAAGGTGCAAGCTGGAGGCGTCTCCTGAGAACCAAACAAACGCTTGGTGATAGTGGCTTTCTCTGTGGGGCCACCAGCTAGGTCTTCGTTGCTAAACTGAGTGTTGAAGAAGTGATCATTCCAGTCTTCGCCGTCCTCGGACGGATCCTTTTACCAATAATATATGTCATAAAAGTGGTGATATATGCCATACAAGTTTTCTTTTATTTTTAAAAATACTTTTAAATATTCCAAAAATGCCCAAAAGTGATAATATATGTCATAAAAGTAGTACAAATATGATTCAAAGTATAACTAAATTTCATAATAATTTGTCCATGAATATTACAATCTTTTTCGATCACGCGTTTTACAATATTTTTTGAGCTAGCATTTTACAATCTTTTTTCCCTTCTTTGTCGCGGTTGAATAATTTAGCCCCGGCACTTTAATGTTTCTTCTTTCGAACGGGCTACCTTTTTTGGGTAGGGTTGTCCTTTTTCTTCTTGTGATGTATGTTGCTGCATCGTAGTCGTCGTCATCTCCAATCTTTGGATCGTCGTTCTGATCGAAGTCTTGCTCGTTGGCGACTCCATCCATTCCAATGATGTTTCTTTTTCCTCTCCTCACGACAACACGGCTAGGCTTTGTCGGGTCGGTAATGAAAAAACATTGGTCCACTTTGGTAGCCAGTACCCACGGTTCATTTTTCGCGTACGTTATGCCGTGACCTTGGATTTGGCTACTTTGGGTATAACCATGGTTGTGAAATACCGGTCTTCTCTTTCGAAGCTCTTTGCCCATCTGACACGGAACATCGGCACCTTTTCTCCATAGTAGTCGAGCTCCCAGATCTCCTCGATTCTTCCGTAGAATCTTTCCTTCACGTTGTCATCGGTGTAGAATTCCGACATTACGCCTGAGTTCTGATAATCACACTTGTTGTCCTTTTCCTCCGTGTAGAATGTGTAGCCATTGATACCATATGCCTGATAGGTCACCAGGTTTTGCATCGGTCCCTACGACAAGGTGAATATGATATTTTCCGTGTCAGGAGAATGCGATCGCGGGGGATTATCAAAGAGCGTCTGCCTAAACCAACTCGTGAAATCTGAGTTGTGCTCTTTAATTATTTCTCCCTGTGTCCTCTGTATGCCCTGGTCACTGTACTTCTTCTCGATTAACCTTTTGTGCTTCTATACCCAAGGATCGACCAGTTCTAAATGTTGTAGCGCGATGAGGTTTGCTCGATCAAAGTATGCGCGTCGAAAATCGAAGTCTACATGCAGTATGCGACGACCCTCTCGTCGACCAGATCTGTCGAGCTTGCCAAGGTGCCTGTTGACGGGAAGACCGACAGGGTTCTCGATATCTAGATAATTCGTGCAGAAAGAGATGCACTCTTCGGCCAGAAAACCCTTGGCTATGCTTCCATCTAGACGGGACCTGTTGCGAACGTATCCTTTGATGTGTCCGTTCATCGTTTCGAACGCCATCATGCTGCGGAGGAACATCGGCCCGAGTTGGACGATGTCCTCCACGACATGGACCAGCAGATGCACCATAATGTCGAAGAATGCGGGTGGGAAGTAGACCTCAAGATCGCATAGTATCACCATGATCTCATCCTGTAGCCTCCCGAGCTGATTCACGCCAATCGACTTCCTAGAGATGACGTCGAAAAACTTGCAGAGGCCAAATAACGTTTCACGGACGTGCTCGTCCATTATCCCTCTTAGTGCAACCGGAAGTACCTGCATCATTAGCACGGCACAGTCATGAGACTTCATGCCACTGAACCTCTGCTTCGCCTTGTCTAGGTATCTGCTTATCTTGCCCGCGTAGCCATAAGGAAATTTGACTCCTAGAAGGCACTTGAAAAACTGTTTGATCTCATCCTAGATTAGAGTGAAGCAAGAAGGAGGGCAGTAATATTCGTTCTTCTTGAACTTTTTACCCTTCCGACGACCATGTGTCGTCTCCGACTCATGATCATCGTCATATTCCTGATCATCAGGAGTAGTGCGTCCTCCGTGAAGCTCCTTCCGGATACCCATGAATATCAGGTCATGCCTTGCTTTTGGACCATCTTTCGTCCTATCTGGCATGTTGATTATGGTGGCGACCAGACTCTCGCACACGTTTTTCGTGATATGCATGATGTAGAGGCTATGAGCCGTGCGGAGAAACTTCGAGTATGGCAACTCCCAGAAAACAGACCTTGTTTTCCATACCTTCATCAGCGGCTTGTCTTGCTGCCTCTTTCGCTTCTTTCCAGGCTTAGGACAATCTTTCCAGTTTTTCAGCAACTCTTCCACTTCTTCGCTGCTCCTATGCTCTGGGATTCCTCGAGTCACGGATTTGCCATCGAACAGGTCTCCACGTTTTCTCCATGGATCATTCTTGCCAAGCCACCTCCGGTGCACCATGAACACGGTTTTCGAAGACCCTGGATGTTTCTCTAGTTGGAGATAGCTTGTGTTATCCATGCACCTAACGCATGCACAGAATCCTTGGATAACCTGCCCCGAGATATACCCGCACCTGGATAGTCTTGCACCGTAGTGACCAACGCGGCTCTCATAGTGAAATAATCTTGTGCGACAGCGTCGTAAGTATTGGCTCCAGATTCCCATAACGTGGCTAGCTCCTCTTTCAACAGCCCGAGATACAGATTAATGTCAGTACCAGGTTGTTTCGGCCCTTGAATTAGCATACTCATTTGTATGTACTTCTTCATGCACAACCAGGGAGGGAGGTTGTACATCCATACAAACACGGGCCAAGTGTTGTGCGTGCTGCTTTGGATACCGAATGGATTGAGTCCATCGGTGCTCGCACCAAGCCTGATGTTCCTCGAATCTCCACCAAATTCTGCGAATTCGAGGTCCAATGCTTTCCACTGGCTAGCATCTGAAGGGTGCGTCAGCAGCTCATCCTTTTCGGGGTCATCATCGTCATCTCCTGTCTTCTTCCTTTCCGCATGCCATCGCATGAGCTTCGCTTCCTTAGGGTCCATGAAATAGCGCTGTAGACGAGGAGTGATAGGAAAGTACCATACCACTTTTCGAGGTGCTTTCTTCCCTTTATTGTATCGACTCACACCACACACCAGACATGTGGTTTTCTCCGCGTCCTCGCCCCGGTAAATGATGCAATCGTTGATGCATATGTGATATCTAATGTGCGGTAGATCGAGAGGACAGACGATTTTCTTGGCGTCCTCGATACTAGTTGGACATGTGTTCCCCTCTGGGAGACGATCGTGCCAGAATGCCATCATATCATCGAAGCTTGCGTCGCTCAATTTGTGTTTTGCCTTCATCTCCATAGCCTTGAGCGTTACATTCAACCGGGTATCATCGGGCCTGCATCCTTCATACAATGGAGTAACCGCGTCTTTCTCAAGTTGCACAAGCTTGGCTTTCTCTCTAGCGGCAGCCCTGGCGTTACTCTTCTGCTTGAGAAGAAGCTCTTGCACATAAGGATCCCGCACCCAGCCTGACGTTGTTCCATCGTCGCCTGCTCCTCCGGCATCTAGATCATCATCATCCCGGTCTTCTTCCGCACCTTCACCATCTCCAGGAGAATCTTCATCATCTCGCCCGTTCTCGCCGTGATGATCATCGTCATGTTGCCCACCTTCACCGTCTCCATCGTCTTCGTCATCGCTTATCCAACGAGTGTACCCATCCATGAAACCATGGCGGAGCAGGTGCGCCTACAGATTCCCGGAATCTGGGTCGATCACCCAGTTGAGTTTGCATCTTCTGCATGGACATCTTATCTCCGTCTTGTTATTTCGTATCATGTTGGATGTCGCACATTTCAAAAATCTAGCCACAATGTCTTCACTCATTATGAGCACCATTTTTGCCTGCACTGTGTACACGGTACAATTAGAAGTCTATTAGAACCACATAATCAATGCATGCATGCAATGGTCGATAGAAAATTTCTGCATGACCTATCCTAAAATTAGGACCTTTTCGAAATGCCAAAGTCTTGCCAAAATGGAATTGAATCAACATTTTGGCAAAACAAATGGCAACTTGTTGACATACAAACACAAGAGAGAGAGAGACTCCATACACACATGAACATATCATTATCCTCTCCATACACACATGCATGAGCATCATCGATACTCTCCATATACACACACATGACCATCGATCCTCTCCATACACACATCATGAGCATCGATCATCTACATACATATTAGCATATCATCCATATACACATGAACACATCCTTACATGGACAACTTACCGAGATGAGAGACCGATCGTGAGAAGATGGAAAGGAGAGGTGCGCGTGCGAGACCGGAGAAGGAGATGAGAGACCAGAGAGCTTCCTCTATTACGTATGTAACATACAAGGCAAGTTCTACATGCTAAAAATGGTGAATGAGTGGAGAAATTGAGGTGGGAAGGAGAAGGATCCCGACTAGATCTAAGGAGGAAGAAGAAGGGGAAAGTGAAGTGTGGGGTGGTGGATGATCACATATGTGCACAAAGTGGAGCAGCCAAAAAAAAGGGTAGCCACATCCGTGGCGCACGTGGCCCCAGTGCGCCACAGGGAATAATAACATCCGTGGCGCACATGCTATAGTGCGCCACGGATGTGTCTGCCCGTTTTACAGAGCAGAGGGGCATGCGCTTTGGCGTAGCGCACCCACCCCACGTGCGCCACGGTTAACACTAACAAGCGTAACGCACCTACCCTATGTGCGCTACGGGTATCTGGCGTGCAGCTAGCAGGGCCCTGGCCCACACATCTCTGTGGCACACTATGACCATGTGCGCCATGGTTGTTCTAGTTACTAGTAGGGCACTGCCCATAGGTGAGCCACGATTGTTTTAGCCGTGGGGCACTTCAACCATGTGAGCCACGGATGTGCTGATTACCTATAGCCATTTTCCTAGTAGTGTAGGTCATAGAGTCTTCAGGAACTCATCAGGGTTTTAGCCTGCCCAAAAGGGGGCTTAACAAAGGTGAGCTAGCCCGAAGGATCGTGCAGACATATGAGGTCGCGGAGAGGGCAGTGATTGGCTTGGACCAACTTCTGGGCCCCACATCATGGAATTGTGGACGGGAAAGTACGCCCGGTTGTGCAACAAGGAGTTGATCTCTCATGGGAAAAGTAACGCACCTCTGCAGAGTGTAAGAATTGTAACTTGTTACTCCCTGTTCCGGGAAGGATCTACGAACGCGGCAGGAAAGGAACTCCATGAAAGTTCTGGTCAACCTGTGAAGGCTGATGGTAATATATTTTCATAATAAAATCAACCTTTGAAGAAAGATTTATGAAAAGTGCATAGTGCCAACGACTAATAGTCCGAGGTGGTAGATAGAGCATAAAACTTCCTACCTTGCATATAATGAATTTTCTAAGTAACACAGTTACTCATCCTTTCTTTTGAATCCTTGCTTAGACTCTGAGAATCCTGAAGATACTCCAATGTATGCATCTGAGAGTCAAGAGGAGGTCTTCTATGAAGAGCCCAACTTGTATGGAGCCGTAGAATGGGAGGACTATGACATCATCTATGGAGGAGAGTTCCAGGAGTCCGAATAATTACTATAGTTCTAGTAACCACTTGAGCCGAGCATCATGAACAACATATAGCAATAAGTTGCTGAGCTCAATTTGGAGTTTAAGTTTTAAATTTGAAATTTCCGCTGAAACACTTATATTTTGGTTTGTAAGTTGAATCTTTTGGAAGTCTTGAACTTTTGGTATTGTAATAATAATAACGTATGTATTTTTGTAATATGGACCCGCAATGTTTCTGTTGTACCACTCTGAGGGATGTGATATTTACGGAATGGTGTTCTGTGGATGTCATGTCAACGACTATAGTGTACTACACATGTAGTGGTATGCTGGATCACCGCAGTTGGTATCAGAGCAAATTGCGTTGACCTTAGGTTGGAAACCTAGTAAAGGGTATTACCTGTAGGAGTGTAGCAACGATACAGAATTCTCTAAAAATAATATAATGGGTATTCAAATGAGAATATTCCGTTATATGTTTTAGTGCGATAATTCTTTATTATGATACAATATATTATTGGTTACTAATCAAAACTATTCTTTCGATATACAGAGCTATGGCACCAAAGTTGTAACATCCCTAAAATCATGTTTTAAAACTCATGCATATCATCCATGCATCCATGATCATTTAGGGTTTTATTTCAAAATCATTTCAAAAACATGAGCATATAGTGCTCATTATTTTATGTATGAATACTCTAGCCATTGAGCTACTTGCTAATGAGCAAGGTACAAATATTCATTAAGTAGTGTTTTGATTTCAAACATAAGTGTATTCAAAAGCTTGAATAAAGTTTCCAAACAAAGTATGAAATAACCAAGTTTATACCAATTAATATATCTCTTAATGGCTTGATTTTATTTTATTTTTCAAATGACCCAAGTTAGTGTTTGTAAACAGAAAGGTTTGACACTTATTTAAATACAAAATTCACTATGCAAAAGTCCAGAGAAGGTTTGAAATCAAACTGATTTGAAAAGGAGTTTGAAAATCATTTTAGAAAATCAAACAGAAAAAGAAAAGGATTAAAGTGAAAAAAAATAAGCACCAACCATTACGCCCAACCCAATAACTTGACCCCCAGCCCAAAGAACCCCTCCATGAACCGTTTTTTCTTTGGCAAACAAACCCGCGGAGGATCAATCACCGACCACACCTCCCTCTGCTTTCTCACGACAACGCGGCCCACGCAACGGTCATCTTCTCCACCCCGGCGACGAGTTCCTCCCCCCAAATCACTCGGCCGTTTCTGGATTGATTTGCGGCTTCAATTCACGATCAATGCTCGAGTGATTCACGCTCACGACCATGCTACTTAAACCCCCTCTGCCCCCTCTACATTTTCCCCCAAACGCCGAGCACAGAGCGCCCCCAGGCTGCCAGTATTCGCCCTTACACCGCCACAGACAGAACCCACTCCGACGACCAATCCCGGTGAGCTCCGTGTGCGCCTTCCCCTCTGATTCACGCGAACTTCTTCGCAACCTCCTTGCGCTCCTTCTGACATCTTTGATTCGTCCTGTACTGCCCCAGGTCGTCGACTCCATCGAACACCGCAAGTTCCCGATGCCGTCTCCAACCCCGGTGACTAAATTCGGTGAGCCTCGTGCCCCCCTCCGTTTGTGAATCACACGGACGTGTTCGCCTGCGTATAGCGCACATGCTAACGCCTTTTGTTTGGATCCTCGTGCCCCAGAACATCGTCTTTGACTCCATCAGTGAGCATCCGATGCCGTGCATAACTCCGACGAGCTCCAGCGACCACCTCTGCGTGCCCCTTCGCCAACGAAGCCCACCTTAAGCATCAGCAGCACACGGCGAGCTTGGTAAGCCCCTTCTCACTCTTCCGCGTGACCTAGGACGCCGGTAGAAGCTCTGACAGAGACGCCGCCGCCAGTCGCCACCGCTAGCGCCGCCCGTCTGTGGTCAATTAGATTAGGGCCGTAGGATTTGGATCTAACGAGTAAGATTAGATCTGTGTCAAAGAGGTACGCGTTAGATCTGGCCATGCATCTTCATTTAGATCGTGTGGCTCTTGTTGATCGATCCGCCCGAACCGGTACCAACCAATAGGAACACGCCGCGTGGCTAGGGTTTAGATTTAAAATCAGAATTTGAATCTATTAGATGTTTAAACTTGTTTTAATCATAACTTTTGATTCCCACGTCCAAATTTGACAAATTTTATATCAATGGAATCAGGAGAGAAAGCCATTTCCATATATGCAATGTGTTTAATGTTTTGTTTCTATTAAAATGGTTATTTTTACAGAAACATGTGTAGGTCTATTTTGTGTGTAGTAATTATTTGAGAAATGGTTTAATGTTCAAATAAAGTTTGTTTGGCAAGTTTAGAACTTGTTTATGAACCATTACTATGCACTTGTATTGTTGAGTATAGAAAATCATCTCATATCATGTTGCATGCATTCATATATTTTTGCTTGTATTTATTTTGTATGTGATTTGGTGCTATGATTTTATGTGTAGTTTTTGGTGCAAATAGTGATTGTGATTGTGAGGATTGTAGCTACTCTCCAAACTACCAAGGCAAGTGGTGCTTCATGATTTTATTACTATGTTTTCAAATATGCAATAGAAATATTTTGCTAGACTTGCATGAATAAATTTTGGTCTTTATATGCTATGCTTGGGAAATCCTAGTAGTTGTAGAATTGCTAGAAAATTTCTAAGTAAGATGTTTATCTATGCCATGCTTAGCCTAGTTAGTAGCAACCAAGGGTGGTGAAATATTCATGCTATGATAAAATAATTCTAAGTCTTTGGACTTCTGTTTTGCTTAATAAAACAACTAAGTGAATGAAACACCTGGGTGGAATGGAAGGAATGGTTTATGTTGAGTGGTTACACAAGGCCCATTTCTATGGTTTACCTTGTGTATATCACTTGTGGAAATCCACCCAGGAACAAAGGGATTTGAGAGGCAAAATGTTAGGAAGCTTCTAGTGCAGCCACTTTGCAATATGGGCTCTGCCTGGATCACATAGGTTGCAATAACTTAACCATTTGGACAGTTGGTGGTAGTGGGATGATAGGTTGGAACGCGTCCATTTGGTCTAAGGGAAGGCTTCTGAAAGGTCCTGTCTTGGTGAAAATCAAGTCTTGTGGGGAAAGTGCACAACTTCTGCAAATGGAAGAATCTAAGTACTTAGCCATGTCCATGGTAATGGACAACTTGAGCATCAAGACATGGAAGCTATCAAGAATCTCCTCATCCCAATTTCTAAGTAAAACTTGTGGTTGAACAAGGGTGAAGGACCCCAATGTCTATTGGTGGTTCCTTGGGAAAAGTTTTGACAAAGAAAAATTTAGTGTTTTCAACTGATAGGCAAAACCTATTTTGAGCAAAGCAAGCCTAAGCTACACTTAACCAAATTGCATATAGTATCTAGTCCACCAATATTCTACTAAGGTATCACTTTCCAATACTATTCCAATGTATTGACCCACTGTGGCTGTAACTTGTGATGTTGCAGGTTACTCTGATGATGATTAGGAGTCATGAGTCTACATTCAACATGATTGCCTGTGGCACATAAAGATGAAGACTTATTTATCTTATTACTTATTTAAACTCCTGTACTAGGCCTGTGGCCATGGAGTTGTAAAGACTATGTTGTCTCTGGAATGACTGTAATAATGACCTTTGTTTCTGTGTACTTCATCTTAAACTGTGGATGCTAGCATTGATCCAGGGACTAGCATTGCAATCACAGGGATCCTTTTTCCTTTGTAAAGGAGGGATCTTACAGATGGTATCAGAGCACTGTGTTGCCTGTAGGATTATGACCCTAGGATTGGAAACCACTAAGGAAATTTTTTGACAACTTTCACACTTGTCTTTTCTTCTCGTAAACTTTTCTAATCTTCTTTCTCATCTCTATTTGTAGATGAACTCCATCAACGAAGCCGTAAGGAAGGGACCACTCATGACTATGACTTTGGAATGTGAGACAGAATTCCCTAAGGCTCTCAAGGACCTCATGTTTGCAATGGGAATACATGGTGCAACTGTGTACAAAGGTTTTCCTGTGATGGATGAAGGAGTTGAGTACTGGTGGGTGCAACTTCACTTGTATAAAAACAAGGAAGACAACCACAAGGACTCAGGATTCTGCATGGTCACCAACACAAGGATGCACACCACATTCTTTGATTTATCAAGGGATGCAGCTTGGAGGGCCATCAAAGAACTTGGTGATAGAATCAAGTGCAGAATGCTTAACACCTAGAGTGACCTTAGAGAAGAAAAGAAACATACCCAAGAGTTGGAGGCTACCAACCAAACCTTAAGAGGAGACATTATAGACTTAGTAATGGAGTCATGTGCTCTAGATAGACAGATTGCCTCTAAAAATATCCTGTTAACCAACTTGGCAAGTGAGTTGAGATTGTAACGTACTTCGTTAGTTGGACCACCACTTAACCATTTATTTTCAAAAATGTTGCTTGAAATAAGTTGAACCTTGGAATGTTTGTAATGGGTTCATGTATGCCATGACTTGTGTGATTTATTTCCAAAGTTATGCATGTGATGCCTTGTCTTGTGATTTGTCTTAAATGGTGTTGATTCTAACTTTTCCTATCTTATTAAATAGATGCCTAATGTTACCATCAAGATTGAAGAGTTCAGGAACTCGTTTGGCCCTCGTATTATTGAGCTCACTAGTTTGCTCAATCTCCTCTTCCTACCATCATGGTGCTTCCCTCACCAAGTTTGAGAGGAAAGACCTTTGGGGCTTCAAGGTAAATCTGCGGACGCTTGGTGAGCCTACCACGGAGGCTATCATCTTCAAGCTCATGCACGATGACAAGGAGAGAGGCCTAGAGGTAGTCATGCAGGACTTGACTGGACGTCTATTAGGGAGACACTCTCGACATGTTAGAGGTACTCACTTCCACGCCTTCGGTACACGTGATGAGGATGGAGAGGCCATCGACTTCGAGGACACTTCGAGGGAGACAACAGAGCCGATTCGTCTATACCTCCAGGACTTAGAGGTTCTTCTTAGGCACGTGGACACTGATAGGACCAACGTCATGCTTAGCAATGACGAACTCTAGGTGCAGCTTCGTGAGAAGGACAAGCTCTTCGCGGAGCAAGATGAGATAGTCAAGGAGATGGAGGCCAAGTTCAAGAGTCAAGACAGAAAATTCAAGAGTCAAGAGAAGCGAGTCCAAGATAGGAACAAGAGGATTCGAAACATGACTGCAGAACTAGAGAACAAGGACTTAGAGCTCGAGCATCAGCAGACTGTGATCAAGAGGCTTCTTTCTCAGAAGAGGGCTCTCAAAGCCAAAGTAGAGACCTTGACCACCAATGTCGAGGAATACAAGACCTCTATGGAGAATGCAGGTCTTACATTTGTTGAGGAGGAGGTTGATGCCGAGGAGTAGTGATGACTACTCATTTATCATTTATTTATCATGCTTTTCATTGAGTCGCAATGACCATCTAACATGTGGATGGCTTGCTATTGGTGTGTTTACTTTGCAAACTTGTCGTTTATGTTGTTGAACTATTATTATTATGATGCATGTTTGGTGATTGTTTATGTGATGTATTGTGCATGTTAGCATCTATGGGTATCTCATTCTTATCTCTATTGAACCAACCACAGATGCCTCCCCGTCGTGCCAATCCCAACTCCAACAACAACAACAACAACATCACCCCTGAGATGCAGCAAATGATGACAGCTCAGACTCAGCTGATGCAAATGATGAGTACGTTCATCCAGAATCAGAACAACAACAACAACAACAACAACAACAACAACAATAACAACAACAACAACAACAACCCACCGGGTTTTGACATGCTTACCAGGTTCTTGAGATTGAGGCCAGCAAAGTTCTCAGGAACAACTGATCCTATGGTGGCCAATGATTGGATACGCTCAGTGAACAAGGACTTGGTAACAGTTGGCTGTACCGATGAGGAGAAAGTCAGGTTTGCAGCTCACTTGTTGGAAGGACCAGCAGCTACTTGGCGAGATAACTTCCAGATCAGCACTCCCATTGCGGATGTGACATGGGATATCTTCGAAGATGGTTTCCGTACTGCTCACATCTCATCCGGAGTGATGAGTTTGAAGAAGAAAGAGTTCCATAACCTGAAGCAGCGCCACCGCAGCGTGGCTGAATATATTGAAGAGTTCAACAATCTGGCGCGATATGCACTGGATGAAGTTGACACTGATGCTAAGAGGAAGGAAAAATTCCTTGAAGGGTCGAATGATGAACTGAACCTGCAGTTAGCTGTGGCATATGTTCCCACATACCAGTCTCTTTGTGACAAGGCTGCTATTTTGGAGGACAAGATGAAGCAAGTTGAAAGTAGGAAGAGAAAGCACTCTAACAAGCACAACTCGGGATCGTCTCACAAGCGTTCCCATTATGATGATAGTGGGAGTTCAGGATCCCACAAGCATGGTAAATTCAACAAGCACCACAACCACAACCGTCATCATGACAACAAGCATCACCGTAGTCATGACAATGACAAGTACAAGATTCACAAGGGTGGATACAAGAGCCACCACAGTGGTAGTGGAAGTGGCAGTGGAAGCCAGCCTGTCAAAAAAGATCTTAGTCAGGTTGAGTGTTTCAAGTGCAAGAAGATGGGGCATTATGCAAATGAATGCCCAGAAAAGAAAGTTGAAGGACCCAACAAACCCAACCCTTTTCAGAAGGGACAAGTGAACCACATCAATGTGGAGGAAATTTATGAGGAACCTGATGCTGTTGCTGGTAAGTTTAAACTCAATTCTGTTCCAGCATTTGTTCTCTTTGATACTGGTGCATCTCATTCATTCATATCAAGAGCATTTGTTGAAAGAAATGAACTACCGGTAGAAACTATTGGGTGTCCTATAAAAGTAAGTTCTCCTGGCGGAGAAATGATAGTGAATTTAGGATGTCATGATCTAGTCATAGAGTTTGGGAAGTATAAGTTTCCCGTTAACTTGATAATCCTAAACTCCCAAGGATTGGATGTCATTTTGGGAATGGACTGGATGACTAAGCACAAGGGAGTGATAGATTATGCCAACCATACTGTCTCACTCACAACTCCAGAAAATAAAAGGATCAGATTCAAGACCAACTTTGAATCAAAAAGAAGTAAGCTAAATTCTCTTAAGGGGGTTAGCATAGATAGTGTGCCAATAGTGAGTGAATATCCAGATGTGTTTTCGGAAGAATTGTCGGGAATGCCACCAGATAGAGATGTGGAATTTCTCATTGATTTCCTACCAGGATCTGGACCAATATCAAAGAGACCGTACAAGATGTCAGTTGATGAGTTGAAAGAACTCAAGAAGCAACTTGGAGAAAAGTTGCAAAAAGGTTTTATCCAACCAAGTTCCTCATCCTGGGGAGCACCAGTTTTGTTTGTGGAAAAGAAAGATAGAAGTCAAAGGCTATGCATAGATTACCGTTCACTCAATGAGGTGACTATCAAGAACAAATACCCTTTGCCCAGAATCAATGACTTTTTTGATCAGCTAGAAGGAGCTTGTGTGTTCTCAAAGATTGATCTCCGGTCAGGTTATTTCCAGCTTAAGATAAGGGAACAAGACATACCTAAGACAGCTTTCACCACAAGGTATGGATTATATGAGTATACCGTGATGCCATTTGGTTTAACCAATGCTCCAGCATATTTCATGAATATGATGAACAAGGTGTTCATGGAGTTTCTTGATAAGTTTGTTGTCGTCTTCATCGACGAAATTTTGATCTACTCCAAGAGCAAAGAAGAGCATGAAGGACATCTACGATTGATACTAGAGAAGCTTAGAGAGCATAAGTTATATGCCAAATTCAGCAAGTGTGAATTTTGGTTGAATGAAGTTGGTTTTCTTGGACACGTTGTGTCAGGAGATGGTGTAGCAGTTGATCCTGCTAAAGTTTCAGCTGTGACTGAATGGGAATCACCTAAGTCAGTAAAAGAAGTTCATAGTTTCCTTGGCTTGGCAGGTTACTACAGAAGGTTCATAGAAAAATTTTCCAAGGTAGCAAAACCTATGACAGAATTGCTAAAGAAAGACAAGAAATTTTCTTGGTCTGAAGGATGTGAGCTCAGCTTTCAAGAATTGAAGAAGAGACTAGTGACAGCACCAGTCTTATGTCTGCCAGATCTGGAGAAGGATTTCCAAGTGTATTGCGATGCATCTCATCATGGATTAGGTGCAGTACTTATGCAAGAAGGGAAAGTTGTGGCTTATGCCTCGAGACAACTCAAAACTCATGAAGTAAACTACCCTACTCATGATTTAGAGTTAGCCTCTCTTGTCCATGCACTCAAAACATGGAGACATTATCTTTTGGGAAAGCGTTGTGAAGTGTTCACAGATCACAAGAGTTTGAAGTATATCTTCATCTAGAAAGAAATTAACATGAGACAAAGAAGATGGCTAGAACTCATCAAGGACTATGAATTGAGTTTACAATACCACCCCGGTAAAGCAAATGTTGTAGCGGATGCTCTAAGCCGTAAGGTTTTCGTGAATGGCCTTACTAAGGGAGAATTGCCAGATGATCTGTGTACCCAATTTATAGATCTCAGATTGGAGATTGTGCCTAAAGGACATTTCATGTCTTTGGATGTTCAACCTACCTTGTTGGACAAGATCAAAGAAGCCCAGAAGACTGATAAGGAAATTGAAGAGATTAAGGAAAAGATTGGCAAAGGAAAATCCAAAGGATTCCATGAAGACGAACATGGTACTTTATGGCATGGAAAACGTATATGTGTTCCACAAGATCCGGAGCTTCGGAAACTGATTTGCCAATAAGCACACAACTCACCGTATTCCATTCATCCGGGTAACACCAAAATGTACATGGATATGAAGGAAAGATTTTGGTGGAGTAATCTCAAGAAGGACATCGCCGAACATATTGCTTTGTGTGATGTATGTAGTAGAGTGAAAGCGGAACATCAGAAACCATCCGGATTGTTACAACCACTACCTATTCCTGATTGGAAGTGGGACAAGATTGGCATGGATTTCATCACCGGATTGCCAAGGACCAGGTCAGGATATGATTCTATTTGGGTAGTAGTGGATCGCCTAACTAAAGTGGCTCATTTTATACCTGTGAAGACAACTTATACAAGTGCTAAGTTAGCCAAGATCTACATGAGAAGAATTGTGTGTCTACATGGAGTACCCAAGAGTATTGTGTCTGATAGGGGAACTCAATTCACTTCTCATTTTTGGAGGCAACTACATGAGCCATTCGGAACGAGGTTGGAATTCAGTACTACGTTTCATCCTCAGACTGATGGACAGACAGAAAGAACTAATCAGATTCTTGAAGATATGTTGAGAGTGTGTGATCTAGACTATGGAGCCAGTTGGGACGAAAGTCTGCCTTACACAGAATTTTCTTATAATAATAGCTATCAAGCCAGTATTGAGATGGCACCATTTGAGTTTCTCTATGGGAGAAAGTGTACCACCCCATTGCTATGGAATGGTGTGGGAGAAAGAAGCTTGTTCGGACCAGAACTTATCAAAGAGGCTGAAGAGAAAGTCAAGCTAGTGAAGGACAGATTGAAGATAGCACAGTCCCGACAGAAAAGCTATGCAGATCCTAACCGTAGAGAAGTCACCTATGAAGTTGGTGATAGAGCCTATCTTAGAGTGTCACCACTTCGTGGAGTGAAGAGGTTTGGTGTCAAAGGTAAATTGGCCCCAAGATATGTTGGGCCATTCAAGATTCTGAGTCGTAAAGGAGAAGTTGCTTATGAGATTGAATTTCCAGAGTCTTTGTCAGCAGTTCATAATGTGTTTCATGTGAGTCAGCTTAAGAAATGTCATCCAGAAATGGAAGAAACTTCTTTGAAGGATAATATACCTTTGGAAGAGGTTCAATTGAAAAGTGATCTCACTTATGAAGAGAAACCTATCAAGATTCTTGAGACTGAAGAAAGAGTTACTCGTACTAAGACTATCAAGTTCTGCAAAGTTCAGTGGAACCATCATACCGAAGAGGAAGCAACATGGGAAAGAGAAGATGATCGTCGGAAAGACCACCCTCACCTATTTGCTAGCCAATCCGAATCTCGAGGGCCAGATTCACCTTAAGGGGGTTAGATTGGTAACATCCCTAAAATCATGTTTTAAAACTCATGCATATCATCCATGCATCCATGATCATTTAGGGTTTTATTTCAAAATCATTTCAAAAACATGAGCATATAGTGCTCATTATTTTATGTACGAATACTCTAGCCATTGAGCTACTTGCTAATGAGCAAGGTACAAATATTCATTCAGTAGTGTTTTGAGTTCAAACATCAGTGTATTCAAAAGCTTGAATAAAGTTTCCAAACAAAGTATGAAATAAAACCAAGTTTATACCAATTAATATATCTCTTAATGGCTTTATTTTATTTTATTTTTCAAATGACCCAAGTTAGTGTTTGTAAACAAAAAGGTTTGACACTTATTTAAATACAAAATTCACTATGCAAAAGTCCAGAGAAGGTTTGAAATCAAACTGATTTGAAAAGGAGTGTGAAAATCATTTTAGAAAATCAAACAGAAAAAGAAAAGGATTAAAGTGGAAAAAAAATAAGCAGCCAGCCATTCTGGCCCAACCCAGCCCAACTTGACCCAGCCAGCCCAGCAACCCCTCCCGCGAACCGTTTTTCTGTACTCGCAATCAAACCCGCGGAGTGACTGACCGCCTGACCCCACCTCCCCTCTGTTTCTCTCGCTGACAACGCGGCCCACGCAACGGTCATCTTCTCCACCCCGGCGACGAGTTCCTCCCCCCAAATCACTCGGCCGTTTCTGGATTGATTTGAGGCTTCAATTCACGATCAATGCTCGAGTGATTCATGCTCGTGACCATGCTACTTAAACCCCCTCTGCCCCCTCTCCATTTCCCCCAAACCCCGAGCACAGAGCGCCCCCAAGCTGCCAGTATTCGCCCTTACACCGCCGCAGACAGAACCCACTCTGGCGACCAATCCCGGTGAGCTCCGCGTGCGCCTTCCCCTCTGATTCACGCGAACTGCTTCGCAACCTCCTTGCGCTCCTTCTGACATCTTTGATTCGTCCTGTACTGCCCCAGGTCGTCGACTCCATCGAACACCGCAAGTTCCCGACGCCGTCTCCAACTCCGGCGACTAAATTCGGTGAGCCTCGTGTCCCCCTCCGTTTCTGAATCACACGGACGTGTTCGCCTGCATATAGCGCACCTGCTAACGCCTTTTGTTTGGATCCTCTTGCCCCAGAACATTGTCTTCGACTCCATCAGTGAGCATCCGACGCCGTGCACAACTCCGACGAGCTCCAGTGACCACATCTACGCGCCCCTTCGCCAACGAAGCCCACCTTGAGCATCAGCGGCACACGGCGAGCTTGGTAAGCCCCTTCTCCCTCTTCCGCGCGACCTAGAACGCCGGTAGCAGCTCTGACAGAGACGCCGCCGCCAGTCGCCGCCGCTAGCGCCGCCCGTCTGTAGTCAACTAGATTAGGGCCGTAGGATTTGGATCTAACGAGTAAGATTAGATCTGTGTCGAAGAGGTACGCGTTAGATCTGGCCGTGCATCTTCATTTAGATCGTGTGGCTCTCGTTGATCGATCCGCCCGAACCGGTACCAACCAATAGGAACACGCCGCGTGGCTAGGGTTTAGATTTAAAATCAGAATTTGAATCTATTAGATATTTAAACTTGTTTTAATCATAACTTTTGATTCCCACGTCCAAATTTGACAAATTTTATATCAATGGAATCAGGAGAGAAAGCCCTTTCCATATATGCAATGTGTTTAATGTTTTGTTTCTGTTAAAATGGTTATTTTTACAGAAACATGTCTAGGCCTATTTTGTGTGTAGTAATTATTTGAGAAATGGTTTAATGTTCAAATAAAGTTTGTTTGGCAAGTTTAGAACTTGTTTATGAACCAGTACTTTGCACTTGTCTTGTTGAGTATAGAAAATCATCTCATATCATGTTGCATGCATTCATATATTTTTGCTTGTATTTATTTTGTATATGATTTGGTGCTATGATTTTATGTGTAGATTTTGGTGCAAATAGTGATAGTGATTGTGAGGATGGTAGCTACTCTCCAAACTACCAAGGCAAGTGGTGCTTCATGATTTTATTCCTATGTTTTCAAATATGCATTAGAAATATTTTGCTAGACTTGCATGAATAAATTTTGGTCTTTATATGCTATGCTTTTGAAATCCTAGTAGTTGTAGAATTGCTAGAAAATTTCTAAGTAAGATGTTTATCTATGCCATGCTTAGCCTAGCTAGTAGCAACCAAGGGTGGTGAAATATTCATGCTATGATAAAATAATTCTAAGTCTTTGGACTTGTGTTTTGCTTAATAAAACAACTAAGTGAATGAAACACCTGGGTGGAATGGAAGGAATGGTTTATGTTGAGTGGTTACACAAGGCCCATTTCTATGGTTTACCTTGTGTATCTCACTTGTGGAAAGCCACCCAGGAACAAAGGGATTTGAGAGGCCAAATGTTAAGAAGCTTCTAGTGCAGCCACTTGGCAATATGGGATCTGCCTGGATCACATAGGTTGCAATAACTTAACCATTTGGATAGTTGGTGGTAGTGGGATGATAGGTTGGAACGCGTCCATTTGGTCTAAGGGAAGGCTTCTGAAAGGTCCTGTCTTGGTGAAAATCAAGTCTTGTGGGGAAAGTGCACAACCTCTGCACATGGAAGAATCTAAGTACTTAGCCATGTCCATGGTAATGGACAACTTGAGCATCAAGACATGGAAGCTATCAAGAATCTCCTCATCCCAATTTCTAAGTAAAACTTGTGGTTGAACAAGGGTGAAGGACCCCAATGTCTATTGGTGGTTCCTTGGGAAAAGTTTTGACAAAGAAAAATTTAGTGTTTTCAACTGATAGGCAAAACCTATTTTGAGCAAAGCAAGCCTAAGCTACACTTAACCAAATTGCATATAGTATCTAGTCCACCAATATTCTACTAAGGTATCACTTGCCAATACTATTCCAATGTATTGACCCACTGTTGCTGTAACTTGTGATGTTGCAGGTTACTCTGATGATGATTAGGAGTCATGAGTCTACACTCAGCATGCTTGCCTGTGGCACATGAAGATGAAGACTTATTTATCTTATTATTTATTTAAACTCTTGTACTAGGCCTGTGGCCATGGAGTTGTAAGACTATGTTGTCTCTGGAATGACTGTAATAATGACCTTTGTTTCTGTGTACTTCATCTTAAACTGTGGATGCTAGCATTGATCCAGGGACTAGCATTGCAATCACAGGGATCCTTTTTCCTTTATAAAGGAGGGATCTTACAAAAGTTTCCAAAACAGACTTTGGTAAGGAAAGAGGAGACTCTTGATGATTATGAAGGATCATTCACAGACCAACTTCGACAATTTCTAAAGATTTTTAGTTGTCCAACTAGAATTCCAGTAAATACTATAACTTACCTTGATGGCCGGATGTTATCCAAGTATCGTGTGAGTATCCAACTTCTAGAGGAGCTTGGATTATATCACTATCTACCTATAGGTGAAGGTAGGAGTCACTTAGCAGCATATCATGTTGCTGTCGTGGAGGCGATAGATAATATCCGGGAGCATAAAGCCAAGAAGTTAGAAGGTAGCACATTCTCTGTGATACCCCATGATTCTATAGACTCGGAGCCTATACCAGATCATCTTACTTTGGTTAAGAAGCATCCTAAGTTAGCTTCCAAGTTTATGGATAGATACCGAACACTCGTTGCGTCTTTTTATAAGACACATCAAGTGATTGTCGAAGATAAAAATGACATGTTAGAGGATCTAACTGATCCGGAAAGGAGGAATCAGTTAGCATTCCAGTTGGAGAAGGAAGCAAGTAGTAGTGCAAAACCTATCTTTAAGGATATACCTATAGATCCTGAATCTTTTATACCATATCCTTATTCACCAAATTCTGAACCTATACATGATCCTAATATAGATATGTGGTATGCAGTATCACAGGCTTCAGAGGATGGATCTGATTCAAAACTTCCTATTGAGAATTCTGATTGTTGGAGAAGGGGATCATATGAAGGATCTCATGAATACCAGATGTCCACAGATGGTTCTGACAGAAATGTTGGACAATCTAGCTGGATGGGTGCAAGAATTAACCCTAGTAACAGTATTAGAAATGCCATGTCGATAGATAATCAGGATGAAGAAGAAGATCCTAAGGAGAGAGTGTTTGAATCATCAACATATTCTCAAAACCCAGGGAATATACATTATCCAGTGTTTAACTATCTTGCCCAAAGGAGCACCTAGGAAGCAGCAGGATCTGCACATCCTGTTGACAACTCAAGGAATGAAGCTCAGGAGATGCAAGCGGGAGATAATGTTGAATATTTTTCTGAAGACTTTTCAGCTGAACTGGAGGGAGTCAATGCACTTAGGTTGAGTAATGAATCAAGTCCTGACACTTCAGATACTGAGTATGTTCCTTCTGGAAGGCCATTTGTTTCACAAACTGTGCAACGAACAACACGTCATCACGGTTGGACATCATGCATGTATGATGAGCGTAGTTACTACTAGAAGTAGGCAACTAGTTAGCGACATCAAGTACCGTGTATTGTACTCCAAGGAAATAAGATAATTAGATAAATAAGGTAGTGTCGTGATTATACCTATATGGTATATGTTGTAATGACTTTGTATTATTATGATATTATGTACAATATGTGAAATGCATATTTGGATTTTCTTTGGATCTTCATTGTGTGACTAGTTCTGTGCGTAAAGTCGATCTCAGAACACATGTGCATGATGTAATTATGAGTATTCACTTTATGTTGCAGGACTAGAGGGTCATGGATATAGGTGTAGAAATCGAAACTGAGCAGCAGAGGATGGAACGAGAGGACAAGGAGAAGGCACATGCAGATGCTGCAAATCAGGGAGCATTACCACCACCCATGAGGCCATTAATGGAGCAGAATTTTATGCAGTGTATGCAAATTATGCAAGAGACCCAGAACAAGTTCATGGAGGAGTTGTTGGGACGAGCAAATCAGAGGGCACCTGAAGGTGGAGGAGTGAGTCTATATGATTTCCAGAATGCAAGGCCGTTACCTTTTGCATCAGATACTGAACCAATGGATGCAGAAGATTGGCTAGAAGATACAGAAAGAAAGCTGAAGACTGTAGGTTGGAATGATGAGGAGAAATTGAGGTATGCAACTCATCTTCTGACAGGACCTGCAGCATCTTGGTGGGAAAATCAGTTGGCCATGCAACAACTAGGAAGGGAGTACACTTGAGAAGAGTTTAAACAGAGATTCCGTGAATATCATGTTGCGGAGAGTGTTATGGAGTTGAAGCGGAGAGAATTTGAGGAGCTGCAGCAGGGATATACTAGTGTTATGAAGTATATCCGGGAGTTTAGTCAACTATCTCGTTATGCTGAGGAAGAAGTTAACACGGAGGAAAAGAGGAAGAAGCGTTTCCTGCATGGATTAAATCCATTCGTGAGGATGCAGTGGAGGTTGGCTAATAAGCAAACATATCAGCACTTGCTAGATGCAGCTATTACTTTCGAAGATGACTACAAGAATGTCTAAGAGGATAGAAGGAAGAGAGCTAAGAAGGAAACCAAGAGGATACAAGCAAGCAAGCCCAAGCCCAATATGGAATTCAAACCAAGGAATAAGCCCTATAACAACAACAATTCCAATCGGAGTGCAAATCGAAATGCAAAGAATATTATATGCCACAATTGCAAACTTACAGGGCATATGAGCAGGGATTGCCCGAAACCAGTAATTGTATGTCACGCTTGTGGTCAGAGAGGTCACATAAATCCCAATTGTCCAAGCAAACCACAAGGTGGTTGGATGGCTTGAGATGGAAGGCAAGCCAGTGGAGGAAATGGACAGCCCAATAAATGAGGAAATAATGGCAAGAACAACAATGGCAAAAGGAACAGACCTACCGGAAAATTGAACTGTGCTACCCTCGAGGAGGTGGATAATTCGGAGCATGCAGTGATAGGTATGCTCAATACCCTTACCAATCCCAGCAAAGTTCTATTTGATACTGGTGCAACTACTTCATTCATTTCTGAAGAATTCTGTGATAAGTTCGGGATTAGAAGGGCAACGTTAGAAAACCCTATGACCGTATTTACGGCAGGGGGAAATGTGATTGTATGCCACATAAAACAAGATCAGGTTATCTCGATCTATGGTTGTAAATACTTCGTAGACCTTTATGTGATTCCTTTGAAGGGAATTGCAGTAGTACTGGGGATGGACTGGATGATGGAGCATGGAGCTCAGATAAATTGTGAGGGGAAAACTGTCTCAATCAAAACTCCAAGTGGAAAAAGGATAGTTTACCAAGCAGATAAGCACAGTCATATTATGGTGGATTTGCAGTTGAACTTGATGAAAGAGGTAAAATTGGAAGATATTCCTATAGTAAATGAGTTTCAGGATGTTTTTCCAGCAGAGCTACCAGGAATGCCACCAGACCGGGAGATAGAGTTCACTATTGACCTAATTCCTGGTACAACACCAATAACTCAAGCACCATATAAGATGGGACCCAAAGAGTTAAAAGAACTCAAAGAGCAAATTGATGAGTTAGCTAGAAAAGGATTTATTCAGGAAAGTGTATCTCCATGGGGAACACCAGTAATCTTTGTGGATAAGAGAGATGATGGAAGAAGGATGTGTGGAGATTATAGAAATCTGAACAACGTCACTATTACAAATAAGTATCCTTTACCAATGATCCAAGATTTGTTTGATCAAGTGAAAGGAGCGGGAGTATTTTCAAATATCGACCTAAGATCTGGATACCATCAAATAAAAATCAAGCCGGAAGATGTTCCAAAGACAACATTTGTCTCAAGATATGGACACCATGAGTATCTGGTAGTACCATTTGGTTTGACCAATGCACCTGCAATATTCATGAATTTAATGAACAAAATCTTCATGCCATATTTGGATAAGTTCTTCATAGTATTTATTGATGATATTCTGATATATTCCAAGGATAAGGAAGAGCATGCTGAACATTTGAGAATAGCATTGCAGACACTAAGGGAACATAAAATTTATGCTAAGTTCAGTAAGTGTAATTTTGGCTGGATGAGGTAGAATTCCTCGGTCATGTTATCAGTAAAGATGGAATTGTTGTTAATCCATCTAAGGTTCAGTCAGTATTAGAGTGGACTGCACCAACCAATGTGAAGCAAATTCGAGGTTTTTTAGGAATGGCTGGTTATTATCATAGATTCATTGAAGGATTCTCCAAAATAGTTGGACCAATGACCAAATTGTTAAGAAATAATACACCATTCAATTGGGATGAGAAGTGTGAAGCAAGTTTTCAGGAGTTAAAAACCAGGTTAACCACAGCTCCAATCTTAATAGTTCCTGAAACAGGGAAGGACTTCACAGTATACTGTGATGCATCTAAAGAAGGTCTGGGTTGCGTATTAATGCAAGATCGGAAAGTGATTTCTTATGGTTCAAGACAACTGAAACCACATGAAGTCAACTATCCAACTCATGATTTAGAGTTAGCAGTACTGGTTTTTGCGCTAAAAGGATGGAGGCATTTTCTTTATGGAGCCAGATGTGAGTTATACACTGACCATAAAAGTCTCAAATATTTCTTCACTCAAAAGGAATTGAATATGAGACAGAAGCGTTGGTTGGAACTAATCAAAGATTATGATTTAACAATCAACTATACTCTAGGAAAGGCAAATGTGGTAGCTGATGCTTTAAGCAGAAAGAGTGCAGATATTCAGCCTAGCAATCGGGAGCTACCAAAAGAGTTACAAATGGACTTGGAATGATTAGAGCTTCAATTCATTAGAACAGAGGTTCTTGGAGGACTAGCTACTATGCAGGTAGTTGTAGAGCAGGACAGTGATCTTAAGCACGAAATTTTTAGACATCAAGCAGAAGATCCTTTTATTGTTGAGGAAATTCGGAGGATATCTCAAGGGCAAAAATCAGATTTTCGCCTTGGAGATTATGAGTCTTTATGGTTTCAAGACCGTCTATGTGTTCTAGATGTGACTGAGATTCGTGATGTCATACTCAGAGAAGCACATGAAACACTATACTCTATACATCCAGGAAGTACTAAGATGTATATGGATTTGAAAGAACTATTCTGGTGGAATAACATGAAAAGGGACATTGCTAAATATGTATCTGAATGCCATACTTGCCAAAGGGTGAAGGCTGAACATCAAAGTCCAGCAGGACCATTACAACCTTTGGAAATTCCCGAATGGAAGTGGGAAGAAATAGGTATGGACTTCATCACAGGATTGCCCATGACACCTAAACGGAAGGATATGATATGGGTAATTATGGACAGACTCACTAAAAGTGCGCATTTTATTTCGGTAAATCAGAAATATAATGCCGAGAAGTTAGTAGAAGTTTACGTCAAAGAGATAGTAAGTAAGCATGGAGTGCCCAGAAAGATCGTAACTGATAGGGGATCAGTGTTTACTTCAGCATTTTGGAAGCAATTGCATGAAGCACTTGGTTCAGAGTTAGATTTCAGCACAGCCTATCATCCTGAGACAGCAGGTCAAACAAAAAGAACAAATCAAATACTATAAGACATGTTAAGAGCTTGTGCATTAGATTTTGGAGGTACATGGGAAGATCATCTACCATTGGCAGAATTTTCTTACAATAATAGCTATCAGAGTAGTCTAAAGGCAGCTCCATATCAGGTTCTGTATGGAAGGAAGTGTAGATCACCAATATGTTGGAATGAGCCTGGAAGCATCAAAGAATTTGCACCAGACTATATCAAGGAAAGACAAGATATCATTGATAAGATCAGGGATAGACTGAAAATAGCCCAGAGTAGGTAGAAAAGTTATGCTGATCAAAGTCGAAGATCATGGCATCTAGAAGTGGGAGACATGGTATACTTGAAAGTAAGTCCAATGAAAGGAGTGAAAAGGTTCGGAGTTAAAGGAAAATTGAGTCCAAGATACATCGGACCATTCAAGATATTGAGTTAGAACAGAACTATAGCTTATGCTCTAGAGTTACCGTCCTGATTAGATCAAGTGCATAATGTTTTCCATGTGTCACAACTTCGCAAATGTTTGAAAGTTCCAGATGATGCAATCACACATCAGGAGATAGAACTACAAGCAGACTTGACCTATGTTGAAAAGCCCTGTAAAATTTTGGAAGAAAACTAGAAAAGATTGAGGAATATAGCAATCAAATATTGCAAAGTACAGTGGGAACATCACCCCGAAAGGGAAGCCACGTGGGAGAAAGAAGAGGATTTAAGAAAAGCCCATCCAAAACTATTCAGGTATATTTCAACAAACTTCGGGATGAAGTTTAATTTAAGGGGGAAGTTTGTAACATCCCAGCATTTAGGAACTAACGAAGGGCAGATTTAGGAATTTGAAATGTTGCATGCATTCATCTGTGAAATGTGGGTAAATGTTTTGCCAAATAAAAAACCTAAAGTGATCAAAGTTTCTTTCATACTTTGAGATTAGTTATAGTCTTGAAGGATGATTTTTATAGACTATGATATGATCTTTGTGGACTTATGTGTTTTAGGAAATGAAATTTTAATTTAAAAAAAACTTGAGTGTTTGAATTTTAATTCAAAAATAATTTTGAATAATGTTTGAATCTTTGATTTAATTAAGAGTTAACCAATAATAACTCAAACTTCATATTAAGAGAACAATTAAGAATATGAATATCCATTTCATAATAAATAAGTTAGAAAAATGTAACTTATGAGAATCATCCACAATCTTTACAATAGCAAATAAATAAAGAATAATATTTCTTTATTGATAATAGTACAATCTTTATTACAAAAGAATAAAAAAATGAAGAGTACAAAAGAATAAATTAAAGATTACAATTTAACATGATAGTCTTTACAAGTGACTAATCTATAAAGAAAAATAAAAAAACCTAAACTAAATTCTTGATCTTCAAATCTGGTTCCTCCAAAATAAAAAAAACTTAAAAGAAAAAGGAGGTTAGGATTATATATCTTTCATAATTTTAAGCCATAACTCAAATAACAGCAAGGAGGGGCAAGTTTCACCATCTAGGTAGAAGTAACCAGATGAAAGTAACTTTCAAAATTCAGAACATATCCACATCTGTGTAGTAGGCACACAAGCAGCACACACATCAAACTGCATGGTTTGTGCTGTCAACACCACAACAGTAGCACAACCAAACAAAACTATTAACACAGCTGTGGGAAAACCAATCCCCACAGCATTCCATTGCTTTTACACACCAAGCACAGCAGTCAGTAGCTAAACCAAGCCAAAGCCAAGATAGATCAAACCAACCAAATCCCAAGATCACATCACCAAGATGGTGACATAAGGAGGGGGTAGATCAGGTGGATAGCAAGACCAAGGTCAAGCTATCAGGATTAGGAGATGATGGGCTAGATCAAGGACACCCCAGGAACTGGAAATACCAGGGGAGCACCAGACCAAGCTACCACAAGATCAACCACTAGCAACCACAACATCAAGTGACAGTGGTGAGTAAATAGACCATCACATGATCTATCTGTCTAAGATTAGACAAGCATACATGATCTGACTCTTATTCAAACTCTCAGAAAACACCCAAGTGGGGTGAATCCATCACTGAGGTCTTAAACTCTAAAAGCAACCAGAAAAGTATAAGGATCCAACTAGATCTCATAACAACATCATTGATCTAGCTATCAAGTTATATTTGAATTCAAGAATGAACATAGCTAAGATTTAAAATTCTAGGCACATCTCTAAGACAAGAGTAGCACCTTAGAATTTAATCTTATGGATCTATATAAGTTATCAAGCTTACAAGCATTTCCCCCCAACTTTGATTCAAGCAATAGTAGCTGGTACCACTACCAGAACCATCCATATGAATCAACTAGATAAAAGCTTAATCCCTAAAGCTCAGACCAACATCATTGGTCTTAGGGATTTAAGAGAGGAAAATTTCTACTTATCTTTAATGTCAAACTCATCTTAAGCTTGAACCAACCCAAACAATGTATTACAATCTAATCTTGTGTGCCATACAAAGATGGTGTCACAAGAACAGTTCTACATTAATCAGGTTAAGCATTCAATCTTCATAGATTCAACCAATCAACTATAAATAATTTTCCTGTCATCACAGGAATCATAACTAAGGAAATCCCTATGTATATCTTCACTGTTTGAAACCATTTGATCTCAAACTGCATCTAAATTCTTAAGCCAACAAGTGTTCATACAGTGATTTCATCACACAACACTCACTGTCATTAACCAAGTAATGACAGTGGTGAAACAGTAAACCACAAGATTCCAAAGTATTGCTTTTATAGCAACTTTATCATCTGACCACATCAAAATTAATCCATAGAATCATCTGATAAGCCACTAGCACCACCACAGTTCATCTTAGCAGCAAGCCACAACTAACAATCATTTAGCATGCTTAGGGAGCATCAACACATGATCCAATTCATCAGTATCTAATCCACATCAGGGTATGGACCCTAAGGAGAACCAAGAACCCTAATTAGGACATGACAGTAACCAGGAAGGTCACCGCCAACATCTAGCATAGGATGGCCTAGTACAGAGAGCACGGGGGGATAGGAATGACTTACCAAAGGTCCTCGCTATAAATTAGAAGAGGAAGCAGAGGTGGCCGACAACCATGGAAGCACGGGGAGCACCCCCAGGGGGGCGCTGCGACCTATACAGCGCCACGGCGGCGACCATAGCCACGCCTAGGGGCGAGGAGCATCACCACGGCGCACGACAGCAGCGGCGGCACCAGGATCCATTACAACCCCAAACCCTAGGGTTCGGGCCGACATCGATCTGGTCGCAGGAGGGCTCCTTGTCCAAATCCAGTTGGACAGGAGGGAAGAGCGGGGTTGACAACCTCTTCCTGCACCATGGCGGCGGCCAGGGCGGTCCATGACGGCGGGAATTGCCGACGGTGACACCACTGACCACGGGGTCGGGGAAGAACAAGGAGAGGGGTGATCTCGAGTGAGAGACAGGGAATGTTGGGCTGGGTGGGCCGAAAACCCTTCGGGGTATTGTTTTGACCATGCCCTACTAGGCCACAAGGGCCCAATAAACCCAAAAGGCCAGCCCAAACCATTTAAAGCCTGTTTTTAATAAATAGGAAAAGACCAAAATGCCCCTGAACTTAATTGAACTTTAGAAAATAAAATAAAAGTCCAAAAATTATAAATAAAATATTTTTGGATTCACAATAATCCAAACTATCCAAATAAATTAAGAGAATTTTGGACATATAAATTTTATTAAAAAATTGTAATTTATATATTCTTTATGAAATTTTACAAAATTATTGAAAGATGAAAAAAATCACTTTCATTATATATTAATATTGTAGTATTTTAGAAAAATACTAAACAAATATTTAATAACAATTTTGATATTTAAGTGATAATTCTTAAAGGAATTATTAAATTAATAAAATTCAAATAAAAGGGAAAGAAAATAAAATAATACAATATTCTATTATAAATATTAAAAATTAATATTTATAAATCCTTTATTATTAAAAAGAATTTTTATAATCATGGGGAGAATTCATATCAAGTTAAATGTTGCATTACATTACTTTGTATAATCATTTTGCTTCTTTAAATATTGTCCTTACCAGGCAATAATGATGTTTTGTAGACATAGAAGCTCAAGGTCCAGTGCAAGCATCAGACTTCACTACCTTGCCATCAGAAGGCAAGTTCATCACTTGCTCATGTCCTTTGAAGAGTCTTTATCAAAGTATTTGCGAATTGTGTGTTATCATCTACACTATAGAAAAAAAAGAAAACAATATTTTCTCAAGATACTAAATCTTAGATATCATCCTAAGTGATGATATGATGGAGAAATGGAACTTAGGGTTCTACTTGCACTAATGATGAACAACTAGGAATTAATAACCCATGACATCAGTGATTCTAGCACCGTATATTACGCGTTAACCATGATATTTGGAATGGGACGGAGAAGTCAGTTGTATCCTTTTCCTCTTGTATGGAGGCAAGATGACCTTAACGTGACGTTGTGATTCCTTGTGTGGATCCAACATATGGGTGGGCACCCTTATGCCCCACACTTTTGGTGTCTAGATTATCTATGAATGGTGTTTAGGGAGATAGTCCATGTAAATGGTACTAATCCGGGCATCACTAGGTCATAGAGTCTTCAGGAACTCATTAGGGTTTTAGCCTGCCCGAAAGGGGGATTAATGAAGGTGAGCTAGCCCGAAGGATCGTGCAGACATATGAGGTCGCGGAGAGGGCAGTGATTGGCTTGGACCAACTACTGGGCCCCACATCATGGAATTGTGGACGGAAAAGTACGCCTGATTGTGCAAAAAGGAGTTGATCTCTCATGGGAAAAGTAACGCACCTCTGCAGAGTGTAAGAATTGTAACTTGTTACTCCCTGTTCCGGGAAGGAGCTACGAACGCGGCAGGAAAGGAACTCCATGAAAGTTCTGGTCAACCTGTGAAGGCTGATGGTCATAGATTTTCATAATAAAATCAACCTTTAAAGAAAGATTTATGAAAAGTGCATAGTGCCAACGACTAATAGTCCGAGGTGGTAGATAGAGCATTAAACTTCCTACCTTGCATATACTGAATTTGCTGAGTAACGCTGTTACACATCCTTTCCTTTGAATCCTTGCTTAGACTCTGAGAATCCTGAAGATACTCCAATGTATGCATCTGAGAGTCAATAGGAGGTCTTCTATGAAGAGCCCAACTTGTATGGAGCCGTAGAAGGGGAGGACTACGACATCGTCTATGGAGGAGAGTTCCAGGAGTCCGAATAATTACTATAGTTCTAGTAACCACTTGAGCCAAGCATCATGAACAATATATAGCAATAAGTTTGCTGAGCTCAATTTGGAGTTTAAGTTTTAAATTTGAAACTTCCGGTGAAACACTTATATTTTGGTTTGTAAGTTGAATCTTTTGGAAGTCTTGAACTTCTGGTATTGTAATAATAATAACATGTGTATGTTTGTAATATGGACCCGCAATGTTTCTGTTGTACCACTCTAAGGGATGTGATATTTACGGAACGGTGTTCTGTGGATGTCATGTCAACGACTATAGTGTACTACACATGCAGTGGTATGCTTGGTCACCGTAACTTTCCTCTCTCATAATAATTTTCAGTAGCATCATGAATAAACTCAACAATATAGCTATCACATAAAGCATGCTTTTCATGATCTATAAACACATAATTTCTATCAAGCTCAAAAACAGTGGGATTAAAACCTCCACGGGTTTTATCCAAAGTACATATTTCAAAAGGATCCACGGGAAAATAACACTCATCCTCCTTTGGTAAGCATGTGGGACAATCAAATTCTTCCTCCTTTTGTTCATTAGAAGGTAGGCATGGGTAGATCCATTCTTCCTCCTTTTGTTCATCACTCTCCCCCTCTTTTTCATCTAATGAGCTTCCAGTTTCAACAATTTCTTCTTGCATAGGCTCCTGCAAAGCATTAGTCTCTTCCGTGTGTGGAAAGCATCTATTAAAATATTCAAGAATATAGCTATTTGCTTCCTTGTAATTATCAAAGCAAAATTTAAGTATCTCATAAACCTCATATTCATAAGGTGCATCATAAGTATTTTCAAGCAAACTAGCAAGTTCAAATGCACCCTTGAAAGCAATAAATTCTTCAATTTTTTCCACATCATAAAAGTCATAATTTCCCTTAACATAAGAAGATATGGTAACATTATCATTATAATCACATTGAAAAGGAAGGTGTTTATACCTCCTACAGCAACAATATTTATCAAAGCAATAAGTAACATTATAAGTAGAGCACACGTCTCTAGCAATAGTATTCAACTTATCAATTTGTTCCCATAAGTGTTTCCCTTTTTGTGAAAAATGGTGTTCCTTATAATAATACTTTTGTTCTTCCGTGAACCCACCTTGCCAATAAGAACTAGTTTCAAAGAAACCATCCATTGATAGAAAGCATGACCAAGCAAGGCAATAACAGACCAGCAACTAGAGCAGGAACTATTTTTTTTGTGTTTTCGAATAAAGAAAACAAACCAAACTAGACTAATTTTTTTTGAGTTTTTGAAAAGAGCCAAACAAAACCAAGCAAAAGAAACTAAGCAAACTAAAAACAAAGTAAAGAGAAAGGAAGTGGGGGACTCCCCTTGTGAAGACGTCCTTAGCCTCCTCGGCAGCGATGCCATTAAGCTTGATGGCTGATGTGGAGCCTGTTGGGAACCCCAAGAGCAGGGTGTGAAGAAGCACTGCAGCAAGTTTTCCCTCAGTAAGAAACCGAGGTTATCGAACCACCAGGAGGAAGGAAACGTGCGGTGACCCAGCATACCACTGCATGATGTAGTACACTATAGTCGTTGACATAACACCAATGAAACACCATTCACTAGTTTTACATCCCTCGGAGTGGTACAACAGAAACATAGCAGGTCCAAGACATGACTATAGATTACATATGACACATTACAAAAGATACATAGAGCTTTCTCGAGACAGTGAGGAAGATATCATATAGAAGACAACCAAAGATAACAACTTAACGACTATGCAAGAAAACTGCTACTATTTATCTATGGCTTGGTGTTGCTACTAAATTAATGCCCTCCAGAAGTAGGTTATACTATTTAGGGATTTATTTATATATAACGGTCCATCTTGACTTCAGAAACTTCTGATGTAGTCGTTGACTCCTGTTGATCTCCACTAGATACCTTTAATTCTTCAGAAGAGCTTCTCTTCTAGGTTCAACATTGGTTGCTCCAAAATCTAGCAAGGGTTAACAAGATACGTTGAGTACGAGTGTAATCAGCAAGTTCACTAAAAAGGAGTATTTGATGCACTGTCTACAGCCACAGAACAAAGGCCGTAGGCCATGAAGGTTTTCGTAAACATTTCTTCAAAGGTTTCTTTTATTCTGAAAATCTATGTTCGTCAGCCTTCACAGGTTTACCAGAACTTTTGTGGAGTTCCTTTCCTGCAGCGTTCGTAGCTCCTTCTCGGAACAGGGAGTAACAAGTTACAGTTCTTACACTCTGCAGAGTTGCGTTACTTTACCCATGAGAGACCTTAGCCTTGTTGCACAACCAAGTCATGAACTTGTCCATACTTCCTTGGTATGGGGCCCAGTCTAAGATCCAAGCCAATCACTTCCCTTCTCCGCGATCCCGCATACAGCGCAATTGTTGTATGTACACACTCAAGGTAGATTTTTCCCCGTATAAAACGGCTATACCTTAGTTGGATTCACAGAACACTATTGTAAGCCCAGATCCACGGTAGACTTTTCCCTGTATAAAACGGTTATAACCACGATCTGCAACTTACAAATTCCTAGAACAATGTCCGATGCATGCGAGAGGGAGCCGATCCAACTAACTTCCCCAGAGCCATATAGATCTCATGGTTAACGCGTAATATACGGCGCAAGAATCACTAGCGACATTGGTTGTTAAGTCCTAGATGATATGTTCCTTTACCACCAGAACTTTCATAGTAGGTTATTACCTCAGGGTAACTAATCCCATAATCATATTATTATGAAAATAGTGTTTTCTAACCTTTTTGAAATGCAGGTGATGACAACACTTGATTTGCAAAATACTTTGTAGAAAATAATCAAAGGACATGAGCAAGTGTGAACTTGCCTTTGTGATCACAAGATTATGTAATCACGGTCTTAAGACGATATAAGATCCAATATCTGAAAACAACATCATTGGTCCGGTAAGGACTAATGTTTAAAGAAGCAATATGTAGTTATGCATAAGTAATGCTATGCATTTTGTAAAACTCCTAGAGTAAATACCCAATACTTTGAGTGATTTGAATTTAGGTGATTTTTTAAGAGTTGATTTATCTTGAAATTTTACTTTGTAAGTAATGACCTTTATAAGGAACTTAAGTGTTAACAACCCAAAATATAAAAGTAAAGTATAAAATAATGTGATTATAGTTAATTGTTATTTGGTGACTATGATAAAAGTATTTGGGTTGAGTTGTTAAGAGTTGGAGAACTTATTATGAGATTGTTGTTTGAAGTGGCAAAAATAATAACATTTGAAAAGAATTATTTCCTTTCTAAGGTTTAAACAATCTTTATTGTTAATAGGATGTGATTAATGTCTTTTGTGTGTGATTTATTAGTTTGGACTTGAGATGCTTTATGTCTTAATCTAACTAGATCAAAGTTAACTATAAAAACATATGTAGTTTATTAGACATGGTGATTATAAATTTTGAGACTAAAGTTAACTTTAAAAAGGTAAAGAAACTTAAGGTGTAATATGTTTTAATTATTCCCAAATTTTAGATTTATGATAAGTGTGATTAGGGTATGAGATAATTTATTTGGTATTTAAGTGAATGATTGGTTTAAATTTGATTAAAGGTTTCAAAAGGGTATTATAGAGTTAATAGTTTACATTTTAGTTTTCTTATGAATCATAATTATGGGTTTGTACTTAGTAATTAATCTTAAAGAATTTAGTGTCTTATAAGGAATTGTGGTTATTTCTTACTTAGGAAATAATTTTTTAATGAATTAACAAAACAGTTATCTCATTTTGATAATAGGTAATAGATAAGGATTTATTATTTTTTTATAATCTTTAAAACTTTTCTAATGGTATATTTAATATTTTTCTAGTTTAGTATATTTATTTAAGATCTTAAAAGTGATTTTTATTTATTTTTAAATATTGGTCTTATGCTTATTAAAATTATTTAAGGATTTAAATGTCTTTGAATACTTACTTAAAATTTTATTTATAAAAGAATTAAGTTAGTATTTTTATAAAATATTAAATTTATATTTATACACAAATATGATTTTTATTCATTTTTAGGATTTTCCCTTATTTTATGAAATTTCACTTAGGATTTAATGGTGTTAATATTTATTTGCTCTATATAAATCTTAAACAAATAAAGTTATATTTTTATTAGGTAGATCTTGTGCTTGTGATGTTTTAAAATACATATACATTTTTCTTTAAGATTTTCTATATTCTAGTAGAGCTAAAATAAGCTTAGGGTATTTTGGTAATTATATATATTTTTTTGCTTGACTTATTATTTTTATTCCCTTATTGGGCCTGACCCACGAGTCACTCTGGCCCATTGGCCGATTTGGTCCATTTCGGCCTAGTAGATCCTTATCTTCTCCCTCGTTCTCACATCGCACCCACACGTTCCCCTCACGGATCTTTGGCGATCTTGCATGTGCCGCCGCCCAATCTCGGCGATGACTCCACCGTGGCCATGCCTGCAGTGCAAGGCTGATGGTCGGCCGCCTGCGATCCTGTCCAAGCCGATTCCCCTCTTGGGTCTTCTCTCGGTCGCGCTGACCCTCGCCCGAGGCTAGGGTTAGGGTTCGGCCGCCTTGGTTCTTCGTCAACGCCGTGCTGGGTTCCTCACGATCCTCACCCCTTCTCCACAGGCTGCTCCTGATGAGCTGTAGGTGCGGTTTGCAGCTCCCCTCCGGGGGTGCTCCCTGTGCTTCCGCCTCTTCATCGCCGTCGGCCACTCCTCTGCTTCCTCTTCTAACTTCTTGCGAGGACCTCGGGTAAGTGTGCTTCCCCTACTATGTTTTTTAGTATGCTCTATCTACCTTGCCATGTCAAGCATGCTTGCTGTGATTACCCCCTGTCATGGTTACATCTCTGTAACTAGGGTTCATACCCTCTGTAGTGATGTTTGGTTACTATGAGATTGCTGGTAGATGTTCTCCTAAACTTGTACTTTTGATGCTCTCTATGCTTGGTTAAATAACAGGCGCTGCCATTTGATTCTATATACTACAAGTAATGTGGATACAAATTCAGTTCTCTGAATTTTGGATAATGGCCTCCTGTGGTCTGTCCATGTATTAGCAATTTGAGATTGCTAGATGGTTCTTTATATTGAAGCCGTTTGCTAAAGTAATTAGGTTATCTAGATGTGATGTTGTCACTAAATGGTACTATATATTTGACAGATCATTAATCTTACTTGATGATTCCTAGATTGGTGGCTAGGCTTTAATCTTATAAGAGATATATTTGATGCCCTGAATCTGATTCATTGATGATCTTGATCCTCTCTTGAATATAGTTGCATCATTTTTAAATGATTCCTAGCAAAAGATAGCTAGGAAAATGATTTAGATTCTTGTTTGGTTACTTGCAGATGGTTTTGAATGAGTTGATGTGGATCAGATCATGCACATGCATGATCTTGGGTCGGACAAGAATTGGAATATGCAAAGTAGATCATCTTTGGCTACTTAATGGCTTGATATCTAGACAATTTATTCCCAGAAAGGATAATTTTGGGAAAATGATTTGAAATAATACCCCATGGATGTAACTCATTCTTTTAACATGGGTATTTGATGTTAATCTTAGCTAGTGATTTCAGTGGCTTCTAATATTGGAATCTTCCTACTGTGGTGCCTCCATATGGAGTGTGCACAGTGGTGTTTCTAGTATTATGATCTGTTGCTGAATTAGTTAGCTATTGATTGCTTGGCTAATAGAGCACCTTGTGACTTCTGTTAATATGGTCAAGTTATTGTGATGCCTCCCTGGAGGTACATAACCATATGATCATTTTTCTAAAGACACCTGCTATCATTGGAAATGACTAGTGGATGAAATATCATGTTGGAATAACTTTGTTGTGGATTGAGATGTAGCCTATGATGCAAAGGCTGAGGCCCCAATATAAGATGAGAATAGATACTACTGTTGCCTATTAGCTCTATGATGTGACTAGCATATCATCTATGCTAATCTGAGAGCACTCTTACTTCTACTCCTTTTGGAATTTGGTGCAACTATTGCTTGAATTGAAACTGGTGAGCGGCATTGCTATGATCTTAGTATATAAACCTGTTGCTTGTAGAGTTGTGGTTGCTATTGGGCTAGTGCTGATCTTGATCACCTTGCTTGTGCTACTTGTTGAACTTCTAGCCAGTTCCTCCTGAGCTACTGCCTTCCCTATGGAACTCCTCCCCTCCTAGCTCTTGGATGGCTTTCCTAGAAACCAAATGCTGGTGATGTGGTGGTGTGGTTTTCTTGGCTATGGAGTGAAATGGATATCTCTGGTGCTAGTGTTGTATTGTGGCTGGTGCTCTATCTCTTGTGTTCTTTGATGGATTAGGTGCAGTTCTTGAGTCCTTGCTTGGGTGGAGAAGCAAATAGTACACTAGCAGTTGTGCTACGGCTGCTCCCTCCCTTATCTACTTCCCAGACCCTCCTTGCTATGTTAACACCACATCTGCTGCATGCAGTGACTGTGTTGTTTGCCTGATTGTGTCATATGTGGATCAGATCAAGTGGAAACTTGATATTTGCTGTTGATTTACCTTTTTACCATTTTATCTGGATTTGGTGAAACTTTCCCCTTACTAGCCAACGATGCATCAGTCTGAGGCAAAATCTACTGATAAGAACAGATCTTATATTTTTGGCCCTATTCAAATTGCTTAGTGATGATCTAGCAGTGCACTTCACTTCAATTCTGAGAGTAAAACACTAACACACTAACCCCTATTTTACTTTTGATTTGTTCTTTTTTGTGTTGTGTTGCAGGTACAAACCTAATGATGGAAGATCAATGAAGACTAGATTAGGAAATAGTTAGATGGTAGTTCAGGATTTAATCTTCAATGTAATCTTTTATTTATTCTCTTGTATAGACTCCTTGTAAGAACCTTCTTTTATTTAATAAAGTTTATTTTTCTTTTGAGATTATTCTTGTGAGGTAATATGTTACTAATTCTATTCTAGTTGATTTGTTGTTACTGAATAAGGAACAGAATAAGAAATATTCTTTTGTGTATTATATAAAGGATAATAAATATTCATATTTATTTTAAATATAAGAATTCTTTTGTATTATATTTTTCTAATACCTTTATTATAAAGAATGTTGTAACATGTACTTATTATTATAAGAAATAATTTTACCTGTTTGCAATTTCTTATTCCACTTAATTATAAATGTTTATCTATTATATGATTGAATATATTTTCACTTTATTGTTTATATACTATTTACTTATCCTAGAAATATTCCCAAGTATTCAAATTTGAATTTCAATTATCAATCATGAATTGAATTGTTTTTCCAAGACACAAGAATATAGTAGAGGTCATGTCGAAATCCATACACTTGAGCTGACGTTTTCATCAAAACAAGAGATATCCCGATCCCTCTACAACTCCTTGTGTTTTGCGCGAAAATTACCCGGATTTTCTTATGCATGAATGCAATGCACACACATGTGGCCTCACTATTTATAGGTGCTAATCCTGGGATGTTACAAAACGTCACACATGTGTTGCAAGAAACACGGAAACCTGCACAACACAGACTCAAGACTTTGCCCCAACGAATCAATGAGGTTGTCAAGCTCACCGGTTTGCTATAACAAAGGATTAAACGTATGGTGTGGAAGGTAATGTTTTGTAGCAAGTAAACAAGTAATAATGGAAGATGTATCAATGGTAAAGATTGGACCGGGGTCCATAGTTCACTAGAGGTGCTCTCCTTAGATAAACAGCATGGCATGAAGGATAAACAAATTATAGCAGGGCAATTGACAGGAACTGAGCAAGGCATAACAATGCAATACCAGACAAAAAGATCCTATGAGATTCGATTGGGCAATACAACAATATACATAGACCGCCATCCAACTGCATCTATGACTAGAAGTCCACCTTCACGTTATCATCCGAACCCCCTCCAGTATTAAGTTACAAGCAATAGACAACTGCTTTAAGCAAAGTGTGTAAGGTAAACAATCCACTTGTTCTATGAACAACAGACCGTTGTTTTCTCCCTAGTGCCAACAACACATCTACAACCGAAGAGATTTATGTCACTTCCCTTGGATACTAGAGGCATGAACCCACTATCAAGCATAAATACCCCCTCTTGGAGTCACTAGAAACTACTTGGCCAAGATAGCTACTAACAATGTAGAGCATGCAAGATCACAAACAACATAGACATGATAGTATCAAATAGATAAAACCATTAATCAATCTAACATAGTAATCTCAATATCCATCGGATCCCCGCAAACACAACATGCATGATTACAAATAGATTAGATCTTGATCATGAACGGAGCTCACAAGATCTATATATGAAAGCACAAGAAGGAGATACAACCATCTAGCTACTACATGGACCCAATAGTCCAAGGTGGAACTACTCATGCTTCATATCGGAGAGAAGGCCTCTGGGATGATTTCCCCTCCGGCAGGGTGCCGGGAAGAACTTCATATCCGCTCGATCTAGGGACGACGGTGGCGGCGGCTACAGAAGGTTTCGTGGAGTTTTGATCATGTGCCTAGGGTTTCTGCATCGGGGGTTTCTTATAGGTGAAGATGCGAGGCTGGGAGGCGGACAGGGGCCCCACACCCTACCTAGGCGCGGGGTGGGCCCACCCACGCCTAGGGGGGTCTGGCCGCCCTGGTTCGCTTCTCTGTCTCGTCTTCTCGCTTCGTGTCCCCCACGGTAATATTGACTTCGGCTTTTGTCCCGTCCAATTCCAAGAATATTGATTTTCTGCCTTTCTGGAACCAAAAACAGAAGAAAACAGGCAACTAGCACTGTGGCAACTTGCTAACAGGTTAGTTCCAGAAAATATATAAAAACACCTGAAAGTGTAGACAAAGAAAAGCAAAGTAGATACTAAACAAGCATGCAGCATCAAAAATTATAGATATGTTTCCGATATATCATACTTCTCATCGATCATTGTGTATAATACCTGTATAATACTTGTATAATACGTGTATAATACCTGTACAACACCTAATTATGGACCGGTACTGTTTTTTTAATACCTGATATACACACAGGTGGCGCATCCGTTTTGACCTTCTGTGGCGCATACCACTTCACTGGCGCATTTGACACAATGCGCCACTGAATACAGTCCTTTGGCGTATCTGGTAGAATGCGCCACAGAAGTATAATGACTTCTATGGCGCATTTAGAAATGCGCCATAGAAGTTCTCATCGGTGGAGAGGTAATAGTGGCGCATCTGATATGCGCCACAGAAGGCCAAAAAGGATGCGCCACTGATTAAGGTTTTCCTAGTAGTGCGTAGGCGATTGACATTCATCTCCTTGGCGGCTCGCATGCCGTGAAGGAGGGCCTCGTACTCGGCCATGTTGTTGGTGCAGGGGTGAAGTTGAGGTACAAAAAGTAGCGGATATTGTCGCCCTTAGGCGAGGTGAGTATGATTCCTGCCTCTGCGCCATCAGCGTTCTTGGATCCGTTGAAGTGGAGCGACCAGTAGTGGCGGTATGGCAGCTTCTCTGGCTGCTGCGCCTCTTCCCAGTCGTCGAGGAAATCCGCTAGAGCCTGCAACTTGATCGCCTTGCATGGCTCGTACCTGATGTTGTGGACGCCGATTTTGATGGCCACTTGGCGACCCGCCCAGTCACCTCGTGGTTGCAGATGATGTACTGCAGCGTCACGGAGGATACGACCATGATTGGGTGATCCTGGAAGTAGTGCGGTAGCCGTCACTAGGCTCGGAAGACCGCGTACACCAGTTTTTGGTATTGGGGGTAGCGTTGTCGTGATCCCGTGAGGACTTCACTGATGTAGTAGACCGGGCTCTGTACGGGGCGCTCCTTGACCTCCTCTGGTCGCTCGACGACCATGACAACGCTGACGACTCGCTCGGACGTCGTGACGTAGACCAGCATCGGATCCTTGTTGACGGGGGCGGCGAGTAGTGGTGCAATGAGTAGCACTTCTTTGAGCGCGTTGAGCTCGTCGTCTGCCTCCTTGTCCCATTGGAACGTGGGGTTATTTCGCATCAGGCAGTAGAGAGGCATTGCCTTCTCGCCTAGCAGGGGGATGAAGTGACTGAGAGCCGCGACTCGCCCGGCTAGCTTCTGGACGTCGCGGAGGCACTCGGGTTTGCCGAGCCATGTGATCATGTCGATCTTGTTGGGGTTCGCCTTGATGCCTCGCTTGGAGACTACGTACCCCAGTAGTTGTCCAATGGGTACACCGAAGGTGCACTTCCCAGGGTTGAGCTTGATCTTGTACCTCCGCAGGTTTGCGAAGGTTTCGGCCAGGTCAGCGAGTAGGTCGCTCTGGCGATTGGACTTGACCACCACGTCTTCGTTGTAGACGTGGATGTTGCGGCCAATTTGGCTCATGAGGAACTCCTGCATGCACCGCTGGTAGGTCGCGCCAGCGTTCTTGAGGCTGAACGTCATGGAGGTGTAGTAGTAGGCTCCGAATGGCATGATGAACACCGTCTTCTCCTCATCCTTGACTGCCATCTTGATCTGGTTATACCTAGAGTACACGTCAAGGAAACACAGCGACTCCGATCCCACAGTCGAATTAATGATCTGGTCGATGCGCGGGAGGACAAACTGCTCTTTTGGCCAAGCGCTGTTGAGGTTGGTGTAGTCGATACACATCCTCCAGGTCTTGTTCTTCTTCATGACCAGGACTGGGTTTGCTAGCCACTTGGAGTACTTGATTGGCCGGATGAAGCCTGCAGCAAGTAGACGCTGCACTTCTTCGGCGATTGCGAGGTGACACTCTTCATTGAATGGCCGCAGCGACTGCTTGACAGGTCGCGCATTAGGGTCAACGTTGAGTTTGTGCTCGGCAAGTTTCCTCAGGACAAGCATGCCAGACGGCTTCCATGCAAAGATGTCGTGATTCACATGGAGGCTTCTATGAGAATGCTTTCCTATGCGGGGCTCGTGCCTGCCCTGATGGTGACCGTCTGGCTGGAGTCGCCTGGGATCAGCTCAACGATGCAGGTGAGCATGGTGGGCTCGAAGGCCGTAGACCCGGTGTTCTCTGCGTTGGGCTTCTTCAGGATTGTGGGGTTGTCCTTGTCGACCCCGATCGTGTATCTGGCGAGCTCTTCTATGTGGTTTGTTTCTGCGGTGATGACGGCGTCCGCGAGCTGTGCGCCCTTTTCCTCGCACTCGATGGCCATGTCAAGGTCGCCATGGACGGTGATGATGCCGCATGGCTCTGGGAGCTTCATCATCTTGTACGCGTAATGCGGTGCCACCATGAACTTGGAAAATGCTTGTCGCCCCAAGACACAGTGGTAGGGGATGTTAAAGTTCACCAGCTCGAAGACGATCCGCTCGGTGTGGAAGTTGGCTGGTGTGCCAAAGGTGACTGGCAGCGTCACCTTGCCGATCTGGTATGCCTTTTGACCGGGGACGATGCCGTGGAAGGTGGTGAGGGTCGACTCGATCATCGACTGCAACAGCCTTAGTCGCCTAAAAGTGTCCAGGTAGAGGATATTGATGGAGATCCCGCCGTCCATCAATGCCTTGGGGAGCCAGTAGTCGCCCACCTTGGGCTTGACTACCAGGGCGACTCTCCCGGGGTATTCGATCGGTGGCGAGTGGTCTTCGCGGCTCCATGTGATGTGTTGTTCGGACCAGTTGAGGAAGCGGGGAACGTCGACCTGGGACACCGTGTTGATGGCGACGGCACGGGCGAGGACCTTCTTCTCGCGCTTGGTGCCGAGCCCGGTAAAGGGGTGCAGCGAGCCAACGTCATTGCCGAATGCCCCGCCATTTGGCGGGTCATTGTTGGGGTCCTCCCTTGCGCGCCGTGCCTTCCCGATCTCCTTCATGGAGTGTCAATAGGCGGTTGTGTGCGTGGTGGGTTTTCCTTCCCTATTGTGGAACACGCAGGGTTGGTTGAGGAGGGCGGCGAGGTTGAATTTTGGCCTCGCTTTGTAGATTCCGCCATCGTGGGGCTGGCCTCCGTCGTGGCGGAAGCTCTTAGGGTCATGTGGCGCGTAGCCGACATTGGCGAAAAAGTAGACTAGTGCGTCACCACGGCGTTTGCTGGTGAGTTGAGTGTTGATGTAGCGCAGCTCACGCAGCCTACAGTTGTCGTGGCCACTTAGGCGGCGATGCCCACCCAACTCATCATTGTTTCTTGGTTCGGACCTTCCTCCATGTATCGTTTTGCGATATCAAGCCTTTAAGGTAAAGGCCCCTGTGATTGCAATGCTAGTCCCTGGATCGAAATGCTAGCATCCATGAAGTACACAGATACAAAGGTCACTATTACATCGTAATATCGGGAGATACAAAATTCTTACAACTCATTAGCCCAAGGCTAATACATAGAATTCACAATACTTAACAAAATAAATTAAGTCTCCATCTTCATGTGCCACAGTAAAACATGTTGAGTGTAGACTCATAACCCTAGTCACCATCAGAGTAACCTGCAACATAATAAGTTATAGCCACAGAGGGTCAATACATTTGGAATTGTATTGGCAATTGATACCATAGTAGTATAGTAATATCTAATAACTAGATGAATTTGGATAAGTGTAGTCCAGGCTCCCTTTTCTCAAAAACAAGATTTGTCTAATTAGTTTGAAAACACTAAGTTTTTGTTTGACAAAAACACCCAAGGAACCACCAATAGACATTTATGAACCTCTACCCATGTTCAACCACAAGTTTTAACTTAGAGAAATTGGTATGAGGAGATCCTTGATCATTTTAATGTCTTCGATGCTCAAATTGACCGATACTGGGTACACGGCTAAGTACTTAGGTTTTACCCTCTCGAGAGGTGGTGCACTTCCCCACAAGACTCGACATGCATCGAGATGAGACTTTTCAGAAGCATTCCTTTAGACCACCATGGATGCGTTCCATCCTATCAACCCTACCACCAACTATCCATCTGGCTGAATTCTTGCAACCTAGTTGGTCAAGGCAGAGCCCATATTCCATGTGGTTGCACTAGAAGCTTCTCAACACTAAACATCTCAAATCTCTTTGTTCCTGGGTGGACATCCACAAGTGTGATACACAAGGTAGACCATAGACATGGGCCTTGTGTAACCACTCAACACAAACAAATCTTCCCATTCCACCCAGGTGATTCATTAACATGTTGTTTTATTAATGAAAAACATAGGCATAAACTTTCCATAGTATCATAACATGAATATTCCACCCTTTCATTCTATTAGCTAGGCTAAGCATACTAGCATAACATGTCTCTTAACTTAGGGAAAAACTACTAAGACAATATCTATAGTATTTACCATAACATAGCATATACTTAGAAAATCACCATGCAAAACCTACTCATAATATAACTAGTGCATAGATAAAATAGTAGGAAAAAAGATTAAGTATCACTTTCCTTGGTAGTTAGGGTAATAGAAACAATCCTCACAATCACACTCTCCAAATTCCACAAAATCTACACAATAATTTATACAACAAAATAATCATAATTCAATATACACACAAAAATAAGATGAATGCACGCTAAATGCAATATGATGATTTGCCACACTATTAAAAACAAGCTCTACAGTACTGAAGACAAATCATATAATCTAAGGTCTAAATAAAACAAAAACCACCTAAAAACAATATTCTATATAATTTTTATAGTCAAAATAGGCCTACAAATGCTGCTGCATAAAATCCTAATTCTTCAGAAGAAAATGGCCAAATCAAGGGCATGGATGCAAAGAGCTCATTTTTTTGAATCCATTGATATAAAATTTGTAATCTTTGGATAAACAGAAGAAAAGTTATTGAATTTACAAGTTTGAATAAATAATAGATGAAAATCCAGCTTTTAAATCTAAAACCTAGCAACACAGCGTGTTCTGATTGGCACGTACCGGTTCGCGCTGGATCACGCTTCCACACCATTAAAGTAAATCCAGTGGCTCAGATCTACTCATACCCCTTCGTTTCTATTTCTAATCCTGACCACTAGATCCACATCCAATGGATCAGATCTGCTCGACCTAAATTTAGCGGCGCGAATGGCTCTTGCGGTGGCGACGCCACTGGCGGTAACACGCCAGTGAGGTCAGAGGGGTAGGGAGGGTGTCTTGGTGCTTACCGATCTCGTGGGGACGTGGTGAAGCTCAATGTGGATGCAGCTGGGGCGAGGGTGCACGGACACGGGCTCAGACGCTCATCGGAGTTCGGTCACGCTTCGGTTGCTCGTAGACGATGACGGGGGCGGCGACCTGGGGCACAATTGGACAGGCTTCAGGCATTAGAGGGTGCACAAGAAGCAGGCGAACATGCTTGTTTGAATTAGAGGCAGAGGCGAAGACGGTGCTCACCGAAATGGCTCGCCGAAGTTCGGCTGTGCGACAGATGCTCACGATCGGAGACGAAGACGACACTCTGGTGCAAGAGGAGACAAATGGTGAGTGTCAGGGGATGCGTAGGAACGAAACGAACTCACTCGCGTGAACCAGAGGTAGCGGCGCACACAAGGCTTATCGCGATAGCTCGCCGGAGCTGCTCGGTGCTATGGAAGTGTTAGGGGAAATTAGGGGAGCCTGGCGGCGCTCTGTGCTGGCTGTGTGAGGGGAAATGGTTACGAGGAGGTGGGGATTAAGTAGCCGGAGCGGGGGAGGGATTTACTCGACAAATCAATGGGAATTAGCGTGCGACACCAACGACAGTGACGGGAAGGAAACGGACAACGGCGCGGTCGTCTCGTGGGGTTTGGGGAAGAAGGGGTTGACGTGGCGACGGGGTCCGCTTGTTAGTGGGTGGTGCGCACGCGTGGTGCAAAACAGAGAGTGGAGAGGGTTTCCCGGGTGGGCTTAGTGGGCTTCCAGGGGGAGTTGAGATGAATGTGTTGCCTGCTCTTTTTTTTTCTCCTTTTGTCTTTTTACTTCTCTGTTTTGATTTTCTAAATAGGATTTGGATGGCCATTTCAAATCCAAATCAAATTAAATCTTCACCAAACTTTTGTGTTGTGATCAGTGTCCAAAAGTGTCTCAAACACATCTAATCACTCAAAAATATTTTTGGGTCATAAAATAAAATAAAACCATGCCCCATATATATAATATAAGAAGGGGCTTAAATATGGTTCTATTAGGGTTTTTGCTTTGAAATTTTTTGTGCAAGATAAATATGCCATGATGATATTAATGCAACAACATTGTTTTGAGTTTGATGAATTTAGGGATGTTACAGTGTGTGGAGGGTTTTCTTTCCCTGCTGTGGAACATGCAGGGTTGGTTGAGGAGGGCGGCGGGGTCGAATTTCGGCCTCGCTTTGTAGTTTCTGCCATTGCGGTGCTGGCCTCCATTGCAGCGGAAGCTCTTGGAGTCATGTCGCGCATAGCTGGCATTGGCGACGAATTCGACTCGCCTGTCATCATGGTGTTTGCCTGTGAGTAGAGTGTTGCTGTAGCGCAGCTCGCGCAGCCTACTGTTGTCATGGCCCCTTGGGCGGCAATGCCCACCCGTCTCATCGTCTTTTCTTGGTTTGGACCTTCCTCCGTGTATCATTTGGCGATATCGAGGAGTTTGGAGATGTTGTCGAGCGTCTTGTACACCCGCTTGATCTTGGCGACCAGTGGCTCGTACCGTCATGAGTTCTTGAAGCAGTGGATCACCGTGTCTGGGTGGATGCCGGCGGCGTTGATCCACAAGTCCTACCACCGTTGGACCCAATTGCGGGTCGACTCGTGTGGTCCCTAGATGCATCGCTCTAGGTCCTCAATGATGGTGGTGTGGGTGTAGGAACCCTCGAAGTTCCTAACGAAGGCCTCGCGGATGTCCTCCTAGGATTCGATGCTGTATGTTGGGAGGGTGTTGATCCACTGCTGAGTCACTCCCTCCATCATCAGGGGAGGTAGCCATCGGCGAGAAGGTCGGTGTGGCCAGCGATTCCCATCGCCATGAGGTATGTGTCCAGCCACATGGCTAGATCATACGTGGGATCATACTTTTCGATATCCTTCAGTGCTTTGAAGTTTGTCGGGTATTTATGTCATCGGATCATCGGTCCAAAGCACTGGGGGCCGAATCGACTGAGCGAGCCCCTTGGCTTGCCGTTGTTGCGGTTCGTGAGGGTGTGCATCAGGTCGTTGGGCTGGTGTGCGCGCCAGCTCTAGTTGTTGATGATGTGGGTTTGCGCGTCGACCGGCTGCCCATTGGCGGCGACCGCGTTGTTCAGCGATCGCGGGTCATTGGTGGAGAGCGCTGGGTGTGCGACCTGTGGTTGGTGCAGGGAGCTCGGGTGGCGGGCAGTTGAGGGTGTTTTCCATCGATAGGCGGCCGCTCGAGGCCACCCTGCTTCCGAAGTAGCGGGAGTACATTCGCCCCATGATTTGGCTCCTATGACTTGCTGCTTGACGGCCTTGGTGAGTAGGGCCTTGGCATACTCGATTTGCAGCACGCCCTCCCCTATGACGTTGAGGTTGGCGACCGCTGCCTGCCCTGCGATGATGTTGTCCATTAGGGTGGAGTATAGTGGGAGGCCGTTCGCGTCCCGCTCTCGCTGAGAGATGATGACTCTCGGCTGGTTGGGAGGGGGCGCGTGGCCGGGTGGTGGTGGTGGAGCTCCGCTTGCTGGCACTCCTGGTGGCGGGCGTGCGCTAAAGCCTGGTGGCGCGTTCTAGGAGATCACGCGCTCGGCCACGCGAGCGGGATCGTTGTCTTCATCGAAGTTCAGGGCGCGGACATGAACGGTGGGGTTCAGGCCCGTCCTGCTGCGGCGCTGATGGTAGAGTGATAGCTCCTGCGCTGTTGCCCGCTCGAGGCGAATTTTTTTGCGCTCGGCTTGTTCCTTGTGCACCGCCTCCTCCAGGCGCAGGCGGGCTTCTTCAACCTCCCCTTCCATCGCGGTCGGTGGGATTGGCGTGGAGAATGGTTTTGGTGGGGCGCTCATGCCGCTTGCCATGTAGGTCGCGACGAAGTGACCGGATCCCGCATGGAGGTCGCCGGAGTTTTCCGACCCGGAGTCGGAGTTAAAGATCCCGAGGATGGAGGGGTCCTCGAAATCTCCACCGTTGGAGACTCTCGTGATGGAGCCTTCTGGTGACGTGGCGACGACGTATCCGGTGACCGAGGCCGGGGTCGTCGAGTCAGTGTCATCATGGTGGGCCGCGTCGTCCGCGGCCGTGTCAGTATCGGCCACACTGCTGTTGGCCGAGTTGTACTCGGAGGCGAGGCGATGGATGGTGCGGACCTGGCTCTCAGAGAGTCGATCACGCAGCAGCGACTCACCGATGAGCGCCGAGTCCTCCGAGACAATGACATCCGTGAAGCTGATGAAGAGGTTGATGGTGTCGACCGGAATGATGACGCTGTGCGTGACCGGGCACGACGCCGGGACGTAGATACTGGGCAAGATCTAGAGGATCTCGCCGCACACGATCATGCGGCCGGTGGCGATCAATCGGTTGATCGAAAAGTAGGATCTCGCCGCAGAACTCAGGCCTAACCGGCCAGGCCCCACAATGGGTGCCACTATCGTGGGAATGGCCACGACATATGATGCGATTGGCAGCGAGTAGTAGAATGAGGGCAAGGGCGGCCAGCCATCTGCGGTGCGAGATGAGGGCGGAGACACAAGGGTTTACCTAGGTTCGGCCCCCCGGAGGGTAAATACCTACTCCTGCTAGATTGTATTATTGATAGATTGCAGTGGTGGCGAGCTCGGCGACTAGGCGGCAAGTCGATGGGGTATCTGATGGAACGTAAGTGTTATGCGTACCCTAGGGAGGTTTATATAGGGGTACCTCGCTAGGGTTTACAGATCTACAACCTAGCTGGATAAGGACTCGAAGGGTTTTGACCTAATCTGATTGGGCCTAGTTACGCTTCTGGGCCTTCAGCTTCCAGTCGCCTGGCTCCTCGTTGGGCCGCGATCCAGTCGTCCTCCTGCAGGCCCATTCGCTGGGAGTATGATCCAGTAGGGAACGTCCTGCTAGTTATACCCCACTCGGCATATCCCCATCAGAGCATAACATGAGTCAATACAAGCAATGGTCAAGAATAATTCGGCCACTAGCCACAAGATAAAAAGAGAACTTATGGTGGATATATCGTAACATTTTTTGAAGATCATCGGACCAGCCGACTCTTTTCTTCTCAAACCGAGTAATCTCATTCGTCATTAACTTATTCTTTGACTCGGTCGCGTCGAGGAGCTCCTTGTTCTTATGGAGCTAGAGAGTTAGCCGATTCTTCTTTTCGGAGAATTCTTGGTCAATCTTCTCCAACTCGGTTTTCTGGGCCAACTTCAAGGAGTTAACCTCGGCATGAAGCTGAGCTATCTCATCGTCTTTATCCTTCAACTGCACCGAATGAGCTCCTGCTTGTTCCAAAAAAAGCAGCATCAGATCAGGCATAGGAATGCACTCTTGATGTGATGCTGCAAGGCTTTGTAATTCGGCTAAGCCGAGTGAAAAATGCTATAAGATATTCCGCAAAAGTTCAGGAGAGGAGGAAAATGAGTATAAAGAGCGTTGTCGACTCACCTTGCAGATCGGAAACCTTCTTCTTAATTGTAGTATATTGGGTCTCGGTATTTCCTTTACAAAGACGAATCATAAGTCGACTTGAACACAAAAACCCGGACAAAAATTTCAAAGTGAACAACAAATAACTCACCTGTTTTCTTCAGAATAGGCACCAATTGATCATACTTGACCTGTAGCTTCCTATGAGCGAAGATCAGTTTTTAGAACTCGGTGGTGCGCCGATTATGAGCAACCTGGAATCACAGAGCATTATATAGGAGAAATATATTTGAGATAGCAAGATCCAGGCCAAGTGAAACTTGACTCGGATCTAGGTGGCTGGATATTTGAAGTTAAACCTACAAGATCCAATCCTAGTAGAACTTGACTCAGACCTAGGTGGCTGGATATTCAAAGTTAAACCTATAAGATCCAAGCCAAGTAAAACTTGACTCGAATCTAGGTGGCTGGATATTTGAAGCTAAACCTACAAGATCCAAGCCAAGTAGAACTTGACTCGGACCTAGGTGGCTGGATATTTGAAGCTAAACCTACAAGATCCAAGCCAAGTAAAACTTGACTCAGATCTAGGTGGCTGGATATTTCAAGCTAAACCTACAAGATCCAGGCCAAGTAGAACTTGACTCAGACCTAGGTGGCTTGATATTCAAAGATAAACCTACAAGGTCCAAGCCAAGTGAAACTTGACTTAGATCTAGGTGGCTGGATATTTGAAGTTAAACCTACAAGATCCAAGCCAAGTAAAACTTGACTCAGATCTAGGTGGCTGGATATTTGAAGCTAAACCTACAAGATCCGAATCAAGTAAACTTGACTTGGATCTAGGTGGCTGGAGATTCAAAGCTAAAACTAAAAACCCGAATCAACTAAAGTTGTCTAAAGTTACATATCATTTGCTATGCGCACAACTAAAATTTACTAGCAGAAGCTTCCGGCTGAATGACAAGTCATTCGGTCAAATTCTCGGGGACTAGTGGGTATGAGATACATTTTTTGAAAAGAATAAAGTGTAGACGAAAGTACTTACCTCGTTCATGCTATCACTCTCAAGAATAACCTTGGTGGACAAATGTAAGCGATCGCTGACGTCGGACATATGGAAAGGCTTATTACTCGGGTTGCCCTCGACCAGGTCAGCAGAATTCCAGTTATTGGAATATTCTACCAAAGACCCAAGACTTCCACCGCTCTTTGTACGCGTCAACACCTTGCCTCTGGCCTTTCGCACTTGCTTGGCAGCTACCTCGGCCATGGGCTCTTATGTGTAACATCCCTAAAAACATGTTTCAAACTCATGCATATCATCCATGCATCCTTGATCATATGAATTTCATTTCAAACAAATCACTTCAAAACAGAAGCATATATGCTTATTATTTCATGTAGGTTTGCTCTAGCCTTAGTGCTATCTTCCAAAGAGAAGAGTACTTGTTTTGTTTGGTAAGGTTTGAATTCAAACATAGGCACTTTCAAAAGTTTGAGCAAAGCTTTCAAAACAAAATGAGTAAATAAAACCAATATTATGCCTATTGTATATATCACATAAAGGCTTGGTTTTATTTTTATTTTTCATTTGATCAAAGTGTTTTGTTTAAACAATAGTGTTTGACACACATTTGAGTGCAAGGTTGCAGTATAAAAACCTAGAGAAGATTTGAATTCAAACTCATTTGATTTGAAGTTGAAAATCATTTCAGAAAATCAAAACAGAAAAAGAAAAGGAGAAAAGAAATAGAAAAGGGTCGGCGCCACCTATCTAGCCCAACGACGGATTCAGCCCACTAAGCCCACCCGGGTTCCCCCTCTCTCTCTCTCACTCGCAGACGAACCCACCAGGTCACTGACCACACGACCCCACCTCCTGTCTGTTTTTACTCACGACAAGTGGACCCTCACGACCACGTCGTAAATGCGTCAATCACGCGGCGGCGACGCCGCTCGCCGTTACCTCGCGCGATCACTGCGGGCTTAATTGCCATTGATTCTGCGCTTAATCGCCGCTCCCCTTCTGCCTACATAAACCCCTCTGCACAACGGCCATTTCCCCTCACCTAGCGCCACCTCTCCGCCAGCAGGCTGCCCGCAATCGCCCTTGCACCGCCACAGACAGACGCACTTCGGCGACCAATCTCGGTGAGTACGGACCGCCCCCTGCCTCTAGTTCAAACCATCGTAACCAGCACATCCTTGCGCGTTCACTGATGCCCTCTGTTTGCTTTCTCGTGACCCAGAACGACGTCTTCATCCACACCCGCGAGCACCTGAGCCGCCGCTCGACTCCGACATGTGATTCGTAAGCGAGCGCCTTGCCTCCCCTTTGGTAATGCTGTCTTGATCGCGTGTCCTTGCGCATCTCCTAAACCATCTGGCTTGTGCTAGGTCGACGCAGAGCCTCGGCAACGTCTTCGACAGCAAGCATCTAACGCCGCCAGCAACTCCGACGAGCTCCCTCGGCCACTACAGCGCGCCCCTTGACCAGCCATCGCCACCTTGAGCATCAGCATCGCACGGCGAGCTTGGTAAGCCCCTTCCCCCTCTCCCGTGCGACCTAGAACGCCGGTAGCAGTTCTGACAGGGCGTCGCCGCCGCCAGCGCCGCCACTGGATGGTCAAGTGCTGAGCGCCGTTAGATCTAGATCCTGCGGATACGATAGAACCTAGATGAAGCGGTACCATTCAATCTGAGCCGCGCGATTAAGTTAGATCCAGCGGCTCAGAAGCGTGATCCGACGCGAACCGGTACGCGCCAATCAGGTTGTGACGCGTGTCTAGAGATTAGATTTAAAAACAGGATTTGAATCTATTAGATGTTTGAATTTATTTTAGCTATAACTTTTGATCCCCACGTTCAAATTTGACAAAGTTTATATCAATGGAATCAGGAGAATAAGCCCTTTCTAATTATGCAATGTGTTTAATGTTTTTCTTCTGTTAAAATGGTTTTATTTACAGAAACATGTGTAGGGTTATTTTGAGTATATGAATTGTTTGAGAAATGTTTAAGGTTTAAATAAATGTTGTTTGGCAAGTTTTGAACTTGTTTATGAACCAGTACTGTGCACTTGTCTTGTTGTGTTTTAAAAAATCATCACATATCATATTGCATGCATTCATATATTTTTTCTTGTATCTATTTGTATGTGATTTGTTGATATGATTCTATGTGTAGATTTTGGTGCCAATAGTGATTGTGATTGTGAGGAGTGTAGCTACTCTCCAAACTACCAAGGCAAGTGGTGCTTCATGATATTTTTATCCCTATGTTTTCTACTAAGCATTAGAAATATTTTGCTAGACTTGCATGTTATATTTTGCTTATATGCCATGTTGGGAAATCCTAGTAGTGTAGAATTGCTAGGAAATTTCTAAGTTAAGATGCTTATCTATGCCATGCTTAGCCTAGCTAGTAGCAACCAAGGGTGGTGAAATATACATGCTATGATGAAATATTTCTAAGTCTTTGGACTTGTGTTTTTCCTAATAAAACAACTAAGTGAATGAAACACCTGGGTGGAATGGAAGGAATGGTTTATGTTGAGTGGTTACACAAGGCCCATTTCTATGGTTTACCTTGTGTATCTCACTTGTGGAAAGCCACCCAGGAACAAAGAGATTTTAGAGGCCAAGTGTTAAGAAGCTTCTAGTGCAGCCACTTGGCAATATGGGCTCTGCCTGGATCACATAGGTTGCTAGAACTTAGCCATTTGGACAGTTGGTTGTAGTGGGGTGATAGGTTGGAGCGCGTCCATTTGGTCTAAGGGAAGGCTTCTGAAAGGTCCTGTCTTGGTGAAAATCAAGTCTGGTGGGGAAAGTGTAGGGATCGTAGCATAGAAAAAAAAATTCCTACGATGGGAACAACTATGTACCAAGATCTATCTACTAGATACAAACAATGGGCGGATGTATATCCGTAGAGAACATACCCTTAAAGACCGACAAAGCTTAATGAGTCCAAACTCGTGGTTGATGTAGACGATCTCTTGCCGATCTCAAGATCGAGAGGAAGTCCTAGCGCCATAAAGCAATGACGCATCCGTGCTCGCACACACGTTCGAGGCACCGAGCAACCTCTGCCTCCTCGCTCCAGCGATGCAGCGGAAGCGCAACTCTTTCTTGCCGAATAGCCACCGGGAACATGTATCTCGCTAGTCCGAGACCATGGGGAATAAATTCTAGAGGGGGAGAGAGATCCTTCACGAGGAGGTGTGAGTGAGAAGTGAGAGGAGGGGCTCCTTATATAGGGGAGGGGGCATCCCAAGGGGGCATGGCCGCCGGCCATGGAGGGTGCCCCCACCTCTCCCTCATTCATGTGGGTGGACACTCCACTCACAAAATGGCCCTTCAATTTTCTCCACTCAAAAACCCACTCAAATTCCCATTAAATTTCCACCAAATTTAATGCAAACTCTCATTAAATAAAACTCTTTTATTTTATTCAGAATTTTGTCAATTACTTTAATGACAAACATTCACAAATAAACCCTTGCTAGAATTTAATTTCACATGCATAACCTCTTTATGCAATTTCACCCGAAAACCTGTTTCGGTATCTAGTGAAATAAATTCCTGCGCTTGTTCATTCTTTCGGCATGAAACTTTTGCTCCAATTGGATGTCGGTGTCTCTTAAGTGTGTCACCCTATGGTTCGTGAATAATGCGGACATGGTCGAGACCCCTCTCGGATCAATAATCAGAAGCGGGATCTGGAGACCCATACTGACTCCCACACATTCAACGATGACTTTCTTGTGATCGTCGGAACCTTTTATGCTAGTATCTTAATCCCTTTGTTTAATGATATATTACATGTCCGAGATTCGATCATCGGTATCTCCATACCTAGTTTGATCTCGTTACCGACATGCACTCTTTTCTCGTTCCCGTGATATAACATTCTAGTGATCAAATCACTTGCTTGCAAGCTAATCAATGTGATATCACCGAGAGGGCCCAGAGCATATCTATCCGTCATCAGGAAGAACAAATTCCACTCTCGATCCATGGGCCTCAACATAACACTTTATTAGTTCTGAATCCATATTTATAATCACCCTGTTATGGTGTGACGTTTGATGTTATCAAGAAACTCTTCCGGTGTTAGTGATTGACATGATCTCAAGGTCTAAGGATTAGGATCACTTCGTAAGTTGTTATAGAAATATAAACTCAATGACTTTGATTGTAATGCTATACTTCGGATGAATGTTCATCACACCATTACACTAATGTAGTGATCCCGTTATTAACAACATCCAATGTCCATGATCAGGAAACCTTGATCATCTTGTTAATCAACGAGCTAGTTTATAAGAGAGCCATAACTAGGAACTTTCTGTTTGTTTATTAAACACACATGTATTAACGTTTCTGTATTAATACAATTATAGCATGCAAAATAAACATTTATCATAAACAAGGAATACGATAATAACCACTTTATTATTGCCTCTCGGGCATTTTCCCTTCAGTCTCCCACTTGCACTACAGACAATAATCTAGTTTGAGAACTTCGCGTATTGAACACTTATGGCTTTCCGGTGTTCCATATACGCAATTGCAAGTGGTTAACATAATCTACGGATCTGACACTTCAGGTCCATGTGTATTTGCATGTCTTTGCGTCTTCACGCATCACTCATTCTCCAATGAGATGGCATTGTATAAATTTGGTCTTTCGGTGAGACCTTTAGTTCCTTGGGGTTATATCATGTCGATACTATTGTCATACAATATATCTTTAGTGTTAGCCCGTTGCGAACCACACCTTAGTTTGATAACAAACTACTTGACACAAATTCCCTCCTTTGCTGCTACTATAGCAGTCATATACTTAGCCTTTTGTTGTAGTATTCGTCATAATGTCTTAACTTTGGAATTCATCCAAATCCATCATGGAATCTCATTTCCATTACATTGTGCCACCCATAGTTTAAATTGAGATAAACTTGATTTGTATCTTGTGACAAAACTAGTATCAATGTAACGCTTTACAATGAACTATTTGTAATTGTTTGTCACCTCTACACAAATATATTCTTAGTTCTTCCAAAAGATCATAAGAATATCCTCACTATCGTCCAATGATCATTTTACGATTCATTCTGGTATATGCACATAACACTTAGAGCATAGGACATATCTGGATGTGTACATATCATGGTATGATTGATCAAAACATCCTTGTGATCTCACTCATCAAGTGTCAAAGCACTTGAATCTTGTTTCACTTATCAAGTGTCAATACACTTGAATCTTGATTCAATTCCTTTCCATGCGACAAGAACCATTTCTTGTCGTTTCTATATTGAACTCCTTCAATATCTCATATATGTACGTTTGGCCCAACCATATTAGCGTCACCGTCTATCCACTATAGACATTCATGCTAAATATTCGGGTTTTGCCTAAGTCTTTCATCAAAATGAAATCCTTAACCTTTGTCAATAAAAGATACATCATTTCTAATCAACAAGATGTCCTTCACATAATGTATTAGAAATATGTCTCAGCGTTTCCACTTAATTTCTTGCAAATGCAAGCATCTTCATCGTCTCCAGATGAAAACTCCTTTTTCATCACGGTGAAGATTCCAACCCCGCGATGCTTACTTCAACCGTTGAAGTTTGCATGCCCTTTTTAGCATCCTTTGAATTAACAAAACCCTTTGGACCGTGTCATGTACACGTCCTAGGTAACCATTCTATTAGAAGAACTTTGTTTTGTTTATTCATCTACCATATACCAAATTATATGTAGTGGTTGCTACTTTAATCCGTTCAGACTAAATATTGCTATGAAAGATCAAATCTTGTCATAGTCAACTCTTTGAACATTGTCATAAAATACTTTACGACATGTCGAATATTTCATAGGTGTGAGACATTCATGTCTGTTTCTTTATAGATTCAAATACGACCGATAGGTTTTTACACCTTTCCGGAAGGTCTTCCAAGTTCAAAACTTGATTTCTCGTGTATGGAACTATCACGGATTTTATGGCTTCAAGCCATTTGACGGAGTGAGGGCCCATCATCGCTTCTTTGCATATAGTCGGTTCATCATTGTCAAACAATAATGATTTACTCTCAAATCTTAATCATTTGATTGTTTATCCGACCTTCTTGGTTCAATAGGAACTTTAGACCTCCGTGACCGCAACCTTTGAGGCACGTAATCCATGAGCATTCTGGCTGCCTCCGAAACATTTTCCGGCGCTGCGCAACTCAGCACATATAACTAAGGTTCGTTAACCTTATCAAATTTCTATTGTCCTCCCACTTAACATTTATGAAAAATTCCTTCTTCAAGAAACTTCACGTTTCAAGCGACAAACCCTTTTGTCCTTGGTGTTATGGAGGAATAACCAATTGTTATTCAAAATAACCTACAAAGACATGCTCGTCCGACTTTGGTTGTAAACATCTTACTTATGTTTAGCATACCAAAATTTAAGAAATGACAACTTGGGTTTTACCCCAAACCATAACTTCCATGGTGTCATTTCAACGGATCAAGATGGAGCTCTTTTCAGTGTAAAAGCGGAAGTCTCTAAAGCTTTAATCTTTTAAAACATAATGACAGTTTTATAAATAACACCTTTGATCCAACCATGTCAAACATGGTTTCATTACAAATCTCAAACATTCCATATTCCTATGGTGTTTCGGGATATGTAAATCTAGATGTTTTGCTAAACTTGCAACTCAAATAAATCCCTTTATGATAAAATCATAATTCATTTATTTTCTTGTTACACTTGTAACTCAAATAAATCCCTTTATGATCAAATCATAAATCATTTATTTTCTTGTTACAATGATTTTGCACTTCATCTTGAAAGTCTTTGAAACGTTTTCAAAATATTTCATACTTCTTTCTCATTAAGTGAACATTCACTCAAATTTCTGGAGAAAGCATATGAAGTTGAAATCCATAAACCGACTATACATAATGGACTACATACATCGATATGTATAAATTCCAATAATTTAGTCGTTTGTTCTTCTTTGGCCTTTGAACAAAGTTTTAATTATCACGTGGAAAGTCTCACAAGCGTCACTTGATCAAATCAAAGACTCCAAAAATCCATGAATATGGAGATGCTTCATGTTTTCTTTCCAATATAATTTAAACAGCGATGTCACTTCATAAGTGATCTTTCAATCATTTGTCTTGCGACATTTTAGCATTAGGTTTTATGGATGTGATTTCTCCAACTAGATTTGTAAATCATCCATCTTATATGGAATACGGTAATTATTTGAACAACCTTTGTTCTCATAATACCTGATTTAAATAACAATTATTAAAACAAATATTGAAGTCAAGCTTTGATGTCAACGAGAAATACAAACAACGGTTTGTTTGTTTTCGATGAACATCATCACATATTCTCTTGCTAGTTACTTAGGCCATTGTGGTTCATGAATTGCGTTGTTCCGTATGAAATTTCATACCAACCAATTCGGTATCCAATACCCAAGAACCACATTGTTTAAAAGCAAAGAATACAACCATAACATGTATATCATATATATACCTAAATTGGATATTTCCAATCTTTTCTTTTCTGCCAAATATATTTTATAGATTCTCTTTCAGCATTTCCTTTTCTTTTTTAAAAGAACCTATCAACATCAAAAGTGGCGCCATATACATGACACATAGTCCAAAGCGTGTATATTCAAATAATAATACCTTTGGACTTGCACTTTGAAGTAGATCACCATCATCAAAATGATCGGTATTCTTTTAAAATCCATTCTTTAGTAATCTTTTAGTGTAGTAAACATTTTACATACATCTTCTATTCACCCTTATCACGATGACTTTCATGATCAAGCTACTGTAGCTTATAAAAGTGAATCATGAGTATAACATTACTTTCCAAAACCCTTTTGGATGATTAGGATGTCTAGCATCTCCAACCTTCGTAAATTCTCATCCAATATGAGAACATATATTATACTCTATCATTTTGCAACAGAAACATTGTTTCAGATATCGTTATATCTGCCACACATGATGGTTTCTGAAACAGTTCTTTCAGCTCCTAGATAAACTTGATATTAAAACAATCAAGAATCATGGAGGCAAACATGATACTTAAGATACTAACACTGGAATTGTTACTCTCGATTTAATACCAACTATTAAATTTCACGGAGTAAATAGAGTTTGCTGAAAATTTGCAATAGGACTTTAAACTTTAGATTGACACTCAACTCAATACGATACCAGTTCGTAAAGTATATATCCAGAATTCTATAGTTCTATTATCTTAATTACAACTATGCATAAGGTGATGAACGAATGCCAATGATTACAACAAAATATGCAAATTAACTTTGATTTAATTTATGATAAATTGAGTTCTACTAATCCAAATTAGAAATGAACTCCCACTCAAAAACGACATCCCTCGTGTCTTTTTGGTGATTACATGAACCAAATCCACTACACCAAGTCCAATCATCACGTGAGTCGGTGTAGCTTCAAAGGCGAGCATCCATATGGTCATCATATCAAAAACATATGACTCATGCTTAACCTTTCGGTCCGTGTTCCGAGGCCATGTCTGTACATGCTAAGCTCGCCAAGTAAGAACCTTAGTATTCGCGTGTGTAACTGTCTTACACCCGAGATATGCTCGTGGATTCAAGTACACCCGATCATCACGTGATGCCTGGAAGCGACGAAACATTGTCGGTGCATACATAAGGAAGAACACATTCCTATCTTGATATTTAAATGAGGGATCATCTTATTATGCTAATAAAACGCTAAAATAGCAATATAAGATGCTATCAAACATCACATGTTTATTAGTGGAATGATATGGTTCCCGCATATGATCTCTATCATGTGCACCGTGGTATGATCACTATCATACCTATATGTGTAAGGCCAAGGTCTATGGAACCTACACGTTATGCGTGTTGTAAGAGTATCATCTCATACTTCTACTTACAACACTACCATATCATAACACTAGCCCAGCAACAATCTAAACTAGACGCCTCTAATTTATCCATTGCGAATTTTACGTGGCTTAGGGCTTTCGAGATAGAACCGTTCTTACCTACGAACATGAACCACAACGAGGATAACCAAATTGTTGACAACTCGTTTGCAAAATAGATATTAACTATAGTAGGAGAGATAGACACCCGCTAGCCACTTATGCAAACTAGTTGCATGTCAAGCGTGGAACAGGTCTCATGTGCGAGGACATGTAAAGTTTGTCCGGGCCGCTTGATCCCACTATGCCACCAATATCCAAAGTACAACTAAGAAGCAATAAAATGATCATCATCGCCCACATACTCTTATGTGTACTACCCGTGTAAAGTATCTACGCATAGATCCGGCTCTGATACCACTGTAGGGATCGCAGCATAGAAAACAAAAAATTTCCTACGATGGGAACAACTATGTACCAAGATCTATCTACTAGATACAAACAACGGGTGGATGTATATCCGTAGAGAACATACCCTTGAAGACCGACAAAGCTTAACGAGTCCAAACTCGTGGTTGATGTAGACAATCTCTTGCCGATCTCAAGATCGAGAGGAAGTCCTAGCGCCGCAAAACAGCAGCGCATCCGTGCTCGCACACACGTGCGAGGCACCGAGCAACCTCCGCCTCCTCGCTCCAGCGATGCAGCGGAAGCACAACTCTTTCTTGCCGAATAGCCACCGGGAACATGTATCTCACTAGTCCGAGACCATGGGGAATAAATTCTAGAGGGGGAGAGAGATCCTTCACGAGGAGGTGTGAGTGAGAAGTGAGAGGAGGGGCTCCTTATATAGGGGAGGGGGGCAGCCCAAGGGGGCATGGCCGCCGGCCATGGAGGGTGCCCCCACCTCTCCATCATTCATGTGGGTGGACACTCCACTCACAAAATGGCCCTTCAATTTTCTCCACTCAAAAACCCACTCAAATTCCCTTTAAATTTCCACCAAATTTAATGCAAACTCTCATTAAATAAAACTCTTTTATTTTATTCAGAATTTTGTCAATTACTTTAATGACAAACATTCACAAATAACCCCTTGCTATAATTCCATTTCACATGCATAACCTCTTTATGCAATTTCACCCGAAAACCTGTTTCGGTATCTAGTGAAATAAATTCCTGCGCTTGTTCATTCTTTCGGCATGAAAATTTTGCTCCAATTGGATGTCGGTGTCTCTTAAGTGTGTCACCCTACGGTTCGTGAATAATGCGGACATGATCGAGACCCCTCTCGGATCAATAATCAGAAGCGGGATCTGGAGACCCATACTGACTCCCACACATTCAACGATGACTTTCTTGTGATCGTCGGAACCTTTTACGCTAGTATCTTAATCCCTTTGTTTCACGATATATTACATGTCCTAGATTCGATCATCGGTATCTCCATACCTAGTTTTATCTCGTTACCGACATGCACTCTTTTCTCGTTCCCGTGATATAACATTCTAGTGATCAAATCACTTGCTTGCAAGCTAATCAATGTGATATCACCGAGAGGGCCCAGAGCATATCTATCCGTCATCGGGATGAACAAATTCCACTCTCGATCCATGGGCCTCAACATAACACTTTATTAGTTTTGAATCCATCTTTATAATCACCCTGTTACGGTGTGATGTTTGATGTTATCAAGAAACTCTTCCGGTGTTAGTGATTGACATGATCTCATGGTCTAAGGATTAGGATCACTTCGTAAGTTGTTATAGCAATATAAACTCAATGACTTTGATCGTAATGCTATACTTCGGATGAATGTTCATCACACCATTACACTAATGTAGTGATCCCGTTATTAACAACATCCAATGTCCATGATCAGGAAACCTTGATCATCTTGTTAATCAACGAGCTAGTTTATAAGAGAGGCATAACTAGGAACTTTCTGTTTGTTTATTAAACACACATGTATTAACGTTTCCGTATTAATACAATTATAGCATGCAAAATAAACATTTATCATAAACAAGGAATACGATAATAACCACTTTATTATTGCCTCTCGGGCATATTCCCTTTAGAAAGTGCACAACCTCTACAGATGGAAGAATCTAAGTACTTAGCAATGTCCCTGGAAAAGGACAACTTGAGCATCAAGACATGGAAGCTATCAAGAATCTCCTCATCCCAATTTCTAAGTAAAACTTGTGGGTGAACAAGGGTGAAGGACCTCAATGTCTATTGGTGGTTCCTTGGAAAAAGTTTTGATAAAGAAAAACTTAGTGATTTCAACTAATAGGCAAAACCTATTTTGAGCAAAGCAAGCCTAAGCTACACTTAGCCAAATTGCATATAGTATCTAGTCCACCAAAATTATACTTAGGTATCACTTGCCAATACTATTCCAATGTATTGACCCACTGTGGCTGTAACTTGTGATGTTGCAGGTTACTCTGATGAGGATTAGGAGTCATGAGTCTACACTCAACATGTTTGCCTGTGGCACATGAAGATGAAGACTTTTATTTATTTACTTATTTAAACTCTTGTAATAGGCCTGTGTCCATGGAGTTGTAATGACTATGTTGTCTCTGGAATGACTGTAATAATGACCTTTGTTTCTGTGTACTTCATCTTAAACTGTGGATGCTAGCATTGTTCCAGGGACTAGCATTGCAATCACAGGGATCCTTTTCCTTTATAAAGGAGGGATCTTACAGATGGTATCAGAGCACTGTGTTGCCTGTAGGATTATGACCCTAGGATTGGAAACCACTAAGGAAAATTTTCAACAACTTCTACACTTGTCTATTCTTCTCGTAAACTTTTCTAATCTTCTTTTTCATCTCTATTTGTAGATGAATTCCACCAACGAAGCCGTCAGGAAAGGACCACTCATGACAATGACTTTAGAGTGTGAGACAGAATTCCCCAAGGCTCGCAAGGACCTCATGGTTGCAATGGAAATACATGGTGCAGCTGTGTACAAAGGTTTTCCTGTGATGGATGAAGGAGTTGAGTACTGGTGGGTGCAACTTCACTTGTATAAAAACAAGGAAGACAACCACAAGGAATCAGGATTCTGCATGTTCACCAATTCAGTGATGCACCCTACATTCTTTGATTCAGCAAAGGATGCAGCTTGGAAGACCATCAAAGAACTTGGTGATAGAGTCAAGTGCAGAATGTTCAACCTCCAAAATGACCTAAAGGAAGAGAAGAAACATACCCAAGAGTTGGAGGCTACCAACCAAACCTTAAGAGGAGACATTATAGACTTAGTGATGGAGTCATGTGATCAAGATAGACTGATTGCTACTAGAAACATTATGTTAGCCAACAGATCCAGTGAGATAGGATTGTAAACGTACTTCGTTAGTTAGACCACCACTTATCACCTTATTTTCCAAATGTTGCTTAAAATAAGTTGAACCTTGGTTGTTGTAATGGATCCATGTATGCCATGACTTGTGTGTTTTGATTTCCAAGGATATGTATGTGATGCTTTGCCTTGTGTTTATCTTAAATTGTGTTGTTCTAACTTTTTATATCTTATAAATAGATGCCTAATGTTACCATCAGCACTGTTGAGGAGTTCCAGGGAACTTGCTTTGGTCCTCGTATTATTGAGCTCACTACTTTGCTCAATCTCCCTCTTCCTACCATCATGGTGCTTCCCCTCACCAAGTTTGAGAGGAAAGACCTTTGGGGTTTCAAGGTCAATCAGCCCGGACGCCTTGGTGAGCCTACCACGGAGGCCATCATCTTCAAGCTCATGCACGATGACAAGGAGAGAGGCCTAGAGGTAGTCATGAAGGACTTGATTGGACGTCTGTTAGGGAGACACTCTCGACAGGTTAGAGGTACTCACTTCCACGTCTTTGGTAGACATGATGAGGATGGAGAGGCCATCGACTTCGAGGACACTTCGAGGGATACAGCTGAGTCGATTCGCCTATACCTCCAGGACTTAGAGGTTCTTCTTAGGCACGTGGACACTGATAGGACCAACATCATGCTTAGCAATGACGAACTCCAGGTGCAGCTTCGTGAGAAGGACAAGCTCTTCGCAGAGCAAGATGAGATAGTCAAGGAGATGGAGGCAAAGTTCGAGAGCCAGGACAGAAAGTTCAAGAGTCAGGAGAAGCGAGTCCAAGATAGGAACAAGAGGATTCGGGACCTGACTGAAGAACTACAGGCCAAGGACTTCGAGCTCGAGCATCAGCAGACAGTGATTGAGAGGCTTCGTTCTCAGAAGAGGGCTCTCAAAGCCAAAGTAGAGACCTTGACCACCAATGTCGAGGAATACAAGACCGCTATGGAGAATGCAGGTCTTACCTTTGTTGAGGAGGAGGTTGATGCCGAGGAGTAGAGTTTACTACTCATTTATCATTTATTTATCATACTTTATTTGTGTCACAATGACCATCCAACATGTGGATGGCTTGTTATTGGTGTGTTTACTTTGAAAACTTGTCGTTTTGTTGTTGAACTATTATTATTATGATGCATGTTTTGTGATTGTTTATGTGATGTATTGTGCATGAAAGCATCTATGGGTATCTCATTCTTATCTCTATTGAACCAACCACAGATGCCTCCTTGTCGTGCCAATCCCAACCCCAACAACAACAACATCACTCCTGAGATGCAGCAAATGATGACAGCTCAGACTCAGTTGATGCAAATGATGATGACGTTCATCCAGAACCAAAACAACAACAACAACAACAACAACAACCCACCGGGTTTTGACATGCTTACCAGGTTCTTGAGATTGAGGCCAGCAAAGTTCTCAGGAACAACTGATCCAATGGTGGCCAATGATTGGCTACGCTCTGTGAACAAGGACTTGGTAACTGTGGGCTGTACTGATGCAGAAAAAATCAGATTTGCAGCACATTTGTTGGAAGGACCAGCCGCCACTTGGTGGGATAACTTCCAGATCACCACTCCCATCGAAGATGTGACATGGGCTATTTTTGAAGATGGCTTTCGTACTTCTCACATCTCATCCGGAGTGATGGGTTTGAAGAAAAAAGAGTTTCATAATCTGAAGCAGCGCCACCACAGCGTGGCTGAATATATCGAGGAGTTCAACAATCTGGCGCGTTATGCACCAGACGAAGTTGACACTGATGCTAAGAGGAAGGAAAAGTTCCTTTGAAGGCCTGAATGATGAACTGAACTTGCAGCTATCAGTGGCCTATGTTCCCACTTATCAGTCTCTATGTGACAAGGCTGCTATTTTGGAGAACAAAATGAAGCAAGTTGAGAGCAGGAAGAGAAAGCACTCGGACAAGCACAGCTCGGGATCGTCTCACAAACGTTCCCATTACGATGATAGTGGAAGCTCAGGATCCCACAAGCATGGGAAATTCACAAGCACCACAACCACAACCGTCATCATGACAACAAGCATCACTGTAGTCATGACAATGACAAGTACAAGAACCACAAGGGTGGATATAAGAGCCACCACAGTGGTAGTGGAAGTGGCAGTGGAAGCCAGCCTGTCAAGAAGGACATTAGTCAGGTTGAGTGCTTCAAGTGCAATAAGATGGGGCATTATGCAAATGAATGCCCAGAAAAGAAAGTTGAAGGACCCAACAAGCCCAACCCTTTTCAGAAAGGGCAAGTTAACCACATCAATGTGGAGGAAATCTATGAGGAGCCTAATGCTGTTGCTGGTAAGTTCAAACTCAATTCTATTCCAGCACTTGTTCTTTTTTATACTGGAGCATCACATTCATTCATATCAAAAGCATTTGTTGATAGAAATGGGTTTCCAACTGAAAACATTGGGTGTCCAATAAAAGTTAGTTCTCCAAGTGGAGATATAATAGTGAGTCTTGGATGCTGGGATCTAGTGCTGGAGTTTGGAAAGCATAAGTTTCCACTGAGTCTGATAATCCTAGATTCCCAAGGACTGGATGTAATTTTGGGAATGGATTGGATGGCTAAGTATGAAGGAGTTCTAGATTGTGCTAATCGTACTGTTGCACTCACAACCCCGGAAACAAAACGGATTAAATTCAAGTCTAACTTAGAATCAAAAGGGAGTAAACTAAATTCTCTTAAAGGGGTTAGCATAGACAGTGTGCCAGTTGTGAGTGAATACCCGGATGTGTTTCCGGAAGAATAGCCGGGAATGCCACCAGATAGAGATGTGGAGTTCCTTATTGATTTGCTACCAGGATCTGGACCAATAGCAAAGAGACCGTACAAGATGTCAGTTGATGAACTGAAAGAACTCAAGAAACAACTTGGAGAACAGTTGCAGAAGGGATTTATTCAACCAAGTTCTTCATCTTGGGGAGCCCCAGTTTTGTTTGTGGAGAAGAAAGATAAAAGTCAAAGGTTATGCATAGATTACCGTTCACTCAATGAGGTGACTATCAAGAACAAATACCCTTTGCCTAGAATCAATGACTTGTTTGATCAGCTAGAAGGAGCTTGTGTGTTCTCAAAGATTGATCTCCGGTCAGGATATTTCCAACTCAAGATAAGAGAACAAGACATACCTAAGACAGCTTTCACCACAAGGTATGGATTGTATGAGTATACCGTGATGCCATTTGGTTTGACCAATGCGCCAGCATACTTCATGAATATGATGAACAAGGTGTTCATGGAATTCCTTGATAAGTTTGTTGTCGTTTTCATCGATGACATTTTAGTCTACTCCATGAGCAAAGAAGAGCATGAAGGACATTTGCGTTTGATACTTGAGAATCTTAGAGAGCATAAACTATATGCCAAATTCAGCAAGTGTGATTTTTGGCTAAATGAAGTTGGATTTCTTGGACACGTTGTGTCAGGAGATGGTGTAGCAGTTGATCCTGCTAAAGTTTCAGTTGTAACTGAATGGGAATCCCCCAAGTCAGTGAAAGAATTTCGTAGTTTCCTTGGCTTAGCAGGTTACTACAGAAGGTTCATTGAGAATTTCTCCAAGGTAGCTAAACCTATGACGGAATTGCTAAAGAAGGACAAGAAATTTGCTTGGTCTGAAGGTTGTGAACTCAGCTTTTAAGAATTGAAGAAGAGACATGTGACAGCACCAGTCCTGTGTTTGCCAGATCTGGAGAAGGATTACCAAGTGTATTGTGATGCATCTCATCATGGTTTGGGTGCAGTACTTATGCAAGAAGGGAAAGTTGTGGCCTATGCCTTGAGACAACTCAAAACTCATGAAGTGAACTATCCTACTCATGATTTAGAGTTAGCCTCTGTTGTCCATGCACTCAAAACATGGAGACACTATCTTTTGGGAAAGCGTTGTGAAGTGTTCACAGATCACAAGGGTTTGAAGTATATCTTCACCCAGAAAGAAATTAATATGAGACAAAGAAGATGGCTAGAACTCATCAAGGACTATCACTTAAGTTTGCAATACCATCCCGGTAAAGCAAATGTTGTAGCAGATGCTCTAAGCCGTAAGGTTTTTGTGAATGGCCTCACTAAGGGAGAATTGCCAGATGATTTGTGTGCCCAATTTAGAGATCTCAGATTGGAGATTGTGCCTGAAGGACATCTCATGTCTTTGGATGTTCAACCCACTTTGTTGGACAAGATCAAAGAAGCCAAGAAGACTGATAAGGAAATTGAAGAAATTAAGGAAAAGATTGGCAAAGGAAAAGCCAAAGGATTCCATGAAGACGAACATGGTACTTTATGGCATGGGAAACGTATCTGTGTTCCTCAAGATCCGGAGCTTCGGAAACTGATTTTGCAAGAAGCACACAACTCACCGTATTACATTCATCCGGGTAACACCAAAATGTACATGGATATGAAGGAAAGATTTTGGTGGAATAATCTCAAGAAGGACATCGCCGAACATATTGCTTTGTGTGATGTGTGTAGTAGAGTGAAAGCGGAACATCAGAAGCCAGCAGGTTTGCTTCAACCACTACCTATTCCTGATTGGAAGTGGGACAAGATTGGTATAGATTTCATTACCGGATTCCCGAGGACCCGGTCGGGATATGATTCTATTTGGGTAGTAGTGGATCGCCTAACTAAAGTGGCTCATTTCATACCCGTGAAGACAACCTACACTAGTGCTAAGTTATCCAAGATCTACATGAGTAGAATTGTGTGTCTACATGGAGTGCCAAAGAGTATTGTGTCTGATAGGGGAACTCAATTCACTTCCCATTTTTTGAGACAGCTACATGAGTCATTGGGAACGAGGTTGGAATTTAGCACTGCTTTTCATCCTCAAATAGATGAACAGACAGAAAGGACTAATCAGATTCTTGAAGACATGTTGAGGGCATGTGCCCTAGACTATGGAGCCAGTTGGGATGAAAGTCTGCCTTACGCAGAATTTTCTTATAACAACAGCTATCAAGCCAGCATTGAGATGGCACCATTTGAGTTTCTCTATGGGAGAAAATGTACCACCCCATTACTATGGAATGGTGTGGGAGAAAGAAGTTTGTTCGGACCAGAACTTATCAAAGAAGCTGAAGAGAAGGTCAAGTTGGTTAAGGATAGATTAAAGATAGCACAGTCCCGACAGAAAAGCTACGCGGATCCTAAGCGTAGAGAAGTCACCTATGAAGTTGGTGATAGAGCTTATCTTAGAGTATCACCACTTCGTGGAGTGAAGAGGTTTGGAGTCAAAGGGAAGTTGGCCCCAAGATATGTTGGACCATTCAAGATTCTGAGTCGTAAAGGAGAAGTTGCTTATGAAATTGAATTGCCAGAGTCTTTGTCAGCTGTTCATAGTGTGTTTCATGTGAGTCAGCTTAAGAAATGTCATCCAGAAATGGAAGAAACTTCTTTGAAGGATACCATACCTTTGGAAGAGGTTCAATTAGAAAGTGATCTCACTTATGAAGAGAAACCTATCAAAATTCTTGAGACTGTAGAAAGAGTTACACGGACTAAGACTATCAAGTTTTGCAAAGTTCAGTGGAACCATCATTCCTAAGAGGAAGCAACATGGGAAAGAGAAGATGATCTTCGAAAAGACCACCCTCACCTATTTGCTAGCCAATCCGAATCTCGAGGGCGAGATTCACCTTAAGGGGGTTAGATTTGTAACATCCCTAAAAACATGTTTCAAACTCATGCATATCATCCATGCATCCTTGATCATATGAATTTCATTTCAAACAAATCACTTCAAAACAGAAGCATATATGCTTATTATTTCATGTAGGTTTGCTCTAGCCTTACTGCTATCTTCCAAAGAGAAGAGTACTTGTTTTGTTTGGTAAGGTTTGAATTCAAACATAGGCACTTTCAAAAGTTTGAGCAAAGCTTTCAAAACAAAATGAGTAAATAAAACCAATATTATGCCTATTGTATATATCACATAAAGGCTTGGTTTTATTTTTATTTTTCATTTGATTAAAGTGTTTTGTTTAAACAATAGTGTTTGACACACATTTGAGTGCAAGGTTGCAGTATAAAAACCTAGAGAAGATTTGAATTCAAACTCATTTGATTTGAAGTTGAAAATCATTTCAGAAAATCAAAACAGAAAAAGAAAAGGAGAAAAGAAATAGAAAAGGGTCGGCGCCACCTATCTAGCCCAACGACGGATTCAGCCCACTAAGCCCACCCGGGTTCCCCCCTCTCTCTCTCTCACTCGCAGACGAACCCACCAGGTCACTGACCACACGACCCCACCTCCTTTCTGTTTTACTCGCTGATAAGTGGACCCTGCGACCATGTCGTCGTTGCCAATCACGCACGCAGCGGACGCTCGCTCGCCGTTACATCGTCGCGATCCTTTGCGGGCTTAATTGCCATTGATTCTGCGCTTAATCGCCGCTCCCCTTCTGCCTACATAAACCACTCTGCACCGCGGCCATTTCACCTCACCTAGCGCCACCTCTCCGCCACCAGGCTGCCCGCAATCGCCCTTGCACCGCCGTAGACAGACGCACTCCAGTGACCAATCTCGGTGAGTACGGACCGCCCCCTGCCTCAAGTTCAAACCATCGTAACCAGCACATCCTTGCGCGTTCACTGATGCCCTCTGTTTGCTTTCTCGTGACCCAGAACGACGTCTTCATCCACACCCGCGAGCACCTGAGCCGCCGCTCGACTCCGACGTGCGATTCAGGTAAAACGAGACCGCCCCTTGCCTCCCCTTTGGTACTGTCTTGATCGTTAGGTCCTTGCGCATCTCCTAAACCATCTGGCTTGTGCTAGGTCGACGACGCAGCAGCGTCTTCGACGCCGACATCGGCGTCGACGCCAACTCCGACGAGCTCCCTCGGCCACTACAGCGTGCCCCTTGACCAGCCATCGCCACCTTGAGCATCAACATCACACGGAGAGCTTGGTAAGCCCCTTCCCCCTCTCCTGCGCGACCTAGAACGCCGGTAGCAGTTCTGACAGAGGCGTCGCCACCTGTCGCTGCCGCCAGCGCCGCCACTGGATGGTCAAGTGTTGAGCGCCGTTAGATCTAGATCCTGCGGATACGATAGAACCTAGACGAAGCGGTACGATTCAATCTGAGCCGCGCGATTAAGTTAGATCCAGCGGCTCAGAAGCGTGATCGGCCTTGAACGATGCAGGCGCGTGGCTAGAGATTAGATTTAAAAACAGGATTTGAATCTATTAGATGTTTGAATTTGTTTTAGCTATAACTTTTGATCCCCACGTTCAAATTTGACAAATTTTATATCAATGGAATCAGGAGAACAAGCCCTTTCTAAATATGCAATGTGTTTAATGTTTTGCTTCTGTTAAAATAGTTTTATTTATAGAAACATGTGTAGGGCTATTTTGAGTATATGGATTGTTTGAGAAATGTTTAAGGTTTAAATAAATGTTGTTTGGCAAGTTTTGAACTTGTTTATGAACCAGTACTGTGCACTTGTCTTGTTGTGTTTAAAAAAATCATCACATATCATATTGCATGCATTCATATATTTTTGCTTGTATCTATTTGTATGTGAATTGTTGCTATGATTCTATGTGTAGATTTTGGTGCCAATAGTGATTGTGATTGTGAGGAGTGTAGATACTCTCCAAACTACCAAGGCAAGTGGTGCTTCATGATATTTTTATCCCTATGTTTTCTACTAAGCATTAGAAATATTTTGCTAGACTTGCATGTTATATTTTGCTTATATGCCATGTTGGGAAATCCTAGTAGTGTAGAATTGCTAGGAAATTTCTAAGTTAAGATGCTTATCTATGCCATGCTTAGCCTAGCTAGTAGCAACCAAGGGTGGTGAAATATACATGCTATGATGAAAATATTTCTAAGTCTTTGGACTTGTGTTTTGCCTAATAAAACAACTAAGTGAATGAAACACCTGGGTGGAATGGAAGGAATGGTTTATGTTGAGTGGTTACACAAGGCCCATTTATATGGTTTACCTTGTGTATATCACTTGTGGAAAGCCACCCAGGAACAAAGAGATTTTAGAGGCCAAGTGTTAAGAAGCTTCTAGTGCAGCCACTTGGCAATATGGGCTCTGCCTGGATCACATAGGTTGCTAGAACTTAGTCATTTGGACAGTTGGTGGTAGTGGGATGATAGGTTGGAGCGCGTCCATTTGGTCTAAGGGAAGGCTTCTGAAAGGTCCTGTCTTGGTGAAAATCAAGTCTGGTGGGGAAAGTGCACAACCTCTGCAGATGGAAGAATCTAAGTACTTAGCCATGTCCCTGGAAAAGGACAACTTGAGCATCAAGACATGGAAGCTATCAAAAATCTTCTCATCCCAATTTCTAAGTAAAACTTGTGGGTGAACAAGGGTGAAGGACCTCAATGTCTATTGGTGGTTCCTTGGGAAAAGTTGTGATAAATAAAAACTTAGTGATTTCAACTAATAGGCAAAACCTATTTTGAGCAAAGCAAGCCTAAGCTACACTTAGCCAAATTGCATATAGTATCTAGTCCACCAAAATTATACTAAGGTATCACTTGCCAATACTATTCCAATGTATTGACCCACTGTGGCTGTAACTTGTGATGTTGCAGGTTACTCTGATGAGGATTAGGAGTCATGATTCTACACTCAACATGTTTGCCTGTGGCACATGAAGATGAAGACTTTTATTTATTTACTTATTTAAACTCTTGTAATAGGCATGTGGCCATGGAGTTGTAATGACTATGTTGTCTCTGGAATGACTGTAATAATGACCTTTGTTTCTGTGTACTTCATCTTAAACTGTGGATGCTAGCATTGATCCAGGGACTAGCATTGCAATCACAGGGATCCTTTTCCTTTATAAAGGAGGGATCTTACATTATGAAGCACAATTTGTGTGCGGCGGCAGAGGAAGAACCGGCTTTAGAAACGGTGGCACCTTTGTGCAGCTATCAGCCACACTAGGCTGAGAGGAACTTGCCTTGACTTTCCAGGCCGGCTTAGGCTTGGCGGTTCCGTCCTTCTTGGTCTTGGCTGCAACCGCAATGACAGATTGTGACTTGGCGGGCTGAGCCGGGCTCGGGGTAGAAGTTTCCGGAATGGGAACAACAATACCTTTAGTTGGAGCCGAAGTAGCAGGAGCCTCGGCGGGAATTGGCTCGGCAAGGGTAGCCTTGGGAGCATCGGTGGAAATAACCGGATCAGTCGGCTGATCCGGCATAGCAACATGAGCATCACCACCAGATGCAACCTCGACCTCCTCCGGCCGAGGTGGACTATAGGTCGGCATGGGAGGAAGATCATCGTGAACAGGGCTGGAAACTGGAACATCATCTCGGGGTGGTGGCGAGGCTTGCAGAGTAGCCTGAGAGGTCATACTCAGACCACTTGGGTTAGTAGAGAGAGGGGCACTGCCAAGGTAAAAATATAACAAAATCAGAAATAGAAAGAGAGAAACAAGAAATATAAATTTAGTTCGAGTAAGCTGACTTACGCGGAAACCCCGGGCATGACTTTCTGCTTCAGATGCTTTTGGGCAGATCTCTTGATTCATTTCTTGGGAGCAGCATCAGAGGGATCTTTCGAAGAAGCACGTTTCTTCGATGCAGGAGGAGCTTCGGTGGCAAGGGGATCCACCTTGTGCACATGACCGGTCGGGTTGCTGAGGAAATATGAGCTGCATATGCGTAAGAAAGAGGCACCGCCTCGACTACCTCAAGAACTTGGACGTCATCCAATTCATCATCCTCGGTCGTTTTGGGAGCCTTACCCCGAGTTCGGAATAAACTCTTTCAAATCAGGCTCTCCCACATCCGGTTCATTGCGATCCTTGCTCCAAGGAAGAGCGAGGATATCATCATCCTCCACGGCCTGCTCATCATTTCTGAAGAAGAAATTCGCAAAATGAAGCAGTTAGGTTACGAACAGAACAAAACATGACTGACATAAAATAAGATAAGGTTCGAAACCGAATCACCTTGGGAGGGGGGTTGTCATGAGAATAGGGCTTCATACCCCATGTACAACCCTCGGCCATGTTCATTTGGAAGATGGACCGGACGCGCTTCAAGATTTTCCCATCATCAAGTTCAATGGTGGAAACCCTATTAGGATCAAGGGGACCTCTCATATAGCACTATTTGTGAGAACGCCTCTGGAAAGGACTAATCCAGGAGCTGATGAAGGCTGCCATGAGGTCATCGTTGCATAATCCGGACCGGGTCAGCTCCTTGAGACGGAACTCAAATGCCTCGGCAAGGGCGTTCCTCTTCTTCGGGTCGAAGTCCCAGTTCTTCTTGGTGCGCATGCCGACTGAGAAAGTCGGCAACCGAATCCTGTCAACCTTATCGCTATTCTTCATGTAGAAGAACGACCGGTGCCATTTTTTACATGACTCGAGACCCTTGACCCGGGGAAAAAGAGATTTCATTCTAGGAGTGATGGAGGCGACGCCGCACTGAGTTAAGGATTTCTCAGAAGGGCGCAGGCTTTTGTCCGTCACTACATTAGCTCGGATCTGAAAGAACTTAGACCAGGCGGCTATGGAGGACCAATGGCCGAAATAACCCTTGAAAGATGAGATAAAAAAAGAAAGGGACGCAACGGCATTAGTCGAGAGATGATGCGACTGAAGGCCGAAGAATTCAAAGAACTCCTTGGAAAAATTGCTAAGGGGAAGGCCGAACCCTCTAGATAAATGAGACATAAAAACTACATATTCGTCGGGGTCTACAATAGGAGCGGCCTCTAGGATGGTAAATGGCAATTTACCTCGGCTGGAATGCGGTGTGTCTTGCGAAGCCACTCAATCTCCTGCCGAGTGACGCTGGACCCTTGCCAGGAGCCACACTCCAGAGAAGAGACCGCGTCTTCTTCCTCGACAGCGGCAATGCTGTGCGAGCTTGACATGGGCTCGCCAGGGGAGTCGACGGAGGAAGAAATGTTGACGGTGGGGAAAGGCCTAGATGTCCAGGCCCCATCGCCGCGAAGAAAAGTGCCGCAGCAGCAGAGAGAAGAGACCGGAGCTAATGCTCAGGGCGAGTATGCGGCACGTCGGCGTAGAACAAACAAACAGCTATGTGGTCGTAGAGAGCAAGGCTCGGCGGCGGCGCAAGGAGGAGAACAAAGGTGAGGTGAATGCGGAAAGTGAATAAGGATTTCCCCACTCCCCCATTTATAGGCACGAAACTCTAACGGGTAGTGGGATCGTGGATACAAAGTGGTTGCTGCATACACTTGTATATGATTCGCTCGCAGCCGTGGAGTGGGGCAACACGGCGGATCACACGGCACAGGAGGTGATCCGGCCGTCATTACCATTGCGGCTATCAAAGAGACACTGCGCTGATATGACCACCTGCAGTTATCACTGTACCAATGTCAGTGAACACTATAGCGACACAAAAAATGAGGCAAAAGTGCAATGATTGAGACACGTAGGATGAAACTTACAAGAGAAGCTAAAGAGATGGCTCGGATGAGGATAAATGACTAGGATAAATTGGTCATACCTCGGAATGAAACAGAAAAGGTCCAGAAAGGTAACAAGATATAAACGGAGGAATACTATAGATGAAGGGCCGACTAAAGTGTCAGTCGGCAACATAAGTTTGATAGCTGAATATCTTGAACCTGATGTGGCCTTGCCATCTGATATCGCCAAGACCGCACCAACTTCGAGGACTAATGTTGGGGGGATGACCCCGGGTATGGTCAAGCTAAGGTAAACGAGGAAAACCCTCAAGGATCTGGACCGGGTTAAAGAATGACCTGGCGGAGTTATAAGGAGGTTGGCCAAATAAGGCCCGGCTTCACCCGAGTCAGGTGACTAAAACCTGACTCGGCCGACATATGGGTTATGTCGGCATACAAGCACCATTCTTTGTATTTGAAGGTTATGGCTTGGCTGAGTCATGGGAAAGCTTGCTCAAGAGGGAGAAGGCCAACCCCAAATTCAACACTACATGTTGTCTCTCCTCAGGAATCTGTATAGTGACAAGCACTACAGACAAGAGCCAGAGGAGCAGAAGAAGGTCACGGAGGTGACAGTCCCCGAGCCCGAGGATCACATGCGTGGGCTCTAGGTCATTGCCACGGATAGAAGGGGGACACAAAAAGGAGCTCGCCGAGTTACTATTTTTGGACAAGCATATTTCACGAATATGCTTGTCCACGTCAGCCCTAGATGGAACCAGGCCACTCCTTTATAAGGAGGGGCAGGGCCTCGTGAGAGAGGGATCAATTCACTTCTTACGTAGCACTAGCAGTAGCTCTTTCTTCTTCCTCTCGCTCAAACAGCTCGAGGAGCAAGTGTAGCTTCACTGGTGTTGAATAAAGATCGTGTTCTTGAGTTCTGTGTGTAGAAATCCCTACATCTTCCCTCCCTGGATCCCACTAGCACACATTGGCCCCCAACTTAAGCCTACCCATGGCATCTGCCGTGCCACCACCACGACACGTGTTCGGACATCGCTCCCGTAGTCGGTCACACATTCGGTACTCGATGAAAACCTTCCTCTCCATTGTTCCAGCAGGCAGCGGAGGTTGTAGATCTCTCCTCGCGATTCCGGTAGCACGACGGTGTGGTACCGGAAGTAGAGGGGAAATCCCACAGGGCTTCGCCTAAGCTGAAGCGGGTATGGTGGAGTAGAAGAGGGCCTCGGCGATCTAGGGTTTAGAGGGCCAAGGTTTAGAGGTGGTCGGGGTCTAGTAGAGGTGCTAGTCGGAGACTACTTTTAGAGGGCTCTAAATCAATTGCAACTTTAGAGGCTGCAACTAATCTAGTAATCTAGGGATTGTGGTGAGGGGTAGGAGCGCCCTACCCCTTCTTATATAGGTAGGGAGGTGGCAAGGGGAGGGGAATCCTCCCCCAAGTCCACCTTGTGGCCGGCGGCAAGGAGGAGGGAGGATTTCTTCCCTCCCTCCACTAGGCAACCATGTTGGCATTTGACTTTTCAAAGTGGCGTTTGACTTTCAAACTAGATTTTGTTTTTTCTCTTCCCATTGCCCAGCCAAGTGACCTAGTACATGATGCAACCATTCCACTTTGTCATGACACATCCATGTAACCTTCCCACTCTAGAGGACCTTCTAGACCCTTCTAGAACAGTCCGGTGAAAACACCGAAACCATTCCCGAACTCCAGAATTGGACTTTCCTTAGATGAATCTTATTCTCCGGACCATTCCGGATCTCCTCGTGATATCCCAGATCTAATACGAGACTCCGAAAAACATTCGGTCTCTTCACTCACATTCCATATCTACTAAACAATATTGAATCCTTAAGTGTGTCTCCCTACGGTTCGTGAATTATGCAGACATGATCAAGACTCTTCTCCAATCAATAACCAATAGAGGAATCTGTAAATTCATATGGCACCCATATATTTCTACGATTACTTCATGATCGAATGAACCATTTACATATGATACCAATTTCCCTATGTCTCATGATACTTTACTTATCTGAGGTTTGATCGTCGGTATCTCTATATACCTAGTTCAATATCGTTACAGATAAGTGTTCTTTACTCGTTCCTATGATATGTGATCTCTTGTGAACCAGTCACATGCTTGCAAGCTAATTGGATGACATTCCACCCAGAGGGCCCAGAGTATATCTATCCATCATATGGATGGAAAAATCCCACTCTTGATCCATGTGCCTCAACACATACTTTCTGAACATTCAATGCCACCTTTATAACCACCCAGTTATGAAGTGGTGTTTGATGTAATCAAAGAATCCATCTGGTGATGGTGATTAACATGATCTCATGGTCAAAGGAATTAGGTTACTATGTATTATAAAGCTTATAGCAAACAAACTATTGAAATGACTTGATCTTATGCTACGCTTAACTATAGGAGTATGTCCATAACATCATTCTCCTAATGATATGATCTTGTTGTTAATAACATCTCAATGTTCATGATTAGGAAACCATGATCATCTATTAACCAACAAGCTAGTATTAAAAAGGGGCTTTACTAGGGACTCTTACATGTTTACAAATCACATAAGTATTAAGGTTTCCAGTTAATACAATTATAGCATGAATGTAAACATTTATCATAAACACAAAGATATAATAATAACTACTTTTATTATTGCCTCTTGGGCGTATCCCCAACAGTCTCCCACTTGCACTAGAGTCACTAATCTAGATTACATGGTAATATACCTAACACCCATGGCGGTTTGGTGCTGGTCATGTTTTGCCCTAGGGAAAGGTTTAGTCAACGGATCCACCACATTCAGATATGTGTGTACTTTGCAAATCTGTATGTCACCATCTTGGACATGCTCTCGAATAGCATGAAAATGTAGCTTGATATGCTTCAGCTTCTTGTGTGACCTTGGCTATGGCACCCATGATATCATAATAGATAGCCATTGGTTCCAGCGCACTGCGAACCACACTAAGCTCCATAATGAACTCATTCATCCATATCGCTTCTTGTGAAGCCTCCGAAGCAGCCATTCTATTCTGATTCAGTTGAAGATCTCGCCACAATGCTTTGCTTTGCACTCCTCCAGCTCATTGTTGCACCATTCAAAGTAAATACGTATCCAGATTGTGATTTACAATCATTCGGATCGGTGTTCCAACTAGCATCGATGTAACCATTAACAATGAGCTGTTCATCACCTCCATAAGAAAGAACCATATCCTTAGTTCTTCTCAAGTACTTAAGGATGTTTTTGACCGCTATCCAGTGATCTACTCCTGGATCACTTTGATATCTTCTAGTCAAACTAATAGTATATGCAATATCTGGTCTAGTACATAGCATGGCATACATGATAGATCCTATGGCTGAGGCATAGGAGTCTTACTCATCCTCTCTCTATCTTCTACCGTAGCAGGACATTGAGTTTTACTCAAGGTTATATTGGGAAACATGGGCAAGAACCCTTTCTTGCTATCTTCCATTCCAAACCTCTTTAGAACCTTGTCCAAATATGTACTTTGTGAAAGCGCTATTAGGCGTCTCGATCTATCTCTATAAATATGTATGCCTAATATGTAAGCAGCTTCACCAAGATCCTTCATTGAAAAACTATTATTCAAATAATCTTTGACACTTTCAAGAAGGTCTATATCATTACCAATCAACAATATGTCATCCACATATAGTACTAGGAATGCTACAGAGCTCCCACTCACTTTCTTGTAAATACAAGCTTCTCCATAAGTTAGTATAAAACCAAAACTTTTGATCACCTTATCAAAACGTTGATTCCAACTTCAGGATGCTTGCTTCAATCCATAAATGGATCGTTGAAGTTTGCATACCTTGTTAGCATATTTAGGATCGAAAAAACCTTTGGTTTTACAATATACAACTCTTCAATAATGTCTCCATTGAGGAATGCCGTTTTGACATCCATCTGCCATATCTCATAATCGTAATATGTAGCGATTGCTAACAAAATCCTCATGGACTTTAGCTTCGCTACCAGTGAGAAATTATCATCATATTCAACTGTTTGAATTTTTCAGAACCCTTTCGTGACAAGTAGAGGTTTACATTACCATCAGCATTTGTTTTCTTCTTGAAAATTCATTTGTTCTCGACAGCCTTCCAGCCATTCGGTAAGTCCACCAAAGTCCACACTTGGTTTCGTACATGGATCCAATCTCGGATTTCATGGCTTCTTGCCATTTATTGGAATCTGGGCTCATCATCGCTTCCTCATATGTTGCAGGGTAATTGGTGTCTTCTACCAACATGACACTCATAATGGGATCATACCAATCGAGAGTGGTACGAGTCCTCGTTGACCTGTGAGGTTTTGTAGTAACTTCGTTCAAGGTTTCATGATCTTTATCATTAGCTTCCTCTCCAATTGATGTAGGTGCCACATGAACTTCTTCCGGTGCTGCGCTAATCTCAAATCCGAGAGAAGGTTCGACAACCTCGTCGAGTTCTACTTTCCTTCCAGTCACTTATTTTGAGATAATCTCCTTCTCTAGAAAGAATCCATTCTTGGCAATGAAGATTTTTCCTTCGGATCTATGATAGAAGGTATACCCAATAGTTTCCTTCGGGTATCTTATGAAGAGGCATTTTTCCGTTTTGGGTTCAAGCTTGTCGACCTGTAAATTCTTTACATAAGCTTCGCAACCCCAAACTTTAAGGAACGACAATTTAGGTTTCTTCTCAAACCATAATTCATACGGGGTCGTTTCAACGAATTTAGATGGTTCTCTATTTAAAGTGAATGCGGTTGACTCTAATGCATAACCCCAAAACGATAACGATAAATCTGTAAGTGACATCATAGAACGAACCATATCTAGGAGAGCTCGATTACGATGTTTGGACACACCATTATGTTGTGGTGTTCCCGATGGTGTCAATTGTGAAAGGATTCCACATTTCTTCAAATGCTCGCCAAACTCATAACTTAGATATTCACCTCCACGATCAGATCGTAGAAATTTAATCTTTTTGTTACATTGATTATCAACTTCACTTTGAAATTCCTTAAACTTCTCGAAAGTTTCGAACTTATGTTTCATGAAATAGATATACCCATATCTACTCAAGTCATCCGTGAAAGTAAGAACAAAACGATAACCACCATGTGATGCCACACTCATCGGGCCACACATATCAGTATGTATGATTTCCAATAACTCCGTAGCTTGCTCCATCATACTAGAGTATTAGTCATTTTACCCATCAGACATGCTTCTCATCTTTCAAGTGATTCGAAATCAAGTGATTCAAAAAGTCCATCGAAATGGAGTTTCTTCATACGCTTCACTCCAATGTGACCAAGACAATAGTGCCACATACATGTAGAATTATCATTCAATTTCAAATGTTTAGCATCTATATTATGAACATGTGTATCACTACTATCAACACTCAACAAGAATAGACCATCTATCAATGGTGCATGGCCATAAAAGATATTACTCATGTAAATCGAACAACCATTATTCTCAGACTTAAACAAGTAACCGTCTCGCAGTAAACAAGATCCTCATATTATGTTCATGATCAACGCAGGCACCAAATAACAATTATTTAAGTATAAATATAATCACGATGGTAGATGAAGAGGGAGTGTGCCGACCGCGACCACATCAACCTTTGATTCGTTTCAAAGGAGCATCGTAACCTCGTATTTTGCTAGTTTTCGTTTATTCCACAGCACCTATTTAGAGTTACAAATATGAGAAACCGAACCAGTATCAAATACCCATGCACTACTGCGATTACTAGTAAGATACACATCAATAACATGTATACCGGATATACCTTTCTTCTTGATGTTATCGTTCTTCAGATCTGCCAAGTGTTTGGGGCAATTCGCTTCCACTGACCTTCTCCCTTGCAGTAAAAGCACTCAGTACCAGGCTTAGTCCCAGCCTTGGTCTTCTTTGTAGGAGTGGTAGATTTCTTACCGCCCTTCTTGAAGTTACCCTTTTTCTTAGGCTTGGCATGCTTCTTGAAATTGGTGGTCTTATTGACCATCAACACTTGGTGCTCTTTCTTGATCTCCACTTCTACATACTTAAACATAGAGAAGAGTTCTGGTAACGACTTATCCAGGCGCTGTATGTTGTAGGTCATCACAAAGTTCTTGTAACTAGGTGGTAGTGATTGGAGGACACGATGAATCCCCAAATCATTAGAAATCACTATACCCAAGCTTTGGAACTTATTGGCGTGGCCAGACATCTTAAGCACATGATAACTAATGGAGCTTCCCTCTTCTATCTTGCAGTTAAAGAAATTTTCAGAATCTTCATAACTCTCAACTTCCACGTGAGCCTCAAATATTATTTTGAGTTCACGGACAATATCATGTGGGTTAAAGTTCTCAAACCTCCTTTGAAGCTCCGAGTCCAAACAATACAAGATAGCACACTTAGCTGTGGAGTATTGATTCTTCCTAGAGAGGAAAACATTCTTCACCTCATCGGTAGCATCATCTGCAGGTGGGTCACCCAGCGGTGCATCCAGCACATAGGTCAACTGACCAGCATTAATGTAGAGGCCTGAACCCAATAAGGTACAAGTCCCTGTGTTTACAGTGCTAGTTCCTGGATCGAATAGCTAGCACCCACAGTTTAAGATGTAATATCCAGAAACAAAGGTCATATTACAACTCATAACCAGGAATAAAATAGTTCACTACAACCTACATAGCTCATATGGCTATCTTATTACAAAGCAGCAGATATAACTATAAAGCATGGAGTCCTTCATCTTCATATGCCACAGGCAAACATGTTGGTTGTAGACTTGTAATCCCTACTCAAGAAACTTCACTAACATCAAACAAACATGCAACATAATAAGTTACAGCCACAAGGGTCAATACATTTGAATTGTATTGGCAAGTGATATCATATTGATATGGAGAATCTAACATCTACATGAGTATATGGCTAAGTGGAGTTTTTGCTGGCCTTTGCATAAAATAAGTTTTCCCTATCCTTTGTAAAATAGTTTTCTCTTTTTCAAATCACTTCATAAAACAATATCACACTGGATACACACCAGGTGCTACCCTTGTTCATCCAACAAGTTTTAACTTAGATAAAATTGGGATGAGGAGATTCTTGATCATTTCAATGTCTTTCATGCTCAAAATGTCCATTTCCGGGGACACGGCTAAGTACTTAGGTTTTACCCTCTCGAGAGGTGGTGCACTTTCCCCACAAGACTCGACATGCATTGAGACGAGACTTTTCAGAAGCAATCCCTCAGACCACCATTGACGCATTCCATCCTATCATCACTACCACCAACTGTCCATCTAGCTGAGTTCTTGCAACTTAGTTGGTCAAGGCAGAGCCCATATGCCATGTGGTTGCACTGAAAGCTTCTCAACACTAAACATCTCAAATATCTTTGTTCCTGGGTGGCCATCCACACGTGAGATACACCAGGGTAAACCATAGAAATGGGCCCTGGGTAACAACTCAACAGAAAAGGTTCTTCCCATTCCACCTAGGTGTTGCATTAACAAGTTGTTTTCTTAGTCAAAAAACACATAGGCAAAACTTTTCCATAATATCATAACATGAATTCCCATACTTGAATTCTAATAGCTAGGGTAAGCATACTAGCATAACATGTCTCTTAACTTAGGAAGATTCCTACCAAGATATATTCTACAGGATCTACCATAGCATAGCAATATACAAAATAGTTCTATCATGCATACTACAAAAATATCACTAATGCAATATTGAAAACATAGGACTTTTGATGACCAAAGTATCACTTGCCTTTTTAGTAGATAATCTGGGTACTCTCCTTCATCTTGCAAATGTCACACTCCTCAAGGTTCACTACAATACAATCAAGCAAAAGCACACACTCAAAACTACAACACAAAATTTAACAAAAAAAAAACAAGAAAACAAGGAAATGCAAGCAAGCATGCAAAAGGTTGTTTTATTGAAAAGTTATTTGTAACAAGGTTCTAAACATTTCAAAACACCTACTAGTCTTTCATAAAAGTGGAATTTCATTTGAAACCAAGTTAGTGAAAATAAGTCATTTAAATTATTTTTTCTTTGGTTAGAAAAGCTTTTATTCAAAGGAATAATTCTAGTGTCAACAAAATATATTTTTAATTTCAAGTGTTAGTGTTTATGGTCAGAGGGTTAAAAAACCATTTGAAAAAGGTTTCTGTAAGACCCCACCAATAAAGGTAAAGGCCCCTGTAATTGCAATGCTAGTCCCTGGATCAAATGCTAGCATCCATAGTTTAAGATGAAGTATACAGATACAAAGGTCGTTATTACATCGTCATTCCAGAGATAACATAGTCTTTACAACTCAATAGCCCAAGACTAGTACATAGATTTCATAACATAAAGGAAATAACTATAAGTCTTCATCTTCATGTGTCACAGGCAAACATGTTGAGTGTAGACTCACGACCCTTATCTCCATCAGAGTAACCTGCAAAATCATAAGTTACAGCCACAATGGGTCAATACATTTGGAATTGTATTTTCAAGTGATACCATAGAAGAATAGTAGTATCTAGCATCTATATGAATTTGGCTAAGTGTAGCTTAGGCTTGCTTTGCTCAAAATAAGGTTTTGACTTATTAGTTGAAAACACTAAGTTTTTGTTTGTGAAAAACACCCAAGGAACCACCAATATACATTGGTGAACCTTTACCCTTGTTCAACCACAAGTTTTTAACTTAGAAATTAGGATGAGGAGATCCTTGATTGCATCAATGTCTCTGATGCTCAAATTGTCCGTTGCCAGGGACACAGCTAAGTACTTAGGTTTTACCCTCTCGAGAGGTGGTGAACTTTCCCCACAAGACTCGACATGCATCAAGACGAGACTTTTCAAAAGCATTCCCTTAGACCACCATGGACGCGTTCCATCCTATCACCCTACCACCAACTGTCCATCTGGCTAAGTTCTTGCAACCTAGTTGGTCAAGGTAGAGCCCATATGCCATGTGGTTACACTAGAAGCTTCTCAACACTAAACATCTCAAATCCCTTTGTTCCTGGGTGGCAATCCACAAGTGTGATACACAAGGTAAACCATAGACATGGGCCTTGTGTAACCACTCAACATAAACCAACCATACCATTCCACCCAGGTGATTCATTCACATAGTTGTTTTATTAATCAAAAACACAAGTCATAGACTTAGCAATAATTCATAGCATGAATAATCCACCCTTGTATTCTACTAGCAAGGCTAGGAATACTAGTTTCAAGAATCTTAACTTAGGGAAAAATTCTACTAAGACAACAACTACTAGGATTTCCCAAGGCATAGCATAGCATAGATACTTACAAAAATTCCTTGCAAGTCCTACTCAAAATATCACTAATGCGTAGTCAAAATAATAGTAAAAAATATATGAAGCACCACTTGCCTTGATAGTTGGGAGAGTAGCAATAGTCCTCACAATCACAATCACCACAATCACCAAAATCTACACATAAAATCATAACACCAAATTCACATTTCAATATTCAAACAAAAATACATATGAATGCATGCAAATGCAATGGAATTATTTTATACACTAAACAAGTCAAATCAAATAGTACTGAACACAAAGCACACTTTCTATAGTCTGAATAAACTCAAATTTACTTTAAAAACATTTTACAAATAATTTTTATACGCAAAATAGGCCTACAAATGGTTATGCAAATAATCCTATTTTTTCAGAAGCAAAATACTAATTCAAGGCCATAGATGTGTAGGGTTTCATTTTCTAAATCCAATGATATAATATTTGCAAAATTTGGACAAACAGAACTGAAGTTATGAATTTTACAAGTTAAATCAACTAATAGATTAAAAAACATATTTTAAATCAAAACTACAGACGAGTGGCAGCGCCTGATTGGTTGATACCGCTTCGCGCGGATCAAGCTTCCGGTCCATTAGATCAAGTCAGATCCAACACGCCAGATCTAAACAAAATGGTTCACTAAAAGATCTAATCTACAACGCATGATTTAGATCTAACGGCCCTAGACCACCATCGCCGATGATGTTCCGGCGAATCCAGAGGGGGCTAGGGGTGGTGGCGAGGCCTACCAGGTTCACACAGACACGAGGAAGCTCAAGGCACAGTTGGCTTAGACAGGGGCGTGCTGTTGCGGCCGTGGAAGCTCGTCAGAGACCTCACTATAGTAGGGCGCGGGTTGGCGGAGACGACGGCGACGACCTAACTCATCATAGGGCAAACGAATGGCATCAGGAGTTGCACACGGTCACGATGCACATGTTAGTTTGAAACAGAGGGCAAGGGGCGTGCAGACCTAAACGAAATTATTCGCCAGAGTCGTGGACGGCGTCGGGTGCTTGCAGGGGTTGACGGGCCGACGACCTGGTGCAGTATAAGGCGAACCAAGGACACGGTTAGACACGCAAGAGGGTGGCGAGTATGACAGGGTGAACCAGAGGGCACGGGGTGGACGGACCTCACCTGAATCACTTGCAGGAGGTGCTCGGGTCCACGGCGGTGCAAGCTTGATTGTGGGCAGCCTGGTGGCACTAAGTGGGGGCTAGGTGAGGGGAAATGACCGCGGCGAGGTGGTTCTTAAGTAGCCGGGAATAGGGCGGCAGTCAAGCGAGCAATCAACACGAATTTAATCGAATTCATCGCGGCAGTGATGGGGAGGAAATGGGCGGCGACGGTGTCGTCTGCGCACGCGGGGTTTGGGGGTAAAGAGGTGAGCTGGCGTTGGGCCCAGTGGCAACGAGTGCAGGGTAAGGTTCGCATGGGTGAGAGAGGCGGCAGAGGGAAAGAACCCGGGTGGGCTTATTGGGCCAGAAGAGCTACTGGGATGAAAGGGTAGCGCAGGTTTTATTTTTTCTTTTATCCTTTTTTCAATTCTGTTTTGATTTTCAGGAATTAATTTGAAACCCTAATTCAAACTTGTTTGAATTCAAATCTTTTCTAGATTTTTGTACTGTGAACCTTGCATTCAAAAGTGTGACAAACACATCTATTCACTCTAAAACACCTTGGTCTTTTGAAAATAAAATAAAACCATGCCCCATATATGATATATAAAATGGGGTTTAAATATGGTTTCAAATGGGGTTTTGGTTTGAAATTTTTGGTCCAAGACAGACATGCTATGATGATATGAATGTAATGATATGATTTTTCATTTGATGAATTTTGGGATGTTACAAATCTAGCCCCCTTAAGATGAATCTCGCCCTCGAGATTTGGATTGGCTAGAAAATAGGTGTGGGTGGTCTTTTCGAAGATCATATTCTCTTTCCCAAGTTGCTTCTTCAGTATGATGATTCCATTGTACTTTGCAGAATTTGATGGTCTTAGTACAAGTAACCCTTTCTGCTGTCTCAAGAATCTTGATAGGTTTCTCTTCATAGGTGAGATCACTCTCTAACTAAACCTCTTCCAAAGGTATAGTGTCCTTCAATGATGTTTCTTCCATCTCCGGATGGCACTTCATCAACTGACTCACATGAAACACATTGTGAACTGCTGACAGTGATTCAGGCAATTCAATCTCATAAGCCACTTCTCCTTTGCGGCTCAAAATCTTGAATGGTCCAACATATCTAGGTGCCAATTTTCCTTTAACTCCAAATCTCTTCACACCACGAAGTGGTGAGACTCTAAGATAAGCTCTATCACCTACCTCATAGGTTACTTCTCTATGCTTTGGATCTGCGTAGCTCTTTTGTCGGGACTGGGCTATCTTCAATTTGTCCTTTACTATTCTGACTTTCTCTTTAGTTTCCTTGATTAGTTCTGGTCCGAATAAATTCCTTTCACCTAATACACTCCATAGTAATGGCGTAGTGCATTTCCTTCCGTAAAGGAATTCAAACAGAGCCATCTCTATGCTTGATTGATAGTTGTTATTGTAAGAGAATTCTGCGTAAGGCAGACTTTCATCCCAACTAGCACCATAGTCTAGGGCACATGCCCTCAACATATCCTCCAAAATCTGATTGGTCCTTCCTGTCTGTCCATCAGTCTGGGGGTGAAAAGCTATGCTGAACTCTAACCTTGTTCCCAATGATTCATGCAGTTGTCGCCAAAAATGCAAAGTGAACTGAGTTCCTCTATAAGACACAATACTCTTAGGTACTCCATGCAGACATACAATCCTGTTCATATAGATCTTAGCTAATTTAGCACTTGTATAGGTAGTCTTCACGGGTATGAAATGAGCCACTTTAGTTAGGCGATCCACAACAACCCAAATAGAATCATATCCCGACCTGGTCCTTGGCAGCCCGGTGATAACTTATCCCACTTCTAATCAGGAATAGGTAGTGGTTGTAATAACCCTGCCGGTTTCTGATGTCCCGCCTTCACTCGACTACACACATCACACAAGGCAATATGTTCCGCAATATCCTTCTTGAGATTGTTCCACCAAAACCTTTCCTTCACATCCATGTACATTTTAGTGTTACCTGGATGAATTGAATATGGTGAATTGTGTGCTTCTTGCAGAATCAATTTCCGAAGCTCCGGATCTTGCGGAATGCAGATACATTTTCCATACCATAAAGTACCTTGTTCATCTTCATGGAATCCTTTAGCCTTCCCTTTACTAATTTTTCCTTTAATCTCTTCAATTTCCTTGTCCAACTTTTGGGCTTCTTTGTTCTTGTCCAACAATGTGGGTTGAACATCCAATGACATGAGATATCCTTCATGCACTATCTCCAATCATAGATCTTTGAACTGGGCACACAAATCATCTAGCAATTCTCCTTTAGTAAGGCCATTCACATAAACCTTACGGCTTAAAGCATCCTCTACAACATTTGCTTTACTGGGATGGTATTTCAAACTCAAGTCATAGTCCTTGATGAGCTCTAGCCACCTTCTTTGTCTCATATTGAGTTCTTTCTGAGTGAAAATATATTTCAAACTCTTGTGATCCATGAACACTTCACAACGCTTTCCCAAAAGATAGTGTCTCCATGTTTTGAGTGCATGGACAACAGAGGCTAACTCTAAGTCATGATTAGGATAATTCACTTCATGAGTTTTGAGTTTTCTCGAGGCATAAGCCACAACTTTCCCTTCTTGCATCAAAACTCCACGCAATCCTTGGTGAGATGCATCACAATAGACATGGAAGTCTTTCTCCAAATATGGCAGACATAAGACTGGTGCTGACACTAGTCTTGTCACATCCCAAAAATTTCCAAATTTTGTAATGTGAAAAATAAATAAACAAAATAAATGATTGTTGAAATTTAGGGTGAAAAGAAACTTTTTGCTTTAAAATGGAAACATCACAACCCATCTTGAACAAAGTTTGAATAAAATTTGAATCCAACTAAATTCAAATCAAGTGAAATGCATTCTTCATAAATGCATCTTGAAATTCAAACTTAGAAAAGTTAAACCAAAACCCCAAAACCTTAATGGAAGAAATCATTTCCAAGATCTCTCTAAAACTATGTATTTGTTCCATATAAAAATTTGTCAACAAGAATTTATAAATGATCAAGAATGACAAATAGAAATATTATAAAACCATAGAAATTGTTTTTATTCAATTTGGAACCATAGATAAAAACTTGTGAGTTTAATATGGTAAAAGGAAATAACTTCCAAAGCTAATAAAGCTCCTATCTAAAATCCATACCAAATTGAGAGCAAAATAATCCTAAAGAGATTTAAAGGGATAAACAAATATTAAATAAAATTATACAAATTGGATTCACCAATTTTGGGATCTATAAATAAAAATATATGGATTTTGTAAGACAAAGAAAGAAAGAAAGAAATAAGGAATATTTAAAGTCAAATTAAAACTTGGCCTAATCCATAAACAAATGGAATAAAGATAATCTAAATTCAAATAAAATAAAGGGATAAAGAATATTCAAAATAAAATAATATGACATTAACCAAATTCTATTCTATTTCAATAAAGACAAAAACCCTAATAGAAATGATTAATTAAATCATGGGAAAATAATAAATGAAATTTGCCCAAGTGGAATAAAAGTTATTTAATTAACTTAAATGAAATAAAAGAATCATTTAAGTAAAGTTATATGGAATTAAAAATCATATTTGATTTTATTTGAATAAAGACAATGCCCAATTCAAATGATTAATAAATCATATTAAAAATATTTTAAATAATTCAAAGTGAATTATTTGACACCCTAATAAATAAATAAAACCCACTGAAAAGGATTTGGTAAAATTTGGAGATTAAATAGAAGTTGGAAAACATATTTAAAATCCTATTTAAATAAAGACAAGGGTCCATTTTAAATAAATATTTAAACCATGTGAGAATAAAAGAATTATTCCTAAAATGGTATTTAAAATACATATTTAAACAACATTAAAACTTACTAAAAGTTTGGTAAAGATATGAATTCAAACGGTTGTTTGAAATGTTTAAACAAATTCAAAACATAAAATGAAAATGGAAAAAGAAAAAAGTTTCAGAATAAAAAAGGGAAACAACCCAACCCAACAGAACCCAGCCCAGCTAAGCCCAACAGCCCACCCGGCACTCCCCCTCCCCAGATCCTTTTTTACTCATGAAACTCGCACACCACCCCACCTTCTCCCTCTCTCTCCCTCTCTCCTCCCACCACAGCCACCACATCACCCATCGCCTCACCCCCGACCAGTTCCTCCCCTCCTCGCCGTTTCTGCCTGAAATTTCGTCGAGTAAATTCGTCTTAACATTGCAGCAATTACACCCCGCGATTAATGTCTTTAACTCGCCTCGCCCTCCTCCTTCTTTTCCCCTCAGACCTCACTCAACCCGACAAGCTTCCCGGCGAATTCTGGTGAGCCCAGCTACTCATCTACCCCCTCGACCCCACGAGCCTACTCCCCAGCCTCTGGCACATCTCCCAGTGCTGCCCGTTCAGCCGCGCGAGCACCGTAACCTCGGCAACCTCTTCCCCAGAACAGCACCATCGTCTGCCATTTCTCCGGCGACGTCCCTAGGTAAATTTCGACCGTGCCTCCCCCTCTCCTGGATGCACCTGTACTCGCCGCTTCTGTGCACAGCTAACGCACCCTTTTTTGTGCCTTAGCGTGACCTCTACACTCAGCTCCGACGACAAACAGACAAGCCCGACGCAGACGTGAATTCCGGCTAGCAATACCCACCGTTACCGTGCGCCCCTCCATCGACAACGACCACCTCGAGCATCCCCACACCACGGCGAACTCGGTGAGATTCTCCCATCGCTCTCTCGCTTCCTATATCACCGGCACCATCATCGTCTGAGCGTGCCCCCGCCGTTCACCACCGCCAGCGCCGCCAGTATATGGCCAGTGGTTGTGAGCCGTAGGATCTTGATCTAATGGTTGCGATAGAAACTTAACCGAATGGGTATCCTTTGATCTGTGCCATGCGTAGTCACTTAGATCTGAAGGCCTAGAAAGGTCGATCCAACCAAAGTGGTACCGCCCAATAAGAAACAGACGCGTCTCTAGTGTTTAGTTTTAAAAACAGATTTGATCTATTAGATGCTAGATTTTGTAAAATTCATAACTTTTGATCTACACGACCAAATTTTGCAAATTTTATATCAATGGAACCAGAAAAACAAATACTTTCCAACCATGTACTTTGTTTAGTAATTTCCTTCTGTAAACTTAGTTGTTTTTGCAGAAACTTGTGTAGGCATAATTTGAACATAAAAATTATTCTAGAAATATTTTTAAGGTAAAATATTTGGTAAATGGTTTGATTTAAACCTACTGACCATAAAAACCAACTTGTGGATTTAAAAGTGTATTTTGTGAAGCTAAAGAATAAATCTTTGAATAAAAGCATTTCTAGTTAAATAAAAATATTGTTTATGTTTTAAAAATGCTTTTTGAGTAAAACCTTTGGAGAATGATTTGATTTAAACCCTCTGACCCTAAACACCAAGTTCTATGATTTAAATATATATTTTGTGAACCCTAGAAAAATTATTACTTTGTTTAAAGGCATTTTCCAACAAATAAAAATATTTCTTTGGTGTAAAAATGGTTTATAAGTAAAACCTTTTGCAAATGGTTTTAATAATAAACACTTGACCATAAAACACTAACACTTGTGTTTGAAAATATATTTTTCAAACACTAGAAAATATTACTTTGATTTGAACCATTTCTAGCAAAACAAAAATGATTTAAATGGCCATTTCCACTAACTTAACTTAAAATGGTTTTGCCACTTTTAAAAAAATGACCAATAGGTGTTTTAAAATGTTTATAACCTATTGGAAATCACTTTTTAAAATAAAACAATATTTGGCATGCTTGCATGCATTGCTTTGTTTTTATTATTCTGTATGATGAATTGCTTGAATGGTAGAGTGAATTTTGTGCCTTGATTGAATTGTAATGAAATTTGAAGAGTGTGACTATTGCAAGATCAAGGAGTGAACTTATATTCTCTACCAAAAAGGCAAGTGGTGCTTCATACTTTTGTCCTATAATTTTCACTATGCATTAGTGATATTTCTAAGTAGGACTTGCATGAAATTTTCTAAGTGTTAACTATGCCATGGGAAATCCTAGTAGAAGAAACCTTAGTAGATTTTTCCAAAGTTAAGATTCCTACTAGTATCATGCTTAGCCTAGTTAGTAGAAAACAAGGGTGGATTATATTCATGCTATGGAATATTTCTAAGTCAAGGACTTGTGTTTGGTTTAATAAAACAACTATGTGAATGAATCACCTGGGTGGAATGGTATTGCTTGGATGGATTTTTGTTGAGTGGTTACACAAGGACAGGGGACTGGTGAACCTTGTGTATCTCACTTGTGGAATGCCACCCAGGAAGAAAGAGATTTGAGATGTCAAATGTTGAGAAGCTTCAAGTGCAGCCACTTGGCATTATGGGCTCTGCCTGGATGATATAGGTTGCAATAACTTAGCCAAATGGACAGTTGGTAGGGGATGATAGGCTGGAACGCGTCCATTCTGGTCTAAGGGAAGGCTTCTGAAAGATCTTGTCTCGATGCATGTCGAGTCTTGTGGGGAAAGTGCACCACCTCTGTAGAGTGTAAAATCTAAGTACTTAGTCGTGTCCCCGGCAATGGACAATTTGAGCATCAAGACATGGAAGCTATCAAGAATCTCCTCATCCCAATTTCTAAGTTAAAACTTGTGGTTGAACAAGGATTAAAGGATCTTCAATCTTTTATTGGTGGATGCCTTGGGAGTTTTTGCCAAACAAAAACTTAGTGTTTTCAAATGATAAGGAAAATCTATTTTGAGCAAAGCAAGCCTAAGCTCCACTTAGCCAAATGCATATAGATGATAGATACCACTATTCTACCATAGTATCACTTGCCAATACAATTCAAATGTATTGACCCTTGTGTCTGTAACTTATTATGTTGCAGGTTTGTTTGATGTTAGTGAAGTGTGTTGATTAGGATTACAAGTCTACAACCAACATGATTGCCTGTGGAACTTTGAAGATGAAGGAATCCATGCTATATAGTTATTTTTGTTGCATTGTAATGAGATAGCCAAATGAGCTATGTAAGATGTAATGAATTATTTTATTCCTGGTTATAAAGTTGTATTATGACCTTTGTTTCTTGATATTACATCTTAATTGTGGATGCTATCTATTGATCCAGGGACTAGCATTGTAAACACATGTATCTATACCTTATTCAAGGTTGGGACCTCTACAGATGGTATCATAGCACTGTGTTGCCTGTAGGATTGTAACCCTAGGATTGGACAAAACCCCTTAGAAAAATAGGAGTTGTATTTGTTCCAAAACTTATTTACAAACAATCTTGTAAACTCTTTCCTCAACCTTTTTGTTTTGATTCTACATCTCTCCCTTCTCAAACTTGATGGACAAAGATATCAACTAGAGCAAAATACTACACCAAACTCAAATGACTTCAACTTCAACATCATCAAAGACTTCAACTTTAGTTTCATCAAGGACTTCAAATTTGACATCACTAAGGACTACAAGTGAGACAAGAAATGTTACTTAAGACTTGAAGACTAAAGAAACACAACTTAGAAGAAATCATCATCACCTTTGAAGTTTTTGACCAAGATGCAAGAATTTTTCCAAGCGAACCATGATCTTGTTCAAGAAGAAACAACAAAGAAGAATGGAATGATCTCAAGTGAACCATATAGTTGGACCACCATAATAATGATTAGTTTAAACCCACCAACTTATGTGGTGTAGCAATAGTATTTTGTTGCCTAAAAATGTGCTTGAAACTTGTTGTTTGAGTGGAATGTTTGTTTGTGATTGCTTGCACATTACTTGTGTGATTTGTGATGTGTATGATTAGAATTCTCTCCTTAGAAATCTTTTGCCTATTCTAATCCCAATCCAACCCAAATAGATGACTTCCCCAAGAGACTCCAACATCAAGAATGGTGACAACAACAACAACCAAGAGATGCACATAAGAGAACTACTAGCAAACCAAACCTAGTTGAATCAGATGACAACTCAGTTCCTAGCCAACAACAATGAGTTAGACCCAACCTTGCAAAAGTTTTTGGAAATCCAATCCCAATTGTTGCAAGGGATGACCACTCAAATGATCAACATGAAAGACAACCTTTCCCAAGGAGTTTGTGACAACAATGATGTCAAGGATGATATTATAGAAGGAACTCGAGATTGCAATATTTGTGGAGACATGGATCACACTTCCAAAGAGCATGAAGATCAATGCCCTAATTGTGAAGAGAAACATCCAACTAAACAATGCCCCACATCTCAAGTGACTTGTTTCCTATGTGAAGGAAATAATCATGTGCCTATCCAATGCCCCATCTATTCTATAGTTCAACAAAGGAAACAAGGTGGAGTGCATCAAGAGTATGGAAAACCCCATGAGGAAACAACTGCTATCAATAAGGATGAAAGCAAAGGAAAATCTCAGCTTGCACCTCCATACATGAGGAATCACCTTGATGGAAAAAAGAGGAAACATATGTATTATCCAAAGAATCGATTAAGGAACCGAGGAGACTTTCCCACCTTTGAGGTGAGATATGAAGAGCATGAACTAGAAGAACTCCTAGCTTTAGAGAAACCCAAGAAGAAGAAGAATAAGGAAATTAGCCAAGTGTGGTGCAACAACTACAAAGATCTAGGCCATTATATATCAACTTGTCCACAGAAGATACGTGAAGAACTCAACCTTGTCACATGTTACAATTGTGGTGACCAAGGACATTATGCAAGCAATTGTCCAGAAAAGATGAGGTACAAGACAAGCAAGCCTATGAGAGATCTCAGCCTTGTCACATGTTTCAAGTGTGGAAACAAAGGACACTATGCAGATGTCTGTCCAGAGAAGTTTCATCAAGATCCCAAGCAAGCCAAGATGTAATCTAGTTGAAAACTTTTAAGGGTGGTAGTACCCTAGTTGTTTTGAAGCCAACTTGTAACCTCTACCTTTCCCAAATCTCGGGACGAGATTTCTTTTAAGGGTTGTAGCCTGTCACATCCCAAAATTTTCCAAATTTTGTAATGTGAAAAATAAATAAACAAAATAAATGATTGTTGAAATTTAGGGTGAAAAGAAACTTTTTGTTTTAAAATGGAAACATCACAACCCATCTTGAACAAACTTTGAATAAAATTTGAATCCAACTAAATTCAAATCAAGTGAAATGCATTCTTCATAAATGCATCTTGAAATTCAAACTTGGAAAAGTTAAACCAAAACCCTAAAACCTTAATGGAAGAAATCATTTCCAAGATCTCTCTAAGACTAAGGATTTGTTCCATATAAAAATTTGTCAACAATCATTTATAAATGATCAAGAATGACAAATAGAAATATTATAAAAACATAGAAATTGTTTTTATTCAATTTGGAACCATAGATAAAAACTTGTGAGTTTAATATGGTAAAAGGAAATAACTTCCAAAGCTAATAAAGCTCCTATCTAAAATCCATACCAAATTGAGAGCAAAATAATCCTAAAGATATTTAAAGGGATAAACAAATATTAAATAAAATTATACAAATTGGATTCACCAATTTTGGATCTATAAATAAAAAGATGTGGATTTTGTAAGACAAAGAAATAAATAAATAAGGAATATTTAAAGTCAAATTAAAACTTGGCCTAATCCATAAAGAAATGGAATAAAGATAATCCAAATTCAAATAAAATGAAGGGATAAATAATATTCAAAATAAAATAATATGACATTAACCAAATTCTATTCTATTTGAATAAAGACAAAAACCCTAATAGAAATGATTAATTAAATCATGGGAAAATAATAAATGGAATTTCCCAAGTGGGAATAAAAGTTATTGAGTTAACTTAAATGAAATAAAAGAATCATTTAACTAAAGTTATATGGAATTAAAAACCATATTTGATTTTATTTGAATAAAGACAAATGCCCAATTCAAATGATTAATAAATCATATTAAAAATATTTCAAATAATTCAAAGTGAATTATTTGACACCCTAATAAATAAGTAAAATCTACTGAAAAGGATTTGGTCAAATTTGGAGATTAAATAGAAGTTGGAAAACATATTTAAAATCCTATTTAAATCAAGACAAGGGTCCATTTTAAATAAATATTTAAACCATGTGAGAATAAAAGAATTATTCCTAAAATGGTATTTAAACCACATTAAAACTTATTGAAAGTTTGGTAAAGATATGAATTCAAATGGTTGTTTGAAATGTTTAAACAAATTCAAAACAGAAAATGAAAATGGAAAAAGAAAAAGGTTTCAAAATAAAAAAAGGGAAACAACCCAACCCAACAGAACCCAACCCAGCTAAGCCCAATAGCCCACCCGGCACTCCCCCTCCCCAGATCCTTTTTCACTCGCGAACAAACACACACCACCGCTGACAGAACGACCCCACCTTCTCCCTCTCTCTCCCACTGACGACGTTACCCCACAGACACATCATCGTCTCCTTGACCCCCGCAGACCAGTTCCTCCCCTCGTCGCCATTTCTGCCCGAAATTTCGCCGAGTAAATTCGTCTTAACGTTGTAGCAATTACACCCTAGGATTACTCTCGTTAACTCGCCTCGCCCTCCTCCTTCTTTCCCCTCAGACCTCACTCGACCGGAGCCACTAGACTGCCCAAATTTCAACCTCAACTCCCTCTAATCCCGACGAGCTTCCCAGCGAATTCCGGCGAGCCCAGCTACTCCTCTACCCCCTCGATCCCACGAGCCTACTCCCCAGCCTTTGTCGCATCTCCCAGTGCTGCCCGTTTAGCCGCGCGAGCATCGTAACCTCGGCAACCTCTTCACAAGATTAGCGCCACCGTCTGCCATTTCTCCGGCGACGTCCCTAGGTAAATTTCGACTGCGCCTCCCCCTCTCCTGGATGCACCCTTACTCGCCGCTTCTGTGCGCAGCTAACGCACCCTTTTTCATGCCTTAGTGTGACCCGTACACTCGCCTCCGACGACGAACAGACAAGCCTGACGCAGACGTGAACTCCGGCGAGCAATACCCGCCGTTACCGTGTGCCCCTCCGTTGACAACGACCACCTCGAGCATCCCCACGCCACGGCGAACTCGGTGAGCTTCTCCCCTCGCTCTCTTGCTTCCTGTATCGCCGGCACCATCATTGTTTGAGCGTGCCGCCGCCGTTCACCACCGCCAGCGCCGCCAGTATATGGCCAGTGGTTGTGAGCCATAGGATCTTGATCTAATGGTTGTGATAGAAACTTAACCAAAGGGGTATCCTTTGATTTGTACCGTGCGTAGTCATTTAGATCTGACGGCCCAGAAAGGTCGATCCAACCGAAGTGGTACCACCCAATAAGAAACAGACGCGTGTCCAGTGTTTAGTTTTAAAAACAGATTTGATCTATTAGATGCTAGATTTTGTAAAATTCATAACTTTTGATCTACACGTCCAAATTTTGCAAATTTTATATCAATGGAACCATAAAAACAAATACTATCCAACCATGTACTTTGTTTAGTAATTTTCTTCTGTAAACTTAGTTGTTTTTGCAGAAACTTGTGTAGGCATAATTTGAACATAAAAATTATTCTAGAAATATTTTTAAGGTAAAATCTTTGGTAAATGGTTTGATTTGAACCTACTGACCATAGAAACCAACTTATGGATTTAAAAGTGTATTTTGTGAAGCTAAAGAATAAATCTTTGAATAAAAGCATTTCTAGTTAAATAAAAATATTGTTTATGTTTTAAAAATGCTTTTTGAGTAAAACCTTTGGAAAATGATTTGATTTAAACCCTCTGACCCTAAACACCAAGTTCTATGATTTAAAAATATATTTGGTGAACCCTAGAAAAATTATTACTTTGTTTAAAGGCATTTTCCAACAAATAAAATTTGAAGAGTGTGATTATTGCAAGATCAAGGAGTGAACTTATATTCTCTACCAAAAAGGCAAGTGGTGCTTCATACTTTTGTCCTATTATTTTCACTATGCATTAGTGATATTTCTAAGTAGGACTTGCATGAAATTTTCTAAGTGTTAACTATGCCAGGGGAAATCATAGTAGAAGAAACCTTGGTAGATTTTTTCCTAAGTTATAATTCCTACTACTATCATGCTTAGCCTAGCTAGTAGAAAACAAGGGTGGATTATATTAATGCAATGGAATATTTCTAAGTCAATGACTTGTGTTTTGTTTAATAAAACAACTATGTGAATGAACCACCTGGGTGGAATGGTATTGCTTGGATGGATTTTTGTTGAGTGGTTACACAAGGATAGGGGACTGGTGAACCTTGTGTATCTCACTTGTGGAATGCCACCTAGGAACAAAGAGATGTGAGATGTCAAATGTTGAGAAGCTTCAAGTGCAGCCACTTGGCATTATGGGCTCTGCCTGGATCATATAGGTTGCAATAACTTAGCCAAATGGACAGTTGGTGTTAGGGGATGATAGGTTGGAACGCGTCCATTCTGGTCTAAGGGAAGGCTTCTGAAAGATCTTGTATCGATGCATGTCGAGTCTTGTGGGGAAAGTGCACCACCTTTGTAGAGTGTAAAATCTAAGTACTTAGCTGTGTCCCCGGCAATGGACAGTTTGAGCATCAAGACATGGAAGCTATCAAGAATCTCCTCATCCCAATTTCTAAGTTAGAACTTGTGGTTGAACAAGGGTTAAAGGATCTTCAATCTTTGATTGGTGGATGCCTTGGGAGTTTTTGCCAAACAAAAACTTAGTGTTTTCAAATATAAGTGAAATCTATTTCGAGCAAAGCAAGCCTAAGCTCCACTTAGCCAAATGCATATAGATGATAGATACCACTATTATACCATAGTATCACTTGCCAATACAATTCAAATGTATTGACCCTTGTGGCTGTAACTTATTATGTTGCAGGTTTGTTTGATGTTAGTGAAGTGTGTTGATTAGGATTACAAGTCTACAACCAACATGATTGCCTGTGGCACTTTGAAGATGAAGGACTCCATGCTATATAGTTATTTCTGCTGCATTGTAATGAGATAGCCAAATGAGTTATGTAAGATGTAATGAATTATTTTATTCCTGGTTATAAAGTTGTATTATGACCTTTGTTTCTTGATATTACATCTTAACTGTGGATGCTAGCTATTGATCCAGGGACTAGCATTGTAAACACAGGGATCTCTACCTTATACAAGGTTGGGACCTCTACAAGTCTCTTATTCAATTCTTGAAAACTGATTTCACATCCTTCGGTCCAATCAAACTTCTTTTCTTTATTAGGTAACTCCGTCATTGGCTTAGCTACTTTTGAGAAATTCATAGTGAACCTTCTATAGTATCCTGCCAGGCCTAGGAAACTGCAAACTTATTTAACTGACTTTGGAGATTCCCACTCTGTTACAGCTAACACCTTTGCGGGTCGATAACTATACCATCTCTCGACACAATATGCCCGAGAAATCCAACTTCATTCAACCAGAATTCACACTTGTTGAACTTGGCATATAGCTTGTGCTCCCTGAGTTTCTCAAATATCAAACGCAAATGTTCTTCACGCTCTTCTTTTCTCTTGGAATAGATCAAAATGTCATCGATGAATACGACAACAAACTTGTCAAGAAACTCCATGAACACTTTGTTCATCATGTTCATGAAATAAGCTGGTGCATTTGTCAATCCAAATGGCATCACGGTATATTCATACAAACCATACCTAGTGGTAAAGGCAGTCTTAGGTATGTCTTGATCTCTAATCTTTAGCTGAAAGTAGCCTAACCGGAGATCAATCTTTGAGAACACACGGGCTCCTTCTAGCTGATCAAATAGATCATTGATTCTAGGCAAACGGTACTTGTTCTTTATAGTTACCTCATTGAGTGAACGGTAATCTATGCATAACCTTTGACTTCTATCCTTCTTCTCAACAAACAGAACTGGAGCACCCCAAGATGAAGAACTTGGTTGGATAAATCCTTTCTGCAACTATTCACCAAGTTGTTTCTTAAGTTCTTTCAACTCATCAACTGGTATCTTGTAGGGTCTCTTTGCTATTGGTCCAGATCCTCGCAGTAAGTCAATCAGAAACTCCACATCTCTATCTGGTGGCATTCCTGGCAGTTCCTCCGGAGACACATCCGGATATTCCTTCACAACTGGTACACCGTCTATGCTAACACCCTTAAGATAATTTGTCTTACTCCCTTTGGATTCAAAGTTAGACTTAAACCTAATCCTTTTCTTATCCGGGGTTGTGAGTGTAACAGTACGATTGGCACAATCTATTACTCCTTCATACTTAGTCATCCAATCCATGCCCAAAATTACATCCAATCCCTGGGAATCTAGGATTAACAGACTAACTGGAAACTTATACTTTCCAAATTCTATCACTAGATCATGACATACAAAATTCACTATCATCTCTCCATCGTGAGAGCTTACTTTAATAGGACATCTAATAGTTTCAGTTGGAAGTCCATTTTTATCAACAAATGCTCTTGATATGAATGAATGCGATGCGCCGGTATCAAAAAGAACAAGTGCTGGAAAAGAATTAAGCTTGAACTTACCAGCCACAACATCAGATTCCTCATAGATTTCCTCTACATTGATGTGGTTCACTTGACCCTTCTGAAATGGGTTTGGCATGTTGGCTCCATCAGACTTCTTTTCTGGGCATTCATTTGCATAGTGCCTGGTTTTCTTGCACTTGAAGCACTCAACCTGACTGATGTCCCTTTTTGCAGGCTGACTTCCATTTCCATTCCCATTGTGATGGCTCTTGTGTCCACTCTCGTGGTTCTTATATCTATCATTGTCATGATTGCGGTGGTTCTTGTTGTCATGGTGACGGTTACTGTTGTGGTGGCTGTTATACTTCCCATGCTTGTGGGATCCAAAACCTCCACTATCATCACCATGAGAACGTTTGTGTAACGATCCAGAACTATGCTTATCAAAGTGATGCTTCCTCTTCCTGTTCTCAACCTGCTTCATCTTGATCTCCAAGATGGTGGCTTTGTCACACAGTGATTGATAAGTTGGGACATATGCAACAGATAGCTGCATGTTCATCTCATCATTCAGCCCTTTAAGGAATTGTTCCTTCCTCTTAGCATCAGTGTTAACCTCATCCGGTGCATAGCGTGCCAGATTGTTGAACTCCTCAATATACTCTGCTACACTACGGTGGCGTTGCTTAAGATTGTGGAACGCTTTCTTCTTCAAACTCATCACTCCTGAAGATATATGAGTTGTGCGGAATCCATCCTCAAAAATAGCCCAAGTCACATCCTCAATAGGAGTGGTGATCTGGAAGTTATCCCACCATGTGGTTGCTGGTCCTTCAAGCAGATGTGCTGCAAATCTGACCTTTTCTTCATCAGTGCAGCCCACGGTGACCCAGTCCTTGTTCACAGAACGCAACCAGTCATTGGCTACCATAGGATCAGTAGTTCCCGAGAACTTTGCAGGCGTCAACCTCAAAAACCTTGTAAGCATATAAAAGGCTGGTGGGTTGTTTTTGTTTTTGTTGTTGTTGTTATTGTTGTTTCTGTTGTTTTGATTCTGATTTACCATGAACTGGGTCATCATCTGCATCAACTGAGTTTGAGCTATCATCAGTTGCTGCATCTCATTGCCATTGTTGTTATTGTTTTTTTGGTTGGGATTGGCACGATGGGGAGGCATCTATGGTTTCAATAAGGATAAGTAATTAGATGTAACACATAGATGCTAACATGCACAATACATCACATAGCAACAATCAAAATAATTCAAGCACAAGATAAACATAGAGTTCAAACAACGTAAACAACAAGTTTTGGAAAAGTAACACACTAGCAAAGCCATCCACATGTTGGCTGATCATTGCGACTCGATATATGAAAGGATGATAGATAAATATATAGTCGAGTAGTCAACACTACTCCTCCATGTCGACCTCCTCGTCCACTAGAGTAAGTCCAGCTGTCTCCATGGTTGTCTTGTACTCCTCCACATTGGTGGTCAAGGCCTCAATCTTCGCACGGAGGGCTCTCTTCTGCGAGTGCAGCCTCTCTATCACTCACTGCTGGGTCTCTAGATCAAGGTCCTTGAGCTCTATCTCGGCCCTCATGTCCTTAATCTTCTTGTTTCTATCTTGCACTCTCTTCTCTTGATTCTTGAACCTATTGTCTTGGCTCTCGAATCTAGCATCCATCTCCTTAATGATCTTGTCCTGCTCCACGAAGAGTTTGTCCTTCTCCCTCAACTGAACCTGAAGCTCGTCATTTCTAAGCATGATGTTGGTCCTATCTTTGTCGAGGTTTCTAATGAGGCTCTCTATGTCCTAAATATATAGACGCACCGGCTCGATAGTCTCTTTAGTGGCGTCATCATACGCTACAGCCTCACCCTGCTCGTCATGTATCCCTTATGGGTGGAAGTAGAGGCCCCTGAGCTCGGTGGAGTGACGTTCGCAGAGACGTCCAAGTAGCTCCTACATGACTATGTCTAGTTCCTTCTCCTTGTCATCATGCATCAACTTGAATGTAATCTCCTCGGTGAGTGGCTCCATCTGGCGTCCTGGCTGCGAGACTCTAAAGCCCCAAATATCCTTCCTCTCGAACTTTGTAAGCTGAGTCCCTTAATACTAGGAAGTGGGAGGTTGAGCACACTAGTGAGCTCCACAAGACGAGAACCAAAATGAGTTCCCTTGAACTCCTCGGCAGTGCTGACAACAAAGCTAGGCATCTATTGCATAGGATAGAGAAAATTAGAAATAACACAAGTAAGGAGAAAACATAAGATAGTGAAACAAAAGCCAAAGCATACATTCAACAATAAAACATACAAGTCATGGCATACAAAAATTCTACCACAAGAACCAAGGTTCAAACATAACTTAGACAAAAACTTGCCATACCACATAGGTTGGTATGATCAAATTACTAACATGATAAAACGACAAGTGTGGTGGTCCAACTATTGGAGTACGTCGTAATTCTCACTCATATGCTAAGTCTATGATATCTTCCCTTAGACGTTTTATGGAGGTCTCTAAGTCTTGGGTATATTTCTTCTCTTCTCTAAGGTCATTTTGAGTGTTGAGCATTCTACACTTGAGTCTTTCACCAAGCTCATTGATAGCTTTCCAAGCTGCATTTCTTGCAGAGTCAAAGAATGTCGTATACATTTCTGAGTTGGTGACCATGCAGAATCCTGACTCTTGTGGTTGTCTCCCTTGTTTTTGTACAAGTGGAGTTGCACCCACCAATATTCTTCTCCTTCATCCATCACTGGAAATCCCTTGTACACGGCCTCACCATGTATTCCCAAGCTAACCATGAGGTTTTTGAGTGCCTTGGGAAACTCCGTCTCACATTCTAAAGTCATGGTCATGTGTGGTCCCTTCTTGACGGCTTCGTTGATGGCGGCAATCTACAAATAGAGATGAGAAACAAGATTATGAGAGGTTTACGAGAAGTAAAAGACAAGTGTGGAATTTTTGCAAAGAGTTGCATTTTCTTCCTAGTGGTTTCCTTACTCTAATCCATCTTAGGGTCATAAACCTACAGGCAACACAGTGCTCTAATACCATCTGTAAGACCCCACCAATAAAGGTAAAGGCCCATGTAATTGCAATGCTAGTCCCTGGATCAAATGCTAGCATCCACAGTTTAAGATGAAGTACACATATACAAAGGTCATTATTACATCGTCATTCTAGAGATAACATAGTCTTTACAACTCAATAGCCCAAGGCTAGTACATAGAGTTCATAACATAAAGGAAATAACTATAAGTCTTCATCTTCATGTGCCATAGGCAAACATGTTGAGTATAGACTCACAACCCTAATCTCCATTAGAGTAACCTGCAACATCATAAGTTACAGCCACAATGGGTCGATAAATTTGGAATTGCATTGGCAAGTGATACCATAGAAGAATAGTAGTATCTAACATCTATATGAATTTGGCTAAGTGTAGCTTAGGCCGGCTTGCTTTGCTCAAAATAAGGTTTTGACTTATTAGTTGAAAACACTAAGTTTTTTTTGTGAAAAACACCCAAGGAACCACCAATAGACATTGGTGAACCTTTACCCTTGTTAAACCACAAGTTTTTAACTTAGAAATTGGGATGAGGAGATCCTTGATTGCTTCAATGTCTTTGATGCTCAAATTGTTCGTTGTTGGGGACACGGCTAAGTACTTAGGTTTTACCCTCTCGAGAGGTGGTGCACTTTCCCCACAAGACTCGACATGCATCGAGAAGATACTTTTCAGAAGCATTCCCTTAGACCACCATGGACGTGTTCCATCCTATCACCCTACCACCAACTGTACATCTGTCTAAGTTCTTGCAATCTAGTTGGTCAAGGAAGAGCCCATATGTCATGTGGTTGCACTAGAAGCTTCTCAACACTAAACATCTCAAATCCCTTTGTTCCTGGGTGGCAATCCACAAGTGTGATACACAAGGTAAACCATAGATATGGGCCTTATATAACCACTCAACATAAACCAACCATATCATTCCACCCAGGTTATTCATTCACATAGTTGTTTTATGTAACACCCTCAGATCGGCCCTATGCAAGTTTCAGCGATTCCCGCCAAACCCGCATAGAAACGATTCAAAGGTTCCCACCAGGCACTTGCGTGTGGGTGGAAAAAGAAGTAATATCATTACATAATAGTCCATGATGGAACCCACAGAACAGATATATACAACAACGACTCCATGAGTCAAGAATACAAATATGAAGTACAAAGATCCAATTCACCTTGAAACGATACAGCGTCCGAGTACGGACAAGATGCAAATTGAGCCAAGAGCCATGAAGAATAACCAATGGCGTCCATAACCCTGCCGAGGCCAAGATGGAAGGGTAACCCTGCTAACGACGTCGGTCTCAAAACCTACTAAAACAAAAGGGGTGCCGGCGAAGGGCAAAGGAAAAAGAGAGCGGTCAGTACTGAGGCCAGTACACGGCGAGACTTAGAATTCGGCGGTCCTCGCCTACATAGGTATGGTGGACTGAAGCGGTGGCGCAGCATGCACTAATCAACCTATAGAGACTCGATACAACTGTCGGCTATCAGAGAGGGATAAGAAAGACCTATTCGGAACCAACCTGATACTACCACCAAACATACCCATCCTGGTATTTCCCCCTCGAGACCAAACGAGGAAGTCAATTCGAGGAAACTCACACAGTTGGCAGTTTTATTCATTCATTCCATGGTGGTTGTCCAACTTACTAGTCATATCAGATGCAAGTCATGTTATAACAATAAACTTAGTTATAGTTGTCTATGATCGAGAACTGTGCTCCAAGTCGTCCATAACCGCGGACAAAGCTTCTCGAAAAGATTAACCCTATAGGGGTGCACCAAAGTTTCCACATGCACCTACACCCTCGTTGTCAGATCAGGTAGGTACAAGATCACAAAACATACACCCAACGGTATGTCGACGGGGTTTCGGACACGAAGTTTCCCAGATCCAAAGCAAGCACATGGGGGCCACCCCACTAAGCTACCCGCAACAAAGTCGGTCGGTCTCTGAGAGGGACCCAGAGGTTTCTGACAATGGATGTAAATGACTGGGAACCCGAAAGTGTGACTGGGCTTGTCGATACCGCGAAAACATTCCATATTGGTTCCAAAACAGTACAGGCGCTCCACGCGCAATCGTAAATAAAGCAGTAAAGCATGCCATAAGTACATGATAGTAATAAAGCCCCAAACTACTTTGTGGCCCCCGGTACAGTACTTGAAATCAGGTACTTTGTGGCCCCAAAAACATTGCTGAAGGTTCATCCGAAGATCGGGTCGACACTCGCATCAACTCATCGGCCTAATCCGTGAAGAAGCAAAGCACTAGAAGAAACAACGGATGCACTATTTAATACTACGACATAAGATCGGGCATGATGCATGTATGATGTATGACATGGCAAAGATGCGATGCAATAAGGCAATATTAAGCGAAACCAGGGTCCCGCCATTTAATTAGATGGTTCATGTTGTTTTGATACCCCGCCATTTAATGTTGTATTAGCAAGACAAAATTATATCATCGATTCTCTACACAATTTAAATGGGGCCAATATTACACTAGATTCGCCCGCATATGGTCTCAATATTTAATTATGAGGTGAAACGGCATAATGCCCCCAAACCACATGAGTATATATGCAAACATGACAATTTATTGCAACAAGATGTATCATTTATAAATTAGGGCTCGGTAGATATCACACATGGGTTCGACGATCTTGGTTCCGAGGGTTCGGTGCGGCTTCGGATCGGGCTTCAGGGGTTCGACGGGGTTCGGTCTCGGCGGCATCGGTCTTCGGGGTTTGATCTTCGCGGTCCGAGAAGAGGAATTGATGGCTCCGGGTTGGCGATCATGGCGATGTGATGTACACCAGGACCTTAGAACTAGGCACACAAGGTTACTGGAACAGGACATCTATACTTCCAGTATATCAAAGCCACATACACGCTGGGCAAACATCCGGAGCATGGAACAGGGTCCTCGAGCCAGAATAGCAGGATAGATGGGGCGAGGTGGAACTCTGTGTGCAAAGCGAGGTGTCCGGCAATAGAAGACCAGATACGGTGATGTTGTAGACAAACTTGAGCCAAACGAAGAACTCAATCGGCGGACGCAGGGAGGGGGCAGAGACGACCACGACGAGGAGCTTGGGGAGGCGGGGTGGCTCTCGACAGCGGGAGGAGCTCGGGTGAAGTGGCCCGGTGCAGCGTCAAGGAGGCAGAGTCTCGGCCGGCGAGGCCCTAGAGGTGCAGACACGCTCGGGGCGGAACCGCGGGGTGACGGGTTGCTTGACGGGGATGCACGACAAGGAGAGGACCCAGGCGGCATGGACGCGGGCCAGCAACCCTGCAGGCGACGATGGAGGTGAAGGGCCACGACGGCGATGACCGGTGCTTGAGTGCATGGAGCCGCGAGGTGGCGGAGGTCCTGGGCGGAGGCAGGGGTTCTGGTGAGGCGTGGCGAGGAGGAAGTATCAGGGAGAGGAGAGGGCCACCAACAAGCGAGCGGGGAGGGCTACCTCAGGCGGAGGAGGAGCGGAACTTTGTGGGCCAGGGAGGAGAGGGCGCGACGGCGGCGTCGCCCTCCTGTGAGGGTGGAGGAGGACGCGAGGGGAAAGAGGTCGCGGGGAAGAGGTGGACGCGAGCGAGGTGGGGGTGGGTCCGCTAGGTGGGGCCGGGAGGTGGCCCAGGTGCGACGCTGTGTGGTGTGCGTGTTGTGTGTGTTGCGTGTGTGGGGCTGCTGGGTCGTGTCGGGTTGTGAGGAGAGTAGGGTGGCAGCGGGATGGCGGCTGAGTGGTGGACTGGGATAGCTAGGTTAGGGTTTGGGGTGGTCTAGGGTTTAGGGTTCCACCGACTGGGCCTTTTGGGCCTGGCCAGTTAGGTCTAGGTTTTATTTTTATTTATATTTAAAATATTTTATGTTTCTTTTCTTTTGTACATTAAACATTTTGTAAATAACTTCACACATTTTAAAATAGAAAAAAATATAGTTTGAATAAAGAACGAGATGTAACGCAGAAAACAATATAGGGTGTTATCGAAAATAGTTTTGAGGCAAAGTATGCAACAATGATGTCATGATGATGCGTAAATTAGAAACAACATGCAATTTCTAGTAGTGGTTTTACCCGGGGTGCTACAATTCGACACCACTAACAATGGATCTCGCCCTCGAGCTCCGCCTCATGGTACGGAAAGAAGGCCGACCGCCTGAATCTTCTCGCTTCGTGTAGATCCTCGCGACACTACTAACAAGGGTTCCTTCTTCATCTTGAAATTGGCGACACCACCAACAAGGGCCAATGCTTTCGTTCGTCGAGAGAGCACTCCGAAGAACAAAGTCGAAGGTAAAGGTCTCAAAAGGTAAGGCCACCTCCAACTTCCTTAGAAGGAGTATAATTGCATCAATCCACCATTCAACGTATAATAGCGAATGATAAGAGTAGTCGGATGATGATCAGTCCATCGCGCACCCAAAGCATTACTCTTCACATGAATAGGGGATTATGCAACCAACTCTCAGAATCAGACTGAAGATCTCGACAATCAAGATTTGGAAACAAAAGAATGATGTAAGTTCTTCATCATACATGATGCAGATGAGGTCGTCGCATTGAAAAACACCGGAAGATACAAATAAAAAATTGTGTGAATTTTTGGGTCCACTAGAAGGTACAACAGATGAAACATTCCTCGGATAGCATGAAGGCCGAATGTCGAAGCACCGTTACAAGAGGAGGAAGTGAAACCCTGAAGGTACGACGGAAACCCAACCACGAGAATTCCTGGACTCGAAGAAAAGATAAGAGAGCAGATTCAAAACACGTTGAGATAAGAGGAGAATAGCAGAGGGGTAAGGAGTAATAGCAGACCTAATCAGATCTATCCAACCAATTTTTCAAAATAGTTTTGACACTCTACAACGGCCGTTAGCTAGGTTATCCTACAGGCTGGACCAGTGGGGTATCATAACTGCTAAGCTCTGATACCACTCTGTAACACCCTCCGGATCGGCCCTATGCAAGTTTCAATGATTCCCGCCAAACCCGCATAGAAACGATTCAAAGGTTCCCACCAGGCACTTGCGTGTGGGTGGAAAAAGAAGTAATATCATTACATAATAGTCCATGATGGAACCCACAGAACAGATATATACAACAACGACTCCATGAGTCAAGAATACAAATATACAGTACACAGATCCAAATCACCTTGAAACGATACAGCGTCCGAGTACGGACAAGATGCAAATTGAGCTAAGAGCCATGAAGAATAACCAATGGCGTCCATAACCCTGCCCAGGCCAAGCCGGAAGGGTAACCCTGCTAACAACGTCGATCTCAAAACCTGCTAAAACAAAAGGGGTGCCGGCAAAGGGCAAAGGAAAAAGAGAGCGGTCAGTACTGAGGCCAATACACGGCGAGACTTAGAATTCGGCGGTCCTCGCCTACGTAGGTATGGTGGACTGAAGCGGCAGCGCAGCATGCACTAATCAACCTATAGAGACTCGATACAACTGTCGGCTATCAGAGAGGGATAAGAAAGACCTATTCGGAACCAACCTGATACTACCACCAAACATACCCATCCTGGTATTTCCCCCTCAAGACCAAACGAGGAAGTCAATCCGAGGAAACTCACACAGTTGGCAGTTTTATTCATTCATTCCATGGTGGTTGTCCAACTTACTAGTCATATCAGATGCAAGTCATGTTATAACAATAAACTTAGTTATAGTTGTCTATGATCGAGAACTGTGCTCCAAGTCGTCCATAGCCGCGGTCAAAGCTTCTCGAAAAGATTTAACCCTATAGGGGTGCACCAAAGTTTCCACACGCACCTACACCCTCGTTGTCAGATCAGGTAGCTACAAGATCACAAAACATACACCCAACGGTATGTTGACAGGGTTTCGGACATGAAGTTTCCCAGATCCAAAGCAAGCGCATGGGGGCCACCCCACTAAGATACCCGCAACGAAGTTGGTCGGTCTCTGAGACGGACCCAGAGGTTTCTGACAATGGCTGTAAACGACTGGGAACCCGAAAGTGTGACTGGGCTTGTCGATACCGCGAAAACATTCCACATTGGTTCCAAAACAGTACAGGCGCTCCACGCGCAATCGTAAATAAAGCAGTAAAACATGGCATAAGTATAGGATAGTAATAAAGCCCCAAACTACTTTGTGGCCCCCGGTATAGTACTTGAAATTAGGTACTAATCGATGGGGGTGCCCACACACCCCACCTGTGGTTAGCACGCTCGATCTCGGAACAGGTGTCAAGAACTCGGGGTCCTACGGGACACCAGTGAGCTGTTAAAAACCAAATATTGTCTATTACCCACCGGTGCCTCTGCATTATTTACCTACTTTCAATATTAGTGGTTAACAATAATTAAAGTCTTGATCCTCTCCACCATTAAGCATGTGTCAACCACCCAACAACGATGGAACATCGACGCCTCGAAGCAACACCTGAGCAAGCAACTATGACTCACAAGGCCGACTGTCTATCAATCAACAGGCAATAGGATGTGTCCATGGCAATATAAAGGCTGCAAGGGGTATCACGGGTACGAAAACTAGAGCATCGCAACACAGAGAGCAATAGATCAATAGGAGGAAATAAAGACTAGAAATGTAAAATAGGTAGAAAGGGGGAGAATGATCGCCTAAAAAACATTGCCGAAGGTTCATCCGAAGATCGGGTCGACACTCTCATCAACTCATCGACCTAATCCGTGAAGAAGCAAAGCACTAGAAGAAACAACGGATGCACTATTTAATACTACGACAGAAGATCGGGCATGATGCATGTATGATGTATGACATGGCAAAGATGCGATGCAATAAGGCAATATTAAGCGAAACCGGGGTCCCGACATTTAATTAGATGGTTCATGTTGTTTTGATACCCCGCCATTTAATGTTCTATTAGCAAGACAAAATTATATCATCGATTCTCTACACAATTTAAATGGGCCAATATTAGACTAGATTCGCCCGCATATGGTCTCCATATTTAATTATGAGGTGAATCGGCATAATGCCCCCAAACCACATGAATATATATGCAAACATTACAATTTATATGCAACAAGATGTATCATTTATAAAATAGGGCTCGGTAGATATCACACATGGGTTCGACGATCTTGGTTCCGAGGGTTCGGTGTGGCTTCGGATCAGGCTTCAGGGGTTCGACGGGGTTCGGTCTCGGCGGCATCGGTCTTTGGGGTTTGATCTTCGCAGTCCGTGAAGGGGAATTGATGGCTCCGAGTTGGCGATCCTGTCGATGTGATGTACACCAGGACCTTAGAACTAGGAAGACAAGGTTACTGGAAGATGACATCTATACTTCCAGTATATCAAAGCCACATACACGCTGGGCAAACATCCAGAGCATGAAACAGGGTCCTCGAGCCAGACTAGCAGGATAGATGGGGCGAGGAGGTACTCTGTGCACAAAGCGAGGTGGCCGGCGGTAGAAGCCCAGAGACGGTGATGCTGCAGACGAACTTGAGCCGAAGGAAGAACTCAACTGGCGGACGCAGGGAGGGGGCAGAGACGACCGCGGCGAGGATCTTGGGAAGGCGGGGTGGCTCTCGATGGCTTGGAGGAGGAGCTTGGGTGAAGTGGCCTGGTGCAGCGTCAAGGAGGCAGAGCCTCGGCCGGCGAGGCCCTAGAGGTGCAGACACGCTCGTGGCGGAACCGCGAGGTGACAGGGTGCTTGACGGGGATGCGCGACGAGGAGAGGACCCAGGCGGCACGGACGCGGGCCAGCAACCCCGCGGGCGACGACGGAGGTGAAGGGCCACGCTGGCGACGACCGATGCTTGAGTGTAGGGACCCGCGAGGTGGCAGAGGTCCTGGGCGGAGGCAGGGGTTCCGGTGAGGCGCGACGAGGAGGAAGGATCGGGAAGAGGAGAGGGCCACCGACGAGCGAGTGGGGAGGTCTACCTAAGGCGGAGGACGGGCGGAACTTCCTGGGCCAGGGAGGAGAGGGCGCGGTGGCGGCGTCGCCCTCCTGTGAGGAAGGAGGAGGAAGCGAGGGGAAAGGGGTCGCGGGTAGAGGTGGACGCGAGCGAGGTGGGGGTGGGTTCGCTAGTTGGGGCCGGGAGGTGGCCCAGGTGCGGTGTTGTGTGGTGTGCGTGATGTGTGTGTTGCGTGTGTGGGGCTGCTGGGTCTGAAGGGTTTCGCAGCATAGTAAATCAAAAAAAATCTACGGATGCGAACGGGAAAGCCAAGATCTAATCTAGGAGATGCAAACAACAAGGGGGATTAGATGAGATCTTCATACCCCTGAAGATTCAGACAATGAACGCTCGGAACGTGGGTGATGTAGTCGTACTCGCTTCTCCTCCTCGTGATCCGATCCGATCTAACACCGCAAGTGGCGATGCCTCCGAGAGATAGACACGTGCGGCACCTCGACGTATCCTCCTTCCTCGGTCCAGCAAGTATGGTGGAGAGACAGATTGGATCTACAACGCGACGGCGCGGTGCAAGTGGTGGAGAGTTTTTGCAGCAGGGATTCGCCAACGTGCAGTCGGGAGGAAGAGAGAGAGGAGGGCAGCAGGGCGGCTAGGGTTGTGGAGGATGTGTGGGGGGAGGGTGCGCCCCAGCCCTCTATATATAGAGGGATGGGCGCCAGCCCTAGCCCCTCCCCCAAGCCCTAGGCCGGCGGCCAAGGAGGGAGGAGTGGGGGCAAGTTCCCCCCCCCTTCTAGAAGCTTTCCTAGGGTTTGCCCTAGATCTGGCCGGCTAGGCCCTATGGGGCCTTGTGCCCCTGGCCCAATGCGGCCAGGGCACTCCCTCATAGACCCATGCCCCCTCCCGGCAGGTGGGGCCACGTTGGCCCCCCTCCGAAAGGTTCTAGAAGCTTCCGGTACAATACCGATTAACCCGAAACAATTCTGAACTCCAAAAACTGCATTGCCTTATATGAATCTTATTCTCCGGACCATTCCAGAACCTCTCGTGATGTCCCGGATCCCATCCGAGACTCCGAACAAAAAATCATAAACCAATTATCCAATCTATCCTAGCGTCGAGACACGTTAAGTGTGTGACCCTTCGGGTTCGAGAATATGCAGACATGATCTTCTATCAATAATCAACAGCGGGGTCTGGAAACCCATATTGACTCCCAAACATTCATCGATGATCATATCGGATGAACCACGATGCCAGGATTCAATCAATCCCATATATATATTCCCTTCGTCTCGCGATATTTTACTTTCCCGAGATTTGATCGTCGGTACCATCATACCTAGTTCAATCTCGTTCACAGCAAGTACTTTACTCGTTCCGTAATCCGATATCACTTTGTGATTAACTCCTTAACCACATGCTTGCAAGCGGTGTTGATATCGATTACCGAGTGGGCCCGAAGTATATCTCTCTGACTTGGGAGGGACAAATCCCATATCGATACACACAACCCAACAGGTACTTTCCGATCACCTGAGGGACACCTTTATTGATCACCCTCTCATAGGATGACGTTTGATGACCTCAAAGCTTTCTTCCGATACCAGGGCGTTGTATTATCTCATGGTCTAAGGAATACAATATTTGACATAAGAAAAGCTTCGCAAAGATGAACACGATGACACGATCTAATTGCTCTGCTTAGTTTGGGTTTGTCCATCATATCATTCTCCCAATGATATGATCTCATTATTAATCGACAACTCATGTCTATGGTTAGGAAACCTTAACCATCATTAATTAATGAACTAGTCCATAGAGGCATACTAGGGACACGGTGTTGTTCACAAACCACACAAGTATTAAAGTTTCCGCTTAATACAATTCTAGCATGGAATATAAACTTTATCATGAACAAGAATTATAATAATAACATCTTTATTATTCCCTCTAGGGCATAATTCCAACAGTCTCCCACTTGCACTAGAGTTAATAATCTAGTTTACATTTGGCAACAATCTCACACCCATGGCACTAAGGTGCTGATCATGTTTTGCACATGGAAGAGGTTTAGTCAATGGATCTGTGACATTCAGATCTGTATGTACTTTGCTAATCTTCAGATCTCCATCTGCTATATAATCTCGGATTATATGAAACTTGCGGTTGATATGCTTGGTCTTTGGATGATATCTTGGTTCCTTAGCGAGTGCTATGGCGCCAGTGTTGTCACACAATATCTCTAGTGGGTCCAATGCACTTGGAACCACGCCAAGCTCAGTGATGAAGTTCCTGATCCAAACTCCTTCACTTGACGCTTCTGCAGCAGCCATGTATTCCGCTTCTACTGTAGATCACGTGATCACGCTTTGCTTGCAGCTTCTCCAGCTCATAGCTCCTCCATTCAAAATATAAACATATCCTGTCTGAGATTTAGAATCATCCTTGTCGATGTCGAAACTAGCATCGACGTAACCTTTTACGACGAGCTTTCATCACCTCCATAGACTAAGAACATTTCTTTAGTCCTATTTAGGTACTTTAGGATGTTCTTCACGGCTGTCCAGTGTTCCACTCCTGGATCACTTTGATATCTGCTCGTCAAACTAAGAGCATTGGACACATCCGGTCTAGTACACAGCATGGCATACATGATAGAACCTATGGCCGAGGCATAAGGCACTTTGCTCATAGCTTCTCTATCATTTACCATAGCTGGACACTAAGCCTTGCTCAATATCTTACCTGACAACATAGGCACTGAACCTTTCTTTGCCTTATCCATTCTGAACCTTTTCAGAACTTTGTCTAGGTATGTACTCTGGCTTAAAGCTATCAAAGCCTTTTGTCTATCTCTATAGATTTTGATGCCCAATATATAAGCAGCTTCACCTAGGTCTTTCATTGAAAAACACTTGTTCAAATAACTCTTCACATCGTTAAGCATGTTAATGTCATTTCCAATAATCAATATGTCATCCACATATAGTACCAGAAATGTCACTGAGCTCCCACTCACTTTCTTGTAGATACAAGCTTTGTAGCAATTTGGAACAAATCCAAAGCTCTTGATCACTTGATCAAAACGAAGGTTCCAACTCCGAGATGCTTGCTTCAGTCCATAAATGGAACGCTAAAGTTTGCATACTTTATCAGCATCCTTAGGATCGACAAAACCTTCGGGTTGCATCATATACAACTCTTCATCAATGTTGCCATTGAGGAGCGCAGTCTTGACATCCATCTGCCATATTTCATAATCATGAAACGCATCAATTGCTAATAAAATCCGAATGGACTTAAACATCGCTACAGGAGAGAAAGTATCATCGTAGTCAATGCCTTGAACTTGTCGAAAACCTTTTGCAACAAGTCGTGCTTTATAGACGGTAACATTACCATCCGCGTCCGGTTTCTTCTTGAAGATCCATTTGCACTCAACGGCCTTTCGGTCGCTAGGAGGGTCCACCAAAGTCCATACTTGGTTTTCGCTCATGGATCCCAATTCGGATTTCATGTCCTCTAGCCATTTCTCAGAGTCTGGGCTCATCATCGCTTCCTCATAGTTCGTAGGTTCACTATCTTCTACCAACAAGACAGTCAAGACAGGGTTGCCGTACCACTCAGGAGGGGCACGCGACCTTGTTGACCTGCGACGTTTAGTAGCAGCATCATCCGAAGCTTCATGATCCTTGTCATTAGCTTCCTCTATTGTTGGTGCAGGCGGCATTGGAACAATTTCAGGTGCTGCGCTACTCTCCAATTCAAGAGAAGGTTCAACAACCTCGTCTAGCTCTACTTTCCTCCCACTCACTTCTTTCGAGAGAAACTCCTTCTCAAGAAAGGAACCGTTCTTTGCGACAAACACTTTGCCTTCGGTTCTGTGATATAAGGTATACCCAATAGTTTCCTTAGGGTAACCTATGAAGACGCATTTCTCCACTTTGGGTTCGAGCTTGTCTGGCATCAATTTCTTGACGTAAGCTTCGCATCCCCAAACTTTAAGAAACGACAACTTAGGTTTAGCACCAAACCATAGTTCATACGGTGTCGTATCAACGGATTTAGATGGTGCCCTATTTAAAGTGAATGCAGCGGTTTCTAATGCATAACCCCAAAATGATAACGGCAAATAAGTAAGAGACATCATTGATCGTACCATATCTAATAGAGTTCGATTCCGGCGTTTAGACACACCATTGCGTTGTGGTGTTCCGGGTGGCGTGAGTTGCGAAACGATTCCGCTAGCTTTAAGATGCGTGAGAAAATCATAACTCAAATATTCACCTCCACGATCGGATCGTAGAAACTTAATCTTTCTGTTACAATGGTTCTCCACTTCATTCTGAAATTCCTTGAACTTTTCAAATGTTTCTGATTTATGTTTCATTAAATAGATATACCCATATCTACTTAAGTCATCGGTAAAAGTGAGAAAATAGCGATATCCACCGCGCGTCTAAACACTCATCGGTCCGCATACATCGGTATGTATGATTTCCAACAAGTCCGTTGCTCGCTCCATCATTCCGGAGAACGGGATTTTGATCATCTTGCCCATGAGGCATGGTTCGCATGTGTCAAATGATTCAAAATCAAGAGACTCCAAAAGTCCATCAGAATGGAGTTTCTTCATGCGCTTTACACCAATATGACCTAGACGACAGTGCCACAAATAAGTAGTATTATCACTATCTACTTTGCATCTCTTAGCCTCAATGTTATGGATGTGTGTTTCATCCCTTTCGAGATTCAGAAGAAATAAACCACTCACAATAGGTGCATGACCATAAAAGATGTTACTTATATAAATAGAACAACCATTATTCTCCGATTTAAATGAATAACCGTCTTGCAATAAACACGATCCAGAAATAATGTTCATGCTCAACATAGGCGCATAATAACACCTATTAAGGTTTAAAACTAATCCCGAAGGTAAAACTAAGGAGATCGTGCCGACGGCCATCACATCAACTCTTGATCCGTTGCCAACGCGCATCGTCACCTCATCCCTCGCAAGTCATTGCCTATTCCGTAACTCTGCTTTGAGTTACAAATATTAGCAATCGAACCAGATCAAATACCGGGCACTACAACAAGGGCTAGTAAGGAAAACATCAATAACATGTATATCAAATATACCTTTGATGGTGCCAGCCTTCTTGTCCGCTAAGTACTTCGGACAGTTGCGCTTCCAGTGACCCTTGTCCTTGCAATAGAAGCACTCAGTGTCCGGCTTGGGTCCAGACTTGAGATTCTTCTCAGCAGGGGCAACGCGCTTGCCGCCGCCTTTCTTGAAGGGCTTATTTGCACCCTTACCTTTCTTGAAGGTGGGGGGCTTGTTGACCATCAACACATGATTATCCTTTTTGATGTCCACCTCCGCAGCCTTCAGCTTTGCGAAGAGCTCGGTGATCGTATCAGTGGAACCAATCTGATTGTGAGTCACTACAAAACTTTTGTAGCTGGGAGGGAGTGATTGCAGAACCCTGTCAATCTTGAGCTCCTCTGGAATCTTGCAGTCCAGTTGATCAAGGCGTTGAGTGTAGCCCGACATCTTTATGGCGTGCTCACTAACGGAACTCCCTTCCTCCATCTTGCAGCTAAAGAATTTCTCAGAGATCTCATTCTCTCAGAACGGGCCTGAGTCTAAAACATAGTTTTCAGCTCCTCAAGAATCTCAAAGGGCCCGGGATAGTCTTCAAAACAATTTTGAAGGTCCGATTCCATAGAAAACAACATGGTGCTCTTAATCACACCATAATCATCTTTGCGCGACTGATAGACAGCTTTCTCATCAGCCGACGCATCTACAGCAGGGGCGTCACCTAGCGCATTTTCAAGGACATAGTCCTTTTGACCTCTAGAGAGAATGATTCTCAGATTGCGGAACTAGTTGGTGAAGTTAGACCCATTGTTTCTAAGCTTTTCCTTCTCAGCAAAAACATTGAAGTTGAAGTTGGACTTAGCCATTTGATCTACAATATTTGCAAGTACAAATTAGACTATGTTCATGATAACTAGTTCAACTTTTAATCAAATTACTAGATGAACTCCCACTAAATTCAACATCCCTCAAGTTGTTTAGTGAACACGATCCAAATTCACCACACCTAATCCGATCTTCACGAGAAGAGATGTGGCTTCAATGGTGGACAATGAAGTGTCGATCATATCATTCATATGACTCATGCTTAACCTTTCGGTTCATGTGTTCCGAGGCCATGTCTGTACATGCTAGGCTCGTCAAGTCAAACCCAAGTATTTCCGCGTGTGCAAAAACTGGCTTGCACCCATTGTATGTGAACGTAGAGTCTATAGCACCCGATCATCACGTGATGCTTGGACACGACGAACTTTCGCAACGGTGCATACATGGAGAGAACACAGTTTTATCTTGATCTTTAAGTGAGGAATCATCTTATAATGCTACCGTCGCGATCTAAGCATAATAAGATACATAAAAGGATAAACATCACATGCATATAACTTTATGTGACATGGTATAGCCAATCTTCGCGCAATGATCTCCATCTTGTGTGTTACGGTATGATCTCCATCACTCCACCATGATTGCCTCCACCACGAATAGCAACTACAACTATTGCTAACTACTTAGCGATAAAGTGAAACTATTACTTGGCGTATAAGAAGTTGACACACAGGTCATACACAATTATAAATACAACCATATGGCTCCTGCCGGTTGTGTACTCATCGACATGCAAGTCGTGAAACATTACAAAACATGATCATTGCATACAACATACACATCACATCTTGGGCCATACCATATCACAGAAAACACTCCCTGCAAAAACAAGTTAGACGCCTCTACTTTGTTGTTGCATGTTTTACGTAGCTTATGGGAGTAGCAAGCTAAGAACGATTCTTATCTACGGAAAGCCACAACGGTGATATTATGGTTGCCAAACTCCAGTGTAAATCCCATGACAACTATAGTGAGAGAAACTGGCATCCACCAGCCGCATGTGTGGAACAAGCCACACGACAAGTGCGGAGCCGGTCTCGCGAACGACGTCGCGTAAGGTTGGCCTGGACCGCTTCAATCTCACTATCCCGCATCATAATAAGAACACAAGCAAGAGGCTTGCAACAGAAAACATCAGCGCCCGCAACAAACATGTTGCGTTCTACTCGTGAAACACATCTACGCATAGATCTAGCTCTGATACCACTGAAGGGTTTCGCATCATAGTAAATCAAAAAAATTCTACGGATGCGAACGGGAAAGCCAAGATCTAATCTAGGAGATGCAAACAACAAGGGGGATTAGATGAGATCTTTATACCCTTGAAGATTCGCACAGCGGAACGTTCGTCGGAACGTGGGTGATGTAGTCGTACTCGCTTCTCCTCCTCGCGATCCGATCCGATCTAACACCGCAAGTGGCGATGCCTTCGAGAGATGCACACGTGCGGCACCTAGACGTCTCCTCCTTCATCGGTCCAGCAAGTATGGTGGAGAGACGGATTGGATCTACAACGCGACGGCGCGGTGCAAGTGGTGGAGAGTTTCTGCAGCAGGGCTTCGCCTACGTGCAGTCGGGAGGGAGAGAGAGAGGAGGGCAGCAGGGCAGCTAGGGTTGTGGAGGAGGTGTGGGGGGAGGGTGCACCCCAGCCCTCTATATATAGAGGGGTGGGCGCCAGCCCTAGCCCCTCCCTCAAGCCCTAGGCCGGCGGCCAAGGAGGGAGGAGTGGGGGGCAAGTTTCCCCCCTTCTAGAAGCTTTCCTAGGGTTTGCCCTAGATCTGGCCGGCTGGGCCCTATGGGGCCTTGTGCCCCTGGCCCAATGCAGCCAGGGCAATCCCTCATAGGCCCATGCCCCCTCTCGGCAGGAGGGGCCACGTTGGCCCCACTCCGGAAGGTTCTAGAAGCTTCCGGTACAATACCGATTAACCCGAAACAATTCCGAACTCCAAAAACTGCATTGCCTTATATGAATCTTATTCTCCGGACCATTCCGGAACCTCTCGTGATGTCCTGGATCCCATCCGAGACTCCGAACAAAAACTCATAAACCAATTATCCAATCTATCCTAGCGTCGAGACACGTTAAGTGTGTGACCCTTCGGGTTCGAGAATATGCAGACATGATCTTCTATCAATAATCAACATGGTTCTGAAACCCATATTGACTCCCACACATTCATCGATGATCATATCGGATGAACCACGATGCCAGGATTCAATCAATCCCATATATATATTCCCTTCGTCTCGCGATATTTTACTTGCCCGAGATTTGATCGTCGGTACCGTCATACCTAGTTCAATCTCGTTCACAGCAAGTACTTTACTTGTTCCGTAATCCGATATCACTTTGTGCTTAACTCCTTAACCACAAGCTTGCAAGCGGTGTTGATATCGATTACCCAGTGGGCCCGAAGTATATCTCTCCGACTTGGGAGGGACAAATCCCATCTCGATACATACAACCCAACAGGTACTTTCCGATCACCTGAGGGACACCTTTATTGATCACCCTCTCATAGGATGACGTTTGATGACCTCAAAGCTTTCTTCCGATACCAGGGAGTTGTATTATCTCATGGTCTAAGGAATACAATATTTGACATAAGAAAAGCTTCGCAAAGATGAACACGATGACACGATCTAATTGCTCCACTTAGTTTGGGTCTGTCCATCATATCATTCTCCCAATGATATGATCTCATTATTAATCGACAACTCATGTCTATGGTTAGGAAACCTTAACCATCATTAATCAATGAACTAGTCCATAGAGGCATACTAGGGACACGGTGTTGTTCATAAACCACACAAGTATTAAAGTTTCTGCTTAATACAATTCTAGCATGGAATATAAACTTTATCATGAACAAGAATTATAATAATATCTTTATTATTGCCTCTAGGGCATAATTCCAACAGGGTCGTGTCGGGTTGTGAGGAGAGTAGGGTGGCGGCAGGATGGCGGCTGAGTGGTGGACTAGGATAGCTAGGTTAGGGTTTGGGGTGGTCTAGGGTTTAGGGTTCCATCGACTGGGCCTTTTGGGCCTAGCCAGTTAGGTCTAGGTTTTATTTTTATTTATATTTAAAATATTTTATGTTTCTTTTCTTTTGTACATTAAACATTTTGTAAATAACTTTACACGTTTTAAAATAGCAAAAAGTATAGTTTGAATAAAGAACGAGATGTAACGCAGAAAACAATATAGGGTGTTATCGAAAATAGTTTTGAGGCAAAGTATGCAACAATGATGTCATGATGATGCGTAAATTAGAAACAACATGCAATTTCTAGTAGTGGTTTTACCCGGGGTGCTACATTTTATTAATCAAAAACACAAGTCATAGACTTAGCAATAATTAATAGCATGAATAATCCACCCTTGTATTCTACTAGCTATGCTAAGCATACTAGTTGCTAGAATCTTAAATTAGGGAAAAATTCTACTAAGACAACAACTACTAGGATTTCCCAAGGCATAGCATAACATTGATACTTACAAAAATTCCATGCAAGTCCTACTCAAAATATCACTAGTGCATAGTCAAAATAATAGGACAAAATATATGAAGCACCACTTGACTTGATAGTTGGAAGAGTAGCAATAGTCCTAACAATCACAATCACCACAATCACCAAAATCTACACATAAAATCATAACACCAAATTCACATTTCAATATTCAAACAAAAATACATATGAATGTATGCAAATGCAATGGAATGATTTTCTACACTAAACAGGTCAAATCAAACAGTACTGAACACAAAGCACACTTTCTATAGTCTGAATAAACTCAAATTTACTTTAAAAACATTTTCCAAATAATTTTTATATGCAAAATAGGCCTACAAATGGTTCTGCAAATAATGCTATTTTTCCAGAAGAAAAATACTAATTCAAGGCCATATATGTGTAGGGTTTAATTTTCTGAATCCAATGGTATATTATTTGCAAAATTTGGACAAACAGAACTAAAGTTATGAATTTTACAAGTTAAATCAACTAATAGATTCAAAAACAGATTTTAAATCAAAACTACAGACGTGTGGCAGCGTCTGATTGGATGATACCGCTTTGCACGGATCACGCTTCCACACCATTGGATCAAGTCTGATCCAACGCGCCATATCTAAACAAAATGGTTCACTAAAAGATCTAATCTACAACGCATGATTTAGATCTAACGGCCCTAGACCAAGCGACCATACGTGAGCGGCACTGATGGCGCTGGCAGTGGCGGCGCTACTGCCGGCGATGTTCCGGCGAATACATAGGGGGCTAGGGGTGGTGGAGAGGCTTACCAGGTGTAGTGGACCGAACCAAATAAGTTCGAATCCCTGTGTTTACAATGCTAGTCCCTGGATCAATTGCTAGCATCCACAGTTAAGATGTAATATCAAGAAACAAAGGTCATAATATAACTTTATAACCAGGAATAACATAAGTTTATTACATCAAACATAGCTCATTTGGCTATTACATTACAATGCAGCGGAATAACTATAAGTATGGGTCCTTCATCTTCAATGTGCCACAGGCAGATGTTGGTTGTAGACTTTGTAATCCTAATCAATCAATCTTTACTAAAAACAATCAAACCTGCAACATACAAGTTACAGCCACAAAGGGTCAATACATTTGAATTGTATTGGCAAGTGATACTATAATAGTATAGTGGAGTCTATCATCTATATGCATTTGGCTAAGTGGAGTTGAGGCTTGCATTGCTCAAAATAGATTTTTCCTTAACATTTGAAAATACCAAGCTTTTGCTTTGATAAAATCAATTTTCTCAATCAAAGATTGAAGATCCTTTAACCAAGGCATCTCTCAATCAAAGATTGAAGATTTCAGACAACCCTTGTTCAAAACCACAAGTTTTAACTTAGAAATTTGAATGATGAGATTCTTGATTGCTTCCATGTCTTGATGCTCAAATTGTCCTTTACCAGGGACATGGCTAAGTACTTAGATTTTACACTCTGCAGAGGTGGTGCACTTTCCCCACAAGACTTGGTTTCCCAAGACAAGATCTTTTAGAAGCCTTCCCTTAGACCAAAATGGACGCGTTCCAACCTATCAAACACTACCACCCTCTGTCCATATGGCTAAGTTCTTGCAACCTATATGATCATGGCAGAGCCCATATTGCCAAGTGGTTGCACTTGAAGCTTCTCAACATTTGACATCTCAAATCTCTTTGTTCCTGGGTGGCCATCCACAAGTGAGATACACAAGGTAAACCATAAACATGGGCGTTGTGAACCACTCAACCAAAAACCACCAAGCAATTACCATTCCACCCAGGTGATTCATTAACTTAGTTGTTTTATTAAACAAAAACATAAGTCCTTAGACTTAGAGATTTTTCCATAGTGTGAATATATTTTCCACCCATGTTTTCTATTAGCTAGTCTAAGCTTGATAGTAGTAGGAATCTTAAATTAGGAAAATCCTACTAAGGATTCATCTACTAGGTTTTCCTATAGCAAGGTTCATACTTAGCAAAATTCCATGCAAGTTTTACTTAGAGAAAATCACTAGTGCATAGTGAAAGTAATGGGACAAAAAGTATGAAGCATCACTTGCCTTTTTGGTAGAGTATGGGTTCACTCCTTGTCCTTGCAACAATCACACTCTTCAAGTCACTACAATCCAATCAAACAAGGCACAAACTCAATCTACCAATCAAGCAAAACAACACATAAAATCATAAAGTCAAAGTAATGCATGCAAGCATGCCAAGCTTTGTTTTGTTTTGAAAAGTGGTTCCTAATGGGTCATGAACATTTGAAAAACACCTATTGGTCATTTTGCAAAGTGGAAAAGTCAATTGCAAAAGGTTTCACTTCAAAAACCATTTTCAAAACAAAGTATCATTTTATGTGGTGTTGAAATATTTTTACTAAGGCATTAACCTATAGGGTTCACCAAATGTGTTTTCCAACCATAAAACTTGGTGTTTAGGGTTAGAGAGTTTAAAAAAACATTTTCCAAAGGTTTTCTTCCAAAACCATTTTTAATAAATAAACCACATTTCTATTTGACTAGAAATGGTTTTAAATCAAAAATCATTATTTTGTTTCACCAAATTCATTTTTAAATCCACGGTGTTTCCTAATGTTAGTAGGTTCAAATCACACCAATTGCCAAAGATTTTAACCCCAAATTCATTTTTAAACAATTTTTACATTCTTAACAAGCATACAAATGTTTCTGCAAAAACCAACAAGCTAACAAATACTATTTGCTAAACTAAAGGCATGGTTGGATAGAGTTTGTTCTACTGATTCCAACGATATAAAGTTTGCAAAAATTGGACGTGTGGATCAAAAGTTATAGGGTTTTCAAATTGCAACTTAAATCAGATTCAAATTCTATTTCTAATTCATCTGGTGACACGCGGCGCGTCGCTATTCGCTGGTACCGGTTCGGTCGGATTGATCTCTCTGGATCGTTGGATCTAAGTGAGATCGTGCGGTGCAGAGACACTACTTACCCTTTCTCCTACGTTCTATCGCATCCGTTAGATCACGATCCTACGGTTGCTAGCATGTTTACCAAAGATCGGCTGGCGGCGACGCAAGCGCAGCCTTTCGAGGCGGTGTGGTCGCCGGTGATTTAGGAGGAGAGGGAAGTAGAGGGGTAGCTCACCAGAATCGCAGGGCTGTGGTGATGCTCAAGGTACTGCTGGCTTGACAAGGGGCGCTCAGGGGCAGTCGTCATTCCTCGCCGGAGTTGCTCCTGGCGTCAGGCGGCTCTGGTTGTGCTCGGGGACGGTGTTGTGGTTCACCCCAAGACAAGGCGAAGACGTGGTTAGACGCGCATGGTCGAGACAAGTGAGGGAGCGTGAATGAGGAGGCGCGGGGCTGTCTGGTTTACATGGGAGTTGTCGTCGCAGTTGAAGATGACGGCGCGCCGAGCTTCGGTCGAGTCGACGCTCGGGACGCCGCATGTCAAACGAGGGGCATGGAAAGATGCGTCAGGAGGTGGGGAAGGTGTGAGCTAGGTCGAGGAGGCACGGGGTGGCAGGACACGGCCGGAATTGGTCGGAGACGGTGGGAGAAATTGGGCGGCTGAGGCGTGCTTGGGGGAGGAGACAGAGGGGAAATGGAGAGGAGACACTGGCGTTTAAGCGTGTGTGGTCAGGGGGCGTTGATCACGCGGCATTGAAGCGAATTGACGAGGCGAATTCAGTCGGCAGTAAACAGCCAGGGCGACGAGGTCGTGTTTGAAGACGATGAATAGGAGGGGGTGGGGTCGGCTGGTCAGCGAGTGAGTGAAAGGGAAGGAGGGTCCACTTGTCATTGTCTGTATGGGTGCGTGATCGAGTGCAAAACGTTTCGCTGAGGAAAAGAAAGGTGGGCTGGAGTTGGGCCTAGTTGGGCTGCTGGGTTGGGTCGGCCAGTTTCTATCTTTTTTTTCTTCCTGTTGGCTTTTTCTTTTTCCAAATCAAATTCTGTTTTGAAAATCAATTAACAAATCAAACAACAAAACAATCATTCAAACAATTCAAACACTCACCACACTTGCAATGAGTTTTTGGTTTTGTTTATCAACATAAACCAAATCCCAAAATAAAATAATATTTTTATTCTTTTTAGGATCCATTCATTAATTAAATAAAATGGCACTTTAGTTATTTAATCAAATAGGGTTTGATTTATTTAATAAAAACTCCATTTGAAAACCAAATATTTTCAAAACCAAATCAGTAGGTTTTATTTGAAAATAAAATATATTTGGAAATCTTGTTTAAAACAAAATAACATTTTTATTTTATGGTTCGTTAACAATTAAAAAAAATGGGCCTTAGTTATTAATTCAAATAGGATTTGTTTTATTTAAATATTTATTTTGAAATCTAAAATAAAACCAAAACACTTCAGTAGGTTTTATTTGAGAATATAAAATACTTAGAAAACTTATTTTAAACAAATAAACAAGTTTTGATGGTTTAGAAATAATAAAACCTTTATTAATAAAAACATGGATATTAAATCCTTATTACTTTATTTAAATAAACCTTTACTATTTTTATCCAAAACAAAATGTTTTAATTCCAAAGCTTGGCCAAGGTTTAATTTGGCTTTATAAAATAATCTTTATTTATAAATCCACCTTTTCATTTGAAAACAAAATCTTTTATTAAAAGATCAAAAATAGTAATTCCCAAAATATTTTATTTTCCTTTATTTAATGTTTATCTTGATAAATCCCTTTAGGATTTTTTTGGTTCAAATTGGTTTGAGGTTCCATTTGAATTCAAAAAGTTTCTCCTGGCCCTGAAAATCAAACAAAGTTTTATTTTATTCATTTATTTTTCACATTACAAGATTTGGAAAATCTTGGGATGTGACACCAGGTTCGCACAGACACGAGGAAGCTCAAGGCGCAGTTGGCTTGGATAGGGGCATGCTGTTGCGGTCGTGGAAGCTCGTCGGAGACCTCACTGGCGTCGGGCACGGGTTGGCGGAGACGACGGCGACGATCTAGATCATCATAGGGCAAACAAACGGCATCAGGAGTTGAACACAGTCACGGCACACATGTTAGTTTGAAACATAGGGCAAGGGGCGTGCAGACCTGAACGGAATTACTCGTCGGAGTCGTGGACGGTGTCGGGTGCTTGCAGGGGTTAACGGGGCCGACGACCTGGGGCAGTATAGGGCGAACCAAGGACATAGCTAGATGCGCAAGAGGGTGGCGAGTATGACAGGGTGAACCAGAGGGCACGGGGTGGACGGAGCTCACCTGAATCACTGGCCGGTGGTGCTCGGGTCCGCGGCGGTGCAAGCTCGATTGTGGGCAGCCTGGTGGCGCTAAGTGGGGGCTAGGTGAGGGGAAATGACCGCGGAGAGGTGGTTCTTAAGTAGCCGGGACTAGGGCGGCAGTCACACGAGCAATCAACGTGAATTGAATTGAATTCATCACGGCAGTGATGGGGAGGAAACGGGTTGTGACGGTTTGGGGACGAAGGGGTGAGCTAGCGTTGGGCCTAGTGGTAGCGAGTGCGGGGTAAGGTTCGTGCGGGTGAGATAGGGGGTGGAGGTAAAGAACCCTGGGTGGGCTTATTGGGCCAGAAGAGCTGCTGGGCTGAAAGGGTAGCGCAGGTTTTATTTTTTCTTTTATCCTTTTTTCAATTCTATTTTGATTTTCAGGAATGAATTTGAAACCCTAATTCAAACTTATTTGAATTCAAACCTTTTCTAGATTTTTGTACTGTGAACCTTGCATTCAAAAGTGTGACAAACACATCTGTTCACTCAAAAACACCTTGGTCTTTTGAAAATAAAATAAAACCATGCCCCATATATGATATATAAAATGGGGTTTAAATATGGTTTCAAATAGGGTTTTGGTTTGAAATTTTTGGTGCAAGACAAACATGCTATGATGATATGAATGTAATGATATGATTTTTCATTTGATGAATTTTGGGATGTTACAGCTTCACTCAAAAATAAATTTTAGAACAATTTTTATACTCAAAATAGCCCTAAACAAGTTTCTGCACAAAACTCTAATTTTTCGGAAGCAAATGAACAAATTAAGGCCATAGGTGCAAAGCTCTCATTTTTCTGAATCCATAGACACCTAGTTTGTAATTTTTGGAAATACAGATCAAAAGTTATTGATTTTACAAGTTTAAACACCAAAATAGAACAAATCTGGGTTTTAAACTAAAAACCTAGACACGTGTCTTAACCCTATTCGACGATACCGGTTCGAACGGATCACACGCACACACCATTAGATTTAACTCAAATCGTGCGGCTCAGATCGAGGAACACCTCTTCGCGTTTAAATCTAATCTCAACCGCTGGATTTAGATCCAGCGGATCCTACTGCATAGACCATATGCGGGCGGCACAAATGGCCACCGCGGCGGTGGCGCATCAGACGGTGGTGGTCCGGAGAGGCTAGAGGACAAGGGAGGGGGCATAGAGGTCATATCGAATCGCCATGACGTCGTGGAGGCAGTGGTGGTCGCGGACGAAGGAGGGGCACAGTGGTACGGCCGGAATCGCTCGATGGAGTTGAGCTCATCATCGGGTGCTTGCAGAGGTTGATGGGGGTGAAGACTTGGGGCGTGAGGGGACAAACGGCAGGCTTTAGGAGAGGCACAAGGAACAAGCGAGTATCGTCATTTGAACCAGAGGAAGAGAGGCGCACAGGGTTTACCACGATGGCTCGTCGGAGATGTGGCCACCGTCGGGGGCTTGCAGATGTAGATGAAGGTGAACCTACAGGCCACGAGCAAGTGAATGGCGAGTACCAGAAGTAGAATAATACAAAGGCGAGCATGGCCGCATGAGCTAGGGTGTACGGGGCTCACCGGAATTGCTGCCGGAGTCCATCAGTGACCGCGGCGGTGCGAGCAAGAATGTGGGCATCCTAGAGGCTCTCTAGGTGTAGGACTTGAGGGGAAACAGAGAGGAGGGAGAGGGGAATAAGTAGCAGGGGTCGGGGGAGGGAATTACTGGCGCAGTTAAGCATATTTATGATTTCAATTCAACCAAAAACGGCGAGGAGAAAGGGGGCGAGTTCAGGGCACGGTTGAAGACGATGGTGACATGGAGGTGGGATCGGCTCGTCAGGGAGGGTGCGGGTGGACGCGCGGGTGAGAAAAGAAGCATAAGGAGAGAGAGGTCGCCCGGGTAGGCTGTTGTTGTCCTGTGTTGGGCCAGGGGTTTGGGAAGGACTGGGTTTCCCTTTTTTCCTTCAAAACCTTTTTCCTTTTCTTTTTCTGTTTTATGTTTTTATTTAATTTAATTGATTAAATCATTAATTTGAATTCAAATAATCTCCAAATATTTTTAGTAGGTTTATACCATTTATTATTGTGTTATTTAGTCCAACTCAAAATATTTTTACCATTTAGTATTCATTTAAAATTAAGTGAGGCATAAGGTATTTATTTAAATAAAATTTGAATATGGTTCATAAAGCCATATAATTTTATTTAAACAATCCTCTATCCTTTTATATTATTTAAATAACTTTTATTCCTTTTATTTATGGATTTAAGCCATGGTTTAAAATGTCTTTGCAACAATTCTTATTTATTTAATTCTTTCTTTGTCTTGTAAAATTCATATCTTTTTATTTATAGTTCCAAAAATTAGTGATTCCAATTTGTATAATTCTATTTAATAATTATTTATATTTTTTAAATCCTTTTAGGATTACTTTGTCCACAAATTGGTATGGATTTTAGCTATGAGCTTTATTAACCTTGGAAATGCTTTCTTTTATCTTATTAAAATCATAAGTTTTTATCCATGGCTCCAAATGGAGTGAAATTAATTCTCATGGTTTTAAAATATTTTTGTTTACCATTTTTTGGTCATTTAGAAATGTTGTTGCTAAATTTTTATATGGAACAAAGCCATAGTCTTGGAGTGATCCTGAAGATGATTTCTTTCATTAGTGTTTAGGTTTTTGGTTTAACTTTTCCAAGTGCTTGAATTCAAGATACATTCCATGCATGAATGCATTTGATTCGTTTGAAAATTTGTTTGTTGCTTTTCATTCAAATTTTGTTCAAGTAGGTTTTGATGTTTCCAATTAGAGGCAAAAGTTTCTTTTCCCCCTAAATTTCAACATTTGTTTCTTTTGTTTGTTTATTTTTCACATTTCAAAATTTGGAAAATTTTGGGATGTGACAGACTACCACCCTTAAAAGGAATCTCGTCCCGAGATTCCGGAAGGCTAGAGACAACAAGTTGGCTTCAAGACAACTAGGGTACTACCACCCTTAAAAGGATTTTAACTAGGTTGCATCTTGGCTTACTTGGTGTCTTGATGTAACTTCTCTGGACAGTTGCTTGCATAGTGTCCCTTATTACCACATTTGAAACATGTGACAAGGTTGAGATCCTTCACAGGCTTGCTTGTCTTGTTCTTCTCCTTTTCTAGACAATTTGATGCATAATGGCCTTGGTCTTTGCATTTGTGGCACATCAACTGGCTAATATCCCTCTTTATCTTTGGTATCACTATCTCTTGTTTGTTTCCTTGGCCCTTCCTCTTTTTGGGTCTCTCCAAAGCTAGGAGGTATCTTAATTCATGTTCTTCATATTTCACCAAAAATGTAAGAAAACTTCCTCGGATCATAGAACGGTTCCTAGGATAACGTCCATGTTTCCTCTTTTGCTCACCAAAGTTGGTTACAATGTATGGGGGTGCATACTGAGATTTGACTTTGTCTTCATCATTCTTGGTGGAAGTTGTACCTTCATGGGTGTTTCCAAACACTTGATGTATACCATCCCTAGCTTGATGTTTCATCTATTGAACTATAGGATAGATGTGGCATTGGACAGGGACATGATCATTTCCTTCACATAGGAAACAAGTAACTTGAGATGTGGGGCATTGTCTAGCTGGATGGTTTTCTTCACAGTTAGGGCATTGGTCAATATGCTCTTTATAAGTGTGTCCTATGTCTCCATAGATTTTGCAAGCTTGTGCTCCTTCCATGATATCATCCTTGAAATCATTGTTGTCACACTCTCTTTTGAAAGGGATTGCTTCTCATGTTGATCATCTGATTGGTCATCCTTTGCTTACAATTGGGATTGGGATCCCAAGAACTTTAGCATGGTTGGGTCTAAATCATTGTTGTTGTGGTTGTTGGCTAAAAACTGAGTTGTCACTTGATTCAACTTAGCTTGGGTTGCTATCAGTTGTTCTGTCATGTGCATCTCTAGGTTGTTGTTGTCACCATCCTTGATGTTGGAGTTGTGATCTCTTGGAGAAGTCATCTGTTTGGGTTGGGTTGGGATTAGAGTAGGCAAAATATTTCTAGGGAAGGAATTCTACTCACACAAAAAATCACACAAATCAATGTACAAGCAATCACAATCATGCATTCCACTCAAACAACAAGGTTCAAGCATATTCTAGGCAAATAAAATATTTTGTTATACCACATAGGTTGGTATGGTCAATAAATCGATTTAAACTAAACACTAGTATGGTGGTCCAACTATAGGTTATCACTTGAGATCATTCCATCCTTCTTAGTTATTACATCAGGAACAAGATCATTGTATCCTTGGAATAAATTATTGCATCTTGATCACAAGGTTCAAAGGTGATAATGGTTCCTCCTAAGTTGTGTTTCCTTAGTCTTCAAGTCTTGAATATTATTATTATCTCACTTGAAGTCTTTAGTGATGTCCAAGTTGAAGTCCTTGGTGAAACTGAAGCTGAAGTCCTTTGTGATGTTTAAGTTGAAGGCCTTGATGATGTTGAAGTTGAAGTCCTTAGCCATCAAGTCAAGTTGAAAACGTAGAGATGTAGAATCAAAACAAAATGCTGAGGAAAGAGTTTACCAGATTGTTTGTAAATAAGTTAGAACAAATACAACTCCTATTTTTCTAAGGGATTTTGTCCAATCCTCGGGTTACAATCCTACAGGCAACACAGTGCTCTGATACCATCTGTAGAGGCCTGAACCCAATAAGGTACAAGTCCCTGTGTTTACAGTGCTAGTCCATGGATTGATAAGCTAGCACCCACAGTTTAAGATGTAATATCCAGAAACAAAGGTCATATTACAACTCATAACCAGGAATAAAATAGTTCACTACAACCTACATAGCTCATATGGCTATCTTATTACAAAGCAGCAGATATAACTATAAATCATGGAGTCCTTCATCTTCATATTCCACAACCAAACATGTTGGTTGTAGACTTGTAATCCCTACGCAACAAACTTCACTAACATCAAACAAACCTGCAACATAATAAGTTACAGCCACAAGGGCTAATACATTTGAATTGTATTGGCAAGTGATATCATATTGATATGGAGAATCTAACATCTACATGAGTATATGGCTAAGTGGAGTTTTGGCTAGCCTTTGCATAAAATAAGTTTTCCCTATCCTTTGTAAAATAGTTTTCTCTTTTTCAAATCACTTCACCAAACAATGGCACACTGGATACACACAAGGTGCTACCCTTGTTCATCCAACAAGTTTTAACTTAGAGAAATTGGGATGAGGAGATTCTTGATCATTTCAATGTCTTTGATGCTCAAAATGTCCATTACCAGGGACACGGCTAAGTACTTAGGTTTTACCCTCTCGAGAGGTGGTGCACTTTCTCCACAAAACTCGACATGCATCGAGACGAGACTTTTCAGAAGCAATCCCTCATACCACCATGGACGCGTTCCATCCTATCATCACTACCACCAATTGTCCATCTGGCTGAGTTCTTGCAACCTAGTTGGTCAAGGCAGAGCCCATATGCCATGTGGTTGCAATGGAAGCTTCTCAACACTAAACATCTCAAATCTCTTTGTTCCTGGGTGGCCATCCATAAGTGATATACACCAGGGTAAACCATAGAAATGGACCCTAGGTAACCACTCAACACAAACCATACTTCCCATTCCACCCAGGTGTGTCATTAACAAGATTTTCTTAGTCAAAAACACATAGGCATAACTTTTCCATAATGTCATAACATGATTCCCACCCTTGAATTCTAATAGCTAGGCTAAGCATACTAGCATAACATGTATCTTAACTTAGGAAGATTCCTACCAAGATATAATCTATAGGATCTACCATAGCATAGCAATATACAAAATAGTCCTATCATGCATACTACAAAAATATCACTAATGCGATATTGAAAAGATAGGACTTTTGATGACCAAAATATCACTTGCCTTTTTAGTAGATAATCTAGGTACTCTCCTTGATCTTGCAAATGTCACACTCCTCAAGGTTCACTACAATACAATCAAGCAAAAGCACACACTCAAAACTACAACACAAAATTTAACAAAACAAAAACAAGAAAACAAGGAAATGCATGCAAGCATGCAAAAGGTTATTTTATTGAAAATGTTATTTGTAACAAGGTTCTAAACATTTCAAAACACCTACTGGTCTTTCATAAAAGTGGAATTTCATTTGAAACCAAGTTAGTGAAAATAATTCATTTAAATCATTTTTCTTTGGTTAGAAAAGTTTTTATTCAACGGAATAATTCTAGTCTCAATAATATATATTTTTAATTTCAAATGTTAGTGTTTATGGTCAGAGGGTTCAAAACAAAACCATTTGCAAAAAGGTTTCACTCGAAAAAAAAATTAGAACTATTTTTATACTTAAAATAGCCCTAAACAAGTTTCTGCACAAAACTCTAATTTTTCAGAAGCAAATGACCAAAGTAAGGCCATAGGTGCAAAGGTCTCATTTTTCTGAATCCATAGACACCTAGTTTGTAATTTTTGTAAATACATATCAAAAGTTATTTATTTTACAAGTTTAAACACCAAAATAAAACAAATCTGGGTTTTAAACTGAAAACCTAGCCACGTGTCTTAACCCTATTGGACGATACCGGTTCGGACGGATCACGCGCGTGCACCGTTATATTTAACTCAAATCGTGCGGCTTAGGTCGAGGAATACCTCTTCGCATTTAAATCTAATCTCAACCGCTGGATCTAGATCCAGCAGATCCTACTGCACAGACCATATGCGGGCGGCGCAAATGGCCACCGCGGCAGCGGCACGTCAGACGATGATGGTCCGGCGAGGCTAGAGGACAAGGGAGGGGGCACAGAGGTCATACTGAATCGTCGTGACGTCTTGGAGGCAGTGGTGGTTGTGGACGAAGGAGGGGCGCACTGGTACGGCCGAAATCGCACGGTGGAGTTGAGCTCACCATCGGGTGCTTGCAAAGGTTGACGGGGGTGAAAACCTGGGGCGTGAGGGGAAAAACGGCAGGCATCAGGAGAGGCGCAAGGAACGTGCGAGTATCGTCATTTCAACCAGAGGTAGAGAGGCGCATAGGGTTTACCGCGATGGCTCGTCGGAGATGTGGCCACCATCGGGGGCTTGCAGATGTTGATGAAGGTGAACCTACAGGCCACGAGCAAGTGAATGGCGAGTACCAGAAGAAGTGTAAGACAAAGGCGAGCACGACCACATGAGCTAGAGGGCAAGGGGTGTACAGGGCTCACCGGAATTGCTTTCGGTAGTGCGAGCAAGAATGCGGGCAGCCTGGAGGCTCTCTGGGTGTGGGGCTTGAGGGGAAACAGAGAGGAGGGGGAGGGGAATAAGTAGCGGGAGTTGAGGAGGGAATTACTAGCGCAGTCAAGCATATTTACGCGTTTCAATTCGACCAGAAACGACGAGGTGAAAGGGGGCGAGTTCAGCGTGCGGTTGAAGACGATGGTGACGTGGAGGTGGGGCCGGCAGGTCAGGGAGGGTGCGGGTGGACGCGCGGGTGAGAAAAGAAGCAGAAGGAGAGACAGGTGGCCCGGGTGGGCTGCTGTTGGGCTGTGTTGGGCCAGGGGTTTGGGCAAGACTGGGTTTCCCTTTTTTTCCTTCAAAACCTTTTTCCTTTTCTTTTTCTGTTTTCTGTTTTTACTTAATTTAGTTGATTCAATCCTCAATTTGAATTCAAATAATCTCCAAATATTTTTAGTAGGTTTATACCATTTATTAGTGTGTTACTTAGTCCAACTCAAAATATTTTTACCATTTAGAATTCATTTAAAATTAAGTGATGCATAAGGTATTTATTTAAATAAAATTTGAATATGGTTCATAAACCCATATAATTTTATTTAAACAATCCTCTATCCTTTTATATTATTTAAATAACTTTTATTCCTTTTATTTATGGATTTAAGCCATGATTTGAAATGTCTTTGCAACAATTCTTATTTATATAATTCTTTCTTTGTCTTGTAAAATTCATATCTTTTTATTTATAGTTCCAAAAATTAGTGATTCCAATTTGTATAATTCTATTTAATAATTGTTTATCTTTTTAAATCCTTTTAGGATTACTTTGTCCACAACTTGGTATGGATTTTAGCTATGAGCTTTATTAACCTTGGAAATACTTTCTTTTATATTATTAAAATCATAATTTTTTATCCATGGCTCCAAATGGAGTGAAATCAATTCTCATGGTTTTAAAATATTTTTGTTTACCATTTTTGGTCATTTAGAAATGTTGTTTCTAAATTTTTATATGGAACAAAGCCATAGTCTTGGAGTGATCCTGAAGATGATTTCTTTCATTAGGGTTTACGTTTTTGGTTTAACTTTTCCAAGTGCTTAAATTCAAGATACATTTCATGCATGAATGCATTTGATTTGTTTGAAAATTTGTTTTTTGCTTTTCATTCAAATTTTGTTAAAGTAGGGTTTTGATGTTTCCAATTAGAGGCAAAAGTTTCTTTTCAACCTAAATTTCAACATTTGTTTATTTTTCACATTTCAAAATTTGGAAAATTTTGGGATGTGATAATTAAGGAAAATCCTCAAATTGTTTGTTTATTTTTCAACTTTTTTTCTCTAGGAACGCTTTAAAATTGATGGTAGGGGCCGCCATGATCTATAACATATTTGCAATAGTTTAGACTAAGTTTATGACAAATTTGAGTTCAATTAATACTTAAATTAATCTAGGTGAACTCGCACTCAAAACAATATCCCTCACATTGTTTTAGTGATCACACGAACCAAATCCACTACATCAAGTCCGATCATCACGAGAGATGATGTAGTTTCAAAGGCGAACAATCAACATGTTCATCATATCTACCATATGACTCATGCTTTAACTTTCGGTATTCCATGTTCCGAGACCATGTTTGTACATGATAGGCTCGTCAAGATTAACCTTAGTTTTCACATGAGCAAATCTAGCTTGCTTCCATAGTATGCACACGTAGAATATATCACACCCGATCATCACGTGATGCTTCGAAATGACGAGTCTTAGCAACAACGCTAACTAAGGACGAACACTTTATTACTTGATATTTTGAGAGAGGGATCATCTTATAATTCTATCGTCGCGATCTAAGCAATACAAGATGCATAAAAGGATTAACAGCACATGCAATTCATAATATTTGATATGATATGGCCTTTCTTCTTGAGCTTCTGATCTCCATCTTCAAGAACGAACATGATCTCCATCATCACCGGCGTAGCGTCAAGGTCAATGGCGTTGCTCCATGGTTGTCGTCCACCAACATCAACTATTACAACTACTTTGTATATTAGACACGCAGGTCTTAACGAAATTAAAAGGCAACTATAAGGCTCCTACCGGTTGCCAACTTACAATAAGGATCATTGCATACATCATATATAATCACAATCATGGCCATATCACATCACAACACACGCTTGCAAAAAACAGTTATACGCCTCTAATTTTCTTTGCATGTTTTACGTGGTTTGGGGCTTTCGAATAAGAACTGTTCTAACTTACGAACAAGAACCACAACGTTGATACAAGTATTTTCAAGTGCCCATTGTAAATTGAATCTTCACTATGGTGGGAGAGACAGACACCCGCAAAGCCACTTATGCAATGCAAGTTGCATGTCGAGCGTGGAGCAAGTCTCATGAACGATGTCATGTAAGGTTAGCCAGGATGCTTCATCCCACCATCCCGCAAGATGCAAAGTACAGAAAAAGCAATCGACAACAAAAGCATCAACGCCCACAATAAACATTGTGTTCTACTCGTGCAATAGATCTACTTATAGACATGGCTCTGATACCACTATAGGTGTTCGTAGCATGGAAAACAAAAAAAATCTACCGCATGAATACACACAATCCAAGATCTATCTACTAGATTGTAGCAACGAGTCGATAGAGTACTAACCCTCGAAGATTCTAAAGCGGTTAACGAGATCGGATTCTTGTGGGTGACGTAGTTGTTCACTTGCCGATCTCAAGATTGCGTAGACGATCCTTTCGACGCCACGTTTCGGCAGCTCTCCCATAGTCGGTCACACGTTCGGTTCTCGATGAAGACCTTCCTCTCCCTTGTTCTAGCAGGCAGCGGAGGTTGTAGATCTCTCCTCGCGATTCCGGCAGCACGACGACGTGGTACCAGAAGTAGAGGGGAAATCACACAGGGCTTCGCCTAAGCCAGAGCGGGTATGATGGAGTAAAAGAGGGCCTCAGAGATCTAGGGTTTAGAGGGCCGAGATTTAGAGGTGGCCGGCATCTAGTAGAGGTGCTAGTCTGCGACTACTTTTAGAGGGCTCTAAATCAATTGCAACTTTAGAGGCTGCAACTAATATAGGGTTTGAGGTGATGGGTAGGGGGCGCCCTACCCCTCCTTATATAGGTGGGGAGGCGGAAAGGGGAGGGGAATCCTCCCCCAAGTCCACCTTGTGGCTGGAGGCAAGGAGGAGGGAGGAATCCTCCCTTAGGTAGGATTCCTTCCCTCCCTCCACTAGGAAACCATGTTGGCGTTTGACTTTTCAAACCGGTGTTTGACTTTCAAACTAGAGTTTGATTTCTCTCTTCCCATTGCCCAGCCAAGTGACCTAGTACATGATGCAACCATTCCACTTTGTCATGACACATCCATGTACCCTTCCCACTCCGGATCGGTGGACCTTCTAGACCCTTCTAGAACATTCCGGTGAAAATACCGAAACCATTCCCGAACTCCAGAATTGGACTTTCCTTATATGAATCTTATTCTCCGGACCATTCCGGATCTCCTCGTGATATCTCGGGTCCAATCCTAGACTCTGAACAACATTCGGTCTCTTCACTCACATTCCATATCTACTAAACAACATCGAATCCTTAAGTGTGTCTCCCTATGGTTCTTGAATTATGCAGACATGATCGAAACTCTTCTCCGATCAATAACCAATAGAGGAATCTGGAAATTCATATGGCTCCCACATATTTCTATGATTACTTTGTGATCGAATGAACCATTTACATACGATACCGATTTCCCTTTGTCTCACGATACTTTACTTATCTGAGGTTTGATTGTCGATATCTCTGCATACCTAGTTCAACATCGTTACCGATAAGTACTCTTTACTCGTTCATGTGATATGTGATACCTTGTGAACCAGTCACATGCTTGCAAGCTAATTGGATGGAATTCCATCGAGAGGGCCCAGAGTATATATATATCCGTCATATGGATGGACAAATCCCACTCTTGATCCATGTGCCTAAACACATACTTTCTGAACACTCAATGCCCCCTTTATAACCACCTAGTTACGAAGTGGTGTTTGATGTCATCAAAGCATCCATATGGTGATGGTGATTAACATGATCTCATGGTCGAAGGAATTAGGTTACTATGTATTAGAAAGCTTATAGCAAACAAACTATTGAAATGACTTAATCTTATGCTACACTTAACTATAGGAGTATGTCCATCACATCATTCTCCTAATCATATGATCTTGTTATTAATAACATCTTTTTAACACCCGGATTTTTAATCCCAGATGCCTGTTATGCCATACATCGCAATCCCAGGATTACCATTTTTGCGAGACATAACAGAATTGGATACCATAGTACATCATCCATTACAAACTATACATAAGGTCTTACACAAATAAGGATCTCATGATCCAGTTCTTAATACAACTCAAGTAGCAGAAATACGTAATAATAAAGGTAGCGTAGGCGAAGCTCCATCTTCGGGATCACAGGCAATGCTGACGATGGGAGATGATCCTAGTTGTCGTAACCTTCCTGGGGTCCTTCATCTTGGTACTCCTCTTCATAGTCTGGCCACGGGAATAGCCAGGGACAAAGCCATGAGTACTCTTTAAGTACTCGCAGACTAATACTAACAAGTTAAAGGGGTCTTTGTAGTAGGACACTAAGCTCTAGGGTTGTTTTGCAAAAGGCCAGATTTACCTCTACTAAGTTCAGAAGCAAGAAAAGCTAGTTGACGTTTTATATCACCTAAGTGGGAACTTGCATTTCATGTCACAACTCTGTTGTGGTCAAGTCAAATTCTCCGATTCATTTCATAAGTCATTTTTAAAACATCTGACGGGGGAACAGTATGGCCACTCCAACTGTCTATAACCGCGGACGCGGCTATTCGAATAGTTTGACACTCTGTAGAGATTGTACACTTTCACCACAACATTCGATACATCCGTCAGGAACAAATCCTGAATTCACCATACTCAGTATGCGGATAATCAATCCTAACCTTTTAATTACACGCCCTAGTATAGGCACCTCTCCTGTGAGTTTGGCCTCCCAACCATGACCAACTGTCATCTTGGGTACTGCATAGGTGGACAATCTTCACAAGGTAGCCTCAGCTCAGACCTTGGCCGTGAGGGAACCCATACTAAAGTATTCCAGTCAAGCCCTACCCAAATTTCGGGTATTGTGGTTGTACGGTAAAATTGGAATTGTATCGCATCTAGACAACCATCAGTTTTATAATGGGCTAAGGCTCATGCCTCAACATTTTCATCACCAAAATCATCTGGTGTTTGGAAACACATGTCAAAACATCTCAGTAGAATGACTCATCATTCAAAGGTTTTCATAACCATTTCCACCAAGTATTCCCATCTAAAGTTGATCAAGTTTTATGCTTAGCACTAGCATCTACAAATGGGGGAGAGTACTAATGAGGGGTGGTATACAAGTGGAGTTTTAACTAAGTTCAATCTCATGCCTTGGGATGACATCAAAATTATCTAGCTTAGGCCAAATTTAATGCTCTTTATGCAACCTTCAATTATCTTCCTAGAATCTACAAGTCACTTGAATAAACTCTAAGAAATAGCTTTGATAAAGAAATAAAGTAGGAAGCTTGCAAGTAAAAATAGGATTGGGTTATCAAGTGGGGGTGATCCCATATGCTTAAGGCATATAGTTGGCATGGTAACAAGCAAGTATTTGCTTGCATAGGTCAACTTGATTAGTAAGGCTTGCCTTGTGCAAAGCAGTGGTTGAAGTTCTCCTCGGCTTCTTCTTCGTAGTATCCTCCTTCCTCCTCGTATCCTTGGTCGGTACTGGCGTCTATGAATAAATACGAGGTACACAATCACCAAACAATACTTAACTACTTTCAATCATCACACAAAAGGGTTCTATAGATGATCTAGCATCATCACTAACATTACAAGATTAAATAATTTGTCTTATTTATTTTATTTTTAGAAAAGTAATTTTTACTCAGTGAAAAACTACTTAAGATTTAATAATCTCGAACTCAAACATGGGATCATGTTGACACATGTCATCACCACATATGTCAGTACATGATAATATGATTTAAAGTGGTGTCACAATTTAATAAGGTTTAACCTTTTATTTTAATTAAATAAAGTGACTAGAAATGCCTATGTGGCATTCTTTTATTACTTGAACATTATTTTTGTAAGTAAACCCATATATTTTTATATATTCTGAAAGGTATGGTAAAATGTGATTTTTGAGAGTTGGAATCAACTCAAAAGCTAAAATGGTTTAAATTTGAAAAATGTTTGAATGCAGAAAAGCTTCTACCTTGTTGTTTTTACCAAGGTTTATCTATAGATCCAAATGATTTGAATCCAACGGGCTTGGATTAAGCATTTCAATATCTTTCTAACAAAATTAGTTTCATGTAATTTGGTATACTGAATCGAGCTGTGTTGAATTTTGAAACTAGGTACAGAACTGAGTTTGAATATAAATAGAAAAAGATAAATTCAAACGAGTGGGCTGCGCGGGAAGGGTTATTGGGCCGGCCCAGTGTCACTCCGCAGCGCGGGGCACAACTGATAGGGGGGTCTACTGGTCAGTGGCTCTTTAAACGCGAAGCGGTACGGGGCGATGTGGTGCGTTGGATTAGAATGAAGATCGACGGCTGAGGGTCGTCGTCGACGATGAACAGGTCACCGGCGAGCTCGAACCCTAGCGGCTCAGTGGGGGTGCATAGGGGGCATACCGGGGCTCCAGTGACGACGGCGAGGCGGCAAACGACAAAGTCGACGACGGCGAACTCAGGGGTGGTCACGGCAGCTCCGGGGGTGGACGAAATCAACGGCTCCTCTTCTCCTCTGCAGCGGCGAGCTCCGGCCAAATTCCGGTGATGCGCTTCTCGCCTTACTCCGGCTAAGGGGTGAAATGATCAGTGAGGTGAGGGGAGTGAGATGGTGTGAAGAAATCGAGGCGGGGTCGTCTCCTTTTATAGGCTCGACGGCAAGACCGAGAGGGATGGGCAGGCGACGGTGGCAACACGGCTACGGGCGGCTAGAGGCATGGCCGAGGTTGGCGATCGACGGGCGGTCTCCTGGCGATGCTCTAAGGTTTAAATGCGCGTGTAGGGGCGGTGGCAAATGGTCGGGAACGTGTGGTGCTCTGCGAGGCAGAGGCGACGAACTCCGCGGCGAGCGGTGGCTACGGGGTACGGGCAGTGAAATGAACATGTCTGGTGTTCTCCAGGGACGGTGGGGTGCATCTTTGGCGAAGGCGTGGGAACGGGCGTGCTCTGCGATCTTGGTCGGCATGGTCGACAATGACGCAGCGCGGCGTTCCTGGCGGTTCTGGTCGTTGTCTTCGAGCTAGGGCTAGTCGATAGGGGGCGGTGAGGCATGGGCTACCTCCCAGACAAGGTTGGCACGGCTAGTTCTTCTCCTAGCTTGTTATCCACACTGGGGTGACATGGGTGCTCTCGGCCTGTTCACCATTGATGACATTGGCAAGCTTACAGTGGTGCTAGAGCTTAGTTAAGGTTTCTAGATGATCTACTAAGGCTAGTGTAACCAGAGAGGGAACAAGGTTGGCTCAAAACACTGCTCAAAATAATGTTTGTGATTTTGTTGATTTGAATCTACAACCTGTTTGATGAAATGGCCGCATGAACTTTATTTTTGAATTTTGAAAAGATTTTTGGTGGGTGTGCTAGGCATGTGTTGAGGATTCTGTGGATGATTGGGTTTTGAAAATTGAGCTTGTTTGAGTGGTTTTTGAAATAGTGGGATCTTCCCATATGAAATAGATTCAATTTTAAACTGTCATTTGAACTAAGCTTTTAAATGTTTTTGCATGATCACAAAGTGGGCCTTGGTACCTTATTATGAGTACTATCAAGGGGTGCAAAGATACATACATGTTTCTGTTAAGTTCTAAAAGTTAGATATAGCCAAAGTAGGCTTGGGAGTTAATTTGGCCAAAGTGACCATTCACTTAATTTGTTTGTTTTGATTTGTTTGTCTTCGGGAAAAGTGTGGGGATTGTTTAGATGATGTTTATTTCACCTAAGAATCATTTTACAAGCAAAGAAACATAGAACCAAGGCAATTCAAAAGAATCCAAATTTTAATACACATGCATATATGAATGCTTTCATATTTTTAATTGGAAAAGTTTTTGTTAACCCTAATTTTGATGATTAGAGTTTTGATGATTCAAGTTTAGTATTTTTGGGATGTTACACATCTCAATGTTCATGATCAGGAAACCATGATCATCTATTAACCAACAATCTAGTATTAAAAATAGGCTTTACTAGAGACTCTTACATGTTTACAAATCACATAAGTATTAATGGTTCCAGTTAATACAATTATAGCATGAATGTAAACATTTATCATAAACACAATGATATAATAATAACTACTTTTATTATTGCCTCTTGGGCATATCTCCAACAATAATAAAAGTAGTTATTATTATATCTTTGTGTTTATGATGAATGTTTACATTCATGCTATAATTGTATTAACCAGAAACATTAATAGTTGTGTGATTTGTAAGCTCGTAAGAGTCCCTAGTAAAGCCTCTTTGTAATACTAGCTTGTTGGTTAATAGATGATCATGGTTTCATGATCATGAACATTAATATGTTATTAACAACAAGATCATATCATTAGGAGAATGATGTAATGGACATACTCCTATAGTTAAGCGTAGCATGAGATCAATGTCATTTCAATAGTTCGTTTTCTATAAGATTTCAGATACATAGTAACCTAAATCCTTCGACCATGATATCATGTTAATCACCATCACCTGATGGATACTTTGATGACATCAAACACCACTTCATAATTGGGTAGTTATAAAGGTGGCATTGAGTGTTCGTAAAGTATGTGTTGAGGCACATGGATCAAGAGTGGGATTTGTCCATCCATATGACGGATATATATACTCTGGGCCCTCTCGATGGAATTCCATCCAATTAGCTTGCAAGCATGTGACTGGTTCACAAGGGATCACATATCACAGGACAAGTAAAGAGTACTTATCGGTAACAAGGTTGAACTAGTTATGCAGAGATACCGACGATCAAACCTCGGATAAGTAAAGTATCACGAGACAAAGGGAAATTGGTATCGTATGTAAATGGTTCATTCGATCACGAAGAAATCATAGAAATATGTGGGAGTCATATGAATTTCTAGATTATTGTATTGGTTATTGATCAGAGAAGAGTCTCGATCATGTCTACATAATTCACTAACCGTAGGGAGACACACTTAAGGATTCGATGTTGTTTAGTAGATATGGAATGTGAGTGAAGAGACCAAATGTTGTTCGGAGTCTCGTATTGGATCCATGACATCACGAGGAGAACCGGAATGGTTCGGAGAATAAGATTCATATAAGGAAAGTCCAATTCCGGAGTTCGGGAATGGTTTTGGTGTTTTCACCAGAATGTTCTAGAAGGGTCTAGAAGGTTCACTGATCCGAAGTGGGAAGGGTACATGGATGTGTCATGATAAAGTGGAATGGTTGCATCATGTCCTAGGTCATTTGGCTGGGCAATGGGAAGAGAGAAATCAAACTCTAGTTAGAAAAGTCAAACACCAATTTGAAAAGTCAAATCTCAACATGGTTGCCTAGTGGAGGGAGGGAAGGAATCCTCCCCATCCTACCAAGGGGAGGATTCCTCCCTCCTCCGTGCCATCGGCCAAGCAAGGGGAGTTGGGGGAGGACTCCTCTCCCCTTGTTGCCTCCCCCTCTCATAAATAGAGGGGAGGGGGCACCCCCTTGCCTTCCCACTAGAAACCCTAGATTGGTTGTAGCCTCTAAAAAGGTGCAGCTGATTTAGAGCCCTCTAAAAGTAGCCACACCTATCCCCTCTACTAGCTGCCATCCACCACCCTCCCTTGGACCTCTAAACCCTAGATCGTTGAGGCCTCTTCTACTCCACCATACACTACTAGGAAATAGGTCATTTGTGGCGCACCTGTAAACATCATCTATGGCGCACTAGGAGTGTGCCACGGGCCTCGCGCTACGGCTATCTCCTAGCCATGGCGCACTGCAGGGTGCGCCACGGTTGTGTCGAGATAGGCGTGGCGCACTACCAGGTGCGCCACGGGTAGGGGTACAGGGTGCGCCATGGATGTGTTTTTCAAAAAACAAAAAAAATGCAAAAAACACCCTCGTTTTGAATTGCAAAAGCAATTGGGTTCGTGCATCGCCGCCGTCGTGTCACCTCGCCGGAGCATGGTCGTGGCCACGACCTACCACTGCAGGGAGGTGCGGGAGGTCGTGACCGCTCTAGTCCTCGTCAGCGTCAAGGTGGTAGGAAGGGAGTGGTTGGAGAAAGGGAGATAGGAAGAGAGGGAGGTAGGAAGAGATGGAGGAAGAGAGGGAGGAAGGGAGGTCGGTGAGGAGAAGGATGTCGTCGTTGCCCGTTGTCACTGCGAGGAGGAGGAGAAGGCCGCCGTTGTGCTGCCGTCACTGCAAGGAGAGGAGGAGGCCGCCGTCGCGCCACCATAGAAAGGACGTGGCCATGCAAAGGAGGAGGAGGCCGGAGAAAGGACGCCGTAGCAAGGTGGCCAGAGAGAGGAGAAGGGGAAGGAAGAAGGAGAAGGGAGAAGGGAGAAGGAAGAAGGAGAAGGGAGAAGGAAGAAGGAGAGGGAAAAGGAAAAGGGAGAGGGAAAAGGGGAAAGGACAAGGTAGGTGGGCGGGGTGGGTGGGGATTCAAATTTTGAATCCTGCCCAACTTACCCGTAGCGCACTAGGTGGTGGTGCGCTACGGGTAACTTGCCCTTTATTTTTTTTCTGCAGGAAAAAACGGTCTTTTGACCGTAACTTTTTACTCTTTTCGAATTTTGAAAATCTAAATAATTGCTAAACGACCGAAGTTTGTTGCCAGCAGATGCAAAATCTCGTTCTCGTCATTTTGTGTAAGGGTCCCAACCTTTAAATAAGGTAGAGTCCCCTGTGTTTACAATGCTAGTCCCTGGATCAATAGCTAGCATCCACAGTTAAGATGTAATATCAAGAAACAAAGGTCATAATATAACTTTATAACCAGGAATAACATATTTTTATTACATCTTACATAGCTCTTTTGGCTATTACATTACATTGCAGCGGATTATCTATAAGCATGGGATCCTTCATCTTCAGAGTGCCACAGGCAGACATGATGGTTGTAGACTTTGTAATCCTAATCAATCAATCTTCACTAAAAACAATCAACCTGCAACATTACAAGTTACAGCCACAAGGGTCAATACATTTGAATTGTATTGGCAAGTTTCACTACTAAGTATAATATGAGTGGATCCTATCAATACATGCATATTTGGCTAAGGGGGGGTTTAGGCTCATTTGCAGAAAGCAATATAGTTTTATCCTATCTTTTCAAAATAGTTTTGATCTTTTGTCAAATCTTTCTGAACTCCTTGGAATCCACCAAGTGTTTCAAAATCCCTTGTTGTCACCCTTAAGTTTTACTTTGAGAAATTGGAATGTCGAGATCTTCCATAGCTTTAGGCCTTAGTTGCTCAGTATTGTCCATAACCGGGGACACGGCTAAGTACTTAGATTTTATTATCTTCTGCAGAAGTTGTAAAGTTTACCCACATGACACAATCTCATCTTGATGCCACCAGTGGCCACTGGATAAGTACTCACCAAGATGGAGTACTGGCAGATTGAGAATGTGACAAAGTCTTTCCATAGGAGTCCTCCCAATACAAAATGCTAGCTTGTCTACCAGGCACCAATGTAGGGTTTCAAGCTCCCTTACACAAATCTAGTTAACCTGAAGATGCCAATGCATGGGTCTTCCACTATGTAGTTGACTAAGCCAGAGCCCATTTAGCATGTGGCTGCATGCCACCTGCCATACGAGAAACATGTTCAATCTCTAAGTCCCTGGGTGGTTTTCCTCTAGTGCACAACAAAAAGAGATTGCCATATAAACATGGTTCCTTTTGTTGCCACCTTGTCCAAAAGCTTGAGTATCCTTGTCCACCCAGGTGGTTCATTGAGTACTTGTTTTGTTATATAAAACATAAGTCTTTTCAATACTTCATATAATCTTAACATGTATCCAGGGCCGGCTCTATACTTTGCAGGGCCCTAGGGCGAAGTTGATGAATGGGCCCCTAAGGGTAATATATGTCGTTAGGAGAGGATCCGTCGGAATTCCTCACCGGAGTCAAGGACGGCGTCAGGCGGCTCTGGTCGTGGTCGGAGGCGACGCTGTGGTTCACCCCGAAGCAAAACGAGGATACGGTTAGATGCGCAAGATCAAGGCGAAGCTGCGTGCGTGAAGGAGAGGGTGCGGGGTGGTCGGGTCTTACCAGGGAACTTCGCCGGAGAGAGGCGCGATGGCTACTGCTGGTTGTCAAGTTCACGCTCAGGCGCCGCTTGAGCGGAGAACGGAGGGCACAGACAGGTGCACCTGGGAGTGGGGATATCGACGGTGTGCTTAGGAAGGCAGGGGGCGACAGGGTTCGGCCGGAATTGGCTGGGGACGGTGGTCGGAGCAGTGACGTTGCTGCTTCGATTCAGGGCAGCCTGGAGGCAGAGAGAGGGAGGCGCGTGAGGGGAAATGGAGAGGAGGCCAGGGCGGTTAATAGGGAGCAGTCACGGCGAGTAACGGTCGCGGAATCAACGTGTATTGATCGCCGGAGTAATGGCTGCAACGGCAGGGAGTATTCGGCGTGAGTTGAAGACGATGAACAGTGTTGTGGGGCCTTCACGGTGAGGCGGTGAGAGAGGAAGGAGGGCCACCATCGATCGCTTCTGCAAAAGTGGTTTAGGTCACGCAAGCGTGGGGAGAGAAGCTGGGTTAGCTGGGCTTGTTGGGCTTTGCCAGTTGGGATGAGTCCATTTCTATATATTTTTTCTTGAATGCTTTTTCCTTTTCCGATTCATTTTCATTTTGAAATTCAAACAACAATCAAACATTCAAAACAATTTAAACATTCCTCACACTTTGCAATTGAATTTGGTTATGTTTAACAACATAAACCAAAGTCCCAAAAATAAAAATAATATTTTTATTTTAGAGTCCATTTATAATTAAATAAAATGGACATTAGTTATTAAATAAAATGGGTTTTAATTTAATTAAAATCTCCATTTGAAATCTAAATATTTTCAAAACCAAATTAGTAGATTTTATTTAAAAATAAATAATACTTGGAAAACTTTTTTACAATAAATAAATAAGCTTTGATGTTTAATTAAAATAGTAAAACCTTTTATTTTTTTTAATAAACTTGGATATTAAATCCTTATTATTTTATTTAAATAAACCTTTACTATTTTTATCAAATAGAAATATTTTATTTCAAAGGCTTGGCCAAGTTTTAATTTGGCTTATAAAATATTCCTTATTTAAAATACTTCCTTTTCATTTTAAAGCCAAATTTTTTTATTAAAAGATTCAAAATAGTAATTCTAAATATTTTTATTTTCCTTTATTAAATATTTATCTTTTTAATCCCTTTAGGATTTTATTTGATCCAAATAGGTTTTGCAATTTTCCAATTGGATTCAAAAAGTTTCTTCTCACCCTGAAAATCAACAAAGTTTTATTTTATTCATTTATTTTTCACATTACAAGATTTGGAAAATCTTGGGATGTGACAGGCTACCACCCTTAAAATAAATCTCGTCCCGAGATTTGGGAAAGCTAGGGTTACAAGTAGGCTCAAAACATCTAGGGTACTAACACCCTTAAAAATTTTAAAACTAAATTACATGTTGGCCTTCTTGGGATCCTGGGGAAACTTCTCTGGGAAAACATCTGCTTAGTGTCCTTTGTTTCCACACTTGACTCATGGGCCAAGGTTGAGATCCTTCATAGGCTTGTTTAACTTGTTCTTCATCTTTTCTGGATAATTGCTTGCATAATGTCCTGGGTTTTTGCAATTGAAACAGTTAATAAGTTTGAGTCCTTCACGTGTCTCTTGTGGACAAGTTGCTGCATAATGGCCTAGCTCTTTGCAATTGTTGCACCATACTTGGACAATCTCTTTATACTTCTGTTTCTCTGGACACTCACTGGAATAGTGTCCCATTTCTTTGCACTGATGACATTGCACATGGCTTTTGTCCTTCTTTTGCTTTTGGGCTTCTCCAAAGCTAGGAGTGCATCTAGTTCATGTTGTTCATATGTTATATGGTAGGTAGGAATGTCTACATGCTTCTTGGACCTTCTATTGCTCTTTGGATAATTCATATGCCTCTTCTTTGGTCCTTTAAATTGGGTTGTTTTGCATGGAGGTATAAGTGGTCCTTTTCCTTTGTCATCATTCTTCTTGGTAGACTTAGATCCTTCTTGATAGTTTGCAATCATTTGTTGCACACCACCTTGTTTCCTTTGTTCAACAATGGAATAGATGGGGCATTGGATAGGGACATGATTGTTTCCTTCACATAGGTAGCAAGTAGCTTGAGAGGTGGGACATTGTCCAATAGGATGTTTCTCCTCACAGTTGGGGCATTGATCTCCATGCTCCTTAGAAGTGTGATCCTTGTCTCCACAAATGTTGCAAGCTTTGGGTCCTTTTAGAATAACATCCTTGTCATCCTTGGAAAAGTTGCTTTCCATGTTGAGCATTTGGTCTGTCACTTTAAGCAACATTTGAGCTTGGTTTTCCAAAAACTTTTGGAGGGTTGGATCTTCCCCACTGGTGTTAGCTATGAACTGAGCTGTCATTTGGTTCAACTAGTTTTGGGTTGATATGAGCTCTCTCATGTTGTTCTCTTGGTTGGTGTTGGTGTCATCAACCGTTGAGTTTCTTGGAGTAGTCATCTGTTTGGGTTAGATGGAGATTAGAATAGGCAAACGATTTTCTAAGGAAATAATTCTAATCACACACATCACAATTTACACACACAAGGTGCAATCAATCACAAACAACTTTTCACTCAAACAACAAAGTTCAAGCACATTCTTAGGCAGCAAAATATTTTTGTTACACCACATAAGTTGGTGTGTTTGACTTAACTAAAATATGGTGGTCCATCTATATGGTTCACTTGTGATCTTTCCATCCTTCTTTGGTTGATTCTTCTTGCATGAGATCATGGTTTCCTTGAGGAAAACTTTTGGTCACAAAAACTTCAAGTGAGGTGAACTCCTTCTAATTTTGCATTTCCTTAGTCTCCATATCTTGAGCAAGATTTCCTTGTCTCACTTGTAGTCCTTAGTGGTATCCAAGTTGGAAGTCCTTGGTGAATATGCTGAAGATGTTGAAGTCATTAGAGTTGAAGAAGTTGAAGTCATTAGAGTTGAAGAAGTCCTTTGCACATGATGAAGTCTTTAGCCATGGGGTAGGTTTTTCCATCAAGTTTGAAATAGAAGAGATGTAGAGTCAAAACCCAAAATGGTTGAGGAAAGAGTTTACAAGATTGTTTGTAAATAAGTCTTTGGAACAAATACAACTCCTATTTTTCTAAGGGTCTTTGTCCAATCCTAGGTTTAAAAATCCTACAGGCAACACAATGCTCTGATACCATCTGTGAGGGTCCCAACCTTTAAATAAGGTAGAGTCCCCTGTGTTTACAATGCTAGTCCCTGGATCAATAGCTAGCATCCATAGTTAAGATGTAATATCAAGAAACAAAGGTCATAATATAACTTTATAACCAGGAATAACATATTTTTATTACATCTTACATAGCTCTTTTGGCTATTACATTACATTGCAGCGGATTATCTATAAGCATGGGATCCTTCATCTTCAAAGTGCCACAGAAAGACATGATGGTTGTAGACTTTGTAATCCTAATCAATCAATCTTCACTAAAAACAATCAACCTGCAACATTACAAGTTACAGCCACAAGGGTCAATACATTTGAATTGTATTGGCAAGTTTCACTACTAAGTATAATATGAGTGGATCCTATCAATACATGCATATTTGGCTAAGGGGGTTTAGGCTCATTTGCAGAAAGCAATATAGTTTTATCCTATCTTTTCAAAATAGTTTTGATCTTTTGTCAAATCTTTCTGAACTCCTTGGAATCCACCAAGTGTTTCAAAATCCCTTGTTGTCACCCTTAAGTTTTACTTTGAGAAATTGGAATGTCGAGATCTTCCATAGCTTCAGGCCTTAGTTGCTCAGTATTGTCCATAATCGGGGACACGGCTAAGTACTTAGATTTTATTATCTTCTGCAGAAGTTGTACACTTTACCCACATGACACAATCTCATCTTGATGCCACCAGTGGCCACTGGATAAGTACTCACCAAGATGGAGTACTGGCAGATTGAGAATGTGAAAGTCTTTCCATAGGAGTCCTCCCAATACAAAATGCTAGCTTGTCTACCAGGCACCAATGTAGGGTTTCAAGCTCCCTTACACAAATCTAGTTAACCTAAAGATGCCAATGCATGGGTCTTCCACTATGTAGTTGACTAAGCCAGAGCCCATTTAGCATGTGGCTGTACACGGAAGCCACTGTACGAGAAACATGTTCAATCTCTAAGTCCCTGGGTGGTTTTCCTCTAGTGCACAACAAAAAGAGATTGCCATATAAACATAGTTCCTTTTGTTGCCACCTTGTCCAAAAGCTTGAGTATCCTTGTCCACCCAGGCGGTTCATTGAGTACTTGTTTTGTTATATAAAACATAAGTCTTTTCAATACTTCATATAATCTTAACATGTATCCCATCCCAATATATAGCTGGGCTAAGCATACTACAACTACTTTGTTTTCACTAAGGAATATATAGGGTTATCCTATTAGGATTTAGCATAGCATAAGTATAGAAATTCTTTTCATGCATGTTTCAAAATCCACTAAGTATAATGAAAATAGTAGGACTTTAGATGATAGTGTCACTTTCCTTTTTTGGTAGGGAATGGTGGTTCACTTCTTGATCTTGCTAGTTTCACACTTTTATAACTTCACTACAAATCAATCAAGCAAACACAAAATCAACTAGCATTCCAACCAATATTCAAACAATCAAACACACATAAAATAATAGAAATTAAGTCTTGCATGCAAGCATGCAAAAGATAGTTTTATTTGCAAAGATGGTTTCTACTAGGCTCTAAACTTTGTAAAGTCCAAAGTGGTCATTTTCCAAAGTGGCAATGTCATTTGCAAAAGGGTTTTATCCATAAACCATTTTCAAATCCAATCATTAATTTATGTGGTGAAAAATGTTTTTATCAAAGCAAAAACTTTTTGTTGTTCACCAAATAAGTTGTTAACTCACAACTCTTGGTGTTTTGGGTCAGTAGGTTTGAATCAACACATTTTCCAAAGGTTTTGCTCAAAAGTCATTTCCATAACAAAATCAATATTTTTATTTAACTAGAAATGGGCTAATTCAATTATTCAATCCTATTCTTCACCAAATACATTTTTAAAACCATGGGTTGGTTCCTAGGGTCAGTAGGTTCACAACAAACAAATTTGCAAAGATTTCAACCTCAAAAACATTTTGGAACAATTTTTATAACCTAAACAAGCATACAAATGTTTCTGCAAAAACAAACAAACTAACAGAAAATTTTTACTAAACAAATTGCATGGTTGGCTAGGGCTTGTTCCACTGATTCCATTGATATAAAGTTTGCAATTTTTGGACGTGTGGATCAAAAGTTACAAGGGTTTCAAATCTGCATCTAAAACAGATTCAAACTTTGTTTTAAAACAGAACTGGCGACACGCGTCGCATTTTTATTGGGCGGTACCGCTTCGTGCGGATCAGCCTCTGTGGGGCGTTGGATTAAACTACATCGCATGGCTCGTATCGCGCATCTTTCGCTGTTAAGTGATCTAATCGCATCCTTTGGATTTTCATCTAACGGCTATCGTCACCTTGACCAATATCTGGCGCCGACGGTCTGCTTGCGGCGATGTTCGGCCAACGGCAGAGTTGGCGCTAGAGGATGCTAGGGGAAGGAAGGAATGGCTCACCGTGATCGCAGTAGCATGGGGGAGCTCAACGAAGGCGAGGGAGGCGGCGCCAGATCCGAATTCCTCACCGGAGTCAAGGACGGCGTCAGGCGGCTCTGGCCGTGGTCGGAGGTGACGCTGTGGTTCACCCCGAAGCAAAACGAGGATACGGTTAGATGCGCAAGATCAAGGCGAAGCTGTGTGCGTGAAGGAGAGGGTGCGGGGTGGTCGGGTCTTACCAGGGAACTTCGCCGGAGAGAGGCGTGAGCGGCGGGCGCTGGTGGTTGTCGAGTCGGCCTTCGGCGCCCGCGTTGAACGGAGAAGCAGTGCGCTGGGAGTGGGGATCTCGACGTGTGCTTAGGAAGGAAGGGGGCGACAGGGTTGGCGGAATTGGGGCGGTGGTCGGAGCAATGGCGTTGTTGCCCGATTCAGGCTTGGAGGCGAGAGAGGGAGGCGTGAGGAAATGGAGAGAGGAGGGCGAGGCGGTTAATAGGGCGCAGCCATGGCGAGTAAATGTCATGAATCAACGGTATTGATCGCCGGAGTAATGGCTGCAACGGCAGGGAGTAATCGGCGCGAGTTGAAGACGATGAACAGTGTTGGGCCTTCATCGGTGAGGCGTGAGAGGGAAGGAGGGCCACCGGTCGATGCTCTGCGGGTGCGGGTTTAGGTCGAAAACGCTTCGCGCGTGGGGGAGAGAAGCTGGGTTAACTGGGCTTGTTGGGCTTGGCCAGTTGGGCTGAGTCCATTTCTATATTTTTTTTCTTCTGAATGCTTTTTCCTTTTCTGATTCTGTTTTCTGTTTTGAAATTCAAACAACAATCAAACATTCAAAACAATTTAAACATTCCTCACACTTTGCAATTGAATTTGGTTCTGTTTAACAACATAAACCAAAGTCCCAAAAATAAAAATAATATTTTTATTTTAGAGTCCATTTATAATTAAATAAAATGGACATTAGTTATTAAATAAAATGGGTTTTAATTTAATTAAAATCTCCATTTGAAATCTAAATTTTTCAAAACCAAATCAGTAGGTTTTATTTGAAAATAAAGAATACTGGGAAAACTTGTTTAAAATAAATAAATAAGCTTTGATGTTTAATTAAAATAGTAAAACCTTTTATTTTTTTTAATCAACTTGGATATTAAATCCTTATTATTTTATTTAAATAAACCTTTACTATTTTTATCAAATAGAAATATTTTATTTCAAAGGCTTGGCCAAGTTTTAATTTGGCTTATAAAATATTCCTTATTTAAAATACTTCCTTTTCATTTGAAAGCCAAATCTTTTTATTAAAAGATTCAAAATAGTAATTCTAAATATTTTTATTTTCCTTTATTAAATATTTATCTTTTTAATCCCTTTAGGATTTTATTTGATCCAAATAGGTTTTGTAATTTTCCAATTGGATTCAAAAAGTTTCTTCTCACCCTGAAAATCAACAAAGTTTTATTTTATTCATTTATTTTTCACATTACAAGATTTGGAAAATCTTGGGATGTGACATTTTGGTATATTATACGATTTTTTTTAACATCGTATGCAAAAGTTACGGCCATTTTATCGTGGCATGACTTTTTTTGCAGAAAAAGTCAAAACTCATGTTTGTTAATTTTCCTAGAAACTATACCACATTATCTACCTAAATATGAAAGGAATTAATTTTTTGAAGTGTTTATCATTTTCTTTTATTTTTTGCAAAGCCTAAAAAGGCGATCCACAGCGGGAGAAGTTAGTGCAGGATAGTTAGGCATAGGGCACTAGGGCAAGGTGCCCTACTACTAAGTTTATACATCCGTGGCGCACATGGCATAGTGCGCCACAGAACTTGCCACAACTGTAGCGCACCTACCTCATGTGCGCTACAGGTACTTAGCATGTGGCTGGCAGGCCCCTGGCCCATACATATCTGTGGCGCACATACCCCATGTGCGCCATGGTTGTTCTAGTTATTAGTAGGGCACTGCCCACAGGTAAGCCACGCCTATTTTACCCGTGGGGCACTTCAACCATGTGAGCCACGGATGTGCGGATTACCTATAGCCATTTTCCTAGTAGCGATACCTGCTCCGTCTTAGGCGAAGCCCTACGAGATTTCCCCTCTACTTCTGACACCACGCCATTGTGCCGTCGGAATCGCGAGGAGAGATCTACAACCTCCGTTGCCTGCTGGAACAAGAGAGAGGAAGGTCTTCATCGAGTACTGAACATGTGACCGACTGCGGAAGCGCTGCCGGAACGCAGCGCAGGAAGGATCATCTTCGCGATCTTGAGATCGGCAAGTGAACAACTACATCACCCACGAGAATCCGATCTCGTTAACCACTTTGGAATCTTCGAGGGTTAGTACTCTATCGACTAGTTGCTACAATCTACTAGATAGATCTTGACTTGTGTGTGTTCATGCGATAAATTTTTTTTGTTTTCCATACTATGAACCCCTACAGTGGTATCAGAGTCGTGTCTATAAGTAGATCTGTTGCACAAGTAGAACACAATGGTCATTGTGGGCGGTGGTGCTTTTGTTATAGATTGCTTCTTGTGTACTTTGCATCTTGCGGGATGGTGGGATGAAGCGTCCCGGGCTAGCCTTACATGACATCGTTCATGAGACTTGCTCCACGCTTGACATGCAACTTGTAGTGCATAAATGGATTTGCGTGTGTCTGTCTCTCCCATCATAATGAAGATTTAGTTTAGAACGAGCACTTGATAGTACTTACATCAACATTGTGGTTCTTGTTCGTAAGTTAGTACGGTATTTATTCGAAAGCCCCAAACCACGTAAAATATGCAAAGAAAATTAGAGGCGTCTAACTTTGTTTTGCAGGGGTGTGTTGTGATGTGATATGGCCATGATTGTGATTATATATGATGTATGCAATGATCCTTATTATAAGTCGGCAACCGTCAGAAGCCTTATGGTTGTCTTTTAATTTTGTTAAGACCTGCGTGTCTATTATCCAAAGTAGTTGTAATAGTTGATGCTAGTGGACGACAACCATGGAGCGGCGCCATTGACCTTAACGCCACGCCGGTGACGATGGAGATCATGTTCGTTCTTGAAGATGGAGATCGGAAGCACAAGAAGAAAGGCCATATCATATCACATATTATGAATTGCATGTGATGTTAATTCTTTTATGCATCTTGTATTGCTTAGATCGTGACTATAGCATTATAACATGATCCCTCTAACAAAATATCAAGTAATAAAGTGTTCATACTTAGTAAGCACCGTTGCTAAGACTCGTCGTTTCGAAGCACCACGTGATGATCGGGTGTGATAGATTCTACATGTGCGTACAACGGGAGCAAGCCATATTTGCTTATGCGGATACTAAGGTTAACCTTGACAAGCCTAGCATGTACAAGCATGGTCTCGGAACATGGATGTAACACCCTCAAATCGGCCCTATTCAAGTTTTAGTGATTCCCGTCAAACCCGCATAGAAACAATTCAAATGTGTCCACCAGACACTTTCGTGTGGGTGGAAACGAAGTACTACCATTACACATTAGTCCATGATGAAACCCACAGAACATATATATATATATATATATAACACGACTCCATGAGTCAAGAATACAGATATATAATACAAAGATCCAAATCACCTTGAAAACAATACAAAGTTCGAGTACGGATAAGATGCAAATTAGGCTAAGAGCCCTGAAGAATAACCAATGGCGTCCATAACCCTTCCCAGGCCAAGCCGGAAGGGTAACCCTGCTAACGACGTCGATCTCAAAACCTGCTAAAACAAAAAAGGGTGCCGACAAGAGGCATAGGAAAAAGAGAGAGGTCAGTACGGAGGCCAGTACACGGCGAGTCTTAGAATTCGGCGGTCCTCGCCTATATAGGTATGGTGGACTGAAGCGGCAGCGCAACATGCACTAAACAACCTATAGAGACTCAATACAACTGTCGACTATCAAAGGAAGATGAGAAATACCTATTCGGATCCGACCTGATACTACCACCAAACATACCTATCCTGGTATTTCCCCCTCGAGACCAAACGAGGAAGTCAAGCCGAGGAAACTCACACAGTTCGCAATTTTATTCATTATTTTTATGTTGGTTATCCAACTTACTAGTCATATCAGATACAAGTCAAATTTATAATAGTAAACTTTAGTTGTAGTTGTCAATGATCGACACTCTTCTCCAAGTTATCCATAACCGCGAACACGACTTTTTGAAAAGATTTAACCCTGCGGGGGTGCACCAAAGTTTCTACACCCACTTCGATCCTTGTTGTCAGATCAATTAACATACTTCTATCGGTATGTCAGCGGGGCCTGGGACACGACGTTTTCCCTGAGCCAAAGCAAGTACATGGGGGCACCCGAAAGAGCTACCCATACGAGGTATAGCTAATCCTCCTCATATGGACCCTGAGGTTGCGTGGACTTGCACGGGAGCAGAGGTCATAGACAAAATATTTTCGTAATTGAGTGTCGTACCTACGCAACAATAATAAACGCTCATCGAGCAACAGTTAATAAACATCTCATACATGGCATAAGTATGCATAAAGCCCGAACTAGTTTGTGGCCCCAGAACAGTACTTTGAAATCAGGTACTAAGCCGATAGGGGTGTCCAGACAACCCACATGTCGTTAGCGCGCTCATCTCGAAACAGGTGTCAAGAACTCGGGTCCTTGATGGACGCATGGGACGGGATAATAACCAAATCTCAAGTATTACCTCTCTGTGCCTCTACGTTAATTGTACCTACTTTTAATATTAGTTATTAACCTATAATTAAGTCATGATCATCTCCACCTTTAAGAATATGCCAATCCTGAACATCAGTGGAACATCGACGACACGATGTAGCACCTGAGCAAGCAACTACGACTCGCAAGGCCAACTGTCTATCCAAACAACAGGCAATTGGAGGTGTCCAAGATAATATAGGCTGCAAGGGATATAACGAGTACGAAAAGACTAAAGCATCGTAACACAGCTAGCAATAGATCAACACGAGAAAGTAAAAGATTACAAATATAAAATATGTAGAAAAGGGAAGAATGCTCGTCTGATAAAAATTGCCGAATATACAACCGAACAACTTTTTGAACCTCACTACATCTCATTGTCCTATCCGGAAAGAAGCAAATCACTAAAAGGAACAAGCGATGCAACAATTACAACTAATGTGAAAGAACTGGCATGATCTCGATATGATGCATGACATGGCATATTAATGATGCAAACCATGTTTAAAAGGTATCATGAGCAAAGCACATTGATGGTACAACATTAGTGAGACATTACCAACAAGAAATAATCATTTCTTAATTTTATTCATCATATTTTCCTTGCATAAACAGTTCTGATTTTACAATTTCTCCATGAGATGTGATGCAATTTCAAGTATGAATTGCATAGTTGGAAAGGTCTCGTCATGTTGATCGATTTAGACATATTATTTGTTAAATTCCAGTTTACGGATTAGACGATATTAATTGTTTTGTTTTTAAATAGAGTAAGAAAAATGTTTAATGGTTTAACTATTTAGGACAATCCAAATTGAAACAAGTTTTATATTTGAATTCTTAAAACCAATTCAAACAGTTTTGGTTTTGAAAGTTTTTCAATTTCAATTATAATTGGAGTTATATACCTATTTGAATCAAGAAGAGGGTTTTAGCAAAAAAGATTCAGAGTCCAAGGGCATGTTTTTGGCTTAAGCTTATAAGTATCGGGTCCTGCTTGCAAATGTGTTATCTGAACTGAAAACACTAAATATGATTGTTAGTTTCAGAGAACAAGTCAGATATCAAAACGGATAGCAAAATTTGGGGAATTTAGTTCTGCCTTCGGTGGGATTTGATCCCTAGTATTCCAATTGAAATCACAAGAGACTAACCAACGGCTATGCATGGATTGTCGTACAATATCTAGCACGGCTCCTTCTAAGTAGATCAAAGTCGGAATTTAGAGCCGACAAAACTGAATATAGAGGACGAACTCTGAACTGAAGAATTCCCTGCAGTGCAATTCAGGTTGAGTCACAGAATTCGAACAGGCAAAACAGAGAAAAAAAGGTATAATTTCTAGTAGAACTGGGACTTGTACTAGGGTCTTCTAGTCCACGGATGGAGCTGGCAACCATCCGGCTATGATGCGTTCAACATATACGTTCAGATCGACATGATTTTGAGATAGATCAGGGCGCTGTAGTCAGATTGGAACGCTGAAAGAAACTGGAGAAGTACAGAGGATACTGCTGCCGTTTCTTCAGGTTGACGCTGGCGCGCGGTGAGTGGCTCGTGAAGAAGCAGCGCGACGACGGTAGAGACTAAGGAAGATGGAGGAGATGTGGAACGGGATCGGGAGCTCACCGGGCATCCTTGGAGAGGTTGGAGTCCACTGGTAGAAGGTGCAACGACGGCCTAGCTCCTGGACGGCGGACATAGACGGCGATAGGGACGTTGAGCTGGGCGACGCGGATCAGCTGCTTCGGCTCCGTTTCCTACAGAAACGACGATGTGCTCGACGCGGTGGTCTCGTTCCTGCTGCCTTCTCAGTGATCAAGAGCTTGTTGTGGCGGCGGTAGGAAGTAGCTGGGGACGGACTCATGACCTCCTCTCTCGGGAACTCTCGGATGGATCGATTCCTAAACAGAAGGGTGGGGGAACTGGAGATGGAGTAGGGATAGCTAGGGTTTCTTGGATTTCGATCTGATCCAGATGTAGGAGGAGGGGGATATGTGGAGGAGGAAGAGTTCGTACACGAACAGGAGCATGTTTGGCTTCCTCTCTGCTCCAGAACTAAAGATAAACAGAGAGATGGTGTTGGGTCAAGTAGACTACTGGGCTGTGGTTCACTCGATAAACCTTTCTCATTTTCTTTAGCTTTTTGTTTTAAAATTATTTTCAAAGATTTTGAATTCTTTTGAATCTTTTTTAGGGAATTTAAAAAAGGATTTTAGTACTTAAATGAAGACATGGAGGAGTAGAAGAATAGAAAGGATATGCCCACGAACCAATTTAGACATGTACAAGAATAAATAAAGATTGGCAAACAAAATAGAGATGGGATTAATCCAACACATTTGTATTTGAAAATATTAGCACCTCCCATTAAACAAGAAGGGGACCCTTTGTAGAAACCAAAATAGAGGGATGGATATAGGAGGAAACAAAACACATATCGGATATGACAATGAACAATATAAGATAGAAATGAACAAGATGCAAATGCAATGCAATTCAAACGACAATGCAACTAATATCTCAATCATGCAAGGTGGCATGATGTTCATGATGATGCACAAAATAAAAATAACAAGCGATTTTCTAGTATTGGATTTATCGGGGTGCTACAACGGAATACCAAAAGGTAAAGCATGAGCCATATAATAGATATGATGAACAAGTTGATTGTTCGCCTTTGAAACTACATTATCTCTCTGAAGGGATACGGGTAGGCTACACTAGCGCAAATCAAAATTTTCTACCGCGTAAACCAGGATTATTGTTGTCATAGATCACGGGATTACCACTAGACGCACAGTTGCGGAACTTGATGAAACGCGTCGAGGCAGTGCAGACGATCTACGTCTCCTCCTCGTTCTCGTCCCACGAGCAGCTCCCTTTGCGCGGCTCGTCCAAGCGCTACAGATGCAGCGCCTCCGAGGTATCCACACGTATAGGATGGAAGCGTCAGACGCCGGACTGCTAGGTCCGCGCATGCAACACAGACGTGAGGAGTGGCGGCTGGGTGGAATGGTCTAACCCTGGTCAGCACGCCCACCCTCTCATATATAGGCGTCCCTAGTGGGCTTCTACATTAGCAGCCCATTAGTAGCCTAAGCCTGGTCTAATTCGGATCCAATCCTCATTAGGCTTCCAGCCCCTTAAGTGTGTGACCCTATAGGTTCATATGTGTATAGACATGACACGAATACACTTATTCTGTCAATAGTTGGTAGCGACCTCTAGCAAGACGTGTCAACTCCTAAACGCATACAAAGATCATATCGGACGAACCATCACAAGATTTAGTACATGTATTTCCCTTTGCCTCACGATATTTGGTCTAGTCCAAGCTGACCTCCCTTTCTCGATACTGTGATTCGGAATCCCTTTACTAGGTTAACTCTTAACCATATGTAGCACGGCCATGCATTTCTAGATCCAATCACTCGAGGGGCCCAGAGATATCTCTCTCAAGTAGAGAGGGGCAAATCCCGTCTTGATTGACCATGCCTTGCAGCATGCTTCAGGACAAACCCGAAAGCTACCTTTATAACTACCCAGTTACGGTGCAGCGTTTGATAGCCCCAAAGTAGGTCGATCCACATCTTAAGTACATGCGACAATCTCAGGTCTAAGGACAAAACGTACACGATGTGTAGAGAGAGAGAGATGCAACTAATTGCCAGTCTCAAGTTGGGTCAGTCCAACCCCATGTTCATAACATGTGTCCACATCATTGGTTTGACATCTCCATGTCTATGACTTGTGAAACATAGTCATCAACCAATCGATGTGCTAGTCTAATATTCACATGTGTCCTCACATGAACTTCGACTAGGGACAACCATTAAATAACCATACAAGTAAAGAGTTTCACAAACAATTCACATAATTTCCAATCAATACAAGTTGCCTGATATGGATATTCAAGGAACAATACAATAACTCATGGATACATAAGAAATATAATCATCTCTATGATTGCCTCTAGGGCATATTTCCTTCAGTCTCCCACTTGCACTAGAGTTAATCTAGGTTGTATCTAATAACTATTGCTCTTGTGTGCGCCTCATGCGCAGGCTGCGGGAGTGGCTTTGTAAAGGGATCAGCAACATTTGAGTCCGTATGTATTTTGCATATCATAACACTACCATCCTCAACGAACTCAAATCTGATGGTAACGCATGCGAATATGTTTGTTCTTCTGGTGCTGTCTAGGTTCCTTGGCTTGTGCAATAGCACCATTGTTGTCACAATAAACGTCCATGGGATTGGACGCGCCCTAAACCACACCAAGAGCGATCAGGAAATTCCTAATCCAAACAGCTTCCTTTGCAGCCTCCAAGGCGGCAATATATTTAGCTTCTATTGAAGAGGAGGCCACCGTATCTTGCTTGGAACTTTTCCAACTCACAGCACCACCATTCATGACAAACACATAACCATATTGCGATCTGGAGTCATCTGAGTCGTTAAGGTAACTCGCATCTGTGTAACCCCTTACACTGAGTTCATCCTCACCTCCATAAACTAGGAACACATCCTTAGTCATTCTCAAGTACTTAAGGATATTCTTTCCCATCCGAGGACCTTCACGGATCAGCGACGATATCTGCTCGTAACACTTAGAGCATAGGAAACATATGGCCGAGTACATATCATTGCATACATGATGGATCCAATAGCCGAAGCATATGGAATCCTGCTCATGCGCTCACGCTCATCAGTAGTCGAAGGACACTGAGTCTTGCTGAGTTTTATGCCGTGAGACATGGGAAATAACCCCTTCTTAGCCTCTTCCATGCTGAACCGTTTCAACACTTTGTCAATGTATGTACTCTGGCTCAATCCAATTAGCCTCCTTGATCTATCTCTATAGATCTTGATGCCGAGAATATATGCCGCTTCTCCTAAGTCCTTCATCGAAAAACTATTTTTCAATGAGGTCTTAACAGACTTGAGCATAGGAATGTCATTTCCAATCAGCAATATGTCATCTACATATAAGATTTGAAATACCAGCGCTCTCCCACTTTCCTTCTTGTAAACACAAGGTTCTTGTTCGTTTTTGATGAAGCCAAACTCCTTTACAACTTCATCAAATCGAATGTTCCAACTCCGAGATGCTTGCTTCAGCCCATAAATGGACTTTAGAAGTTTGCATACCTTTCTAGCATTGTTTGGATCGACAAAACCTTCGGGCTGCAACATATACACGTCCTCAGTTAGGATTCCATTTAGGAAAGCCGTCTTGACATCCATCTGCCATATTTCATAGTCGAAATGTGCAGCAATGGTTAGAATGATCCGTATAGATTTAAGCATCGCTACAGGCAAGAAAGTCTCGTCATATTCAACTCCTTGAACTTGTCGAAAACCTTTTGCAACAAGTCGAGCTTTATGGATGTGAACATTTCCATCCATATCAATCTTCTTCTTATAGATCCATTTGTACTCGATGGCTTTAAAACCCTCAGGCAGGTCAACCAAGTTCCAAACTTGGTTGTCTCCCATGGACTCTATCTCGGATCTCATGGCGATCAGCCATTTCTCAGAGTTTGGGTCCACCATCGCTTCTGCATAGGTCGCAGGCTCATCATTGTCTAACAATAATAATTCCCGCGTTTCGCGGAGCCTTGCCGATCTTCGTGGTTGTGGTGCTTCTATTGCCATGGGTTCCTCAACTTGGTCTGCTACAATAGCATCACTTGTAGAAGCATCCCCAACTGGCTCATCTTGAACTTCTTCAAGTCGCATCGACCTTCCACTCGTTCCCTTTGTGAGAAACTCTTTCTCTAGGAAAACACCGCTACGAGCGACAAACACTTTGCGCTCTTCTCGGTTGTAGAAGTAATACCCTAAGGTTTCCCTCGAATATCCCACGAAAATGCACTTATCCAATTTGGGTGTTAGCTTGTCCGACTGAAGTCGCTTGAGAAATGCATCACAACCCCAAATCTTTAGAAAAGACAAACTGGGATTCTTTCCAGTCCACATCTCATATGGAGTCTTAACTACGGATTTAGATGGTACCCTATTAAGTGTGAAAGATGCCATTTCTAGAGCATAGCCCCAAAATGATAATGGTAAATCTGACTGGCTCATCATCGATCGAACCATGTCCAACAAAGTTCGATTGCATTGTTCGGAGACCCTGTTTCTTTGAGGCGTCCTGGGCAGCGTGAGCTGTGGAACAATTTTGCAACTCTTAACATGATTGCTAAATTCTGACTCAAATATTCACCTTCGCGATTAGATCGCAAGGCCTTGATTTTCTTGCCATGTTGATTCTCTACCTCATTCTGAAACTCCTTGAACTTTTCAAAAGTTTCAGACTTATGCTTCATCAAATAGACATTACCATATCTACTAAAATCATCAGTGAAAGTAATGAAGTAGTGATATCCTCCTCTGGTTGTCGTGCTCATTGGTCCACATACATCAGTATGTATGAGTTCCAACAAGTCTGTCACTCTCTCGGGTAAACCCAAAAAAGGCGATTTGGTCATCTTTCCAAGTAAACAAGCCTGACATGTCTCGTATGATTCAAAATCAAATGAAGTTAGAAGACCATCACCATGGAGATTCTTCATGCGCTTTTCACTTATATGCCCCAAACAACAATGCCATAAATAGGTAGGACTCAAATCATTAGGCCGAAGCCTTTTAGAATTAACATTGTAAACAGATGCATCATCAAGATTTAAAATAAATAACCCATTCACAATGGGAGCATCAGCCATAAACATATCATTCTTACAGATTACACAACCATTGTTTCCACTCGTGAATGAATAACCATCCCTCATCAAACATGAAGGTGATAAAATGTTTCGAACCATACTAGGAATGTAATAACAATTATTCAACTCCATAATAAATCCTGACGGAAGGTGAAGTTGCATGACGCCGACGAACAATGCAGCAACCCTTGATTTATTTCCGACGCGAAAATCCACTACGCCCTTCTGCACTTCTCTAGTCCTTATTAGCCCCTGCATCGAATAACAAATATGAGCAACCGATCCGGTATCAAATACCCAAGAGTTATCATAGGAATTAGCGAGAAGAATGTCCACAATATTTACAACAAGCATACCTGAGTGGGAAGTACTCTTCCTACCACTCTTCTTCAAAGAAGCGTGGTACTTGCTGCAATTTCTCTTCCAGTGGCCATGTTCATGATAGAAGAAACACTCTGTGTCTTCTACAGGTCCAACCTTTTGCTTGGGTGTAGGCTTAGGGATCGTATCCTTAGCCTTTCCCTTCTTCTTCCAAGAAGTACCCTTTTTCTTGAAGCTAGGCTTGTTCTGCACAACCATCACATGGCTATGCCCTGCACACTTCTTCATGTCACTTTCTGCTGTTTTTAGCATCCCGCATAACTCATTAAGGCCCTTCTCCACCCCATGCATATGGTAGCTCGAAATGAACTGCCCATAGCTGGATGGAAGAGATGCCAAAATGAAGTCAGTGGCCAACTCTTGGCCTAGTGGAAAACCAAGCTTTTCCAAAGGCTGGCTGTAACCAACCATTTTGATCACATGGGGGCCTACAGCTGCTCCCTCTACTAGCTTGCATTCGACAAAGGACTTGGAAACATTGTACCTCTCAGTCCTTGCCTGATCTTGGAACATGTCCTTAAGCGCCACGATCATATCATACACACCCTGATCCTCAAACTTCTTTTGGAGTTCAGGTTCCATACATGCAAGCATAAGATAGCTAACCTCAAGAGAATCATCACATGCTCTCTTGTAGGCATTCTTTAGGGCAGCAGATGCATTATCAACAGGTTCATCGGGGATTGGGGTATCCAGAACCCTTTCCGTTTTATCAGACCTGAGAACAATTCTCAGGTTATAGACCCAGTCCGTATAGTTTGTTCCATTAAGTTTATCTTTGTCAAGAATCAAACCCAAAGAAAAAGGTGATGCAGTGTTCGGTGCCATTGATCTACAACAGAAAACATGCAAAATACTAATCCATGTAACCATGAAAGAGTAAAACATATCAAACAATTTAATAGCATATACTCCCACTTAATCAATATCCCTCTATTGATACTAAGTGATTCAAGATCCACAATTAACAAGTCGACTAGTGAGATTTAGCATCACTGCTACAAGACAAGGTAAATCGGTAAGCAACACTTGCTAATCATATCACATATGACTCTTGTTGTTGGGTGACATCTCTATGTCAAAACTAGGCGCCCAACCTTTATGCCCCAAGGTCCTTTACTGTTAAGATGACCTTGTCAAGATCACCAACCCTTATGCATGTAGGTATCCGATACAAACCCATCCAGCCAAGGAAAACCGCAGCACCCTAATTTCATAGGCCCACCAACGATTGTACAGGGCATAGGATGGTGCAAGGTTTGGTTGGGAGGGCATGGTTTAACTTAAACTTTGTGAGGGATCGTTCTATTCTATCATCTAAGCATGCATGGTAGTAAAACGCATAAGAATAGCATTCTCATAAATGTGACACAGTATGGCCCATTTTCTCATGGTGATCTCCATCGCCATAGAACTTGTCCACCATGATGATATCCATCTTCATGTTCCATGTGAGCCATCCTCCAAGTGATGAGTCCTCCAAGAACTAATACAAGCTATTACCCCTAACAGCTAGTAATCAAAATTACATAGAATTAGGATCATCACAAGTTGGCACGCAGGCCATTACAATAATTGACAACACACATGGCTCCAGCCGTGTTGCCCTACTCACAACACGCGGTATCTCCGGGCGTCCGGAAAACTGTGAAAAATGAGAGATCGAATTTACACAATTTTCTTTAAGGATTTTGATCGGCAAATCAAATTTACCATAAACCGTCTGTTGTTCCGATCTAATCAAACTTCTTTGATCACGGTACATCGATTTTAGATCTAGGTTCCGATTCGATCAATCATATTGATCTTCGCGTGATTCTACAGGATTTATGTGTCACTGTCTACCCCGATGGCGGAAACCGACCGGTAGGGGTAAGTTGTTTGACTACCTCAGAATCACGATCACGGAAGGCAAGATCATAGATCAATCCTGAACAACCGCAATATAAACGATCACATCATTCATATGAATCTGCATATCACCATATGCAAACATCCCGAACCTATAACTGAACAGAATCATCTCTGATACCACTGAAGGGATACGGGTAGGCTACACTAGCGCAAATCAAAATTTTCTACCGCGTAAACCAGGATTATTGTTGTCATAGATCACGGGATTACCACTAGACGAGCAGTTGCAGAACTTGATGAAGCGCGTCGAGGCAGTGCAGACGATCTACGTCTCCTCCTCTTTCTCGTCCCACAAGCAGCTCCCCTTGCGTGGCTCGTCCAAGCGCTACAGATGCAGCGCCTCCGAGGTATCTACACGTACAGGGTGGAAGCGTCAGACACCGAACTGCTAGGTCCACGCGTGCAACACATGCGTGAGGAGTGGCGGCTGGGTGGAATGGTCTAACCCTGGTCAGCACGCCCCACCCTCTCATATATAGGCGCCCCTAGTGGGCTTCTACATTAGCAGCCCATTAGTAGCCTAAGCCTGGTCTAATTCGGATCCAATCCTCATTAGGCTTCCAGCCCCTTAAGTGTGTGACCCTATAGGTTCATATACGTATATACATGACACACATACACTTATTCTGTCAATAATTGGTAGCGGCCTCTAGCAAGACGTGTCAACTCCTAAACGCATACAAAGATCATATCGGACGAATCATCACAAGGTTTAGTACATGTCTTTTCCTTTGCCTCACGATATTTGGTCTAGCTCCAAGCTGACCTCCCTTTCCTGATACTATGATTCAGAATCCCTTTACTAGGTTAACTCTTAACCATATGTAGCACAGACATGCATTTCTAGATCCGATCACTCGAGGGGCCCAAAGATATCTCTCTCAAGTAGAGAGGGGCAAATCCCATATTGATTGACCATGCCTTGTAGCATGCTTCAGGACAAACCCGAAAGCTAGCTTTATAACTACCCAGTTACGATGCAGCGTTTGATAGACCCAAAGTAGGTCGATCCACATCTCAAGTACATGCGACAAACTCAGGTCTAAGGACAAAACATACACGATGTGTAGAAAGAGACAGCTACAAATAATTGCTAGTCTCAAGTTGGGTCAGTCCAACCCCATGTTCATAACATGTGTCCACATCATTGGTTTGACATCTCCATGTCTATGACTTGTGAAACATAGTCATCAACCAATCGATGTGCTAGTCTAATATTCACATGTGTCCTCACATGAACTTCGACTAGGGACAACTATTAAATAACCATACAAGTAAAGAGTTTCACAAACAATTCACATAATTTCCAATCAATACAAGTTGCCTGATATGGATATTCAAGGAACAATACAATAATTCATGGATACATAAGAAATATAATCATCTCTATGGTTGCCTCTAGGGCATATTTCCTTCACTCTCGTGATGATCGGACTTGATGTAGTGGATTTGGTTCGTGTGATCACTAAAACAATGTGAGGGATATTGTTTTGAGTGGTAGTTCACCTAGATTAATTTAAGTATTAATTGAACTCAAATTTGTCATAAACTTAGTCTAAACTATTAAAAATATGTTGTAGATCATGGCGGCCCCTACCATAATTTTAATGCGTTCCAAGAGAAAAAAAAGTTGAAAACAATGGAAGCAACTTCGCGGTCTGGTTCCGCAATTTGAGGATTGTCCTTAATGCTGGTCAGTTTACCTATGTGCTGGATGCACCGCTGGGTGACCCACCTACAGATGACGCTACCGATGATGTGAAAAATGTTTTCCTCACTTGGAAGAGTCAGTACTCCATAGTTGAGTGTGCTATCTTGTATGGTTTGGAATCGGAGCTCCAAAAGAGGTTTGAGAACTTTGACCCACATGATATTGTCTGTGAACTCAAAATGATATTTGAGGCTCACGCGGCAGTTGAGAGTTATGAAGCTTCTGAAAAGTTCTTTAACTGCAAGATGGAAGAGGGCAGCTTCGTCAGTGCGCTTGTGCTTAAGATGTCTGGGCACACCAATAAGCTCCAAAGCTTGGGTATAGTGATTCCTAATGCTTTGGGGATTCACCATGTCCTCCAATCACTACCACCTAGTTACAAGAACTTGGTGATGAACTACAACATGCAGCACCTGGATAAGTCATTACCAGAACTCTTCTCTATGTTGAAGTCTGCAGAAGTGGAGATCAAGAAAGAGCACCAAGTGTTGATGATCAATAATACCACCAATTTCAAGAAGCAAGCCAAGCCTAAGAAAAAGGGTAACTTCAAGAAGGGCGGTAAGAAAGCTATTGCTCCTGCAAAGAAGACCAAGGCTGGGCCTAAACCTGATACTGAGTGCTTTTACTACAAGGGAGAAGGTCACTGGAAGCGGAATTTTCCCAAGTACTTGGCAGATCTGAAGAACGACAACAACAAGAAGAAAGGTATATCCGATATACATGTTATTAATGTGTATCTTACTAGTAATCATAGTAGTGCCTAGGCATTTGATACTAGTTCGGTTGCTCATATTTATATCTCAAAACAGGTGCTGCAGAATAAACGGAGAATAGCGAAAGACAAGGTGACGATGCACGTTGGAAACGGATCAAAGGTTGATGTGGTCGCGGTCGGCACGCTCCCTCTTCATCTACCATCGAGATTAGTTTTATACTTAAATAATTGTTATTTGGTGCCTGAGTTGAGCATGAACATTATACCAGGATCTTGTTTATTGCGAGACAGATACTTATTTAAGTCCGAGAATAATGGTTGTTCAATTTATATGAGTAATTTCTTTTATGGTCATGCACCTTTGATATATGGTATATTCTTGTTGAATCTCAATAGTAGCGATACACATGTTCATAATATAGATGTTAAACGTTTGAAATTGAATGATAATTCTACATATATGTGGCACTGTCGTCTTGGTCACATTGGAGTGAAGCGTATGAAGAAACTCTATTCTGATGGACTTCCTGAATCACTTGAAAGATGCGAAGCATGTCTGATGGGAAACATGACTAAGACTCCATTTTCCGGTATGATGGAGCGAGCTATGGACTTATTGGAAATCATACATACCGACGTGTGTGGCCCAATGAGTGTGGCATCGCGCGGTGGTTATTGGTATGTTCTTACTTTCACGGATGACTTGAGTAGATATGGGTATATCTATTTCATGAAACATAAGTCTGGAAATTTCGAGAAGTTAAAGGAATTTCAAAGTGAAATAGAGAATCAACGTAACAAGAAGATTAAATTTCTACGATCCAATCTTGGAGGTGAATATCTAAGTTATGAGTTTGGCGAGCATTTTAATAAATGCGGAATACTTTCACAATTGACACCACCGGGAACACCACAACGTAATGGTGTGTCCAAACGTCGTAATCGAACTATCTTAGATATGGTTCGTTCTATGATGTCACTTACAAATTAATATTTGTCATTTTGGGGTTATGCATTAGAAACAGCCGCATTCACTTTAAATAGGGCACCATCTAAATCCGCTGAAATGACACCGTATGAATTCTGTTTTGGAAATAAACCTAAATTGCCGTTCCTTAAAGTTTGGGGTTGCGAAGCTTATGTAAAGAAGTTACAGCCCGACAAGCTCGAACCTAAAGCGGAAAAATGCATCTTCATAGGATACCCAAAAGAAACTATTGGGGATACCTTCTATCATAGATCCAAAGGAAAAATCTTCGTTTCCAAGAATGGATCATTTCTAGAGAAGGAGTTTCTCTCGAAAGAAGTGACTAGAAGGAAAGTAGAACTCGACGAGGTTGTTGAACCTTCTCTCGGATTTGAGAGTAGCGCAGCACCGGAAGAAGTTCCTGTGGCACCTACACCAATAGGAGAGGAATATAATTATAAAGATCATGAAACTTCAAACGAAGTTACTACGGAACATCGCAGGTCGATGAGGACTCGTACCACTCCCGATTGGTATGATCCCGTTATGAGTGTCATGTTGGTAGACGGCACCGACGACCCTGCAACATATGAGGAAGCGATGATGATCCCAGATTCCAATAAATGGAAAGAAGCCATGAAATCCGAGATTGGATCCATGTACGAAAACCAAGTGTGGACTTTGGTGGACTTACCGGATAGCCGGAAGGCTATCGAGAACAAATAGATTTTCAAGAAGAAAACAAATGCTGATGGTAATGTAACCGTCTATAAAGCTCGACTTGTCGCAAAAGGGTTTCGACAAATTCAAGGAGTTGACTACGATGAGACTTTCTCACCGGTAGCAAAGTTAAAGTCTGTGAGGATTTTGTTAACAATCGCTGCATATTATGATTATGAGATATGGCAGATGGATGTCAAAACGACATTCCTCGATGGATACATTGATGAAGAGTTGTATATGGTAGAACCCAAAGGTTTTGTCGATCGTAAAGATGCTAACAAGGTATGCAAACTTCAACGGTACATTTATGGATTAAAGCATGCATCCCGAAGTTGGAATCAACATTTTGATAAGGTGATCAAAAGTTTTGGTTTTATACAAACTTATGGAGAATCTTGTATTTACAAGAAAGTGAGTGGGAGCTCTGTAGTATTCCTAGTACTATATGTGGATGACATATTGTTGATGGGGAATGATGTAGACCTTCTTAAAAGTGTCAAAGATTATTTGAATAATAGTTTTACAATGAAGGATCTTGGCGAAGCTGCGTATATATTAGGCATAAAGATTTATAGAGATAGATCGAGACACCTAATATCGCTTTCACAAAGTACATATTTGTACAAGGTTCTAAAGAGGTTTGGAATGGAAGATAGAAAGAAAGGGTTCTTGCCCATGTTGCTCAATACGACCTTGAGTAAAACTCAAAGTCCCGCTATGGCAGAAGATAGAGAGAGGATGAGTAAGACTCCCTTTACCTTAGCCATAGGATTTATCATGTATGCATGCTATGTACTAGACCCGATATTGCATATGCTGTTAGTTTGACTAGCAGATATCAAAGTGATCCAGGAGTAGATCACTGGATAGCGGTAAAAAACATCCTTAAGTATTTGAGAAGAACTAAGGATATGGTTCTTTCTTATGGAGGTGATGAACAACTCGTTGTTAATGGTTACACCGATGCTAGTTAGAACACCGATCCGGATGATTCTAAATCACAATCTGGATATGTATTTACTTTGAATGATGCATCAGTAAGCTGGAGGAGTGAAAAGCAAAGCGTTCTGGCGAGATCTTGAACTGAATCGGAATACATGGTTGCTTTAGAGGCTTCACAAGAATCTATGTGGATGAGGGAGTTCATTATGAAGCTTGGTGTGGTTCCTAGTGCGTTGGACCCAATGGCTATCTATTGTGATAACATGGGTGCCATAGCCAATGCGCAGGAGCCAAGGTCACACAAGAAGCTGAAGAATATCAAGCTACATTTTCACGTTATTTGAGAGCATGTCAAAGATGGTGACATAAAGATTTGCAAAGTACACACATATCTGAATGTGGTGGATCCGTTGACTAAACCTCTCCCTAGGGCAAAACATGACCAGCACCAAACCGCCATGGGTGTTAGGTATATTACCATGTAATCTAGATTATTGACTCTACTGCAAGTGGGAGACTGTTGGAGATATGCCCAAGAGGCAATAATAAAAGTAGTTATTATTATATCTTTGTGTTTATGATAAATGTTTATATTCATGCTATAATTGTATTAACTGGAAACATTAATACTTGTGTGATTTGTAAACTTGTAAGAGTCCCTAGTGAAGCCTCCTTGTAATACTAGCTTGTTGGTTAATAGATGATCATGGTTTTCTAATCATGAACATTGAGATGGTATTAACAACAAGATCATATCATTAGGAGAATGATGTGATGGACATACTCCTATAGTTAAGTGTAGCATCAGATCAAAGTCATTTCAATAGTTCATTTGCTATAAGCTTTCAGATACATAGTAACCTAAATCCTTCGACCATGAGATCATGTTAATCACCATCACCGGATGGATACTTTTATGACATCAAACACCACTTCGTAACTGGGTGGTTATAAAGGTGGCATTGAGTGTTTGGAAAGTATGTGTTGAGGCACATGGATCAAGAGTGGGATTTGTCCATCCATATGACAGATAGATATACTATGGGCCCTCTCGGTGCAATGTCATCCAATTGGCTTGCAAGAATGTGACTGGCTCACAAGGGATCACATATCACAGGAACTAGTAAAGAGTACTTATCGGTAACGAGGTTGAACTAGGTAATACAGAGATAACGACGATCAAACCTTGGATAAGTAAAGTATTGCGAGACAAAGGAAAATTGGTATCATATGTAAATGGTTCATTCAATCATGAAGTAATCATATAAATATGTGGGAGCCATATGAATTTCCAGATTCCTCTATTGTTTATTGATCGGAGAAGAGTCTCGATCATGTCTGCATAATTCACGAACCGTAGGGAGACACACTTAAGGATTCAATGTTGTTTAGTAGATATGGAATGTGAGTAAGAAGACCGAATGTTGTTAGGAGTCTCGGATTGGATCCAGGACATCACGAGGAGATCTAGAATGGTTTGGAGAATAAGATTCATATAAGAAAAGCCCAATTCCGGAGTTCGGGAATGATTTCGGTGTTTTCACCGGAATGTTTTAGAAGGGTCTAGAAGGTTCACCGATCTGGAGTTGGAAGCGTACATGGATGTGTCATGATAAAGTGGAATGGTTGCATCATGTCCTAGGTCACTTGGCTAGGCAATGGGAAGAGAGAAATCAAACTCTAGTTTGACAAGTCAAATGCCAATTTGAAAAGTCAAATCCCAACATGGTTGCCTAGTGGAGGGAGGGAAGGAATCCTACCTAGGGGAGGATTCCTTCCTCCTTGCCGCCGGACAAGCAAGGGGAGTTGGGGTTGGACTCCCTTCCCCTTGCCGCCTCTCCCTCTCATAAATATAGGGGAGGGGCGCCCCTTGCCCTCCCACTGGAAAACCTAGATTGGTTGTTGCCTCTAAAAAGTTGCAGCCAATTTAGAGCCCTCTAAAAGTAGCTGCGCATAGCCCCTCTACTAGCCGTCGGCCACCACCCCCTCGGCCCTCTAAACCCTAGATTGCTGAGGCCCTCTTCTACTCCACCATACCCACTCCAGCTTAGGTGAAGCCCTGCAGGATTTCCCCTGTACTTACGACACCACACTGTCATGCTGCCGGAATCGCGAGGAGAGATCTACAACCTCCGCTGCCTGATGGAACAAGGGAGAGGAAGGTATTCATCGAGTACCGAGCGTGTGAACGACTACGGATGCGCTGCCGGAACGCTGCTCCAGAAGGATCGTCTTCGCGATCTTGAGATCGGCAAGTGAACGACTATATCACCCACGAGAATACGATCTCATTAACCGCTTTGGAATCTTCGAGGGTTAGTACTCTATCGACTCGTTGCTACAATCTAGAAGATAGATCTTGGCTTCTGTGTGTTCATGCGGTAGAATTTTTTGTTTTCCATGCTACGAACCCCTACAAAAAGGAACATTGTGAATTTGTGGTGAGATAGGGTGACATGGATATGCCCTATGGGTACCTGACATTGGCCTACCTGGTCCTGCCCAGCGGAGGACCACAAACAGGACCTGTTGTAATAGTAAAGCCCAAGGAGACTTCGGATGGCCCAAGCCCAGAGAGAACTCGACTTCTTGGAAGACACGACTAAGTGCAAATAGAATTTCAAAAGGGTAAACCCCAATTTGTAACCGACTGTACCTACCCCGAGACCTGGCCTCCCCATATAAAGTCCAGGAGGGCACAACGAGGAGGATCTCTCAACTCTCATACCCTACACACACCTCACGCCATATTGAATTGCTATCGTGACGGTCCCATCCGCCACTGTCTTCGAATCATCCGTGATGGAGAACCACCTCTTCTTCAGCACCATCGACTTCACCGTCCACTCACCAAAACTTCGACTCCGTAGGAGATAGATTCGAACTGATGTTCAGGAGCATCTGCTTCTAGGTGGGAAAAATTGACACCCTTCGCCTCCTTGAGTGAATACTGCCTCCGATAGTCATACCCGCCCCGTGGGTGTGAACGATCGGTGTCCTGAGCGCAACTGTCGCTAACAAGCGATTCAGATGATAGCAACAGCTGTAACTCCAATCTCTGCGACCCTCCTATGGAGGAAGGAACCTACGGTTCTAAATCGGAGAGCTATGGGAGCAACGATCTTCCCCATCGCTACATGTGCGCAGCCATCCATGATGGTCATGTTGATAATGGAGCCGAGCCAACAAATTCCGCTCCCAACCCGCAGCTCCTAATGCCGCGAAAAAAGGAAACGGCCCACCCCCGGCCAATCCTACCACGAACATGACACACGAAACTGTCAACGGTGGAAATGGCAAACGACAACAGATCCGTCTTAATGACGCTCAGTGGGAGAGGGTCCGCGAAGCTGCGAGGTATCGATCCTCTGCCACTCGATGCTTCTCGCGACATGCTGATGGGATATCACTGGCTCCTCATCAAGGAGCACAATCGCCAAGTCGAGCAGTAGAAGGAGCTCGAGCAGCGCAAGATAGAAACTGGTGATTCAAGCACACGACGAGTTGTGCTCTCTTTCGCCGGTGGATCCTCCTCGAAAGGCTACGACGGCCACAAGCACCGCTTCCGCATGGAGCGCATGGATCCCACTGCGCGGCGTGAGGCCACCAAGGCACTCGACATGTCCTTCATGTCGATGGAATCACAGGGCAACATCATGCCCAAGACGCCGTAGACCGTGGTCATGGAGGCCACCACCTACCTGGCAGCAAACAAGCCACCGAAGGATCCCTGCACGAATCCATAAATCTGCGACAGTTGCTGGCCTGCGCTTGCACGGCGCGCTAACGGCGACTCAAGCCAAAAGAAAAAGGTTGTGGTAAAATTCAACAGAAGCCGCACACCCTCATCCGATGAGGAGGATCATGACCTGTCGTGGCGTCGCCACAGCCCACGGCGCAGGAGCCTCAACTATGAAGCCCGTGACGACCTCACACAACGTAAGATCGACAAAACACGCACGAAGCGTGTGTGCTCCACGGAGTCCGAAGAGGAAGACATTGAGCTATGCGGAGCTAGGTGCTTTGTTGGCGTGTTATTGATGCCTCATTGGGAGACCCCAAGATCAAGGTTTGATGAGCACAACAACAAGTTTTCCCTCAGTAAGAAACCAAGGTTATCGAACCAGTAGGAGGAAGGAAACGACTCAAAGGTGTTGCTAGCAACTTGGAGACCTGCACAACACAAACTCAAGACTTTGCCCCAACGAACAGTGAGGTTGTCAATCTCACCGGTTGCTGTAACAAAGGATTAACTATATGGTGTGGAAGTTAATAGTGGTTTGCAATAGGTAAACAGTAATAGTGGAAGATGTATCAATGATAAAGATTGTACCGGGGTCCATAGTTCACTAGAGGTGTTCTCCTTAAGATAAACAATCTCATGGCATGCTGGGTAAACAAATTAGAGATGTATCAATAGGACCGAGCAAGGCCTAACAATGCAATACTAGACATTCATGATCCTATGAGATTCGATTGGGCAATACAACAAGATACATATACCGCCATCCAACTGCATCTATGACTAGAAATCCACCTTCAGGTTATCATCCGAACCCCCTCCAGTATTAAGTTGCAAGAAACAGATAACTTCTTTAAGCAAAGTGTGTAAGGTAAATAATCCACTTGTTCCATGAACAAGATACCATTGTTTTCTCCCTAGTGGCAACAACACATCTACAACCTTAGAGATTTCTGTCACTTCCCTTAGATTAAATAGAGGCATGAACCCACTATCTAGCATAAATACCCCCTCTTGGAGTCACTAGCATCTACTTGGCCAAGATAGCTACTAGAAACAGAGAGCATGCAAGATCGCAAACAACACAGACATGATAGAATCAATAAGACAAAACCATTAATCAATCTGACATAGTAATCTCAATATCCATCGGATCCCCGCAAACACAACATGCATGATTTCAAATAGATGATCTTGATCATGAACGGAGCTCACAAGATCTAAACATGGTAGCACAAAGGAGGAGATACAATCATATAGCTAATACATGGACCCGTAGTCCAAGGTGGAACTACTCATGCTTCATACCGGAGGCTGGCATGATGAAGAAGAAGGCCTCCGGGATGATCTCCCCTCCGGCAATCTAGGGACGATGGTGGCGGCAGCTACAGACGGTTTCGTGGAATATTGATTGGGTGCTTAGGGTTTTGGCATCGGGGGGTCTTTATAGGAGAAGAGGCGAGGCAGGGGGCGGCCAGGGTGGTCACACCCCCCAGGCACGGCTAACCCTAGGTCGCGTCGCTAGGGGGTGTGGCCCCTGGTGCCTCCCCTCCGTCTCTTATTCTGGCTCCGTGTTACCCATGGTAAATATTGACTTTGGCTTTTGTCCCGTCCAATTCTAAGAATATTGATTTTCTTCCTTTTTGGAACCAAAAAACAGAAGAAAATATGCAACCGGCACTATGGAATCTTGTTAATAGGTTAGTACCAGAAAACATATAAAAACACCTCAAAGTGTAGACAAAGCAAAGAAAAGTAGATACTAAACAAGCATGGAACATCAAAAATTATAGATACGTTTCCGACGTATCAAGCATCCCCAAGCTTAACTCTTGCTCATCCTCGAGTATGTAAGTGATAAAAAGAATAATTTTTGAGGTGACATGCACCATCAAAATCAAGATCAACCCATTTGCAAGCATTGAAAGCTGGGATCAAAGAACTCTAAACATGAGCATGAAAGATGGAGTTCTAACAGTAAGACAAAGTAACTATGCATGCAACATGAAAGGCAACAAACAAAGATCATGAAGAACATGCATTGAAAAACATTTGTTTGCTTCACATACAGAAAACATGGCATAGTGGCATTTATCTTGTCCCTCATGGAGTAGCAAATAGATGCATAGGACACCTTCAAAGTTCATAAGAGTTACTAGATACAAATAGCACAAGGACAAGTAATATCAACAATATGCATCAATCAATAAGTTTTGGGACAATGCACATAGAACTAAGAATGGCAACTATGCTCCCTTAACTGGTGCCTAAAGGTAGAAGGTGAGGACTCAATATAATGGTGGAAGAAAGGCCCTTCATAAAGGGAAGCAGGGATTTCAAGTTTCATAAAGATCTTCCAAAAATTATGGTACTTGTTAGCTTTCAGCTCTCATTGCCCCTATCATAAGCATCTTGAAGTGATTAAGGTTAAAGTGAACAAAGTATGGAGTATATGCTTGACAAAGTATAAGTTGGCCAGCTCATGTCCCTTGAATACGAGGGCCGCACCTCATGCTACTCAACTTTAGTCACCTGTAAGTTCTTGTCATAGTAAGTACATGTGTATCATAGAGAACCGCCAACGGGGTACCCCTTGCACATGATATAGGAGCTATCCCATAATCAAAATGACAAGGCAAGCAGACAATGAGCATCTCGGAAATCTTCTTATTTACCATGGGAATATGGTGCTTTTTTTCTCTCTTTCCTCTTTTCAGTATGTCTCTCTTTTTTTATAAGAACAAAGCTTCATAGATGTCATTATGGTGACGCTGCAAGTTTCCACCATGATTAGGCATGGCTTAGGCTAGCGGCCTAGGCGTTTCTCTAAAACACATACATAACTCCATGGACTTACAAGCTCCCTCTTTATTTCACACCGGTGACATCATAGACAAAAGAGCATGATATCAACTGTGTACAAAGCACAAGTGCAATGTTGAAACTATTCCTCGTGACAGCACAGTTCTGCTAATTCCAACGTATAAGTGAAAGCATATACAACATAGATGACACAATGGTTCAAGTTTATTAGGGGCAAGAAAAATAAGGTGTGCCATCAAGTTTGTGAGAGCTTTAATCACTAAGTTTTCACATAACAAAATACTTTTTAATTGAAAGATAGATGAAAAAAAGAATATACTTGGAATGGTGTAACACACCATGCATAGAAATTTATAGTGGACACTTTGGAATAACTTGGTTTATTGGGAGTTGGATGCATGAGTAGAGCTTACTCATACAAGTGGAGGCTAGCAAAAGACTGGGAGCAACCAACTAAGAGAGCAATAATGGCCATAATCATGCAGAGCGACAAAAAATTACTAATCAAAGCATAAAGTGGTACTACAAGTCAATGACTAAATGATCATAGAGGCTATGGTGACTGATCATAGTCATAACATGATGTGAGTATGTGCCAAGTCAACCCAAACAAAGCATCAAAGGAGAATACCATAATACTATGCTTTTGTATGCTAAAACAACGCATGATTCCTTCAAGGAACACTAAGCAATCCCAATTGTTTTGGAACTTATCATGCTACAGAAATAATCACTAAGCATAAAATCAAAGCAACACCTAGCATGCCATGATAAAGTCTAAGTCGCAGTCAATGCAAGCTCCTTCTTGTACTACTGAGCAAGAATTTACTACTCCTCTCCAACACCAATCAACTTATTTGCAACAACACATCGATAACGGGGTCCAAAATACTTTATTCAAGCAAACTAAGCAAACCAAACGAAAACTAAGACGCTCCAAGAACAACACAACTGTGCATGAAATAATAAAAACAAAGTGTCTAGAAAGACCTGAACTTTTTATTGATAAAGAAGGGGATGCCTTGGGCATACCCAAGCTTTGACGCTTGTACCTTTTGAATATTTATTGGGGTGACACGGGGTGGCATCCCCAAGCTTGAGCTTTTGTACATTCTTCATCTCATTACATCATTCTCTCTCTACACCTGAAATTTTTCCGTCATACAAAACTTCACACGATCTTCATTAGCAACATTAGTATATTCGAAAGATAATAGACCTTTGGGTTTAGCTTTAGAACAGCAAAACTTTCACTAAAAACACAAGATACTGTAGTAGTTCCCTCAAAAATCTCAATTTCCCAAAAAGAACCCAAAAAGGAATCAATAAGAAGCAAATGCAAATAATGGCAGAAATCTGTCAAAACAGACCAGCAGGTAGAAATCGATTTTTTTGAAGACCTTATGTTGCTTAGATAAAAAACTGATGAACTAACTAAAGTTAGCTAACATACTGGGGGATTTATTCACAAAATATCATCTCAATCCTACTTACATATATTCCTCACGAATGTTTATGGTGGAGCACAAAAATCTGTTTCAGGACAGCAACTCCGCAAATCTTACTTCCCTCTCATTAGAGGTCATTCTTGGCACAAAAAGCAAACAAAAAGTATAAGGAGAGGTCATTACTGAAGTAATAACTTCCAAGACTCAAGAAAACTTTTGAGTTATCTCCCAATAAGTACTTTTCTTTAACGCCTTTAAGTTAGGCATGAAAGTTTGAGATGATGCTCACATAAGAAATATGAATTGAAGTAAAAGAGAGCATCAAGAAGCAAATTCAAAACACATTTAAGTCTAACCCTCTTCCTATGCATAGGAATCTTGTATGCAAATAAATTCACAAAGAACAAAGTGACAAACATAGGAAGACAAAACAAGAGTAACTTCAAAACTTTTAGCACATAGAGAGGTGTTTTAGCACCATGAAAACTTCTACAACCATATTTTCCTCTCTCATAATAATTTTCAGTAGCCTCATGAATAAACTCAACAATATAACTATCACATAAAACATGCTTTTCATGATCTACATACACGTAATTTCTATCAAGCTCAAAAATAGTGGGATTAAAACCTTCAAACCCGCTTCTAACAATTTTATAACAAGGTGACTGATCATTTAATATAGGACCATCGTCTAAAGCTTTATCATAAACATTTTCTAAGCAAAAATCTTTAGTACCATGCATTTCAAAGTCAGGCACAAATATAGGATCATCATAGATAACAGGAGCATAACTATTATCACAAGTTTTACCCATAGAAGGTATCTCAAAAGAATCCACAGGAACATAACATTCATCCTCCGTTGGTAAGCATGGGGGACAATCAAATAATATAAGAGGTAAAGAGTTACTCTCATTAGAAGGTAGGCATGGGTAGATCCATTCTTCCTCCTCTTGACCATCACTCTCATTCTCTTTTTCATCTAATGAGCTTTCAGGTTCAGCAATTTCGTCTTCCATAGGATCCTGCAAGGCATTAGTGTCTTCTGTTTGTGAAAGCACCTATTAAAATATTCAAGAATATAGCCATTTTCTTCCTTGTAGTTATCAAAGCAAAATTTAAGTATCTCATAAACTTCATATTCATAAGGTGCATCATCAGTATTTTAAAGCAAACTGGCAAGTTCAAATGCACCCTTGAAGGCAATAAATTCTTCAATTTGTTCCACATCATAAAAGTCATAATTTCCTTTAACATAAGAAGATATGGTAACATTATCATTATAATCACATTGAAAAGGTAGGTGTTTATACTTCCTACAATAACAAGATTTATCAAAGCAATAAGTAACATTATAAGTAGAGCACACCTCTCTAGCAATAGTATTCAATTTATCAATTTGTTCCCATAAGTGTTTACCTTTTTGTGACAAACGGTGTTCCTTATAATAATTCCTTTGTTCTTCCATGAACCAACCTTGCCAATAAGAACTAGTTTCAAAAAAACCATCCATTGATAGAAAGCATGACAAAGCAAGGCAATAACAGACGAGCAATTAGAGCAGGAACTATTTTTTTTGTGTTTTTGATAAGAGAAAGCAAACCAAACTAAACTATTTTTCTCGAGTTTTTGATAAAAAGAGGCAAACAAAACCAAGCAAAAGAAACTAAGGAAAACAAAAAAAAGTAAAGAGAAAGGTTGTGAAGGACTCCCCTTGTGAAGACGTCCTTAGCCTCCCCGGCAACAGCGCCAAAAAAACTTGTTGGCGTGTTATTGACGCCTCGTTGGGAGACCCCAAGAGCAAGGTGTGATGAGCACAGAAGCAAGTTTTCCCTTAGTAGGAAACCGAGGTTATCAAACCAGTAGGAGGAAGGAAACGACTCAAAGGTTTTGTTAGCAACTTGGAGACCTGCACAACACAAACTCAAGACTTTGCCCCAATGAACAGTGAGATTTTCAATCTCACAGGTTGCTGTAACAAATGATTAACTGTATGGTGTGGAAGGTAATAGTGGTTTACAACAGCAGTAACAGTGGAAGATGTATCAATGGTAAAGATTGGACCAGGGTCCATAGTTCACTAGAGGTGTTCTCCTTAAGATAAATAAACATGGCATGATGGGTAAACAAACTACAACGGGACAATTGACAGGACTGAGCAAGGCATAACAATGCAATACTAGACATTCATGATCCTATGAGATTCGATAGGGCAATACAACAAGATACATAGACCGCCATTCAACTGCATCTATGACTAGAAATCCACCTTCAGGTTATCATTCGAGTCCCCTCCAGTATTAAGTTGCAAGCAACAGATAACTGCTTTAAGCAAAGTGTGTAAGGTAAACAATCCACTTATTCCATGAACAAGAGACCATTGTTTTCTCCCTAGTGGCAACAGCACATCTACAACCTTAGAGATTTCTGTCACTTCTCTTAGATTAAATAGAGGCATGAACCCACTATCTAGCATAAATAGGCCCGAGTGGATGGGAGTGGCTCTTGTGCAGCCGCACAGGGCACAAAAATTCGAGGGGCCCAAAATTTTGTGCATAGACCTATATACGTATAAAGGTCTGACAGCAAAAAAGCAATATTGCAGCCCATCGCACGGAGTTTGTTTGCGTGGAAAATAAGGATTGAGCAACAAGATAGGTCGATATGGACCGGCCTTATGCGATGTGGTCAATCTCTGATCAGAAACAGGACGTGAGCGAGGCTATCTATTATAGAGTCCTGACAGTTCTTTGCGACTCACGGGACGGCTAGTTCGTCTTCTGCGACACGCCCACGCTGGTCGTGGATTCCGATCCCAATTCCCATTCGTCACTGTTGTCTGCTATTAGCCGATCAATCACAAATTATTGATCAGGAGGTGCGTGCATCAGTCCTCTGTTCTTCTCCGTTACTAGTTACTTCAATTCCGATACAATTCCGATCAATTTCGTTTCTCGTCTCGTTCATTAGTACTTGAATTAACCGTTTTGTTCATCCCTTCTATAACTAGTGTTTTTTTGCGGGTAATCTATAACTAGTGTTTAATAAAGATTGGAGTCCTAGTCATCATGGGAAAGCAAGAATCTGGTGCCCAAAAGTGCAAGTGGAAAGACAAATAAGAAGAACAAATTTAATCTTAAATATGGGCTATTGATAGGTTTATTACTAAAGAATCACAAGTCTCATCTGATAATCAGTCAGTTTCCTTCTACTTGTGTGTAATCTCCAGATATATAAAATTGTTGCATGGTTTAAAAAATTAGTGTCATAGGGCCTATTTTAGAGTTACGCACGGGGCCCCAAATTTTGCGGGCTCGGCCCTGAGCATAAATACCCCTGTTGGAGTCACTAGCATCTACTTGGCCATCATAGCTATTAGAAACAGAGAGCATGCAAGATCACAAACAACACAGACATGATAGAATCAATAAGACAAAACCATTAATCAATTTGACTTAGTAATCTCAATATCCATCGGAACCCCACAGATACAAGATGCATGATTACAAATAAATGATCTTGATCATGAACGGACCTCACAAGATCTAAACATGGTTGCACAAAGGAGTAGATACAACCATCTAGCTAATACATGGACCCGTAGTCCAAGGTGGAACTACTCATGCTTCATACCAGAGGCTAGCATGATGAAGAAGAAGGTCTCTAGGATGATCTCCCCTCCGGCAGAGTGCCGGGAAGAGCTTCAGATCCCCCCGATCTAGGGACGATGGTGGCAGTGGCTACAGACGGTTTCGTGGAATATTGAGCGGGTGCTTAGGGTCTTTATAGGCGAAGTGGCGAGGCAGGGGCGGCCAGGGTGATTACACCCCCCACGCGCGGCTAACCCTAGCCCGCGCCACCAGGGGTGTGGCCCCCTAGTGCTTCCCCTCCGTCTCGTATTCTGGCTCTGTGTTCCCCACGGTAAAATATTGACTTTGGCTTTTGTCCCGTCCAATTCCGAGAATATTGATTTTCCGCTGCTCGAAGCAAAAATGTAAGAAAGCAGCAACCGCACTGTATGGCGTCTTGTTAATAGGTTAGTACCAAAAAATATATAAAAATACCTCAAAGTGTAGACAAAGCAAATCAAAGTAGATACTAAACAAGCATGGAACATAAAAAAATTATAGATACGTTTCCGACGTATCATGCTTCAGCAGGGCCATACGACAAACACGGATTCCTAAAGACATCAAGCTTCCTTCGAATAACCCGAAGTTCGACGACATACAGGAGCCCAAGATCTGTCTCGACGATCATATCTCGTCGGTCAAGCTCCATTGCGGGAGCAAAAACACAGCCATGCAATACCTTCAGCTGCAGATGACGGGCGCGGCCAGAGCCTAGCTCGACAACCTTCCCTCCGGATCCATTCGCGGCTGGGAAGAGCTGGTGTACTGCTTCATCCGTAACTTCAAAGGCACCACCAAATGGCTGGCATCAATCGAGGAGTTACACGCCTGTTGCCAATGCTCCAACGAGTCCATCCGCTCGTAGATACAGCATTGGTCCATTATCAATAACTCCAACAAAAACATTTCGGAGGAAAGGTCAATCGACGCCTTCAACAGCGGAGTAAGGCGCCACGAATTCAGAGAGGAGCTCGGGCGCGTCAAGCCTAAAGCCATTGATCACCTGATGGACATCACCAATTGCTGGGCCGATGGCGAGGATCCTGTCAACCGAACATGTTTGGATGATGAAAACGACTTCGGCTGTAGACGCGATCACCGAGGAAAAAGAAGAGCATGCGTCTACGACGATCGCGGAGAGGTCGATATGGTCGCCGCTGGTTACGCCGATCGCCACAAGGATGGACACCATAGCAGCGGGTATCTCAACGGCAACTATCGCGATGGCGGAAAGCCAACACAAAGATGGCAGCGTCGCAACCGCGATGACGAGCCATCCGCACTCGACAAACTGTCGGGTCCCTGCACCATCCAATTCTACATCGACAAGCATGATGGAAAAAAGAAGGCCAACCACATGCTCAAGGACTGCAAGAGGAGGATGACAAGGGGACATGAGATACTCTTGTTCTACTTAGTAATCAATGAGTAAACTAAATGGTTGCCATGGGTTTTTCAATACATATGCTCTATGGAAAAGTGTTTGAAAAGTATGCACTTGAGGATTCGGCTAGCCATGGAAAGTGAAAGACAAAGGTTGTTTAGAGCACATGACATGATTGAAAGACCCATGAAAAAGGTTTATACTGGTTACTTAGAGAGCAAGACCGTTAACTGATGCCATGCAAAAAGTGGTGAAAGTTCTTGAAAAAAGTCAAAATAGTCATGTCTATCTGGTTGTTTCAACAATTCTCTTGTCCACTATTTGCTTTATGAGAAACTTATCTTTATTGCAAAGGCATATACAAAGGTTAAATTAAAACCTGGTAAAAATCCATGCAAAGCTATTGCAAAACGAAGGGGTAAATGATAATGTTTATCTATGTATCCCATATTTGCATGGTAGTTAGTTCATATTTCTTTTGGAAAAGTGAATATGCATAAGTTGATCATGTCGTTATCGTATTTTCTTGTCCACCAAGCTCATTGATGCATGATCATGATTTATTCTCTTATTTGCTCGAGGACAAGCAAATATTTAAGCTTGGGGGAGTTGATACTTGCATTTTGCATCATCATTTTTAGGACCTTTATGCACTATTTAGAATCATATTTACCTTGATCCATCACTATTTATGCATATTTAGATGATTTATGGGACTTTCCTACAAAGTCCCTTTCATTGGTATTCAATTTCTGGGAGGCAGAAAACCTTTCTTTTCATGTTTTTGCTATTTCAGGACCTTCTGGACGTCAATAAATCGAAGGAAAAATACCTGATGAGTTTTTCACCTAGAGAAAGACTATGGGCCAAAGAATGAAGCAAGGGCAACCACGAGGCCAAAAGAGGGCAGGTGGCATGCCCACCCCCTAGGCGCACCACCTATGCTCTTTCGGCCCTAGAGCGTCATCTCGGCTCCTCCTTTTTATAAATGCCTACGTATCGCCAGAAAACCGTATTTTTCCCATGATTTATAGAGGCGGCGGTGGAGGCGAAAGTCCTCTCCTACTCCGGGAGTTGGCAGATCCTGCTGCACCGGAGCCTCCGATGAGGGGGAAATCGATGCCATCGTCATCACCACTCCTCCTAGGAGTAGGGGGAGACCTCTCCATCAACATCTCCACCAGCACCATCATCATCACCATCACCATATCCAAGATCCATCTCGTGCCCCTCATACTTTGTGATTGATTGAACCCCGGATATTGTTTTAAGGGCTATTTATATGTTTATGATTGACATCTTGTCTTTATTTGGTGGAGATATTATATTTTCAGAATGTGTTGTACCCTATATGCTACTGATCCATATCATGTTTGCCACTTGTGAGCAGATCCCCATGTTCCTGAGGGCATAGGATGAATTGTCTATGATTTCCATATAATATGCAATGAGTATGTGGTCCAGTTTTTATATTTTATATTGTTCTATGATGGTTTTATGCGGATGTTGACTGCATATTACTTCACCTATATGGGATCATGGGAGAATACTTTGATGTAATGATATGGGTTGGAAGGGATGGAATTGACAAAAACCGTTTTCCAATACTTCGAGTTGCATTGAAGGGATTATATGTCGGGGACCAATGAACCTATTGCTCTGATGGGACATTTATGTCTTAATGATTCCTAGATGTTCATGTGAATGGCTCTAGGACCCATCATAAATGGTGTATTTTGTTCACACTTATGGCTGCACCTAATTAGGCTCTGCCCTAAGGGAATGAAACTTGACAACATATTCACTATATTGTGTAGAAATCTTTATGCTAAGTAAATCCATGTCGCCCTCGGGAACGCTTGTCACGTATAAGTTTACACACACACTTGAGCTTGCCTTTCTCTCATTGAGAGCATTTACTTATTGCTATTTACTTTCAACACTTTATATTCTTGCAAACTACAAACCAAAAACAACAAATCTACTGCATTTACTATTATTTTCTTTGTCAAATTTGCTAACCAATACCCTCAGCTCCTCGTGGGTTCGACAACCTTTCTTTATTGAAAAGTACTACAACTGATCTCCTGCACTTGGGATCCATCAATGATGCACTTTTTGTTTGCTAGAATCATGCATCGATTCAATTTATTGATGAATATTGGTTCACTATTGATCTTTACAGGGTGGTGTTTCTGTTTCTCAATCAGGACTCGAGAGTTCAACAATATGAATACTAATTATTGTTTTTAAATATTTGTAGATTCTTTTCATGATAGTAAAAGGGACCATGTGTTCAACTTACTTTAATTTAGCAGTTTGTTAGGTTGTCCTTTTGTTTGCGTGAATGTCGGTTTTTTGTGATGGAACTAGCTATTAGGTGTTCTTTTCCCGTTGTTTGTGATGTATCCTCTAAAGACCAATGTTTTTCCTTTTCATATGAATTAGATTTCAGTTGCAATAGTTCCATGTGCGTTGTTTTTGTGCTTGCCTTTGGAACAACTAAGTGTTGTGTGTTCCACACTTACCTCTTAATCATAATTGATTTTGATGCATGGTTAATATAGTAGTTTTCAAATTGTTTACAAGTGCGAGAGTTAGGAGACTTGGAAACGTGTTAGCTAATACAAAATAGAAACCTGGTGCGGGAGCCATGGGGTCGTGCGCCAAGGCGCATCCCTAAATCTAGTAAGTTTAAGGACGGCTTTAACATGTAATAAATGGGTACCTAGCTTATTCACTTGTGCCAAAAGCTAATAATGGTATAACTATCTAGTGAACCGAATACTTTTGTTTAGAAGCTAATGACTTTAGGGATTTTTTGTGTATAAAGACCTAATGAATGGTCACCCTAGATTTTCTAGAAGATACCTGTGGAAACTAAAGATCTCACCTAAACTTAAAATATTTTTATGGTTCCTTAATAGGAAGGTGTTGCTCACTAACGATAACCTCGTGAAAAGGAATGGAATGGGCGTACTTTTTTTTGACTCAGAGGGGACCATGGAGCATTTATTCCTCTCATGTTCATTTTCTAAATCAGTTTGGCGAATTATTCATTTCACTTACATACCACAGCCAATATCTTAAATATGTTCAAGAATTGGTTTAATGAGATTGATAATAAGACTAAAGCTAGCATACACATAGGAGTTTCTGCTTTTGTTGTTCTATATATGGAATGGAGGTGTAGGAATAGTATTATTCTTACAAGGATGGAGGTTCAAATTTTCTGCATGTTATTCATATCTTGCTATGGTCGTTCCTTCTACCGTCGGCTCAACATTAGCTTATGGTCACTGGATGCAACCGGCTGAAGATGGTCACACATGATACCTACACACCCGGGCTGGTTGGCGGCTCACTAGCAAACTACATGATGCTTAGCTGCTTTTTGTTATATATTTTTCCATGGTTGATTTTTTATCGACCTTGAGTGTACCGTAAACTGTGCTTAGTATTGAAACTTCATAATAAAATGGATGTGTGCGTCTATTGATGCAGGGCCTGGGATCTCTATCCCCCATTTCAAAAGAAAGCTAGTTAGCTAGCCAGTGTACCACACATGTAGCATCATTCAAGTGCCCGGCGGTCACAAGACAAGATCTTGCCAATGAAAAAAAGTTTATTTCTCGCCGAATTCGGCTTCCAAATCAAACGAGGCCTGACTTAATCGGACCAGCACTGCTGCCCGTTTAGGAGAAGGTTTGCTGAATCTCTTGCACCAGCTCTTCCGCGCTGAGCGCACACTCGATTCCAATCTGTTGGAAGGCATACATGCATGTACGTACAACGTTAGAAACGGTACGTAAGAAACTCACATATATTTGCTAAAAAGAAGGGTAATTCGTACGAGGAATATAATCCAGGTTTTAAAACGTGGTACTACTATTTAGCTAGCAAATGTGTGTTCCACATACTAGTAACAAAATGTGCAAATATATGAACATTTGGCTTGAAATATGTTGCTCACGTTTGAATGAACCGGTGAATAATTCACATGCCATTATCCAGGTCGTGAGCCCTACGTTAGTCCAACCTATTCACTGAACTGTACTCTAAATAGGCCATTATACTGGTACCATGTATACTATTCACCGGAACTATACATAGTAAGTCGTGAGCCCTATTTTGAAGATGTCCGGGCCCGGCCAAACCTAGTCGGCCATTTATGAGCAGCGCAGCTTCAGCGTGCATGATTGGCCAGTGGCCATACATGCGCTTTACACGGGAAACCTCACACACATGAAACAAATGCGATCCCTCCTCGACTTTACTATATGTTTATGCAGTGTGTGTTTAATTGGTCCATGCCTTTCATGCTGGCGAGGGAGGGAGGGAGGAAAAAGGAGCAGCTAGCTTTGCATAGATAGCTCGACAACGTAGACGTACCTTGACTGTGAACGCGTTGACGTCGGTGTCGTCGATGGTGCTGATCTTGGCGTGGAGGATCTCCAGCGCCGGCGCCCGTCCCTCCAGCGCGGCGATGATCTTCACCGCCTGCCCTGGCGCGCGGTGCGACACCGTCTTCAGCACCAGGTTCGCGCCGGCGAACTCCACCCTCACGTCGGGGAGGTGGTCGGTGGGGGGCAGCAGCAGCGTCTGCCTGTTGGCGTAGACCGACAGCTCGGCCGCGATGGCGTCGAGCGAGGGGAGATAGGAGGAGGAGGCCGGATCGTGGCCGGTCGGCGTCATCGCCGGCGACACGTACGTGGTGGAGCTTGCCGAGAGTGGCGGCGGCAGGGGCCGGAGCTTGTAGGGGCTGCATGGGAGCTTGTAGGGACTGCCTGGCGTCGGCGGCGTCCTGGCCGGGCTGATCGGGACGGCGAGGCGCGGGCTGAGCGGCGGCGTGGGCTTGAGGAGCGGACTTAGCGGTGGCGTGGATCTGTGAAGCGGGCTGAGCGGGAGGCGTGGGCTGTAGGACGACGTCGGCGGAGGCCGCGGGCTGATGACGTGCTCGGTGTAGGCCTTGCGCTGCTTCTTGGCCTCCAGCGACTGCTTCACTTGCTGCAGCTCCTTGATGTAGTCCACCACCCCTCCTATGATGGATGCTTGGTCACCCTGATCCAAAAAGACATAGTACTATATCAAAATAATGTCAGCAACATGCACAGGTCTTACGACTTAATTTCATGAATGCCTGCAGCTGTGTAAGCTCTGCTCAGGGTTTCCAAGAAGAAAAAGCAAGTAGCTAGGCTTCACTTTGTTAGCTAGGACGGTCCATGGCCGTGGTACGTTACGTAGGACCAGCTGATCTCAATTTCCAACGAGGAAGATCCATGGAGAGATTCATGTCAATAACTGATGCCTACCGGCCGGAGTGCTTGTAGTACTACTCGACTACCGGTACAACATAAAGTAATAAATCATCCAACAGTTGGTTACCTATCACAAACGAATCAACATCTTACCAGTACAGATCGATTACGTACGTAGTCATCAAATAGGGATGAGCAGATAGACATAGGTAGATATGATGGAAAGCTATGCATGATGCATGAATTAACAGATAGACATGGGTAGATTGATCGATGGGGTAGACAGTGAGATGAGCTTACACGCTTGACATAGAAACATGGCATGAGCGACCGCAGCACGGTGAGGTGCTCGTTCATCTGCCTCCTCCGGTTGCGCTCCACCGTGATGTGCGGCGTCTTGGGCGCCCCGCTGCTTCCCTCCTCCGGCGAGCACCTCTGCCTCTTCTGCGTCTGCGCTGCGCCGTCGCACTCGTCCTGCCGCGTTCGCAGCTTGCTTCCTTTGTTCCCAGCCGGAGGACCTGCAGCCAGCAGCCCACGGCCACCACCTCTGCCGTGGCCACCGGCGGCGGGGCTTAACGCGGCGGCAGGGCCATTCACGCAGTCCTCCCACGTCTCGAGGATCCTGAATAGGTCCTCGGCGTCGGAGGGGAGCTGGAACTCGCCGTCGACGTCCACCAGGAGCTGGTCGCACAGCGCATCTCCCATGATATCAATGCTTTGCACGTACGAACTTTCGATCGAGCTTGTGTTTGCTAACAGCTGAGTGGTGTAGGGAAGGATGCTGCGTGGAAGTGGAACCTTGGCTAGACAGCTTTGCTTCTTTTAAGCATGGAGCTAGAGTTCGGCCGTTTGCTTTTGGGATATGGTCATGAGAAGAGTCGAAATGACATAAATACCTGAAGGGATGTACGTACGCGGGCTGCAGCCTGAGGGAGTAATGATCGGTGAGAGGGTGTCACACTTGATGGCCCCACCAACAACACTTCGGCCATACTTGTTAGGGCAAACCGAGGCATACCGCTTGTCGGTCCATCTTAAAGGCCTAATCAGCTTTTGATGACGAGGAATGAGTGAACTCTTATGCACACATGAGTCTCTATAGATAGCTCAGATGAAAATTATAGTTATCAAATTGTCACAAAAGTACCTCCATACTATTTGAGGGGAAATGCTTAAATAAGTCCACATATGTAAAACATGTTTTTGTCTCACAAAAATTATTACGTGAAGAAAATTTTGAAAACAATGTTCTCCATCTTACATTTTCCATTAATGCACGTTTAAGCACAATAATGTTTTCTTTTTTTACACGATATTTTTTCCATAGAAAACAAATGAAAAATATGCTGCAGAATAAAAACATAGTACAATTCAACAACTAACAAAGGAGAAAGAGAAAAAACTCACAAGCTATATTTCACAATAAGAACATAGTACAGCTCAACAAATCCCACCATACAACTATTAAGATACAAAATTCTTAGAGAGAAAAGTTTATGATTGTAACTTGCAAAAAAAAAGGGTACATTACTTGATTTTGTCAATGCCTTTGCAAAAATGGGCTGACGGAATAATGACAATGTCTTCCCCATGACCCTTTTTGCAGATTCCAACATGTCGGGGTCTTGGCAACTAGTGTGCCACGTCCCGACGATCGACAGGTCCATCATCTGAGCAGAGGCGCCCTCTAGAGACTATGCAACGCCAGGGGATGATCCCTCGCGAGGCCCTAGCCTCGGCATGACGCGGCTTCAAGAGAGTATCCTGTGAAGAGGAGCCCCGGACTTTGGATACCTCGGAGCATACCTCAGGGGCACACTCGTAGTCTCACTGCAAAAGCGGCAGGAACAGCGCAACCCGACAAGGGGCACTTTGACTCTGAGGACCACCCAGTCCGCCTTGGTAAAGAGAAGTCGGTCTGGCCCCTTCGGTGCAAAAGCAGGATGGGCGACCTCAGCACTGGCATCTCCCCCCTTTGCCATTTTGGTACAAGAGAGGCAGCTGGTGGCTCCAGACAGCGACAAACAATGCCGATGGAGTCAGCTTTACAAAAGGATGAAGAATCCCCCGGCGAGCGGGACCTAGTCCACCCAAAGTAGCCTTGTAGATCGGGACTTCGAGGAGCGGCAATGTGGTGAACCTTCCTGCCCAAGAATTGTGGGAAGAGGCCCGGTGCTGCTATATAAGGAGGCCTTCTCCTACCTTAGAGGAGGTCGACCCCAGAAAAAAAAACCTAGACATTGATCCACCATTGTATCCTCACGAAGCACGCGAGCAATACAACAAAGCAGGACTAGGGGTTTGACCTTCTCACGAGCGTCCCGAACCTGGGTAAAAAACCCTCTCGTGTACACTATCTTTCATGTCGCTACATCGTCGTCGTCGCCATTGTAGAGAAGCTTAGAACGCGTGTTCATTCCCCTCACAAACTCAGGGCTCGTTGGATCCCTAGTTCCTTCATGGGACACATTCTCCGACATTTGACACACTAGGTAGGGGGCTGAGGCGCGCTTCCAAGACCGCCCCAACCTCGTCAGCTGACAACAAGACTCGGGCCAAGCGCGCTCTCTTCCGCGCTACGAGCAAGGCTTAGGCACAGCCCGCGTGTAACATCCCAAAAATCATAATTTGAAAAGTTTTCATATCATTCATGCATTCATAAGCACTTGGTTATTTTCAAAACTAGATTTCAAAATGAGAAACCATTCTTATGCTTATTATTTTATGTAGTAAAGGCAAAGACTTTATTTTTCACTCTAAAATTATGAGAATACTTTGTTTCAACCAGAAAGGTTTGAATGTTGATTCCAAAGCTTGTTCAAAGTTTCAAAACAAATCTAAATTCAAAACCATTCATATACCCATTATAAATATTTAAATTAAGACATGGTTTAATCCTATTTTAATTTGACCAAAGGGTTTATGATCAACCAGCAAGGTTTTATACACAAATATATGCTTGGAACACTTTACAAAAATCCAGAAGAAATTTGAATTCAAACTCATTTGAAAAGCATTTGAAAATGATTTCAGAAAATCAAAACAGAAATAGAAAAGGAATAAAGAAAAGGAAAAGGGCTTGCGCCAGCCTTTCGGCCCAGCAACAGAACCAGCCCAACAACCAGCCCACCCGGGATTCCCCTCTCCCTTTGTTTCTCACCCGGACGAGCACCCCCTCTTGCTGACGCCTTGGACCACCCTGCTCGTCATCGTCTGTCCCCAAACCCGCCCCACGACACCGCCGCTTTCTTCCCTCCTTCACCGCCATTTAATTCGAGTTATTGCCGTTGATTCCATGCGCAATCCCTGCCCCTGCTCTGGCTACTTAATCCCCTCCCCCTCGCGGCCATTTCCCCCAACACAACCAGCCAGAAGCGCCGCCAGGCTCCGCGAATTCTCGTTTGCACCGCCGCAGCATCGAGCAGCTCTGGCGACTGATTTCGGTGAGTTCCGAGCTGCCCTCCCTTTCTGCTTGTCCCTGTCGAGTTCGCCATGTCTTTTTGCATCTTCTAATGCCTCTGTTTTGCCTGCACATGACCCAGGTCGCCGTCCCCGTCCACCTCTGCAAACGACAAAGCCGCCGCTCAACTCCGACGAGCGATTTAGGTAAAACCCGACCGCCCCTTGCCTTCTCCCTGACCCTACCATGTTCGCCTGATCGTTGTGCACGCACTGATGCCTTTTGTTTGTGTTAGGGCAGTCCAGAATGTCGCCAACATCGCCGTCCGCCCAAGCCTGACGCCGTCTGAAACTCCGACGAGCTCCCACGGCCGCAGCAGCTCGCCCCTGTCCACGCCAGCAGCACCTTGAGCATCCTCGCAGCCTTGCGACGCTGGTAAGCATCACCACTGCCCCTAGCCCTCTCTGGAATCACCGAAGCACCATCGCCAGTAGCGCCGCCGCCGCCAGCACCCATTCGTGCCGCCCATCTGTGGTTGTTTGATCGAACGCCGCTGGATCTAGATCTAGCGCGTAGGATTAGTTCACTTATCGAAGGGGTACGAGTAGATCTAGCCCGTGCGATTTTATTTAGATCGTGCGGCCCTCGTTGATCGATCCGGCTGAACCGGTACGGGCCAATTAGACACGCCCACGTGTCTGGGATTTAATTTAAAATCTGTTTTTGAATCTATTAGTTATTCAAAGTTGTAAATTCAATAACTTTTATTCTGTTTATCCAAAAAATACAAATAATATACCGTTGGAATCATAAAAACAAATACTAAACATCTGTAGGCTTGTATTTGTGAATTGCTTCTGTTAAAAGGGAAATTTATGCAGGGGAATTTGTAGGCCTAATTTGTGTATAAAATTATTTGGAAAATGTTTTAAAAGCCAAATTAAGTTTATTTGGTGTATAAATGTTTAGTTTATTGTTCAGTACTGTTTTACTTGTCTTGTTTGGTTTAGAAAAATCATCACATGGCATTTGCATGCATTCATATATTTTTGCTTGATTATTTGAAATATGAATTTGGTGCTATCATTTTATGTGTAGATTTTGGTGCTAGTGGTGATTGTGACTATGAGGATTGTTGTTACTCCCCCAAATACCAAGGCAAGTGGTGCTTCATATTTTTGTCCCAATATTTTGACTATGCATTAGTGATATTTTGTATTGGGCTTGCATGATAAATTTTACTAAAGTATCTATATGCTATGCTTGGGAAATCCTAGTAGTTGTAGAGTTGTTAGAAATTTCTCTAAGTTAAGATACTTGCTATTGCCATGCTTAACCTATCTAGTAGCAACTAAGGGTGGATCATATATCTGCTATGGAAAAATATTGCTAAGTCTTTGACTTTTGTTTTTGCTTAATAAAACAACTAAGTGAATGAAACACCTGGGTGGAATGGTTGTTTGGGTTATGTTGAGTGGTTACACAAGGCCCATATCTATGGTCTACCTTGTGTATCACACTTGTGGAAAGCCACCCAGGAACAAAGGGATTTGAGATGCCATATGTTTAGAAGCTTATAGTGCAACCACATGGCATATGGGCTCTGCCTTGATGATATAGGTTGCAATCACTTAGCCATTTGGACAGTTGGTGGTAGGGTGATAGGTTGGAACGCGTCCATTTGGTCTAAGGGAAGGCTTCTAAAAGGTCTTGTCTTGATAAAAGTCAAGTCTTGTGGGGAAAGTGCACCACCTCTGCAGAAGGAAGAATCTAAGTACTTAGCCGTGTCCCCGTAAATGGACAATTTGAGCATCAAGACATGGAAGCTATCAAGAATCTCCTCATCCCAATTTCTAAGTTAAAAACGTGTGGTTGAACAAGGGAAATGGTCACCAATGTCTATTGGTGGTTCCTTTGGAGTTTTTAGCCAAACAAAAACTTTGTGTTTTCAACTGATAGGTAAAACCCTATTTTGAGCAAAGCAAGCCTAAGCTACACTTAGCCAAATTCATGTAGAAACTAGATACTATTATTCTACTAAGGTATCACTTGCCAATACTATTCCAATGTATTAACCCACTGTGGCTGTAACTTGTGATGTTGTAGGGTACTCTGATGAGGATTAGGATTAGGATTATGAGTCTATATTCAACATGCTTTCCCGTGGCACATGAAGATGAAGACTTTTATTTATATTGTTAAGTTAAACTCTTGTACTAGCCTACAGCTATGGAGTTGTAAAAGACTACGTTATCTCTGGAATGACGATGTAATAATGACCTTTGTTTCTGTGTACTTCATTTTAAACTGTGGATGCTAGCATTTGATCCAGGGACTAGCATTGCAATCACAGGGACCTTTACCTTTATAAAGGTGGGGTCTTACAGATGGTATCAGAGCATTGTGTTGCCTGTAGGATTATGATCCTAGGATTGATTAGACTAAGAAACCACTAAGGAAAAATTTCAACACTTTGAAAAATTTCCACACTTGTCTTTTTCTTCTCGTAAACTTTTCTAATCTTCTTTCTCATCTCTATTTGTAGATTAACTCCATCAACAAAGCCGTGAGGAAGGGACCACTCATGACCATGACTTTGGAATGTGAGACTGAATTTCCCAAGGAACTCAAGAACCTTATGGTTACCATGGGGATACATGGTGCAGCTATGTACAAGGGATTCCCTATGATGGATGAAGGAGAAGAGTATTGGTGGGTGCAACTTCACTTGTACAAAAACAAGGAAGACAACCACAAGGAGTCAGGATTTTGCATGGTCACCAACTCTGAAATGCACACAACATTCTTTGACTCTGCAAGAAATGCAGCTTGGAATGCCAAAATGACCTTATAGAAGAAAAGAAGCATACCCAAGAATTAGAGACTACCAACCAACAACTAAGGGGAGACATCATAGACCTAATATGGGAGTCTTGTGAACAAGATAGACAGATGGCCACTAAGGATGCCCTGATAGCTATTTTGTCTAGTGAGTGAGAGTTGTAACGTACTTCGTTAGTTGGACCACCACACTTATCGTTTTTACTTCCAAAAAAAATTTGTTTAAGTTATGTTGAACCTTTGGTGTTGTAATGGATTTGTGTATGCCATGACTTGTGTGTTTGTTGATAAAAGTTGTGCTCGTGATATTTTGCCTTGTGAATTTTCTCTACTTGTGTTGGTTCTAACTTTTCTCTATCTTATAAAAATAGATGCCTAATGTTGTTATCAGCACGGCCGAGGAGTTCAAGGGAACTCGTTTTGGTACTCGTCTCATTGAGCTCACTAGTGTGATCAACCTTCCACTTCCTATCATCATGGCACTTCAGCTCACCAAGTTTGAGAGGAAGGACCTATGGGGCTTCAGAGTCACACAGCCGGGACGCCAGATAGAGCCACCCACGGAGGCTATCACTTTCAAGCTGATGCATGACGACAAGGAGAAAGGCTTAGATGTAGTCATGCAGGAGTTACTTGGGCGCCTGGTAGGGAGGCACTCCACCGAGCTTAGAGGTCTTTACTTTCACCCCTTTGGGAGACGCAATGAGGATGGTGAGGCTATAGAGTACGAGGATGCTACTAGAGAGACGATGGAGCCGATTCGTCTATACCTTCAGGACCTAGAGGGTCTTATTAGACACCTTGATACTGATAGGACCAACGTCATGCTTAGCAATGATGAGCTCCAGGTTTAGCTACGAGAGAAGGACAAGCTCTTCGCGGAGCAAGAAGAGATCGTCAAGGAAATGGAGGCCAAATTTGAAAGCCAGGACAATAAGTTCAAGAGCTAGGAGAAAAGAGTCCAAGACAGGAACAAGAAGATCCTGGAGATGAAGGAAGAGCTAGAGTCCAAGGACTTCGAGCTTGAGCATCAGCAAGGAGTGATCGAGAGGATTCGCTCACAGAAGAGGGCTCTTAGGGCCAAGATTGAGGCCTTGACTGCTAGTGTTGATGAGTACAAGACCGCCATGGAGAATGCAGGTCTTACCCTCATTGATGTGGAGATTGATGCGGAGGAGTAGTGTAGACTACTCGATTATCTTTCATCTATCGTACTTTGATTATTGAGTCGCAATGACCATCCAACATGTGGGTGGCTTGCTATGGTGTGTTTGCATTTTCCAAAACTTGTTGTTTATGTCGTTCAAACTCTATGTTATTTTGATGCTTGGTTATTGTGATTATTCTATGTGATGTTTTGTGCATGTTAAGCATCTATGGGTATCTAATTCTTATCCTTATTAAAACCACAGATGCCTCCTCGACGTGCCAACCCCAACCAAAACAACAACAACAATGTCACTCCCGAGATGCAGCAGTTGATGACAGCACAAGCTCAACTGATGCAGATGATGACAACATTCATGCAGAACCAGAACCATAATAACAACAACAACAACAATAACAACAACAACCAGAATAATCTGCCAGGATTTGACATGCTAACCAGATTCCTGAGACTAAGGCCTGCAAAGTTCTCGGGAACCACTGATCCAATGGTAGCCAATGACTGGTTACGTTCAGTGAACAAGGACTTAGTGACTGTAGGTTGCACCGACGAAGAGAAGGTCAGGTTTGCAGCACATCTGCTAGAAGGGCTAGCAGCAACCTGGTGGGACAACTTTCAAATCACCACTCTCATTGAGGATGTGACTTGGGCTATCTTTGAGGATGGATTCCGTACAGCTCACATCTCATCCGGAATGATGAATTTGAAGAAGAAGGATTTCCACAACATGAAACAGCATCACCATAGTGTAGCTGAGTACATTGAGGAATTCAACAATCTGGCGTGTTATGCACCGGATGAAGTTGATACTGATGCCAAGAGGAAAGAAAAATTCCTCGAAGGACTGAACGATGAGTTGAACCTGCAGCTGTCTGTTATCTATGTCCCAACCTACCAATCACTTTGTGACAAGGCTACCATCTTGGAGAACAAGATGAAACAGGTTGAGAGTAGGAAGAGAAAGCATAGATTTGATAAGCACAGCTCGGGATCATCTCACAAGCGTTCCCATCATGATGATAGTGGGAGTTTTGGATCCCACAAACATGGAAAGTACAACAACCACCACAGCCACAACCGTCATCATGACAACAAGCATCACCACAGTCATGATAATGACAAGTATAAGAACCACAAGGCTGGACACAAGAGCCACCACAGTGGAGGTGGAAGTGGAAGTGGAAGTCAGCCTATAAAGAAAGATCTCAGTCAGGTTGAATGCTTCAAGTGTAAGAAGATGGAGCACTATGCTAATGAGTTCCCAGAAAAGAAAGTTGATGGCGCCAACAAGCCCAATCCCTTCCAAAAGGGACAAGTGAACCACATCAATGTGGAAGAAATATATGAGGAATCTGATGCTGTGGCTGGTAAGTTCAAACTCAATTCTATTCCAGCACTTGTTCTTTTTTATACTGGCGCATCGCATTCATTCATATCAAGAGCATTTGTTGATAGTAATGGACTTCCAGTTGAAACTATTGGGTGCCCTATAAAATTAAGTTCTCCTGGTGGAGAAATGATAGTGAACTCGGGATGTCATGATCTAGTGATAGAATTTGGGAGGTATAAGTTTCCCATTAATTTGATAATCCTAGATTCCCAAGTATTGGATGTCATTTTGGGAATGGATTGGATGACTAAGTACAAGGGAGTTCTATATTGTGCCAATCATACTGTCACACTCACCACCCTGGATAATAAAAGGATTAGATTCAAGTCTAACTTTGAATCTAAAGGGAGTAAGTTAAATTCTCTTAAGGGGGTTAGCATAGATAGTGTGATAATTGTGAGATAATATCCGGATGTGTTTCCGGAGGAATTACCCGGAATGCCACGAGATAGGGATGTCGAGTTTCTGATTGACTTGCTGCCGGGATCAGGACCAATAGCAAAGAGACCTTACAACATGTTAGTTGATGAGTTGAAAGAACTCAAGAAACAACTTGGAGAACAGTTGCAGAAAGGATTTATGCAACCAAGTTCTTCATCTTGGGGAGCACCAGTTTTGTTTGTTGAAAAGAAAGATAGAAGTCAAAGGTTATGCATAGATTATCGTTCACTCAATGAGGTGACTATCAAGAACAAGTATCCTTTGCCCAGAATCAATGACTTGTTTGATCAGTTAGAAGGAGCCCGTGTGTTCTCAAAGATTGACCTTCGATCCGGCTATTTTCAGCTAAAGATAAGGGAACAAGACATACTCTAAGACTGCTTTCACCACTAGGTATGGATTTTATGAGTACACCGTGATGACATTTGGTTTGACAAATGCACCAGCCTACTTCATGAATATGATGAACAAGGTGTTCATGGAATTTCTTGACAAATTCGTTGTCATTTTAATCGATGACATTTTAATCTACTCCAAGAGCAATGAAGAGCATGAAGAACATTTGCGATTGATACTTGAGAAGCTTAGAGAGCATAAGCTGTATGCCAAATTCAGTAAGTGTGAATTCTGGATGAATGAGGTTGGATTTCTTGGACATATTGTGTCAGGAGATGGTGTAGCAGTTGATCCCGTGAAAGTGTTAGCTGTAACTGAATGGGAATCTCCTAAGTCAGTGAAAGAAGTTCGTAGTTTCCTTTGCTTGGAAGGATACTATAGAAGATTCATTGAGAATTTCTCAAAGGTAGCTAAGCCAATGACGTAGTTACTTAAGAAAGACAATAAATTTGATTGGACTGAAGTATGTGAACTCAGTTTCCAAGAGTTGAAGAAGAGACTAGTGGCAACACCAGTCTTATGTCTGCCAGATTTGGAGAAGGATTTCCAAGTTTCTTGTGATGCATCTCACCAGGGTTTAGGTGCAGTTTTGATGCAAGAAGGGAAAGTTGTGGCGTATGCCTCGAGACAACTCAAAACTCATGAAGTGAATTATCCTACTCATGATTTGGAGTTAGCCTCTGTTGTCCATGCACTCAAAACATGGAGACATTATCTTTTGGGAAAGCGTTGCGAAGTGTTCACGGATCACAAAAGCTTGAAGTATATCTTCACTCAAAAGGAAATCAACATGAGACAAAGAAGATGGCTAGAACTCATCAAGGACTATGACTTGAGTTTGCAATACCACCCCGTTAAAGCAAATGTTGTAGCAGATGCATTAAGCCATAAGGTTTATGTGAATGGCCTTACTAAGGGAGAATTGCCAGATGATCTGTGTGCCCAATTCAAAGATCTCAGATTGGAGATAGTGCCTGAAGGACATCTCATGTCATTGGATGTTCAACCCACATTGTTGGACAAAATCAAGGGAGCCCAAAAGATAGACAAGGAAATTGAAGAGATTAAGGAAAAAATTAGCAAAGGGAAAGCCAAATGATTCCATGAAGACGAACAGGGTACTTTATGGTATGGAAAACGTATCTACATTCCGCAAGATCCGGAGCTTCAGAAACTGATTCTACAGGAAGCACACAACTCACCATATTCCATTCATCTGGGTAACACCAAAATGTACATGGATGTGAAGGAAAGATTTTGGTGGAATAATCTCAAGAAGGACATCGCGGAACATATTGCTTTGTGTGATGTATGTAGTAGAGTGAAAGCGGAACATCAGAAACCAGTAGGATTGTTACAACCACTACCTATTCCTGATTGGAAGTGGGACAGGATTGGCATGGATTTCATCACTAGACTGCCAAGGACTAGGTCGGGATATGATTCCATTTGGGTCGTAGTAGATCGCCTAACTAAAGTGTCTCATTTCATACCCGTGAAGACAACCTATACAAGTGCTAAATTAGCCAAGATTTATATGAATAGGATTGTGTGTCTACATGGAGTACCCAAGATTATTGTGTCTGATAGGGGAACTCAATTCACTTCCCATTTTTGGAGGCAACTGCATGAATCATTGGGAACGCGATTGGAATTCAGCACTGCTTTTCATCCCCAGACTGATGGACAGACAGAAAGGACCAACCAGATTTTAGAGGATATGTTGAGGGCATGTGCCCTAGATTATGGAGCTAGTTGGGATGAAAGTATGCCTTACACAAAATTCTCTTACAATAACAGCTATCAAGCCAGTATTGAGATGGCACCGTTTGAATTTCTCTATGGGAGAAAGTGTACTACACCATTGCTATGGAATGGTGTTGGAGAAAGAAACTTGTTCGGGCCAGAATTAATCAAGGAAGCTGAAGAGAAAGTCAAGTTGGTAAAGGACAGATTGAAGATAGCACAATCCCGACAAAAGAGCTACGCATATCCAAAACGTAGAGAAGTCACCTATGAGGTGGGTGATAGAGCTTATCTTAGAGTATCACCACTTCATGGAGTGAAGAGGTTTGGAGTCAAAGGGAAATTGGCCCCAAGATATGTTGGACCATTCAAGATTCTGAGCCGTAAAGGAGAAGTGGCACATGAGATTGAATTTCCTGAATCATTGTCTATCATTCACAATGTATTTCACGTAAGTCAGCTAAAGAAATGCCATCCAGAGATGGAGGAAACTTCTTTGAAAGATACTATACCTTTAGAAGAGGTCCAATTGGAAAGTGATCTCACCTATGAGGAGAATCCTATCAAGCTCCTTGAGACTGCAGAAAGAGTTACTCGGACTAAGACTATCAAATTCTGCAAAGTTCAGTGGAACCACCATTTCAAAGAGGAAGCAACTTGGGAAAGAGAAGATGATCTTCGGAAAGACCACCCTCACCTATTTGCTAGCCAATCCAAATCTCGAGGGCGAGATTCACCTTAAGGGGGTTAGATTTGTAACATCCCAAAAATCATAATTTGAAAAGTTTGCATATCATTCATGCATTCATAAGCACTTGGTTATTTTCAAAACTAGATTTCAAAATGAGACCCCATTCTTATGCTTATTATTTTATGTAGTAAAGGCAAAGACTTTATTTTTCACTCTAAAATTATGAGAATACTTTGTTTTCAACCAGAAAGGTTTGAATGTTGATTCCAAAGCTTGTTCAAAGTTTCAAAACAAAAATCTAAATTCAAAACCATTCATATACCCATTATAAATATTTAAATTAAGACATGGTTTAATCCTATTTTAATTGGACCAAAGGGTTCGTGATCAACCAGCAAGGTTTTATACACAAATATATGCTTGGAACACTTTACAAAAATCCAGAAGAAATTTGAATTCAAACTCATTTGAAAAGCATTTGATAATGATTTCAGAAAATCAAAACAGAAATAAAAAAGGAATAAAGAAAAGGAAAATGGTCTGCGCCAGCCTTTCGGCCCAGCAACAGAACCAGCCCACCCGGGGTTCTCGTCTCCCTCTGTTTCTCACCCGCGCGAGCACCCCCTCTCGCTGACGCCCGTACCAACCTGCCCCGTCATCGTCGTCCCCAAACCCCGCCCACGACCTGGCCCACCGCCGTTTCTTCCCCTTCCTTCACTATCAAGGTTTAATTCGAGTTATTGCCGTTGATTCTATGTGCAATCCCCGCCCCTGCTCTGGCTACTTAATCCCCTCCCCCTCGCGGCCATTTCCCCCAACACAACCAGCCAGAAGCGCCGCCAGGCTCCGCGAATTCTCGTTTGCACCGCCCGCAGCACCGAGCAGCTATGGCAATTGATTCCGGTGAGTTCCGAGCGCCCCTCCCTTTTTGCTTGACCCTGTCGAGTTCGCCATGTCTTTGTGCATATTCTAATGCCTCTGGTTTTCCTGTGCATGACCCAGGTCGCCGTCCCCGTCCACCTCTGCAAACGATAGAGCCGCTGCTCAACTCCGACGAGCGATTTAGGTAAAACCCGACCGCCCCTTGCCTTCTCCCTGACCCTACCATGTTCGCCTGATCGTTGTGCATGCACTGTGCCTTTTTTGTGTTAGGGCGGTCCAGAACATCTCCAACGTCGCCGTCCACACGAGCCCGACGCTGTCCGAAACTCCGACGAGCTCCCACGGCCGCAGCAGCTCGCCCCTGTCCACGCCAGCAGCACCTTGAGCATCCTCGCAGCATTGTGACGCTGGTAAGCATCGCCACTGCCCCTATCCCTCTCTGGAATCGCCGGAGCACCTTCGCCAGTAGCGTCGCCGCCGCTAGCACCCATTCGCGCCGCCCATCTGTGGTCGTTGGATCTAGATCTAGCGCGTAGGATTAGTTCACTTATCGAAGGGGTACGAGTAGATCTAGCCCGTGCGATTTCATTTAGATCATGCGCCCCTCGTTGATCGATCTGGCCGAACCGGTACGGGCCAATCAGACACGCCCACGTGTCTGGGATTTAATTTAAAATCTGTTTTTAAATCTATTAGTTATTCAAACTTGTAAATTCAATAACTTTTGTTCTGTTTATCCAAAAAATACAAATAATATACCATTGGAATCACAAAAACAAATACTACACATCTGTAGGATTGGATTTGTGAATTGCTTCTGTTAAAAAGGAAATTTATGCAGAGACATTTGTAGGCCTAATTTGTGTATAAAAATTATTTGGAAAATGTTTTAAAAGCCAAATTAAGTTTATTTGGTGTATAAATGTTTATTTTATTGTTCAGTACTGTTTTACTTGTCTTGTTTGGTTTAGAAAAATCATCACATGGAATTTGCATGCATTCATATATTTTTTCTTGATTATTTGAAATATGAATTTGGTGCTATCATTTTATGTGTAGATTTTGGTGCTAGTGGTGATTGTGACTGTGAGGATTGTTGTTACTCCCCCAACTACCAAGGCAAGTGGTGTCTCATATTTTTTTCCCAATATTTTGACTATGCATTAGTGATATTTTGTATAGGGCTTGCATGATAAATTTTACTAAAGTATCTATATGCTATGATTGGGAAATCCTAGTAGTTGTAGAATTGTTAGAAATTTCTCTAAGGTAAGATACTTGCTATTTACATGCTTAGCCTAGCTAGTATCAACCAAGGGTGGATCATATATATGCTATGGAAAAATATTGCTAAGTCTTTGACTTGTGTTTTTTCTTAATAAAACAACTAAGTGAATGAAACACCTGGGTGGAATGGTTGTTTGGGTTATGTTGAGTGGTTACACAAGGCACATATCTATGGTCTACCTTGTGTTTCACACTTGTGGAAAGACACCCACGAACAAAGGGATTTGAGATGCCATATGTTTAGAAGCTTCTAGTGCAACCACATGGCATATGGGCTCTGCCTTGATCATATAGGTTGCAATAACTTAGCCATTTGGACAGTTGGTGGTAGGGTGATAGGTTGGAACACGTCCATTTGGTCTAAGGGAAGGCTTCTGAAAGGTCTCGTCTTGATAAAAGTCAAGTCTTGTGGGGAAAGTGCACCACCTCTGCAGAAGGAAGAATCTAAGTACTTAGCCGTGTCCCTGAAAATGGACAATTTGAGCATCAAGACATGGAAGCTATCAAGAATCTCCTCATCCCAATTTCTAAGTTAAAAACTTGTGGTTGAACAAGGATGAAGGTTCACCAATGTCTATTGGTGGTTCCTTGGGAGTTTTTGGCCAAACAAAAACTTAGTGTTTTCAACTGATAGGTAAAACCCTATTTTGAGCAAAGCAAGCCTAAGCTACACTTAGCCAAATTCATGTAGAAACTGGATACGATTATTCTACTAAGGTATCACTTGACAATACTATTCCAATGTATTGACCCACTGTGGCTATAACTTGTGATGTTGCAGGGTACTCTGATGAGGATTAGGGTTATGAGTCTACACTCAACATGCTTGCCTGTGGCACATGAACATGAAGACTTTTATTTATATTGTTAAGTTAAACTCTTGTACTAGCCTACGGCTATGGAGTTGTAAAAGACTATGTTATCTCTGGAATGACGATGTAATAATGACCTTTGTTTCTGTGTACTTCATCTTAAACTATGGATGCTAGCATTTGATCCAGGGACTAGCATTGCAATCATAGGGACCTTTACCTTTATAAAGGTGGGGTCTTACACCACGACCCGATGCACCACCATGGAATAGACCCCTTTGGATGGAGGATGAGGAGGGCTCCTCCTTCTGCCCGTCGTAGGAGCTCCAACTCTCCTTGCGCGCCAACACGTCGCTCTCCTGCATCGCGTCTCTCGCGTCCAGACCGACCGCCCCACACTGGAGGCTACCAAGAGCATGGTGCTTGAGCTGTTGAACCACCCGCCGTCCAAACTTGTCCATGATAAGTGGTGCGACCGCCTGGCTGAGCTCCTCGACATCGCCTCCCTCACCCCGGCGAGATAGGAGGCTCAGGGAGAGGACAAGGCGCAGGGGGCTATGGCATCACTCCCGACCCAGCACCCTGATGGCGCCCCCAAGCCCGACGACATCGTTCCACCATAGGGCAATAGCTACTAGATCATCTCACTGATACGTTGCAAACGTATCTATAATTTTTTATGATCCATGCTTGTTTTACACCAATTGCTTTATGTTTTTCTTGCACTTCGTGGCATATTTATGCATTTCTAGAACTAACCTATTAACAAGATGTCACAGTTCCAGTTCATTTTTTCTGTTGTTTTTCTATTCCAGGTTTTTACCAAAGGAAATATTCTTGGAATTGGACGAAACAAAAGCCAAACCTCCTATTTTCCCGACACGAAGACGGAGTCCAAAGTAGAGATGGAGGAGGGCACCAAGGCGGCCACACCATAGGGTGGCACGAGTCCCCCTGGCCACGCCTGGCTATGGTGTGGGATCCTCGAGCCTCCACCGTCCTCGCCTCTCACGCCTATATAATCCCCCAAGACGAAAACCATAAACACCAGATCAAAATTCCATGAAAAGTTCCGCAGCGCTGCCGCCACCGAAGACGAGATTCGAGGGACAGAAGTCTCTGTTCCGGCACCCTCCATCGACTCCACCGCCATCTCCATCGCTGTTGCTGACTCCCATGATGAGGAGGGAGTAGTTCTCCCCCAAGGCAAAGGGCTCTGCCAGTAGCTATGTGTTCATATATCTCTCCCATGGTGTGATCTTTATGTGATCATGAGCTTTGTAATCTAGTTGAATAAGTAGTTGTTACTCTTCATATGTTATGCTACTCAAGTGCTTTTATTAATGTGATCTCCAGAGACACCTTGTCCCACGTGTGTGAAGGTGACAGTGTGCACACCGCGTGTGCCTCTTAGGCTAAAGATTACAGAAATACTTATCATGAGTTATAATTTGATTTGGATGTCTCTATGAAATTGTGGTGTTTATCTGGAACCATCTAGCGCTCAAGGTGACAGTATGGGGTTACCTAGATGGGGAATGCGAACTTTAAGGTGTGCTTTTATAGCCCTACATGGTGAATTGGTGTTCGTTATCCAACCGGAGAGTAGTTCAGGGTAACATAGTGAAGAGAAGATATTTATGTGTTCAATTATGTTATCATTGTTGAGAGTGTCCACTAGTGAAAGTATGATCCCTAGGCCTTGTTTCTAAGCATTAAAACACCGTTTACAATAAGTCCTGCTACATGTTTGCTTGCTGCCATTTTTATTTTAAGATTGCAATTACCACTTATAATTATCCATATTACTTGTATTTCACTATCTCTTCGCCAAACTAGTGCACCTATACACCTGAAAACTGTATTGGGTGTGTTGGGGACACAAGAGACTTCTTGTAACTTAATTGCAGAATTGCTTAAGAGGGATATCTTTGACCTCTTCCTCCCTGAGTTTGATAAACCTTGGGTGATCCACTTAAGGGAAACATGATGTTGTTCTACAAACCTCTACACTTGGAGGCCCAACACTGTCTACAAGAATAGAAGCATGCGTAGACATCAAGCTCTTTTCTGGCGCCGTCGTTGGGGAGGTAAGGTAAAAGGTACTCACATCCTCTGTCTACTAAGCTATCTTCTAGTACTGTTGCTGGTATGTGAGTGCTCGAAGTTATTTCTTTTAGATTCTGCAATTATATTTTTTTGTTTCTTGTTTTTATTTTCACTAGTTAGGCTTAATGGAAAACAAAAACAAATTTAGAGAGCTTTATAGTATTTATCTTGAGTTAGGACATGAAGTGTTTGAAGAGAAAATTAAAAAACCTATGGAACTTTATTTGCATGCTAATAGCAATGTTATTAGTATGAATTCTTTGAACACCATTATTGCTAATGCTATTGAAATGTCTAAGCTTGGGGAGGCTAGTTTTTATGAAAATGATCTTTTTAGTTCCCCATCTTTACAGGAGAAAATTTGCTATGATGATACTATACCTCCAATATATGATGATTACAATGATGGATATGGTATTTTCAGTCCACCTACTATTGAGGAGAAAATTAATTATGATTACAATATGCCTCCTATATTTGATGATTATGGTGATGAGAATAATAATGATAGCTATTTTGTTGAGTTTGCTCCCACTCCGATTAATAAGAATGACTATGCTTATATGGAGAGTAACAATTATTATATGCATGTGTCTCATGATAAGAATGTTTTATGTGATAGTTATATTGTTAATTTTATTCATGATGCTACTGAAAGTTATTATGAGAGAGAGAAACATGGTTTTATGTATCTCAACAATATTAAGTTTCCCCTCTTTATGTTGAAAATTTTGATGTTGCACTTGCTTTGCTTTCCTATGCTTGTTGCTTTGTTCCTTAATGACTTGTTTCTTTACAAGATTATTTTTCATAGGAAGTGGGTTAGACTTAAATTTGGTTTATATTTTCTTCTTGATGCTCTCTTTTACTTTAATTCATATTTCTTATGTGAGCATCATCGAAATTATCATGCCTATCTTAATGGCTATAAAGAAAGAGCTTTTGGGAGACAACCCATTATGTTTTTTCTTTTAGTTTATTTTTGTTTATTTGAGTCTTCCAAGTTATTACCTCTTTAGCAACCTCTCCTTATCCTTTTTATTTCGTTTTTTTGCCAAGAGTAGCCTCTGATAGGAGGAAGGTAAGATTTGGGGAAGTTGCTGTCCCAAAACAGATTTCTGTGTTTCGCTGTAAATAATCGTGAAAAATCTCAGAACATCGTATTGATCTACATAATTTGTGAGAATGCCCCAGGTTATTATCTAACTTTTGTTAGTTTTGCACTTTTCGATTTGAGTAACAAAAGATTTTTGAAAAAATCGGTCTTTACCTGCAGGTCTATTTTGATAGATTTCTGCCATTATTTGCATTTGCCTCTTAAATCAATTTCTTTTGAGTTCTTTTGATCACTTGAGATTTTAAAAGGAGTTTCTACAGTAGCTTATGTTTTAATGGATGATTTACTTGAGTTGAAACTGAACCCAAAGGTCTATTATCTTGCATACACTAATGTTGCTAATGAAGATTGTGTGAAGGTTTGTATGAAGGAAGTTTTCAAGTGTAGGGAGAGAATGACATGAAGAGATGAAGTATGGACAAAATCTCAAGCTTGGGGATGCCACCCGTGTCACCCCAAGAAATATTCAAGAGGTACAAGCGTCAAAACATAGGGATGCCGAAGGCATCCCCTTCTTCATCAACAAAAATCTCAGGTCTTCTTTCGAGATACTATATTTTTTGCTTCATGCACTATGTGTTGTTCTTGGAGCGTCTTTGTTTTTGTTTTTAGTTTTCTTTTGCTTTTTTTACTACAATAAGTTGGTTGGATCCCAGCACACTTCTTTTGGAGAAGTCACACCCCGTTCTTCATTGCCTAGAACACTCTAGTTATCACTCTTAATGTTCCGTGAGTGTTTTCCATTGCTAGCACTGCGCTTAGCTTTAGTTTTCTTCTTCTTTTTACTTATAAATTTTTAGTTCTTCTTTGTAGTTAGGTGAGACAATCTCTCTGGTCTTTATTGATTAATATCTTTGTGAGCTGTTTCAAATAAGTTGATTGGTGTTGGAAAAGAGTAGAATGTTTCATGCTTATGGTGGTACAAAAGGAAGCTCATTTTGACTGTTACTTAGACTTTATCATGTCATGTTAGATGTTGATTTTACCATATTCTTAGTGATTAGTTTTGTAGCATGACTTGTTTCAAACAATTGAGATTGCTTAATGTGCCATGAAAGAAACATGCGTTGTTTTAGCATAAAAAGCATAATATTGTGATATAATCCTTTGATGCTTTATTCGGGTTGACTTGGCACATGCTTACACCATGTTATGAGTATGAACCAATCACCTTAGCCTCTTTGATCATTTAGTTTTTGACTTGTGATATCACTTTATGCTTCAATTAATAATGTTTTGTCGTGTTGCATGATTATGTCCATTATTGCTCTTTTAAATGGGTCGTTCCTAGTTTTTTGGTAGCCTCCACCTGTACTGAGTATGAGCTCTACTCGTGCATCCAACTCCCAAGAAACCAAGTTATTCCAAAGATTCCACTATAAATTCCTATGCATGGTGTGTTACACAATTCCAAGTATATTCATGTTTTTATCTATCTTCCAAATTAAATTTTTGTTATGTGAAAATTAGTGATTAAAGCTCTCACGAACTTGAAGGCACATTTTATTTCTTGCACTTAATAAACCTGAACCATTGTGACTATCTTATGATGCTTATATGCTTGCAAATTGTAAGTTGGGAATTAGCAAAACCATGCTGTCATGGGGCACGCTTTCAACATTGCACTTATTCTATTTAGTTGATACCGTGTTCTTTTGTTTATGGATGCCGTCGGTGTGAAATAAGATGGGATCTTGTAAGTCCATGGAGTATGTATATGTGTTAGAGAAACTCCTGGGCGTCTAGCCTAAGCCATTCCTAATCATGGTGGAAACTTGCAGCAAAACCATAGTGGCATTCTATGAAGCATCCTCAATAAAAGCTATGCAAATAGCAAATAAAAAGATCACTGAGATGCTCACTGTCTGTTGCTTTGTCATTTTGATATGGGATAGCTCTTCTGTCATGGGGCAAGGGGTACTCCGTTGGCGGTTCTCTATGATACACATATACTTGCAATGACAAGAACTTGCATGTGACCAAAGTTGAGTAGCATGAGGTCTCGGTACTCGTACTCAAGGGGCATGCGATTTTCAATTTGTGATTTTTCAAGCATATAACTCATATTTGCCCTCACTTTAACCTTAATCACTTCAAGATGCTTATGATAGGGGCAATGAGAGCTCAAAGCTAATAAGTACCATAATTTTTGGATGCTTTATAAAACCATTTAATCCCTACTTCCCTCTGTGAAGGGCCTTTCTTTTTTACTTTTTGTTGAGTCTCCATCTTCTATATTTATGCACCAGCTAAGAGAGCATAGTTGTCATTCTAAGTTCAATGTGCATTGCCCCAAAACTTGTTGATTGATTCATAGTTATGGTATTGCTTGTTCTTAAATTATTTGTATCTAGTCACCCTTATAAACTTTGAAGGTGTCCTATGCATTTACATTTTTCTATTCTATGAAGGACAAGATGAATATCACTCTTGCTATGTTTTCTATATGTGAAACAAACAAATTTCTTTCAAAGCATTATTCATGATCTTTTGTTTGTGTAGACTTTCATGTTGCAACATAGTTGCTATGTCTTATTGTTAGAAATACATATTTCATGCTCATGTTTAGAGTACTTTGATCCCAGCTATCAATGCTTTGCAATACCTTGATCAAGATTGTGATAGTGCATGTCACCTCAAAAATTATTCTTTTTATCACTTACTACTCGAGGACAAGCAGGATTTAAGCTTGGGGATGCTGATACGTTGCAAACATATCTATAATTTTTGATGCTCCATGCTTGTTTTACACCAATTGCTTTATGTTTTGCTTGCACTTCGTGGCATTTTTATGCATTTTCTAGAACTAAACTATTAACAAGATGCCACAGTAACAGTTCCTATTTTCTGCTGTTTTTCTATTCCAGGTTTTTACCAACGGAAATATTCTCGGAATTGGACAAAACAAAAGCCAAACCTCCTATTTTTTCCGACACGAAGATGGAGTCCAAAGTAGAGACGGAGGAGGGCATCAAGGCGGCCACACCATAGGGTGGCGCGGGTCCCCCCTAGACATGCTTGGCTATGGTGTGGGCCCCTCGAGCCTCCACCGCCCTCTCCTCTCCGCCTATATAATCCCCCTGAGACGAAAACCCTAAACACTAGATCAGAATTCCATGAAAAGTTCCGCAGCGCCGCCGCCACCAAAGACGAGATTCGGGGGACAGATGTCTCTGTTCTAGCACCCTGCCAGGATGGGGAATTGCCACCGGAGCCATCTCCATCGACTCCACCGCCATCTCCATCGTCGTTGCTAACTCCCATGATGAGGAGGGAGTAGTTATCCCCCGAGGCTAAAGGCTCTACCTATAGCTATGTGTTCATCTCTCTCTCTCTCCCATGGTGTGATCTTTATGTGATCATGAGCTTTGTAATCTAGTTGAATAAGTAGATGTTAATCTTCATCTATTATGCTACTCAAGTGATTTTATTAATGTGATCTCCGGAGACACCTTGTCCCACGTGTGTGGTGACAGTGTGCGCACCGTGTGTGGCTTTTAGGCTAAAGATTACAGAAATACTTATCATGAGTTATAATTTGAGTTGGATGTCTCTATGAAATTGTGGTATTTATCTGGAACCATATAGCGCTCAAGATGACAGTGTGGGGTTAACTAGATGGGGAATGTGAACTTTAAGGTGAGCTTTTATAGCCCTACGTGGTGAATTGGTGTTCATTATCCAACCAGAGAGTAGTTCAGGGTAGCATAGTGAAGAGAAGATATTTATGTGTTCAATTATGTTATCATTGTTGAGAGTGTCCACTAGTGAAAGTATGATCTCTAGGCCTTGTTTCTAAGCATTAAAACACTGTTTGCAATCAGTCCTGCTACATGTTTGCTTGCTGCCATTTTTATTTCAGATTGCAATTACCACTTATAATTATCCATATTACTTGTATTTCACTATCTCTTCACCGAACTAGTGCACCTATACACCTGACAAGTGTATTGGGTGTGTTGAGGACACAAGAGACTTCTTGTAACTTAATTGCAGGGTTGCTTGAGAGCGATATCTTTGACCTCTTCCTCCCTGAGTTCGATAAACCTTGGGTGATCCACTTAAGGGAAACTTGTTGTTGTTCTACAAACCTCTGCACTTGGAGGCCCAACACTGTCTACAAGAATCTAAGCGTGCATAGACATCACTCACCCCTGGAGTCGTCGCGCTCCCTCACGGGCGGCAAGACTGCATCGTCCAAGACATCGCCATGGCGGGTCAGTAGAACCGCATGGCCCTCGGTAATGGCAAGGAGGTGTAGGGAAACGGCTGCCTCGCCTTCACCAGGGAGCTCCGCTGCGTGGTGTGGCGCACAAGTTTCGCTCGAAGACACGTCGCACTATGAAAGAACTGCCAACATGTGCAAGTTCCTGCAGCTCTACACCATGGGCATGGAGGGGTGGCGACGACCGTGTCATGGTGAACCGGTTCCCTTTGAGCCCTAAACACGCATCCCCTACCTGGCTAATGAACCTTCCTAAGGAATCCATCGGCTCGTGGTCGGCCCTCTGTTCCCTCTTCATCACCAACTTCAAGGGGAATTAGAAGACTACTTGACATGGTTATATCCCACGGGTACACAACATCAACATACCTAGTCTAGCCTGAAGGAAGGCCCACTGCAAGATATGCGGCCTGCGGAGACTCCGGGTGGCCCAGGCCCATGACGCCTTCGGATACTTGGAGAACAAGGCTAGTGTAGATAGAATTTCAAAGGGAAAATCCTAATCTGTAACCGACTCGACCTACGCCCGAGACCTGCCTATCTATATAAAGGCTAGGAGGGCACGGCGAGGAAGGCACCTCTCACCGCATACACACCTTTACGCCAGATTGCATCTGCGCACCCCTGTAACTTTCGGTTCTGCTGTAATCAAGTTTAGATAAGCAGGAGTAGGGTTTTCCCTCCGGGGGCCTGAACCTGGGTAAACCTTGTGTCCCCGTGTTGCTTGTTTGCTAACCGTTCCGCGATCTCCAGCATCCCCACCTTCTCCAAAACCCAATCTCATAACAATGGGCATTGACGATTTCGAACCTCATCAATTGGCGTCGTCTTTTCAAGAGCGTCCAGCCGGCGAAGGGCCGCATTATTCTCATCTACAAAGCATCAAGGGCAGATATGAGCAACACAAGCTACATACAGGCAGCATGTGAAAACGATAAAGAACAATCAAGCCATGTACCTTGCAGCTGCTTCATGCTGGCCTCCAGCGCCAGATGCTGCTGGATGAGAAGATTCATGCTATGCACAAAGGGCTGTGAAAGGAAGCAGAAGCAAATAATGAAGAAAGCATCAGAAAAAGGGCTCGGGGGCTACGCCCCAAAAAGAGCAGAACATTCAAAAGAACAACCCGAAAAGGGCTCGGGGCTCCCCCGAGGACGAAAAAAGAAAAAGCAACTTACATGCTCAGATGGAGACTCCGAAGGTCCACCAGGGGTCTTCTGAGTAACGACCACCCGAGCCTCTGGTGGAGAGGGATTCGGGGCGTCATCCTCAGAGTCGGCAGCCATTTGAGAGTAAGGAGCCCTCTGCTTCGACTTCCTTACGGCCTCAGCGCCCTCACTAAGAGAACCCTCCGAGGAGTGGCTGCAAGAAATAGTACTGATCAAGACAACATGACAAATTGTGCATACAAAATTCAGAACAAAGGCATCCGAAGGTACATACGAGTCAATGTCGCTCAAGTTTAAGATGGGCGACGCCTTCTCCTTCTTCTTCTTCTTAGTCGGTGGCTATGGTGCCACTGCCTGCAGAGGCACAGCCGGGATTGGTGCGGAAGAAGCGTCGTCCTCCTCGCTGTGGCACACAAGGAAAGATAGGTCCCTAGGCGTCGGTGGAGTCGAGGCATCAGAAGATTCACTCGGGCTCCGTGCTCGCTTTTGGGTTTGCCCCTCACTCGCCTCGGGGCTTTGTGAGTGGGCGACTGCGCCAGCGGCTGCTCAGACTCGGAGTCTACCTCCTCATTGTCTGGAGCCTCCCTATATTTCTCGGGCAGAGGGGGCATGGACCCCGTAACCTGGAGATGCTGCAAGCAAAGATAACAAAGGCATGAGAAACTACAACAAGCAAAAACACACAGCAAAGCGCAACGCGCAAGAACAACCTTCACCTTCGAGGCACCTTTACTGGCGCTAAGAGGGAGGGTCAGTGACTCCCCTGACAGGTCCTCACCAGCCTTGTACTTCAGCAGAGGACGGAGGGCCCTATCAAGATCAGCCGAAGATAATTCTTTGGATGACACTCTGGTGGGATCACTAGAGTCGGCGTAGAGAAACATCGGGTGCGCCCTGGCTTGGAGCGGCTGCACCCGATGCTTCAGGAAGGTGCGGATGATGTCGACTTTGTTGACCTCCTTGCCTGGCACCAGTTGGAGAGCCTCCACCTGCTGGTAGAGCATCTCCACCTCCGCCACTTCGCCCTCCAAGATGTGGTTCTTCCACGATCTCTTTCGAACGATTTTCTGCTCGGAGTCAAAGGGGGCAAGACCAAATTGCTATCCGCGCAGCTTTTCATCGCAGATGTAAAACCACTTGCGATGCCAATACTAAACAGACTCGCAAATGGAGAGGGAGAAAAACTAGACAAAGGGACGAAGAGAAATGAAGCAGCCGCCGAGTGGATAGACTCCATCTGGGCCGGACTGCCTCTTCACGGAATAGAGTTTCCGGAAGAGACCAAAGTGTGGCTCGATGCTGAGCTAGCACTCGCAAAGCGTGATGAAACACGCAATGTTAAGAAGGGAATTGGGAGACAGATGATGAATCTGAATCCCATAGAGAAAAAGAAGCCCACGAAGAAACTCGTGGGCAGGAAGCGACAAACCACGAAGAATAAAGGCAACGAAGATAACCCGAAAACCCACGGGTGGGTGAGGGATTACCTCATCGCCGGGGATCTTGACGTCCTCCTTGTTTTGCGGGATTAACCATGCATCGCGCAGCTTGCGCAAATCGGTGTCACGCACGTTGGAACGCCTCCACTTGCCATCACTGTTGCGTGTAGGGGCGGCAGTTTTCTTGCCGCCGGCGGCAGCGCTTGAACCCACTCCGGCGGAGGCCTTCTTCGACTTCACCATCGCGGCGCGTCGACGGCGGCGATGCACGCGCAAGAAAGAAGAAGGAAAAGATCGAAGAGCGTCCAGTGCGCGCGAAAACGAGCTCATGAAAATGGAGGCAGTGAAAGAAAATGGCAAAGGGTGAAAACAAACCACTGTTTTCCCCACGGTTATAAGGATGAAGACGACGAATGGGAACCGTTCATCCAGAAGCCCTAACACTAGGGTCAAATCCAACCATCCACGTGTCAACGCAGCAACGAACCGTCGCCCGCACGCCGTCCAATATGCACGAAAATCGAGGAGACTCCGTAATTCTCGCCACGACACGCATGACTAGTCAACTTCAAGTCAGAAAGTGGGACCCATGTTCGTCCTGTTACGTCACCTCTGGCGCCGCAGACGGTTGAGGTCACCGATCGTCAGCACTGACGTCATCAAAATAAAGCTAGCAACGGTTGGAAATCTTCGGCTGATAATTAAAAGTACTCACTCGAACCTACAATTCGAGCAACTACTCGGGGGCTACTCCTATCAAGAGCGCTGGACGCGCACCTGAGGCATGATTAAGGTACTACACCACTCGATCTTTTCGAGCCCTACGTCGAGTCTACGTCTCCACTAAGGACTCGGGGGCTACTCCCATAGGGAGGATTGATCAAGCATCCAAAAAAATGATGTCCTACGGACCTAAATCCAAAAACAACAGAACCAAAGTCTCTGCTCGAGTCTACGACTCGAACAGACACTCGGGGGCTACTCCCATAGGGAGCGCTGGCCGTGCACCCTATAAATTTTTCGACTGCGATCCTTCGGATCAAACACGACAAAATTCGGATTGGCAACTTTGCCCAAATCAACGCTAAGTGAGAAGCATCCTCCTTGGCCACCCGAAACACCTCTGCGGTGATAAACTTTCAGATGCCGTGTCTACGACGAAAAGATAAGACCTACAGATATCATCTGATGGCCTGGTAATGCACCTGACTACGCTCTGCCAGTAAAACCCGTGTCAACAGATGCGATGAAAATCCTGACGGACGCGTTAGGTACATCAATCGAAAACTACTGGTATTCGACTCCTGTAAGACCTCAGCGGCCTGAGTCGAATTACGCAAGCATCCGTTCCAGGTTCGAGTGTAGGGACTCGAATCTGAAGAAGATCGTGGTGTTTTGTCCTATGACAGTTAACTGGCCGTGATCCGTCAGGAGAGTCAGGCACACGCATCAGCAATCCTTACAAACTAAAAACCATTCTCTTATAAACATGCATAAAACTGCACCCGAATGAATTAGGAGTCCCCAGCCGAATCTGCGATTCAACCAAGAACTCGGGGGCTACTGACATGGTTATATCCCACGGGTACACAACATTAGCATACCTAGTCCAGCCTAAAGGAAGTCCCACTTCAAGATATGCGGCCTACGGAGACTCCGGGTGGCCCAGGCCCATGACACCTTCAGATACTTGGAGAACAAGGCTAATGTAGATATAATTTCAAAGGGCACACCCTAATATGTAACTAAATCGACCTACACCCGAGACATGCCTATCTATATAAAGGCTAGGAGGGCATGACGAGGAGGGCACCTCTCACCGCATACACACCTTTACGCCAGATTGCATCTGCGCACCCATGTAACTTTAGGTTCCTCCGTAATCAAGAGCAGACAAGCAGGAGTAGGGTTTTCCATCTGGGGGTCTGAACCTGGGTAAACCTCGTGTCCCCATGTTTCTTGTTTGCTAACCGTTCCACGATCTCCAGCATCCCCACCTTCTCCAGAACCCAAGCTCATAACTATGGGCATTGACGATTTCGAACCTCGTCACTACTATAACCTCCGCGTGGTAAGCTAGCAGTCTAGAGAGACCCTCTTCAAGTTCCTGTAGAGGTTCATCCAAGTCCGCAACAATATCCCCAAGATGTCGGACTCCAACATCATCACGGCCTTCTCTGAGGGAGACACGGACGTCCATATGAGGGAAAAGATCAGCATCCGGGTGAGAGCCTTACCATGGCCACCGAGATTTTCATCATGGTAGAGAACTGTGCAAAGGCGGAAGCGGGTCACATGTTTGGCATCTTTGAGGCGGAGACCACTCCCAAGTCCTCCAGTTCCTCCAAGAGAAAGAGCAAGGATCCCAAGCCGAAAGCCCGCCGCCATCCTCGCCGCAGAGCCCGAGCATAAGAGCCCTCACGAGGGTGACGTGGAGGGGGAGCGCGAAGACCTCTTGTATTGTGTCTTCCACAAGAAGCATGGACATCCCACCGATGACTTCTACGAGCTTAAGAGGCTCCGTGACCAGCACAAAGGCCAGAGGAAGGGGAGACATGGAGGCGAGCGGGGCAATGGACGCGGCAGCAATCAAGGGGGCGCTAGAAAAAAACCATAGTGGCCAAGGCACCCACTAGATGGTTCACCAAGCCAACGCCATGTAGAAGCATCACCACGTCCTGGAGAAGGGCCGGGCTAACGATAACACCGGGTGCTACCAGGAGCCGCAGGGTTCCATAGCTTGCATCCTCGGCGGCTCCCAGGCCCCGACATTCAACAGACACTTCAAGCAGCTCACCCATGAAGTTGTCGCTGCACGGCCCGGGACTCCGTCCCCAAATCTCAAGTGGTCACATTGTGACATAACCTTCGATGCCAGCGACCACCCTACTTCAACCAGGGTTGTGGTAACCCTACCCATGATCTGCACCCCAACCATCAACAACATTGCGGTTGCCAAGATGCTCATCGACAAAGGTGCCAGCCTGAAAGTGATCTCCATGGAGACGCTCGCCAAGCTGCAGGTGCCGTATGACCGGCTGATGCCGACCATGCCGTTCTCCGGAGTGACCAACAGAACCACCATACCCATTTGGCAGTTGTGGATCTCCGTCACATTCGGGTCTCGCGACAACTACTGAATCTACATAATCGACTTCGACATGGCACACATCGGTCTCCCCTACAACATCATCCTTGTCTACCCTACTATGGCCAAGTTCATGGCGGCCACTCACCACGCTTACAACATCGTCAAGATGCCAAGAGGCAACGGCGAGGTCATCACCGTCCGCTGCGACGAAAGAGAAGCTCTACGCTCCCTCGAGCATGCCTACAAGACCATGGCCACTGCCTACCCTGAGAATGTGGATGCCCTTGAATACATCGGGGGTACCGCAAGGAGGAAGCAAATGATGGCCCAATGGAATGCCATGGCGAAGAGGGCAGCCACCACCCTGTTTCCATCTTAGGAAGACCAGGTCGCGCCCGACGCCCGCAACCATGGGAAGGCCTCAGGACCACCCTAGCTTGCCATCACGAGTGCTGGAGTGGCTCACAAGGACGACACTGACCCGGGGGCTCCTGACTTCCGTGTGGACTGCACCCAGCAAGCATACAACATCAACCGCCTCCATGATCGCGCCTAAGGGACATCGGCCTCGGAGCGGAACCAGGCGTCGGGAAGGTGGACAAACATCTCTGAGCAACGTGTCTAGATGCCCAACTTTTTGAAGGTGACCCTCAAACTCTCATCCTATGAATACTTATATCTTGTAAGACGCCGTGTAGATCACAGCGACATTGTAATAAGCTTGGACCTATCTAGCGGGTTTTTAGATCTTGCGCCTTGCGCCTATTCTGCCGTTTGCTTTTTCATCTAGGAAACGTTTTAAATTCGTGCATGGTGGAAGTTCGCCTACATATGCTGCGCGAGCGGGTAGGCACAGTGTACATCCCCGGGTCACTCCCTGTCAACATCAGGGCCTAAAGTGTCGATCTCTGAACTTACGGACCAGCTCCGGCGATAAGTCACCTCCCCCACGGTTACTGGTGCTTGAGACCCTCACGTGGTATATATATGGGGAATCTAAGCGGTGCATGTTTGCCCTACAGACTTCTCCTCTAGAGGCTTACGAGGTGGCTCGTGAGGGAAACCCCTCCAGCAGCCTACTTTTCTTGCTATACCTATGGTCTGGTCCTCGAGGGACCAACGGGAGAAGCATTTTCCATATGGCCTTCTCCTCGAGAGGCTTACGCTCTACGCTCTACGCTCCCTCGAGCATGCCTACAAGACCGTGGCCACTGCCTACCCTGAGAATGTGGATGCCCTTGAATACATCGGGGGTACCGCAAGGAGGAAGCAAATGATGGCCCAATGGAACGCCATGGCGAAGAGGGCAGCCACCACCCTGTTTCCATCTTAGGAAGACCAGGTCGCGCCCGACGCCCGCAACCATGGGAAGGCCTCAGGACCACCCTAGCTTGCCATCACGAGCGCTGGAGTGGCTCACAAGGACGACACCGACCAGGGGGCTCCCGACTTCCGTGTGGACTGCACCCAGCAAGCATACAACATCAACCGCCTCCATGATCGCGCCTAAGGGACATCGGCCTCGGAGCGGAACCAGGCGTCGGGAAGGTGGACAAACATCTCTGAGCAACGTGTCTAGATGACCAACTTTTTGAAGGTGACCCTCAAACTCTCATCCTATGAATACTTATCTCTTGTAAGACCCCGTGTAGATCACAGCGACATTGTAATAAGCTTGGACCTATCTAGCGGGTTTTTAGATCTTGCGCCTTGCGCCTATTCTGCCGTTTGCTTTTTCATCTAAGAAACGTTTTAAATCCGTGCATGGTGGAAGTTCGCCTACATATGCTGCGCGAGCGGGTAGGCACAGTGTACATCCCCGTGTCACTCCCTGTAAACATCAGGGCCTAAAGTGTCGATCTCTGAATTTACGGACCAGCTCTAGCGATAAGTCACCTCACCCATGGTTACTGGTGCTTGAGACCCTCACGTGGTATATATATGGGGAATCTAAGCGGTGCATGTTTGCCCTACAGACTTCTCCTCGAGAGGCTTATGAGGCGGCTCGTGAGGGAAACCCCTCCAGCAGCCTACTTTTCTTGCTATACCTACGGCCTACTCCTCGAGGGACCAACGGGAGAAGCATTTGCCATATGGCCTTCTCCTCGAGAGGCTTACGGGCCGGATCCACTAGTGGTATATATACGAGAAGCATTTGCCATATAGTCCCGGTTTGTAAGGGCCTTTAGTCCTGGTTTTGCACCCGGGACTACGAAATCGGGACTAAAGGCCTCTATTTATAGTCCCGGTTTGTTATAATCCGGGACTAGAGGGCCACCGCATGACCTTTTTTGCTGCGGGGGATGAAGGACCTTTAGTCCCTGGACTAAAGATTTTTTCATTTTTTTTAAATTTTTTTCGAATTTTTTTAAAATTTTGTTTAATTTTTTCGAATTTTTTCTTTAACTTTTGAATTTTTTGACTCGTAACCTCTCACTTGCAATATTTTTAGCACTAAGTATATTTAATTTTAGGTCAAATTACACGTATGGTCAAACATCCCATTCGGTCACCCATCCTAGCACTACTCCATCCTCAGCACGCTTAACTTCTCTATTCTATCCAGATGTCCTTGCGCGAAGCCCTTTTGTACCTTGTTGTCAACACTATCATATCAATCCTATTAGCACATATCAGTATGCCATACATCTTTATTTATTCAAACTACAAACAACTATTTTAGTAAATAACAATAAATAAGTAATAATAATATTGTAATATAATGGAAGTAACAAAAACTAAATAAAATAATATTTTATTCATTTTTCCATTATTCATTTAATATGGCATAAATAATATCTTTAAATCTGTAAATCGAAATTTGACAAATAATATATTCATTATTATCAGAAAAATGTGAGGAATCAAAATATGGAATAAAAACTTGCTAAATAATTAATTTTTTAAAATTATTTTTTTCCCTTTTCAAATTTTAAAAATGTAAAAGAATCAGAAAAATGTGAGGAATCCATTATTTATAATTTTAAAAATCTGAAAATGTGAGGAATCCAAATAAGGCTGTTAAAATCAAAATGAAAAAAAAATCGCACATTTTGATAGGTTATACATTTTTTATATATCGTACACAGAAGTTATAGCAATTTTAAGTTGCCCGCATCGCACCCCTTTAGTCTAGGACCGTATCATGACCCGGGACTAAAGGGTGTTGCCCGCGCCTACACACCTTTAGTCCCGGGCCGTATCACGACCCAGGAATAAAGGTCCGGAATGACCCGGGACTAGAGTTTTCTCGGTCTCCTGGCCACTAAAAACGGTACGAACCGGGACTAGTGCTCGTACCAGTCCCGGCCCGTAATAAATCGGGACTAGTGTCAGACTCTAGATCGAATCGAAGCCTCTTTTTCTACTAGTGATCATGAGGGAAACCCCCTCCAGCAGCCTACTTTTCTTGCTAGACCTACGGTATCCTCCTCGAGGGACCATCAGGAGAAGCATTTTCCCTATGGCCTTTCTCCTTGAGAGCCTTACGAGGCAGCTCGTGAGGGAACCCCCTCCAACAGCCTACTTTTCTTGCTAGACCTACGGTCTCCTTCTCGAGGGACCAACAAGAGAAGCATTTTCCCTAAGGCCTTCTCCTCGAGAGGCTTACGGGGCGGCTCGTGAGGGAAACCCCCTCTAGCGGCCTATTTTTCTTGCTAGACCTATGAACTCCTCATCTAGGGACTAACATGAGAAGGTGGCCTTCTCCTCGAGAGGCTTACGGGGCGGCTCACGAGGGAAACCCGCCTCCAGCTGCCTAAACCCTAGCTACGCTTGCATCCTTATGAGTCCAAAATTGGAGCATCTTTTACTTATTGTTTTTTGCGTCAGTAGCGTAGGGTTTTTAGTATTTTACGGCGTTTGCGTGCACCTTTCTATCTATCATATTATATAGTAATATGATATTTTTAAGTGTTAAAAGTCATTTTATTTATTTATCTTCGCACCTGGAAGAATTTCCCACGCCCAGGAGGCTCCAGCTAGCGTAAGGACCAGTGGTACGGGTGGATCCCGCCCATACCGCACGCCCATACGACGCGACGACGGGACCGCCTCATCAAATACTTCCTCCTCACAAAAACAGACCACAGATCTGAGGACCACCTAGTCCATCTCGGTAAAGAGAAGCTGGTCCGGTCCCTTTGGTGCAAAAGTAGGATAGACGACCTCAGCTCTGGCAGCTCCCCCCCCTTTGCTGTTTTGGTGCAAGAGAGGGAGCCAGTGGCGCCAGACAGCGACAAACGACGCCGACGGAGTTAGATTTACGAAAGGATGAAGAATCCCCCAGCGAGCAGGACCTAGTCCACCCAAAGTAGCCTTGGAGACCGGGACTTCGAGGAGCAGCAATGTTGTGACCCTTCCTCCCAAGAATTGGGAGAAGAGGCCCGACGCTGTTATATAAGGAGGCCTTCTCCTACCTTAGAGGAGGTCGATCCCAGATATATCAAACCCTAGACATTGATCCACCATTGTATCCTTGCGAAGCACGCGAGCAATACAACAAAGCAGGAGTAGAGACTTTATCTCCTCACGAGGGTCCTGAACCTGGGTAAAAAACCTCCTGTGTCCACTCTCTGTCGTGCCGCTACATTGACATCGCCACCGTTGTAGAGAAGCTTAGAACGCGTGTTCATCCCCCTCACAAACTCAGGGCTCATTGGACCCCTTGTTCTTTCAAGGGACACATTCTTCGACACAACCAGGGTTAGTCTATCAGTCTCGCCTCAGCTTTTCCAGAGAAGGGAGGATGTTGACACATAGGAAGATGTGATCCTTGTAAAACCAACACAGCAAATACTCTCGACACGATGCGCCAAAAAAACTTTATGATAATTAGTTTATATACTACATTATGAGAAAACATAATCTAGACATATTGAAATAATAAAATATCTAGGAACTAATATGTTCCAAAGTTAAATCACTTGAAAAGTGCTCCCAAGATTCTTGTGAGACCCCTTCAAGGCAAGGGTCATCCAAGGCTAGGAGATCATACCCTTGTCGTTAGTCGCGTCATTGCGTCTCACTTTCCTGTGTGGTGTCACCAAAATATAACATCATCATTTATGTGAATTTATTGTCAAATTGTAGAAGACACTCTTACTTGCAAAAAAGTGCTTATGTAGTTTAAAGAAATGTCACAACAACGACGTGGTGGAACTGGTATATCATGCATCGTCTTCCTTGTTTACATTCAATGTGGAAGTTATTTATTTCTGTACTAATAGTATGTATATTAATTTTGATATGTTTTACATGAATAGGTTTATTCACCTGAAGCGTGCAGACAGACCTTAAACCCCTCGCAAGGAAATCAAGATCCAAATAAGATATTTCAAAAACAATAGTCCTAGTCACACAAGAAAATCAAGATCTAAATAATTTTAGAAACAACAAAAATATACCATATGTATTCTCATCGAAATATTTATAGTCACATCATATTACAGTATTCAACGTGAGTCGTAGCTCACTTATTCATTTACATCTCACACATATTACAGTAATCTTTACCATACACACTATTTCAATCTACAATACCATACTCTAATTGCATTACACAGGAAACAACATTCTGTCACCCCCTTGGCCCCTCATAATACTTCCCAGGTACCCATCCAACATATCGTGAACTACGACATAAAGTACCTAGAAGATCGACTCTGCATGTGGGTTTATACTCTGGATCGGAACTCTGCTCAAGTGTTAGGTCTGTAATCGACTCACATACTTCAACGCCTCCTCATCCCTGTTGTAATCTTTCTCCTTCTGAAGATTACTTAGGTACTCAGACGTCCTAATCTCTAATTGAGTTGTCGTTTCAGGCTCATTTACCACTGGGTAAACAGGACTATATGGTGTAGGTGGGATTTCTACTTCAACTTTACTCCCATCCCCAAAATTCATAGGATTTTCCATTGCCTCACGGCATATGGTCTAAAATTCAGCAAATAACTACCCATCCTCTAAAATCGGTTCACTCCTCGTCCATACTTCATACTCCTCTTCCATAACTCCATGATCATTCTCCATGGATATATCATCATTCAAATCTCCCCAATGACGTATTGTATTACAGCCATCGTAACTGGGAGAATTTGGACTATATGGGATCATTGCAGTACATGGGATTACGTAGTGACTACTGGGTGATATAGTTTAGCTTCCCTCTCCATGATATTTCTCAAGCTACAAACTTATCTGGCTCCGTAAAATTTTCTAACATTGTTTCTACTTCCAACATCAAAGTTCTATGGGTGTTAAAAGAAAGAGCTAATCAGAGACACACATTGGTCCATGTACCACGCTGCATGCTCCGGATCTTCTTTAATAACGGCTAGACGATCCTCCTCTTCACCATAGGGTATCAGTAGTAACCCAAACAACTCCTTCGACTTAAACTCCCTAAGACTCGTGATAGCCTCTATCACAACGATCGGGTAAGCCAAATCACTGCTCCTAGCTTCACCGTAAGGTACCACGTTCTTCATCCTAAACACTTCAGGTAAATGAATAGCAACGCAGAACTTCGTAAGAATTGCTCCGTCCATGAAAGCAAAGACTTTGACTGGAACTGGCGCATCATATCCCAACTCAAGCAACATATGAAGGAAGACTTCAGTCCATTCCCCTTGGTAATCCGCTAGACTTGTATCTCGGACTCTTACTTTACGTTTCGACATCGAACTCGTCATACACTATTGCTAGCTCAACTACTTATGCGTGCTATGGTCGATTCTATGTCTACATCTTTATTTCTGCTATATCTACACCTTTGTTGTCTTCTGCTTGTTCTGATACTGTGTTATGTGATTATTCGCCGGTGCTAATCTTCTTGTCCGTTGATAAGCTAAGCAAGGGTTTTAAGAAGTATAGATTGAGTACGAGCATGCTCAACAAGTTCTATGGTGTTTGTATGATGCTCTAGCTGTGGTCGTAGATCAAAAGTTCTAAGACTCGTGCAGGTTTTCGAAAATGGTTTTTAGGAAAGGTAAGTTTTAGATTTTTTAAAAATCTAAGGTTGTCACTCTTCACGGGTTGTCTGAACTCCGTGTAGTTCCTTTTTATGCTACGATCGTAATCCTTTTCCAGAATAGAGAGTAACATGTCACTGCATTTATACACTCTCAAGAGGTGCGCTTCTTTACCCACAAACGTCCATGGTCTTAATGCTCTCTTCCATACTCCCTTAGTTATGGGGACAGTTACCAAGTGATGAATGAAAGAGCACATACACAATGTATCTAGTTTTCGAAGTAATAGTATAGAACCACGGGGAGCTATTTGGTTAAGGTATTAATGCTCCTTAACACTATCAATCCAGGATTACTTATAAGATGTCCTTGATCTCAAGTAAGAGTGTTTAAAGAAGGGTTTTTTCTTTGTAGAGTAGAGACTAAATAGTAAAGAAACAAGGATACCAATGCGATGTAAAAGGTAATGAAACTGTAGTAAGGAGAAGTGTTCTCGGGCTTGTAGGATCCACATCTAGCATTAGTATTAATCATGATTAGGATAAATCTATGCATTTGTTCACATGTGTGGGAAGAGCTCCATAAATGAATGATCACAGAAAGCCATATGTTATTTCATCCCTAATAACCACTGTGATGATCGTAAGCAAGCCACTCCAATTCCTCACAATTACGGTTTTCCTTATGGATATTGATATCATCTTAGTGAATCTATCCTTACCCCCTTGACCATATGAATAGCACACCGGCACATTATGTCACTTAGCATCGTACATACTACCATATACCCAACGGTAATTCCTTCTCTAGTCCAGAAGGCAAATATTACATGGTCAACTTCACATAATATCTAGAGATAAAACCAACACGTAATCATGAACCAAAGTTATAGATCATCTTTATTTCATATCTTAATATTGCTAGTGTTCTCCATCTCCCAATAACAGGGTAAACTACTCGCTCATGGAGGCAATGAACATCATCATAATTGATATATGAAATGAATATGAATAGATGGATGATAACAAGTGCAAATCCATAATAGTAATTGGAATTACAACAAGGTAATTTAAATGAGATGGGAATGGTGATGGTGATGAATATGAAGCGGTTGATGATGATGGAGATGGTACCTTGGCCTTCGATTAACCGTGCAACAGCAAGGATGATGCCCTCTGCAAGTTCTCCCTCTAGATCCCTTCCGGAGGTGAGGTTTCCGCGTGTTCTGGTGTCTCTGAATGTTGGATCTCAGATCCGTCTTCATGTGGTGAGGGTATTTCACGAGAGAAAGTGCCACATGGTATGGGAACACGGTATGTGCAGTGTTTGCCCATATCGACGCTCGTTAATGCTTCAGTAGCTTCTCTTCGTGATTCCTTTTCTCCTAGGTGGGAGCAAATCATAATAATGACTTTTCTTACATCAAAAAAATCATATTTTGGCCATGTGATAGCTAAAAGTGATATATCCATCAAAGCCTCAATATTTTGGGATCCCGTGAAAACATACATAAAAGGTGTGCGCGAGCTCCGTACAATATAAAAACCTACTTCTACTTACACAAAAACATAAGTTAAATATGCTTCATAAATGCACTCATCAACAAGTTTAGTCGAGTCCCCCTCCACGACCCCATTGCCCACCCATTGTAATGAATTTCAGTGGAGAGACCTATGTTCAATTATCATCCCTTCAAATATGCTTTGTCGTTATTCCCCAACACGAAATAGGGACGTTATAGACTCCCATCCACTGATCAGCGCTTTGGATCACAACCTGACTTATCATACGAGGATAACAAAAGGAATAAGGTATTTTTGACTTGATCGCCCCATAACAAGATATGTGATCAGCTTTGTTTGTAGGACACAAGAATGAATGACTTCTGTTGTTGTTAATCCTAACTTTCCCGGTATAATGGAATCTCTACCGCATGATTTTTCAACCATGTATGACAACCATGATTCCATCACCCACCATTTTAAATTTATTTCATTCATAAAAAAGTATTGTTTTGAATGCAGGTGATAATGTATTGAAAACAATTTTCTAATTAAGCCAAAGGACATGTAAGACTACCCTTGAAAATGGCATGCAAGTTTATTCTCACAATGTTTATGCAAGGTGAACTTGCATGGTAATTGCCACATAATGCAATTCAAAGGTTTTATTTGACCCTGAACCTCGGGTTCTGGAAATAGCGATCATTGTTTGATAAAGACAATGTTTGGATAAAAACCAAATGATGCTCTAATGGAGCTATATGCAATGCAATACCTTGGTGCATTTTATTTGATTTGAGTTTCCTTTTCTTTAAGTAAAATTTTCCATTTTACGATTTTATAAGCTTTATTTGTATATTTTATTCAAATTCTTGAATTTCTCTCAAACATCAATTTTATCTTTGAATTTTCATATTACTATGGAAATTGGTTTTACATATTAGTTTATAATTTGTTGGAGATATGCCCTAGAGGCAATAATAAAAGCAGTTATTATTATATCTTTGTGTTTATGATAAATGTTACATTCATGCTATAATAGTATTAACAGGAAACATTAATACTTGTGTGATTTTTAAACTGAATTAGAGTCCCTGGTAAAGCCTCTTTATAATACTAGCTTGTTGATTAATAGATGATCGTGGTTTCTTGATCATGAACATTGAGATGTTAATAACAAGATCATATCATTAGGAGAATGGTATGATGGGCATACTCCTATAGATAAGCGTAGCATAAAGATCAAGTCATTTTAATAGTTCGTTTGCTATAAGCTTTTTGATACGTAGTAACCTAATTCCTTCGACCATGAGATCATGCTAATCACCATCACCGGAAGGATGCTTTGATGACATCAAACACCACACCGTAACTGGGTGGCTATAAAGGTGGCATTGAGTGTTCGGAAAGTATGGGTTGAGGCACATGGATCAAGAGTGGGATTTGTCCATCCATATGACGGATAGATATACTCTAGGCCCTCTCGGTGGAATGTCATCCAATTGGCTTGCAAGCATGTGACTGGCTCACAAGGGATCACATATCACGGGAACGAGAAAAGAGTACTTCAGTAACGAGGTTGAACTAGGTATGCAGAGATACCGACGATCAAACCTCGGATAAGTAAACTATCGTGAGACAAAGGGAAATTGGTATCGTATATAAGTGGTTCATTCGATCGCAAAGTAATCGTTGAAATATGTGGGAGCCATATGAATTTCCAGATTCCTCTATTGGTTATTGATTGGAGAAGTGTCTCGATCATGTCCGCATAATTCACGAACCGTAGGGAGACACACTTAAGGATTTGATGTTGTTTAGTAGATATGGAATGTTAGTAGGGATACCGAATGTTGTTCGGAGTCTCGTATGGGATCCGGGGTATCACGAGGAGATCCGAAATGGTCCGGAGAATAAGATTCATATAAGGAAAGTCCTATTCGGAGTTCGGGAAAGTTTCCGATGATTTCATCGGAGAGGTCCTAGAAGGGTCTAGAAGGTTCACCGGTCCGGAAGGAGAATGGTCCATGAATGTGTCATGGGTATGTGGAATGATTGGATCATATCTAAGGTCACTTGGTGTTGGCATATGCGAGAGAGAAATAAATCTCTAAATTGAAAGTCAAACGGAAGTTTGAAAAGTCAAACTGGAATAATGGTTTCCTAGTGGGAGAAGAAACAAGTCCTCTCAATCCAACTTGGGTTTGGGTTTGGATTCAAACCCACCCCTCCCAAGGCTGCCCCCCTCTCATAAATAGACAGGGAGGGCTGCCCCAACATAACACACAAGTTCCAAGCCCTCTCCACCCGAGCCCGCAGCCGCCACCTGCCGCCTCCGCCGCCCTAGCCGCCGCCAACACCTCCTCCTCCTCCCGGATTTCTAAACCCTAGATTTTCGGGAAACCCTAATCCACCATAACTCGCATCCGGCTTAGGCTAAGCCCTGCGAGATCTTTCCTCTACTTCTGACACCACGTCGTCGTGCTACCGAAATCACGAAGGGAGAACTACAACCTCAGCTGCCTGCGGGAACATGGGAGAGGAAGGTCTTCATCGAGTACCAAACGTGTGACCGACTGCGGAAGCACTGCTGGAACGCAGCGCCGGAAGGATCGTCTACGCGATCTTGATATTGGCAAGTGTATGACAACATCACCCACGAGAATCTGCTCTCGTTAACCGCTTTGGAATCTTCGAGGGTGAGTGCTTCTATCGACTCGTTGCTACAATCTAGTAGATAGATCTTCGCTTGTTTGTGTGCATGCGGTAGAAATTTTTTGTTCTCCATGCTACGAACCCCTACAGTGGTATCAGAGCCGTGTCTATATGTAGATCTGTTGCATGAGTAGAACACAATGGTCATTGTGGGCGGTGGTGCTTTTATTATCAATTGCTTTTTGTGTACTTTGCATCTTGCGGTATGATGGGATGAAGCGGCCCGGGCTAACCTTACATGACATCGTTCATGAGACTTGCTCCACGCTCAACATGCAACTTGTATTGCATAAGTGGCTTTGCGGGTGTTTGTCTCTCCCATCATAGTATAGATTCAATTTACAACGGGCACTTGATAGTTCAAGCATCAACATTGTGGTTCTTGTTCGTAAGTTAGAACGACACTTATTGAAAGCCCCAAACCACGTAAAATATGCAAAGAAAATTAGAGGCGTCTAACTTTGTTTTGCAGGGGTGTGCTGTGATGTGATATGGCCATGATTGTGATTATATATGATGTATGCAATGTTCCTTATTGTAAATTGGCAACCGGTAAGAGATGTTGGCTCACTTTGTTGGTAAACAGGGAACATCAATAATCTTAACATCCGTCTTGAGAAGAAGGTCAAGGCCCTGGAAGGTTAGTTGCTCTTTTACTTTATATACTCCTCTTTGAAATGTGCACTAAGTTTCTTTTAACTCTTTTGGCTTTGGTAAAGCCGAGTTACAAACCTTTGCAGCGTCTCACCAAGATTGCACGCCCATGCCTGATGTGATGCTGCATTTTTTATAACAAAGCGCTACTCACTCGGCGCAGCTGAAGGATAAAGATGACGAGATAGCTCGCTTGCGTGCCGAGGTGGAGTCCCTTAAGCTCTCTCAGAAGTCTGAATTAGAAAAAGTCGACCAGGAGTTCTCCGAGGAGAAGAATCGGCTAGCTCTGCAATTGCAGAAAAATAAAGAGCTCCTCGAGGCTGCCGAACTGAAGACACGGGGGATGAGCGAGGAGATCACTCGCTTTGAGAAGAACAAGAGTGACTGGGCTAAAGATCTTCAGATAATGCTGAGCTATATTCATCGTAAGCTTCTGACCTAGGCCGAGTTATCTTTTCCCTTGCTTACTGTTTGACCTACGCACTTCTGTTTTGCGCAGACCATTTTCCAGAAGCTAAGCCCGTGAGCTCTAAAGCGGTGATTAATGCTCGTGTGCGCCGAGGTGTTCCTGCTGATGCGGACTCAGAATACTCGATGGAAGATTTCGTGGTCGCTGTTGGCGCTGCTGTTGGTCCGATGAAGATTATGGGCAGGGATTTGGTGCATGCAGCTATCCGGGCCTACCATGTTCTCTGGCCGAATACTTCTGGGACTCCTAACATTGATGAGGTCAAAATATTGGTGGAAAGACTAATGGCATCTGAGAGACAGCTAAGTCTTTGGAGGGAATCCGCCGGACGAACTGGTGCTGATATGGCTCTCACAGTTATTATGTCATGGTATGACGATATCTCCCTTGATACCCTGATAAATTTGCGCATTGGTTCCCGTTGGGTTGAGGACCCAGACTTCGTCGCTCTCCGGCAGGCTCGTGCCTTCCAGCTTGTCGAGTATGCAGACGTGCATACCTGGAATGAAGGGCCGAGTTTCCTTCCTAACCCGCAAGACGAGGTCGAAGTTGAGGATGCCTCTGATGATAACTCAGCCGAACAGGGCGAAGATGAGGGTGACTCGGCTACCTCTGGTGATTCCAATTCGAGCTCGGATGGTAATGGCGACGCGTGATCCTCCTCCAAAGGGACTAGGCATTCCACAGCGCAAGCTGACGTTTCTCAACAACCTCGGGTTCCCCCGAAGTCACTCCTGGATCTGTGGAGGGCGAGGCAACTTCGGCCGAAGTGCCACCTACCTCGGAGTGCCCAGCTCCTGACCAAGTCACTGCCTCTCCAGTTTAAAAAACTCTAAGTCATTTCTTATCCCTGGTATGCCGGGCGTATGATGTACGTCAAACATTAGTCCGTCTTTTGTGCGGTATGAAACTCTTTTGCCTTGTGCTGCTAGGACATATGTGGTTGTAATCGTTATCACTTTGTTTAAACTGGTCGTGTTTGTCCGAATCCTTGCTTTGGCAGCTTTCAATTTCTTAAGTTTGGAGTGTATATTTGTCTTTGCTCTACCGTAGTTCGGCGTTCAATATTGCCTGACTTTCAATAAGCTCCGTAGCGTGACCGCTGTTTTTTGGACTGTTAATCTGGGTGTAGATCTCGAAGGCCGTATTTGGGGAAAGTGAAATGGCATCACTCTGGGTGCCAAAGTTTGGTACTCACTCTTGTAAGACAGGATACCCATACTTAGAAATAATATAGGGTAGTCCCCGAGCCATTGCTTAAGGCATCGAGTTTTAATGCATAAATCGAGTTTAGAAACAATATAGGGCAGTCCCCGAGTCACTGCTCAAGACGCCGAGGTATAATACGTAAAACAGAAAATAAAAAACAATATATGGCAGTCCCCGAGCCACTACTTTGGGCGCCGAGGTTCGATACATAAACCAAACTTAGAGACAATATAGGGCAGTCCCCGAGTCACTGCTCAAGGTGCCGAGGTTTGATACATAGCACAAAATCAAAAATAACATATGGCAATCCCCGAGCCACTGCTCAAGGCGCCGAGGTTTAATACATAAACCAAACTCAGAAACAATACAGGGCAGTCCCCGAGTCACTGCTCAAGGTGCCGAGGTTTAATACATAACGCAAAATCAAAAAACAACATAGGGCAGTCCCCGAGCCACTGCTCTAGGCGCCGAGGTTCAATACATAGCGGATGCTCCGTCCTGAAGCGCCACTTTACGATGTGTGGTAGATGACTCCTATGAGTAAAATGGACGAAGTAAAGCTACGTTCCATGGTCTTTTCGATTCTTCGCCGGCTTTGTCTGCCTTGTTCTTTCCTGGTGACTGAGCATCGATTAGGTAGTACGCATCATTGTGCAATGCCTTGCTCACGATGAATGGTCCTTCCCATGGAGGTGACAGTTTGTGCATGCCGGCCGTGCGTTGCACCAGTCGGAGAACCAAATCTCCTTCTTTAAACACTCTAGGATTCACCTTCTTGCTGTGATATCGTCTCAAGTCCTGCTGATAGATAGCTGATCTTGATAGAGACAGCTCTCTGGCTTCTTGACATCATCTTGCCAAGCTACTTCATTTACTTCAGCGATTGTATATTGGGTAACCCTTGGCGAGTCATGTATTATGTCGGCTGGAAGCACAGCTTCTGCCCCATACACTAGAAAAAATGGTGTATAACCTGTTGATCTGTTTGGGGTAGTCCTGAGGCTCCATAGTACTGCTGGTAGTTCCTCAATCCAACATCCTGCCGACCTTTGCAGCGGTTTGACGAGTCGTGGTTTTATTCCGGACAGTACTAGTCCATTAGACCTTTCTACTTGCCCATTGGATGCTGGGTGAGCCACAGGGGCGACATCTAGTCTTATGTGCTTTTCTTGACAGAATCTAGCGAAGGCTCCTTCTGTAAAGTTTGTACCATTGTCTGTAATAACACTGTGTGGGTACCCATATCTTAAGATAATATCTTTGAGGAATTTCACTGCTGTGGGCCCATCACATTTCTTTATTGGTTTCACTTTAATCCATTTTGTGAATTTTTCCACCATTACTAATATGTGGGTCATCCCGCCTTGGGCCGGCTTAAATGGTCCCACCATATCTAAGCACCATACAGAAAATGGCCAAGTAATTGGTATTGTCTTTAACTCGGACGAAGGCATATGTATTTTGCTGGCGTATCTTTGACAACCATTACATTTTTCGACCAGTTCTTTGGCCTCTTTCAACGCTGTTGGCCAATAAAACCCATGCCTGAATGCTTTGGCCACTAAAGCTCTGGATGAGGCATGATGACCGCATTCTCCTTGATGTATATCTAGGAGGATCTCCTGGCCTTCCGCCGAGCTCACACATTTTTGCAACACGCTTGTGATGCTCCTTTTATACAGCTCATTGTTTATTATTGTATAAGCTTTAGCTCTTCTCAGTGTTTGTCTTGCCAGTACCTCGTCATTCGGCAAAATCGCGTCTCTGAGGAAAGAAAATATGTGTTGCGCCCATGTTGGTATGATTTTTTCTGGGGTAATCTCGCTATCTATTTCCATATTTTCTACTGACATAATTACCTCGGATTTCCCCATATTCGTCCGTGCATCGGCCGGGTTCATTTTTGGAAATTTCGGGTTACATTCCTTGTCAACTTCCATCGGCACACTATCTCCACTTGATTTTGCCGGAATAAAAATAGATTCGGACTCTGGTGATGGTGTTATTGATGGTTTCCTCAGGTTCTCTAGGGTGATACCTGGGGGAATCGATTGTCTGGTTGATCCGAGTTTTGACAATGTGTCTGCGGCGTCGTTTTCCGCCCCCCGAGGTACATAATGAAATTCACATCCATCAAAGTATCCACTGAGTTTTTGCACATGAAATCTATATAAGGCCATATTATCATCCAACGCATCCCAATTTCCTGAGACTTTCTATACTACTAGATCTGAATCTCCATAGCACAAGATTCGGCGTATGCCAATCTCTTTCGCCACCTTCAATCCATGGACTAGTGCTTCATATTCGGCTACATTGTTTGACGCGGCGAAATGTATTTGCAGCACATATCTCAGCTGCTCTCTTTTTGGCGAGGTTAACACTATTCCTTCCCCCAAACCATTTCTTAGTTTGGAACCGTCAAAGTGCATCGTCCAATAATTCGGATCTGGTAATGGTGGCTCATATTGTATCTCGGCCCAATCTACGAAGAAGTCGGCCACAGCCTGAGATTTGATTGCATCTCTCCTATCAAATTGCGGAGCATAAGGTGACAATTCAATTGCCCATTTTGCTATTCGGCCACTTGCATCTTTGTTGCTCAATATGTCGGCTATGGGTGCTTCACAAATCACCTTGATGGGGTGATCTTCGAAGTAATGTTTAAGTTTCTTTGCTGACATGTACACCTCATATGCCATCTTCTGATAATGTGGGTAATTTTGTTTTGAGGCTGATAGTACCTCACTTAGGTAATACACCGGCCTTTGTACTGATTTATCATCTTCAATTCGTTCCACCACGATCACAGTGCTCACTACTCTGTTGGTGGCTGCTATGTAAAGTAACATAGGCTCTTTCGATAATGGAGAAACCAAGACCGGCGCTGTGACCAACATCTTTTTCAGTTCATGAAATGCATTATCTGCTTGTGGAGTCCAAATGAACTTATCCGATTTTTTCACTAGCTGATAAAGTGGTAGTGCTTTCTCTCCCAGCCGACATACAAATCGGCTGAGCGAGGCTAAACAACCTGTGAACTTTTGTACGTCATTTAGACATCTTGGCAATTCCATCCTTTCCACTGCTTTTATCTTAGTTGGGTTGGCCTCTATACCTCGGCTAGATACGAGAAAACCGAGCAATTTTCCCGCTGGCACACCAAATGTGCATTTTTCCGGGTTAAGCTTCATTCGGAACCTTCTCAGATTCGCGAAAGTTTGTCGTATATCCTCCAGTAACGTTTTGCTTTCTTTGGTTTTGATAACCACATCATCTACATACACTTGTACATTCTTTCCTATCTGGTCATGTAGACATTTTTGCATACATCTCTGATACGTTGCCCCCGCGTTACGTAGGCCGAATGGCATGGTGCGATAGCAATAAGCCCCGTACGGGGTAATAAACACAGTCTTTATTTGATCGGCCGGGTTTAACGGTATCTGGTGAAAACCAGAATACGCGTCTACAAATGACAATAGCTCACAACCAGCGGTCGAATCAATGACTTCGTCTATTCTAGGTAAAGGAAAAGGATCTTTTGGACACGCCTTGTTCAGCTTCGTGTAATCGATACACATTCGCCATACAATGGCTACATTTGGATCATCCTTCTTCTTTTCCACTAGCACCGGGTTCGATAGCCAATCCAGATACAGCACCTCCATGATGAACCCGGCCGCAAGGAGCCGAGCTATTTCATCCCCTATTATTTTTCTCCTGTCCTCGTGGTTGGCGGAGAGGTTGCTTCACCGGTCTTGCTCCTGGCCTTACATTCAGAGAGTGCTCAGCCAACTCCCTCGGCACACCTTGCAGATCCTGAGTTGACCATGCAAAGATATCCCGATTCTCACGGAGGAAGTTGGTGAGCTTGCTTTCCTATTTAGCATCTAGGCCGGCACCAATGGTGACGGTGCGCTCTGGGAATTGCTCATCTATCTGGAACTTTTTTGTTTCTTTAGTCGGCTGAAAGGAGACACTTCCATGTGGGTTGGCTAATGCCGGCATATTCAGCTCTGCCGACTGAGCGAGGGCTGCTACCTCCTGAATCCTTCTTTTTTCTCTTGCTATTACCAATGATTCGGCCAGATTTGACCTGACAGAAGCACATTCCATTGACTTCCTGTAATCCCCTGTAACTGTTATCACCCCTTGTGGTCCGGGTAACTTCATTTTCAGGTAAGTTATGTGGCAGCTGCCCATGAATTTGGCCAATGCTGGTCGTCCGAGTAGAGCATGATAGCAACTCTCTAGATCCACTACTTCAAACTCTAAATTTTCTGCTCTGCAGTTATCTCTTGTGCCGAATAACACATCCACTCGAACCTTTCCAATGGGTCGCATGAAAGCCCTGGAACTATCCCATGGAATGTGGTCCTCGTGGACTGCAGCATGTTCTGCGATATTCCGAGTTTATGCATTGTATCTTTGTACATGATATTGATACTGCCCCCATTGTCAATGAGTACTTTTGAAAATTTCACATTAATGCTCGGTCCGACAAATGTCGGATCTAACACAAGTGCATACGACCCCGGACTCGGCATTATCTTGGGGTGATCCTTTATGCTCCAAGTTATTTCTTGATCCGACCAAGGCACATATCTTGGTACTGCCGGCATAACCACATTTACTTCCATATGCCGGTGCTGTACACTCTGCTTGTCTTGTTGTTCTGTTGTGAACACGCAATATGACTAATGATGTTCTCTGTAATCATTGCGTCCATTATTTCCTGGATTTGTCCTTCCATATGGACCTTGGTTTATCACTTGATGCACCGCATCTCTCCGGTCCGAGTTTTCATACCTCGGGGAAGGAGGCGGTAACATCAGTTGCTGTGCATTTGCTCCAGTCAACTGTGGCTGATGCTGCTGATGTGCCTGGAGAGGTGTTGCTCAGATGCTCGGGGTTACCCATTGCATTTTTCATCCATGCACATTGGCGGGTTGTATGGTTGGCTGGTCTGGCCGGGTTTGACGTGTGAAATTTACACGGCTGATCTAACATAGACTCAAACGTGTACTTCGGCCTCTCCTGCCATTGCTTCCTTTGCTCTGGTGTCCACTGTCTTTTTCCTTCATTCCTTGGTGTCCACTGCTGAGGACCATTCTTTTGCCGTTGACTATTTCCGTGACTCGGCTGGTCTTGCACTACTGCTGCCACCTGAGTTGAACCATATCTATAATCCGGTCTCTCTTCTCTTCTTCTTCCTCTGAAGTCATTGCGCCTGGATGACCCGGCCACGTCTCTTGCATATTGATCTTGATGTTCTCGATGATCTGCCGACATTAATTCTGGTTGCGTCGGATCTCCCAATGCATAGGAATCCGCTATCCTGATGGTTTATGCCAATGTGGTTGGCATATCTCCTTGCAGTCGCTGCCATAACACACTGGCATAGCGGCATCCTTGGGCGAACCAAGCTATTGCCTGTGACTCTATAAGTCCCTCGCACGAATTTCTCAGGTTACACCACCGAGTTAAGAATTCTCTGTCTGTCTCATTCGGCCTTTGCTTGCACATGGCTAGCTGCTGCGGCCTGTTTGGCCTCTTGTAAGTACTGGTAAAATTGCTAACAAACATTTCTTCAAAATCCAACCAACAGTTGATGCTGCCTGCTGGCAGGTTATTCAGCCATACTCTATATGGTCCTTCCAACATTTGCGGGACATATCGTACTGCCCATCGTAAGTTTCCACCAGCTATGTTTACAGTAGTAGCATAGTCAATCAACCAATCCTATGGTTTAGTGCTCCCATTGTATGTTTTTGTGCCTCTTGCCAGCTGAAAGTTTGGCACAGGCGGCTCGCCCATGATCTGAGGTCCGAAGCACGACGTACCTGGTGGACCCTGTTCTTCTAGCAGCTCGGACCGGTATAGCCGGTCCAGCTTCACTCTGGTGTCAGTTGACGGTAAATCTCTGTACAGAACTCTCTCCTGCATTCCATAGTGGTTATTTCCACCATGAATCGCATATTCCATCTCGGAATATCCATCATTATACCTCTCATTCACCTGGTTGTGGCAAACCTGTCTCACTTCTCTTTCCTGCCGAGGTTCATGTCTCGGTTGCGGGTTGGGTGGAGGTTCTCTCCTTCCTTCGACCAGGATATTGTTCTCGTGATTCCCTCTTCCGAGTTCTCCTCTTCCGTGATCTCCATTGCCTCGGCTTCCGCCGCCCTTCTCGGCACGGCCGGGGTTTCTCTCGCCACTATTACCTCGGCTTCCATTGCCTCTATTCTCATTTGCTTTTCCGGCTATCGCCGGATCATATGGAACAATTTGCTTATTTCTCTTTCCCGAAGTTACTGCTATGTCCTTTCGTGCATTATTCCCGGGCGAAGATGTTGCTGCCACAGATAAGGCAGGTGCTGCACCAGCCAAGTGAACCATTCGCGAGGCACCTGGGTCTGCTCTGAGCATTTCTTCATTCTGCTGGTTCGCAATGCGCACCAGCTCATTCACTCTTTCTTGTTGTTTCTGTCGGGCTTCGCCGGTCAATCCTTCTAACTCTAATGCTGCGGCATATGCCGCTCTCAGGTTCTTTGCCGGGGTATTGTACCTCGGCAAGCCTAAATCAACTGATTCTGCCTTATGAGCATCATGCTCCTTGTTGATATCATCTATGAGATTCTTTCCTCTTAATCTCAACTCGTCAACCCGCTCGGGGGCGACGTCAAGCTTGTTTGCCCTGGCATATTCTCGTAGGGTCCTGTTTAAGAACTCCCGCAAGGCCAATACCTTTTTTGCCTCCACCAGCACTTTCTGCCTGGTCACTTCTAACTTCGCCTGAGCATTAGCCGGATCAAGTATCGGCGCTACAGGCGTAGTCAGATTATCTATGGTTGCCTGAAGAATGTTTTTTGGTCTTTCCAGAGGTGGCCCTCTTACCCTTGGTGCCTTTGGGGTTGTCTCCTGCACCTCGGCCTGGTTGGCCACTGAAGGAATTACCTCGGTGGGTTGTGGAGCAGTCTGCCTGGGCGCGACCTGCACGCCTGCCGTAGGGTCTCTGCTTGATCCGGCGCCTGCTACTCCCGCCTGCACCCCGGCTGCGACCATCACCTCGGCGCCTGACGGGGGGCGCCCAGCGGCGCCAGCGGCGCTAAGGGGAGGTTCTCCTGCAACAACAACCTGGTGAGGATAAACGCCGGAGATGTCGACACCGACGTAGATCTGGTGCATGCCCAAGCTGATGAAGACGCCGTTGCGTGGAGGAGCTTTTCCCTTGAAGCTGCTCGTGTTGTCGCTGACATAGTCACAGAGATCAAATCTCCGGACCAAGCCAGAGACAATGCGCTCGCCAGTGTCGATGAAGTTTCCCGTCCGGATCATGACTCCAGCTAGCACCGCTGCTGGCCCCACGGTGGGCGCCAATTGTCGTGGTGGTGGCACGGCAGATGCCATGGGTAGGCTAAAGTATGGGGCCAATGGATGCTAGAGGGATCTGGGGAGGGAAGATGTAGTTGATTCTACACACAAAAGACTAAGGTAAAGATCTTTATTTCTCCTTCCTTGGGCTACAAGTGCTCCTTGAGTTGTGTACAAGAAGAAAGAGAGAACTTTACCAGCCTAACGGTACTAAAATGAGCCGATCCCTCCTCAGGGTCCAAGCCTCCCCTTATAAAGGAGAGCCTTGGGTTCCTTTAGGGCTGACGTGGCAAGCATATTCGAGGAATATGCTTGTCCCAATATAGTAGTTCGGGGGCCTCCTTTCCCTGTCGCCCCTCTAATGACGGCAAGGTTCCAGAGGGCCCCTCCTGCGTGCCTCGGGCTTCAGGACTGTCACCTCCGTGACCTCCTTCTGCCCCTCTGTCGCTCTGCGCCTTTGTCCCTTGTGCTTGGCTCTGCTCAGATTCTCCCTAGCCCGTGGCTAGAGTTTGACTTTAGGCTTCTCCTTCTCCTGCAAGCTTTGTATCATTCGGCCCTGCCATCCGTAACTCGGCTCGTCCTTCACCTGCATTAAGATTACTCAGGCTAACCCGGCCGACTTTACGCAGTATCTCGGCCGGGTAATGCCTTGCCATTATCATAAGGGTCCTGCCCTTTCCTATCTCGGCCGACCTCTACAGGATTCGGCCGACTCAGACTGTAACTCGGAAACTGGACGGGGAACATCCTTTCGTCTTTCCCCGTCTTTACCCTATCCGAGGTCACCTCCCCAACATGGAAGGAAAGTAGAACTCGATGAGGTTGTTGAACCTTCTCTCGAACTTGCGAGTAGCGCAGCACCAGAAGTAGTTCCTATGGTACCTACACCAATAAGAGATGAAGCTAATGATGTTGATCATGAAACTTCGATTGAAGTTATTACGGAACCTTGCAGGTCAACGAGAACTCGTACCACTCCTGATTGGTATGATCCCGTTATGAGTGTCATGTTGGTGGATAACATCGATGACCCTGCGACATATGAGGAAGCAATGATGAGCCCATATTACAATAAATGGCAAGAAGCCATGAAATCCGAGATTGGATACATGTACGAAAACCAAGTATGGACTTTGGTGAACTTACCAGATGGCCGGAAGGCTGTCGAGAACAAATGGATTTTTAAGAAGAAAACAGATGCTGATGGTAATGTTACTGTCTATAAATCTCGACTTGTCGCAAAAGGGTTTCGACAAATTCAAGGAGTTGACTATGATGAGACTTTTTCACCAGTAGCGAAGCTAAAGTCTGTAAGGATTATGTTAGCAATCGCTGCATATTATGGTTATGAGATATGGAAGATGGATGTCAAAACGACGTTCCTCAATGGAGACATTGATGAAGAGTTGTATATGATGCAACCCAAAGGTTTTGTCGATCCTAAAGATGCTAACAAGGTATGCAAACTTCAACGGTCCATATATGGATTGAAGCAAGCATCTCGAAGTTGGAATCAACGTTTTTATAAGGTAATCAAAAGCTTTCGTTTTATACAAACTTATGGAGAAGCTTGTATTTACAAGAAAGTGAGTGGGAGCTCTATAGCATTCTTAATACTGTATGTAGATGACATATTGATGATTGGGAATGATGTAGACCTTCTTAATAGTGTCAAGGATTATTTGAATAATAGTTTTTCAATGAAAGATCTTGGCGAAGCAGCTTACATATTAGGCATAAAGATTTATAGAGATAGATCGAGACGCCTAATATCATTGTCACAAAGTACATATTTGGACAAAGTTCTAAAGAGGTTTGGAATGGAAGATATCAAGAAAGGGTTCTTGCCCATGTTGCCCAATACGACCTTGAGTAAAACTCAAAGTCCTGCAACGGCAAAAGATAGAGAAAGGATGAGTAAGACTCCCTATGCCTCAGCCATAGGATTTCTTATGTATGCCATGCTATGTACTAGACCCGATATTGCATATGTCGTTAGTTTGACTAGCAGATATCAAAGTGATCCAGGAGTGGATCATTGGACAGTGGTCAAAAACATTCTTAAGTACTTGAGAAGAACTAAGGATATGGTTCTTTCTTATGGAGGTGATGAACAGCTCGTTGTTAACGGTTACACCGATGCTAGTTGGAACACCGATCCGGATGATTCTAAATCTCAATCTGGATACGTATTTACTTTGAATGGTGCAGCAGTTAGCTGGAGGAGTGCAAAGCAAAGCGTTGTGGCGAGATCTTCAACTGAATCGGAGTACATAGCTGCTTCGGAGGCTTCACAAGAGGCGATATGGATGAAGGAGTTCATTACAGAGCTCGGTGTGATTCCAAGTGCGCTGGACCCAATGTCTATCTACTGTGATAACATGGGCGCCATAGCCAATGCACAAGAACCAAGGTCACACAAGAAGCTGAAGCACATCAAGCTACGTTTTCACGCTATTCGAGAACATGTCCAAGATGGTGACATAAAGATTTGCAAAGTACACACAGATCTGAATGTGGCGGATCCGTTGACTAAACCTCTCCCGAGGGCAAAACATGACCAACACCAAACCGCCATGGGTGTTCGGTATATTACCGTGTAATCTAGATTAGTTGACTCTAGTGCAAGTGGAAGACTGTTGGAGATATGGCCTAGAGGCAATAATAAAAGCAGTTATTATTATATCTTTGTGTTTATGATAAATGTTTACATTCATGCTATAATAGTATTAACAGGAAACATTAATACTTGTGTGATTTGTAAACTGAATTAGAGTCCCTGGTAAAGCCTCTTTATAATACTAGCTTGTTGATTAATAGATGATCGTGGTTTCTCGATCATGAACATTGAGATGTTGTTAATAACAAGATCATATCATTAGGAGAATGGTATGATGGACATACTCCTATAGATAGCATAAAGATCAAGTCATTTTAATAGTTTGTTTGCTATAAGCTTTCTGATACATAGTAACATAATTCCTTCTTCCATGAGATCATGCTAATCACCATCACCGGAAGGATGCTTTGATGACATCAAACACCACACCGTAACTGGGTGGATATAAAGGTGGCATTGAGTGTTCGGAAAGTATGGGTTGAGGCACATGGATCAAGAGTGGGATTTGTCCATCCATATGACGGATAGATATACTCTGGGCCCTCTCGGTGGAATGTCATCCAATTGTCTTGCAAGCATGTGACTGGCTCACAAGGGATCACATATCACGGGAACGAGAAAAGAGTACTTATCAGTAACGAGGTTGAACTAGGTATGCAGAGATACCGACGATCAAAACCTCGGATAAGTAAACTATCGTGAGACAAAGGGAAATTGGTATCGTATGTAAGTGATTCATTCAATCGCAAAGTAATCGTTGAAATATGTGGGAGCCATATGAATTTCTAGATTCCTCTATTGGTTATTGATCGGAGAAGTGTCTCGATCATGTTCGCAAAATTCACGAACCGTAGGGACACACACTTAAGGATTCGATGTTGTTTAGTAGATATGGAATGTTAGTAGGGATACCGAATGTTGTTCGGAGTCTCGTATGGGACCCGGGATATCACGAGGAGATCCGGAATGGTCCGGAGAATAAGATTCATATAAGAAAAGTCCTATTTCGGAGTTCGGGAAAGTTTCCGATGATTTCATCGGAGAGGTTCTAGAAGGGTCTAGAAGGTTCACCGGTCCGAAAGGAGAATGGTCCATGATGTGTCATGGGTATGCGGAATGATTGGATCATATCCAAGGTCACTTGGTGTTGGCATATGCGAGAGAGAAATAAAGCTCTAAATTGAAAGTCAAACTAGAACAATGGTTTCCTAGTGGGAGAAGAAACAAGTCCTTCTCTCAATCTAACTTGGCTTTGGGTTTGGATTCAAACCCACCCCTCCCAAGGCTGCCCCACTCTCATAAATATAGGGGGAGGGCTACCCCAACATAACACACAAGTTCCAAGCCCTCTCCACCCGAGCCCTTGCCGCCCGACACTTGGCCATTGTCAGCCACGCCTAGCCGCCTCCGACACCTCCTCCTCCTCCCGGATTTCTAAACCCTAGATTTCCGGGAAACCCTAATCCACCATAACTCGCATCCGGCTTAGGTGAAGCCCTGCGGGATCTTCCCTCTACTGCCGACACCATGTCGTCGTGCTACCGGAATCACGAAGGGAGAACTACAACCTCCGTTGCCTGCTGGAACAAGGGAGAGGAAGGTCTTGATCGAGTACCGAACGTGTGACCGACTACGGAAGCGCTGCCGGAACGCAGCGCCGGAAGGATCGTCTACGCGATCTTGAGATCGGCAAGTGTACGACTACATCACCCACGAGAATCTACTCTCGTTAACCGCTTTAGAATCTTCGAGGGTGAGTGCTTCTATCAACTCGTTGCTACAATCTAGTAGATAGATCTTGACTTGTTTGTGTGCATGCGGTAGAAATTTTTGTTTTCCATGCTATGAACCCCTACATAATTTTATTAGCATATTTCCATGAATTATGGAATATTTAAAATGCCCTATTTAAAAATCTTATTGTTCACACCGGTTCAAAGTGTTGGAAACAATACTAAAAAAACACCTTTTGCATTCTTTGAATTTTTCAACACACAAAACTATTTTTACTTTATTTTTTGGAGTTTTAATTTGGGTGTTATTTATTTTCTAGGGTTTATGCCTATTTATTGCTTTACCAAAATACCCCTAAGGGTTAGGCCCACTATTTAGACCCACTGGGTCAACCGGATGGAAATTGCTGGAATCTTGGACTCAAACTTGGTTTTTCATATTTCTATGGACAAAACAAAACAAAATATAGAAAAAATCCCATTAGTGAACCCTCGTATGGAGAAAGCTACAGGGGTAGACCTACGGGTCCCGTGGACTAGTTTCACCGGAAAAAGACCGTCGGAACGCCGGATTCCCTAAAAAACTTGCGTATGGCCCTAACATATGCATAGAAGTGTGGTTTAAGGTCCATAGATGTAATGTACAGCTCCCAGGTGCGATCCTCTTTACATGCATGCATTGACACTAAGTGAAGTCGTAGACCATCTAGTAGGAAACTCCCCCTACGGATCAACCAGATGGAAACTGGAGGAATCTTGGGCTCAATCTTGGGTTTTCCATATTGATATGGCCTAAACCAACCAAAATATAGAAAAAAGTCTATTGGTCAACCCTCACACGAAGAAACCTATAAGGGTAGACCTACGGAGCCCACAAACTAGAGTTTCACTGCAAAAAGACCGATGGAGCGCCGAAATCACTCAAATATTTGTGTGTGGCCCTAGCATATGTACATAAGTGTGGTGGAAGGTTTATTGATGCAATGTATAGCTCCCAGGTGCGTGCCTCTTCACATGCATGCGTTGACACTCACCGAAGTCCTAGACCATGTAGCAGGAAACTCCCACTACGGGTCAACCAGATGGAAACTAGTGGAATCTTGGGCTCAACCTTGTTTTTACATGTTGATATAGTCTAAACAAACCAAACTATAGACAAATTCTATTGGTCAACTCTAGTAAGAAGAAACCTACATGGGTAGACCTAAGGAGTCCACAGACTAGGGTTTCTCCAGAAAAAGACCATTGGAGCGCAGAAATTCCACAAAAACTTGCATGTGGCCATGACATATGTATAAAAGTGTGGTGGAAGGTTCGTATATGCAATGTATGACTCCCGGTGCAAGCCTCTTCACATGCATGCGTTGACCCTCAGTGGATTCCTAGAGAGGGAGACATGCAGGGCCGAGGTAAACCGAAAGAGAACCACGCATTGCAGGACACATCTAGCTAGCTGGGGGTTGTCAATATGTATGTATGTATGTATGTATGTATGTATGTATGTATGTATGTATGTATGTATGTATGTATGTATGTATGTATAGCGACATCAGAGACAAAATATGACGGGAAAGAAATTGCGGTGGGAAAAAACTTTGGATTTTTTTTAATATAGCCTTTGTCATGTGATATGCCAAAAGCACTGGACACCGCCTTTGTCGTGCACTCTGGGGCTAAGCACACAGCGAAGTTAAATTCACTGCACGGGGATACACGGCGGGAACGAAATATTACACACGCACGAAGCTACTATCGATGTGGCTCTAAAAAATTTCCATGTGTCCTGTAAACGCACACGATAAAGAATAACCGTTATAACAGTTCCGTGAAGTGAGAACGGGCCGGGGGTTTACACTATCTTGCCATTTTGCCGTGCAAGTACCTTTGCCATGTGTTTTCTTTCAATTCGTTGTATATTTTGTGTTGCTGTGAGGTTTTGGTTGACATATGCCGTGTGTTTTGCTTTGCCGTGGGTTTATCTTTTGGGCTATCGTGCGATTTTGCTTTGCCGTGTTTTTCCCAGAATCCACAAGGCATTGTCGACATTTGCCATGTGTCAGGAAGAATCACACCGTTGCACGGCAACGCCGCGTTTTCCGGTAGATTATGTTTTTTTTAAGTGAATTATGGTTGGTGCGAATTATCTTCCAGAAAATCTTGGTTGTTGGTAAGTCCTTTTCCGGATATACTACTTTAAAAACTGATTAGGAAGACATGATCTGAGCGGGTAGTACGAGCAACTTAAATGACGGGCTGCTCCCTTACGTACGGATTTACGTGTGGGCACTCACTTCTCGCCCTCAGTAACTTACGTTTCTTTTTTTTTTGAAGGAAGTAACTTACGTTTCTTAATCGTTGTACAAGCATGAATTTGCCAGTGATGAAATGGGTGATTATTCAGAGGAAACGAAGTACATCATCAAATCTTAAGAGAGTTGCCTACATGTTTTTAAGATCTAGTACAACAGATCAATCTCCTTTTAGCTACACCAACTCACATTTGTTGATCGAGCGAGAACACGGCTCACAGACAAAAGGATACAAAAACCTCTACAATGCTGAAACCACCAAGAGGGGAACCTCCGATGCCCATCTTAACCTACTCCAGCTCTGTCTCCTGCAGCTCCAACACTCAGTTCTTGTTGTTTGCCGTTGATCTTGGAAAGGATTCTTCAGGAGCAACAAGTAGTTTAAACTGTAACATAAAGGAAAATAATTCTCTATAAAGCAGGTTGACTGGATTAAACAATACTTTATATTACTCCCTCCGGCCCATATTAGTTGATTCAAATTTAAATTCAGATGTATGTAGCATTAAAACTTAACTAGATACATCCTTATCTAGATAAATCTAAGTCAACTAATATATGTCGGAGGGAATAAAACAATTCTCTCACCGGTGAGCCATATATAGGGACAAAGCAACAGGGCGAACCAAAACCATATGTTAGTACCATGTTGCACTTGGCCCCTGCCTGAACCAAGAGCAAAACTCTTCTCTAATTCTCGGTATAACAGGAACTTCAAAGCGATCCTAAATGACACACCAGATATATGTAGCTATAGGGCAATTAAAAATAATATTATCGACATTTTCTGCTGCCCACAACAAGGACAATTTTTTTTATCCTGGCCAATTCCTTGCCACTAATTGAATGGCATACTAGATTTGACCTCTAAAGCAAAGCCAAATAGTGTAGGTAATACTGTAGCCAAATAGTGTAGGTAACATGAATTTGGCATTGTTATAGATTAATTTCAGGTTTACAGCTTGGCTTGCTCTGAAATCAAATTTATTCACTCTCATTTTCCTGCGTGCCTTGCATTTCCATGACCCCTGCCGATCCATTTGCAGCCTGCCAGGCATGAATGCAGCAGCAAACTATAGTAATTAGATCCCATTTAAGGCAGACTGCGTATGGTCATTACTGATGTACACTTTTCACCGCAGTAATAATGTCATATTCCTTTTGCCCTGACAGTAACATGCGTCTTAACGTTAGATCGCATGCATCTCTAGGTCACATTCCCTGCGAGTGGCCAACGTTAATTAAGAAAGCCGCTTATAAACAATAAACTGCAAAGATCTAACGAGATAGAGCCAAGGCAAATTTAGCAAGTTCCGTAAATGTACTATAAAGTAGCAGCACAGCCGCTTGTATATGTCTCTTTGTGTGTATGTCTTATTGCCTTCAACATAGTTATGTAATCTAATGATTAACTAGTTACTCGTGTGGACCACTGCGAAGAGCTACCTAAATGCTGGCAGTTGCAAGGGCTACATTGTGTCAACTTGTCTGAATGTGGAAATGATTTCAGTTTATTTATCTTAACCGTTAGTATCCACATCCAATGTACATATTATCTCTGAATCATCCTAAACTTGGTGTGCCCTAGACTTTTTGAACTGCCGCCACCTCTATTACCAAACTCTAGCTCACCCTCCCCGCCTCAACCTTTACAATTGGCGCCTACTGTCACCTAACCACTTGCCCCTTTGTCATGGGTCCACAATTGCCCCATATATAGTTGCCTCTCCTCCAGCTCTAATCCTTCCTTATCTCTAAATATTATTAGTCATTCTATTACATACCCTTTGCCATTTACCCTGCTCTAAATAATTCTCGATTTGCTAGATTAATACTATTATGATAAACAAATGGTACTTACATAATATTTTGACCAAGCTTCTTATAAATAAAGATGTTCGGCTGAACAATCTTTGATATATTTCATGCTTGTGATGATCATGTTGAATGCAAAAATAATCTAATTGGGTAATTCCTGACTCATACCAACTACTTCCTCCGTTTCATAATATAAGGTGTTTTATCTTTTGTGAAATGAATGCATCTAGACCCCTTTTACTGTATAAGTTCACTCCGAACTTACACACACTAAAAAATGTCTAAATACATTTGTTTCATTAAACCTAAAAAATCTTATATTTTGAAACAGAGGGAGTAGTTCACAACTAGATATGAAGCTTCAACTCGTTATGTATTGTAAAGACACTTAAGTGGGCATACGCTATGATGAAGTAGGCCAACTACGGGCACATACATGCATAAGTGTGACAAGAAGCTATTTCATTGGAATCAAAGGATCTAAACCATATAAAATATAAGAGTAATCGAATCATACTACATCGAAGAGCCAAGGAAGTGTAGCATACGACAAACCAGGCAGATGTTGAAGTTTCATTAAGTATGGAGTTTTTCACAAAGGAATATAAGCTTTAGACCTTGGTATGTTAGAAGAATCACTAAGTACAATACTTCCCTAGAATATTAAAATCGTGCACCTAATAAGAGAACCAACCCATAGTTGGATGGTTAGTAGGGTGGTTCTACCTCTAGCCAAGGATAAATTTCAGGTTTTAAGCCATGTGTATCTCATTAGATGGAATATTATTTTAGCGGAGGAGATGGTCCCATCATTAGAGAGATATCCATAGTGCATCCTCAATCTAAAACCATCTAACTCCGGTCTTGATTATCCATAGGGTGAGCATGTGCATGTGGTGATGGAGAGCATGCATCTATGCATGTCTTTGTTGTACTCGATGTTACTCAAAAAATCATGCACCTAATTAAGGTTCACTTTATGTCAAATTATGCCAAAGATTGGGTACCCGCACCATCAAGCACGATGCATAATTTTTCCATTCACCACAAGTTTAGAATTAGAATTGAAGGAGACCATTTCTATGTCAATAATCCATCGAGGTACTCATATGTGTGTAATATTATTGCTTCACCACAATGCAAGAGTTAGCCTTCCACCACAATCCCCAAGCTAGCCCTTCACCACAACAAAAGGCCGTTGGACATCAAAACGTGTATCATGATGGGTTGAGGCATACATTTATAGTTCAAAGTCTTTCATGAGGCAATTAACCTAACTAAGTTATACATTCGTGTATATAATGCAAATGTTGTAGTTGTATCCCAATGGACAGAATAGAACAAAATAGAAATGCATAAATGAGTAACTCCCCTAGATAAAAGTGGTCACATGTACTTGTCTACCAGGTGCCCCCTCCCTACGAATTAGAATGGAAGGAGTATCACATGGCCTCGGTTTTTGTTTACTTTTACAAGTCAATATTCAGATTGCTAGTCACACTAGATAAACTACCTTACTACTAAATTAGACAAACATTGGTCACTAAATTTTTGAGTAAATTCCAGTTTGTGCTTCCCATGTGTGTTTGTGATGTTGTTTGCCCTATTTTATTGCTTGCCACCCAGTATTGTGACTATGTGTCACATTTTCCTCGTCTTGTCATTTGTGTCCCATTCTGATGGCATATGAATCCCTAGTCATTCTTTTGTGGATGGTGAGTTATCTGAGTGTACTGCAGTTCTACATTTTATCCGCTCTCTACCTAACTGATATTGAGGTCTACTCACCCTAGATATAGTGCCTTACCGCAAAATAGAAAAATGTTTGGTTATTATTTATTTTATATATTGTTCTTTAATTTTTATTATTATATTTAAATTTGTTTGGGGCTAGTAGTCAAAATATTATCTCCCAATTGTCACCTCATCACTAGCTACTGAGGGAGCAGGGGCTAGAGGGAGCTAAAATCTCCATTCTACCCTGATGCTATACTGTACTCCCTTCTATCTTCATTTATGTGGCGCTAGACTTTTGAGATCTAAGTTTGATCATTTGATCAATGAAACATGCATTATATGTCACAAAAGTTATAGACTTAAACTTGTATTCGAATAAAGTTTCTAAAGGTCTAATTTTATAACAAGCGACACATTGTTATAGATGAAATTAATGATTAAAGTTAAAAATATAAAACAAGGAAGGCACAGGCATTGGGACATAGGAAGTAATTCTAGACATGAGTCCACCCATAAAATTTACTACTTTGCAACCTATTTCTAGGTTATTTCGTAAATGAAATATGCATAATTTCCTCATAAAATGTAGTACTTCGCAAGCTATGTCTACACTATATCATAAATGCACAACTCAGTTTCTATACTATTTCACTCCGTAAACTCGCAATGACCTATATGCATCCTTAATTTCAATTTTGCAAATGCTACTTGGTCTTTCTAATATTTGTTGTGCATCCTCGGTTCCTAGCTTTTCCGACAACTAGTTTGTTCCAACGAGCCACACCCTCCACACTCACATTCACCTAATGTTTCTTTTTGACGAAGATCTTCCCCGTTTCCCAGCACTTATCTCTATTGCAACACATACCCCCTCTGCTGCCACGAAACATGGTTATAGGATTTTGTGTTCCTCAAACCCTAAATCGTTTTTTTGTTGGGTTATTTTTCTTTTTTCTGTTCACTTCCGTGGGGTTCTAAATTGAAACATGAACACAAACGAAATCGTACTGAAATGTAATAAAAAAGAAAGATGGCATTGATAGTGTCAACGAGGAAGGCATCCCAAAAAAAACACGAACTGTGGGTGTCAAGGATTTAGAAGCGAGTTCCAAGTTAATTGATGCAGGACTATTTATGAGAAGATTATAATGTAAGAGACTAAAGTTTGGAACAGAGGGAGTTCTATAGATGATTTATCGAAGATATAACATGAGAGACCTTTAACAGACTGTTTCTCCTCGTGCCTTAGTGCTACTCCGTATATATAAATCATTCCCTTGAAAAAATATACTATACTACTCCGTACATTACCTATGGAAGTATGAAGCTTGAATGATGCAAGACACGGAGAAGTCATGGCACAGTTAAGTAAGACATGAATACGATCGAAGTAATGGCAACTGCAGCCCCTATTTAGTGATCATCAGCTAGCCGTCGCATCCCTCCCTCTCGTCCCTGCCTCAACATTTACTCTCACATTAACCCCATCAACAACCGAATGCATGCGAAAATTAAGTTATCAACATTTTCCCTCTCATGCACGAAGCGTATATGTGGTGCATATGCATGCGGCGAGAGAGAGAGAGATACAGAAAGAGAGAGGGGCACGTACTTTTCTTTAACAAATCTAGCCCTTTGGGCTTTGGCAATTGGCACCCAGCGAAACTATTTTGGGATCTGGTCCGTAGACTCGGCGCTAACGCAAGGTTGGCGCCAAAACCATTGGGGTCGAACCCATTGAGCCATTTTCTGACGATAATCCTTACTCCTTAGCTTTGTGAGGCTATCGTCAGAGCCTCTGAGCGCACCACGTCTAACCTGGAGTGTTTGAAGGTACCAAAACTAGTTAGATCTTACTAATTTTTTGTACTGTAAAAAGATTATTTCTAGCTAAATTTTTAAAAAAGTGAGATCTGTCGATGCCACCGAGAGTCCAGAAAATAGTTTCTCCCTGGCTACTGAGACATTTGTTTTGCCAAAAAAAATATGGAGAGGTACGTCGCAATTTGCACCGGTGGTGTCTGTCTGGTGCATTCACGTACGGAGTAGGAGCATGCAGAGCACAGTGCTGATTTCTCTGAACTTTGGTAGCATGTCAGGGGCAAGAAGAAAACAACAGCGAGACGACAAATGAAAGAAGGAAACAATAGCTAGACGACAAATGAGGTAAGAAAACAATAGCGCGACGACAAAGGAGGATCCTGCGTTTGCGCCGGTGGCCACGGAACAGAACTGCATGGCAGCAGGCGGGCAACAGTTATAGGGCGCCATGCATGCAGGGACATTGCATATATGCACATGTCAGAGGAGCTTAAATTTCTCGTGTGCCATGCAGAACCCCCTCGTCATCGGTCCGTGCATGGCCACCTAGATGATAGCTATAGCTATAGCTTGAAGGTCACACGCACCGTTTCTCTGCTCAGATCAGTTACTATATATCATTTCATGTTTTCTGCCTAACACACTTCAAAACACGATCATATAGCATATTTTCCAGTTCATATATATGGCACCTGCTCTGATGATGGATGGATAGTGAAGTTTTTGGTCGATATATGCTCACAGAATTCGCAGTTTATCGAACACCCAGGCCGAGAGTTCCTACCTATACTTCCTTTTAGTTTGCAAAAGAGAGAGTAAGTACATGTGTATTCATGATTCAAAATTCCAAAGAGATGAAGCTGTCTCTCCCCTCCTCTCAATTTCCATACTAGACGAAACCTCATCCTCATTAAAGGCAAGCTCAGTGCGTTGAATGGCATCCACGGAAGAGGTATGACATGGAGAGATAGATCTCCTTAACTTATAGTAGTACTAGGGTTCAGGAGTTTGGGGTGGCTATACTATCGCAAGCAAATTAAAGGAAGAGAAAGAATATGTGTTCATCGTGAACATTTGAGGGGAGATCTGCAGGCCCACAATTGAAGGTGGCAAGCTCGAACAGTGAAGTATGGCATAAATGACAGGAAATATATCAAGGGCAGCTAGCTAGCTGTGCCTCTGCCGCTGCTGCTGCATCATGCAGTGCGGCTGGCTAGCTACCTTGGTGGTGTGCATATGCATGCATGGTTGTCCTGCCGGTGGTCTCACTCGCTCACGTACGTACAGTCCATTTATCAGAGCCGCAGTCATGTTTCGCCGGGATATATGTCGGCCTTCCAGACCCACGGCCGGCGCGGCGATTCAATGCGAGGCCGCCCATAAAGAGGACTTCTGGAGTGTTGTGAATGGCGCATTCAGCCTTCTGCCATGCCTTGTCTCACGCTACATCCTTCCGCTGGGCGCGCTTGCATGAATGGTTCATTCAGCCTTCTGCCATACCCTGTCTCACGCTACGTCCTTCTGGGTGCATGGCTCCATGCAAAGTTACAGGTTAATTTAATTATAGTGCACTCCCCTGATCGATAAGAAGTGTCGTGTCGTTAGTTTTAGTTTAAATTTGGCAGAAATTGGTTAATTTTCTGTTGATAATTGTTCTCTCACTACAGGAATAGGAAGCTACGCCGACGGTCGGCCCGACGGCCAAACATCGGGGCCGTTGGCGTAGCCATCGTCCAAGCCAGCCCCGCCAAGCAGCAGTCAGCGTAGAATTACCCTTGGCGTATTCTATGCTACGCCCGACGGCTGCCCTCGGCGTAGCTATTTTTTATTTTACCTCATTAAGCTTTGAAAAATCATAACTAAATCATTCTAATTCAGAAAAATACAAATAATATATCAAAATTTGCAGAAAAATAAGATATATCTATCTACACTCCAATATTTCATATTTGTAAATAAAAATTAAGTGAAACATTAACCATTATATATAGTTTAAAACGGGCATAAAAAATTTAAAAAGGTCAAAACAATGCGAAACCTTCGCGTGGTGTCATATTATGTGACATAGTTAGAAGAAAAAATATCAAACTTGGTATATATTGATTATGTCTAAAAAAACCTTCACAAAATGACCTATCTCATTCGAGGTTTCTTGGCTTTCGGGTCAAATGACCAATGTTATGGCTAGAATCAAGGCATAGTTTGTGATAATATGCCCATAATGTGTATACATGTGCATCATGGGATGGAAAACAATGTTGCATGAGGAAGTTTTTCTTTTCGTCGCACCAAAAAACCATTTTCCATTTTCTGAGCACAAAAAACAGACGGTTTTGTGAAGCAACCACAAAATGGCTAATTCAAAATGCTACCACCACATTTTACAAAAATACTAGACCATCTTATATGGACAATGTCCCAACAGGGGGATCTAAAACCTTTCCGTCCACCCCTGGTTAAAAAAGACAAATTCCTATCGAATCGGTAGGAAGTGGGTCAGATATAAACTATAGGTACATGATCCGATGCTCATGTTTTTTATAAAAAACATTTTTAGGTTCACAATATCTATTTTATCAAAGATCCAATGCAAGTTTAGCGAGGCTCGACCCCGAGCTAAGAATCTTCATGCCCGTCGTTCGAAAAAGTTTGACGATAGTTTAAAACGGGCATAAAAATTCAAAAATGATCGAAACAATGTGAAACCTTCGTTATGTGACATAGTTATAAGGAAAAATATTAAACTTGGTATATTGATTATGTCTCAAAAAACTTTCACAAAATGACCTATCTCATTCGAGGTTTCTTGGCTTTCGGGTCAAATGACCAATGTTATGGCTAGAATCCAGGCATAGTTTGTGATAATATGCCTATATTTTTCATACATGTGCATCATGGGATGGCGAACAATGTTGCAGTAGGAAGTTTTCCTTTTTATCGCACCAAAAAACCATTTTCTATTTTCCGAGCATAAAAAACTGACGGTTTTGTGAAGCAACCATCAAATGGCTAATTCAAAATGATACCACCACATTTTACAAAAATATTAGACCACATTATATGGACAATGTCCCAACAGGGGGATCTGAAACCTTTTCGCCCACCCCTGGTGAAAAAGACAAATTCCTGCTGAATCAGTAGGAAGTGGGTCAGATATGAACTATGGGTACATGATCCGATGCTCATGTTATTTTACAAAAATAATTTTTAGGTTCACAATATGATATTTTATCAGAGATCCAATGCAATTTTAGCGAGGCTCGGCCCTGAGCTAAGAATCTTCATGCCCGTCGTTCGACAAAGTTTGACGATAGTTTAACATGGGTATTAAAAGTCAAAAAATGATCGAAACAATGTGAAACCTTCGCGTGGTGTTATATTATGTGACATAGTTAGAAGGAAAAATATCAAACTTGGTATATTGATAATGTCTTAAAAAAACCTTCACAAAATGACCTATCTCATTCGAGGTTTCTTTGTTTTCGGGTTAAATGACCAATGTTATGACTAGAATCAAGGCATAATTTATGATAATGTGCCCATATTATGTATAAATGTGCATTATAGGGTGGCGAACAATGTTGAAGGAGGAAGTTTTCCTTTTTGTCGCACCAAAAATCCATTTTCTATTTTCTGAGTGCAAAAAACGAACGATTTTGTAAAGCAACCATCAAATGGCTAATTCAAAATAGTACCACCATATTTTTCCAAAATAATATACCACATTACATAGACAATATCCTAATAGGGAGATCACAAACCTTTCCGTCTATCCCTAGTGAAAAATACAAATTTCTGCCAAATCGGTAGGAAGTGGGTCAAATATGAACTATAGGTACATGGTCCAATGCTCATGATTTTTTATAAAAATCATTTTTGGGTTAAAATATGCTATTTTATTAGAGATCCACTTCAAGTTTATCGAGGATCAACCCCGAGCTATCTCATTCGAGGTTGCCAAAAAGCCATTTTCCATTTTAAACGAGCAAATAAAATTATGGCTAGAATCATCGCATAGTTTGTATAAGTTGATATTGATATCATATTTGGATTCCTCTTATTTTTCTGATCAATTTATACATATTATTTTTCGAATTCCGATTTACGGATTTAAAGATATTAATTATTCCATATTAAATAGAAAAATACAAAAAAATCATTATATTTTTATTTGAATTCAATAATATTTTTACTTATTCATTATTGATTACTTAAATAATTGTTTGTAATTTCAAAAAATACAAACATTTGAAATGATGATATAAGAGTTAATAGGATTGATATCATAGTATTGACAACAATATATGAATTACTTTGCGAAAACAGATTCTAACGTAACGAGGAAGTTAAGCGTGCTAGAGCAGGAGTAGTAGTAGGATGGGAGACCAGCCGAGAAGTTTGACCAAGAATGCTATTTAATCAAATATTAAGTGTAATTAGTGTTAAAAATATTCAAAGTGAGAGATTAACGAGTGAAACAATTCAAAGATTAAAAACTTAAAAAAAAATTTAATAAAAATATTTTTGCAACCGGACAACAGGCTATGCCGACGGCTGCTATGCCGAGGGCAAACCATTGGTCTAGCGTACGCCGACGGCATTTCGATACGCCGACGGCCTGTGTGTGCTCCGCCAAGGGAGACCTTTTCCGAGGAGGCTATGCCGAGGGCAGCCGTTGGCGTAGCATACGCCGACGGCTTTTTTCCCTCGGCATAGCGTGTCGTTCCTGTAGTGTCTCCACCATAACGGGTACACCCTCAAACTTCGCATAAAAAACCGGTACGCCCTCAAGCAACTAAGCATTTCCCATTCCAAGGGATCACGCAGATCTTCGTCAAGACTATCCTAAAGAGGTCCATTGGGCAACACATTCTAAGTGGCTGCGGGTGATGAAGGGTCTGCTTCCCGCAGAGCAATCTCGAATGTGGAGTGAAGGAAGCACCACGAAGGCTTTCGGGCCTTCCCATCGTTCTAAGGCCCGGGAAGGGATATGTCATTCGTGACGTATGACCCTAGGGGAACAAAGTGGACACCATCCACGCCACTTGATAGCCGCACTCTGATAGATGAACACCCTCTCCACAGACCGTGCAATACCGATGGGACAAGGATTATCATCTTGTCCATGCGAGCCAATGGCTCCAACTTGTTGACACCTCAACTAACCACATGCTCTGAAGACGATGCAAAGTTATAGTGGTGATGACGATGGCTTCGATTTCTCCCTCTCCAGAAGCCTCGGAGCAGCAGGATCTACCCTCTTCCGGAGTAGTAGAAGACTCTCGCCTCCAATGCCCTCTATGTATATGGTTCATTCAGCCTTCTGTCATGCCTTGTCTCACGCTACATCCTCCTGGGTTCTGGGATCAATGTGGCTCCATGCAAGTTATTACGGGTTAATTTAATTAGTAGTGGTATACTCCTGTGATAGGGGATAATTAGTGTCGTATCGTGGTTTTAGTTTAAATTTGGCTAAAATTAGTTAATTTTCTATTGATAGTTGTCCTCTCTGAGGATAACGGGTACGCCCTCAAGATACTAAGCATTTCCCTCTCCAAGGAATCACGCAGATCTTCGTCAAGACTATCCTAAAGAGCTTCATTAGGCAGCACATTCGAAGAGGCTGCGGGTGATGAAGGGTCTGCTTCCCGCAGAGCAAGCTAGATGTGGAGTGAACGAAGCACGGGGAAGGATTTTAGGCCTTCCCAGCGTCCTAAGGCCTAGGAAGGGATCTGTCATTCGTGACGTACGACCCTATCCGCTACTTGGCAGCCGCACTCTAACATATGAACACCCTCTCCGCGGACCGCACAATACTGATGGGATAAGGCTTAACATCTTGTCCATGCGAGCCAGTGGCTCCAGCTTGTTAACATCTCATCTAGCCACACACACCATGAAGACGATGCAAAGTTGTAGTGGTGATGATGATGGCTTCGATCCCCCCTTCCAGAGTAATAGAAGACTCTCGCTTTGGCCGCCGCCTTTGTAAATCGTGGAAAAAGTATGGCGTAGGTTTTTTGGGGAAACGGAGCCGTCTATAGAAAGGGGTAGCTGAAGCGATGCTCGAGGCCCGAACGGGCTTGGGTGGAGTGGCCTATAAGTGGGCCTGCACCACCTGGGCTCGTTCGTCCTTGTGGCTCCCCTCGTGTGCTTCCAAAGCCCATTGTCCTTCTCGCGATAAATTAAAAACTTCCGTGGTACTTTTACTTGAATTAATTTTTCTTCAAAATGTCCCTCAAGTGACAAAATATGAAAAAGAGATTTTCTGCCTCCTAGAAATTAAATACCAAAACAAGGAACTTTGTAGAAAAGTCTCATAAACCATCTAAAAGTTACATAAACAATGATATATCAATGGAAATAACAATATAAATTAGTTATATATGTGGCTATTATAATGATACAAAATGCAAGCATCAGGAAGTTCAATAAGAAAAACAATAAAAGATGCAAGGATTTTGTGTTTTGAGGTTTATCGTTTGATATTGTAATAAGTAAGTTCCTTTTTTATTTTATTTTATTTTTGTTTTTCTTGTTTCCTCTTTCTGTTTTCTTTTTCGTATCTTTTCCTTTTTGGGTTTTGTTTTCCTGTTTGAAAAAATTCGCATTTTCAAAAAATGGTTTATTCTTTTTGAATTTGGTTCATGAATTTTGGAATTTGGTTCATAAATTTCAAAAAAAATGAATTTTGGAATTTGGTTCATGAATTTCGAAAAATGTTTAGGATTTTCGAATTTGGTTCACAACTTTTGTAAATTTGTTCATGACTTTTTAATTTTTATTCACGAATTTTTGAAAATTGGTTTACGATTTTTAGAAATTTGGTTCATGATGTTTCAAGAAAATTGTTCATGAATTTCGAAAATTGGTTCATATTTTTTTTCAAAACTCTTCATGAATACTAGAGAAAAATCACGGATGAATTCAGGTTTTAAGAGCTGATTGTACTTTTTTTTAGTGGAAGCTGATCGTACAATAAGCGGTGAAGTAAACAGCCACCGAACTTACCATGGGCCGGCCCATATTGACTCCGGCTGAGGCGGCGTGGCCAATATCACCTGCCCTCGTGTTGGGTATGGACGAAAGGTAGAACGAGGTGCTAATGGGCCGAGCCCACCGTTAAAATCGTTCCCGCGATCGCCCGCGCGCTACCGAGGCGTTTCCGACTATAGGTCACAGGAAACGAAACAAACAAGAGAAAAATCCAAGACGGAATGGATCGAGAGCTGCGCTAGTTCTCGACTAACCGAGAAATTGGTTGGAACGGTAGAACGATTTTTCTGAAGGCAGCATTCGTTTTTGTTGGATGAGAGATTTTCCGGGAGCGTCCGTCTGCAGAAATATCTCGCTGGCTTATCGTGAGATGCTATAAATAAATTCTGGAAAACGAGGCGCATCAGAGCATCTACTACTTCCTCGCCACCCAGCTAGCTAATCCCGATCGATCCACAGCACACGGCCGTATCGTCTTGGACAATGAAGCTTCCGGCCATCTCCATCGTCGTGTGCGTTCTCTTTATCCTCCATGGTACGTATACGTGCGTCTTCGTGTATCACGAATCTTCCTTCCCCTAGGCATCATACATGTTGGCCAGATTCTTGTTTCTTTTCCATCTATCGACCCTGAATGTGCGCGATCGAACCCTGCCTACAGCTGCCTGCAGTGTGGAGTCCCGCCGCTCGTTCCGTAGCTGGGAGTACACCAGCATATTCGCCTTCGGAGATTCGTTCGCCGACGTCGGGAACACTCCGGGTAAATCCCATGGCCCGGTGTCGCGCGCATGGTACTATCCCTACGGCGAGTCCGTCATCACCGGCCGCGCCAAAGCGACCGGCCGCTTCTCCGACGACAAGGTCCAATCCGATTTCCTCGGTACGTACGTACGTACTACGTCTGTCTATACACATCCATTAATCACATCGGGGTTTTTCTGTTACGCGTCCTAGCTAATCATCCGCTCATTCGATCGCAGCAAAGACGATACTGGGCCTCCACGAAGCCCCTCCCGCGTACAACCGTGTCGGTTTCCACCTCTACCTCAACGGCGTGACCTTCGCCACGGGCGGCGCCGGCGTGTTCCAGGTGCCGGCGGCCAACGTGACGACGATCGGCCAGCAGGTCGACAGCTTCGAGCGTCTCCTCAAGAAGGGAACCATCTCTAGATCGCGCCTCCGCTACTCCGTTTTCCTCGTGGCTGTCTCCGGCAACGACTACGAGCCGGCCATCTCCAACGAGATGCTGGCGGCCAAGGTGACGGACGAGATCGTGGCCATCGTGAACCGGCTGAGGAAGCTCGGGGCCAAGAAGATTCTCGTCAACAACATGCACCCGCTGGGCTGCGCGCCCCGGCGCGCCAGGTACGGCAACACGGGCAACTACACCGGCTGCGACCAGCACGGGAACGCCATCGCCTCCGTCCACAACAACTTGTTGGAACAAAAGCTGGCCAATACTAACGACACCGTCCTCGTGCTCGACATCAACACAGCATTCACCAAAATCATCAACGGCTCCTACGGTACGTATATACACTAATTGCATATATACTACTCCAGTTAATTGCATCTGATTGATCTCTGCAACTGCAAGATATAGTCATGGTTTAATACATGGGACATTAATTGATTATTTGATGTGAAGGTTCGGACCAGTTCACCAACAGGCTGAGGCCGTGCTGCGAGGCCACTGATCCCAAGGGGTACTGCGGGCGCGGAGACAACGCCGGCGTCCTGGAGTTTAACTTCAAGCTAGACATGGATCACGTCAACAGCTACTTCTACTGGGACGAGATGAACCCCACCAATGCAGGCTGGAAGGCCGTCATGAAGCAACTTGAAAGGACGATCAAGGATTTTCTAAGCACGGACCACTAGCCCAATTTTAAGCATTATATACAGTCGCGCAAGCTAGGTTAGTACTGTAGCATTATATTTAGGTGTGCACCATAATCATATTTATCCCTTTTCTGCGGCGATTGATATTGTCAGTTTGTTGACTTGTTCTCAAAATGCACAAACCATATGCAGTTTAGGACTCCAATTCGAGTCTTTTAGGCCTTGTTTAATTTGTATACGGAATTTTTACATACTAGCTTTCCTTAAACCAAGGTAACAACCTACTCCCTCTCTTAGGGATTATAAGGCCTATGGACCATTTTGATAGGATTAAGAAAATCAATAACTCACCCTCTTGATTACTACATGCACCAATAGTTATACATGCATGAGAGAAGATAAAGAAAAAGAAGACCATGCATTGGATAAGAGATGGTAATAAATGAGAAAGAACTTATAATTCCTAACATTTTAAAAAAAACTCTTAGGCCTTATAATCCCTAACGGAGGGAGTATAACAAACTAAAATCATGTCTGGTGGCAGCAACTAAAAGAAGAATAGATAAAACTTAGTTTCCAAAACTCGGTAAAGTGCGTGTTGACAAAAACTACCCGTTTTTGCAAAAACGCAACTAAGCACAACCGGAGAACGGCCTTGGCCGAGGTACATCCGCTCGGGCCCAAGCCATGGACAATCATGAATTTCTTATGCCCCATGGAACGCTGTCGGGTGATAGGCTGGAAGTAAGAGCATCTCCACCCACGTTTCCAGGATGGCGTTCCCAGAGCCTTTTTTTGTCCGGACGGTGATTTTTCGCCCAATCGTGTTCTTAGGACGCCGATTTCATCCGAATTTGGCCCAACTTTCATCTGAAGTTCCCAGGCCGATCTCGGGGCGCTGGGAACGCCGGACGAAGCAAAACACAGGTGGGACAACCCTGTCGGCGACTGTAGGCCGAGCTCCCGCCATGGGTGTAGCATGAGCAACACCGGGATAGTATTGGTGTTAGGTCATTGCCTATTGTAAAGCTAGATTAATTTGTACTCTAGTGAAAGTGGGAGACTGAAGGAGATATGCCCCCAAAGGCAAATAATAAAGTGTTTTTATTTGATATATCTCTTGTATGTTCATAATATGTTTCTTACCATTCTATAACTCTATTAATACGAAACGTTGATATACATGTGCTATGTAAACAACCAAGTCTCTAGTTACCTCTAGGAAACTAGCTTATTGGGCAAGTGATGATCTTATGGTTTCGAGTTCATGGTGATAGTGCCGATTGACAATGAGGTCACATTATTGGAGAATAATATGATAGACAAAAACCCAACGTTGATCACAATGAGAACTAGTTACTTAAACGTTTGTCAATGATGATAACATAGAAATACCGTGGCCTATATCCTTGGACTGTGAGATAATGCATATCACCATTTTAGAATGAGACTTTGATGATATCAAGTATTAAGCTGTGAAAGGGTGATCATAAATGCATCGTTGGGTTTCCCGAAGAGACGGGTTAAGGACTGTTTATCAAGAGCAGGATTTGCCAATCCAAGTAACGGATAGATACTCGTGGCCAACTCGGTGACGTTGCATTAACGAAGCTTGCAAGCATATGACTAGGTCATGGAATGAAACGACACGGGAATGAGTAAAGGAGCTCATATGAAACGAGATCGAACACAAGTATGGAGATACTTGAGATCAAATCTCGGATGACCTAGGTGTCGTATGTCAAAGGGAATAGGATTACGTAGTTAAGGTTCAAGCAATGAGATTCATGAAAGCACGGGTGATCATTATGGGCATCCAGGTCCCGCTATTAATCATTGATGCAAGAGGGGTTTTAGTCATGTCCGTAGCATCTCCGAGCCAAAGGGTGGCACACTTAAGGGTGGGGACGCATTGGGATCGAACCGGCACCGCAGGAGAATTAAGGGAGAGAGACCGGAAAGGTTCTGGGTAACATCCGATGTTGATCGGAGGGGTTCGGAAGGAGTTCCGGAGTATGAAATATGATAATATATGTGTTTTATATTAATTAGTTGAATTAATATTAAAACATATTTTATTATTTATATTTATGGGAAGCTATTTCCTATATGGCCGCTTCCGGTAGAAGGGCCCATAGGGCTAGGCGCCAAAGGAGTAAAGGGGAGAGAGGGGACAGACAAAACCCTAGGGTTTCCCACCCGCAGGGAGGGTCCTAGGGCTGGCGGCTTGGGGGGTTCCTCCCCCTTGGCCCTAGGGTTTTCCCCTCCCCCTCCCACCTATAAATATAGGAGCCCCCTCCTCTCTATTTGCACCACAATAACAAGTTCTCTCCTCTCCCTCTAAACCCTAGAGATCTCTCCATCAGATTGGATCTAGCTTTTGGGATTAGATCTCTAGCTTTGTACTACTGTCATGTGCAGGACGGTCTGGCTTCCATCTTCTTCCGCTGCTCTGCTGGATCGGATTCCGGGAGATGTCCCTACACCGGACGTCTATAGAGCTTCGAGGGGCAACACTTGGGGAGCTTGTCTTCATCGTTATACGCCTACCTGCATAAGGCATGCCACGGCCTTCAAGGGTATGAATTATGTCCTCCCTCTCCATTACGTATGTCTATATTGAATAGATCTTGGTTGTCGTGTTCATGTAGCTTAATTTTTTTTGTTTCCTACTATGAACCCCAACAGTGGTATCAGAGACAGATCTATGGGTTGACATGGCATACGGATGTAACACATAGCAATATGTGTGTGTTGATTCTCTAGTTGTGACCCTCTTCGTGTTCTTGTTATATCGCTGGATTGATTGATGAAGCGGCCTAGACCGACCTTATGCATGAGCTTATGCGAGACTGGTTCCATGCTCGACATATGGCTTGTTTCGTATAAGTGCATGGAGGGTGTCTGTCTCTCTTACAATAGTGGGTATGAATTTTACACCGGAGGACACTAAAAAGGGAGCAAAGATCAACGTTGTGGCTCAATGTTCATAGGTGGGAAGGGGTTCTGCCATGAAATCTCTAAAGTCGCGTAAAACTTGCAAAAGGATAAATTAGAGGCGTCTAACTGTGTTTTGCAGGGGCGTGAGTCGTGACATGGAAATGGAAATGGTAAGTTTCTGAAACATGTTTTCCATTGGATATCTCGATGGAGACATGGCCTCAGAACAAAAGATACCGAAAGGTAGAGCATGAATCACATGGTGATGTTATTGACATTCAGAATGTCTACCTTTGGAGTTATATCATTGGCTGTGACGATCGGGAGTGATGTAGTGACACGAGATCATGTGATCACAAAAACGAATGGAGGGATGTTTGTTTTAAGTGGGAGCCTTGTTAATTCTAGTTTAAGAGTAAACTGAAACTTGAGCTTAGTATATTATGGACATGTTCTAAACTCTTTGCATATCCATTGTAGATGTCTCGCCCACCCACCTTCAACCTTAGCTCATTCCTAGAGAAGGACAAGTTGAAAACCGATGGGTCCAATTTCACCTCCTAGCACTGCACCCTAAAAATCCTCGTGACCCCCTACAAGCTCAACTATGTCTTAGAGGCAGAACTGCCCGCCAAACCCGCAGATACCGCCACCGAGGACAAAAAAATGTCTGGCAGTCCAAGGCAGATGATTCCTCCCCCATCCAGAGTGGAATGCTCTATGCCATGGAGCCAGAGCTTCAAAAGAGTCTTGAGAATATGGCTGCATTTGTGATCCTTGAGGATCTCAAAGCCTTCTTTGCTCTGTAGGCTCGAACTGAGAGGTATGAAGCTTCCGAGCTCTTCTTCTCTGCCAGGATGGAAGAGCATAGCACTGTGAGCTAGCACATAGTAAAAAATCCTGGCAACATTCAACACCTAAACGCCTTGGATTGCAAAATCCCGGACGAACTTGCGATTGATAGGGTATTGCACTCGTTGCCCCCTAGCTACAAAGATTTTGTGATGAACTACAACATGTAGGGGATGGTTAAGACCCTTGCTGAGTTGTTCACCATGCTCAAGACTGCTGAGATGGAAATCAAGAAGGAGCACATGATGTTGATGGTCAATAAGACCACCAACTTTAAGAAGTCGGCGCATAAGAAGGCCAAGAGGCCAAAGAAGGATGGCAAACCAGTTGCCATTCCTCCTAAGGCTCCAAGGCCTAAGCTCGGCGTTACATGCTACTACTGTAAGGGAGACGGGCATCCGAAGCGCAACTGTCCCAAATACCTCGAGGACAAGCAAGCCGGCAAGTTTGTCGCAAAAGACAAAGGTATATGTGATATACATGTTATTGATGTGTTCCTTACAAGCACCAGGAGCAACACCTGGGTATTTTATACCGGTTTTGTTCCTCACATTTGTAACTCACAGCATGAGTTATGGAATAAGCGGTGCCTAGGGAAGGACAAAGTTACGATGCACGTCGGCAATGGATCGAAAGTCAATGTCAAGGCCGTCGGCGATCTGTCTCTACGTATACCATCTGGATTAATTTTAGTTTTGAATAAGTGCTACTTTGTACCCACCTTGAGTATGAATATTGTGAGTGGATCTTGATTATTGCAAGATCATTATTTGTATAAATCTAGAACAAGTGGTTATTCTATTTATATGAATGATGTCTTTTATGTTCATGTGTGTGTATGCAAAGGTTTATTCTTACTAGATCTTAATAGTAGTATACACATTTATAGAATTGATGCCAAGCGTTGCAAGCATAATAACGATAATACCATGTATCTATGGCATTGTCGTATTGGTCATATTGGCGTAAAGCGCATGAAGAAACTCCATTCTGATGGACTTCTGGAATCACTAGATTTTGACTCACTTGATACATGCGAGCCTTGTCTCATGGGCAATATGACCAGCACACCCTTCTCCGGCACTACGGAGCGGGCGGCGGACCTGTTGGGAATCATACATACAGATGTGTGTGGACCAATGAGTGTCTCGACATGCAATGGGTATTGTTATTTTATTACCTTTACTGATAATTTGAGTAGATATGGATATATCTATTTGATGAAACATAAATCTGAAACCTTTGAAAAGTTCAAAGAATTTTAGAAAGAGGTAGAGAATCAACTCAATAAGAAGATCAAGCACCTCCGATCAGATCGGAGAGGCGAATACTTAAGTTATGAGTTTGGCATGCACTTGAAGGACTGTGGTATTGTACCACAGCTTACTCTAGCCGGAACACCACAGCGTAATGGTGTGTCGGAACGGCGTAACCATACTCTATTGGATAGTGTTCGATCCATGATGTCTTTGACTAATTTGTCTATGCTGTTTTGGGCCTATGCATTATAAACCGCCGCTTTTATTCTAAACAGAGCACCATCCAAATCCGTGGAGACAACACCAAATGAGATATGGCATGGCAAGAAGCCAAGTGGTCGTTCTTGAAAGTTTGGGGATGTGAAGCTTACGTTAAGAAACTACAACTTGACAAACTCGAACCTAAAGCGGAAAAGTGTATCTTTGTAGGATACCCAAGGGAAACTATTGGGGTATATCTTCTATAACAAAGCCGGGAGAAAAACGTTTGTCACTAAGGACGGCGCCTTTCTATAGAAAGAGTTTCTTACAAAAGGATTTAGTGGAAGGAAGATAGAGCTTGATGAGGTCGTTGACCCTTCTCTCCAAATACCGAGTAGCACAATGGAATCTGTTTTGGAAGCGCCCTACAAAGTGGAAGAAGATACTAATGATACAGATCATAACATCAAAGCTCCTAGGGTTCCGAGATCAACAAGAGTATGTACCACTCCAGATTGGTATGGTAATCTTGTGATGGTTGTCTTGTTATATGAACAAGAAGAACCTAGAGACTACAAGGAAGCAATGGAGAGTGTTGGCTGGATGCCATGAAATCTGAGATAGGATCTGAAATGGATAGTATGGGCACCTAGAGGGGGGTGAATAGGTGCTACTCATTTTTTAATTCTTTTTCAATTTTAGGCTTGACACAAAGTAAATTCTCTAGATATGCAACTACGAGAATTTCCCTATATGCAAACCTATCTACTAAACACGTAAAGAGAGGAGCGAGGAAACCATCGCGGAGCACGCGGAGACATAGGGATTTGTTTTACCGCAGTTCCTTCCTTGTTAAGGGAAGTATATCTGCGTTGGAGGGGTGAACGGTTCTAAGACCACCACGCCACAATAGGCCTCACCCTATTCTTTGATGGATCTTGCCATGAAAGGCCTGATCCACCTTCTCCACTATTGGTACCCTTCGAGGTGGGAATCGGTGCCTTTACAACTCTAGCAGGGCACACATCCACAATCAAATTGGAGGCTCCCGTAATGACAACAAGTTGTCACAAGAACAAGGATTATCAAAATAATCAAAACAAGGATCTAGATATTTGCAAGAAATACTAGATCAAAAGTTCTCCAAATGAATGGAGAGGAGGTGAAGCGCTTGATTGCTGTTGATGAAGATCGATCCCTCCTCCTTCGATTCCCCAAGGGACGGGGCCTTTGGGTGGATGAAGGTGGATATCTCTTGGATGGAACTTGAGGAGCAGATCTTGTCTTTTTCGAATGAACCAAGAGTTGTGGCAGGAGGGGGAAGATCAGTTTAAATACCCCTACCCAGAACTGGCTTCTGGAGCAATTTGGGGGCGGATTATCCCCCCCCCCACACACACACACGCACAGTGGGTCGTGCCGCATTGACTTGGTGAAAATCCTCGAGGGGCGGATTATCCGCCCCCCCCAAGGGGCAGACTATCCACCATGGGGGAAAGTTTAGCCCCAGAGACAGAAAGTCCGGGAGGAAACTCCGCCCCCTCTCTGAGTGACGCGCCGTAGTGACCTTTGCAAAACTCCTGGGGGCGAACTATCCGCCCCCCTTGAGGGGCAGATTATCCGACCTGGGGAAAAACCCCGGCCCTAGCCGGACAATCCGAGAGATATTCTGCCCCCTCTCTAGGTGGCGCGCCCTTGTGCCCTTTGTGATTGGGGAGGGCGGATTATCCGCCAGGGGATTATCCGCCCCTCAAAAACACTCTGAGGATCTGCAGCACTTCAGCACACATTAAATAATCCTTGATATTGTTATCTAACACACAAAACACTAGAGATCATGAAATGTTCTTTTAGGATCCATGTATGAGAACAAAGTTTGGAACTTGGTAGATCTCCATGAAGGTAGAAAGGCTGTGGAGAATAAATGGATCTTTAAGAAGAAGACAGATGATGATGTCAATGTGATTGTCCATAAGGCAAGACCTGTCGCAAAAGGGTTTTCGACAAGTGGAAGGAATTGACTACAGTGAGACCTTCTCCCCTGTAGCAATGTTGAAATCTATCCGGATTTTACTAGCAATTGCTGCATATTGTGATTATGAGATATGGCAGATGGATGTGAAGACCGCCTTCCTCAATGGAGACATTGATGAAGAGTTGTATATGATGCAACCAGAGGGGTTTGTCGATCCTAAGGATGCTGGAAAGGTATGCAAACTTGAAAGATCCATTTATGGACTAAAGCAAGCATCTAGGAGTTGGAACAAGCGATTTGATCAAAGTGATCAAGAGTTTTGGATTTGTCCAAAATAATCAGGAAGCTTATGTTTACAAGAAAGCGAGTGGGAGCTTGGTAGCATTCCTAGTGGTATATGTGGATGACATATTACTAATCGGGAATGATGTGGGATCATTAGTGTAACACCCTCAGCACCCTATGCGAGTTTCAGTGATTCCTGCCAAACCCACATAGAAACGATTCAAAGGTGCCCACCAGGCACTTTCGTGTGGGTGGAAAACGAAGTAATACCATTACACAATAGTCCATGATGGAACCCATAGAACAGATATATACAACAGCGACTCAAAGAGTCAAGAATACAGATATACAGTACAAAGACCCAAATCACCTTGAAAAAAATACATCGTCAGAGTACGGACAAGATGCAAATTGAGCTAAGAGCCCTGAAGAATAACCAATGGTGTCCATAACCCTGCCCAGGCCAAGCCGGAAGGGTAACCCTGCTAACGACGTCAATCTCAAAACCTGCTTAAACAAAAGGGGTGCCGACAAAGGGCAAAGGAAAAATGAGAGCGACCAGTACTAAGGCCAGTACTCGGCGAGACTAGAATTCGGCGGTCCTCGCCTACATAGGTATGGTGGACTGAAACGGCAGCGCAGCATGCACTAAACAACCTATAGAGACTCGATATATCTGGCGGCTATCAGAGAGGGATAAGAAAGACCTATTCGAAACCAACATAATACTAACACCAAACATACCCATCCTGGCGTTTCCCCCTCAAGACCAAACGAGGAAGTCAAGCCGAGGAAACTCACACAGTTGGCAGTTTTATCCATTCCATTATAGTCGCGTCACTTACTAGTCATATATAGATAGTATGAGTCATCCTGGTATAATAAGCAGTGAGCACTTTTAATTAACCATTCCGTTAGAGTTGCGATACTTACTAGTCAGATACATATAATATGAGACATTCAAGAACCCAGCAGTTGTTGGCACTTTTATTTGCATTCCATTATGGTGAAGCTGATTACTAGTCATCACATAGTCAAATTTATAACACTACTTTAGTTATAGTTGTCTATGATCGAGATACTGTGCTCCAAGTCGTCCATAACCGCGGACACGGCTTTCGGAAAGTTTTACCCTGCAGGGGTGCACAAATAGCAACACACGCACGATCAACCTCGGAAAAAACCAAATGAAAACTCAACGAGGCATCACGACAGAACATTCGCAAGATTCATATTTGATTTCAGGGGGCACCCCACCAAGCTACCCGCGACGAAGTTGGCCGGCTCCGAGACGGACCCAGAGGTTTGTGCCAATGGTTGTAAACGACTGGGAACCCGAAAGTGTGACTGGGCTTGTCGATACCGCGAAAACATTCCACATTTGTTCCTAAACAGTATAGATGTTCCACGCACAATCGTAAATAAAGCAGTAAAGCATGGCATAAGTACAGGATAGTAATAAATCCCCAAACTAGTTTGTGGCTCCAAGGAATTAAATATGACTCAAGCTAGGTTAGGGGGATTCATGGTCCCACATGTGGATAGTGCGAATATTTAAAGAATAGGTATCAAGTACTCGGGGTCCTACGGGACACAAGTGGACGGTTAAAAACCAAATAACATCTATTGCCCACCTATGCCTCTGCATTATTTACCTACTTCAGTTTTAGTTATTAAACGGTAATTAAAGTCATGATCATCTCCAAAATTAAGCATACGGCAATACTCCAACAACTATGGAACATCAACGGCGCGACGCAGCACCTGAGCAAGCAACTACGACTCGCAAGGCCGATTATCTACCAAACAATAGGTAATAGGAGGTGTCCAAGGCAATATAGTGGCTGCAAGAGATATCACGGGTACGAAAAACTAGAGCATCGCAACACAGATAGCAATAGATCAACATGAGGAAATAAAGATTAAAAATATAAAATAGTTAGAAAGAGGGAGAATGCCCGCCTAAAAACATTGCTAAAGGTTCATCCGAAGATCGGGTCGACACTCGCATCAACTCATCGGCCTAATCCGTGAAGAAGGAAAGCACTAAAAAGAAACACCGGATGCACTATTTAATACTACGGCAGAAGATCGGGCATGATGCATGTATGATGTATGGCATGTCATAGGTGCAATACAATTAGGCCATATTAAGCGGAACCGGGGTCCCGACAATTATTTAATAGGTTCAATCTGTTTAGATACCCCACAATTTAAATGTCGTCTTATCAAGGCATAATATATCAACAGTTTGCTACACAAATTTAAATGGAACCAATATTAGACTAGAAAAGCCCGCATATGGACTTCGTATTTAATTATGAGGTGAATCGGCATAATGCCCCAAAACCACACAAAGATGTATGCAATCATGAACAATTGATGCAACAATTATATATCATTTATAAAATAGGGGCTCAGGAAAAGGGTCACACATTGGTCTGAAGATCTTGGGGTTCCGAGGGATTGGGCTTCGGATCCGGGGTCTCGGGGTTCGACGGGGTTTCGGTCTTCGGGTTTCGGGAGGGAGAGCTCGGCGTCCATCGGATCCGCGAAGAAGAGCTTGATGTCCATGAGGAAGACCTTGCGTGGCTTCTCGAAATCCCCTGGTACTTCTTCAAGCGTCGAGTATCTTCGAGTGGCACCGTGTCTGAATCAACTGGTCTCATTGACACATAGAAGATCTTGGCGACATCGCGATGGGGTTTTCCACGGAAGATGCTTCAGAGGCCGGATCGGCCAACGCTCATCTTGGCACCAACAGGTTCTGGGGTGGAACTTGTACCCGACATTGACACAGGCAAAAACGATTGGTCTTGCAAGAGCACATCCATCACCGTCGGTACACACCAAGACACGCGCAGCCTCAACAGAGAAAACAGTGACACGGGTCAGAGGAGGTCGACTGCGGTGGGACAACGCAAGCACACAGGACCGCGGCAGAGGTCGCGGGCGGGTTCGACAGGGACGGCGGAGCGCTGGGCGATGATAAGACATGCGGGAGGGCACTGGTGAGGAGACGATAGAAAGCTCGGGGGCGCGAGGTCGGCCGACAGGGTACTGTGGTGGTGGTGCTCGTGGGGTCGCAGCCGAGGGCGCACGGAGCCCACAGGAGCGAGAAGAGCAGAGGAGGGTGAGGTGGAGGGCGCTCGCGGTGGCACCAGACGAGGGGGGGAGTTGGGCGGCGGCTCGTAGAGGCCAGGGACGGGGGATCCCGTGGCGGTGGGGCCGAGCTTGACAGGAAGGTGGCGACAAGGGCAGACGGTGTCACGGGGGAGGTCGGCATGCGGCAACGGCCGACGGCCTGGGCGACGGAGGGTGGCTCTACGCGAGGGGAGTGCCTGGCGGCGGCGGTTGCTGGCGACCAGGGGAGAGACGAGCGAGAAGGGGAAGAAGGGGTCGCGAGGGGTGCGCGGCTCGCGTGCGGGGTGGGTCCCGTGGTGGGCCAGGGCGAGCGGGCGGGGAGAGAGAGGGGGTTGGGTCGCTGTTGGTCACACGGCCAGGAACGCGTCGAGTCCGCGTCGGGTGGGACCGGGTGAGGAGCGGGGGTAGGTGACGTCGGGGGGTTGGTTAGGTTCAGGAACGTGTGCGTCTTTGCTAGGATTTGGTTCTTGCGTGTTGCTGAGGGAGGCTGGGAGGATTGGGTTGGGTGAGGGGATGGCGGCTTGTTGGTGGTTAGGGTTTGGGGTGGTTCTAGGTTAGGGTTTCCGGTGGGATTGGGTTGGGCCGATCGGGGTGGTAGGTGGCCTGGCTTTTGGGCCGGGCTGCCTCCATCGATCAAAACAGTTTTATTTAAAAATATTGTTTGTTTTAGTTTTAGTAAAAGATTTTGTAATTAGTTTTAGCAAACAAAATATCCCAAAGCGTCGGGGGGTTTGATTTGAAATAAAGATGGGGTTTATTTGGAAAGCAAAGAGAGACTTTAACAAAATAGTTTTTGGCAAATAATATGCATGATGACATGAGCATGCAGTCATGATGATGCAGAAAACAAAAACACAATGATTTCTAGTAGTGGTTTTACACAGGGTGCTACAATTAGGGAGCATAAAGGAATATCTGAGTAGTCAGTTTTCCATAAAGGATGTAGGTGAAGCAGCCTATATGGGTATCAAAATCTATAGAGATAGATCAAGACGCCTAATAGCATTGCGTCAGAGTACTTACATAGATAATATTTTAAAGAAGTTCAAAATGCAATACGCCAAAAGGGTTTTGTGCCTCTTATGGAAGGTGTATCGATTAGTAAGACTCAGTGTCTAGCGACAGCTGATGATAGAGAGAGGATGGTTAATGTCCCCTATGCCTAAGCCATAGGTTCTATCATGTACTATATGCTATGTACTCGACTTGATGTGGCCCTGGATCTTAATTGAACATGTCGTTTCCAATGTGATCTACGAGTGGGACATTGGACAGCTGTGAAGAATATCCTAAAATATTTGAAAAGAACTAAGGACATGTTCCTAGTCTTTGGAGGTGGTGATGAAGCTCTGAACGTAACTGGTTACATGGATAACTCGAAGTCTCAGACATGGTATGTTTTTCTGGTGAATGGTGGCGCAGTAACCTGGAGAAGCGTGAAGCAACCAGTGGTGGCACAGTCTTTAATGGAATCAGAATACATCGCAGTTAACTCTGCGGCGAATGAAGCTGTGTGGCTATGGAATTTCGTCATCGGACTGGGAGTTGTTCCTAATACGGATGACCCTGTGACCATCTTATACAATAACATAGGTCCCATTGCAAACGCGTCGGAACCGAGGACTCATTCCATAGTCAAGCACATCCAGCTGAGATTCCACGCCATTAGACAAAATGTTGAGAATGGCAAAGTCAAGATTTGCAAAGTGCATATGGATCTGAATATTGCAGATTCGTTTACCAAAAGTCTACCACAAGCCAAGCATGAGCAACACCGGGATAGTATTGGTGTTAGGTCACTGCATATTGTAAAGCTAGATTAGTTTGTACTCTAGTGTAAGTGGGAGACTGAAAGAGATATGCCCTAGAGGAAAATAATAAAGTGTTTTTATTTGATATATCTCTTATATGTTTATAATATGTTTCTTACCATGCTATAACTGTATTAATACAAAACGTTAATAAACATGTGGTATGTAAACAACAAGTTCTCTAGTTACCTCTAGTAAACTAGTTCATTGGAAAAGTGATGATCTTATGGTTTCGAGATCATGGTGATAGTGCCAATTGACAATGAGGTCACATTATTGGAGAATAATGTGATAGACAAACACCCAACGTTAATCACAATGAGATCTAGTTGCTTAAATGTTCGTCATTGATGATAACATAGAAACACCGTGGCCTATATCCTTCGACTGTGAGATAATGCATAATCACCGTTTTGGAAGGAGACTTTGATGATATCAAGTATCAAGTTATGAAAGGGTTATCATAAAGGTTTCATTAGGTTTCCCAAAGAGACGGGTTGAGGAGTTTTTATCAAGACCAGGATTTTCCAATCCAAGTAATGGATAGATACTCGTAGCCAACTCGGTGACATTGCATTAATGAAGCTTGCAAGCGTATGACTAGGTCATGGAATGCAACAACACGGGAACGAGTAAACGAGCTCATCAGAAATGAGATCGAACACAAGTATGGAGATACTTGAGATCAAATCTCGGATGACCTAGGTATCATATGGCAAAGGGAATAATTATGGGCATTATGGGCTTCCAAGTCCCGTTGTTGATCATTATGGGCATCTAGGTCCCGCCGTTGATCACTAACACAAGAGGGGTCTTGGTCATGTCCGTAGCATCCCCGAGCCGAAGGTGGCACGCTTAAGGGTGGGGACACATTGCGATCGAACCGACACCGCGAGAGAATTAAGAGAGAGAGACCTGAAAGGTTCTGGGTACCATCCGATGTTGATCGGAGGGGTTCAGAAGGAGTTGAGGAGTATGAAATATGATAATATGTGTGTTTTATATTAATTAGTTTAATTAATATTAAAACATATTTTATTATTTATATTTATGGGAAGCTATTTTCTATTGGGCCGCTTCCGATAGAAGGGCCCATAGGGCTAAGCGCCAAAGGAGGAAAGGGGCCAGCAGAAACCCTATGGTTTCCCACCCACGGGTTGGGCCTAGGGCCAGTGGTGGAGGATTGGGGGAGAGGTCCTCCCCCCTTGGCCCTAGGGTTGTCCCTTCCCCCTTCCCGTCTATAAATAGAGGAGCCCCCTCCTCTCTATTTGCACCACAATAACAAGTTCTCTCCTCTCCCTCTAAACCCTAGAGCTCTCTCCATCAGATTGGATCTAGATTTTGGGATTAGATCTCCACCTACGCACTACCGCCGTGCACAGGACGGTCCGGCTTCCATCTTCTTCTGCTGCTCTGCTGGATCGGAGTCCAGGAGATGTCCCTACACCGGACGTGTGTAGAGCTTCGAGGCGCAACACTTGGGGCGCTTGTCTTCATCGCTATACGACTACCTGCGTAAGGCGTGCCACAGTCTTCAAGGGTATGAATTATGTCATCCCTCTCCGTTACGTATGTCTATATAGAATAGATCTTGGTTGTTGTATTCGTGTAGCTAGAAATTTTTTCCTGCTACGAACCCAAACAATCTTCACCAAGATGCTCGGAGGGACCAGGTTACAAGATTTCTGGCTAACCTCTTGGCTCCACTGGATATAAGACTTCGCCGCTGCTTCACTGCTTCGGTGCAGAGCCCTGGAGTATGATGCCGACTGAGCTGGCCTAGTCTCCGCGTCGAATGTTGTATTAGGCGCCAACCAAGGCGGGATAGCTCCCACATTTACCTTATTAGATATGTTGGGAATTGCAGGGAGAGGGAGAAAGAGGAACTCCAAAGCCACCGCCTCCGCCGGAATTAGTGTAAGGAATTGGGTTTGGATAGTATAGCAAGGGAATGGCCGCTCCAATAGCTTCACGGTCGGAGGAGCATCGCGTCTCCCCGGAGGGCCTCCGGCCTAAGTGCGTGGTGCCGGTGATGGGGGCGGCGGGGATCTAGCCTCCCGGCCCCAGCACGGCGGTAGGGAGGAGAATGCCGGCGCTGGACGGGGGCCCCTCGCCATCGTCGTCTACACGGCTCCGGCCGGCGGTGGCTTCGTGGGAGCTCGGATCTGGAGGCAGCGACCTCTACCGGAGTGGGGCGGGTGGCGATCTGGTAGAGGAGGTGCTGGCGATGGGATTCCGTTGGAAGACCTAGATCGGCTCTCTATCCCTAATTTCCTGCTCGATCCGTTCTTCGAAAACCGGCCGGCGGTGTGGGGATCGCTATGTCGGATCTAATAAAGGAGGTGGTCCTTTGGTTTCTTTCGCACGAAGACGAAGATATGCTTGATGTCTGCCCTTGTTGATCTGATTTGGAGAGGCGGGTTCCTGAAGGCTCCGCCGGTGAACTCCCATGGGCGTATCATGCCTGGAGATTGCTGGATCGGAAGATATTCGGTCGAGCGCACCTTGTTTTTCTGGCCATTTGGTTTCAGCGGGAGCGTTGCGAAGCTCTGTTGTTTGTTCCCACCAAGTGTCATTCTTAGAGCCATGGTGAAGTCAGATGCGGAGAATGTCAGGAAAGCGGAAATATGAGGGTGGCGATGGTGATTTTTGTTCTTGTGGCGACGGAGAACTGGCTGCGTGATCTAGGACTCGTTGCAGCGACTGTTGGTGCGGGAAGACAACACAGGGGGAGTTTCCAGTTTTATCTTATAGGGTGAAAATCCAAGGTCTGGCCTTAACTGGTTGTGCCTGGCAATGACCTTGTTGAAGGCATTGTTTTGTGAGCAAGGACTTTCTCTAGGATGAAAACTTATGATCTTTGATCGGGCAACGACGGCGCTTGGGCACTGTTTTCTTCTTGAAGGCGTTGTTATTGGAGTGAAGGACTACTGGTGTTGTTCTGATGGTGTCAGCATCGTTACTTTGAGGATTAGTTCTCTGTAGCGGGATTTTTCTTTTTTGTAATTCTTTTTTCTTTTTTCTAAGTTGTGTGCATCCGTACGGCCGTTGGGCATGTTTGTTGTAGAGGCTGGGTGTAATTGGTATCCCTATGATATAAATATATACTTTTTTCTATAAAAAAAATAGCTTCACGGTCACTTAGACACATTGGTACTAGTATAATGGATTATCGTGATAGACGGGACCAAGCCGCATTCATAACTGGACAAGTGACAGGAAATTTTGGTTTGGCCGATATTCACTTAAACTGGACTGGATAGTTGGTTCCCAAACTTTTCGAAACGTTCTTTCTAATTACACTTAACTCTGAGCCCTCAAGCACAGACTCATCAACTGGTTCACGTCTAAATAAAACGCCCCGTGGGGCTGTGCATATAAATCGACCTAGCTGATCGCCGGTGCTAGCTAGTATGGCACATTTGGGTACGTCCACATCGTTATCCTGACTCCCTGGAGTGGAATAATTCTGCCTTGTCTAGAGATATCAGATATGATCTCCGATCCAACATTGTCTTATGCGTACCTCCAAGTCTCCAACAATACTTGAATCCGTACTGGCATGCAATATTTTTATCTGCTTTCGCTCTCTAGAGGCCATGCAAAATTACATGTTGTGCTGCAGGGCAGGTACGTAGTAGCTGAGCTGAATAATACAGACGTCGACACATATGGAGTATAATTTAGCCCATATTGTGTTTGCTGCCTGCTAGCTAGGCTGCTAAGAGCATGACTAGCGCCCGTAAAACGGCAGTTGGGCCGATTTAACCGCCTTTTTACGGATACGGGCCGAAGCGCGGCGTAAAACAGCGTCCGTAAACGTCGAAAATTCGTAAACGGTTCTCAGGTCTGACCCCGGAATCTTTGTCCAGCCCCTACATACCAGGGCTCTGCGGGCGACCCGAGCTCCAGCCCGCAGTCGCATCAGCCCTAGCGCGCGCTGAACCTTCAGGACGGAACCGCTCCTCCCTCCACGCGCGCCGCCAGTCCCCGCCCTCCGCCGCCACCACCCACCAGCCGATCCCGCCTTCCCCGTCGCCACCTCCCACGTTGCCGCCGGTAGGAACCTTTCCCGGCCGTCCACGCTCACTGCCGCGCTTCGCCCTCGAAAGCCGCCGCCGCCGCTCGGCCCACCGAGGATGAACGCGGGCGAGCACCTCGATCTCGATCTGTCGGACTGGTCGTCGTCGGACGATTCCGACATCGAGGACCTACTCGACGACGACGACTGCGAGGTAGGCCTTCTCCTCCTGGCCGCGAAGGAGCACCAGGACCGCGTCAAGCTGATGGATCGGAGGCGTGGATCGGTGATGGGCCGCAAATTCATCTTCCGCAACCGCGCCCTCGGCCACGCGACCCTCATGGACGATTACTTCGCCGAGGTACCTACATATCCGCCCAATCTTTTCCGTAGGAGGTATCGGATGCGCCGTAGCTTGTTTGTCAAAATAGTTGAAGATATCCAAGCCAATTCCAACTACTTAAAGCAACGTCGCAACTCTGCTGGCGGCCTAGGATTTAGTGCCTACCAAAAGTGCTCAGCTGCTATGCGAGTGATTGCTTACGGCGTCCCCGCGGATTACACCGATGAGTACCTTCGCATAGGCAAAGACACAACCACCGAGTCGGTGCGTCGATTTGCGAAGATGATAATCAGGTTGTATGGGGAAAAATATCTCCGAGCTCCCAATGAGGAAAATACCAAGAGGTTAATGGAGATGAATGAAAAAAGGGGGTGGCCGGGCATGCTTGGTAGTATAGATTGCATGCATTGGACATGGAAAAATTGCCCGAAGGCATGGCATGGCATGTATTGCGGCAAGAGCAAGGATGCTACCATTGTGCTCGAGGCTGTTGCTTCTCAAGATTTGTGGTTTTGGCACTGTTTTTTTGGCTGCCTGGGACCCTCAATGACATCAACATTTTACAAAGATCCCATTTGTTTAAAAAACTTGTTGCCGGAGAAGCACCTGCATGCAACTACAAGGTCATGGGTCATGAGTATTCCATGGGATATTATCTAGCCGATGGCATTTACCCCGAATGGGCTACTTTTGTGAAGTCCATTAAAGATCCCCAAACTCCAATAGAGGCAGTATTTGCCAAGGCACAGGAGGCAGCCAGAAAGGACATAGAGAGGGCATTTAGTGTTTTACAAGCAAGGTTTGCTATTGTTCGAGGCCCAGCTAGATTTTGGGACAAGGAAATCCTTGTCAACATTATGACATGTTGTGTCATTCTACACAACATGATCATAGAGGATGAGAGAGGGTTAAGCTTGCCATGCTTCTATGACAATGTTGGCACTCGAGTGCGGCCAGCAAGGGATGCCAGTCGAGTTGAAGGTTTTCTTCAAATCTATCGGGAGATTGAAGACCAATCAGCCCATAAGGAGCTTAACACCGATCTCATGGCGCACCACTGGCAGCTATATGGCCAAAGGGTTCAAGCTCGTGCTACGTCATGATGTACCATTGTTTTCCTTCGGCTTGTATGTGTGAGATGAACCATTCGGCATGAACATTTGTTTCATTCAAACGTTTGTTTATTTGATTTGAAAAATTGTTGTAATTTGATTAAGACATTGTTGTAATAATTTGGATGATATTTGATTGATCCTGTGATTGTTTCATGAACATTTGATTGATGAACTATGTGCTGTCAGTTTGTATGAACGTGTGAAAATATGCGAAAACCCTCCGTTTACGGGTAAGGGCCGCATGACGCGGCTACCAGTGCCCTTATTCAAACCTTAAAAGAGAATATCTTTTAAGGTTTGAATAAGGGCACTGATCTCCGCCGTCCCCCTTTCGGCCCTTAAATTCTTTTTCGAAAGCCCTTACTCGCATTTTAAAGGTTGCACGAGTAAAGGTGTTGTTAGTCATGCTCTAACAATAGACAAACGAACAGGGGCCCATAAATTTATACAGTAGTATCATCCAAAAGTAAATTGTCAAGGCACTCAGGCCGAGTGCTTGATTAACTTCCGCGAGCGGTAAGCATAAGCGTTTACACCCTACCTAACTAATCATCCAAAAAAATAGTGCGTTCCACGTCGACCATAATTTGGATCACCATCTCTGCACCTTTGTTTGTGTGTCTCACTCATGTCGATCGGTCGCAAGTGGAGTCGACGGAGGTCGATCGTGTCGTGTCGTGTACGCCGTGAGCCCGGCCGGTCGTCCCCTTTATCAATCATCACACGGTGCACACCGCGCGTCCATGCCACCACCACCTCCACCCACTTGTAAAGCTCGCCTCTCAATCTCTCTCATCACCCATTTCTTGCTTGACCGATTCGAGGCAAAAAAGGGAAGGGAAAGCTATAAGCATGGCGGGAGACATCCTGGCTCGTGGTCACGGGCCGGCAGATGACATCGGTGGTGCTGGTGGTGGCGCGGCGCCCGTGCTGTGGGACTGCGGCAGCGCGCTCTACGACTCGTACGAGCTCACCGCCTTCAAACGCCAGCTCGACGCCGCCGTGCTCGCCTGCCGCTCCATCTCCATGCCTCACCTCCCGGCGGCCGCCACGGCGCCGGCCGCTGGCGGCGGGAAGAAGCGCGCGAGGCGGCTACCGGCCCTCCTCCGGAGGTTCTTCTCCAAGGCGCTCCTCCGGCTGCGTCTCCCGGCCTCGGTGCGCGGCGCGAGACGGCATCACGACCGGTACCACGGGTACGGCCACGGCGACTACAGCGCCACGGGCTCGCCGTGGTCGGGCGCGCTGACGTCTATCCCGGAGGAGAGCGGCGGCAGCCCGGAGGCTGCTGCGGCGTCGTCCCCGGTCGTCGCCGGGCGGAGCGCGCTGCGCAGGGTTCAGTCCGAGCGGTTCATCGGCAGCAAGACGGCGTCCCCCATGGTGGCCTTAGATGTCGTCTTGTAGCTCAACATATATTGCTCCGATTAGGTGTCAGGCTAGCACAAGCCAGACAGATACTACTTGTATAGTTGTACACTCCAGAATATGCACTGTGCAGTGAGTTCTTCTGTTGTGTTACTTTACAGACAGTGTTCATGGTGTAAGAATTAGCAGTGATGTGAGCAAAATAGCTTGTGGCCGCAGCCTCCTGTGATTGTGCGACAAGGAAAATAGGAAATCCAAAGAGTTCTTGTTGCATGATGGATCCACGGAGGACGAACCATGATCCGGAAAATGGAGCCGATTCTTGCATTGCATGATCGTGGTCGTCGTTAGCTCGCACTTCCGTTAGTTGTGGGTACAGCTTGGAAATTGGAACAGAGAAGCACGGTAGTTGAGGAGGTCTACTCGTTGACATCAGTGGTGAGGTCAGGTGGCCAACTGTTTTTGTGTCACATCCATGTGCTAGCAACTGCCAATCTGTTGCGTGCGCCCTCACGGAGTCATCGTGTCGCATACTCATATGACTCGTGTATCTATCATACTGCCGCTACATTGAACTTTCAGTTATCTCTTCCGACTGAATGTCGGATCTTGTTTTCAGGGTCCACACGATCGAGTCCTACCTAGGTATTCCGTAGATGGTTTAAGGTTTAGCAACTGGTTTTATTAACACAGAAGATTATCAATGTGCGAACCAGGTGGAAACATTCCTTCCTCCTGGCCGGTGCCACGAGCTGAAGCCTCATCACCTTGGAGAAGTATCTTCAGGGCATGGGAGCGATTAGAGTCTCAGAGAAAGACTCGTCAGCGTGTTAAAGGTGACCGCCATGCATGTCCAAGTAGCTTTTGCCGGATTTGATAATGTGTCATGATTTATGGGAAATTACCTGAGTCCAAAAATGAACTTGTACTCAGACGAAAACAGTTACGGTACCAGCACCTTGTGCATCACATGTGCAACGAAAAAAGATCGAATTTATCGTCCTCATGGTTTCAATCCATATTCATGAGTCCACTGAGTTAAAAGTATGCTTACAGAATGTTCAAGGTTCATCCAACAGTAGGGGGGTTCATGCCACCTCTTGCAGTTCAGGAAACAGGATACAAATTCTCCACTCTCTTATGTTCCTCTTTGACTTACCAGTTTTATGAATACAGAAACATGCTGGCAACAAACACAAAGGCAAAAAAAACTTAATCTTGTTCCCAGAGCTAGAGTCTTTCAACGAATTAATTACGGTCTTATTTCATGTTTTTTTGGACATAACATAACTTGCAAGATAACCAGAGACAGGAGGCAGACACCACAAGTGGCCCTCTTGCCATTCACTTCAGTCATATGCTTGGTAATACTGGATGACCACAGCATCTGCACAAGTGCAAAGACTGAAGGCAGCTAAGAACTTAGATAACAACCAACAGATATTTATTTATTACCCTTCCAAAAAGACTCAACAGGAATATCTACACCATAATTTCGGAGTCACACAGGCAACAGAAAAAAACCAACATATTTCAGAAGCACTTTGCCGGCTCATAAGCAGAGCTAGACAAACATCAGGCGCCAGTTTTTTGCTCGATGAATCCAGGGATTAACCCTGAGCAATCAAAGACACTGGGACATCTATGTTTTGTTCAGAAAGACCAAATAAATTACTTATAAGAAATTGCACTTCGCATAGGATGATGATAAAATAATTACTCGAAGAGAATTGTACTTCACATAAGGCGAGGAAACCGTGAAATAAGAGAAAACTTAAACAGACTAATCCATCCTTTCCATGATGTCCTCGTCAATCTCGATTGCGATGATCTCCCCGTCTTCGAACTGGTCCTTCCTGGGAGGCGCTGGAGGGGCATATAGCCGTGATGGGCCTGTTCCCTTCTTCTTGTTACGGGGACGTGCCTAACATGACCATACAGAGAAGAGAGAATATAAGAATCACAACAGGTGAATCAGTTTGGGATTGTGCTGGAGGACTCACATTGCCATATGAGTGGCTGAACCTTTTGCCTCTCCTTGTCTTTCTGTCCCCTCTTCCACAGTACACTGAACACGACAGAGAGAGTTTTGAAGTCACATTCGGTTCAAAGGCCAGACGCTCATCTTATATTCAACATCTCCAATCCCTGAGTCTTTTTACGAGCAGTTTGTCTTTAATTTGTTTAGTTACAATCCACACATAATCTCAACTGAATTGTGTGTTCCTCAACACACACTACCAAGTACCAACTGACCAACTCATGGGTCTTTCCTGAGTTGTATGTTCATCGACACACTACCAACTCACACTAACTCAATTGCACTACTTCGAAAAGCAAGGATTTTCCAGATTATTGTGAATTTTCCTGCGAAATTAATTGCCAAAATCGAAATGAAATTTCTTCTTCCCAAGCAAATTTCACCCACACGGTGTTTCACACAATAATAATATCCATGGCATTCCTAACTAATACTAAACGGGAGAAGCATTCCCCTAACGAAATATCAAACATTGAAACGAACTACCGAACAAAAATTTCGCCTCCAAAAGTAAGAGAGGAAGGGCTGTTGATTTACCGTCAAGAACCGAGGTGAGAGGGGCAGAGACGGCTGTGGCGGTGAGGCTGGTGCGGGAGCGGGAGAATGATACGGTGGCCGAGAGCCCGAAGGAGGAAGAGGACACGGCGCCGTGGTGGTGGGAGGGGAAAGCGGCCGTGGACACGGCCATGCCCTGGACCGCGAGGAGCGCCATTGGAGGGAGCAGGGAGGAGCGTGCTGGATTGGTGTTGATCTGTGAAGTGTGGGAGATGATGGATTGGATGGGATAAGGAGAGATAAACGAAACTTAAGGCCACAGCTGGGCCTAACGATTTAGCTAGTGGGCTTAAGAGTAGGCGGCTGGGCCTTTCAAATGCTTAGCCATGTTTTAGCTATCTTTACTGAGCTTAACAAAGAAGCGGCTGCCTTTCTAGTGCTTAAACATTTCTATCTACGAAATCGTCAGTGGCTAAGTGTTTGTGTAATACAGTGACGTCAGTCTTTCATTTTATCTGTCACATAAGAATTTTGCTTAGTTAGAAGAGAGAATAAAAAAATATATCTTTCATTACTAAGAGATGATCTCTTATAAAATAAGAGAATGCTATTTTTTATTATAGCATGTCCTTTCCTTAAGGGGGATTACTTGAGAGGCGACAAAAAAAAAACCGCGTGTCGCACCCTAGGACGACATCATTGCGCCCCGTCGTCGCCCGCTCCTTGCAGCCATTGTTGTCGCCGACCCCTTGCAGTCTTACTGAAGGTGGTCCGGGGTGGATGGAGGCTGGAGTTAGCCGCCATGGCTGCTGGGGCAGATGTGGTTGGATCGACGACGGCTGGCAACCAGGGCGGCATCCCTGGTTGGGGTGGTGGCGGAGGTCCTTCACGGCGGCGCCATGACCTGCGGTGGAAGTTCAGGGCCAAGCCGGCTGATGCTAAAAACCCTAGATCTTGCGATCTGGTGCTCCGGCGTCGCCTTCTCGGACCTCTTCGCTGCTGGTAGGTCCGGATCCGGTAGGGGTCGACCCTGCTCTGATGCCATCTCTCTCGGTACTAGCCTAGGCACAAGGCTACTGCTAGGGTTTGGTGCGGCGGATCTTGCAGGTTGTCGGCGGGTGGCGAGGGGGCTTACGGCCCGGTTTGAATAAAGGGGGTGGTCCTTGGATTCCTCTCACACCAAGACGAAGATCTACTTGATGCGTTTCTCCATTGATTTGCCGGAGTGGCTGGTTTCGGAAGGCTCCGTCGGCGAACTCCCATGGGCGCATATGCCTGGAGCTTGCTGGATCGGAAGGAATTCGATCATGCGCACTTGTGTTTTTTTGCTGGTCGTTTGGTTTCAATGGGAGTGTGGTGAAGCTCTACTACCTGTTACCATCATGTTACATGTCTATGAAGATACATATGGTGAAGTCAGATATGGAGAATGTCATGAAGCTAGAGATATGTGGATGAGCTATGGTGGATTGAGTCTTTATGGCGATGAGGATCTATCTTGGTTATCTGTGACTCGCAGTAGCGTCTGTTAGAGGGGGCGACATCACAGGAGGAGTTCACAGTCTTATCTTGCAGGGTGAAAATTCAAGGTTTGTCCTTCATTGGTTATGCCTGGTAATGGTCTTGCAGAAGGCATTGTTTTGCGAGTAAAGACTTTCTCTGGGGTGAAAATCCAAGATCTTTGATTGGGCGATGACAGCGCTTGTGCACTGTTTCCTTCTTGGAGGCGTCACTTTTGGAGGGGTTGGACTTCTGGTGTTGTTTTTGGTGATGGTAGTGTCGCTACTGCTAAGGATCAGATTACTATAGCAAGACTTTTCATTTTTGTATTTTTTCTTCTTTTTTTGGCTGTATGCATCCGTATTGCCAATAGGACATGCGTTGTTGTAGAGGCTGGGTGTAATTGGTATCTATGTGATATTAATATATGCTATTTTCCAAAAAAAAATCTTCTCTTAACAACACAATTTTATACTAAAAATAATTAACTCTCATTAATTGTTAGAGATGATAGTTAGAGATAATATATTGTACGACATGTTAATAAAGCCTTCTCTAAATAATATGCACGGCCAAGATTACTCTCCCTATCATTGTACATGCCCTTAGTGCATAGCCCTTTGGATATGTCCCAAAGAAAGCCCTTTGGATATGTAAAAAAAATCTATGTCCTTATGAGTGTCTCCTTAAAAAATGTCCTTATAAGAGGTCCTCCTGCTTGGCCGGCCGAGAGCTCTAGATGAGGCCGCTACCAATTCTCCATAGCATTTTAGACCTCTCATAATATGAATAACAAAGGTGATAACATGCATTTTCATGTAAGCAAAAATATGATGTGTCTATAAAGTTGTTTATTATTTTAGATATGATCAATTGTGAATATACATAATTGAATATCATACAATCATCTAATAATACGAAACTAGTCTACAATAATAATAGCAAGTACATCTAAATTACACAATACGTTTGTCTTTTAGACTTTGTAGCATGATTGAATCGCTAGATGTATTGCAGAAAGGCAAAAAACCAAGAAAACCTCAAAGTTGTAGCAAAGAAAATCAAGTTAGTGATTCGAGACCATTGCAAAGTTGGAATGTGTTGTTGGTTGATTTCAAGTTTCGGATGCGATGACGAAAACTTGATGTTTGTTGGATGTGGTGCATCTCCTAGTGGTGTCATTAGTCGCTAAATAGAATTGTTGCTTTGTGCTACTTTTAAGTCTCATTTCACTTTTATGTTTGCTTTGTAAAAAATATCATTTTCCAATTAAAATCTATATGGTGAGGCTCGTTGGGTTAAAACAATACATTGGTTTGTCATCTCTATAAATATTTCATCTCGTGTGAGCGCACTAAGAGATGATAGCATTGGGACCGGCCTTATGGAATTACTTTTCATGCAAGAAAGATGTTCTTATCTGGTTCTGATGCATCTTGGAGTCCTCAAGAAAATTGTAAAAAATCCATGACTTTTTTTGTCTATGGAATGCAATTTAGGGTGCAACATGTGAATCTACAAAGTTGCATAAAAATACAATGATTTATGGTATACATCCAAAAGAAACCCTTCTAAGTCAAATCTGAAGACATTTTTGTTATGTTTCCCATGTCATCAAGACAAATGCACAGCTTGGACATTTGCAAGTTGTAGCAAAAGTTTATATCAGAGATTTTTTTTATAATAGATTCTGGGGATCTTTTATATAGGGCAAAATCCACAATTTGGGGATCCTCGTTTTGCCAACCGGTCGGCTGTCCAAAGTCTATTTGAATTGCTACCCACATGAAGAATTTTGTTTTTTTAGTGTCCCAGATCTTTCAAACCAATTGAAATGACTCAGATGTCGCCTAGATAGGGAGGGGTTAGTAGGAATTTTTAAACTATTATAGTTTTGACTCTAATAATAAATGCAGAATAAAACTAGTGTTTAATTTATCAAGAACGGAATCTAAATCCACTAGGTTCAACCAAGTGTACCAAAAATACTCTAAAAAGTGTACCAACAAATTATACTAAGCATGGCAAGTAACAAGGTGATAGCAAGATGTATTACTTCAAACATGAAGGCGATCACAATATAAAGTGCATAAGTAAAGAGCTTGGGTATAGAGATAATCGAGGACGCGGAGGCAAAGACTTTATCCCGAAGTTCCATCCTTTTGAGGAAAAGTATGTCTCTATTGGAAAGGTGTTGTGGCATAATGCTCCATGAGCGCCACAAGTGGCTCACCTTGAGGTGTGGTGGCTCGATGCACACCCAGCTCCACATATGGCCTCACCCCAATATGCGGAGGCACAACACTCACCGATACCACAAAAGGATCGCCTTATTCTCCTGTATGTGTTCCACAAAGGCGGTCAAACGGTCTACTATGGAACACTTGAGGATGCTCACCAAATCAGTACAATCTTAGGAAAATCTCCATAATTCAATTGGAGTCTCCCAAGATAATGCCATAAAGGCCACAAAGCTTGAGGCAATCTCCATAACTTCATTGGAGGCCCCAAGAAACAACACCAAGGCCACAACCATTTAGGGTTCCAAGAACCCAGGAGTAATAAGCTCAAAATCTTTCACCAACCGATTCCTCATAGAGAACTCAAACTGATATACCTAATGTAATGAAAATCCTTTACTCCAAATTCCACCAAAGCTACAAATTCTTCAAGATCTAGATACCAAGATTTCCTTCAAAAATAAGGGATTTGGTTTGGTAGGTGATGGTAGCCCAGATCACTGTAGAGCTTCGTTGGGAGTCCCCAAGAGGAAGGTGTGATGAGCACAGCAGCAAGTCTTCCCTCAGTAAGAAACCAAGGTTATCGAACCAGTAGGAGGAAGGAAATGACTCGAAAGTGTTGCTAGCAACTTGGAAACCTGCACAACACAAACTCAAGACTTTGCCCCAACGAACAGTGAGGTTGTCAATCTCACCGGTTTGCTGAAAACAAAGGATTAAGTGTATGGTGTGGAAGGTAATGGTGGTTTGCAGAAAGGTAAACAGTAACAGTGGAAGATGTATCAATGGTAAAGATTGGACCGGGGTCCATAGTTCACTAGAGGTGTTCTCCTTAAGATAAATAAACATGGCATGCTGGGTAAACAAATTACAACATGGCAATTGACAGGACTGAGCAAGGCATAACAATGCATTACTAGACATTCATGATCCTATGAGATTCGATTGGGCAATACAACAAGATATATAGACCGCCATCCAACTGCATCTATGACTAGTAATCCACCCTCAGGTTATCATATGAACCCCCTACAGTATTAAGTTGCATGCAACGGATAAGAGCTTTAAGCAAAGTGTGTAAGGTAAACAATCCACTTGTTCCATGAACAAGAGACCGTTGTTTTCTCCCTAGTAGCAACAACACATCTACAACCTTAGAGATTTCTTTCACTTTCCTTAGATTAAATGGAGGCATGAACCCACTATCGAGCATAAATACCCCCTCTTGGAGTCACTAGCATCTACTTGGCCAAGATAGCTACTAGAAACGGAGAGCATGCAAGATCACAAACAATACAGACATGATAGAATCAATAAGACAAAATCATTAACCAATCTGACATAGTAATCTCAATATCCATCGGTTCCCTGCAAGCACAACATGCATGATTACAAATAGATGATCTTGATCATGAACGGAGCTCACAAGATCTAAACATGGTAGCACAAAGGAGGAGATACAACCATCTAGCTACTACATGGACCCGTAGTCCAAGGTGGAACTACTCACGCTTCATACCGGAGGCTGGCATGATGAAGAAGAAGGCCTCCGGGATGATCTCCCCTTTAGCAGGGTGCCGAGAAGAAGTTCAGACCCCCCTGATCTAGGGACGATGGTGGCGGCGGCTACAGACTGTTTCGTGGAAGATTGATCAGGTGCTTAGGGTTTCAGTATCGAGGGCTCTTTATAGGCGAAGAGGCGAGGCAGGGGGCACCCAGGGTGGTCGCACCCTCCTAGGCGCGGGCCCACCTAGGCCGCACGGCCAGGTGGTGTGTCCTCTTGGTGGCTCTTCTCCGTCTTGTACTCTGGCTTCGTGTTCCCCACGGTAAAATATTGACTTTGGCTTTTGTCCCATCCAATTCCGAGAATATTGATTTTCTGCCTTTTCTAGAACCAAAAACAGAAGAAAACAGGTAACTGGCACTATGGCATCTTGTTAATAGGTTAGTGATGACCCACAAGTATAGGGGATCACAACAGTCTTCGCGGGTAGTATTATTCAATTTATTGATTCGACACAAGGGGAGACAAAGAATACTTGCAAGCCTTAACAACTGAGTTGTCAGTTCAGCTGCACCTGGAAATAGTTCTTGCTCATAGAAGTTTATCAGTAGCAATAGTTTGTAGTAGCAACAAGAATAACAACAACAAAGAAACAGAGCAATAGTAACAAGAATCTGTAATGAGGGATTCGAGTGCGGTAGGCATAGGGATGGATGGGAGGGCGTTGCATGGACAAGTCTAAACATGTAACTTCAAGATCTAGGGCATTACAGATAAATAATAACAAGCATCCAAGTACTAAACAATCCTAGGCATGTGCTCCAAATATAGTCATACGTGTCTGAATGAGAACTTGCACAAGATCTTCATCGACCCAGCCCCCGCGCTGGGCCTCTAGGGAACTACTGGCAATTAAGGTGATCCTTTTAATAGAGCACCGGAGCAAAGCATTAACACTCCGTGAACACATGTGATCCTCACACCACAGCCATCCCCTCCGGTTGTCCCGACAGGGTACTAGAACGGAGTTTCTGGATCCGAATCTTGGTTTCTGGTGGCGGCGGCGGAGCGGAACTCTTTCTGGAAAACTATCGAACCCTCCTAAGTTTTTAGGTCAGAAGGCAACTTATAGGCGCCGAGGGAGGCCGAGGAGCTGCCTGGGGTGGCCAAACCCCTGCAGTGGGTCGTGGACCCGCTGCGGTGGGTCGGGCCCCAGTGCCTCCCTCTGTCTCCCCTTCTGGCTCCATGGATCTTCTGGTGAAAATAGTTTTTGGCATATTCTCCGGGATTTTTCCTAATAGTTGATTTTCTGCACAAAAACAAGATACCAAGGTAATTCTGCTGAAAACAGCGTCAGTCCGTGTTAGTTGTATCCAAATCACAAAAGTTTAGAGAAGAAACAATATCAAAGTGTTCGAGAAAGTAGATACGTTTTGGACGTATCAACTCCCCCCAAGCTTAGCTTATTGCTTGTCCTCAAGCAATTCAGTTGAAAACTGAGTGCGATAAAAGAACTTTCACGAACACTTTGCTTCATATGATGTAAATATTCTCAGCACAGGAGTAGATGCTTAGACAATTCATAATAAAGAGTATGCAACTAAGTCTACTCAATAGTCATTGCAAGCTATGAAGAGAAACCAACTCAATAATAATTAGTAGCATGAAACATAAACATAAGCAACATTGCAATGCTCATAATAAGGTATGATAGAGTGGTATCTCGCTTGTCTTTGTTTGAAGAGCACAATATAAATGCCAAGGCACCTCTGAAGTTCACATGAAGACTAGAAGTAAAGATATCAGAGATACAAGCATCAAAGTCATGACATAATTAACCAAGTTTTGGAACAAACACAAGAATGACAACTATGCTCTCAAGAAGGTGCTCATAGAATAAGTGGTGACTCAACAAAGTTGTGAAAACAGTTTTGTGAAGGTTTGAAAGGCTTCCTAATGCTGAAAGGAAGGTACTCATTAGCTTTGAGCTCTCATTGCCCCTATCATAGGCATCTTCATGTGGTTAAGGTGAAAGTGATGTCCACTCTAAATCATATGCTTGACAGACCATAGACTGGAAATCCCAAGTCCCTTGAGTACGAGGATCGCTCCGCATGCTACTCAACTTTGGTCACCTGAAAGTTCTTGTCATTGTAAATACATGCATATCATCGAGAACCGCCAACGGGGTACCCCTTGCACATGGTACAGGAGCTTTCCCATAACCAAAATGACAAGGCAAGCAGACAATGAGCATATCATCAATCTTTTTATTTACCATATGCATAGCTTTTTATTGAGGACGCTTCATAGATGCTCATTATGGTGATGCTACAAGTTTCCACCATGATTAAGCATGGCTTAGGCTAGCGGCCCAGTCATTTCTCTAACACAATGTAAAAACTCCATGAACTAACAACTTCCCCTTTTATTTCACATCGTCGACATCCGTAAACAAAAGAGCAAGGAATCAACTGGATGAGATATCCAAAAAGTGTTGAAAGCGTTCCCCATGGCAGCACGGTTCTACTGACTCCCAGTATATAATTAGAAAGCATATAACTTTCATGGACTAGTCACAATGGTTCAGGATTATTAAGCGCAAGGAATAAAGTGTGCCATCAAGTTCGTGAGAGCTTTACTAACTAACTTTCTCAAAACAGACAAACATTTTATTTTGGAAGAAAACACGGCATATGGAATATGCACTGAAATAGCAAATGATGCTAATAGGTAGGTATGGTGGACACAACTGGCAATATTGGTTTGGGGAGTTGTAAGCACAAGTAGAGCACATACTCAGTGCAAGTGAAGGATAGCAATAGAGAGGGAGCAACAAACGAGAGAGCAATAGCTGTCATAATCATGCTTGCAACAAAACATGACTAATTATGGCATGAAAGTGATACAAGAACTCTAAGGCAGAATAAATCATCGAGGCTTACTGACTATTGATTAGTCATATGCATGCGTGAGCATGTGCCAAGTCGATTCACATGAACAGTCAGAGGAGGATACCACAATGTCATACCAAAGTATGAATAAAACAATGCAAGCAAACATTCATCTGACATGCTACAAACTATTAGCAAGCTGGAGCTGATCATAGACAATCAAGAACTACTAAGCATCCATAATGACATACACCTTACACAAACAGGCTAAGCATGCTCACAGTGATGAGTATATGTACAAAAATGAAACAAATAGAGTTTGTTACCAGCCTCTTACCACACCTCGAGTTGTCTTAATCTTCATTATTGCTCTTCACTTGTGAGACTTGAATAATTAACATGAAACCAAAACCACTGAGGACGGCTGAATCCTGCAAAGAACTCACAAAACCAAAAAAGAACAACAACTATTTTTGGTGTTTTCGATTTTTTTAGAAACAAGCAAACAAAGAAAAAACAAACAAAAGCAAAGCAAACCAAACAAAGCAAAATCTTTTTGGATTTTTTTATTTTAAGGCAAACCAAAGCAAAGAAACAAATAAACAAACCAAGTGAAACAACGAAAATATTTTTGGTATTTTTGTGTTTTTGAGAAAGAAGCAACAAAAACCAAAAAGAAAACAAAAACAATGAATATACAAAGAACCAACCGAACATGATATATATATATGAGTGTGATGTCGGTGTACCTCCCCCAAGCTTAGGCTTTTGGCCTAAGTGGGTCTCAATCCCATGGTGCCCAAGTAGATGCACCTCCATAGTATGTCGAGGAAGCTCCCTCGTCCTGGTACGAGCTAGAGGCCTCCCATGTATAATGTACCGCGGGGTCATATGCGGGCGCTTCCTCCTGATAGTGCACGTGGAAGTTGATAGAGCGCAGCTTGTCATCCATCCCCGCCTTTGTGCGTGACCAAGGTCCCTGAGAAATACTGAACAAAGTGGTTTGGGGTAGAGGGATCTCTCTCTCTCTTCCCCGTCAGTAAACAGCATTCTATAAACCAAGTTCTCAAGAGTACAGCTAGATGTGACAAAGTGGTGTGCCTTCATGGCAGCAAGATCAAGCCTCAGAGGAGCCAAAACTATATCATGTGGATCAATAGCAATGTCCAAGGTAGCAGCAATATGAGTAGCAATAATTCCCCCATAAATGGGTCCCTTAGCAGCTAAACGACGAGCAATGAGGGAACCAAGATTATACTTATCCTCGTCGTAGAGCGCAGCAGCTAAGAAGGCCAATTGATAGTTTGAGATGTTACTAGTGTTATCCCTACCAAGAACACTGGTGGTAAGATAGTAGGCAAAGTACCTGATGGCTAGAAGTTGAATATTCTTTATCTTCCCTCGTTGAGCTCTGCGGTCGTCATCATTGGTTATTCCTCGGTAAAGTTCTAATAGATCAGCAGGTAGAGCCGTAATCTTCTTTGATGACCCAGTTGTACCAAGTCCTAGGGCCTTGCAAAATTTCCTCAATTTCATAGAATGAGCCCTGCCATAAAGTCTTGGAAGCCTTGCCCTTCTAGGTGCATCACTCTCAAATATGTCACCAAAGGTGTGGTGGTCCATGACTTCCCTATTCTCATACTTGATAGCAATGGTCCCAATTATAATAGTTTCAAAATTTTCTTGTGGAATGGGACAATATATTTCTCCAACCTTGATGCCTTCAATGTTTTCAATAGAATTCAGGCAATAGCTTTTAACAACCTTCTTGGGGAAATAAACAGTATGCTCTTTGTCATTAATATTGAATGTTACTTTTCCTTGATTACAATTGATGACAGCACCTGCAGTATTAATAAAAGGCCTCCCAAAAATAATAGACATATTATCATCTTCAGACATTTCAAGCACAACAAAATCAGTTAAGACCATGCAATTATGAGCAACTTGAACAGGAACATCCTCACATATACCAACAGGGACAGTAGTTGACTTATCATCCATTTGCAAAGATATATCAGTTGGTATCAACTTTTCTAGCTGGAGTCTCTTATAGAGAGAAAAAGGCATAGCACTAACTCCAACTCCCAAATCACATAAAACAGTTCTAACATAATTATTCTTAATGGAGCAAGGAATAGTAGGTATACCTGGATCACCAAGTTTCTTTGGAACCTTACCATTGAAGGAGTAATTAGCAAGCAAAGTAGAAATCTCCTCATTAGGAATCTTCCTTTTATTAGAGACAATATCCTTCATATACTTTGAATAAGGAGACAATTTAATAGCATCATTCAAAGGAATTTGCAAAAATAAAGGTTTCATCCACTCACAAAACTTGTTGTAGTGTTCTTCCTCCTTTGACTTGTGTTTCTTTCCTGGGAAAGGCATAGGTTTCTGCACCCAAGGTTCTCTCTCTTTACCATGTTTCTTAGCAATAAAATCTTCCTTAGTGTACCTAGTTTTCTTAGTGTGCCTTAGGTTCTTCCTCACCTTCCTCCTTATCAGGAGACTCATTATTATTACCACTCTCAGTTTCAGCATCAAAGACAGATATACTATTAGGATCTACAGCAGGTTCAAGTGGTTCCTCAACTACTTTATGTTTCTTTTTCTTCCTCTTACGAGGACTACCACTATCTTCACCTTGTTGGGAATCCTGCTCTATTATTTTAGGGTGTCCTTCAGGATATAAAGGATCTTGAGTAGCTGCACTACTCCTAGTTCTAATTCTATAAGCATGTTTATTTCCTGAAGCATTAACTAGCATATCCTTTTGTACCTTAGCAAGTTGATCAAGTAGGGTTTGAACCATTTGAAAGTGTTTACAAAGAATTTTAATATCATTAGAAGTTATTTCCACAATATCTTTCAACTCATGGATAGCTCTAGAGTTTTCCAATAAATGATTCTGAACTTGTTTGTTAAAATTACCTTGTTTAACAATAATTGTGTCAAGTTCCTCTAAGCATTGATCAGGAGGCTTACCTTAAGGAATATAACCTTTATTAAATTGGAGAGAGTGTACCTCAATAGTAGATGAGTGGGGAATTGTCTTACATAATTCTTCTATAGGAGGTAGATTATTCACATCTTCAGCTCTAATACCTTTCTCCTTTAGACACTTCTTGGCTTCTTTCATTACCTCATCATTTAATGCAATAACTACCCTCTTCGTTGTTGTTGGTGTTGGAACTGGTTCAGGAGTAATAGGCTCAGGTGTATTCAGCTCAGTTGAAGTCCAATCATCATAATTCTTGCTTATCTTGGTCATTAATTCTTCAGTATCTGTAGGAGTCATTTTCCTGAAAACACAATCAGCAAAGCTATCTAGGTAGGTCCTAGAATCATTATTTAGTCCATTATAATAAATATCAAGAAGCTCATTTTTAGGTAATGGAAATCCAGGATGTGCATGAATCAAGGAACAAAATCTTTTCCATGACTCAGGCAATTTCTCTTCTTCTCCCTGTTTAAAATCAAAAAGTCTCTGCAAAGCAGCATGTCTAGCACTGGGAGGAAAATATTTATGAAAGAAAGAAGCAATCAAGCAATCAGGGCTATCAATGGAACCAGGAGGTGATCTATTAAACCAAGCCATGGCTTCTTCTTTTAGTGAAAAAGGGAAGATCTTAGCAACAAAGTACTTGCGCATCTTAAAATCATTAGAGAACAAAGCACTCATAGTAGAAAGCTCATTCATATGAGCCACAGCACTCTCATTTTCAGTCCCACAAAAAGGTTCTTTCTCAACAATATCTAAATAAAACAAATCAAGAGAGAAATCATAATCGTCATCTTTAATATCTATGGGAGAAGTGGCAAACTTAGGATCAGAGGACAACTTACGCATAATAGTATGTATAGCAAGACTCTTCATAGCACTAGTACCATGTGTGTTTCGGCACTCTTCAACAAATTCATCAGTGAACTCAATGTAACCATCATTAATATCTTAACTCTCACTAGACTCAGGTGAGCTAATAGGTGTAACAGTGTATTCACTAGGAGTTTCGGTATTTCCTAGACTAGCCATAGTAGCATCTAGAAAAGGACCTAATGAACCACTCGCATCAAGCACAGTAGAAGTAATATCATGAGTATCAAAAGAAGTTTCAGACTCAGCAGTAGTAGCAGTGTGTGTAGCATGAGTATGTGGTGGTGGTGTGACAAGCTTACTTATAACAGACGGTGAATCAAGAGCAGCAGAGGTGTTTAGGAATGTACCTCTTCTTGTAGTGGATGGTAAAATAGGGAACTTTCCATCACGAGACTTCCCCATGATGAAAGGAGTAGCAGTGAACAATAATAGATCCAAGTGAACATACAAATAAAGCTATGCTCCCCGGCAACAGCGCCAGAAAATAGTCTTGATGACCCACAAGTATAGGGGATCGCAACAGTCTTCGCGGGTAGTATTACGCAATTTATTGATTCGACATAAGGAGAGACAAAGAATACTTGCAAGCCTTAACAACTGAGTTGTCAGTTCAGCTGCACCTGCAAATAGTTCTTGCTCACAGAAGTTTATCAGTAGCAACTGTTTGTAGTAGCAATAGCAAAGCAACAGCAGCAGTAACAACAAAGGAAACAGAGCAATAGTAACAAAGAACGGTAATGAGGATTCGAAAAGCGTAGGCATAGGGATGGATGGACGGGTGTTGCATGGACAAGTCTAAACATGTAACTTCAAGATCTAGAGCGTTGCAGATAAATAATAACAAGCATCCAAGTACTAAACAATCCTAGGCATGTGCTCCAAATACAGTCATACGTGCTCGCAATGAGAACTTGCACAACATCTTCTATCCAACCAGCCCGTGGCAGCGGGGCCTCTAGGGAACTACTGGCAATTAAGGTGCTCCTATTAATAGAGCATCGGAGCAAAGCATTAACACTTCGTGAACACATGTGATCCTCACACCACGGCCATCCCCTCCGGTTGTCCCAATTATTGTCACTTTGGGGCCTTTGGATCCGGACAATGATATGTGTACACAAATTGCAAATAAGATCACAACCAATACTATCATAATGATTCAATAATAAGTTCAGATCTGAGATCATTGCTCTCGGGCCCTAGTGGCAAGCATTAAGCACAACAAGTTGCAACAAAGTCAAATAGCACTAATAGAGATACTAGGCACTATGCCCTAACAGATCTTATTCGATTACATGATAGAACTCATCCATTCCCTACCATCCCCAAGCCTACAGCGGGGAATTACTCACTCATGGATGAGGTAAACATCGGTGGTTGATGGAGATGCGTTGGTGATGAAAATGACGATGATCCTCTCCAAATTCCCCGTCCCGGCAGGGTGCCAAAACGGAGTTTCTGGATCCAAATCTTGGTTTCTGGTGGCGGCAGCGGAGCGGAACTCTTTCTAGAAAACTATCGAACCCCCCTAAGTTTTTAGGTCAGAAGGCAACTTATAGGCGCAGAGGGAGGCCGAGGAGCTTCCTAGGGTGGCCAAACCCCCTCCAGGCGCGGGGTCAGGTGGGCCCGCACCTGGGGTGGGTCTGGTCCCCCTAGGCCTCCCCTCTGTCTCCCCTTCTGGCTCCGTGGATCTTCTGGTGAAAAATATTTTTTGGCATATTTTCCGGGATTTTTCTTGATAGTTGATTTTCTGCACAAAAACAAGAAACCAAGGTAATTCTGCTGAAAACAGCGTTAGTCCGTGTTAGTTGTATCCAAATCACACAAGTTTAGAGAAGAAACAATAGCAAAGTGTTCGAGAAAGTAGATACATTTTGGATGTATCAGTTAGTACCAGAAAACATATAAAAATACCTCAAAGTGTAGACAAAGCAAAGCAAAGTAGATACTAAACAAGCATATAACATAAAAAATTATAGATATGTTTCTGACGTATCAGTAGGGTTGTAGATCTAGATCTCCTCTCTCAAATTTCTCAAAAATATGCAAAAATCATAGGAGAAAGATGGGAGAGCACAAGCTCTTGAAGATCAACGATGGAGGAGAGAGAGCATAGAAGAGCTTACCAAACAAGAGGAAGGAGGACTTATAAGGGCCTCTCAAAAATCTGCATGTTAGGTGTAGTTCATGCACACCCATCCGTACCACCAAATCGGCCATACTACCGCCATCCCCTTCCAATGGTCCAATTGTCGCGGAAGTAAGAGGGTAGTTTAGAGCCGGTACTACCACCAAAGCTGGGAGCCGATACTACTGCCCCACTTCCACCTAACTTACAGATATAAAAATGAAACATACAAAAGGGTGACATGGTATGGGCGAAAGTGGGACGGTACTTCCACCGGTACTACCGACGACAAAAAATTCCTAGTGGTACTACCGGCAAAAAGGTGGTACTACCGCTCCGGGGAAACTGCCGAACCAGAACTTCAGTAACTTGAGCATCTGAACTCCAATGGGATGCTACCAATTTTGTTGGAAAAATAAAGTAAAGTGGAATCCAATTTTGTTGGAAATATTGATTATCACCAAGGGAGAAAATACCAAGGGAAGAGAGATGTGAAACCTTGATGACTCCTTGATGGCGCCAGAGAACTTGGTGCTTGATGTGGAGTCTTGTTGGGAACCCCAAGAGCAAGGTGTGAAGAGCACAACAGCAATTCTTCCCTCAGTTGAGACCGAGGTTATCGAACCAGAAGGAGGAAGGAAACGTCACATAGGTGTTGCAAGCAACACGGAGACCTGCATAACATAAACTCAAGACTTTGCCCCAACGAATCAGTGAGGTTGTCAAGCTCACCGGTTTGCTGTAACAAAGGATTAAACATATGGTGTGGAAGGTAATGGTTTGCAGCAAGTAAACAAGTAACAATGGAGGATGTATCAATGGTAAAGATTGGACCGGGGTCCATAGATCACTAGAGGTGCTCTCCTTAGATAACAACATGGCATGAAGGGTAAACAAATTACAGCGGGGCAATTGACAGGAACTGAGCAAGGCATAACAATGCAATTACTAGCCAGAAAGATCCTATGAGGTTGATTGGGCAATACAACAATATACATAGACCGCCATCCAGCTGCATCTATGACTAGAAGTCCACCTTCAGGTTATCATCCGAACCCCCTCTAGTATTAAGTTGCAAGCAATGACAAACCGCTAAGCAAAGTCCAGTAAGGTAAACAGTCCACATGTTCCATGAACAAGAGACCATTGTTTTCTCCCTAGTAGCAACAACACATCTACAACCGAAGAGATTTATGTCCCTTCCCTTGGAAACTAGAGGCATGAACCCACTATCGAGCATAAATACCCCCTCTTGGAGTCACTAGCAACTACTTGGCCAAGATAACCACTAGCAACGGAGAGCATGCAAGATCACAAACAACACAGACATGATAGAATCATAAAGACAAAACCATTAATCAAACCAACATAATAATCTCAATATCCATCGGATCCCCGCAAACACAACATGCATGATTACAAATAGATTAGATCTTGATCATGAACGGAGCTCACAAGATCTATACATGAAAGCACAAAGGAGGAGATATAACCATCTAGCTACTACATGGACCCATAGTCCAAGGTGGAACTACTCACGCATCATACCGGAGAGAAGGCCTCTGGGATGATCTCCCCTCCGGCAGGGTGCCGGGAAGAACTTCAGATCCCCCCGATCTAGGGACGATGGTGGCGGCGGCTACAGACGGTTTTGTGGAGATTTGATCGGGTCCTCAGGGTTTCTGCATCGGGGACTTCTTATAGGCGAAGGGGCGAGACCGGGAGGCGGCCAGGACCACCAAACCCTAGCCAGGCACGGGCCCACCTGCCCTCGCGCCTGGGGTGGGTCTGGCCCCCCTGGCTGGCCCCTCCGGCTCTCCTCTGGACTTCTTGTTCCCCACGGAAAGTAATTGACTTTGACGTTTTTCCCGTCCAATTCCGAGAATATTTCTTTACTAACTTTTCTGAAACCAAAAACAGCAGACATGCATCTAGCACTGTTGCAACTTGTTAATAGGTAAGTGATACTAAAAGTATAGACAAGCAAAGCAAAGTAAATACAAAACAAGCATGCAGCATAAAAAATTATTGATACGTTTCCAACGTATCAGCATCCCCAAGCTTAACTCATGCTCGTCCTCGAGTAGGTAAGTGATAAACAGAATAATTTTTGAGGTGACATGCACCCTCACAAAAATCCAACCATTTGCAAGCATTGAAAGCTGAGATCAAAGAAATCTAAACATGTGCATGAAAGATGGAGTTATAACAATAGGACATAGTAACTATGCATGCAACATGACAAGCTAAAAACTAAGATCATGAATAACATGCATTGAGAAACGTTTGTTTGTTTCACATGCAGAAAACATAGCATAGTGGCAATCAGCTTGTCCCTCATAGAGTAGCAATATAATGCATAGGACACCTGCAAAGTTCACAAGGGTGACTAGAAACAAGTAGCACAAGAGCAAGTACTGACACAATATGCATCAATCAATAAGCTTTGGAACACTGCACATAGAATGACAACTATGCTCTCTTAATGGTGCCTAAGGGTAGAAGGTGGAGACTCAATAATGGTGGAAGAAAGGCCTTTTTTATAAAGGAAGCAGGGATTACAAGTTTCAAAAAGAGCTTCCAAAAATTATGGTACTTGTTAGCTTTCAGCCCTCATTGCCCCTATCATAAGCATCTTGAAGTGGTTAAGGTTAAAGTGGCAAAGATGGAGTATATGCTTGACGAAGTATAAGTTGGCAATCTCGTGCCCCTTGAATACGAGGGCCACACCTCATGCATACTCAACTTTGGGTCCAGGTAAGTTCTTGTCACTGTAAGTATTTGCATATCATTGAGAACCGCCAACGGGGTACCCCTTGCACATGGTACTTGAGCTTTCCCATAACCAAAATGACAAGGCAAGCAGACAATGAGCATCTCAGCAATTCTTCTTATGTATCATGGGAATATGGTGCTTTTTTCTCTCTTTCCTCTTTTCTCAATGTGTCTCTTTTTTAAGAAGAATGCTTCATAGATGTCACTATGATGATGCTACAAGTTTCCACCATGATTAGGCATGGCTTAGGCTAGTGGCCCAGTCGTTTCTCTAACACAGGATACAAACTCCATGGACTTACAAGTTCCCTCTTTATTTCACACCGGTGACATCCATAGACAAAAGAACATGATATCAACTGAGTACAACAAGGTACAAGTGCAATGTTGAAAACGTTCCCCGTGACAGCATGGTTCTGCTAACTCCAACTTATAAGTGCAAGCATATACAACAAAGTTGTCACAATGGTTCAAGTTTATTAGGGGCAAAGATTAAAGTGTGCCATCAAGTTCGTGAGGGCTTTAATCACTAAGTTTTCACATAACAAAATAGTTTTTAATTGGAAGATAGATGAAAACAAGAATATACTTGGAATGGTGTAACACACCATGCATAGGAGTTTATAGTGGACACTTTGGAATAACTTGGTTTCTTGGGAGTTGGAGGCATGAGTAGAACTTACTCATACAAGTGGAGGCTAGCAAAAGACTGGGAGCAACCAACTAAGAGAGCAATAATGGCCAAAATCATGCAATGCAACAAAGCATACTAATCAAAGCAAAGAGTGGTACTACCAGTCAAGGACTAAATGATCATAGAGGCTAATGGTGACTTGTCATAGTCATAACATGGTGTGAGCATGTGCCAAGTCAACCCAAGCAAAGCATCAAAGGAGAATACCACAATACTATGCTTTTGCATGCTAAAACAACGCATAATTTCTTCAAGGCACACTAAGCAATCCCAATTGTTTGGAACAATACATGCTACAACAACAATCACTAAGAATAATGATAAAACAACACCTAGCATGTCATGCTAAAGTCTAAGTCATAGTCAATGCAAGCTCCTCTTGCACCTCAAGCAAGAACTTACTACTCCTTTCCAAACACCAAGCAACTTATTTGCAAAACAACACAGCGAGAACGGGGGTCCAAACTACTTAAGAAAACTAAACAAACTAAGCAAAGCAAACGAAAACTAAGACGCTCCAAGAACAACACAACTGTGCATGAAACAATAAAAACGAAGTGTCTAGACAGACCTGAGCTTTTTATTGATGAAGAAGGTCCCCAAGATTTGACGCTTGTACCTATTGGATATTTCTTGGGGTGAAACCATGGTGGCATCCCCAAGATTGAGCTTTTGTCCATTCTTCATCTCATTGCATCATTCTCCCTCTACACCTGAAATTTTTCCTTCATACAAAACTTCACACAATCTTCATTAGCAACATTAGCTTATTCAAAAGATATTAGACCTCTGGCAAAGCTTTGGAACAGCAAGGATTTTCACTAAAAACACAAGCTACTGTAGTAACTCCATCAAAAATCTCAATTTACCTGAAGAGAACTCAAAAAGGAATCAATAAGAAGCAAATGCAAATAACGGCAGAAATCTGTCAAAACAGAGCAGCAGGTAGAAACGAATTTTTTCAGACATCTTCTGTTACTCAATTCAAAAAGTGTCAAAAGTTAGCTAACATACTAGGGGATTTATCCGTAAATCTTGATCTCAATCCGAGTTATAGAGCCTCCTCGCGATTTTTTTCGGTGGAGGACAGAAATCTGTTTCAGGACAGCAAATCCCCAAATCTTAGTTCCCTCTCATTAGAGGTCATTCTTAGCACAAAAGGCAAACAAAAAGGATAAGGAGAGGTCATTACAGAAGTAATAACTTCCAAGATTCAAGGAAACTCTTGGGTTATCTCCCAACAAGTACTTTTCTTTAACGCCTTTAAGTTAGGCACAAGAAGCAAGAAAAATCAAATATTTTCAAATGAAGAATTGCCCCTCTTGTTCCTTCTTTTATTACCTTTCTTTTTATTCTTAGGGAAGATATGATTGCTTACTGGGGGAGTAAAGTGCATGATGCCTTCTCCCACATCTATTACTGCCCCAAGGTGTTTCAGTAGAGATCTTCCAAGTGTGATTTGTCCTTTGCCTACACATTCAATAACAAGATAATCAGTAGACACCATTTTCCCTGAGATTTTTGTAAACACACCTTCAGCTATTACAATGGGCAATATAGCGGCATTGTTGGTAAGAGATATTTCCTCGCCTCTTTCAATAAGCCCCCAAAGACTCAAGGAATCAAAAATATCTTTAGGCATGAGACAAAATTCATACATGATATCACAGCGAGCATCAAAAAGTGTAGTCTTTATTAAGACTTTAATTGTGGGAAATCAATTTGAAGGCTCAGAATTTATGGGAACATAATCATGGTAAGCCCTAAGAGTGTGATAGCAACTATTAATGGCTGCAATACTGGTCTCAAGATGGTTCAACCTAGCAAAAATACTTGTGAAAGAGGAATCAGACTTGCCAGGTGTACCATAGATAATGATTAATTTACATATAGCATCATAAGATTCATCCTCAGTACAAAGCAAAAAATATTTTTCAGCCATAGCATCCAAAGCATATCTATAACGAAGAGCAATACCATGGTAGAAACTATCAATAACCAAGCTGATGCTTACCTCAGGCTCAGTTTCCCTTTATAAAGCAGAGATTCTAGACCAAGCTTCCTTAAAACTTTCTTCACTTTTTTCTTAAAAGTGGAGATTTATACCATAGGGTAAATAAAGGCAGACCCCGGCATGGCAGCAACTAGAGTAGGAACTAATTTTTTTGTGTTTTTGAATAAAGAAAGCAAACCAAGCTAGACTAATTTTTTTGGGTTTTTTGAAGAGAGGCAAATAAAACCAAGCAAAAGAAACAAAGCAAACTAAAAACAAAGTAAAGAGAAAGGAAGTGAAGGACTCCCCTAGTGAAGACGTCCTTAGCCTCCCCGGAAACGGCGCCAGAAAACTTGTTGATGACTCCTTGATGGCGCTAGAGAACTTGGTGCTTGATGTGGAGTCTTGTTGGGAACCCCAAGAGCAAGGTGTGAAGAGCACAACAACAAGTCTTCCCTAAGTTGAGACCGAGGTTATCGAACCATAAGGAGGAAGGAAACGTCACACAGGTGTTGCAAGCAACGCGGAGACCTGCACAACACAAACTCAAGACTTTGCCCCAACGAATCAGTGAGGTTGTCAAGCTCACCGGTTTGCTGTAACAAAGGATTAAACGTATGGTGTGGAAGGTAATGGTTTGCAGCAAGTAAACAAGTAATAGTGGAGGATGTATCAATGGTAAAGATTGGACCGGGGTCCATAGTTCACTAGAGGTGCTCTCCTTAGATAACAACATGGCATGAAGGGTAAACAAATTACAGCGGGGCAATTGATAGGAACTGAGCAAGGCATAACAATGCAATTACTAGCCAGAAAGATCCTATGAGGTTGATTGGGCAATACAACAATATACATAGACCTCCATCCAGCTGCATCTATGACTAGAAGTACACCTTCAGGTTATCATCCGAACCCCCTCCAGTATTAAGTTGCAAGCAATAGACAACTGTTTTAAGCAAAGTGTGTAAGGTAAACAGTCCACATGTTCCATGAACAAGAGACCGTTGTTTTCTCCCTAGTAGCAACAACACATCTACAACTGAAGATATTTCTGTCACTTCCCTTGGAAACTAGAGGCATGAACCCACTATCGAGCATAAATACCCCCTCTTGGAGTCACTAGCAACTACTTGGCCAAGATAACCACTAGCAACGGAGAGCATGCAAGATCACAAACAAAACAGACATGGTAGAATCATAAAAACAAAACCATTAATCAAACCAACATAATAATCTCAATATCCATCGGATCCCCGCAAACACAACATGCATGATTACAAATAGATTAGATCTTGATCATGAACGGAGCTCACAAGATCTATACATGAAAGCACAAAGGAGGAGATACAACCATCTAGATACAACATGAACCATAGTCCAAGGTGGAACTACTCACGCATCATACCGGAGAGAAGGCCTCTGGGGTGATCTACCCTCCGGCAGGGTGCCGGGAAGAACTTCAGATCCCCCCGATCTAGGGACGATGGTGGCGGCGGCTACAGACGGTTTCGTGGAGATTTGATCGGGTCCTCAGGGTTTTTGCATCGGGGGCTTCTTATAGGCGAAGGGGCGAGACCGGGAGGCGTCCAGGGCCACCAAACCCTAGCCAGGCGCGGTCCCACCTACCCCTGCGCCTGGAGTGGGTTTGGCCCCCCTGGCTGGCCCCTCCGGCTCTCCTCCGGACTTCTTGTTCCCCACGGAAAGTAATTGACTTTGATGTTTGTCCCGTCCAATTCCGAGAATATTTCTTTACTAACATTTTTTGAAACAAAAAATAGCAGAAAACAGGCATCTGGCACTATTGCAACTTGTTAATAGGTTAGTACCAGAAAACATGTAAAAAGCACCTCAAATTGTAGACAAGCAAAGCAAAGTAGATACAAAACAAGCATGGAGCATCAAAAATTATTGATACGTTTCCAACGTATCAAACCTCCCTATTATAAGATCGCTAAAACCTCCAACATCAAAAACTCAATAAAATATACATGGGAAATATTTTTTGATAAACTAGAGCTTGTTCTTAAGATAACCGCAAGCTCTAGAGCCTCACATGGATAAGATTTAAATAATAACCAAGAAAGATGATGCTAAGTATGCAAATGTTTGAGCTCTCTCTAAAAGATGCGGTCAAGTTACTCACTTGAGAGTCTCTTTTTACAGTACGATTATCTATCCTAAACCTGGTCTTCCAACTAACAACATGAGAATGACAAAATAAAAAACCTATCAAGATCATACATTTTCCTTGCGTGTTACACTTGAGCATGATGAAGAAGATATTGTCCTTATCAAGATTGAACTCCTTTCTTGATTGATTTTGCTTGTGCTTTCTTGATGAAGACTTGCGACTTTGTCTCCCATACTCCACTATGGGAGAGCCTCTTCATTTGGCATGTCTTCACATATCCATGATAAATAAGGAGAGAAAATTTCAAGCGTATGATCTTCTTGTGATGGATCATCTTAACCTGCACTTCGTTTCTTCTTTAAGAGTTGATCCACTTAAATCTATTCTTTGCACTTTGTCTTGATCAACCTTGTACCTTCTTATTTCTTCAACATGTTGTCTTGAAGAAGATAAGAAATGCTTCCAATAGGCTTAACTCTTACCATGGGTGGACTCTGTGTCCCTCCAGCTCAGGCAGCCGCCCAGGCTTGCCAACGACGCAAAGCTTGCGTTTTTATAGATTTTTATAGGGATTTTGTCTGAAAAAATTATATCTTAAGCTCGTTCGCCCATGCTTCCAATAGTTCCTAGATCCTCCACTGACTCTCACGTGACCATTCTTCGGATCACACCTTGAATAACATTGGAAGTCACTAAGATACATAGCAATGGAACCAGCCTTATGGAATGACTTTCGCTTAGGGAATATGAATGTTCAAGACACCTCGGAATTCCCAAGAAAATTCTAAAAATATCCATGACTTTTTTAGATGGAATGTTGTTTAGTGTGCAACATCCTTCTAAGTCGTATCAGAAGATGTTTTTGTTAATTTTCTTTATGTCACCAATACGAATGCAAACTTTAGAGAACCCCAAATTGTAGCATACGTTGTATCTAAGAATATTTTTCTAATTTTGGAAGAGTTTTACTAGGTGCCTTGAAAAAATGTTTTTCTCGTGAAGAAAAGAACAACGCACTAAGAGCTGGGTTTTTTCTTGGGATTTCTATTTTAGTGTCCCTGATTCATTAGTTATACTCATTTTTTCCTAGTCACTTAGGTTTTCCTCACTTTTTCCCATCTCTTATTATGGAACTCTCTTACGGTCTAAATCTCGCTCTCCGTCACCCTTGCCGTTAGATGCTGACAAGTGGAGCCGCATTCAGTCAAGTCTTGTAGTGGACCCTCGCCGTTACGTGCTGACAAGTGGGGTTGTGGTTTGTCAGGTCCTGTAGTGGACCCTTGCTGTTACATGCTGACAGGTGGGCCGCGTTTAGTTGGTTCCCGTAGTGGAAACCTCTCTCCACTTATCCAGATCAGCATGGGACCCACAGTTTATCCGCGTGAGCGTCAGACCCACGGCTTATCCACGTGAGTCAGCCCCGTGCCCGCGCCCATGTCGTTGTCTCCCCTTTCTTCTTCTTCTCCGGCGACGGTGGCCCTTCTCCGGTGACGGCAACCCTTCTTCGACGATGATGGCCCTTTGTCGAGCTTCACTTTGGCCTTCCGTTCGTCCTGGCCGCAGTATGGTGTCGTCCCGTTGACCTGTACGAAGGATGACAATGACAACCGTGCACAAAGAATGTTACATCTCGCACCAAAATGCACCAAAATGGCAACCGGGGCGCTTGCTGTGGAGAATGCAGCCAGCGAGCCGTTCCGATGATTTAATTGGTTTATCGAGTTAATGTCTCGGCTGCAATCAAGTGAAAGAGTGTTTATAATTAAAAATTAGGGACATGGATGTATAATAAATAAGAAAATGACACAACTCTTGAACACTTTGAAATTAAAAAAAATTATACAACTCTTAATGTACAAAAGTGTTTATAAATTACACAACTCTTGAACACTTTCAAATTAAAAAAATATACTTGGCACAACTCTTGAACACTTTCAAATTAAAAAAATTATACAACTCTAAATGTAAAAGAGTGTTTATAATTGTGACAACTCTTGAACATTTTAAAATTTTAAAAAATCATGCAACTCTTAATGTAAAAGAGTGTTTATAATTGACACAACTCTTGAACACTTTTAAATTGAAAAAATTATACAACTCTTAATGTAAAATAGTGTTTATAATTGACACTACTTTTGAACACTTTCAAATTAAAAAAATCATACAACTCTTAATGTAAAAGAGTGTTTATAATGGACACAACTCTTGAACACTTTCAAATTGAAAAAAAATATACAACTCTTAATGTAAAATAGTGTTTATAATTGACACTACTCTTGAACACTTTCAAATTAAAAATATATACAACTCTTGATGTAAAAGAGTGTTTATAATTGACACTACTCTTGAACACTTTCAAATTAAAAAAATCATACAACTCTTAATGTAAAAGAGTGTTTATAATTGACACAACTCTTGAATATTTTCAAATTGAAAAATTATACAACTCTTAATGTAAAAGGGTGTTTACCATTTTTATAGTGTGAAAATTGATCCCTAAACTTGCGTATACGAAAATTATAAACCTTTGAACACTGTGAAATTGCACTTAATACGTGATAATGATGTGCTAAAAAAATCTTGAGAGATTATCATTTTCATAGATTGTAATGCATAAACTTGCATATGGCAAAAATTATACACCTTTGAACTCTTTGAAATCACACTAAGGACATGTAGTGAAATATAATGCAAAAATTATACACCTTTGAACATTTTCCCTTCAAATTATATTCAAAATCATTTATTTATGGAGTTAAAGCATCGGTGGCAAACTCGTTATTTTGCATGGATAGAGGGTGCCCCCGACAGATACAGGAATTATCCTGTCTGCTAGATCACAGAGGATCAACGGTTTGTGGGTACGATCCGCGTGACAACTGTCTTGACCAATCAGAGCGTAGCAGCCAAGATGAGCACATGTGTGAGAGTTTATGACTAAGAGGGAGGGGAAAACTAAGTAGAACTTAAAAACCAAGGGCAAAACTGAGTAGAACTTTAAAACCAAGGGCAAAACTGACAAGGGGTTTCAAATAGAAAACAAAAAGAGATTTAAAAAACGGAAAATGTTTAGGGAGGGATGTTTTGGGGAGAGGCTTGAGTAGAAAGCCATGAACCTTCATAGATAGTAGGTGATTTGAGAAGTGGTGATTTAGGTTAAAACTTGATTTATATACATTTCTTATGGTGGCGGGTCACATAATAAGACTCCCTAGGTAGATGCCACTATGGCTTGATTTTTTTGAATTTGTTGTTCATAAAATGACTCAATTAGCTAGCTAAAACCCATTCGTTGACTCTCTGTTCACCAGCCACCGGAGGGTAAAAGTGAGTATATTGCACACGGTAGTGTTAGTACTGGAGGGTAAAACTGAGTACAACCAAACTGCCAGTTCTACATTCGAGGATATAACTGAGCACAACTAAGTGGCCAAGGTTAGACACGAGGGGGAAAACGTGACGCGCTGGCGTCACGTGAACGGGCAAGAGCAGACGGCGGTGGCGGCAGTAATCGTGCAAGAGCGACGTGGTTACGCGGTGCATGTTGGTGCAACGAAATGTCTCATCCCTTCACCTTTATAGAGGCCTCATCACTCTCCTTCATCACTCACTCGCTCACTCACTAACGCAACCATCTCCACTGTCCCGTCACCTTCTGCAAACCCCCAAGAAAACCCCAACCATGTTGGCGATGGAGAAGAACGGTGTGGTGGCCATCATCGCCTCCAAGGTGGCCGACGAGGAGGCCCCCGTCCCTGTACAGGCACCCGTCGAGGCATTGAGGGAAGCCGCCATCCCCGTCCAGACCCCTGTCCCCGCTTCCGCCGTAGCCGCCGGCGAGGAGGCCCTCGTACCCGTATAGGCCCCCGCCATTTTCCTACAAATACCGCACGGCTGGGACCCCTACCGGGACAATGATTACATCAGGCCAAAGAACCCCTTCGACACCAGCTTAGCTGACCCATGGTTGGAGGTAACTAGGGTTTTATCCCCTTCCTTTGTTCTTCCCCTATTCCCATCGTTGGATGCTATATCATGTGTTATTAGGGCTCGATTGTTCGTATTTTCAATCGTTGGATGCTAGGTATTTTCACAGTAGCTAATCCTCTTGTGTTAGATCTCGTATTTAGATAAATGCCCATAGTTGGGATCAGTACTAGCACCGATCTGTAGTTGGGATCAGTACTAGCACCGATATGTAGTTGGTAGCACCGATCTATAGTTGGGATCAGTATTCGATTTGGTTTGAGATTTGGGGATTGGAGAATAATCAGGGGATGTCAATCGGTTATTTTATGTAATTAATCAATCCCGATAATCACGGTATCTCAATCATGTTCTTATTGCATGCTACTGTTTTTTGTAATAGGTGGATAGCAGCGACATCTGGAGCGACAACGAGTCCACAGACTCAAGACTCGTCAGGTGCTTAGGAAGCTGAAGTCCGGCCAGTTCAACGCCTTCTTCGTAGGCGATGTCTACATGTGCCCCTTCTACACCAGGGGACTCGCCACCGACTCCAACTCCCTCGTGAGGCATGTCGAGGATGTGAAGATCTGTGGCCTCTAAAAGAACGTCAACTCCTTCAGAGCCGAGCACCAGGCGCTCGGTTTTCACCTCCGCAACCTCCCGAAGGGGGGCATCGAGGAGGGTCGCATGCCCCCGATCAAGACCAAGGCGCCCAAGTTCAAGGGACTGGGCAGAAGGAAGTGGAGGAAGTGTCGTCGGATTGTCGACAAGTATGCCATAGGGGGTCCTAGTGGCGTTGGAAGGATGGGTTGTGAGACGTCGGATGTTCCAGGAGCGGTGAGCACAAGTTTACGCAGGTTTAGATCCGACTGCGGGGATCGGATCCTACTCCTGCTAGCAACCCAGTAATATATCGGTGTAAGCCGGATGTTACAGCGGATTACAAGAGAGGTTCGCCTGTGCGAGTTGATTGTGGTGTTATGATTGATTGGTTGCCCTAAAGGCTCCCATAGGGCCGAATTATATAGTCACCGGGGCCTAGGGTTACAGGAGAGACCTATCCGGCTACGTTACAGAGTCGGTAACTAGATACATCTTGGACTACAAGTAATACTACAATCCTAAGTCAGTAACTCTTCTGGGCCTTGTCGTAGCCGGAACTAGATCCTCCTCTTTCTCTGACGGGGCCACCCGTGAAGCAAATCTCTAACCCATTGGTGGGCCACCCCGGTCAGCGAGTCTTGTAGGTATACCCGGAAAGTATATCCCCAACAGTAGCCCCCGGAAGTCTCCAAGATCCAAAGTCGGATAAATTGTCTAGCTTGATGGTTTCTTCGTCTTGAGAATCTTGAAGGACTCCTGAAAACTTCTTTCAATAATGTAGTATTCTGAGTCAATTGAGTCAGATATGTTTTGCTCTGGACCTTAGCTTTTCCTTGCTTAGTTTGAAACATAAGCCGGATTCTTTAGCGACGTAAGGACTGACAAATTTTCAGACCAGGTCCTATCACTGACAGGAGTCCTATCAGCATGACCATTGTGGGTCCGCTCCTTACAGAACAGAATGTCGTTTCAATGACTATGTGAAAATCGAGGGGCTAGAAGAGTCGCGAGGAAGATAACTCACCCTCTCCTATACGCGTGGCGCTAATCGCGCGTGTTAACGCACGAATCTTGACGCAGAGACAAATAAAGAGGGGAGAAAACCCTTTCTCTCAGATTTATCTCTACATCGATTCATTCATTGCCTCCTCGTACTCCTCGAGCACTCCGCACCAGTTACCATATATGCATTGTGAGAAAAAATCTGTCCTTCCCCCACCATTCCTTTTTCCTCCAAGATCCATGGCTTCTGCCTCGACCTCAGGAGCGGCGGTGGGTTTGTCGGCAGAAGAGAGGAAGATGTGGGGCCTTTGGATGCCCAACGCCATGGACAATGCAGAACTCCAAGTCATGGAGGACGAAGGATTCATCATCGCCGGTGCGTGGCGGAGCGCCTCAGGGCACGCCATTCCCGCCCCGCTCGACGACGAGAGGGTGTTGTTCGGCACGCACGTCGACTGCGGCCTCAGCTTGCCACCGTCGGACTTCCTCGTCGAGGTCCTCAACTACTATAGTGTGCAACTCCATAATCTTCCTCCCAACTCTCAGCTCGAGCTTAGCACTCATGCAGCTTTGTGCGAGGGGTTTCTTGGCATTAGGCCAAGTTTCACCCTTTTCCGGTACTAATACGATACTCGGAAGAACTCCATCAGTGCTGGTGCCTTACATCACCGACACTCTTAGCTTAGTCCTTAGGAGAAACCGACTCTATCCTAGGATTAATGCTAGTGAGTCCGTCAAATGTTGGGCCAGAACTTCCTTTTATCACAAGGATATTCTGGCTCCTGGAAAGGCGGAAGGTCTTTCGGCGTTTGTCAATGGCGCTACTCCTACCAGAATTCATGGGACATGGAGGCGCCGGAGCTGCCGGATATCTTGATCCTCGCCAAGAGGCGGATTGAGTTTCTGATGAAGCATGAGGGCCTCTGTGGATCCGACTTGATCCACTGCTGGCTAGAGCGCCGGATTCAGCCTCTCCAGCACCATGGAGATCGCCTCATGCACCAGATCACAAGCGACAAGAAGGACAAGATGCGGGTCAGTTCGAGCCGGATTCTGGCAAAGGACTACAAGACCCTCATGCAATATTTGATCAAGGAAAGAGTGGAACGAAAGGTTCCAGAAGTCTCCCTGAAGATGTATACGACCAACCGTCCTCTGACTCCGGTAAATATTTTGACTCTGCTTTTGCGTTTCATCGTTCTTTTTTGTTCTTCCTCCGACTCTATTTTCACTGATGTTTTTCGACTTTATTAGCTCGAGAAACTCTTCGAGTCTGAGCTAGCTCCACTATATGGCTATCCCTCAGACGATCCGGAGGCGACGGAGGATGATGAGGTGCAAGAAGTTGTCGCCCCCGCCTCCAAGAAGTGTAAGGCGAAAGAAGTTGTTGTTACTGCTGGTAGCCAAGTGCTGCCAGTAGTTAAAAAGTAAGCACCTTATCTTTTATTTTCAGTACTTCTGTACCTTTATTTCTTTCCAGAGCACACCTGATATTTAGAATTTTCATGTTAAATCTGCTTTGAAGAGCAATATCAAGACGGACAGCAAGCCGGGCAAGCAGATGCATCAGCAAAACATTGTTATCTCCCCTGCTATGCCGCCACCGACTCCATCCAGTACTCCATCAGCACAGGAAGCTTCTACCTCTCCTGATGCTGGAAACGTCTCGAAATCCCTGGTCATCGCAGGCAACTAACAAGGGTGAACCTATTAAGGGTAATGATCCCATGGTAATATCTACAGGAACAATGGATAAAGTGGCCGGCTCCGCTGTCTCCGGCCTGAAGAGGAAAGAGAAAGAAGAGATCCTCAGACTGGCTCAATCCAGTCTTGAGAAGCAAACCTTGACCCCGGAGGCAGCGAGCCAAGAGGAGGAGGACGTCAAGCTGGTCAGCCTCCTGGACCAAATTTTGGCCCGGGACGCTAAAGTCGCATCTGGCGAGCTTCCAGCGACGGATGTTCCTTCCCTCACCCTTACCGAAAAGGTGTTTCATAGCACCAAGCTCGATTTGAAAAGATGCACCTGGAACACATTGTAAGTTTCCGATTCTCATTTGCATTTATTATCATATCCTCTAGCCCCCAAGCATAAAATCGTATAAACATCGTTGGATCCGAGTTGATGCTTTTGGTTGCAAAAGAATGATGTAGTGTAGCCCCAAGGCTCGTGCTATAATTTTACTTAGTTAAATTTGCAGCCCGAGTCTTAGTAGCCGTCTGATGGTATTCCGTCTCTAAACTTACAGAAAACTGCATCTTCCAACCAGGAATTGCTCAAGAATATTTCCAATAAACGCAAAAAATCAAAGCTTTGCGCCTTGAGAATTCAAAGTTGAAAATTGAGAAAGATGAAGCAGAAGGTAAACTTTTCTGACTTCCTCTTTGTCAGTTATCTTTTTGTCATAGTCAAACTTGTTTTTATCCGACTGATATTTTTTCCTTTGCAGACCTGTTGTGCCAGTCCAGCAAGATGGTGGATCAATCCGAGAACTTCAAGGTCTTTGACATAGAGAATGTTGAGCTCCGGGACAAGCTTGAGAGGCTAACTTTAGAATCAGAGAAATACGTAGCTGCTGTCCTGGAGTCAAGCTATCACGAGACCGTGAGGCTCGAGAAGCTCATAGCCCTCCGAGATAAAGAACTAGCTGATCTCAAGAAGGACTTCGATATTCAGAGGGATCTTTCCCAGGCCACAGCCAGTGAACTGAACAGCCTCCGCAAGGAGCATGTGCAATGGAATCACTCTGTGCTAGGTAAGATTTCCGAATATTTCTTTCTGTTAATTTTTTCGACTTTATTTTCAGCCGAATTTTGACTTTTTGGTTCTTTCCCAGCCCCCCTGAATCTTTCCAACTCTCCTACATCTAAACCTCGCCTCGAGCGCATTAAGCTCGTCGAAGATATCTTGTACGACTTCCACCAAACTGTTGAAGAGGCTGGTGAGTCCGTCAAGCTTTCTGACTTGCACATAATGTCAGTGCATGAGGTGAGGGATAAGGTCAAGGAGATTCCGAAGCTTATCGAAGACTAGAAGATCTCCTACGCTCAGACTGCTCTTACGATGGTGATGAGCCACCATAGCGAGATGGAAATCTGGCATGTCACTAAGGGTATTGTCGAGGAGGATGATGAGGGTAACCCACAAGACATCAAGGCCATCCAAGAGTCTTGTGTAGGTTATGCTTGTCATGTGACGGAGATGACCAACTATTCGACGCTGTTCTTCGGATCCATCGCCGCGCCTCCCTCGCCTCAAGAGCCAGAAGCCAGCATTGCAGCTTCCAAGTCTGAGATCAAGGGCGACAATGCTGTCGACTCCAGCGCTCCACCTGCTTCATCACCACCACCTGAATCTACAGCATAAGCATTTTTATGCATTATTCTGAACTTATGGCAATGTAATAATTGAAACAATGTTTTATTTTGTGCTGGTCTTGTAAAAACTTATGTTTTTACTATCATAGCACTCTATGTTTATACATATTTTTATGCATGTGCTTGAAAAATTCTAAAGCACTTTGTGTTTTTATGCCTATACTTATCGTTTTATCTGGCTCTCTGCCTTGTCCCTTACATGGGCCGGCCAACCTTTAGCACGGAAACTTTGTTGAGCAACGAAGCGTAATTGCTAAACCAGTTTAAACTCAGAAACAATGCCAGCTTCCAGTACCAACAACTCATTACTCAGAAAATCAAGTATAGACAATAAATTAAATTTTGTACCCTAAGGTAACACTTTTATATATTCAAAAATCGTAACCAGAACGAACATGAGCATAAAGTACTTTCAAGCATTTTGGGATTTTTGAAAAAATTGACATTCTCTTTTGGAAATAAGATGGCAAAAACTTCTCAAAGATAACATATGAGGAAACCAACACTTTATTTTACTTTGAACATGTACATATATGATTATAAGGAAATATAAATAAGAATAGAAAGGACGTAGCTGTGCAATGTTCCATGGATGGTCTATTTCATCCGGGTCTGTGCTGCCACCAACTCTCTTTCTCTTCCGAGTATTAGGTCTTTCCTTGACTGGTCTCATATCGGTTAAATAATATGACCCATTATGCAGAACTCTGCTAATCATAAAAGGTACTTTCCAAATCGGGAAAGTTTGTGCTTCCTCTTTTGCACAAGTCGGAGAACCAAATCGCCTTTTCTGAAAGAACAGTTTTGCACTCTCTGACTATGATACTTGCGCAACTTCTGCTGATAGGCTGTAGATCTCTGCTCAGAAACGACGCGTACTTCTTCGATTATATCGAGATCATCTTGTCGAGAAACTTCTGTATCTTCTTCGATATACACTTTGACTCGTGGAGACTGATGAATTAGATCACTTGGAAGAACTGCTTCTGCACCATAAACCAAGAAGAAAGGAGTATAGCCGGTTGATCTGTTAGGAGTGGTACGTAAGCTTCATATCACAGACGATAATTCTTCCGCCCAAGCCCCCATGGCCCGACGAAGCGGTGCCTCGAGGCGAGGTCGGATTCCTTGTAAAATGAGGACATTAGTTCTTTTGACTTGTCCATTAGCTTGTGGATGTGCGACTGATGCAATATCGAGTCGGATCCCTTCTTCGCAGAATTCAGCAAGTTCACCCATGGAAAAATTGCTCCCATTGTCAGTAATTATACTGTGCGGATATCTGAATCTGATGATTACGTCCTCGACGAACTTTCTGGTTATGGCTCCATCACAACTTGTTATGGGTTTAGCCTCAATCCATTTTGTAAATTTATCCACCATCACTAGTAGGTGAGTAAATCCACATTTTGTTGTGCGAAACGACCCTACCATATCAAGCTCCCAGACCGCGAACAGCCATGTAATAGGGATTGTTCGCAGTTGTTCTACCGGAACATGTGCCTGATGAGCGTACTTTTGGCAGCCTCTGCATGTTTTGACCAGTTTATCGGCATCCGCCTTAGCTGTAAGCGAAAAGAATCCGTGTCTAAAAGCTTTTGTCACTAAGGATCTGGCTACAACATGATGACCACACTCGGCTTCGTGGATTTCTCTTAAGATTTCCACTCCATCTTCCGAAGAAATACATCGCTGAAACACGCCTGAAACACTCCGTTTATAGAGCTCACCATTTATTATAGTGTAGGTTTTTGCTCGTCGGACAATCTACCGGCTCAAGACTTCGTATTCGGGTAATTTTCCATCTATCAGGAAATCCAGATAGGGTTTTGTCCAGCTGGGAATTACAGCCAGAACTGCTATTAAAGGTGAGTCCGATTTCGTCGGATAGTCCTCATCAACTCCGACTATGGAGGGGACCCTTAAATGCTCTAAAAAGGCGCCATCCGATACTTGTTTCCGCGCAGAACCTATTCTTGATAGAGCATCTGCTTCCTCATTTTCTGCTCGAGGGATGTGTTGAACCTCAAAACCCTCGAGCGATTTAGATAGTACATCCACAATAGCTTTGTATGCTGCCATGTGCTTGTTTGCGTTGCAGATATCAGATACTTGCTGAGCAACTAAATCCGAATCTCCATAACACATGAGTCTTGATATGCCAATGTTTTTGGCCATGCGTATTCCATGCAGCAGTGCTTCATACTCAGCAATATTATTGGCTGCCGTGAAGTGTATTTGTAACACATAGAACAACTTATCTCCTTGGGGTGATTTGAGCACCACGCCAGCCCCCGAGCCTCCTCGTGCTTTGGATCCGTCAAAGTGAAGGGTCCAAAATTCCGAATCTAGAGGCCTGTGTTTTCTGTCGTCTCTGTCCAATCAACAACAAAGTCGGTAAGTATTTGGGACTTGATTGCTATACGTAGTTTGTACTCAGTGTCAAAAGCTGCAAGCTCTATTCCCCACTTTGCGACACGTCCTGTGGCATCACGGTTATTGATTATATCTTGCAGGGAAGCGGTGCTCAACACTGTGATCTTGTGCTCTTAAAAATAGTGGCATAGCTTTCTAGATGCAAAGAACACTCCATAGTCTAGCTTTTGATGATGTGGGTATCGTTGTTTTGATTCTGTCAGGACCTCACTCAGGTAATAAGTTGGCCATTTCACCTTATGATCGTGGCCTTCTTCCTCGCGCTCAACTACTGTTACCACACTTATGACCTTATTGGTCGCTGCAATGTAAAGTAACATAGGCTCCTGAGGTTCTGGCGCTGCGAGAACTGGTGGGTTTGAAAGTAGATCTTTCAAACTTTATAGGAAGTTTCGGCTTCCTAAGTCCAGACAAATTTGCGGTTTTCTTCAAGAGTTTGTACAAAGGTGCAGCTCTTTCGCCGAGCCGGCTGACGGACCGACTCACTGCTGCAATGCAACCAGTGATACGCTGCACGTCCTTCAGGCGAGTTGGCCTGGTAATGTTTAGAATAGCCTTGATTTTGTCTCGGTTCACCTCTATGCCTCACTCAGAGACGATGAAACCTAACAATTTTCTGGCTGGAATTCCAAAGAAACACTTCTTCGGATTTAGCATCATATTGAATTTTCGTAGACTAGCAAATGTTTCATCCAAGTCGGAAATTAGATTTTCCTTATTTTTGGACATAACTGCTATGTCGTCTACGTATACATGGACGTTGTATCCGATTTGGTCGTTGAGATAATGTTGCATAGTATGTTGATATGTTGCTCATGCGTTCTTTAAGCCAAAAGGCATAATTCTGTAGCAGAAGGTTCCAAAAGGAGTGACGAAAGACGTCTTAATTTGATCTGACTTTTTTATCGGTATTTGGTGATATCCGGAATATGCGTCAAGAAAATAGAGTAGTTCTGACCCTGTCATTGAGTCGATAACTTGATCGATTCTTCGCAAAGGAAACAGATCTTTCGGGCAATGCCTTGTTCAAAGCGGTATAATCAACACACATCCTTAAATCAATGGTGTCCTTTTTAGGGACGAGTATAGGATTTGCCACCCAATCTATATGGATGACCTCTGATATAAAATCCGCTAATTTTAGTCGGGCTAATTCCTTGGCTATTGCTTTGCGCTTTTCATCACCAAACCATCGTAAGGACTGTTTGACGGGTTTAGCGTCAGGGTACACATTAAGAGAGTGCTCGGCAAGTTCCCTAGGTATTCCGGTCATGTGAGAAGGCTGGCATGTGAAGATATCACTATTAGCTTTGAGGAACTCGACGAGCATGATTTCCTATGTGTGGCCTAAACCTACCCCTATGTCCGTCGTCTTGGAGGGATCATCTTCCTTCAGCAACGTTTTCTTCGTCTCTTCCGACGCCTTGAACTGCAAACTTGGCTTCATCACCTCGTTCTTTGTAGCGGGCATCTCGGACGGATTGATGGTCTTCTTGATCTCCTAGTACTCCTGGGCGTGCAGCATGGCTTTGGCAAAGGCAGCAGATCTTTTATCGCACTCTCACGCCTTCCTCAGATTTCCTCGTACGGTGATTACGCCCTTTGGACCTGAAAGTTTAATCATGTTGTAGATGTAGCAGGGACGATCCATGAACGCCCAGTAAGCCGGGCGTCCGAAGATGGCGTGCTAAGCACTTTTGAACGGTACCACCACAAAGGAGAGTGGCTCGGTCCGGTAATTGTCTCGGGTTCCGAATGTCACGTCCAGAGTAATCTCACCCAGAGAATCCGCCTGTCTCCCTGGTACAATGCCATGAAAAGTTACACTGATGTAACTCAACTGGCTCTCGTGTAGCTTCATGCGGTGGAGCGTCTCGATGTAGAGGATGTTGATGCTGCTTCCACCGTCCATGAGTGTTTTAGAGAACTCATAGCCATCAATAAGAGGATTGACAACCAGAGGGTACTTTCCCCGACGATGCGTTTTCCTTGGGTGATCCGAACGATCAAAGGTGATGGTTACCTCTGACCAGTACAGGAACTGTGGAATAGCCGGAACCGTGGCATTGAGCTTACGAAGAACCGCCTTCTTTTCTTGGAAGGTTGGGATCCAAGGAAGTAGATGTATGCGTCTTTCTTAGTCGGAAAAGTTTTCTTTCCATCCGTCTTGGGCTCTGCGACGGCTTCCGCCTCTTCCATGTCGGAATCTTCCTTGCACTCCTTTCCTTTCTCAGAATTTTTCTTTCATTTTTGTCGCTTGGCTCTGTAGCCAGCAGATTTGTCTTTCTTGATGTCGTCATTGAAACGACACTCGGCATTTGTGTAGGTAGATCCTCTGTTACTATTCAAGTGGTGGACACATGGATTATTGACAATGTCAGCCCAGGTATAGGTTCTTCCGGGTTGCTGGTCTCCTCTGCCCTGGATTCGGGAAGTTCCTCGGCCTCTACCCGGCCACCTTCGCGCCCTCCTCATCCTCCAGATCCGAACGTTGCGTTCACAGCTGTGTTGTCCGGAGCCGGCTTTTCGTCTGAGGTGTTCTTGCGCTTCTGAGTTTGTTTTGGCTGTTTGGACGTATTGGGATTGGCCAGAATATTTAGCAGCCCTTCTGAATCATCATCGGCATCAGCATATTTGCTTGTCGTCTCTATCATTTCTCCCAAATCTGTGACGTGGTCACGTTTTAGTCTATGACGTAAAAGTCCAACTGGAAGTCCTGCAATATATCGCAGTTTGTTCGTTTACTCCTTCGTAGGAGTTCTTCGTGTCAATCCAGCGTCCGAGGTAATCTCGGTAGGTTTCTCCGGGTCTTTTGTGCAACGCTGCAAGTCTCCGACTGCGTAGAGCCTCCTGTATGTTCCCTCAAAATTTGAAAAGAACACACTTTGCATATCATACCAGTTGTGAATTGAATTCTCTAACAGTTCATTGAGCCATGATCGAGTCGTCTTCCTCAGCATGAGTGGGAGATATCGGACTGCAACCAGGCTGTTTCGTCCTTTGGCGATGCAACAGGCCTAGAAAAAATCCTGGAGCCAGGTGTCTGGCCGAGCTGCGCCGCCGTAGGGCTGAATGTGTTTGGCTATGCCAAAGTCAACCGGAAATTTGGTCTGACTATGCGTGGTCCAAAGCACTTGGGTCCCACATACACGTATTCTTCCTCGTACTGTCGCGCTTCTATGTTTGATTCAATGCGATGGCGAGCGTCGTTTGGCAAGAGAGATCTGCGCCTTGGAGGCTCACAGCTTCTGCGCGGCGGAGTCAGATTTCTGCTTCTCCTTTCACCATTGCCGCCTCAGCCCCTATGGCTTCCATGGCTGCGTCTGGATCCTTAATGGTAATTGCTAGGAGGCGATGGTGGCCCTGGTGGATTATTTCCAGCTGGATTACGTGGTGGTGGCGGTGGAGCCTTATTATGCTGACTCTGATGCATGTTTCTTCGGGCACCGTCCCTACTTGATTCAGGACGATCCGAATCATCTCTTCGTCCGGCATAGCCAACCGGACGACTCGGTGGTGGCATCCTTAGCCGATCTTGATTGTTTCCGGGTCTTCTCTGTAGCGGTTGTTTTGCTGATGATGGTCCTAATGAGGAACCATTGCCCTGATGGCGTGTTCGGACACAGCCGGAATAACTCTGGCCCAGTCACGTGTCGGCCGGCGAGAGTGGCCGTTTGAGCCGCTTCTTGAATTCTCTTCTTCTCCACGGGGACGATAGCGTTGACTCGTATCCCTACGAAGCATTATGTCAGCACTTTGGTCAGCGCCAGTGTGGCAAAACTCGGATTTTGAGGCCAGCTTGCCACTAAATGACGCGGCCATTTTCTACTGCTTTAATCCTTTGTCCAGCAACACGACGCATTGTTGGACCTGCTGTGGAGACGGATTGTTGGCGAGGATGGCTCGAGCTGTAGCCGCGCTTTCCAACGGTGTGTTGTAGACTCAGATCTTCTCTCCATCTTTTCCGTCGAATAGATCTTTGTGGATATCCGGGTTCTTGTTAGTAAGAAACGGACCTCCGCTTGTCTTGTTCGGGTGTCGCTTGAAACCTGACTGATACTTGGCAGGATCACTATCTAAATGCTGTCTCATTTTGATGATGCGCGTGGCCTCTTCGAGTAGAAACAAACGGTGCTTTTCTAGGTCCTCAGCCCTTTTCTCCAGTGCCTCCGGTGTAAGATCCGAAGCCGTTGGGATTGGAATTCTGAGAGAATATCCGTAAATTTCACGTGCACCCTTGGTGACAACGTGTCCATCCACAGGAGGGTCGATCGGGGTGGTATTAATCGGATCTCCGTCCTGATTCTCCAACTTGATCTCTTCATCAACTTTTTCTTCGTTGGTTTCCTCGACGTCTGGCTCTGCCGGTGTCAGATTTTTGTTCTTCTTCTTCTTATTTGACCACCCAGTAGCCTTAACATGTGTACCAGTGGCAAAGACGGCTTTTGGTCCGGTACCGGGGGATAAACTTCCGTCGGTACTTTCCGTTATGGTTGGCTTGTGGACCTTAGAGGAATCTCCGGTATCCATATCATCCTGCGAGGTGTAGCTTTCATCCATGCTATCATATGGACTAGGAGGATTTTCCGGCTCACCTTGCGTTTGCTTGGCGATGTGCTCTTGTTCATACTCCTCCATCTCTTTGTCGAAGTCTCGAAGTTCCTGCGACGTGATTGACTCCAGGGAGGAGCCAGGTGAGTCGGTGTTTTCTTCGATTGCATCTAGGACCGAGTCGCTACCAGCTCTAGCATCGATAGAGTCGGATCCAGTGCTTATGTGGTATACGAAATAGTGTTTTTTCTTGTTCATGTTCTTGAAGTAGTGGCACAACTAGGTTTCTGCCTCCTCCATCTCAAAGTTCTCCGCGATGTCGGTGATTGCTTCGTAATCGATGTAGGGGAGCTTCATCATATCCTTTATCATGTGCTTCAAGGGTAGTTTTTCTGCTATGATGTCTGGTATGACGAAACCGTAGCGGATATATTCCTCGTCCATGTATCCAATCTCATCAGAGAGATCAGATCCGGATTTTTCTTCCACTACAGGGGTGGGTTGGGTGGGTTCGATTTTCTCCAGGACCTTGAACTCTTCCGCTTCTGCGGACAAAGTAGATCTGGATTTTTCTTCCGCCATGGTCATCACCTTAAGGGTGGGTTGGGTGGGTTCAGCAAAACCGAGATAGATATCGATCTCGCCGATAGACATGATCGTGTAGGTCATCACGGGTTTCGAATCCGGAATCCAAGTCTCGCTGAAAAGGACGAGAGGGACATCACTGGCGTAGACCACACTACCCATGGCGATAGTTTTGCCGATTCCTGCACGCGCAGATTCCGCCTGGAACGATGCTCCAAAGGTCACCTGCCCCACGGTGGGCGCCATCTGTCGTCGGATTGTCGACAATTACGCCATAGGGGGTCCTAGTGCCGTTGGAAGGATGGGGTGTGAGACGTCGGATGTTCCAGGAGTGGTGAGCACAAGTTTACCCAGATTCAGATCCTACTGCGGGGATCCGATCCTACTCCTGCTAGCAACACAGTAATATATCGGCGTAAGCCGGATGTTACAGCGGATTACAAGAGAGGTTCGCCTGTGCGAGTTGATTGTGGTGTTACGATTGATTGGTTGCCCTAAAGGCTCCCATAGGGCCGGTTTATATAGTCACCGGGGCCTAGGGTTACATGAGAGACCTATCCGGCTATGTTACAGAGTCGATAACTAGATACAGCTTGGACTACAAGTAATACTACAGGTCTAAGTCGGTAACTCTTCTGGGCCTTGTCAAGCCGGAACTGGCTCCTCCTCTTTCTCTGACTGGGCCGCCCATGAAGCAAAGCTCTAACCCGAGATGGGACACCCTGGTCAGCGAGTCCTGTGGGTATACCCGGAAAGTATATCCCCAACAGAAAGCGCCAGAGGGAGGAGATGGAGGCCCTCCTAGCGAAGGCCATGAGGGGCCACTGATCTTGTCGATCTTCGTCAGTAGCGCCTTCTTTTGTTTTGTTGTTTGTGTTGAACTTGTAAGCTGCTGCTGAGCAGCCTAATTGTCGAATCTGATTTAAATATCATACTATATATCCTTTATTAGCTGTTTTATCTACATTTGTTCTGTTTATCTACATATTTATGGTGCTGGTTAGATTTGCTGCCAGATTGGGAAAATACGAAGACCAAAAGGAACCATAAATAAAGAGAGAAGCTGCTCTAAATTCGCTGCATTTTTAGGCAAAAATAACAACTGTTAGCGACATAAAGAGGAAAAGACGCTATTAAAAGACCAATCATAAAAATAACAAAAAAGAAATCTTCCAATTTAGACGACAGGGCGCACGTAACTACCAAACGTTTCTCACATGGTTCCACACCACATCCCAAAACATGTTCCCAACAAGCCGTCCTCACGCAGTCCAAGGGAGGGTCCTACTACGGGACCCGACTGAACTTGGCCCCACCTGTCAGCATGTAACGGGGGATCCTACTTGTCAGCACGTAACGACGAGGATCCACTACGGGACCCACCTGAATGCGGCCCCACTTGTCATCACATAACGGCCAGGGTCCACAAACGGGACCCGATGGAGAGCGAGTTTCAATCCGATATGAGAGTTTCGGACAAGAAGCTGGACAAAAGTAAGAAAAAGTTAAGCCAGTGAGGAAAAGTGAGTACATGTAACAAACCAATGACAAGAAAATATAAATCTCTTTTTTCTTTACAATAAAATTATTCTTTTAAAATAAAAAAGGGTATTTCCTCTAGATCAATTTACTCAGCACACATAAGAATTCAGAGAATCCTCGTGCGTGCCATGTAAACCAACCCGAATAGAATAGAGTAGTGAAACTGCATAAAAACTGAAAGATGCCGTGCAAACTGACCCAAAGGGAGTAGAAGAAGATAACCCTCCGAAGAAACGAAACGATAAGAAATACTATCAGTAGAGCACGCGTGTTATGTCGGAGTAGCTTATTCAGATACGTCTCAGGCTCTCGGCCCGGTCCCCAGGTTTGCACTTTGCAGATCTTCGGTCAACTACGGAATGCGTGGCAGTATAGTTCGTTGACCAAATCCATTGCATGTTACGTACTCCTACTAGATAGACGTTCCGTACACGAGCCAGCCCACGCGGTGCAACTCCTGCAGCGACCAGGGTACAACGCAAGCAGGAAGCATTTGTTATGGAATTTTTCACGTCGCATCCAACATACGTGTCGAGTCTTCAACATACGTATCCTGAACACTGACGCCTGTGTATATCGCCGCCTTAATTTTCAGCTGGAAAGTCAGACGACACTTCTTGTCTAGCTTTGGCCCAGCATTAAACCTTTGACCTTTCTTCTCCCTGTTTGACCAGCAGCACACCACATTTTATCCTTTCTGACTTTGTCAGCGTTGCCCTAGCCTATATAAAATCTATCCCGATCGCAAGGGATCCTCATTCACAATCACAAACAACAGACGTGTGTGCGTATCAACACAGACTCTGCAAGATGGAGCGCTCTCCTCAGCATACAGCTCTAGCTCTAGTGCTGCTCTGCGCAGCGACCATCATGGCGGCGCCGGCGACGGCGGACGTCGATTCCCACAGCTTCCCCGTCTTCGACGCCAACACGACCGACGTTCTCTGGGTCGCCACCAACAAGACCGTCGTCCAGGGGGCGTCACTCCTCTTCCAGCCCGAGCGGCCCTTCCCGGAGGTCAACGTGTCCGAGGGCTTCCTGGTGCTCCCCGGGCAGGTGGATCTCTGGCGCGCCAGCGACGACGGCGGGGTGCCAGCACGCGAGGCGTCCTTCAACACGAGCTTCACGGTGGAGAGCTCCGCCACCCCCGTCTCGTTCGTCATCCTCCTCGACAGGTTCCCGACCTTCAACAACCCGGTGGGCCTCCGCGGAGCCAACGACTCGAACACGGGCGCCGTGCCCAACGCCACGGCGGACGGCCTAGCCGCGGTCGAGGTCGGCACCGTGAAGTCGTACGCGCCAGAGTCCCCGGACGTCGGCCTCAACGTCACCGTCACGCCCAACGGCACCGCGGAGGCCGCCGTGTGGATCGAGTACGACGCCGTCGCGCACCTCCTGCGCGTCTACGTCGGTGCCGCCGGCGGGGCGCCGAGGCCGGCCAAGGCCCTGCTCGACACGCCGCTCTCTCTCGCCGGCCAAGGCACCGCGCAGACCTCCCCTACCGATTTCTTCGTCGGCCAAGGCACCACCCAGACCGCGCTCGTCGGTTTCTTCGCCGGCACCGTCCGTGATATCTTCGACGGCGTCCGTGACTGGGACCTGACATTGGACAGGTTGGACGGCGATAAGAAGAAGGGAACGTCGTGGTGGGTGATACTGATCGCGGTGCTCGGGTCAGTGGTGGCAGCAGCTGCCATCGTCTCCGTGGTGGTTTGGTGCTTCGTGTCGAGGCGTCGGGCGCGCAGCATGGGACCCACCAAGCTGTAGTCCATGCCGTGTCCACGTAGATGCGCCTGACAAACCACCATATTTTGACTTCTATTTTCTAGGTTCAAATTTTAATAAGCGTGCAGTTTACTGTATCAAATGGATCTTTGACTCATCAATAAAAATCAAAAGGCCGCGGTAATTTAGCCAAATAAACTTTATACAGCATTGCCGTAAGATTTGTGTGTGTACATTACATCACTTATGATGAATCGAGGTGCCTCTCTCCTCCGGCGATCCAACCCCTCTCGCGATCCCCCTCCCTCGCCGCCGCCGGGCTCGCCCCGCGCGGGCGCCGGCGGCAGCGAGGCCCCCCTTCCCGTGGACGCGAACAAGCGGCGGCAACGCACCTCATCAGCAGGCAGGCCATGACGGCCGCTTTCCTGGCCGGCGACGCTCTTCCCTGGTAGATATGGGCGCTTTGGAGAGACGAAAGGACGGCGCGGCCGCGGGCAGGCCCCGACCTCCTCGTCCTTTGGGCAGGGGCAAGAGCAGGGGGCCGAACCCCCTTGCTCACTGTCTTCTCCGCCCTAGATCTAGGGTTTTCTCAGCCATGGGGGTTGGGTGCCCCTTCTTGTGTCAGTTCGGTGGTGCAGGGAGGTAGGTCACCAGGGCGGCGGCCCTGGATGGTGGGAGCCATCGGGTTGGTGGGCGTGCCCCTAGCTTTGGAGTTGGCCAGTGGCCATGGCCGTGTGGATGGCGTGGTGCCCGGCGAGCGACCCCCATGGCAGCGGTGCGGTCGCCATCTTGGCGGCATACTTCACCCTATGCAAGAGGATGAGGGGTCTTGCCGGGAGGAAACTCTCGCTTTGCACTACTAGAAAAATAGTTATAGTTAATCCGTATAGCCGTGGCGCACATGGAACACTAGTAGAAAACAGGCCATCCGTTCGCGCCTCCTCAGAGCATTAGTCCCGGTTGCGCCACCAACCGGGAATAATGCTGGCATTGCGTTCGAGCGGGCACGGGGCCCGGAGGCATGCGTCCCGGTTGGTAGGGGGGCATACGTCCCGGTTGGAGCCACCAACCGGGACTAAAGGTTTGGCGATAGCCACGTGGCGTGGCACACACCTTTAGTCCCGGTTGGTGCTCCAACCGGGACGTATGCTCCCGCCCTCTATAAATGCAACGCCCTAGCCCCCTCTGCCTCCACTCTGTTTTTTCTCTTGGTGGAAGGTGTGAGGGGTGTGCTAGTTTTTTCTCCCCTATGCATACATTCAAGGTGTTTGATGAAATGTTTGAGTGAATAATCCCGTTCAATTTCTCATAGAACAAAAATATAGAAGGTGTCCGAGACGCACTTGAGCTTTCTCCTCTTTATTTCCCTTGATCGAGGTTAGCGATCTTATCTTTTCTCTGTCATTGATACAATGCATGTGTCGATGTGAATTGGTCATTTCACTATTTATGATGTCATATTTTTTGATAAACTTACTTATATGATGCAGATGAACGGTCGGGAATGGATGTACGGTGACCGGCGCGTAGCCGGGTATATGAAAGGCGTGGATAAATTTATCGATGTGGCTACGGCAAACAAAGAGAATGGTTTTATACGTTGTCCATGTGTTCAATGTCGGAACAACAAGGAGTACTCTTCCTCGAAAATCATTCGCGACCACCTGATTATGAAAGGTTTCATGCCCAACTATAATTGCTGGACCAAGCACGGGGAAAGAGGGGTTATGATGGAAGATGGTGAAGAAGAATATGATGATAACAACTATCATCATATGTTTCCTGAATACAGTGATACTGCAATGGAAGACAATGGAGAGGAAGGAGGTGAAGAACGGGCATCAGATGAGCCGGCTGATGAACTTGGTAGGGTCATTTCGATGCAAAGCGAGACGTGAAATGTAAAATGAGAAGTTGAAGTTGGAGGGCATGTTAGAAGATCACAAGAAATTGTTGTACCCAAATTGTGAAGATGGCAGCACAAAGCTCGGTACCACACTGGAATTGTTGCGATGGAAGGCAGAGTGTGGTCTAACTGACTCCTCATTTGAAAAGATGCTGAAAATAATGAAGCCGAAGTTTCCAAAACATAACGAACTTCCCGAGAGTACCTACGAAGCAAAGAAGACTCTCTGTTCTCTAGGATTAGATATGCAGAAGATACATGCATGCATTAATGACTGCATCCTCTACCGCGGTAAGGAGTATGAGAATTTATATAAATGCCCGGTATGCAATGCGTTGCGGTATAAAATCAGACGAGATGACCCTGGTGATGTTGAGGGAGAGCCCTCCTAAGAGGGTTCTGCTAAGGTTATGTGGTATGCTCCTATAATACCAAGGTTGAAACGCATGTTCGTAAACAAAGAGCATGCTGTGTTATTGCGATGGCACAAAGAAGACCGTAAGAAAGACGGGAAGTTAAGACACCCTGCTGATGGGTCATAGTGGAGAAAAATCGAGAGAGACTTCCCAGACTTTGCAGGTGACGCAAGGAACTTATGGTTTGGTCTAAGTACGGATGGCATGAATACTTTTGGGGAGCAGAGCTGCAGTTACAGCACCTAGCCCGTGACTCTATGTATCTACAACCTGCCTTCTTGGTTATGCATGAAGCGTAAGTTCATTATGATGCCAGTTCTCATCCAAGGCCCGAAGCAACCGGGCAACAACATTGATGTGTACCTTAGGCCATTAGTTGAAGAACTCTTATAGTTGTGGGGCAAACCAGGTGTACGTGCGTGGGATGAGAACAAACAGGAGCCATTTGATCTACGAGGGTTGCTATTCAGAACCATCAATGATTGGCCTGCTCTTAGTAACCTTTGAGAATGTACAAACAAGGGATATAAGGCATGCACACCTGTTAGATAAGACTGAAGGTACATATTTGCATAAATGCAAGAAGGTTGTGTACAGCGAATCGACGATTTCTTCCGACCAATCATCCGTAAGAAAGAAAGGCAAGCATTTCAAAGGTGAGGCAGATCACCGAAGAAGCCTGAACTCCCTTTGGTGATGATGTATTTGGTATGGTCAAGGACATAGAAGTAATCTTTGGAAAGGGTCCCGGCGGTCAATCAGTTCCGAACGACGTCGCTACAGGACACGCACCCATGTGGAAGAAGAAATCTATATTTTGGGAGCTGCCATATTGGAAAGTCCTGCGTGTCCGCTCTTCAATCGACGTGATGCACGTGACGAAGAATCTTTGCGTGAACCTGCTAGGATTCCTAGGCGTGTATGGGAAGACAAAAGATACACCAGAAGCACGGGAGGACCAACAAATTATGAAAGACCCAAAGAACATGCATACACAGAACAAGACGGATAAAGGGCATCACTTAAGTCGTTACTATGCTCTTACCAAAGCGAGAAGGAAATCTTTTTGAAGTCCTTTACGATCAAGGTGTCGTCGGGCTTCTCCTCTAAGATACCGGGTATAATAAATATGGCAGAGAAAAAGTTCCAAAACCTGAAGTCTCATGACTGTCACGTGATTATGACGCAGTTGCTTCCGATTGCATTGAGGGGGCTTCTACCGGAAAATGTTCGAGTACCCATTGTGAAGTTGTGTGCATTCTTCAATGCAATATCTCAGAAGGTAATCAATCCAGATATTCTGCCAAGGTTACAGAAGGATGTGGTACAATGTCTGTTAGTTTTTAATTGGTGTTCCCATCATCCTTCTTCAATATTATGACGCATCTCCTGGTTCACCTAGTGGAAGAGATTGCCATTCTCGGTCCGGTATTTCTGCACAATATGTTCCCCTTTGAGAGGTTCATGGGAATCTTAAAGAAATATGTTCATAACCGTGCTAGACCAGAAGGAAGCATCTCCAAGGGATATGGAACAGAGGAGGTCATTGAGTTTTGTGTTGACTTTATTCCTGACCTTAAGCCGATTGGTGTTTCTGACTCGCGACATGAGGGAAGACTAAGTGGAAAGAAAGCAATGATATGTAGGGACGGAGATTCTTTCACTAAAGCACACTACACAGTTCTACATAATTCCACCTTGGCAGCTCCGTATATCGAGGAACACAAGAATACTCTACGCTCCAAAAACCCGGGGAAGCCTGAATCACTGATTACAGATGAACACATGAAGTCTTTCGGTGGTTGGATGCGGACACATCTCTTGAATGACACCACTGTTGGATATCAGCTATACTTGTTGGCCGTGTCACCATCTTCTACTGTATTGAATTTCCAAGGGTACGAAATAAACGGGAATACATTCTACACGATCGCCCAAGATAAAAAGAGCACCAACCAAAATAGTGGTGTCCGCTTTGATGCAATAGACGAGAATGGACAAAAGGACACATATTATGGTTACATAGAGGAGATATGGGAACTAGACTATGGAGTCTCTTTTAAGGTCCCTTTGTTTCGCTGCAAATGGGTCAACCTGAATGGGGAAGGGGTAAAGATAGACCAGTTATGCGGAATGACAACAAGGATCTCAACAATCTTGGTTATAGAGATGAACCATTCGTCCTAGCCAATGATGTGTCCTGGTTTTCTATGTGAAGGACATGTCCTCCGCATCAAAAAAAGAAAAAATATGCAAACGAATACATCATATGATGAGCCAAAGCGTCACATAGTTCTTTCAGGGAAAAGAAACATTGTGGGAATCGAGGACAAGACAGACATGTCAGAAGATTATAATAAGTTTGATGAAATTTCTCCCTTCACATTGAAAACTGACCCAAGCATTCCGTTAAGTAAAGAAGATGCTCCATGGTTACGTCTGAAGCGATCATAAGGAAGGACATATGCCAAGAAGTTCATGCTCATATTATGTAACTCTAGTTCATGTCTTTCGCGGTTTGTGGCTTCATCAAAGGATATCTTTCGCGGTTTTTGGCTTGACCGGGACTATATATAGGGGGGGATTTAGTCCCGGTTTTGTAGTCTCAGTTTTTAATATTAATAAATGTCTTGAGTGTTAGTCCCGTTTTGTGGCTGGACCAGGACTATGAAGAAGTTGTCCCGATTCGTACTTACCATTAAGATCTGATCTCCAAACGCGCGCGGTCACATATTAGGGAGTGCCTCTATGACCAGCTTCTTGGAGATGCCGAAGGACTGGGATCCGGCATCTCGAACTGGTCAGTAGTGGTGTCCTCGCTCGAAACCATCTTGCAGCTTGTAACTTCTCTAACTAGATCAATACACCCGGGAGCTAACTAATTTCACATATTAGAGTGCCTCTATGACCGATTTCTGAGATGCCGAGGATCGGGCTCGCTGCATCTCCCCGACATGGCCGTAGTGGTGTCCTGCTCTCGAAAACCATCTTGCAGCTTGTAACTTCTCTAACTAGATCAATACTCGAAGCTAACTAATTTCACATATTAGGAGTGCCTCTATGACCGTTTCGGAGATGACGGAGGACTAGGCTCCGCTAAGATCTCCCGGCCAATCGTAGTGGTGTCCTCGCTCAAAACCATCTTGGAGATGCCTCAAATCTGGTGGAGGACTGACTCGCAAGGATGCCTATTTATAGTACAAGCAGCTCGGCATAGTGTCGACACACTTACGAAATAATGTCGACACTCACCCTATTATTAGTTCGACTCGTTTTGTCCCGGTTGGTGTCTAATCGACTAAAGGTTCATCTTTAGTCCCGGTTGGTGACACCATCCGGAACAAGGTACACGCCGCACGACATAATGTCGATACTCACCCCTATCATTAGTGCTGCCTGGCCTAGCCTGCCGAAATCCCTCCAACCGGGACTAAAGATGAACCTTTAGTATATTGAAAATCCGAACAATGAAAATCCTGTTTTGGTCCAAATGACCGATGTTATGTGCTGAATCACGACATAGTTTGTGATGTTGTGCCCATATTATGCATGCGTGTGTACATTGGTATGGAGAACAGTGTTGCAGGAGGAAGTTTTCCTTTTTGTCGCACGGAAAAGCCCTTTTCCATTTTCCAAGCGCAAAAAACGGGTCGTTTTGTGAAGTAACCACCAAAATGCTGTTTCAGAATGCTACCGTCCCATTTTCCTAAAATACTAGACCACCTTACATGGACTATCTCCCAACCGGGACATCTCAAAACTTTTCGTCCATCCCGTAAAAGGACAAATGTCTCTAATCCAGAGGGAAGTGGGTCCTTTGTACTACAGTACATGATCTATCGCCCGTGATTTTTGAAAAATCATTTTAGACTCGCAATATGTGGTTTCTTCAGAGATCCAATGCAAGTTCTAACGATTCACGTCACCTAACTTCATTAACACCGGTTCGACCATAGTTAGAAATTCAGATAATTCAAAACGGGCATAATAAATTCAAAAAAAATTCGAACAATGAAAATCCTTCGCGTGGTGTCATATTATGTTACATAGTTGAAAGAAAAAATACCAGACTTGGTATATTGATCATGTATCGAAAAAACCTTCACAAAATGACCTATCATGTTCGAGGTTTCATGGATTTTGGTCCAAATGACCGATGTTATGTGCTGAATCACGGCATAGTTTGTGATGGTGTGCCCATATTATGCATGCGTGTGGACATTGGTATGGAAAACAATGTTGCAGGAGGAAGTTTTCCTTTTTGTCGCACGGAAAAGCCCTTTTCCATTTTCCAAGCGCAAAAAACGGATCGTTTTGTGAAGTAACCACCAAAATGCCGTTTCAGAATGCTACCGTCCCATTTTCCTAAAATACTAGACCACCTTACATGGACTATCTCCCAACCGGGACATCTCAAACCTTTTCGTCCATCCCGGGTAAAAAGGACAAATGTCTGCCGAATCGGTAGGAAGTGGGTCCAGTTTGTATTACAGGTACATGATCTATCGCCCGTGATTTTAAAAAAAAATCATTTTTAGACTCGCAATATGTGGTTTCTTCAGAGATCCAATGCAATTTCTAAATGATCCATTTTTCTTCCCGCCATTTCTTCCCGCCATTTTTCTTCCCGCCAGTTCTTCCCTTCAGTTATCTTCCTGTCATTTCTCACTATATATATATGTAGGGTTGGCCTCCATTGTCATTGCACATCTCTAGACTCATATCTGCAACCTCATCACTCTTTCCCATGACTTCCACCGTAGCACTAACTCCCAGGGAGGCGGAGGCGGCGCTGCCCCCCTACCCCGCCTGCCATCAGGTGTCTCGCTTACCGGATGTCGAGCGCCAGAGGCGTGCCGGTTCCTCCTGTCCCTCTAGGTGTGGCACGTCGGATGGCCATCACGAACCACTACTACTTCGAGCTCACGCAGGAGCAGCGGAGGAATCCCAGATGGCATCCCGACTATTTCCCGACTTGGGAAGCCTTCTTCGTGGATCGGCATGAGAGGGCGCTCGCCAGCCACGAGGAGGATGGCCCACCTCCTCCGAACTTCAACGAGGCCGGCCGTCGGTTGTGGTGGCGCGATCGGACTCTCCAGAGCGTCATGGCCTATGACACGGCCGCCGACTCTAGCCCGCTTCAAGGCTACCCTCAAGTCCAGCCCACTCGTTCAGCCTTCAAGGTTCAACTACTGACCCTAACGACGAATGACGGCAATGCATGAAAGTAACGACTACGATGCGAGTATTACAGGTGTAGGCAGGAGCATGACTAAATCACTCCAACATTGCAAAACAAGTTCGGCCGATAGTGGCTTAATCTGGCTATGTATCTTAATTTCCAGTTCTTCTATGTAACTTTGTGTTAGTTGCGTTATGTACTTTAATTCCAGTTCCATCCTAATAAAATTTTCTTTCCGCCCATTCTTTCCCGTCGTTTTTTCCCGCCCATTAATATATAAAAAATATAAGTTAACTCAAATCCAAATTAAAACACAGAAAATGGTTTTGAATTATTTATTCAAATCTAGACACTTTTTATGTTTAAAGTTTTTCTAAATTCTAAATTAATATTCAAAAATATAAGTTAATTCATTTTTAATTTTAAACGGTTCATAGTTTAAATGGTTACATTAATTATTTTTAAAAACAGAAAATGGTTTTGAATTAGTTATTCAAATTCAAACACTTTTATGTTTAAAGTTTTTCTAAATTCCAAATTAATATTCAAAAAATATAAGTTAATTCATTATTAATTTTAAATGGTTCATAGTTTAAATGGTTACATTAATTATTTTTTAAAAATATAAAATGGTTTTGAATTAGTTATTCAAATTCAAACACTTTTTTATGTTTAAAGTTTTTCTAAATTCTAAATTAATATTCAAAAATATAAGTTAATTCATTATTAATTTTAAATGGTTCATACTTTAAATGGTTACATTAATTATTTTTAAAAACAGAAAATGGTTTTGAATTAGTTATTCAAATTCAAACACTTTTTATGTTTATAGTTTTTCTAAATTCCAAAGTAATTATCATTTAAAAAATTACAAATTTAAACCCCTAAATAAAAAATAAGGCGGGAACAGAGAGAAAATTGCTGATTTTTTTGAAAACAGGGTCATATGTCCAGGTTGGTGCCACCAACCGGAAATAAAGACCTCGCTTTGGGCTGATGAAAAATAGGATTATACGTCCGGTTGGTGGCTCCAACCGAACGTGATTTTTAGTCCCTGCTTGGATCCACCAACCGACGTATGGCCTTCGCTTAGAACTGACGCCTCCTCTTCTTCTTCCCAATCTCACTTCATCGCCACGCGACAGAACCGCCCGACGCCGACAGTGCCCGAGCCCGCCACCCACGCTGCTGGTCCGCCACCACCGCTGCCCGTCTCGCGCTTTGGCCACTTTTCCTCGCGTGACCTCAATCACCGGATTGAAGCTCCATCGCCGTCTCCTCCGCGATTCCGGCGTCTCCCGAGCTCGCCTACCTCGCCACCACCTCTCGCTGTGTTCTGGTGAGCTGCTGATCCTCACGTTGCTCTTCTTTCTCTCTTCCTCTCAGATTATGCTCCTCGTGTTCGACACCGCCGCCGCTCGAGCTCGACGGAGGCGATGCTCCGGTGACCAAGAAGGAGCGGCGCCGCCTCTCTCTTGCTCCTCGTGACGCTTCTCTCTAACGCGCCCATCCGCTGGCCCAGCGTGCTCGCTTCGCCGTCGCTGCCGCTACTGGAGCTCACCAGCGGACGTCGTCGACGTCACTCGTCACCTGTTTCGCGTGGCTGATGTGGCCTAGGGCCCATCAGTCAGCCTCAGTGGGTAGGCTCCTCTATGGTATAAAAATGATCTGATGCGTGTGTTGACATCAGCATGCGTGGAGGCTGAGTTGGCACTGGGGCCCTTCTATCAGTCTCACTGGCTAGGGGTCGCCCCGGTGTAAAAACCATTTGCCTTTTTTTTTAATTCCAGAAAATGATTTAATATTGTAAAATCAATAACTTATTGTTTATAAGTCAGAAAAATACAAATAATATATCAAATTGTTTAGAAAAATGAAACCTATCTATTTAACCTATAATCATGCATTGTTCAACAACTTAAATGACAAGTATAATTAGAAGAACAAATGCACCCCTCTCATATGTTCCGGAGTTTCCCCGAGTTAGGGTTTTCACCCCTCGGAACCCCGATTAAATCGTCGAGCATGTCTTAGGGTTACATTCCAACGCAAATTAACTTGTCATATCATCATACTTGCTTGAGCATTGCATCGATGCCATGTGTTGAACAAGCTAGGCGTTCGGTTCTTCGCGGTAGAATATGAGATCGAGATCAAAGACCTAGGTCAACACCATCGAAGATCGAAGATTTCTTGATAGCCATCGCATTGTAGATGCTTAGCCATGATATTAGTTGTCATAGAACCCAGTTGAATCGATGTTGCACCTAGGGTTAGCCGGTGTGTCCTCGCCAGGGCATCCCGAACCCGAGGGTTGATTGATTGCCGCCTTTCTTTTCGGTATTGGTTCTTCGTGATAGGATCTGAGCCCGATGGTTTCTCCGAATTAGGGTTTCTGATATTGTAAATTCATTTTTATTATTGTGTTTGTATATATTAGGGTTTCTCCGAATTAGGGTTTATATCTCTCAACACCGTACCTAACATTCTCCCTTAGCCACTTTTACTTATCTGTTTTTCCACCTATGCAGAAAATATGGACCCACACGTCAGAGACGAAGAAAAGGAACAGTTGATCCAAGGTGTGATCCGCGGGGAAGAAAATTTAGATGTATCGACGTTTCTGAACAACTTCGGTGAGGGTGATCCTCTTTTTGCCGGAAGAGACGACTTGTTTGAGGTTTAAGGTGATGCCTTCCGCGAGGGAGAAGGCGATGCCTTGTGTGATCGAGAAGGCGACCGCTCCGGCGAGGTGCATGTAATATAATTAATTCATTAATTAATCATGTGCTATCTATATAGAAATAGTAACGACGATCTTTCTTCTTTTAGCCCTCCGGATCGAACAAATCTACTGAAAAGAGCAGACGAGGCCCAACCAAAAAGTTGGAAGACCATGAGAGGTTCAGGATCGAAGATATCGCTGAAGACGGCAAACCGACGGCTCCCGAAGTTGTCGCAATCAAATTTGTGGCACAATGCAGAGTAATCGTTAGGGACTTAATCCCGATCACCATTCAAAACTGGAATAGGCCTGCTGATGCTAAAGAAGAGGGAACATGTTTGTTTGTCCCTGACAAGGCCAAAGAGCTGTGGAAGAGGCTCATGGTTAATTTCAAACTACCGAAGATAGAGCTGGATCCAAATGCGGAGGATCCAGTTGAGGACGCCTTAGAACATGGGAGAGCCATGGAGGCTAAGGTTAGGGAGTGGGCTATGAAGAAGATGGCCCAGTGTTTCACCAACTGGAAGAAAAGATTGCACCTTGACTATGTCGTGAAAGAGAAGACTCCGGATTTCAAGAAGACTCAGTTTGAGAAGATAAAACCATTCTGGGCTGAGTTTGTAAATTACAAGACATCAGAAAAAGCTAAGAAAATGTCTGCAACGAATAAGCTGAATGCTGCTAACAAGAAGTATCACCATACTATGGGGCAAGGTGGCTACAGGGCTAGCATTCCTAAGTGGGAGAAACTTGAGAATGAACTGCGTGCTAAAAAAGATCACCCTAGAGACAGACGATTGGGTAGAACGTACAAGGAATTGGTTTTACGGGCATGGGGGCACGTTGGACTCGGAAGGGAAGTGTATATATAACATACGACATAAAGAAGACCCCTTGCCAATCGAGAGGATGAGAAAAGCAGTAAAGGCTGTTAAAGATGGGGACTTCATTCCCGATAGAGAGAATGATGAGCTCACACTCGCCCTTAGAAATAAGGAACATGATGGACGAACACAAAGCACAAGAGGCTCCCAACCATGGAGGACTGGGTTTCCCGAAGAAAGGAAGAAATATCCTGATAGAAGCCGTCAGAGGAGAAAGGACAGGGCGGAAGTTGAAGCAGATATTCAGAAAGAGCGAATGTGTATAATTGAAGAACGAATAAAGCAACAACAAGATGAAATTAACGCACTTAAAGAGCAAAGTACTACTGCCCATCTCAAGAAGACACTGCATTCGATGTTACCGGCCCATCGAATAATCGAAAAAGCAGTGTGGCTTCCACCGAGGTCCCGGGTGATGACAATGGCGATGCCGATGGTGCACCGACAATGGCTCCTGTTGGCTACCCAGTGGATGATATCACAGAGATGACACACTGCAAGCTACATGTCAAAGTTGTGAACATATCAATGGAGGTGGCGGTCGGCTATGCCTTACCAATTGGACCCACACCAACTTACCACTGTCGTCCGGTTCCAGAGGGCTATGCTGTTGTCGGGGTGGATGAAATCATGCCCACCTTTGAAGTTTTGGATCTTCACTACCCTGTAGGTGAAGGGGGTGTGACTGTACTGGGAGACGCAACAAACGTCACCATTCTATGGCCGAAGGAATGTATCGTGCTTCGAAATCACACGCCAAGGCCATCTTCGCCGCCTCCTCACCCGTCTCCAGCGAGGTCGTCGCCGCCGCGGCAGCCGTCTTCGTCGCCTCACCCGTCTCCGTCGCCTCACCAATCTCCGGCGCAGCCATCGCCGCGGGAGCCATCGCCAGCGCCTCGGGATAAAAAGCGTAAGTGTACCGCTACTCTGCGTCGTGGTAAGCGATCGCCGAAACGTAAACAAGAGCCTCTTCCAAAAGTACCAAAGATTCCTCCCAAGAGAGCTTATGGTATCTGATCAAGAGGAGATCAGCGATCGTTGATGCGAAACAACAAATGCCGCTAAGTCAAGCGGCCGAAAGAGCCAGAGTTCCCCAGCACCAAAGAAGAAAAAGCCAAAGTGTTGAAAATGCTAAAGACTCTTCATCAACCCAAGCCAAAGCTGTCATCAGACTATGAGCGTTCTATTCTCAAGTCACATGCGACACAAAAAGCCTCAAAGAGCAATACTGATGCAAGCGAGAAATCTGTTGCCCAGCTCGGAAAACAAGCAAAACAGTCTTGCGCCCCTCTCAAGGTGATTTCCCAAACCAATGTGGGGTCGAGCAAATATGGGGCCGAAGAGTAGTATGATCCAGAGGTAGTTACTGTCGGAGAAGCTGCCGCTGCTCAAGGTATGAGTATTGCCCAGTACTTATCCCAGTTAGAGTACTTCCCCGTGAGTAAAGTAGCATACAAATACAGTATGGCAAACCTCTCGTCAAACCTGAGGAGGTAAATAATCTTCCAACAAAAATGCGAAGATTGCATAACTGGTACTTGCATGCCACAAATGCCGGGGCTAACTGGATAGTGCTGAGGGTTACAAAAAAGCATCATGGGAAAGATAAGGATGACATGATATCCATTGAATTTGATGAACTATTTCAATTATTCAATCAAGACGCCTTGGAAAAATCGATCATGAGTGCCTATTGTCTGTAAGTACTAATTCTATAATTAATTTAGTCTCCATCTATCTCACCTTGTTTATTGCATGTATATAATCATACTGTAATATACAGAATGAAGATTCTCGAATGTAGCAGAGGAAAAATCTATGACATTGGCTTCATTGACCCATATTGGGTTCATCAAGATAATCTCAAAACAAGCCCCCAGGATACGGAGGATAATATAGTACACGCGTTAAGGTTTCAAGAAACCGGAAGGAAAATACTTTTCCTTACAACTTCAAGTGAGTGTTATTGTCTTCTATACACTTTCTATTTCACTTACTCGATGTTAAGTATATAATTGATTAGTTATGCATTCGCAGCTTCCACTATATTCTGTTAATCATTCAATTTGAAAAAGGGCGTGTACTAGTCATGGACTCGAAACATAAACCCCCTGAGCAGTGGAAGGACATGCAGATACTTCTCCAGCGGTAATTCTAATCATTACGACACTATATCGGCAACGTTCGTGAATTTTATGATATCAAGTAATTAATAACTTATTTTATTCGTTTTCTTCGCCGGGCAGCGCTTGGAAAAGGTTCACCAACAAGGCTAGGGGTGTTTGGAAAACGGAGCTTACATTTGAAGCACTAGATGTAGGCACCACTAATTATATCCGCGCATCTCTTTGATTCTAGTTTTGATACAGTTATTATCATGCTTGATTATTAATTTGATTGAACTATGTTCTCGTAAAGTGCCTGACACAAGGACCAGATAACAATCTATGTGGATACTATGTTTGCGAGTTCATCCGGCAGACGTGCGATGAGAAGGGCAGAAATTTAGAGCAACTCCACGTGCGTAAACAATTTCCATAGTTTTTAATTACAATCAAATTGTGTTTAGTTTCATTCATATAGGCTGACTCCTTTTCTAAATCAGATCGAACGTCTACAGGACGGTCTTCTGCCAAAGGATCGCGTACGAGCAATTCAGGAGGAATTGGCGGGATTCTTGGATGCAGAAGTCCTAGACCCAAAAGGGGAATACTATTCGGCTGTGTATAGACAATAGGGATTGTACAAAGAGAAACTTTTGTATGTAGTGCATGAACTCGATCCGTGTATCGAATGTAATATTGTCATGATGTCTTGTGTAATATAACGGTTCCTTCATTGATAAGTTCAAAACACTAAATAAACAATAAAACAACCTAAATGAATTCTCTGCCGCGGTACAAAAAATGACGAAAATGCTGTCGCGGCAACAAAATATGCCAAAATGAATTCTCTGACGTGGCAGAGAAATGTGCCAAATATGTGCCGCGGCAGAAAGTTATTTGTCCCGGTTCGTGTTACGAACCGGGACTAATGCTCCACCCCTCCCTCGCCATCTGCCGCTGCCACGTGTACCCCTATTTGTCCCGGTTGGTGGGGCAACCGGGACTAAAGGTTGGAGTTTTAGTCCCGATTGCCCCGTCCCGGTTGGGCAGCCGGGACTAATGCCCCTTACCAACCATGACACATGGCACGTTCTTCACTAGTGGAAGGTGGTGCCCACGGGCAAATAGCCGTGGCGCACTAGGAGGAAGTTCCCCACGGGTAGGTCACTTACTCATGGCGCACATGAAGGTGGTGTGCCACCACTATCAGTGGGCCAGGGTGCAAACGAGCGCACCCCACTTACTCGTGGCGCACCATCTCCATGTGCGCCATGGCTATGTGGGTTACCCGTGGGGCACCTCATAGTAGTGCGACACGGCTAAGAGCACTGCCTAATTTCAGCTCCACACATCCTCTGATCGCCTTTTTAGGTCGCAAAAAATAACAGAAAATGATAGACACTTTAAAAAATAAAATCCTTTCCGATATAGGTAGATTATGTGATATAGTTTTTAGGAAAATTAACAAACATAAATTTCGATTTTTTTGCAAAAAAAGGTCATTGGACGATAGAACGGCCATAACTTTTGCATACGACGTCGAAAAATAATCTATAATATATCAAAACGACGAGCACGGAATTTTCTATCCGCTTGCAACGGTTAAAGACTGTTTACCATTTTTTAGATTCTCAAAATTCAAAAAGGAAAAAACTATATGGAAAAAATAAGATGAAAAAAATGAGGCCCACTTAGCCGTGGGGCACCTCATAGTGTTGCACCACGGCTAAGTGAGGGCGGGATTCGAAATTTGAATCCCGCCGACCACACCTACCTACCCCTTCCTACTTCTCCTCCACCTTCCCCTCCCATTCTCCTCCTCCTCCTCTTCTTCTTTTCCTTCTCCTCCTCTTATCCTTCCTCTCCTTCTCCTTCTCTTCTCTCCGGCCTCCTTGCTCCTCTTCTCCTTCCTCTCCTTCTCCTCTTTCTCTTATCCTTCATCTCCTTCTCCTCTTCCTCTTATCCTTCCTCTCCTTCACCTTCTCCTTCTTTTCTCTCTGGCCTCCTTGCTTCGTCCTCCTTCTTCAGCTCCGGCGGCATCCTTACTCCGGCCTCCTTCTTCACCTTCGACGAGGCGGCGACATCCACCTCTAAGACGCGACGACAAACACCTTTCCGATGAGGTGATGACGGCCACCTCTCCGACGAGGCGACGACGGCCACCTTTCCAACAAGGCAACGACGGCAGGCGATGGGGATAACAGGCGCGATAACGATGGAGGCGGCGAGATCTAGATCTCTCGTCTTTTTTAAAAAAAAATTCAAATTTTTACTCGTAGCGCACTAGCTACCCCTACCCGTGGCACACTAGCTAGTGCACCATGACTAAATTTTTTTACCTATGGCGCACTAGCCGTGACGTACGTTTAGAGGCGCACTGCATGTGCGCCACGAATGTCCAAAACCGGTATGCCATGAACAGCCTTTTTTCTAGTAGTGTTGGCTTTGTCCTGGACCGCGGCAGCGGCGTCCGCGGACATCATTCCCTTCTTGAGGGCGCTGGCGTGGCTCCCCTTTTTCCTGCTGCAGGCTCTGGGTGAAAACCCAAGATCCTCGGATCGGGCGGTGGCGGCGTTGTGGCGTCATGCTCTTCTTGAAGACGCTTCCTTGGAGCTCATGGTGGGTGGCTCTCCGAAGGTTGTCCGGCGAAGTTGTGGTGCCTCTGGCGTTGGATCTTCTTAGGGCGTTCTTTGGCAAAGCTTGCATCTTGTCCTGCTCCTTTGGCTGACCTTGGAGCTCTTCAGTAGCGTGGGCAGAAGGTGTGCTCCTAGTGGCGGTCTCTGTTTGAGCTGTCCGTGTCTCGTCGGTGTGCAGCGTGTGTTGGTGAGCCGACCTGTGCTCTATGGTGAGTTTCGGCCCGACACCTCTTCCCGTGTTTACAATGTGCAGCGTGTGTTGGTGTGCCGGTTTGTTCGCTAGAGTGAGCTTTGGCCCGACGTCTTTGCCCGCCCTGCTAGTTCTCAGTCTCACCGGAGTAGTCCGTTAGAGCATCTTTAGCAGAGCCTATAAAACGGGCTGAAACCAAAAAAAGTCCGGCGACAATACGGGTTCAGGCCGAAAGAGGCCCAGAGCGGAGCCTGAACTCGCGGCCTGGCCCGTAAAACGAGTTCAGGGGACCGAAAAACTCGGCGGCCGCCTCGTATTAAAATGGGCCGCGGAGGGGAGTTCGATTTCCAAACCCTACTCCCCTCCGTCGCCGCCTTCCTCCTCTCCGGCGAGTAATTCTGTCGCCACTGCCGCCACCACCCCTCGGTCCGCAATGGGGCGCTTAAGACGCGTAGGTAGGGGAAGGGGCCGAATCGGCAGCGGGAAGCCAGCACCACGTCCGCTGGGTGTGCGGTCGGAGGTGGACCGCGCGAGGCCCCGTATTTTGGCTAGTTTATGTAAATTATTGACAAATGTAGCTTGATCGGAGCAAGAATGGGTTTAAATTCGCAAGATCATCGCATCACATTTTCCCAGGACGTTTGATTTTCGGTTTTTCAGTTCGCGAGTTTGGTTTCTAATCTGCGCCAAATTAAAACCATCTAAATTGAACAGTTTGGGAAACCGAACTCCGTGTTTTCGGTTTGAAGAAATACGGCTCTGCTACAGATGCTCTTAGGCGCTTTTCTTCCGTCAGTTGTAGTCTTTTTGATTGTGTGGGTGTGTGCCGTTGAGTTTTGTAAGCTGATTTCAGCACTTTGTACCTTTGTCGCCGTTCGGGCCTTTGGCATGTTATCTTAAAAAAAACATCACTGTTGATAATGATAAACTAGTTCCTAACTAGATAACGATAGGCGCCGCACCACCGGCTCATCCGTGCGACGCCCCAGGATTCGTAAAAAGACGATCGTGCTCCACATTGGCCCACCAACCGCTCGTACATCTTAGCCTTATCCTTTCCACGAACTCCCTACCACATAATGGCATCGCATTCTCTCTCTCTCGCTGGGATAACCACATAAGAGGAGCGCGCGGCCGGGATGTTCAGGACGCTGCGCCGGAGTGGCACGAGAGAAGGAGGCTGCCGCCAACTTTGCAGCGGGGAGGGTGCCGCCGAGCACGCGGCGGGAGGTCGCCGCCAGCAAGCGCGAAGAGGCGCCGCCCATATTCTAGCACCGAGAGGCCACCACCGAGCATGAAGCGGTGAGGCCGCCGCCGATGAGCGCAAGAGGAGGTGTCCTTCGACTAGCGCAGGGAGGCCTCTGCTAGCGAGCAAGCAATGGGGAGAGCCCGCTGAGCATACATCAGGGGCCCGTCGTTGTCAAGCGTGCGGAAGAGGCTGCCTCCGTCGAGCGCGCGCCGATTGCACCAGGATGTCGTCAACGTCGAGCGCGCCAGGAGGCTATCGCCGTCGAGCGTGAGGAAGACGTCGACGACGAGCACGATGAAAGTTCGGAGACCGGCGAGATGTATCCTCAATTTTCCTTTTCCACTACATCTCGATTTGTCGTGCTCGTGATTGTTTTTCGTGGAGATGCTTGTTTTTTTTCATGTGAACTCAATCTGAGTGATAATGGATTGATTTTGTATGAGAGATTTTGAAATATATTATGAATTGATCAATCTGGTAATTAGTAGTACCAATTGTACCTGGCAATCACGCTTAACTAATCTGGCAGTGAAACCTAATTAATATGATAACCATTAGCATTTGAACGGACAGCTAGGCATAACTAATCTGGTAGGTATGCATACTTAATCTGGTAATTAGGCCTAAATATTCTGGCGGTAGTAACAATTGAACTAGCCACTAGGCCAAATCAATCTCGTAATTAATAATATGATCACTATGTGTAATTAACCTGGCAATTAGTAATAATTCAGTCTGGCATTTAGACCAAGTTAATCTGGTAATTACTAACTAACAACTAAGCTAAGTAATCTGGCAATTACTATCACTACACACTCTATATATATGGGAAAGGTATATGGAGACATGACGCATGATAATACTTATCTTAATGTATTGGTACTAAGCTTTTTGTAGTGAGCGAGAAATAGTGAACTGCAGCAGCGAACAGTGCAAAATCATGTCGGAAATTTGTCTTGGAGAACACTTGGTTGAGAATCTTTGGACTGATTTTGGTCATGATGTGTAGACATAGCCTGTACATAAATATGCTTTTAAAACCAGGTACTGACACTGAGTTCACGTGATGGCATGACAGCCGCTGCGCGGGGTGCGTTTGGTGCGGCGCCGCGCGTTAGCAGTGTCCATCGATTTTACCATCTGTTAATCAAGTTTGTCTCTCGCTTACCAAATCTTTCCTGTTGATCCGAATCCGATCTGGTTTGGAATTCGACGACGCATCCGCGCGCCTACCAAATCCATAAATAAATACCCACGCGAGGGCTTGCCCAAGGCATCGCACAACTCATAGCTCGACAACCCAAGGTACGGCGATGGCAGAGCAATCGGTCACAATGTCCGCAGAGGAGGCAGCCGCGAAGCGAGCAGAATTCGAGTCCGCCACGGCCGCCGACCCTGGGAACGTGAAGCTGTGGGCTCGCTTCGTGAATTTCGAGCTGGGGGACGGCGACAGCGGCATCGAGGCCGCCCGCGCCCTCTACGAGCGAACACTCGCCGCATTCCCCGACCCGGCCATAAAGCATTCCGTGTACTGCAGCTGGTCCTCGGCGGAGCGCATAGCCGGCGACGTCGACGGGCAGCGACGGGTGCTCGAGCGGTGGGTGCGCCGGCTCCCGCGGGGCGGCGGCGGCTTCGGCAAGCTGGGCTGGGACCTGTACCTGGAGTTCGAAGTCGGCAACGGCAGGGTGGATCGCGTGCGCGCCGTCGCCGAGGGGCTCCTGAAGGCCTTCCCCATGGACCCGTTCGCGTACGTGCTCTACATCAGGGCCCTGGCCGCTCTGTCCCGGCACGTGGAAGCCTTCGCCGTGGCGGAGCGCGGCGTCAAGGAGCTGTCCGGCTGGTGTCGTGGGCACGATGAGCTCATCAGGTTTTTCATGGCCGAGTATATCAAGAGGCTCAAGACGAAGCAGAGCACCGCGTGGGACGACAGTTGTTTCTGGTAGTAATGGTTTGATGAAATTTGTCTCCATGATTACTTTTGGGAAATTGACTGCTTCTGTAACTTGTAAGAATATCACTGCGTGGATTTGACTACTGTTCACGCAATCCTGTTGTCGACAATGGTCTGAATATGTTCAGTTAAGTGCAGTAGCTGAATAATTGGCTATAGCACGAGTTCTGCTCATCTTCATCAGGTCACCAGTAGAAGTTAGTAACTTGATGAAATCGTCTTGGCATCTCCATGTCCGACTGATTCTGTAACTTGTAAGGTGATTTATAACTGGTATATGGTATTATTCTTGAGGAGAATACATTTTCACCTTTTACCTCTTGCTCGAACGGAATGAAATGTAACTCTTATATAAACATGTAGAGTCATTGCCAGCTCTCCGCATTTTCTCAAGATTTCACCACACACATATAACACATGCATGTCATATAAGAAAGCTCAATATTTTCTATACGAAAGCACAGAAATGGTGCGACACCAGAGTAATTTACCTTGGATATCTATTTTTTTCTGAGAAACACAGTGCAAACGCAGACGCTCACAATGCATACATATACTCACCCCTATGAACACATGCACCCACATCCTACTTCTGTGAACACTTCCGAGAGACTTAGCCGACGGGTCTTGAGAGGATATCGTTGACTCAAGAGTTTACAGATATTACTTGTAGAGGATATCGTAGTGTCCTGGCCTATAAAGCAGCGTCACACAGAAACTAAGGATGATTCGCAGATGACGCGAATGTTTGGCTCCACAGTGTTTGAAATGACAACGTTGATAGAACACGTACTAAGAAAGAAGGAGGTAGAAAAAAAGCACAAGCTACCAAATGAATTCCATATCACCTAAATCAAATAAATAAAGCCTAGTTATATGGTTATAAAGAAAGCGCTTTGTGGGAGACAATCCTTTTTTTTTGGATTTTTTTGAACTCTTGCTATAGCAAGAGAGTTTTCTTTTAGTTTGTTTTCTGTAATTTTTAATAAAGTACCAAATGGAAACCATTTTGGATGTTAAAAAGTTGTTAAACACATGGAGCAGCAAATTTCTGCAGAACAGTTTTCATTGCAAAAAAAAACTAATTTTTTCTGTAGATCTGATTACGCTAAAATTTATACATAGTTTACAACTTTTCATCCTTTGTATGTACAAAAATTGGCTAAAATTCCTGACATGTCTAAGTGGGCAAAAAAAATTCTTTTTACTGCTGCTGAAAATCTGGACAAATTCTGCCATATTTTGTTTTAACCATTTCCAAGTGTCCTAAAATGATTTGTATGAGTCATATTAGATGATAGGGATATGTAGGAACATTATATGCTTGCTGAAACATTTAGAAAGAATTTTGTCTTTGATATATATACAGCAACTATTATACTCTTCTCTACCACTAATGTCACATTTCAAAAAAGAGATGGAAGAAAAATATTGTGTTAAAGTTTTTGACAGGGAATAGAGAAACTTCACACCAAGAACAATCCAAGGATGGTGAAAACCATAAGTTTGGGATTCCCAAGGAACCCCACTGGACCTACTCAACTTTTAGTTTGCAAACCTTTAAACTTTGTTTTTTGAGCAACATAGAAATGTCGTAGAAACTTGGAGCGTATGTTTTATCTTTTTACTTTTGCTTTGCATTAAAAATACCACAATCATTATTATAAAATGTTTATGATCAGCTACTGAAAAGAAGCTTTACCTTAATAAGATTAAAATTGAAAAAGAATGCCATGGAATAAAAGAAAAGGAGAGATAAAAACAAAAGCTGAAATTCATGTTATTTTAGTTCTTAAGCTCAAGTACTTTATATGAAGCATGATCTGTTTTATGCCTATTAATTTGTATCCTTTGCTTGTGCATATTTATGTTCAACATTAAGAAGTAAGGTGAGAAAATAAATGTTGACATTATAAACTAAATGGTACACTCTTTAGATCTCTTTTTGCTAAGCCTTTTTCTACACAAGCTAAGACTTATTCCAAGCCCCTTAAAACTAGACTAGGCATATCCTCCTACTTGTGGAAAAAGCTACTTTGAAGTATAGTATGTATCTTAATCCTCCAAACACTCTTAAAAACACCTTTTTTCATGTATTTTAAAGCTTAGAAAGTAAGGTTTAGGGTGATACCACTATGGAAATTTTTGTGCTTCACATCTTATTAGTTATTATTAGCTAAACCATGTTAGCATGTCACAAAGCTTTTCAATATGAAATGTTGAATATTAATCATGTTTAAGTTCTACGATTACACCGATGTGAAATGAAGTGTGCACACTGAAGTAGGCGTATTGGTAGAAAACGCTCCTGAACCACTAGTCAAAACCATGCATGACATGGTGGAAACTTACAGCATGATGATCCTTGTTGATATGATTTATATTTCTATATTTTTTTGTACTTCTGGAGTAGAGATATTGGCCCCCTCCCACCTTGAACACAACCAAGAAATTACATTATATTTTATGTTAAATGAATAAATGAATGAATAAGTAAATAAATACAAAAAGTAGGGCATGTAGCTACGCAGGGGCAAGAGGTACTTCAGTGATGCGGTTTCATAGACCAACATGAGTATACAATGACAGGCCTAAGTTGAGTAGCATGAGGAGTGCAAGGTCATGGACTAGGTGCATGAAACAATCAACTTGTAAGATGTTTAGCACATAAACCATATGAAGCTTTAAAAATAGAAGATACTTGGAACCCCATCCTTACTAGTATTGTTGACATGAACTACATAGCTCAAAAAAAATTATTTTACATTCTTTATGGAGGATTAACATATATATATATATGCAGTGCTTACTTTCAGTACGGGATGCAAAACATATCAAGGGAAGCCATAAAACTAAGAAGTGATTCTTCTAGTCAAGGGCATGAAACTAATAAGTAGCTCGGAAATAAAGCCATGAAAAACCAATGCCAATCATGGAAAGAGTCTCTAATTCTATAGATTCATCAAAGTGTGCTTGAAAGTTTATTTTGTTCATCGTTTATTTTATCACACCATCACTTATAGTTCAACATATTTATAGATGTGTAAAAGATACAACTTTATAGTACACTTGCATATTATGTTTCATTGAAAGGAATTGATCCTATGAACTCTACATCATAATGAAGGAAGAAAAGGTAACAAACTCCAAAGTCCATGTTTAGTTTTATCACCTTCATGCTCGAGGACAAGCATAGGTTAATCTTGGACAAGCATAGGTTAATCTTTGTAGTTTGTTAACATGTTTTCCCACATATTGCATCATATATAATGTTATATCCATGTTTTATATTGATTTTTGGGGATTTACCAATGATCCACTTTATTTTGGCTATAACCCTGTAGGGCAGAAAAACCCTGTTTTTAATGTTTTTGATGTTTCAGGACCTTAACGAAGTCAAATGGACCTGAACTTTTGGGAATGCCAATATTTATCCATGAGAAGCATCTGGAGCATGAGAATCTCACCAGGAGGGGCAGGAGGGACAAACAAGCCTAGGTGGCGCGCCCAGGCCTGGTGGGCGCGCCACCCATGCTCGTTTCCTCCTCAGCCATCTGATCGCCTCGATTATTTCACCCACGGAGTTCTCTTGACCTAAACATCCCTATATAAGGACTCCCCAGGGCGTCCTCGAGATGGAGGACACCAGAGCACACCAGAGGCAAAAACACCACCAAATAGAGGCAGATCCAGCAAAGATTGGAGGGGGGAAACTCCGCCGGAGCCACCTCCGGGGAGAGCTCCACCCTCTCCAACATCATCACCATGATGAAGAGGGAATAGTCCACCTCCGGGATATGGGTTTGTGGCAGTATCTCTCTCTCTCTCTCTATCTTGTTCTTCATAAATCTAGTACCATATGAGCCGCCCTACATGATTAGGGTCATCTTTGTAATTCCTATGTGGTGGATCTTTGTTCTATGATTTGATATTTGAGATTGGAATCTATTTTGTGTAAGATGTTTCGATAGATGCATATCATGTACCCCGTTCTTAATTGCTTGTTTTGATCCAACTTGTATGCAAGAACTTGTATGGGGAGAAGTGTGTGTTAGATGGAGTAGCATGGTGGCAGAGATTGAATTGTGACACATAATGTTTAAGATCTACTTCGATTTTTACCTTTCTTTTGCCGCCTTACTAGGGATAAAGTGAAATCATGTGCTATAGTTATCACGTGATAGTGCGATAACCTTTATATATCAAGGTAGCATATTTGTATTTCAAATATCATGTACTATTGCTTAAAGCTATACTCTGATTTGTTCTTAATTCAAGATTGCATGGAGATTTTCCTTTCTTGAGGAGTATAAGAGAGATGTATTCCATCTCAATATTAGAATGTGATGCCCATATTAATTACTTTATCAATATAGAAAATTTCATGAGTCTTTATCATTGATGAATTGTTTTGTGATCACCACAACCTAAAAAGAGAGTAGACAGGTGAACCCATGAACCCCGGTCTGATTTTTATCATAAGAAACACCTTTCTGTTTCATCTACTATCCTCTTTAATCTCTGCAATTTATTATTTTGAAAATACAAAAATACTTTCCCTACTTGCAATCACTCATAAAAAACCCAAAAACAACTCTACTCTCTTTCATAACATCTAGTCGGCATTTCTTTACTTTACTTTACTTTGTTTTATATTTTATATTACTAATATGAAACCTTCTGCTTGATAACCACTTGGTGGAGTAGGGGACACAAGGAAAATTATTTTACGTTACAGGTTGCTTGAAGAGGAGAAGACAATTATCCACACAATTCCTCAAGAGTTTGATATAAACCCTCGAGTCATCCTTGTGTGGAAAATACGCTTGCTACAACACTCTCACTTGGAGTCCCAACAAAAAGCGGCAGCCTTTGTTGCCATCACCCATCTATTGTAAACCCTAGAAATGATAATAGAACTAGGAAACCCTAAGAGAGGATCCAATCTAGTTTTGGTCTCATCTTTCTTCTATGGAAGCTATATTATCCCCACATCTTTAGATGTTTCCCATGTCATCTAAGTTCTACAAGTCCTACACCTTGAGTTGTTTGTAAGTGAAGTTGTCAAAATCCTCACCAAAGCTCTTACCCTGTCCGATTGGGATTAAAAGAGATCTTTGTTTGATATCGATCCCCACACGAGGATTGTATTGGGCTGGTAGCCACTAGAGTGAGCAAACGGCGTGCATCGTGTTGGGTGTTGGGTGTGTTCGTCGTGTTCTTCGCCTTTATGTGAGTTTAATTTCATATCCCTCTCCTCTTTTCCTCACGAGCATCTGCCTTCCCTCGAGAAATGTGAAAGATTGGGCCAAACCGTGGCTTAACCCACAACATATTGACATTTGACATAGGTATGCCCAACAGGCACTCACTCTTGTCCTATCTGGTTTAGCTCAGTTGGGGGCCCATGCAACGATCTATTTAGATCCTCGAAGCCCATGAAGATTCCGGTGACCCGAAGCCCATATAGACACTGATTCCTGGCATGGCAAGCAAGAAGAAACTTTTAAACTAGGAAAGCTTAGAGATAGAATCGAACTTGAAACTGACTCAAATGGTACCCAAGACCTACCCTTCCCATACAGGGGTTAGGAGGGATCGACGGGGAGGATACCTTAGCTATCATCGCAAACACGCCAGATCCAATCTACACAACCACAACCATCTTGGTGACATTGTAACCTTTGATTTCTTCATCAATCAATAATAGTCAAGCAGGAGTAGGGTTTTTTCTTTGGGGGCCTAAACCTGGGTAAACTCGCATCCCTATGTTTCTCCGTTAGCCGACGGAGTCTCTAGCGCATACCTCTTTCATCAAGTATGTGCATTTCCATGGAGACCCCATGCCAGCTGTCGCCCAAGCGCTCAGGTCGGTTGGGACCCTTTATTGATCGCCTTCCCCTTGGGGGGGGGGGGGAGGGGCAATTAGACCGACTAGATCGCATCCAGAGGGGCATATTCCCCAGGCCCTAGGAATGATACATCATTGCTTACGTATTATTCTCGTGGCTTTGGCCGCGGGACAGATCCTGGCGCCTACCACCGTACAGGCCACGGAATGGCCTACGTGGCACTCAGGGCTTTGGGGCACACACTTAGTAGGATCACGGGTACCCTGGTTCCCGTGGATACGATAGTGGACTACTCCCTCTTTGTCATGGAGACGGTGTTGATGATGTTGAGAAGGTGAAGATCCAATCAGGGATGGCTCCATGCTCGAGGAGGAAACGAGCATAGGTGGCGCAGCCCTCCTCCTAGGTTGTGCTACCTTGTCCCTTTTGGGCTTCCGGGCTCTGCTCGTGAGGTTCCAGTGCTCTAGGTGTTTGTCTTCATAAAAAAATGATCCCAAGTACGTTTTTAGTGCGTTGAAAGTTAAAAATACACAAAACATCCATTTTCCTATGATGCAGAGTTATAAACCAAATAAAAAGGATCATTGGTAAATCTCATAAATCAATGTAAAACATGGATATAACATTGTATAAGATACAAATGTGTTGGAATATTTGACAATAAACTATAAATTTCATGTATATACTTTACATGCAGCACTGCCTCTAGGGCGGAGCTGGAAGGCACCCAAGTCCGGTGCTAATGCTTCCTTAGTGGTGCTAATTACATAGGCTTTTCCTAATTTAGTCTTGAAAATTAGTAAATATTGGTTACAGTTCATCTACTAGAACGGTGCTACGGCACGTGTAGCACCAGGGGCAGATCCGCCCCTGAATGCCTCAGCCAGGGAACCGTGGCCGGGTCAATGACCACAGTCATGTTCCACGTCATCCCTACCTTGTACTTTGCGAAGGCGCGGGGGGTATATCAGGCATGGAGGGGCACAAGCTATCAGCTGGGTCTATTGTTGAAGGCCGTGGTGGAGGAGGCATGGAAGCTATCGGTCTTTCCAATGTTATGTAGAGAATGCGAGACAGGGAGTGGGAGACAAAGATAGTGACCATAGAGTGAGAGAGTAGGGAGGGAGTTCGCGCTTCCCCATACTTGCAACTATTGGACGATTTTAGTCTTTTTTACGCTCACCTAAGACAGACAACACGACTTATTTAACCCCACAAAACTGTCTCTAGGATACTTTAGCATCTGCGCTAGCCATGAGGGTCCTGCATGCATACAAACGCCCGATGTAGGCGCTACCTCGAACTCCGCTTGTCACCCACCGGGTTTGGGGCTGGGTCTGGCTCCCCATACCCGCCTATAACCCATAATCAGGCCGAAATCTTCTCCAGACACTCCATCTATTGGGTACACGGGACCCGAAGTGTACCCGCCTTGTTCATATGTCCCGCGAGGCGGCGGTGGCGCATCAGCGAGCGAGGGGTGATGGTGCCGGTGTAGCACCACGCGAGGCGGCAACGATGCAATAGCTCGCGAGACATGGGGTGGTCAGGCCGGTAGGTGGGCCGGTGGGTGAGGCTATTATTTTGACTCTAGACAATGACTGCTGGGCCAAGCTCTCGTGTCATAGCGGGTCTGCGGTTTGCGGGTTTGGGTCCAGACCCCCGTACCAACCACTGCTAGACCCTCATTTTTTTATTTACCAGACCCGCCCCATTTAATGCGGGTTCCCATCAAGCTAGCAGGTATTGTGTACAGCTGACACCCCTAAGCGCGACCCACACCACACACATCGCCCACACTACAACAAACACAACACAACCATGCACGCACACAACACCACCATGACCACGCACACACCCAAACTAAACCCTAAGTGTCGTGGTGGTGGCACGGTAGATGCCATGGGTAGGCTAAAGTTCGGGCCAATGGGTACTAGTGGGATCCAAGGATGGATAGCGTAGTGGATTCTACACACACAGAATGATCTTTAGTTCTTTACTTGGAACAAAAATGGTTTACACTTGCTCCTTGAATTGTCTCATAGAGAGGAGGAAGAAGCACCCAAGAACTCTCTAAGTGTAAAATGAATCGATCCCCTCTCTAGGAGGCCCTGGCTCACCTTATATAGGGGTGGTCAAGTTACATCTAGGGCTAAGCTAGACAACATATTCGGGGAATATGCTCTTCCAAAAGGGTAATTCGGCACGCCCCTTTCCCTGTCGCTCTTATATCAACGGCAAAGACCTAGATCCCACGACATGTGATTGTTGGACTCTGGGACTGTCACCTCCGTGACATCTCTGTCCGTCTGCCCCTCTGGTCCTTATTTGTAGCGCTTGGCTCTACATGGATTCATGAGGGAGAGATTAAGCACAGTGTTGACCTTAGGGCTTGTTGTCTCCTTCTCGAGCAATCCATCTTCTGTCTCGGCCTCGCTTATTATGACTCGGCCTAGCCCATACCTGTAGATAGGAAGTTTGCTAGACCTTGTGCCGACATACCTTATATGTCGGCCGAGTCAAGCCAATGTTCTTTAGCTCAGGGTAACCCGACCCTCATTCGGCCGACCCTTATATTACTCGGCTCGGTCATGCCTTGGCCCAATTTATACCTTGGTGGGCTTTGCCCTTTTACCTTAGTTTGACCCTACCTAGGGTCATCCCCCCAACATTAGTACCCGAAGCTGGTGCGGTCTTAAAGGCTTTAGTCGGAAAGGCCACAATAGGTTCATTTTTACCTAAAACTGATATCTGTGTTGCCGACATATTCTCTAGTCGGCCAATCTTTGAAGTACGACTCTATCGCAATATTGTTGATCTCATAGTTGTTCCGACTCATTTTGGCTTCATCTAAGGCATATCTCGTCGGCCGAGTCATTCTGATATGTCCAGGTTATTTTCCTTCCTTCGTAAGCTACTTACATCCTACATGTCAGTAATCATTGTGCTTTGCCTTATTCTTTGGGCCGCTACAGTGATCACTGGTCCGCGGAAAATTATCCCTACAACCCGTCAAGTCATATAGTGACTCCTCGATACTATAGGGGTAATTAAGCGCCACTTCATCTTTTGCGCCATGTAACCGATCTTGTGGCTCCACCCCACGACCACCACCGTGAAATACACGCGTGTGCAGCGGAACCGCTACGCACGCATGATCCCACAACGGTTTGTGGACTATGCCGTTAAATAGGGGAGTGGGGGTAAACCCTTGTTCACTTCCCCTGCTCCCAACTCCTTATTCCTCACAGCGCTGCCCATTTTTTGCGCTCGGAATGCTGCGTAACACGCTTGCTTCGCGCATCTCCTCCGCTCTAGACGCGCTTAGTTGCTCGCGCTTGCTCTCCTCCTTTGCAGCGATGGGCCCATGGCAGTCAAGGCTTCTCCCCGCCACCGCGAGAATTTCTTCCTCGAGTAGCTCCTCTGAGGAATCCATGGTGAGGGCGCACAACGTTGTTGCCGGCGAGGGTCACGAGGAGTGTGCCACCATCTTTGAGCGAGGCTCTTGGCAAGGATCCAAGGTGACCCAAGAAGAGATCGATTGTGTCATCCGGACGCGTCGGATCCCGTCCATGGTCACCCGCCGCTTACCTGGCAAGGAGCTCACCCCAAAGGCGCAACCGGGTGAGTTTGTAGTCTTTGTCTCTCACTTTTCCCAAGGATTCAGCCTCCCCCTTAGCGACTTTGCCTAGAAATTCTTAGAGAAATTAGGCCTCCAGCCCCATCATTTGACGGATAACGCCATAGCTTCTCTCACGACATTTATCTCGGCCACCGAGGGGTATTTCGGCCTTTGTCCCTCTATCGATCCCTGGGCCAAGTTCTTTCAGATTAGGGCCAACGTAGTGCCAAATAAAGACTTGTGCCCCCATGAAAAATATCTTACCCAGTTCGGTGCGGCCTCCATCACACCTCGGAAGGGTTATGTCTTCCTCCGAGTCACTGGCCTCGAATCGTGCTGGAAATGGCACAGACCATTCTTCTATGTGAAGAACAACACTAAGGAGGACAAGATCCGGCTGCCGACCTTCTCAGTTGGAGTTCCCACCAAGAAGAACTGGGATCTGGACCCAAAGAAGACCAACAAGTTTGTTCAGTCCTTCGAGAAGCGTCTCATTGCACTAACCAAAGATGGATTATGTGGGGATGACCTCATGGCTACTTTCATTAGTAGCCGGGTTTGCCCTCTTCAGAAGCGCAACCATAAAATCTGCCACATGAGCGGCCGACTTGACCCTAACCGGGTTTTGATGGTCGAGTTAGATGATGACCAGATCTGGAAGCGCGTCAAGTCCATCTTTAAGACGGACATGGCCGAGGACTGGATGTGAGGCATGAAGCCCTACAACCGAGATAATCCTTCGCCCCAGGTAACTTTATGGCGAGTTGTATATCCCGGATCATATTTTCATCTCGGCTCATTCAATTATATAACTTCTTTCTGTGCTCTTTTCCTTAGGAATTCCTCGAGAAATCCGCGAAGTATGGCAAGAATCTTGCCCTTACTTGGGGCAAGGACCATGACACCTCAGACGAGGGAGAGCCGGAGTCCGAGGAGTTGATGCCCAAACCTGACTTGGCCCCCAGCCACACCTCGGGTAAGGCTTCAGTCCAAAGGAATGGCTTGACGATGATGACTCGGATGACTGTGAGCTCCTTGAGGTACTTAATCTGGCGCCTGTCTCATACGCCTATCCGGCTCCTTGTTCTCCAGCTAATCCGACTGGACAGGTGTATGACGTGCCTCCCATTGCCGTGGAAGGCCAAGGTCCGATGAGGAAGTGTGCTCCCACCTTAGATCATCCGGCCAAGCCTCGTAGGAAACGAGTCAAGGTGGCCGCCAAGAGGGCTCCTAGGCCCAAAGCTGCACCAGCAATTTCCTCATAAGTTTCCTTGTCCGAGTCAAGCTCGTATTTCTTGTTTTCTATTTTTCTTTATCTAACTGAAATTTTCTATCTATTTTACTTTGGTAGCGACCCGCTGGATATTCCCTAGAGCGGATCAAGCATGGCATCTCCTATTGCCAAGCCACCATCACCCCCGGCCCATGACGACGTCTGAGTTTTGAGCCCCGTCTGAGGTGGCTCTCCTCCCGCGCTGACTAACATTCCATCTTGGCAGGAGGAGTCGAAAGTCAGTGATGGTGGTGTCGACGCCTCCGAAGATACGTCCATGCCGGATCAGCCATCTGATTCGGTCGCGCCTACCAAGACTAAAGAAGTCCCTGTCACTGAACCAACTTGTGTCGAGGTACCTGTTACCTCGGCCCCTGTTCAACCTCAATCCCCTCTGCAAAAAGCATCTCCAACTTCATCTGGGTCTTCCAAGACTCGGCCACAAGATCAAACACGGCATAGCCCGCACTCCAAATCCCAATCTTCTTCTGCGGCTCCTTCAACTTCGCCAACTGCTGCTCGACCAACCAAGTCACAGTCTCAGGCTGATCCCGCTGTCAAGCAGAAGAAAGGTGGATCTCTGACCAAGCCACCATAGAAGAAAACCGAGGAACCTGCTTCACAGCCCTCTGTGGCCGACCTGCTCAATAAAGGAGCTTCTGCCTCTGCCTCTGTCTCGACTGGTGGCAAGAATATTGTGCTACACAAGATTCTGGTAGCCGAGCTGGCGGCCAAGCAAGCTTCGGCGAAGAAGGGAAATATATTGATGTGCACTCCAAGTGGTGAGATCCTCGGCTCTCTTGTCAAGTATGCGCAAAACTGTAATAGCACTGACTATGCCGAGGTCAGCTCTGGTGGCAACCATGCGCCAAAGAGCTTTGGCCTGGCCGAGATCAGCAACAGGATGCAGCTTGCCAGCCGGGTCATTATGGAGGACAATCATATGATGGAGGTAAACACTTCGGCTCACACTTTATGTCCTTGCATAGTGTAATATATATCCATTAGTCCTCGAGCCTCCGGGGAATGATCTATTATTCGGCCGGATGCTCTCTTACGCTAGTACATAGTGTATCCGGGGTGCGTAACTGAGTCATTTTAACTTAGGCATAATTTGTCTTAGCTTTGAATATCCAACCACCTAGATCTGAGACAAGTTTTACTTGATTCAGATCTTGAGTCTAGCTTTGAATATCCAGCCACCTAGATCCGGAGAAAGTTTTACTTGATTCGAATATCACTTATTGCTTTGAATACCCAGTCACCTGGATCCGAGTCAAGGTTTATTTGATTCGGATCTTGAGTTTAGCTTTGAATATCCAGCCACCTATATCCGGATCAAGTTTTACTTGATTCGAATCACACTTATTGCTTTGAATATCCAGCCACCTAGATTCGAGTCAAGTTTTACTTGATTCGGATCTTGAGTTGAGCTTTGAATATCCAGCCACCTAGATCTGGATGAAGTTTTAGTTGATTCGAATCTCACTTATTGCTTACTTATTATTATCCTCTCATAACCGGCGTACCGCCAAGTTCCAAGAGCTTCTCTTCTCCCACATGCGTCTTTGCACCAAGTATAACAAGTTGTTGCCTATAGTGAAGAAAATAGGTTTGTACTTTGCATACTTCACCCCATCTCTTTTTGTTATCCGGCTAACCGAACTAACTTCTGACTTGCCCTTTTGCAAGCCGCTATAGATAATCAGAACAACTATCTAAAGGACAAGGTCACCAGATTGGAAGGTACTTCGACATTGCATATCTTATTTTATCGCCTTGCTCTCCTTGCCATTTTCCTTACCAGTTTTATCTTGGCCCAGCCGAACTACAAGTTCTTGCAGAATCCCATCAAGAATGCATTTATATGCCTGATTTGATGATGCATTTTATCGAACAAGCAGGAGAACATGCCGCCAAACTAAAATAGAAGGAGGACGAGATAGATCGGCTTTGTTTTAACTCATCAAGCCGAGTTATCGAAAGTCAACCAAGAATTCTCAGAAGAGAAGAGCCGACTCAACCTCTAGCTGGAGAAGGACCAAGAGCTTATCAGAACAGCCGAGGCCACGACTAACTTGGCCAAGCTTGAGCTTGAAAGGTTGATAAAAAAGCAAGTTGGATGGTTGTCCGACCTCACCAAGATAACCTCGGTCGTGCATCGTAAGTGTTTTTGTTGCTTTCCTGTTCTCATCCGACATTTGCCTAACCTCTTTTCCTGACTTGTCCTTCTACTTATGCTCAAACAACTTTCCGAAGTGCAAAGTCTGAAGCACCAAGACTGTATTGAGAGATCGGAAACATCGTGGTGAAACCAATGACCCGAACCGTGCTTACAGCATTGAGGATTTCTTGATTAGTTTAGTTGCCAACACAAAACTTATGAAATCATTCGGCGTTGATCCGATGGATGTAGCCATCCGGGTCTTCAATGTCCTCTGGCCGATAGAAGAGAGCCCGAAACATGTTGAAGTGCTTGCCGAGAGGCTGATGAATTGCGAGACTCGGCTCAACCTATGGAGGGAGTCCTCCGCGCAAGCTGGTGCCGACACTACCTTGAGCTTCGTGCTCTCATGGTATGAAGGTGTCAGCTTGGACACTCTTCAAAACATGCGCACCGGCTCACTGTGGCTCTCTGATCTGGACCATATTCAACGCCGGCAATCTTGGGCCTACCAACTTATCCAGTATGCCAATACGCATGCTTGGAATGAAGGGCCGATCTTCCTCGAAGACGATGTCGAAGACAATTACGATGAGGAAGGCGAAGAAGGATCCGAGGAAGAAACCAATGACGAGGAAGATAACCTGGAGGAAGAGGCGGCAGCTCGTACGAGCACGAGGAAACCTCGGAACATGTGGTTGAGGCCGAGGCTTCTCATGCTGAAACCGATATTCCATCAACTGAGGCCTAGGTGCTCTCAGCCGAGGCCAAGGTACCCTCGACAGAAGCCGAGGCTCCCACTACTGATGCTGAAGCTCATGCTTCGGAGACTCCTACTCCGGAAGTTGTTGTTCCCCGCCAGTTGCTAGCGATGCATCTTCTGCTGCTCCTTAGGCATAATAACTTCAATTTTTTATTAAATCCCCGGTATGCCGGGAGTAGTATGTAATATATAGTTTAAGTGATTTTGCTACTATTTTTGCTTGTAAATATTGAATCCTTTTGGGTGTAGTCCCCGAGTTTCATGTTTCTTGTTCTCTTGAATCTGTCATTCGACCCACGTCTACCATTTTTTGGTGTTCAACTTACAGTCCAAGATTAACAGACCGAATCAACAGGACTTAGAAATTTGGAGAATAAGCTCAAAATGACTTCACAAAATAAGTAAAGAAATTAAATACAGGGGTTAGCCAAAAATATGAGTCGGCTCGCGTATTCTTCTTTCTTTAGTCATTTTTCATGTGTTTAGCATTCACTATATTTTCTCTTGCTTGCCATGAAGCCTATTTTTTTGGATAGAAGCAAGTCAAAGAGTTGGCCTTTGTTGCCGACACATTACTAATGCAGTCTAAGGATTAAGAAAACTAAGCCAGCCGACATACATAAGTAAATGCATATGAGACAATTTTATTTAGGCAGTCCCTGAGTTACAGCTCGAGGTGCCAAGGTTTCATTCATTAACTCATTGTCGGCATACAATCCAACATATGAGAGTTTGAGATACATACACTTCAGCTAAGTGTAAAATGGACGAAGTAGAGCTACATTCCATGGCTTCTTTGATTCTTCTCCTGACCTGTCCGCCTTATTCTTCTTCTATGCTTGAGCATCTATGAGATAGTATGATCGGGTTATTTCATTCACTTCGGCGTCTGTGTATTGGGTGACTCTAGGTGAATCATGCACTATGTCGGCTAGTAATACATCTTCTGCCCCATATACTAGAAAGAATGGCGTATAGCCAGTTGATCGATTCAGAGTTGTCCTCTGGCTCCATAACACGCCGGGAGCTCCTCAATCCAACACCCGGCTGATCTTTATAGTGGATCAATGAGCCTGGGTTTTATCCTAGATAGTACTAGTCCATTGGATCTTTCCACTTGCCTGTTCTATACGGGATGTGGGACTGATGCGACATCTAGATCTTATTATCTCGGCAGAAACAAGCAAATGCTCCTTCGGCAAAGTTTGTGCCATTATCTGTTATGATGCTATGTGGGTACCCATATCTCATGATAATATCCTTGAGTAATCTCACAGCTATGGGCCCATCACATTTTCTTATTGGCTTAGCCTCAATCCATTTTGTGAATTTATTAACCATGACGAACATATGAGTTATGCCACCACGAGCCGACTTAAATGACCCAGCCATGTCCAAACACCATACAACAAATGGCCAAGTGATAGGTATAGTTTTTAACTCGGATGATGGCATATGAATCTTGCTTGCATATCTTTGGCAGCCATTGAATTTTTTCACTAGTGCCTCTCGTAGAGAACTAGGCCAATAAAATCCATGCTGGAATGCTTTGGTGACTAAGGCTCTAGATGAAGCATGATGCCCACATTCACCTTGATTGATGTTTAGGAGGATCTCTTGACCTTCTACCGGATCAACGCATCTCTACGGGACACTGGTGACACTTCTTTTGTATATATCGTTGTTTATTATGGTACAGGCCTTTGCCCTTCTTTGGATTTTCCTAGCGGGGACTTCATCACTCGATAGGATTTCATCTTTCAAAAATTTGAAAATTGGTCGTGCCCATTCTAGTAATTTATGTGTCAGGGTAACTGAAAGAACATGTGGGCCCCCATGTGTCGTTTTGGTAATTAATGACAATCTCTATGGACTAATGCTTGTATCAAGTTGTACTTATAGGAATTGTCCATAAGCAATGCTTGAACCTTATGTTGGCTTCAAGGTTTGGAGAAGAAGAAAGTGAAGAGGATCAAGTGGTGACCAAGGTGTTCAAAGAGTGATCCACAGATTGGTCATGTGAGAGTTGAGCCTTTTGCAAGGGTGTCTTGAAGGACAAGATAGAGTTCATCATATGTATCTTCAAGACATAATCCAAAGGGTGTTAGAAGTAATGTTGTGCAAGCTAAAGATGTGCCATATCTAGAAGATATCATGCTTGAAGCTTGCCATCCTCAGTGATCATGGATCGATGAAGACAAGGTCAAAGTAAAGGTTTCCCCATGTCGTATGGGGGAGCAACTTGCAAGTCTTCATCAAGAGAGTGCGTGCAAGAGCAATCAAGAAAGGTGTTCCATCTTGAGAAGGACAAGATCATATACATCAAGATCAAGTGGAATATGCGCAAGGCAAAGGTATGATATTGATAGGGTTTCTTTCTTATCGGTCTCGTGGTGTTAGTTGGGGAGACCGGTTTATAGGATAGACAACCGTACTATCAAGAGGGGCTCTCAAGTGAGTAACTCGATCATATCTTTCAAAGAGAGCTCAAACCTTTGCATACTTAGCATCATCCTTTCTTGGTTGGATCTTATCCATGTGAGGTTCTAGAGCTTGTGGTAATATTCATAACAAGCTCTAGTTCATCAAAAACGGATTTCCCTTTTATATCATATTGCGTTTTTGATCTCTGAGGTTTTACGATTTCTCACCAAGAGAGGTATCTCACATTATAATACATGAAATGTTCTCTCTTGGTGGTATTGTAAGGTTCCCAACCTTTAATAAGGTAGAGATCCATGTGTTTACAATGCTAGTCCCTGGATCAATAGCTAGCATCCACAGTTAAGATGTAATATCAAGAAACAAAGGTCATAATACAACTTTATAACCAGGAATAAATAAATCATTACATCTTACATAGCTCAATTGGCTATCTCATTACAATGCAGCAGAATATAACAATAGCATGGGGTCCTTCATCTTCAAAGTGCCACAGGCAAACATGTTGATTGTAGACTTCTAATCCTATTCAACACACTTCACTAACATCAAACAAACCTGCAACATTATAAGTTACAGCCACAAGGGTCAATACATTTGAATTGTATTGGCAAGTTTCACTACTATGTAGAAATAAGTGGATCCTATCATTACATGCATATTTGGCTAAGTAGGGTTTAGGCTCTTTTGCAGAAAGCAATATAGTTTTATCCTATCTTTTCAAAATAGTTTTAATCTTTTGTCAAATCTTTCTGAACTCCTTGGAAATATCCAAGTGCTTCAAATCCCTTGTTGTCACCATCAAGTTTTACTTTGAGAAATTGGAATGTCGAGATCTTCCATAGCTTCAGGCCTTAGTTCCTTAGAGTTGTCCGTAACCGGGGACACGACTAAGTACTTAGAATTTGATCTTCTGCAGAAGTTGTACACTTTACCCACATGACACAATCTCGTCTTGACGCCACCAGTGACCGCTGGATAAGTACTCACCAAAATGGAGTACTGGCAGATCGAGAATGTGACAAAGTCTTTCCATAGGAGTCCTCCCAATACACAATGCTAGCTTGTCAACCAGGCACCAATGTAGGGTTAAATTTCCCTTACACAATTCTAGTTAACCTAAAGATGCCAATGCATGGGTCTTCCACTATGTAGTTGACTAAGCTAGAGCCCATTTAGCATGTGGTACACGGAAGCCACCGTCGAGAAACATGTTCAATCTCTAAGTCCCTGGGTGGTTTTCTTCTAGTGCACATACAAAAAGAGATAGCCATATAAACATGGTTCCTTTTGTTGCCACCTTGTCCAATCTTGAGTATCCTTGTCCACCCAGGTGGTTCATTGAATACTTGTTTTATTATATAAAACATATATCTTTTCAATACTTCATATAGTCATATCATGTATCCCATCCCAAATATATAGCAGGGCTAAGAATACTACAACTACAATGTTTCCACTAAGGAATATATAAGGGTATCCTATTAGGATTTAGCATAGCATAAAATATAGTAGTCCTTATCATGCATGTTACAAAAATCCACTAAGTGTAATGAAAATAGTAGGACATGGATGATAGTGTCACTTGCCTTTTTAGTAGAGAATGATGGTTCACTTCTTGATCTTGCAAATATCACACTCTTCTAACTTCACTACAATTCAATCAAGCAAACACAAATTCAACTAGCATTCAAACAATTTACCACACATAAAATAACAAGAACAAGGTCATGCATGCAAGCATGCAAAAGATATTTTTATTTGAAAAAGTGGTTTCCACTAGGCTCTAAATATTATAAAGTTCATAGTGGTCATTTACTAAAGTGGTAAAATCATTTGCAAAAGGTTTCATCTCATAAACCAAATATTATGATAAAGTGATATTTTATGTAGTTGAAAATATCTTTTAGCAAAGTAATAATTTTATATGGTTCATCAATAAGTTGTTAATTCACAAAACTTAGTGTTTAGGGTCAGAAGGTTTGAATCAAATCATTTCCCAAAGGTTTTACTCAAAAATCATTTCTAAAACAAAAACAATATTTTTATTTGACTAGAAATGTGCTAACTCAAATATTTACTCCTTAAATTCACAAAATACATTTTTAAATCCATAAGTTGGTTCCTATGGTCAGTAGGTTCACAACAATCCATTTTGCAAAGATTTCATACAAAAAATATATCTAGAACAATTTTTATATTCAAAATAAGCCTACACAAGTTTCTGCAATTTCAACCAATTTTCCAGAAGCAAATCATTAAACAAAGTGCATGGTTGCAAAGTAATTGTTCTGCTGAATCCATTGATATAAAATTTGCAAAACTTGGACGTGTAGAACTAAAGTTATGAATTTTACAAGTTTGTAATTCAAATAGATTCTATTTTCTGTTTTTAACAAAACCTTGTCCACGTGGCGCGTTTCTATTGGACGGTATCGCTTCGTGCGGATCACGCACTAAGGATCGTTGGATCTAATTTAAAACGCATGGCTCTGATGAAAACATACCCTTTCGTTTAAATCTAATCCTAGCCGTAAGATCAAGATCTAACGGGCACTGTGCCTCTGACCATGGTTGGGCGGTGCTAGCGGCGGCGCACGCTCTGGCTGCGGCGGAGCCGACGATATAGGACGCAAGAGAGGTAATGGGGGTGCTCACCGTGCTCGCAGAGGGTTGGTGAAGCTCGAGGTGGCGTTGGCTTGACGAGGGGTGCACTGGTGCAGAGTGGATTGCTCGTCGGAGACGGCGTCGGCGTCGGGCTCGCTCAGGTGTCGATGCTATCGACACTACAGAGCACAAAAGGTGAGGCAGAGGGTTCATTAGATGCGGGCGAGTGTGGCGTTCACGTGAGCATCATCGAGAGGGTGTGGCGAGGTCGGAGTTACCGGGGAAGGGTCGCCGGAGTTGCTTGCAGACGGTGGCATTGCTCTGTGTCGAGGTTGTCGATGCTAGGGGACGCGCGCGGGTGAGTGGAGCACATGGGCAGGTGCACACGGGACTGAGGAGCAAGCTTGCGTGCTCTGGGAGGAGAGGGGCGGCTGCGGTTTGCCGGAATTGGCCGGTGAAGGTCGTCGGTTTAGTGGCGGTGTGGGGACAAATTCGAGCAGCCCTGGGGCAGAGAGGGAGGGGTGAGTGAGGGGAATGAGAGAGGAGAGTGTGGCATTTATGTGTGCGTGGTCACCGGAGGAATTAAGCCTGCCAATTAAGCGAATTGATCGCTGCAATCAAGGCAGCAACGGCGAGGGAGACGTGGTCGCGAGTGAGAACGACGATGAGGTGGCGTGGGGTCCGTTGTCAGCGAGAGAGAGAGAGAGAGAGAGAGAGAGAGAGAGAGAGAGAGAGAGAGAGAGAGAGAGGGCACGGGGTCCAATGCTCAGTGTCTGGGTGGGTGCGAGGTTGAGTGAAAGAAAATGATTCGGTAGAGGGGTGTAGGTGGGCTGCGAGTTGGGCTTGCTGAGCCTGTTAGCTGGGCTGTTTGTTTCACTTTTTTTATTCTGAAAGCTTTTTCTTTTTCCAATATGAATTTCTGTTTTTATTTTCAAACAAATAATTCAAACTCCAATTCAAATCAAACCACCACCAAACCTTGTATTGATTTTACTTCTGTTTAACATCATAATCCAAAGTCCAAAACAAAATAATTTTTATTCTTTTTAGGATCCATTAATTATTAAATAAATAGACCTTAGTCATTAATTCAAATAGGATTTAATTTATTTAAAAATTATATTTGAAATCTAAATAATACCAAAACCTTTTCAGTAGGTTTTATTTGGAAAACAAAACACTTGGAAATCTTATTTAAAATAAATTAACAAGTTTTAGTGTTTATTTAAAATGGAAAAGCCTTTACTTTAATAAAATTGGATATTCATAAATCCTCATTATATTATTTAAATAAACCTTTAATCTTTTTATCGAATAGAAATATTTTATTTCAAAAGCTTGGCCAAGATTAAATTTGACTCTTTAAAATAATCCTTATTTATATTCTACCTTTGCTTTATAAAAACCATATCTTTTTATTTAAAGATACAAAAATAGTAATTCCAACTATATATTATTTGTTTATCTTTTTAAATCCCTTTAGGATTTTATTTGATAAAAATAGTTTTTTGATGTTTCCAATTGGAATCAAAAAGTTTCTTCTCACCCTAAATTTCAACAAAATGTTATTTTGTTTATTTATTTTTTACATTTCAAAATTTGGAAAATTTTGGGATGTGACAGGCTACCACCCTTAAAAGAAATCTCGTCCCGAGATTTGGGAAGGCTAGGGTTACAAATTGGCTTCAAGGCAACTAGGGTACTACCACGCTTAAAAGAAATCTCATAGGGTTACATTGATGGTTCACTTGACTATGGGTTCAACACTTAATATCCAGACAAGGAATCCTTATTTGACTCTTCTGAGTTAACTGGTTTCTGACATCCACTTCTTCTATCTCTTCAAAGTTTCCATCCATGTCAATGTGGTTCACATGTCCTTTCTAGGTCACATTGGAGTCATTTCCATTGGCTCTTCTAGCATCCTTTTTCTTTTTCTTCTCAGGACAGTCTGATGCATAGTGTCCAAGTTCTTTGCAATTATAGCACTGCAACTGGCTAATATCTTTCTTCCTGAAAGTGTCATGTTGGTTCTGACCAAGGTCATCTCCATTGTCAGTATCATTTCCATTATTCTCACTTCCATTGTTGTTGTGGTGATACTGATGTGGTTCAGAATCTTCATTGCTCTTTTTGAATGAATGCTTCTTTTGTGATGATCCTGAGTGATTCTTGAGTTTATGCTTCCTCTTTATGTTCTTAACTTTATTCATCTTGTTTTCCAAAATGGTGGCTTTGTCACAGAGTGATTGATAAGTTGGGACATAGGCAACAGCTAGCTGCAGGTTCAACTCATCATTAAGTCCTTCAAGAAATTTCTCCTTTCTCTTAGCATCTTTATCAACTTCATCCGGTGCATAGCGTGCCAGATTGTTGAATTCTTCAATATACTCAGCCACACTGAGGTGACGCCGTTTCAGATTGTGGAATTCCTTTTTCTTCAAGTGCATCACTCCAGGTGAGATGTGAGCTGTACGGAAACCATCCTCAAAAATAGCCCAACTCACATCCTCAAGGGGAGTGGTGATCTGAAAATTGTCCCACCATGTTGCTACTGGTCCTTCAAGTAGAAATTCTGCAAACCTAACTTTTTCTTCATCGGTGCAGCCAACAGTCACTAAGTCCTTATTCACCGAACGTAACCAGTCATTGGCTTCCATTGGATCAGTTGTTCCAGAGAACCTTGCAGGCCTAAGTTTCAGAAACCTGGTGAGCATGTCATGAGATGGAGGATTATTCTGATTGTTGTTGTTGTTCTGATTCTGTATGAATGTGGTCATCTCCTGCATCAGTTGTGTCTGAGCTGTCATCATCTGCTGCATCTCAGGAGTGATGTTGTTGTTGTTGTTGTTTTGATTGGGGTTGGCACGACAGGGAGGCATCTGTTGGTTTGATAGGGATAAGTAATGACAGATAGGGATCAACAAGCAACTATTCACTTAACAACTTATGAGCTTAATTCATGAGTTGAAGGAAACAACAAGTTTTCTTGAAATAATTAACTTAGTATAGTCATACCTCATAGGTAAATATGATCCATATACTAACATGATATCAATGCTTTGGTAGGCAATCTAATGTCTCTTGGTTTTCACTTGTAGTCCTTAGTGGTGTCTAAGTTGAAGTCCTTGGTGGAACTAAAGTTGAAGTCATTGGTCATGGTGAAGGCTTTGTCCATCAAGTTGAAAAGGAAGAGATGTATAATCAAAACCAAAAAGGTTGAGGAAAGAGTTTACAAGATTGTTTGTAAATAAGTTTTTGGAACAAATGCAACTCCTATTTTTCTAAGGGGTTTTGTCCAATCCTAGGGTTACAATCTACAGCAACAAGGTTGCTCGATACCATCTGTAAGGTTCCCAACCTTTAATAAGGTAGAGATCCCTGCGTTTACAATGCTAGTCCCTGGATCAATAGCTAGCATCCACAGTTAAGATGTAATATCAAGAAACAAAGGTCATAATACAACTTTATAACCAGGAATAAAATAAATCATTACATCTTACAGAGCTCAATTGGCTATCTCATTACAATGCAGCAGAATATAACGATAGCATGGGGTCCTTCATCTTCAAAGTGCCACAGGCAAACATGTTGGTTGTAGACTTGTAATCCTATTCAACACACTTCACTAACATCAAAAAAACCTGCAACATTATAAGTTACAGCCACAAGGGCCAATACATTTGAATTGTATTGGCAAGTTTCACTACTATGTAGAAATAAGTGGATCCTATCATTACATGCATATTTGGCTAAGTAGGGTTTAGGCTCTTTTGCAGAAAGCAATATAGTTTTATCCTATCTTTTCAAAATAGTTTTAATCTTTTGTCAAATCTTTCTGAACTCCATGGAAATCTCCAAGTGCTTCAAATCCCTTGTTGTCACCATCAAGTTTTACTTTGAGAAATTGGAATGTCGAGATCTTCCATAGCTTCAGGCCTTAGTTGCTCAGAGTTGTCCGTAACCGGGGACACGACTAAGTACTTAGAATTTGATCTTCTGCAGAAGTTGTACACTTTACCCACATGACACAATCTGCCTTGACGCCACCAAGGGTCACTGGATAAGTACTCACCAAAATGGAGTACTGGCAGATCGAGAATGTGACAAAGTCTTTCCATAGGAGTCCTCCCAATACACAATGCTAGCTTGTCAACCAGGCACCAATGTAGGGTTAAATTTCCCTTACACAATTCTAGTTAACCTAAAGATGCCAATGCATGGGTCTTCCACTATGTAGTTGACTAAGCTAGAGCCCATTTAGCATGTGGCTGCACACGGAAGCCACTGTACGAGAAACATGTTCAATCTCTAAGTCCCTGGGTGGTTTTCTTCTAGTGCACATACAAAAAGAAATAGCCATATAAACATGGTTCCTTTTGTTGCCACCTTGTCCAATCTTGAGTATCCTTGTCCACCCAGGTGGTTCATTGAATACTTGTTTTATTATATAAAACATATATCTTTTCAATACTTCATATAGTCATATCATGTATACCATCCCAAATATATAGCAGGGCTAAGAATACTACAACTACAATGTTTCCACTAAGGAATATATAAGGGTATCCTATTAGGATTTAGCATAGCATAAAATATAGTAGTCCTTATCATGCATGTTACAAAAATCCACTAAGTGTAATGAAAATAGTAGGACATGGATGATAGTGTCACTTGCCTTTTTAGTAGAGAATGATGGTTCACTTCTTGATCTTGCAAATATCACACTCTTCTAACTTCACTACAATTCAATCAAGCAAACACAAATTCAACTAGCATTCAAACAATTTACCACACATAAAATAACAAGAACAAGGTCATGCATGCAAGCATGCAAAAGATAGTTTTATTTGCAAAAGTGGTTTCCACTAGGCTCTAAATAATATAAATTTCAAAGTGGTCATTTACTAAAGTGGTAAAACCATTTGCAAAAGGTTTCATCTCATAAACCAAATATTATGATAAAGTGATATTTTATGTAGTTGAAAATATCTTTTAGCAAAGTAAAAAATTTATATGGTTGATCAATAAGTTCTTAATTCACAAAACTTAGTGTTTAGGGTCAGAAGGTTTGAATCAAATCATTTCCCAAAGGTTTTACTCAAAAATCATTTCTAAAACAAAAACAATATTTTATTTGACTAGAAATGTGCTAACTCAAATATTTACTCCTTAACTTCACAAAATACATTTTTAAATCCATAAGTTGGTTCCTATGGTCAGTAGGTTCACAGCAATCCATTTTGCAAAGATTTCATACAAAAAATATATCTAGAACAATTTTTATATTAAAATAAGCCTACACAAGTTTCTGCAATTTCAACCAATTTTCCAGAATCAAATCATTAAACAAAGTGCATGGTTGCAAAGTACTTGTTCTTCTGAATCCATTGATATAAAATTTGCAAAATTTGGACATGTAGAACTAAAGTTATGAATTTTACAAGTTTGCAATTCAAATAGATTCTATTTTCTGTTTTTAACAAAACCTTGTCCACGTGGCGCGTTTCTATTGGACGGTACCGCTTCGTGCGGATCACGCACTGAGGATCGCTGGATCTAATTTAAAACGCACAGCTTTGATGAAAACATACCCTTTCATTTAAATCTAATCCTAGCCGTAAGATCAAGATCTAACGGGCATTATGCCTCTGACCATGGTTGGGCGGCGCTAGCGGCGGCTGGCGGCGGCGCACGCTCTGGCTGCGGCGGAGCCGGCGATACAGGACGCAAGATAGGTAACGGGGGTGCTCACCGTGCTCGCAGAGGGTTGGCGAAGCTCGGGGTGGCGTTGGCTTGACGAGGGGTGCACTGGTGCAGAGTGGATTGCTCGTCGGAGACGGCGTCGGCGTCGGGCTCGCTCAGGTGTCGATGCTGTCGACACTACAGAGCACAAAAAAGTGAGGCAGAGGGTTCATTAGATGCGGGCGAGTGTGGCGTTCACGTGAGCATCATCGAGAGGGTGTGGCGAGGTCGGAGTTACCGGGGAAGGGTCGCCGGAGTTGCTTGCAGACGGTGGCGTTGCTCTGTGTCGAGGTTGTCAATGCTAGGGGATGCGCGCGGGTGAGTGGAGCACACGGGCAGGTGCACACGGGACTAAGGAGCAAGCTTGCGTGCTCTAGGAGGAGAGGGGCGGCTGCGGTTCGCCGGAATTGGCCGGTGAAGGTCGTCGGGTTAGTGGCGGTGTGGGGACAAATTCGAGCAGCCCTGGGGCAGAGAGGGAGGGGCGAGTGAGGGGAATGAGAGAGGAGAGTGTGGCGTTTATGTGTGTGTGGTCACCGGAGGAATTAAGCCTGCCAATTAAGCGAATTGATCGCCGCAATCAAGGCAGCAACAGCGAGGGAGACGTGGTCGCGAGTGAGAACGACGATGAGGTGGCGTGGGGTCCGTTGCCAGCGAGAGAGAGAGAGAGAGAGAGAGAGAGAGAGGGGCACGGGGTCCACTGCTCAGTGTCTGGGTGGGTACGAGGTTGAGTGAAAGAAAACGATTCGGTAGAGGGGTGTAGGTGGGCTGCGAGTTGGGCTTGCTGGGCCTGTTAGCTGGGCTGTTTGTTTCACTTTTTTTATTCTAAAAGCTTTTTCTTTTTCCAATATGAATTTCTGTTTTGATTTTCAAACAAATAATTCAAACTCCAATTCAAATCAAACCACCACCAAACCTTGTATTGATTTTACTTATGTTTAACATCATAATCCAAAGTCCAAAACAAAATAATTTTTATTCTTTTTAGGATCCATTAATAATTAAATAAATAGACCTTAGTCATTAATTCAAATAGGATTTAATTTATTTAAAAATTCTATTTGAAATCTAAATAATACCAAAACCTTTTTAGTAGGTTTTATTTGGAAAACAAAACACTTGGAAATCTTATTTAAAATAAATTAACAAGTTTTAGTGTTTATTTAAAATGGAAAAGCCTTTACTTTAATAAAATTGGATATTACTAAATCCTCATTATATTATTTAAATAAACCTTTACTCCTTTTATCAAATATAAATATTTTATTTCAAAAGCTTGGCCAAGATTAAATTTGACTCTTTAAAATAATCCTTATTTATATTCCTACCTTTGCTTTATAAAAACCATATATTTTTATTTAAAGATACAAAAATAGTAATTCCAACTATTTATTATTTGTTTATCTTTTTAAATCCCTTTAGGATTTTATTTGATCAAAATAGTTTTTTGATGTTTCCAATTGGAATCAAAAAGTTTCTTCTCACCCTAAATTTCAACAAAATTTTATTTTGTTTATTTATTTTTCATATTTCAAAATTTGGAAAATTTTGGGATGTGACAGGTATCCAATATTTCCACTTTTTGTTGGATAGCCCTTGTTGTCCTCTCTCCAACAAAACTGGTTTCGGGTCAATCGGAGTTTCCAAACTCTAGATATCGCCATTTGAAGTTTGCCTCTTGAGTCTCCTGATGCAGTCTCCTTGGGTCAGGACTGAGTCTCCGGTGTAGTCCGGAGTTTCCGGATGTGTCTTCGGTGGTGACTTCAGAATCAGGGCTAGGACATACTGTATGGGGGGCTACCCCGAGCTACCCGGAGTCTCAGTGTTCCTCGAGTCTCCGTGTTTCTCCGGTGTTGGATGACCGGAGTCTCCGGTCTTGTTGGGTCTTGGACGGCCCAGGTCATTCAGATGGGCGGTCCGGAGGCTGGTCCGGTGGTTGGGCCGGAATTTCCGGTGTAGACCGGAGTCTCCGGTCTGACTTTTCCCCAACGGGCAGAAAACGGTCAGAAATCTATGGGCCTATAAAAGGGGGCCCTTTCTCCAAAATGCAATCCTGAGGGGCCTTCTTCCCCCAATGCAACCCTCCGAGGGGCCTTTTATGTGCTTTCTCCTCCATTCTTGACCCTCTTGAGCTTGTTCCCCCTTCAATCCCTCCCTTGATTCTTGCATATACTTTAGGGATTTGAAAGAGGAGATTGTTGGGGATATGCTATATGGGTATCCTCATGTCATTTCTCTTATCCGACTAACCCGGGTGGCCCATAGTCGGTAGCATGGCCTATGGCCTGCTGGGCGGCCCAATTAGGTGGATCCAGAAGGGAGGCCCATGCCGGATAAAGGAAGGCTACGGTGGAGTCACCGCCGTACCCGGAGCCTTGGAGTGCAAGATACACAAGACTAGTAATAGACGGTGTAGAACTCTGTAACCTGTCCGGCTAGGAATTTTTCCTGTAACCCTAGGACCTGACGACTATATAAGTCGGGCCTATGGGAGCCTTTAGGGCATCGTTTTTCACACACCTCGCATAGCGAACCTATCTCCGTAACTCGGCGTATTACCATTATAGTGATTTATAGCAGGAGTAGGATTCCGCCACCGTTGTGGAATCTGAACCTGGGTAAGCTGTGTTACCTCGTACCCGTCAACCGTCCGCCTTACCCCACGTCTCTAAACACGCACTGTGAGGACCCCTCCATGGCGTACTCGTCGGCAATACCACGACAGTTGGCGCCCACCGTGGGGCAAGAGGCGCTTCAGGCTCTTCAGCGAGCGAGGACCAAGATCTTCGCGAATCGGTGAAATCAGAGCCATCGGTCGCGTTCTCTTCTCCGCAATGTTCATCGTCCCCTCGATGAGTTCTGGATCCCGGCGAAGACGAACCCTACGCGGTGTTCGATCGTTCCTATCGGAGACATCCACCTCTTCATTGGCGAAACCGACTCGGGCACTAGTTCCCTGGGAGTCGGAGGAGCATCAAGACCCGCACGGACCGCCTACGGGCAGGATATGTTCGCGGAAGGATCGATGTCGAATCTCTCCTCGGAGTTTGCCAGCAAAGATCGGAAAAATTCAAGGCCCACCCAAACCGCCCCTATGCAGGATATAAAGGTGGAAGATCATCAAGAACCGGCCGCTTCGCAAGGCCCGACAGCAGAGATCCAAGTTCGTCGGCGTGGTTACCATCTTCGATCTGGCGCGCTGTGTTCAGAGAGAGGGCGAAAACCCCCGTGATTACCTAGCCAGGTGGCTCCGTATACGGGCCGACCTGGCCAACTACCCCAATGATGACGCCATCTATCACTTTGTGGAAGGACTGGACCACGGCATGCTTCTCCGACATTCTCTAAGACGGCAACAGGCGTCAGGACGCATCACCTTGGAAGGCATGGTGAACACCGTCAACAACTACGCGGAAGCTGAAGCGGCAGCTCAGACAGCGCTTGCGCTCATTAACGGAGCACCTCCAATTCAGCCACCACCACCGCCTCCGGCCTCCATCGTCGCAGAAGCGCCACCACCTCTAGTCATCGTCGAGGCCGTTGCACCTCCACCGCCCGTCATCGAGGAAGTCCTGGCACCCTCCGACTCTGTCATTGACGCGCTTTATGCTGATTTCAGTGCAGATTCCGAGGAGATAGACTTTAGTCGAGAAGAGCTAGACTCCGCCATGCAGGAGATGGAGGAGGAGTACTCGCGCGATGAGCAACCTAACGACACCGTCATGTCTCGAGGGGTGTTCGTCACCATCGGAAATACGATGGATGAAGACCAGCCCGGGCAAGCTCCGCCTACGGCGCTGGATAAGGGGAAGGGCCACTTATTGTTGCTGACGATGATCGCGCAAGAGTCATGCCTCCTCCGCGTAAACCAGTGCAGCAGCCGCAGGAACTCGGCACCGGTCCGAGCAACAACAACACCGCAAACTTGCCGCCTCCAGATTCACGCTTGGCAGCCCATGTTACTCCAGCTGATAGAGTGATGTACGGCAAACTCCTCATTGAGCCACTAACTGTTGATCATATCCGGAACGTGACTCAGCTTGACGAGAAGCGCCAGCAGCTGCTGGAGGAGGCGCAATCCATCGCGGAGCAAGGCGCTAAACTAGATCGAGATCTGGTCAACGCGCAAAAGTCCATAGAGAAAGCAAGAGCAATGGAGGCCGAGTACAAGACTCTGCTGCAATAGCAGAAGGCTAAGAAGACTCCAGCTCGCGTCATCAACGATCCTGGTGTACGACGCAACCTAGGATGGGCTCCCTCGAAGCCAGCACAAGCCAAGCCATACATTGACAGTAAAGTCAAGCAGGTGATGCCCACCCCACTCCTTAACCTCGCCGTCGCCAAGACCCTTCTGGAGCAGGATAGATCGCCTGAGGCAGTGGAACAGGTCTATGACCTAGTGGCCAAGGCGGTAAAGCAGCAGGAAAAGGCCACCTCTCAGAGGCTTGAGTCTGACCCAGCGCTATGCCGATCTAGCCAGTACAAACCGCCAAGGGACAGATCTCCTCAGGATGTCGGATCGCGGACGGGTTCACCAGAACGAAGACGGAGGGATGCGCGCAACAGGAAGGATGCTATCCCCATATCCTCTGACCACGGAGAAAGATCCCAACCTCGCCGCCCATCGCCACCGCCCCGATCCCCCTGACGTCAGGAAGACTACAAGGCTGACCATCGTATGGATATGCCCCCACCAAAGCAGTGCGGCATCGTCATCCGCGATAACGCAGAGCAGACCCGTCACGACGGAAAGTACAACGAAGGACATAAGAGCAGGTCGCGCCATGACCCTCCGCGTCCGACAAGCAACCGCGACAGGCGTGAAGCGTCGCAGGAGGGTAACAGCAAGAAAGCTAACCCACCGCCACCTCCGCCTCCGTCGCCGCCAAGCAGTCACCATGGCGGAGGAGGCCCGCGTTGTTCGTGCAGCCCATCCCCTGATGACAAAAAGAAGAAGAACCCGGAGCCGTACGATGCACGTTCGCGGATCGATAAGATCCACGAGGCCCGGGAAGGACATACCTGGGACCACGTTGCTTTGGACCTGCAATACGGTTCGCAACCTACCCCAAAGGTTTCCGGATTGACAAAACCATCAAGCCCTATGACGGCACCGCCAAGCCTGCCACATGGTTGCAGGACTACGGCAACGCGGTGGAGATTGCCGGAGGCAACCCCAACGTCGTCGTCAAGTACCTCCCATTAATGTTGGCGGGCACGGCCCGTCAATGGATCGACGACTTGCCGGATAAATCTATCTACAACTGGTTGGACATGCAAGAAGCATTCACCAAGAACTTTGAGGGTACATACAAGCGTCCCTGCACTATGGGCGATCTACAGCGGTGCGTGCAAGAGAAAGACGAGACATCTCGCGCCTACCTCTCCCGTTGGCTGGATATGAAGAATTCCTGCGCAGGAGTGCACACCCAGACCGCCATGGCCTCCTTCATCGATGGGTTGGAAAGGGGCACGTTACTCCGACATAAGCTAAAGCGCTTGCAGGACAATCATCAGCTTGACTTGAATCAGATGATTCAGTTAGCTAGTGAGTTCACAGCTGCTGACGACGATGCTCGTGGCTCTTTGCCGGCAACAGCCGTTCCAACCCAAGCTAGGAGGAACAGCAGTACAAAGCGGAAAACCGCTCCAGAAGAAAAGCAATCTACCGACATGGTCGCTATGACTTTTGCAGGACGAGGTGAAGGCGGACAACGTGGCCGAGGAAGGAGCAGCCGTAAGGCAACGAGGAAGTGAAACCAACACGGCGCCGCTCCGCGTTCCCCAAACCTACGAAGAGTACCACGATATGCCGTGCCTCGTACACCTCGATGTCGACGGCAAGGCCACCCATACCAATCGACACTGCAAGTTCGTCAACGACCTCAAGGAAGACCCGGAGTCCGGCTACAAGCAAAGTTGGAAGAACAGACTGCGAGGCAAGGGCAAGGGGAAGAAGAAGGAGGAGGAGTCCAAGGATTCAAGTGACATGGACGAGGACGTTGACCCCAAGCACGCCGTCAAGAGCGACGACAAGGGCAAGAACCCCTTCGCAAAGAAGGCCCTAGTCTACCACACTTTCCTTGGCACCCCCATCATCCGACAACAGAAGACCTCTCTGAGGATCCTGATGGCTACTCTCCCCCCTGTTCCCCAATACCTGCGCTGGTCGGAGGTTCCGATCACTTGGGACAGATTTAACCACCTGCACCTTGTGCCCACGGAGAACCAGTACGCCATGGTCATCAGCCCATTGATTGACGGCGTGGAGTTCACCAAGTGCATGGTGGATAGTGGAAGAAGCATCATCATCATGTACCTGGATACACTGCAGAAGATGAACTTGACGGAGGCAAACCTAAGGCGGACCAACACCGTGTTCCATGGCGTAGTTCCTGGACGGGAGGCTCGGTCCCTTGGGTGCATCACGCTTCAGGTAGCCTTTGGCGACGTTAATAATTACCACCAAGAGTGCATGACCTTTGAGGTGGTCCCCTTCAAGAGCGTGTACCACGTCATATTCGGTCGCGACATATTCCACACGTTCATGGCCAAGCCATGCTTCGTCTACAACAAGCTCAAGATACCCGGACCGAACGGTGTCATCACCGTATCCGGAAGCTTTACCAAGGCAAGGGACTACGAGATCAATGAAGCAGCCTTGCAGAAGCTGTCCTCTATAGTGAAGAATTCAAGAAGATCCAGAGCAAGGTCAATGACTCAGATATGCCCGCGTCGAAGAAGCAGATCTCCGACTCCGCTCCTGCGTTCAAGGCCGCCATCAAGACCAAGCCAGTGGAACTTGTGGTAGGCGATGCCTCCAAGATCGTCGCCATTGGGACGAACCTGGATCCCAAATAGGAAAGCACGCTTGTCGAGTTCCTCCGTGAGAATAGGGACATCTTTGCCTGGCAACCTGCCGACATGAAAGGTGTACCTAGGGAACTTGCCGAGCACAACTTAAACATAGATCCAAAATGTAAACCATTGAAACAACCTCTACGACGCTTCGGAGATGAGAAGAGACGCGCCATTGGCAAAGAGATAGCTAGGTTACTTAAGGCTGAGTTTATCCGAGAAATCCTTCACACCCGATGGGTGGCCAATCATGTACTTGTCCCCAAAAAGGGAACCAATGAATTAAGAATGTGCGTTGATTACACCGGCTTGAACAAAGCATGTCCCAAAGATCCGTTTGCTTTGCCTCGCATTGACCAAGTCATTGACTCGACGTCTGGCTCGGAACTTTTGTGTTTTCTTGATGCATACTCAGGATACCACCAGATCAAGATGAGGAAGTCGGACCAATTGGCCACTTGGTTCACTACCCCATACGGCACGTTTTGCTATGTCACGATGCCCTTTGGGTTGAAAAACACAGGTGCTACCTACCAGCGGACAATGCAATGTTGCCTTCACGACCAAATTGGTCGGAACGTTCACGCCTATGTGGACGATATCGCGGTGATGTCTAAAAATTCAAACGACTTAATCTCCGACTTAAAAGGAACCTTTGATAATCTCTGGAAATACAACATGATGCTCAACCCTAAGAAGTGCGTCTTCGGGGTTCCAGCCGGCAAACTGTTGGGCTTCATCGTTTCCCAGCGCGGAATCGAGGTCAACCCAGAGAAAATCAAGGCCATCTTAAACATAAACCGTCCGACATGCCTAAAGGACATTCAACGACTAACAGGTTGTGTTGCGGTTAGCTAGTCGGTTCATCACCGACTTGAGAGAAGGCTTCGCATTGTACAAGTTGCTGAAGAAGGCGGACAAATTCACATGGACGGACGAGGCAGATGCAGCATTGAAGTAGCTCAAGGAGATTCTTTCCTCAGCGCCCATCCTTGCAGCACCCGAGCCTGGGGATCCCCTGTTAATTTACATGGCGGCAACCAACCGGGTTATCAGCATCGTCGTCGTGGTAGAGCGGAAGGAACCAGGCTATGAACACGGAGTTCAACGACCAGTTTACTATGTAAGCGAGGTCTTGACGGAGTCCAAGCAGCATTACCCGCACTACCAAAAGATAGCTTATGGAGTATTCCTTGCTTCACGGAAGCTGAGGCATTACTTTCAGGAGCACCCAATCACAGTAGTGAGCAAGACTCCACTGTCCGACATTATCAACAACAGCGACGCTACAGGAAGGGTCGCGAAGTGGGGCATTGAACTTGCCGCCTTCGAGATCACCTACAAAAGACGCGATGCTATCAAGTCACAAGCCTTGGCGGATTTTATTGCAGATTGGACGGAGATGCCAGATGCCACTTCGTTGCCGGAACCAGAGTACTGGGTGATGCACTTTGACGGATCAAAGCTGCTCAACGGCTCGGGGGCTGGTGTATTGCTACAGTCACCAAAAGGACACAAGCTACACTACGTTCTGTAGATCCACTTCGAGGCTACAAACAACATGGCGGAGTATGAAGCACTCATTCACGGACTGCGTGTATCCAAGGATATTGGCATCAAGCGCATAGTTTGCTGTGGAGATTCTGACTTGGTTGCCCAGCAGGTGGCTGGCACCTAGAATGCGCGGAACCCTATGATGGCGGCATATCGCGACGAAGTGGACGAGATAGCCAAGAGCTTCTTGGGCTACAAAGTCAAGTATGTGCCTAGGGAGCAAAACGAGGCGGCTGATCTATTGTCTAAACTTGGATCAGGGCGCAAGCAAATTCCGTCAGGAGTTTTCCTAGAGCATCTACACACACCATCCATGGAGGGCGCCGACATCGACAACCCGGATAGAGCTGATTCTTTCGTTAACATGGTGACAAAGATCCCTCCGGCTTGGACAAAACCGTTCATGGAATATCTCGAAGACGGAACTTTGCCCGACGACGAGGTCGAAAGACGGCAGATAGTACGACGAGCAAAGGGTTATACCATAATCAATGGGCAACTCTACAAAAGGAGCACTACTGGTGTATACCTAAAGTGCGTTTCCCAGCTAGAAGGTATGAAAATCCTACGCGAAATCCATCTCGGAGATTGCGGGCATCACGCCGCTCCTTGATCGTTGGTCGCGAAAGCCTTTTGGCAAGGATTCTACTGGCTGACCGCGAAGGCGGACGCCGACAAGCTGGTTGAAACATGCACAAGATGCCAGCATTATGCCCAACAACCACATGTTCCTGCTGAAGAATTGCAAACAATACCAATAACTTGGACGTTTGCAGTCTGGGGGCTAGACATGGTGGGGCTTTTACAAATGGCACCGTGTGGATTTACGCATCTGCTTGTAGCAATTGACAAATTCACCAAATGGATAGAAGCTAAACCCATTAGAAAGCTTGATGGGGCAACTGCCCTCAGGTTCGTCTAGGATCTAGTGGTGAGATTTGGTCTCCCAAATAGCATCATCATCGATAATGGAAGCAACTTGTCACTCGGAGAAGTGGAGGCCTACTGCTGGGACAAAGGCATCCATGGCACATCCACAGTCCAATGGTCAAGTTGAGCGAGCCAATGGATTAATTCTGCAGGGAATCAAGCCACGCCTTGAGGCACCGCTACATAGAGCAGCTGGAGCCTAGGCGGAAGAATTGCCATCTGTGCTGTGGAGTTTACGAACTACACCTAACATATCCACCGGCTACACCCCTTACTTCATGGTATATGGAGCAGAAGCCATCCTACCCTCCGACATCCTCCACGATGCACCAAGAGTTGCCGCCTACGATGAAGATGACGCTGAAGAATCTAGACGCCTAGATGTGGACCTTCTCGAGGAGGAGCGCGTTTTGGCGTGCCAAAGATCCGCCATCTACCAGCAGAAGCTACGCAGCTAGTCGCCGCGTCCGGCATCGCTCGTTTAAAGAGGGGGATTCAGTACTCCGACTTAAGCAGAAGAAGTCACACAAATTATCCCCGCCATGGTAAGGACCGTTCATCATAAGCAAGGCGCTGCTCAATGGGTCTTACTACCTTGTCGACAATCATGAGCTCAAGGATAGACCCAACGAGGATCATAAGCATAAGCGACGTGACCCGGATGATGACTACCCGGAGCTTAATCGGCCATGGCACATAGCACAGCTACGTCCTTTCTACACTTAGCATTTTTTATCTAATTGTGTACCTCTTATATGATCAATGAAATAAAGCTCTTTGGTTCACTCATGTTGCTGAGTCTTTTACCTCCTTTAGTGTTCATTTTTGGATCATATAAAACTTTATGCACAAGCTTTGCGATTGCACTTGTGAAAATTCCGCCTACGGGCGTTAGCTTAAGTTTTCTGGTTTACACGTTCTTTGTTGTTTTATGTGGATTCTGGAGTAGTGACTTTTGGCACTTATTGTCGGCGATTTTGTGCTAAGGTTATTGACGGTGCCATTGGGTATCATCACCTAAGCGCATGGTTCCGACAACGAGTCTTCCGACTCACGAAAAGTCAAGCATAAAAACCAAAGTAATGGATAAGCCAACACTTGCTTAAAAAATATATACATACTGGGCATTAATTCTTAAGTAACGGGATATGACAATCATTGTTTTCCGCCTTAAGATTACATCACCAAGTTTTTTCAATGCACATTCCAGAGGTGAAACAAGAATTACAAAGTGTTTTTCACTCCTTGGGTGCAGGGGACTTGGAGGCCGCATCATCACCAGCCGGAGATTCACCCTCAGCGTCACCACTGTGAGGAGACTCGGAGGATTCAGGGTCGGCGTTGTCAAGGAAGTTCCTGGGCACGAAGACATCGACATCCACCAACTAGGCAACCCTGGTGTCATAGCCCGCGAGTGATGACAGGATGGCTTCGTGATCAATCTCCTTGCCGTCATCATCCACGTCAGGGATACAAGATGTCACCGTGTCGATGTCGGCACCTTCATAATGCCTTCACCATGGACAATGCCATCCTTGCGCCAGCCCGTGCACATGAAGCTTTACAGCTTGCGACACGCTCGGGGGCTCGGCGCAGAATCTCCGAGTACTTCACTACGAAGTCCGAGGCCTTGATATAAATTTGGAGGGGCTGGGCGATCTCCTTGGCTTGGGTGATGGCGGTGTTGATGAAGTTGCCGGCAAGAATCATGCATTCCTTGTCCGAAGGAGGCGAGCGGATTAAACCCAGGGGCGCTGAAAAATCCGACAATGATTGCATGAGTTCAAAAATTATAAGTACCCAGACTACAGAGCTACAAGGCGGAGGATATTTACTGAAGATGCTGGCTTTAGCTTGCCAGACGACGTCCGCCAAGGATTCTTTCTCTTGTTGGAGGAGCTTAAATGCCTCGCTATGGCGAAGGTTTTGCTCATCGGCAGCTTGCTTCTGATCCTTTAGGATCGCAAGCTCCTCCTTCAAGCGATTGATCTCAGCGGAGGCGGAGTCCTGCAGGGCTTTCATGGAATCCTCATGCATCTTCAGCATTTGTTCCCTCTCCTTCTTAAGGATCTTGTTCTCGCTGCCTAGCTGCTGGATGTGCTTGGACTGCTCGACAATATCCTTAGCCTTGGCGACATGCTCAGCAAGTCGGAGAAAACAAAGTACACAGTGAGTACTTGAAGCAGGAAGGCACAAAAGTAAGACGGAAATGCGCAAAAAAGAAAACAGACTCTTGTTTTTGATGATCTGTTCCTTCAAGATGGCGATTTTACCCTTTTCAGCTTCAAGGTCCGCGCGCATCTTCTGGTACTTATCATTGGCCATGCCCCTCCGATCATTCTTGTTCTGTGGAAACAAATACAAAGTCAAGTCGTTGTTCAGTCTACTTGGAGTCCCTAGTTGGAGATTTTCCATCTAGGTGCTCGGGGGCTACAGCGAGAGTTTTTAACTTAGCAATATGCTTAGCTTTTCTTCAAGCATCTAGTCGGAGCTAATTCAGTTCTCAACTAGAAGCTTGGGGGCTACAGCACTTAGCAATTATGAACACTGCGTATGCTACTCTTAAAGCATCTAGTCGGAATAATTCATTCCATCTAAATGCTTGGGGGCTACAGTGAGAGTTTTTTCTAACTTAGTCACTCTTAGAGCATATAGATGTAAAACCAATGGTTTTCTGCTCACATCCTCGGGGCTACAAAGGATACTCATATGAAATGCAAAAGGTAAAGTAAAACTTACAAGGCGATGATCTTGAGGTTTGTAGCACTCTCGGCCAGCAGTTTGCCAAAGGAAACGCTGTTACTTCGCAAGATGTCTGCTTGGCGGAGTAGCTCCTCAAGACCGCACGTCGGAGATGACGGCACTCCTCCAGGAACCGTAGTTGTGCTACCCGGCGTAAGCACCGGGAAGATAATCTTTGGCAGCTCCAAGGGTTTCTGGGGAGCAAAGGCGCCGCCTTCGGCAGAGGTACCAGCACCCACCACCGCCTTGCCGCTACCGATGGCATCCTTAGCCGGAGCTTCAGCCATTTGAAGAGCAGCCTCCTCAGACGCTCGCCGCCGACAATCGCGAGTTCGGTAGAGGCGCCAGAATCCACTTCCATGGCGGAAGGGCCTGGTGCCTCCTGTGCTTGGGAGCTTGTCAGAGCGGAGGAGGGCTTGACGGCAGGAGTAGCAGGGGCGATGGCGGGGGAAGAGTCGCGATGCAGCATATCTTTAATATTTCTAGAAGCCCCAAGAGTCTTGGAGGACTTCTTGAGGCTGGTTGTGGCTTTCTTCCTGAAACGTGCAAAGTGCATAAGTACAGGAATAAGACAATGTCGGAGAATAAGAAGCTTACACTAGGGGGGGAGCTTTGGAAAACATCCCGGTGGCTTTCTTCTTTTCCGCCTCCTGTGGCAAGATTTCTTTGGAGGCTCCACCCTCCGTCTTCTTCTTCTTGCCTCCGTTGGCAGCGTCAGAGGTGGAGCTCTTCCGCTTTCGCGCCAACGGGGCATCATCGTCGGACACAACCGTGACTTCCTTCATCTTAGGATCATAGATTTGGGCGGCCAGGTTGCCTTCCTCTAGATCGCTAAGCTGTTAAGTAAGAAATCATTGTGTTAGACAAGATGATATTGGCAAGACGGAAAAACTGGAGTAATGTCATACACGGAAAATAAATACCTACCTTTGGGCACTTTCCGTTTACGAACATGTCATAGGTGAGGGTGAAGCCACGCTTCTTGTCCTTCACCTTGACGATGTCCTTAAGACGGAACTTGACGGAGTCGCTCGAGAAGTTGTCCTCGGAGATACGAAGGGTATCCCTTCGGTCGCTGGTGTACTCGTGCATAAGCTTCGTACGGTGCTGCAGAGGTTGGATCCGCCTAATGAACCAGCACATGGCTAGGTCCAAGCCGGTCAGACCCGTCTCTACAAACCATTCGATCCGCCTTATTGCGCGAGAAGCGTTGAGGTCGCAGGGAAGGGAGGCATGGGACCGCCATGTGGCGACTTCAGCGGCGGCTCCATCCACGAAGTCCGGGTACGTTGCTTCTCGGCCCGACAAAGGAATGTCGGGGCCATAGAAGTACGTCCGCTGCCAGTTCTTACACAACTCGTGGCCGACAATGTCGGGGAACCGCCGGCCAAGACGAATCTTGAAGCTTATGGTGCCGCAGTTTCTAAGCTCCTCTTTGCTATGTCCGGCTTCACGTTTGACGGTGAAGAAGTAGACAAACAGATCTAACCTAGGCCTAATCCCTAGGTAACCCTCGCAAAGTGCCGTGAAGTTGCTAAGCACTAAGATGCTATTGGGGGAGAGGTTGTGGGGTTGGACCTGGAAGTGATTCAAGACGGACAGGAAGAAGTGGGAGATGGGTAGAGAAATGCCGCGTACCAATTGCGCCTTGAGGTATACTTTTTCTCCGACTTGGGGAGAAAGGGTCACCTCGTCGGCCGGCGCCGCTCGCCAGGCGAGCCCCTCCGTCGCAGGGAGGTAACCCTCAGCGACCATCTCTTGGATGTCGCGGCCGGTGATGTCCGAGCCGCGCCAGTCGCCTTTGTGCGATTCTGGCTCCTCTTCCAGGGGCTCTAGCGCCGCTAGGTTATGGTCGCCGCCGGTGGTTTCTATCACCGCCGATGCGGGGATAACCAGGCCCTCTGGGGGCACGGCGACGGAGCTCGCCGGCTTTGCCGCGGCTTCGCTCGACGCCGCCATTGATGGGGATGAACTGCTGCTGACCATGGAGGAGGGAGAGGACGCGACTGGTGTAGAGGAAGAAGCTAGGGTTTCTCGAGGTTTTCGCGGAGAGCTGGAGGAGGCGCGCGGCTGGAGGAAGAAGACGATGACGCGAGAGAATAAGGTGAAAAAGTGGCAAGTGTCTCACGGTCACTATTTATCTTACTCTGCGTCAATATTCGTGCAGCAAATCGGACGGTTGCCGCGTAGACGACGTGTTCGTGAACGTGCGCGGTAATTTCGCCACTCCTCCAACCGTTGCCGCCAATGGTTCGTATCGCTAGCGCGGGAAAATCGGATATGATTACGTTCTCTGCATGTGTGAGTTACGAGGCGTCGCTGACCTACAGCCTACGTCGTCATAACTGACATGGTAGATGAGCCGTCCCATCAAAGATTCTGGCATGGACGGATTTAATCCGACAACGGGAGCGTATGATGGAAGATTCAGCATTTCTCCGACTTACTCATAGAAGACGGAGAAAACCTTGCAGGATTCTTTGGGAGGACTACAAGATGTTGCTTGACGGTTTGCCGACATCCATCTAGACGGAGCATTCCACGGGAAGAGGCAAGACGACGCAAGATCTCGGAGTTCTCCGGGGGCTACTGTTGGGGATATGCTATATGGGTATCCTCATAGCATGTCTCTTATCCGACTAACCCGGGTGGCCCATAGTCGGTAGCATGGCCTATGGCCTTCTGGGCGGCCCAGTTAGGTGGATCTAGAAGGGAGGCGCATGCCGGATAAAGGAAGGCTACGGTGGAGTCACCGTCGTACCCGGAGCCTTGGAGTGCAAGATACACAAGACTAGTAATAGACGGTGTAGAACTCTGTAACCTGTCCGGCTAGGAATTTTTCCTGTAACCCTAGGACCTGACGACTATATAAGTCGGGCCTATGGGAGCCTTTAGGGCATCGTTTTTCACACACCTCGCATAGCGAACCTATCTCCGTAACTCGGCGTATTACCATTATAGTGATTTATAGCAGGAGTAGGATTCCGCCACCGCTAGGGATCTCGAACCAGGTAAGCTGTGTTACCTCGTACCCATCAACCGTCCGCCTTACCCCACGTCTCTAAACACGCACTGTGAGGACCCCTCCATGGCGTACTCGTCGGCAATACCACGACAGAGATGTAGATCTACAATCCTACCAATCCATATCTCCTCTAAGTGAGGGGAACATCTTGGGATCTAGATCTTGGAGTCTTGTGTGGATTTCCTCCTTTGTTCTTCCTCCTTATTCCCCCACAAGCTTTTGTAGCTTTGGTGTAATTTGGGAGAGAAGGATTTGAGCACTACTTGTGTTCTTGCCATTGCATTTGGTGCATCGGTTTGAGTTCTCCCCGGAGGATTTGGTGAGTGAAAGTTGAGAAGCTTTTTACTCTTGGGTTCTTGGAACCCTAGACGGTTTGTTGGTGTTGCAGGTTGTGGCCTTGGTGGCATTTGTTGGGAGCCTCCAATTAAGTTGTGGAGAAGTGCCCCAACCTTGTGAGAGGTTCCGGTTTGCCACCGACAAGTGCATCGATAGTGGAAGCGTGGATCGATCCCATTAGGGTGAGATTCACCGGAGAATAAGGGAGGCCTTTTGTGGCGTAGGTGACGAGGTTTAATCTCGTCAATGCCCATTGTTATGGATTTGGGTTTTGGAGAAGATGGGGATGCTGGAGATCGTGGCACGGTTAACAGACAAGCAACCAGGGGACACGAGATTTACCCAGGTTCAGGCCCCCGGAGGGAAAACCCTACTCCTGCTTGTCTGCTCTTTGATTACGGCGGAACCGAAAGTTACAGGATGCGCAGATTCGATCTGGCGTGGAGGCGTGTATGAAAGTATGGATCTGTCTGTAGGTTGTCCTCCTCGTTGGACCCTCCTAGCCTTTATATATGGGGAGGCTAGGTCTCAGGTACCGATACGAGTAGGTTACAAGTTGTATTCAAACTCTAGTCTTGCTCTCCAAGGATCCGAAGGCGTCATGGGCCTTGGCCACCCGAAAATCTTCATGGGCCAGCGTATGTCTGCCGTGGGCCATCCTTGGGCTGGACTAGGTATGCTGAAGTCATGTACCCGTAGGGTATAACCATGTCAGTAGCCCCCGAGTGTTCAGTCGAATCGTAGATTTCGGCTGAGGACTCTTCAATCCTTCAGGTGTAACTCTGTCTTTCAAGAGAATGTGTAGGGATTGTTGATGTGTGTGCCTGACTCACCCGACGGATCAGGTCGATTAATCGCCTTAGGACAAAACAACACGATCTTCTTCAGTAGTCCCTCGACTCGAACCCGAACATATGTCAGCGTAATTCGACTCAGCCGCGGAGGACTTACAGGAGTGGAATTCCAGTGTTTTTTAAATGATGTACCCAACGCGTCTGTCGATTTTTCATCATGCTCGCTGGCATGGATTTATACTAGCAGCGCAACAAAAAGTGCTTGCCGTGCCATCGATGGTATCTCAGAGGTCTTATCTTTGCGTCAGCAGACGCAGCATCCGAATGTTTATCACCGTGGAGGTGTTTCTGTGGCCAAGGAGGATGTTACTCACTTAGCATTAATTGGGGCAGAGTTGCGAAAAGTTTTTGCATGCGGATCCCAAGATCGCAGTCAAGATTTCATAGGGTGCGCGACCAGCGCCCCTATGGGAGTAGCCTGAGTGTCTGCTCGAGTCGAGACTCGGCGGAGACTTTAGTGCAAGCATTGCTCAGCTTGTTTAGTCCAGGACTCGAAATTTTCGGATGTTGAAATCCTTCCTCCCTATGGGAGTAGCCCCGAGTCCGTAGTGGACTCGACGAGGACTCAAGCTCTTGTGTGTGAACGGCCATCGCCCAGCTTTGGAGTAGCCCCAGTGTCTGGCGGAGTCGTGAGACTCGGGCAGAGACTCGAGTCTTGTATCATGCAACGGTAGGAAGATCTCGTATGCATCGCTGACCCGAAGTACATCGGTGCGCGACCAGCGCCCCGATAGGAGTAGCCCCAAGTATTTAGTCGAATCGTAGATTCGAGTGAGTACTTTAGCCGTGGAGCCGGGTTATTGCTAGTATAGCTGTTGATGACGCTGCTGTCGACGATCAATGACCTCAAGCCGCTCTGCGCCAGAGATGACTTGACGACGATGCATGGGTCCCACTTCGACTTTGAATTGACCGTCACGCGGCGTGGAGATGATTACGGGCTTCTCGATTTCCGCTGTAGTGGACATCGTGGTAACGACGGTTCGCTTTTGGTGTCGACACGCACGGCCAGATCTGCCGCTGGTGTTAGGTCTTCTCGATGGACGGCCAGGTGTCGCCTTTGCTGTTATAATCCGTGGTGAAATCGTGGTATGTCTTTTACCGCAGCAGCTCATCCGTCCATTGCTTCCTTTGCGCCGAAGCGATTCTTGCCGCGGCTTTGAGATTTCCTTTGCATTTCCTTTGTCTTCGCTGCTATAACGCCACCACCGCCAGAAGCGCCATGGGGAAGAAGAAATCCTCATCTGCAGTTGGGACCAGCGCTGCCGGAGGCAAGAAGGGCGCCGCCGCTGCTCATGTCACCGATGGTGGCTGGTGGCGATCAGAGACGCGGGAGAGCGATCTTCACAAGCTGCGCGAGCGGAGCCTAATCCCGCAGGACGCGACGGCCGTGAAACTCCCCGGCAATGAGGTAATCCCCCATCCCCCATCTGGGTACCGGGTTATGTTCGTCGCCTTTGTTTTGCGTGGGTTTTCGTATCCAGTCCATGACTTCCTTCGTGGATCGCTTCTTCTTCTATGGGGTTCAACTCCATCATCTCTCCCAACTCCCTTCTCCACATTGCGTGTTTTATCACTCTTTGAAAGTGTTGGCTTGGCATTGAGCCGCACTTTGGCCTCTTCCTAAGCTGTATTCCGTGAGGAGGCACCGGTTCGGATGGTGTGTATCCCATTGGGGTTTCATCATCTCTTAGTCCCGATGTCCAATTCTTCTTCCATGTCTGAATATGTCCAAGATCGCGGAGGAAATGGTTTTACATCCGTGACTCCGTGCTGCCTGGGCAAGAGTTTGGTCTCGTTCCTTTTGACCCCTCCCAGTTGATTGTGAAGAAGAGGTCCTGGAAAAATCAGATCTTAGACGGTGAGGTGGCGGAGATAGAGGCCTTGTACCATCGGGTGGAGGAGCTCCAATTGATTCCTGAGAAGGAGGTGAACGGTGTCGACATTATCCGGGTGTTTCTTGAGCGTCGGGTGCAGCCGCTCCAGGCGAGGGCGCATCCGATGTTCCTTTACTCTGGGCACCGTGATCCGACTAGGGTTTCGAGTGAGAAAATCTCCGAGGTGGAACTTGACAGGGCTCTTCGCGTGCTGTTGAAGTTCAAGGCCGACGAGGAAATCCCGGGGAAGTCGTTGACTCTGCCCTTTTCGTCGACGTTGGCCGTGCCAAAGGTGTAGATTTGCGCATGTAGTGCTTCCCTTATGTTTTGTCAGTTGTGTACTTGTGCCCTTTGTTTGCTAACAAAGGTTCTTCTCATCTTGTAGAGCTTCAAAGTGCCAGGCATGGCGCCACCATTGCCCAAAAGGTATCCGAATGCCCCAGATAATGAAGTGGTGGATTCCGTGTCCGAGCTTCCTTCTGCGATCTCCGCGAGGATGCCGATTAATCGAAAGTGAAGATCATTCGAGTAAGCGATCACGGAGCTCGAGCGAGTCTTCGGATGCCTCGATTCCGACTCCCGTAAATCCTCGGGGTCTTGAGCGTCATGATGATGTTCAGGGGGGTTCGTCTTCTCCCATTCCTGCGGTTCCTGTGCGAGATGTTGCTCCGCACCCGCCAGCAAAGCGGAAGAAGGAAGAGAAGAAGGAGGAGAAGAGGCCCCGGAGGGCTTCTCCTATCTTCGACCTGAGCGCGTTGGGCTCGTAAGTGTTCTTGTTGCCACTGTTGTCTGTTGTTCACTTGTTATTTTTGCGCCTGTGTTGATTGGCTTCAGATTCAGCAATTCTCGACGGCTCGAGTGATGGAGCCGCGAGATGATGATGGGGAGTCGAACATTCGTCGCCCCTCCGCAGCGATGGCGACTTCGGTGGTGCTCGCCAGCCTCTTGTGCAAGAGAGGCTGGTGGTTGCGCCAGATGTCGCAGCGGGCTCGGGTTCGCCTTCGAGCATGTAAGTTTGTCCGCTATGTCACGGGGAGCCCCGAGCGCCTTCGTAGCCGATGTTGTGTTTGCTTCGTGTTTTGGGCGTAGCCCCAAGTCCCGCTTCTTATCGCTATTGTTTTTCCTATAGCCTTTTGTCCAAGAGGCCAAGCGGTGGAGGAGCTCGACGCCGAGGCGAAACTGCAGCTTCAAGGTATTTGTATGCCTTGTATTACATTTCTTGCTTATCCTGGTTCTTTGCTTTGACACTTGCCTGTTGTAAATGTAGAGGAGCATAATGACTCTTCGTGAGGTTGATGCTCAAGAAGAGCCTTGGCCAATTGGAGCAGAAGGCCGCCGAGGCGAAAGAGCGCTTTGAGCTGAGCCGAAAACAGCCAAAGCGAAGAGCTGCCCAGCGGAAGCCGCAGGTCGTGAGAGGGGGCGGCGAGAAGCTCATGGCTGCCAAGGCAATTTCGGTGAGTGCTAGCTTTTGCACTTGCTCCTTTTTCTTCGGTCCTCTTCTATGTTGCTTTTCTTCATGCTTTTTGTTTTGTCTCAGATGCCGCAGTTTCGAAGCTCGTGGTGCTCGAGCACGGAGTGCTCGATGATGCCACCGTGGCGGTCAAGACCGCCGCAGCACTGCTGCCAACTCCCTTGCCAAGGCGAAGGAGGTCCTTGGTCGCTTCTACCAGAGTTCTTCCCGGCGCAACCCTTGAAGATGTGGGTGCTCGTTCTGGCTACCGCAGCTGCATAAGCGCAAGCGTATGGGCATCGCGCGTCTGGCCGGGTGGCGATGGCCATGGCTGTCGGGCGGAGCTGGACTTGCCCCTGCATCACTTCGGATGCCGACGCCGCGGATGGATCAGAGGTAGCCTTCGCTGCTTACTCCGCAGCATTTATATGGGCCCAAGCTCATTGACTTGTTGTCTCGAGTCTGCCAAGCGAGCTGGCGAGGCCAAAGCTAGCGCCTGGCTCGAGGCGATTTCGGTGTCCTACGCCTTAGGCATAGGAGATGTAGGGTAGTATGTAGTTTATTTTGCTGTAAATATCTTTTGTAGCACCATTCTTGAGCCACGCAGCGGCCTTATTTAATGAATTCCTCCGAGTTGGGCTTTTATCTTTGGTGAGTATCGTGTGCCTTCTTTTCTTCTCGCTTAGGTTCCTTCGGTGTTGACCCGCTTGGTACTTCATCCGAAAAGGCCCTTGCGAGCATCGTTGGATGATACCGCAGCTCGCTTTTCTTTGGGATCGTACGCAGCTTGGAGAGGGATTTGCTTGGGCTACGCGCGCGGCCGACGCTTGAAGTCCAAGGCGCACCGTAGTGCAGCCAGAGAGGAATACTTGATGGCGGAGCTGGGTCGGCTGTCCGAGCAGCAGCAGTGAGTTGGTCCTTCTTTCGGTCGTAGCTTAGTTCTTCGGTGAGCCCGCTGGCCTTACTCTTGTTCTCAGGCTGTTGTCGCGGTGCGAATCTTGCTCAAGGAAGAAAAGGAGCGATTGCTGTTCGAGTCAATTGCTTGACTCAACAGACATGGAAGCCGGTGGCTTTTTTGGATGGATCGCGATCGTGCCATGGTTCTCGCGACGGTGCAGGATCGCGCCTTCCGTGTTTCGCGGTGCTTCGCCAAAGTGCATATCACTTTCTCGTGTTGCACGTCATGTTTCCGTTGGATGGCGTGCCGACGACCCTTGCGTGTCTTCCGCGAAGTTTCGAGTGCCAAGAATGTCAAGGAGGTGCGGCAGCAGTTTGTCGCAGGGTGAAGGCTGCCTTGTCTCTTGTGAGGGTGCATCGCCTCGATGTAGATTTGGCTGCGTGGCGATCGGGCCACCTCCTCGCCAGATGGCGGCGAGTGGAATATGCGTTCAAGACGCTGTAAGGCAAGATGTCAACAGATTATAGATTTGTTTGAGCAACGTGCTCGTGCTATTCTGAATAGGTAGAACCTGAAAATAAATGGATAGATGTAAAATTTGTATATTGCGGTGGGCGGTATGTGCCCTTTGTTGTAAAGGTTTGCTTGTTAGCGAGCATGCAAAGGCTTTGATTTAGTACGCGCCCTTTTCGTTAGCCCGACGTGGTCACCACTCGGTGTACATGTGTTGTCCTCAGTCGATGAAATCGTGAGGTGGGGGGAGCCCCCGAGTGCGTTTTGTCCTCAGTCGATGAAATCGTGAGGTGGGGGAGCCCCCGAGCGCGTTTTGTCCTCAGTCGATGAAATCGTGAGGTGGGGGAGCCCCCGAGCGCGTTTTGTCCTCAGTCGATGAAATCGTGAGGGGGGGGAGCCCCCGAGTGCGTTAGTAGCATGTATAAAGTTGCAGAGAAATAGTCAACCGAAGGTTGGGAGCGAGACACTTAGCTTTATTTGTAGTGTAATGGAGGAAGTACATGGTTCGGCTGAGTAGCCTTGGCCGTAAGCCTTATTGAAAGTAAAAGGGGTGCATTGCCCATTGCTATGGGTAGAATCGTCGCAGGTGCGAGATGTTCCATGGGTTGGAGTATGACCTGCACTCCACGTGCTTGAGGCGATAGGCGCCACCGGATGACCTCGGTGATGGCATAGGGTCCTTCCCATGGCGACTCGAGTTTATTCGGCCGCTTTTGCTTGAGTCGCAAGACGAGGTCTCCTTCGACGGCGACCTTTGGCGCAGCCGGCGGCTGTGATAGTTGCGAGACTTTGTCGGTACACCGCGGATCTAGTCGCCGCTATATCCCGTGCTTCGTCGAGTGTGTCGACGGCATCTTCGAAAAGGCCGGATTCGCTTTGCTTATGTGACGACTGTGGAGCCTGGTGACGATTTCGGCCGGTAGCACAGCCTCACCCGTGTACCATGAAGAACGGTGTGTAGCCGGTGGAGCTGTTTACGAAGTTCGTAAGCTCCACAGACGTAGCAGCTCTTTCGTCCGCTTGCCTTTGTGCTCGAGTGAGCTCATGAGGCATTTCTTGATGCCAGCTCCGATTAGGCGCTGGCCTTTTCCACTTGCCCGCTTGTTTGCGGGTGCGCCAATCGAGGCGTACGTGATAGTGATCCCGAGGCCTTCGCAGAAGTCCTGGAATTCTTCGGAGATGAAGTTTGATCCGTTATTGGTGATGATGCTGTGCGGTACGCCGAATCGGTAAACAATGGATTCGAAGAACTTGACGGCGGTTTTGCCCTTCTGGTTGGTGACTGGCATGGCCTCGATCCACTTGGTGAATTTGTCGACTGCGACCAAGAGGAAGACGTGTCCTCCTTCGAGGATTTTGGCAGTTTGTCGATCATGTCAAGGCCCCATTGAGCAAAAGGCTGTTATGGGTATGGGTCAAGTTCGGACCCATGTGCGTGTGGTTTGTCGGCGAACCGTTGGCACCCGTTGCATCTTCGGACGATGTCCTTTGCGCTGCTCATTGCCGCTATTAATAGAATCCTGCTCAGAGCTTTGGCGACAAGGGAGCGGCTCGCATGGTGGCCGCAGATGCCCTCGTGGATATCTTGGAGTATGGCCTTGCCGCCGCCGATGGTGACGCACTGTAGGACGCCTGTAATGCTGCGCTTTGTACAGCCGCTGATGATGGTGAAGGCTTTGACCGACGAGATATGCGCCGCATCCGCTGGCCGTCTGGCAATTCTCCGCTTATCGCATCGGAGGTATGGACGGTCCAAGTTTCTTCGACCGCCATGACCTGCGCCAGTTGACCATGGCGACTTCGATATCCAACTTTCGGTCCTTCCTGCCTTCGGTAGCGAGCCCTCGAGTGTTCTCGCTTCTTCCGTGATCCCTTGGGAATTTCCGCTGATGGATGGCACGCAGATCTGTTCGAGGAACACACCTAGTGGTACTTTTGCACAAGTCGAGCTGATGTTGGCGAGTTTGTCGCCTCTTGTTTCTCTCTTCCAACGTCAAGTTCGCAGCCGCCGAATTCTCCTTCGAAAAGTGCGTTGTATAGTGTGCGACGCGATCATGTTTTCGGCGTGGCGTGACTCATTCATCGTCTGGCTGGGCGACAAGGTTGGAGTCACCAGATGACCAGCGCGCTATGCCGCATATTTTTGCCATCCGCATGCCATGGATGAGGGCCTCGATTCGCCTCGTTGTTGGAGGCTCAATTTCATCCAAGGACGATTTCATCTTGTCACCTTGCGGGAGGTCAATATGACTCTGCCCTCGCCCGCTTCGCTTGGAGCCATCAAAATGCATTGTCCAGATCGCGACATGTCTAGGGTGTCGTGCAAATGTAGCTCCATCCAAAGGCACCGTAAAGTCCGGAAGGACTTGAGATTTGATTGTGTCGCTTCGTAGATGATGTCCAGTGGTGATAGTTCGATGCCCCAGTGGCCACGCCCCCGTGGCCTCCGGATTGTTCAGATGCTGTTTAGGGGTGCCTCGCTGACGACCATCACCGATGCTCCGGAAGTAGTGGCTCACCGTCGAGCCGTCATGAACACGCCGTAGGCTAGCTTCGTAGTGCGGTACCGCTGTTTTGTTGGAGTGAGAACCTCTGAGGTAGTAAATTGGGCGTTGTACCCCATGGGTCTTGCCTTCTTCGGTCGTTCGACCACAAGTACCGTATCGACCACCTGCGCGTGGCTGCTATGTACAAGAACAGGGCTCGCGCTTTTTGTCGTGACCAAAACAGGCGAGGTGGAGAGGAGCCGCTGAGGTTTTCGAATGCGCTGTTGGCTTCGTGTCCATCGAACTTGTCTCGCCGGCGCAGTAGCTTGGTAAAATGGTAGGGCCTTCGCCCATGCGGCCGATGAACTCGCTTAGTGCCGCTTACTACCGCGAGTCTGAACGCCTTGAGGTTTTTCGCTTCCATTGTCATGATAGCTTTGATTTTCTTCGGTTTGCTTCGATCCTCGTTGAGAGATGAAGTATCCGAGCAATGACCGAGGGGACGCCAAGGCGATTTTTCTCGATTGAGCTTGATCAGAGCGATCAAGGTTGTCGAACGCCTCGCCGGAGATCGCCGATAAGTGTTCTTGCCTCCTTGGTTTTGATGACTATGTCGCCAACATAGACTTGGACGCTGACCGATCTGGTCCTTGAGGCAGGCTCGCATGCATCGCTGGTACGTGGCACCGCGTTCTTTAGCCCAAGGGCATTGTGTTGTAGCAGATACTCGAACGGTGTGATGAACGCTGTTTTCTTGATCTTCGACCTTGAGTCGAATCTGATTATAGCCTGAGTAGGCATCGAGGAAGGAGAGTTTCACAACCTGCAATAATCGATGATCCGTCGATCCGAGGGAGAGGGAAGTGGTCCTTAGGGCGTGTTTGTTCAAGGATCGTGAAGTCCACGCACATCCGCAGGATGTCCGTGTCCTTCTTCGACCATCATCGTATTTGCCACCATTCGCTTTCCTTGATTTCTGGATGAAGTCCGCCGCAGTAACTGTTGATCTCTTGCCGATAGCTTCGCTCAGGGCTCTGGCGCCTTCGGATGGACCGCTTGACTGGTTTGGTGTCCGGAAGACATTGAGTGCGTGCTCGCGAATTCCACAGGAACTCTGGCATGTCCGCAGGACACCAAAGTAAGATTTCAAAGGCTCACGGAGGAATTCAACGAGCGTGCTTTCCTATGCGGTGTTGAGGTTGGCGATTTAGCGCCGTCTTGGAGGCATCCATTGGATGGACCTGTACTTTTTGGTGTTGATGGTGGAGTCGAAGACATATCAAAAGGCTTGGTGATGGGGGGTAGCCCATTGTCCGTCACTTCGCGAGCCTTACGAGCTCGTCTTGCATGCCGAAAGATCGAGATTTTGTTGAAATCCTCGCCATTGGTCCGATCGGGTGAAACTCCCGTGGACGGTGATGACGCCCCTTGGTCCTGGCATTTTGCGTAGTAGGTATGCATAGTGTGGGACAGCCAGGAACCTTGTGAATGCTACGCGTCCCAGGATGGCGTGGTATTGCGACGGCCACCCACCACTTCAATTCTAGGCGCCCGCCGAAAGTTGTCCGTGTCCCAAGATGACGCCGAGCCCTATTTTGCCTAGGGAAGATGCCCTTCCACGACAATGCCGTGGAACGTTGTGTCTGATTGTTCCAGGCTGTATTGCGGGATCCGCATAGCTGCTAGAGTGCTTGCAAATATTAGGTTGATGCCGCTGCCGCCGTCCATGAAGACGCGACTCATCTCGAAGCCTACGATCTGCGCCTCCAGCACCAGGGCAGCATGACCTGGGCGAGGGATCTGAATAGGGTGATCCGCGCGAGTGAATGTGATGCAGGACTCGATCCGCCGAGGTACTCGGGGATGGCGGTGGAGTTGTCACGCCATATTGATTTGGCGGGTGATCTTCTTTGTACCGCTGGTTGGGCGTCCTTTCTGTATCATATTGAGTGCTCCTTTTGGTGGGGGGTATGCGACTCCGGCGTTGTTTTGCGCTAGTGCGGCTGGTTGATGTGGGCCTCCGATAGGCGGCGGTGGAGGAGCTTCGTGTGCTATTTCGCCTGGCGCAAGTGCGTTTCCGAACGCAGGAATTGGAGCTTGTTGCCTCATCTGTACCATGCTTTCGCTGAGTTTCTGGAACTCGCGGCAGTCCTTGAGCATGTGGCTAGCTTTCTTTTTGCCATCTTGTTTGTCGATGTAGAAGTGGATGGTGCATGGACCCGAAAGTTTGTCGAATGCTGAAGGTCCGTTGTCGCGGTCATGCGCTGCTACCACGCGTTGGTCGTCCGTTGTCGCGGAAGTTTCCGCTGCGATATCCTCTGCCGCGTCGTTGTCGTTACGGCGGTCGGCGTAGCCGGCTGCGACCATGTCGGGTCTGTCGCGGTCCTCGTATACGCGCGGTCTCCTCTTGCTGCGGCGTTCGCGTCTTCGGCCGTAGTCGTCTTCTTCATCTGATAGCGCCTGGATGCAATCTTCGCCATCCGCCCAATTGGCGATTTCCATGAGCTGGTCGAGTGTCTTGGGCTTTACGCGTCAAGTTTCTCCTTGAAGTTCTGGCGTTGACGCCGCCCCTCAAGGCGTCGATGGCCCGTTCTTCGGAGATGTGTCGGAGTTCTTGGTCGTGAACCAGCAGAGTATGTACGAGCGAATAGATTCACCCGTTCTCGAGTGTGCTCGCAACTCTTCGATTGAGGCGGGCCTTTTGCTGGTGCCTTTGAAGTTTCGGATGAATCTATAAGCGAGCTCCTCCCATCTTCGGATGGATCCTGATGATAGGCTGCTGAGCCAGACTTGTGCCGCGCCTATCAGCTGCAGCTGAAGGCATTGCATGGCGGTTTCTTTGCTGCCTCCGTGAAGTTTAACGGATGATAGATGGTCACTGAGCCAGGACTTTGGATCTTGCGTGCTGAACTTCGGAGTATCCGGCGAAGCTTGAAGTTGCGTGGCATCTGTGTTCGCCGGACGGGTCTGCTGAAGCATCGAGCCCCGCAGAGTTCTCCTTCGTCCTCATCCATCTCAGATTCGGATGAGCATGCGCGTTTGGCACGTGCTTTGTCGATTTTGCGCTGTGTAAGCTTGTCCCTGGCGTCGTAGTCGTGCTTATGGCGGTGCGAGCTCTTCTTTCTTCGAGGAAGATCGTGTTCTTCTTCATCTTCGGATGAGGGAGTGGGGCTCCGGTCGCGCCTGGCCGGAGCTTTCTTCTTCGCCCGTGGGAGGCGTCTTCAGGAGCGCAGCTCCGATTAGTCCTAGTCCGTGAGTGCGGACCTATGCATGGCCCTTTTCGTCCCTCCGAGGTGGGTGAGCCGCAAGATACGCAGTGGCTGCCATGATCGCGCTTGTGGCGTCTTTGGGGTGATGTTGCGTCGGCGTCCATATCCATGAACGATGTGTGGAGGGTTCGGGTCATGTCACGCCCTTCCTTCGGTCCATGTTTTACACCCGAGAGTGATGCTTGTTTCCCTGATGTCCGATTGTGCTGGAGCCGGGTCCCATGGCGGATAGCGCATCTCGTCGCGCTCTGGACTCAGAGGCTGCTTTCTTGCGTTATCGAGCGTCTCTGCATCTTGACTTGCTTCTTGTGCTCCTCTATGAGGAGGTAGTGGTATGCCATCAAGGTCACGTGGGGAGTCCAGAGGTAGGACTATTTCGCTCATGACGGGCGGCGTGCTTCGCCCATCCTTCTTTGCTAAGTTGGATGAGGTGGCCTGTTTCCCCGTTGCTGCTTTCGCCTGCGGGTTGGGGTTGGGCGCGGGTTAGGCGTGTCTTCGCCGGTTTGATGATTGCGCGCATGATAGCGCCTGCAGATTGGTTATTGCCGCAGCTTTCGGATTCGAATCAGAGGTCCCTTCATCCGAAGGTGGATCGCAGATCGGAGTTGCAACTTTGCCGAAAAACTCATCTGTTGATGGTGACGTGCGTAGCACAGGGTGCAGAGCCCATGAAGCGGGCCTGATTGACGGTACGAGCACCCGCTCAGGGAGGCGGAGGGTACCAGCTTGTCCTACCTAGAAGCAGAAGCTCCCGAACAGAATTTCGAGTCCGTCGCCTACGGGCTCGAAATCCTTCATGGTGGCCGGTGAGTGGGCGGTGAAGTCGAAAGTGCCGAAGAGGAGGTGATTCTCCGTCGCTGAGGAGTTGTAGATCGATCGGGTCGGAACCGTCCACGACATCAGCAGCCCCAATTCCCACAGACGGCGCCAATTGACGAGGTTTAATCTCGTCAATGCCCATTGTTATGGACTTGGGTTTTGGAGAAGATGGGGATGCTGGAGATCGTGGCATGGTTAACAGACAAGCAACCAGGGGACACGAGATTTACCCAGGTTCAGGCCCCCGGAGGGAAAACCCTACTCCTGCTTGTCTGCTCTTTGATTACGGTGGAACCGAAAGTTACAGGATGCGCAGATTCGATCTGGCATGGAGGCGTGTATGAAAGTATGGATCTGTCTGTAGGTTGTCCTCCTCGTTGGACCCTCCTAGCCTTTATATATGGGGAGGCTAGGTCTCAGGTACCGATACGAGTAGGTTACAAGTTGTATTCAAACTCTAGTCTTGCTCTCCAAGGATCCGAAGGCGTCATGGGCCTTGGCCACCCGAAAATCTTCATGGGCCAGCGTATGTCTGCCGTGGGACATCCTTGGGCTGGACTAGGTATGCTGAAGTCATGTACCCGTAGGGTATAACCATGTCAGTAGGTGGTTAGATATCACCCCCTCTCCAAATGATACGTACTCCATGTTGTGAGGAACTCGGTAAAATATCGGTGTCCCCGCGTGCCTCGGTTATCTCTATACCCGAGCTCTTTACTTATGCACTTTACATTGTGATAGCCTTCGTGCTTGAAGTAATATATATCTTGCTATCACTTTGTTGCTTGTATTGCTTAGCATAAGTTGTTGGTGCACATAGGTGAACCTTACTTGTTCTAGGTTGTGCTTAACAAAGTAAACACTAGTTTTATTCCGCCTTTGTTGAGCCACTCTAGGAAAAAATTTAATCGCCTATTCACCCCCCCTCTAGGCGACATCCGTATCCTTTCAATTGGTATCAGAGCCCGGTCTCTCATTTTAGGCTTCACCGCCTTGAGAGTAAAGATGTCGGCTAGAGGATTAGTGCACAATGACATGCTCACATTCGATGGCACAAATTATGATATATGGAAAAATCGCATGCTCATTCATTTTCGGGACATGGACCCAAATTTGGAGCGTATTGTAGATATGGGTTTTTCTCCCCCTATGGATTTCAAAAATCTATCTTGTGAGGATGAGAAAAACTTATATCTCGATGCTCAAGCTTCTAATGTGCTTGTTAATGCTTTGAGCTATGTAGTTACATCTTCAATCATTCCTTTTTGGAGCGCTCATGAGTTATGGACAAAACTTCAAGATAAATATGTTGTGTCCAACATTATTGAGGGTGATTGTGTTGCTTCCACTTCCGGTCAAGATGAGTTCTCATCCTCTACCACTTCACCAACATGTGACCTTTCACAAGGTAATGATATGGTGAGTGGTGATAGAAATTGCAATATGGATAGTGTGTTCACTATTTGTAATCCCTCATATATATCTAGTTGCAATGATCTATCTTTGGACCTTAACACTTCTAGCACTCAAAATTCATCACATGCTTGTGTTAATAGTCCTTGCATATCATGTAGAAATGACTTGAATAAATCTCATGATGATATGCTTGTGTTGTCTTGTTGCCATGATAAAAATGCTTCCATTTCCTCTAGTGCTTGTGTTGCTAACCATTTAGAGGAAACCGAAGATTCTATGGGCCAAGACATGGTTTTGAATGAAGCCACAAATGCAATCTCATCTTCACCTTCTTCCGGTACCCACCTATGCCTTATGGCTAGGGATTCTAAGGTAACTCCTACTTTGGAACCCATTACCTCTTGTGATGAGGACGATTTGGATAATGTGGAAGAAGAGCTTAATATTGATGATTTATATGAAAAGGGTGAGATTGTTTATCGTGCCCTTGTTAAAAAGGATATTGCTTGTTCTAACTTTGTTGAAGTCTTGGACTTTGCTATTAAGAGCAAACAACATATTGATAAGTTAGAAACACAAATTAAGGTGCATGATAACAATGTTGATAAAATGTGTAGTCTTGAGCGTGAGTATGCTAATATAATTGCAAACCTAACTAAATCTCTTGAAGAGGAACAAACCACTAAGGAATCTCTTGAGGAAACCTTTGCTTTAGAGCTATCTAGAGTAAAGGAATCTCATGATATAGATCTTGAGGTGGTAAGTGATCTCAAAATTAAAAATGATGAGACTCAAGTTGCTTATGCCAAACTCCTTGAGGATTTTGAGCACCTCAAAAATGGCTCTCGGGTCGTTAAGAGGGAGCTCATCAACCTCACCGAGTCGCATGAGCAACTTAAAGCTTCATATTCTAAAGAGCTTGCCAAGTTGCCCTCACCTCTTGCAAATAGTAATGATGCTTGTGCTACCAACTCTATTTCTTGTGAAGCATCTATGTTGAAGGAGAATGTTCAGCTAAAGGCTCAACTTGCGTTGCTAACTAGCAACTATGGGAAATTAGAAGAAAGTCATGTTAAGCTCTCGAGCTCGCATGAGGATCTTTTAGTCTCTCATGGTAGGCTAAAGTTAGCTCATGAGGCCATCATGTCAAAGGTAACATCTAGTGGGCCTCATGTGGACATTAGCACTATATCTACTCCAAATGTTATATTGTGATGTTCTAGTCCTTATAATTCATCCTCTCACAACCATGCTATATGTCGTGATGAATTACATTCCATGCCTTGTTGCTCTAACAATGTAGAATCTACTTCCTCTAATACTCTTGTGGAAACTAACCATGTAGAGGAAATCAAAGAGCTCAAGGATCAAGTCACCTCTTTGAAGAATGACTTGAAAAGGGGTCATCAAGGGAAGGCCGCACTCAACAAAATCTTGAGTGTGCAAAAATCCCCCAATGAAAAGAGTGGGCTTGGATTCAACTCCAATGTCAAGAACAAGTCCACTATCAAGTTGAAGCACAAGGACAACAAGAAGAATGTCCAAGATCAAGTCAAGAATCCGTCCAACATTGTTTGTTTCAAGTGCAAGGAAGAAGGGCATCATGTCAAACTTTGCCCATTAAAGAAGTCCCTTGGCAAGAAGGAACAAGGGAAGCGGCCTCAAGCTCTACATCTTGTTATAGATGGGCCTCCTCCCAAGAAGACTCAAGCTCTTCCTCAAGTTGTTGCTTCATCCAAAAATAAAGATGGCAAGAGAAGAACTTGCTACATTTTCCGTAAGAAAGGGCACATTTCTTCCTCATGCACTATTGGTATCTCCTCATCCAACCCTATCATTATTGATAATGCTTATTCTCTTTATAAGGATGAGGTTGGCAATGTGTTTGCCAAATTTGTTGGTGCCCAATGTGGTGTCAATAAAAGATCCATTTGGGTTGCCAAGCCTATTGTGACTAACCTCTTAGGACCCAACTTGGTTGGGGACCAACAAGCCAAAACTTAATCAATAGGTGTGTGTTGGAGGGCATTGGAGACTTGGCTACATCATGAAGAATTAAGGGATCTTCATTATTATTTTTGTCAAGCCAAGTCATGTGGATTATATTGCTCCTATTATATTTCTAATGTTCCTCCTTGCGGTAACATATGCTTAACTCATTTCATTGAAAGTTTCTCGCCCCTTATGCATGTGTTGGTTTTGTATCTTCCATGCTTTTGTACATGTTGTGCTTTCCACTTAATTATCTTGAGATATCAATCATATTTGTGTATGATTAAGTGGCACAACATGTATGTGTGTTTCTTGTGCTTGAGCCTTACTTGTTTATATTTGGTATCTTATTTGGCTCTTGTGAGAGATTAATGGACTATCCCATTTTGGGGGAGTGTTATGCTTAGGCATTCCACAATCCTAAAAATGTGTGTACATGAGGAATACCACCTAGCATTTATATTGGGATATTATCTAGTCTCTATGTGGTACAATTCTCATGATAAATGTAAGTTTTATAATGTCCATTAATTATCTCTATTTGTATTATTTTGCCTCGTGTGGCTTTTATGGTAGTGTCACACTATGGGGGAGTCATATGCTTAGTGCATATTACAATCCTAGAAAATGTGAATATTTGAGGTTGTGTCACTTAGAATTGATATTGATAATTATCTAGCACCTATGTGACACATTTGCTCATACAAGTTCCAATTTGCTTGAATGCCTTTATTGATCATATTTTGGATATTGTATATGAGAGTGTTTCTTGGTATGTGTTTCCTCATATTTAGATCTCTATATCATCATGGAAACCATTTGCTTCAAGTTACTCTAATCACTAGTGATTGTGTGACTATTGGAAGCTATCAAGAATCTCTTTCGAAGCATCATGCTCAATTCTTATATTTAGTTATATGCTTCTTGTTGTGACTATGATCTTGGATATCCATGCAAGCTACCTTGGGAAAATTATTCCCAATATTTCTTGTCCTTGGACAATGAGTACTAAAGTGATGGTAGAATTTATTGATCATAGTCACTTTGGCCTTTGCTTAATCGTATCCTATCTTTGGCCAAGTAAATGTTTTGTGTGCTCCCATTCCTTCCTTGCCTCTTATGAATCTTCTTATTTTATTGGTATTCTCGTGTGTTTTATTTAATGTAGGTAGTGGTGATGATCTCATTTGTGTGCATTTTGCATTCAAAAGCAAAATTCTATATAATGTACTACTTATGGGTGAGCTCTCCTATATTATCTAGAACAATCCTTTTATGCTTCGTTGTTTGATCCATATCGGGTTTTATGTGCTTGGATGTTTGATCTTTTCGTTTTGGTATTTTGTGCCATCATGAAAAGTTTGGAGAGTTTGGTGTACTTGTTGGAACCTTACTCTTTTTGGGAGTTGGTTTTGTCTCATTCCTTGTTTCACACTTTGACCATTTTAGAATGAGATAAATCCTTGAGCATTTGTATTTTTATCTATCTTTTGCTTTTGGCTTTTGCCTAGTTCATTTTTGAACTTATGCTCTTTCATGTGTTGAATTGGTTATTTGATACAATTTGGACACCGCTTGTCTTGTCACACTCTTGTGTGTGCCAACTCGGTTTACTTGGTGTTTTTGTTCAAATTGTATCTCATTTTTGGTTCTTGAAATCTTTATGCATGCATGTTTACTATATGTTTATATTAAGGCGTGTTTGCTTTCTTTGATCCAATATATAGGGGAAACTCCACCGAATCCCATCGGCTAAGTTGTGCATGAAATTCAATTTCATATCAATATGCACATATTTATGTGGAGTCTCTCCTATGTATTGTAGTTGCACTAACTACTTTGGACCCAATAAGGTTGGGGACCATTGTGTACTTAAATGTGTTTTAGGTACATTGGAGATATATTGGATGCTTGTCTCTCAAATCTTGAAGAAGTGGTGCATTAATGAAAATTGGAGGCAAGCTATAGGATGATCAATGAATTCATATCCTCTACATCCTACCAATTATATCTAGGTAACAAGTATCTCTTTCTCATGCATATTTATCTTACTTCCAACCTTTTGGAGGTTGCATCTTGGCATGAATTTTTGTTATTGTATTTATTGTTGTATCTCGAGCCATGGTATTAAGAGAACTCTCTATTGTAATGTGTATAAGTTGAGATGAGTGCATATAATTGGGACTATACTAAATCATGCATATGACCCATCAATCCCAAATATGTCAATCTAGCAATTTTATTGCCTATCTTTTCCTCAACTTCTCTCATGTGCAATAGTGAAATTTTGCTAGTTGATTTCTCCTTGTGATACTTGTTGCCTTTCTCCATATATTCCAACTTTCTCCTTTTCCCTTGGTGATAGTTGTAATGTATGGGGTGTGTTGGTTGTTGAAGCTCATCGATGTACAATAAGATATTTGAGCCTTTTGGCCATGCGTTCAAGAAAAATCTTATTGGTATTGTCATGACTTCATTTTGGATATCTTTCTGTATTGATTTTAAGTATCTACTTTGTGTGTACATGTTTCTTTGTGGATCAATATCTTTGTAAGATTGTCTACTTAGAAACTTATACACATGAAAGAGGTTACTCAATTTTTTCTTGATATCTTCATTGTTTCGTGTGTGTTGTATGGTCATACTAAGCAATATCATTCATTGAAGACTATGTGGATACGCAATGATCATCCTTGTACTGGTCTTATAATATGCTTTGTCATGCATCTCACACATCCTTGTGGTTGAGCCTGCTAATATGTTGTCTCTTACTTATTGCTCAACCATTTGTTTCTTGCAAATTTTATGCCTTGGTATTTGCTCATTTGCACAAAGCTTTTTTATAAGTAAAATAGAGGAAGTGAGGATTCCATGTTGTGCACATTGTATTCACATACAAAAAACCTAATGTTGCACATACCTTGGGGAGCTTCCTAATTTTATTTATAGCATCACTTTGTGCTTATCATATTTGTTCTCGCATGCCTTGTATTGTTAAAATGGAGTTGGATGAGTGAGGATTCCATGATTATGCACTTTTTTCCCAAATGCAATTATCATAATTGGTGCATTATCTTTGGGGAGCTCATCTAATTCACTTAATAATGCTCATGTGTCTTCTTTCTCATTCGTTGTGCCTTAAATGTTTATGGGGGAGCAAGGATTCCATATTTGTGCATTATGTATTCTAATGCATTTATTTTTAAATTGTGCACAAATCTTGGGGAGCTTCTCCATTTATTATTTAAAAGCATTATTTTGCTCTTTTGTTGCTTTCAATTGGTTTGTCGTATCTTGTGATTGCTTACATCATTTGTTGATGCTTCTTTTATTTTATTTATGTAGGCAATCTTTGGGTCCTCGATATAGTTCTACTTCCTCCCAAGTATTCATCATTGGATACGTGCGAATGCACACCTTTGGAGGATTTATCACTATATTGGTCTTCTAGAACTTGTCACCCATTTCGGCAATCGATGCCAATGGGGGAGAAGTTTTAGAGGGTTTATGTCTTGAGTTTGTTCTTAAGCTTTTTGCCTTTCATGCTCTTGCATCTTTGTTGTTGCTTAGCATGTGGTATATAGAGGAAACTCCACCAATGATATTGATTGGCAATATATGCAATGAAATTCAAGTTCATCACACATGCATAGATTGTGGGGGAGTTTGATCTATATATAGTGATGGTACCAATATCACATACTTGTGTAGTATTTGATATTGGTGCTACCATTTTATTTGTTAAATTCCTTATATAAACCCTCTCAAATGGATTGTCATCAATTACCAAAATGGGGGAGATTGAAAGAACATGTGGGCCCTCATGTGTGGTTTTGGTAATTAATGACAATCTCTGTGGACTAATGCTTGTATCAAATTGTACTTGTAGGAATTGTCCATAAGCAATGCTTGAACCTTATGTTGGCCTCAAGGTTTGGAGAAGAAGAAAGTGAAGAGTATCAAGTGGTGACCAAGGTGTTCAAAGAGTGATCCACATATTGGTCATGTGAGAGTTGAGCCTTTTGCAAGGGTGTCTTGAAGAACAAGATAGAGTTCATCATATGTATCTTCAAGACATAATCCAAAGGGTGTTATAAGTAATGTTGTGCAAGCTAAAGATGTGCCATATCTAGAAGATATCATGCTTGAAGCTTGCCATCCTCAGTGATCATGGATCGATGAAGACAAGGTCAAAGTAACGGTTTCCCCATGTCGTATGGGGGAGCAACTTGCAAGTCTTCATCAAGAGAGTGCGTGCAAGAGCAATCAAGAAAGGTGTTCCATCTTGAGAAGGACAAGATCGTATACATCAAGATCAAGTGGAATATGCGCAAGGCAAAGGTATGATATTGATAGGGTTTCTTTCTTACCGGTCTCGTGGTGTTAGTTGGGGAGACCGATTTATAGGATAGACAACCGTACTATCAAGAGGGGCTCTCAAGTGAGTAACTCGATCATATCTTTCAAAGAGATCTCAAATCTTTGCATACTTAGCATCATCCTTTCTTGGTTGGATCTTATCCATGTGAGGTTCTAGAGCTTGTGGTAATATTCATAACAAGCTCTAGTTCATCAAAAACGGATTTCCCTTTTATATCATATTACGTTTTTTATCTTTGAGGTTTTACGGTTTCTCACCAAGAGAGGTATCTCACATTATAATACATGAAATGTTCTCTCTTGGTGGTATCCAATATTTCCACTTTTTGTTGGATAGCCCTTGTTGTCCTCTCTCCAACAAAATTGGTTTCGGGTCAATCGGAGTTTCCAAACTCTAGATATCGCCATTTGAAGTTTGCCTCTTATTTGGTCCTGACCGGAGTCTCCGGTCTGTGTGGACCAAAGTCTCCGGTGTAGTCCGGAGTTTCCGGATGTGTCTCCGATGGTGATTTCAGAATCAGGGCTGGGACATACTGTATGGGGGTCCGGAGCCAGGTCCGGAGGCTACCCCGGAGTCTCCGGTGTTTCCTCAGTCCAGAGTCTCCGGTGTTGGATGACCGGAGTCTCCGGTCTTGTTGGGTCTTGGACGGCCCAGGTCATTCAGATGGGCGTTCCGGAGGCTGGTTCGGTGGTTGGGCCGGAATCTCCGGTGTAGACCGGAGTCTTCGGTCTGACTTTTCCCCAACGGGCAGAAAACGGTCAGAAATCTGTGGGCCTATAAAAGGGGTCCCTTCTTCCCCAATGCAACTGCTCGAGTTTTACAGGCTTTCTCCTCCATTCTTGACCCTCTTGAGGTTGCTCCCCCTTCAATCCCTCCCTTGATTCTTCCATATACTTTAGGGATTTGAAAGAGGAGATCTAGATCTACAATCCTACCAATCCATATCTCCTCTAAGTGAGGAGAACATCTTGGGATCTAGATCTTGGAGTCTTGTGTGGATTTCCTCCTTTGTTCTTCCTCTCTTATTCCCCCACAAGATTTTGTAGCTTTGGTGGAATTTGGGAGAGAAGTATTTGAGCACTACTTGTGTTCTTGCCATTGCATTTGGTGCATCGGTTTGAGTTCTCCCCAGAGGATTTGGTGAGTGAAAGTTGAGAAGCTTTTTACTCTTGGGTTCTTGGAACCCTAGACGGTTTGTTAGTGTTGCAGGTTGTGGCCTTGGTGGTGCTTGTTGGGAGCCTCCAATTAAGTTGTGGAGAAGTGCCCCAACCTTGTGAGAGGTTTCGGTTTGCCACCGACAAGTGCACCGATAGTGGAAGCGTGGATCGATCCCATTGGGGTGAGATTCACCGGAGAATAAGGGAGGCCTTTTGTGGCGTAGGTGGTTAGATACCACCCCCTCTCCAAATGATACGTACTCCATGTTGGGAGGAACTCGGTAAAATATCGGTGTCCCCGCGTGCCTAGGTTATCTCTAGACCCGAGCTCTTTACTTATGCACTTTACATTGTGATAGCCTTCGTGCTTGAAGTAATATATATCTTGCTATCACTTTGTTGCTTGTATTACTTAGCATAAGTTTTTGGTGCACATAGGTGAACCTTAGTTGTTCTAGATTGTGCTTAACAAAGTAAACACTAGTTTTATTCCGCCTTTGTTGAGCCACTCTAGCAAAAGTTTTAATCGCCTATTCACCCCCCCTCTAGGCGACATCCGTATCCTTTCAGTAACCACTTCATCAATTTCCATTACTTCAGCTGACATAACCTCTCCGGATTATACTGACCAGTCCCCGGGTTCTGCAAGGCAGTCGCCGGGTTTGCTGAGTCAGTCCCCGGGTTACTCAGATCATTTCTCCCATATATGTCCATTGGAACAACCTCGGACGTAACGGTGTCCAGGATATGAATTGATTCAGATTCAGGTGATGGGAAAATTTATGGTTTTCTGATGTGTTCAAGATCTATGTCGGGCGAGATATACTGCCTGGATGAGCCGAGTTTTGACAATGTGTTGTATGCATCATTCTCTGCCCGAGGTACATGATGGAATTCACATCCTTCAAAGTACCCACTTATCTTCTACACATGAAATCTATACAGTGCCATATTTGCATCAAGTGCATCCCAATGACCCGACACTTGCTGCACCACCAGGTTCAAATCACCAAAACATTGTATCCGACATATGCCAATGTCCTTTGCTACCTTTAAGCCATGGACCAGTGCCTCATATTCGGCTATGTTATTTGATGTAGCAAAGTGTATCTGTAACACATATTTTAGCTGATTTTTCTTGGGCGAGGTAAGCACTATCCCAACACCTAACCTGGTTTTCAACTTGGTTCTGTCAAAGTGCATGCGCCAATAGTTCGAATAAGGCAAGGGCGGCTCATATTGCATTTCAGCCCAATCGACAAAAAAGTTGTCTAGTGCCTGAGACTTGATTGCATCTCTTCTATCAAACTGTGGAGCATAAGGGGCTAGCTCAATTTCCCATTTGCTATTCAGCCACTTGCAACTTTATTGTCCATTATCTCGGCAATTGGTTCTTCTCATATCACCTTTATGGGGTGTTCCTCAAAGTAGTGCTTAAGCTTATTTGCCGACATATATACGCCGTATGCCATTTTTTGATAATGGGGATAGTTTTGTTTTGAAGCTGAGAGTACCTCGCTTAGGTAGTATACTAGCCTTTGCATCGACTTACCCTATTCATCACGCTCCACCACTACCACAACACTCACGACTCGGTTGGTCGCTGCTATATAGAGCAACATTGGCTCATTGGATAGTGGTGAAGCTAGCACTGGTGCAGAGGCTAGCATTTTCTTTAGTTCAAGAAAAACATTATCATCTTGAGGTGTCTAGATGAATTTATCCGACTTTTTCATTAATTGATATAAGGGCAATGCCTTTTCTCAAGCGGGCTTACGAATCGAATCAGCGATGCCAAACAGCCTGTAAACTTCTGGATATCATTGAGACACTTCGGCTGCTCCATTCGCTTCACAACCCTAATCTTAGTCGGATTTTCTTCGATACCTCGGCTTGACACAAGGAAACCGAGTAATTTTCTGGCCAGGACACCAAAGGTGCATTTTTTCGGGTTAAGCTTCATTCGTAATTGATGACTACAAGTGCACAGATTGTTTGTACCTAGTTTCAAAATAAAGATATTGATCCCACCAGGAGCGGGAGTTCTGAAGTCTAATAACTCTTAAATTAAATACTAAAATAGTAGTGCTAAATAATGTTCTAAGTAACAAGATAAAATGCGAGTGTTGTGTAAAAATTTGTTTTGTGGTTTTTCTATAAGAGAACAATAAGTAAAGTAAAACAAATTGAATACAGAAAGTATGTATCGCGTATGTAAAAGATATATGAAACTGTAGTGGGAAAAAACATTCTCATGGAGTAGCAGGTATACCTCTAGCATTATAAAGAGTTTAAGGTAAAGTTTATTATCATGAACAGTCTCAACTATATATGTGTTGGAGGAACTCCGTAATTGGACAAATAGGCAGCAACCACTGCTCACATCATCCTTATAACCACAGCAGAGAAGCAATCGACATCAATCGAATTACTGCCCTATTAAGGGACTTTATCCCATAGTATGTATCCCATGGCATGGATAGTGTTCCGTGAGTTTCCTCGATTCCCAAGTTGATACGTAAGGAGTGCTAACAGCTTTACAGTCACTTTTAAGTGCTAGCACACCTCCGTCTACTAACAAGTAGTTCCCTCCATCAAGTCCTTACAAGAGGCAAATATTGAGAGGTCGACTTCTCTCAACATTAAGATGAAGACAATCTAACGCATGGTCACATCGATGGATATCATAATAAACTTTACCTTATTCCAATATCATGTTAGGGTTTCTCCATCCCCCAAGAACTAATGATCTACTCAGACATAGAGGCAATCAACATCATGGAAAAAAAAATGGAATCAATAATAGATGAATGGTACTTGTATAAATCCACAACAAGTACGGAAATTACAACAATATCTAGACAATATGTAGATGAGATGGGTGGAGATGGGTGGTGATGGAGCGGTTGATGATGAAGATCGATGCATTAGCCTCCCGGATCTGTGTAGGGTGAAGATGGATCCCTGGTGGATGAGTTCCCCTCCAGATCCCTTCTGGAGGTGAGGTTTCTACGATTTCTGGTCGTTCTATATGTCGTCTCTCCGATCCAAATGCATGGGGCGAAACTATTTGAGGAGGCGGTGGCGGAGGTAACTATACGGTAGGAACTATATATCTAGAAAATTTGCTCCCGCCGTATAGTTGGTCGCTAAACGCACTGGTTGCTACGATTGCCTCGGGTTTTCTTTTGGTGTTATTGATATTTTCCAATTTAGCGATTTAGACTGTTTTTGACTCCTTTTTGCTCCAATACAACTGGTACAAGAATTATGTCCATCGTATCCATCATATGTCCTGATCCTAGTGAAAATAGACATAAAAGATGCACGCGAACATCGTAAAATACCAAGATCCTACCACTATATTGCAAAATAATAATATAAAACATGATGCAAATATGAACTCATCAACTTCCCCAAGCTTAGACTCTTGCTTGTCCCAAGCAAGGTTAGCTTAATGGATGTGATCCTCATATTCATGAAGCTGAGTCAATAAAATAAATGAGGCAGTTGCAGCATTTGTTTATCATAATGATACATAGGAATCAATTCATGAATAGTAACTTACTCGAACCATCTGAATAATATTAGCAGGCTTCCACACCTTAGAATTTAATAGTTCACAAAAGATTACTCTCAATATAATGTAAAAGTGTTTCGGTTCGACCGAATGAGTTAGCGAGGTATTCCCAAGCGTTTTAGGATTAACACATTCACTTGGGATTTAAAATCTCAAACGTTTCTTTGTATCACCACAATATAGTGGTGTATGCTTATTTGCTCTTTGCACATTTTCTTTTCTCTTTTCTCTTTTTTTAATATGCTCACACTTTTGTTTAAGTGTTGTGCAAAGAAGCTAGCCATACATTCCACTTCATATAGGAATTCAAAGTTTAACAATCTCAATTACTCCCTCCGTCCCAGAATAGATGTCTTAGGTTTTTTAAATTTTGGATGAATCTATATACTAAATAGTGTCTAGATTCATCCAATTTTTGACAAATTTGAGACATCTATTTTAGGACAGAGGGAGTACCAAATTCCAATTGTATAGGAAGCATCTCTGTAGCTTGAATACTATACCTCGTCTTGTTCTCACTCTAATTTGATAGCACTTTTAATTTTCCTTTCTTCAAGGTTTCTTTCTCAACTTAACTGATTAGATAATTTTTTTCCTTTGTAAATCAAACCATGAACTTACAACATATTGACTAAATTATCTTTGTATGTTCCATTAATACCAATGGTGTGGAAGACTCCTATTTCTATCATCAGGTGCAAGTAAAATTATACTCAGTCCATTCATATATCTAATAAGACAAGCACAAACCCAATAATACTCCATATATGATAATAAACTCAGAATTTCATAAAAGGGATTGACTATTCCTGAAGGGAATTCTAATGATGCAAACTTTATTTCTAAGCTTGAACTAATGCAAAGCTAAAATAGTAATATAAAACTTATAGGATAGATTACAAGGTCTTAAAGATCTCCCCAAGCTTGGAATCAAGCTAGGCGGTATCAAATAATCCCTCGCGATTATTTGATACCGTGATTATTGTAGATCACTGTGGTGCCATGGCATGTAACGTCGCGGTGTGCAGCTTCTTGTTGGTATCCTCCAGGGCAGTGATGCGGCTGTAGCACCTGCACAAATCAGATTGCAAAGTGTCCACTTTATCTGCAAGTTTAGTCACCAATGGGATAAGATCATCCTTCTTCTCTATCTCCTTGAGACGGTGACGGACTTCAACGAGATGTAGTAGCTCCTACTTCTGATATATCTCCAGTGCTTGCACACGGTCTTTGGTCCTGGGGACAACTTCTTCTTCCTCATCCATAGTTGATGGATCGGGGAAGTATAAACCGTCCATCCACTCTTCTTGAGGCTTCACCCTTATATGAGCACCAATGGTAGGCTTCGAGAGGGGCACCGTTGCTTCCTTTCTAGCACCTGCACCAATATTAGGTAATTCCTTACGCTTGTGCGGCCTGGGGTCTATGGTGATGAACTTGACCGTCTCCACATGCCCTTTTCCATACGGCTTGTGACCTTCTCTCTCTTGTCGAGCTCTCTTCATTGCCTCCCAGTTGATCTCTGGGGGATCATAGACATCACGACTGATGTAGATGCCACTACAATCTTCATCAGGGTCGCTGTTGTAGAAGCTTGGCTCGACATACTCCTTGTACCCCGGGCTAAACCTCTCCACCTACTCGTTGTCATCCTCCATGGACGGGATGCGAGAGCGGTCCCTGGGAGGAGCAATGATACCCAGGAGTTTTCCACGGCCTGGGATGGGATAGAGCATGGCTAGATTGGTTTCTGGTGATTATGATTTACAGAGAAACACAATGACAGTATATAAGGGGGTCAGAGGTCGGTAAAACTCGCGAGAGACACCAAATTTACGTCTAAGAAAATAATCTTAACGGAATAGGGAAAGAAAACACGGATTTGGAGAAGTCCTGTCGCATAACGACCAACTATACGGGCACGACCCGTATAGCTCCGGCCATATAGTTGGTTCTGGGCAAATATTTCCAAATATCTCGAGTCCAGGTCGGTTAGGTTACTGACTTGGAACCAACAAACCCCTCTTTATATATATAAAAAAAGAATAGGAGATGCCAGTACGTTTAACGACTAACTATACAGCGGGAATAAATTTTCCGACTGTATAGTTTGGTCGTATAGTTTCTAGACACCAAAAAAATTCGCGGAGGGACTACAGTACGTTTAACGACCAACTATATGGTGGGAAAATTTTCTTCAGCCGTATAGTTGCGACCGTATAATTTGTAGAAACCCTCATAAACTTCAGAAAAAACATGAGGAATTCAAAGTTAAAAAAATTATAAGTATAAATTATAAAGACAAATTACTTATTAGAGAAAGAAAACTTACCTTGCACTTACCGTTTATTTAGTCGAGGATGACAAGCTCCTCCAACAACAAAGACTTCTTATCTATTGGAGGAATTGACCTTAGTTCATCTAATAATTATCATAAACGAAACTCACCAGGGCTAAAGTTCCTCTCAATAAGATTGGTGCCTTGCTGGGCAAATATGGATACTGCATCCAATATCTTTATCTCTTTCCTCTGCATAATCCGCAACTCAAATTCTTAAAGTAAAAGGATCCAACGGACCAGTCTTGGCTTATGATTTTGCCTCTCAAGGAGTTCTTTTAGACCATCACGATCAGTATGAACTCTTACTTTTGCATCAACTATATAAGAACGGAATTTATCGCAAGAGAAAAATACAGAAAAAAGTTCTATTTCTTCCTTAGGATAATTCTTTTGAGCACTATTAAGAGTTCTACTAGCATGATGTATAATATTAAATCTGCAACCTATATGTTGTCCCAGAGTTACTCCTACAACATCATCACTAACTTCACATATTAAATCAAAAGTCATATCTCATATAGATGGTTTAATGATGGGAGCATGGGATAAATCATATTTAAGTTTATCAAAGGCAATAAGTCATTTATCATAAAAATTAAATCTTACTCCCTTTTGCAGCAGGTTAGTTAAAGGTTTAGAAATTCCATAGAAATTCCTAATGAACTTTCTATAAAAACCCACATGACCAAGAAAACTTCTTATACCTTTTATATCCCTTGGTTGTGGCATTCTCTCTATTGCTTCGAACTTAGCTCTGTCTACTTCAATATCCTTACCTGATACCTTATGTCCAAGGACTATACCTTCTTTGACCATTAAATGACACTTTTCCTAGTTTAGAACAAGATTGGTTTCTTTGCAATGCTACAAAACCCTTTTGAGATTATCCAAGCAACTAGTAAACAAAATTTCATAGACAGAAAAGTCATCCATAAATACTTCCATTATCAATTCTATGAAATCTACAAAAATGGCAATCATGCATATTTGAAAATCAGCTGGAGCATTACATAAACCAAAAGGCACGTGTCAGTAAGTATGTAAACCATAAGGTCTAATGAAAGTTGTTTTAAGTTGGTCATCAGGATGAACAACTATTTGGGAAAAACCAGAGTATCCATCCAAGTAGAAAAAATGAGTGTGGTTTGCTAACCTCTCTAAAGTTTGGTCTATGAATGATAAAGGATAGTGATCTTTCCTTGTTTCTTTATTTAATTTCCTGAAATCTTTACACATCCTATGTCCAACAATAGTTCTGGTAGATATCAATTCATTGTTTTCATTAGAAACAATAGTAAAACCTCCCTTCTTAGGAACACAATGAATAGGACTTACCCATTCACTTTATTTTATAGGTTAGAATATACCTACATCCAATAGGCGTACTATTTTACCACTTCCTTCATTTCGGGATTCAGCCATCTATTAAACTCTGCAACTAGTTTAGCACCTTCCTCCATGAATATTTGATGGACGGTTATCATGGGACTAATGCCCTTTAAATCATTTATTGTGTATCAAAAGGCCTTGCGATGCTCCTTAAGTACTTTCATGAGTTCTTCTACTTCATCCCCTGAAATTTTAGCACTAATAATAACAGGGAATTTATTTGTATTGTCCAAAAATCTATATTTAAGATTATCTGGTAAAGTCTTCAATTCGGGGGGTGGTAATTCCTCGTCCCCTCTCTTTTCTGGCTCTTCAAAAGCCTCATCAGTTGGAGTCCCTAAAAAGGGAAGCGAATCTAATTCACTTTCTAGTTCTTCTAGGGACTTATCCTCCATAATTATTTCTTCATAATTTGAGTCTTCATTTGCTTCTTATACTTGATTACTAAAAAATAGAGCTCCCATCTCCTTAATAGTTTTTCCTTTCTCTTCTTCTTGTATTTGTAGAGGTCTGTCTTTAAATTTGGAAAACTGGAATTCTTTTTCCGCTTCCCCAAGCTTAAGAGACACAATCTCCTTTTTGAAATCAACTTTGGCACCTACATTGCTCAAAAAGTTTCTTCCAAATATAATTGGGAAAAGAGTGTCAGCTGGCATATCAACAACTACAAAATCGATAGGAAAATTTTATTGCCAATTGTGACAGTTGCATCTTCGACTACTCCCATTGGAACTCTAAGAGATTTATTAGCTAACATGATTGTCATATCATTATTCTCTATTGTAGACGGTAATATCTCTTCTTTTATGTCTAAATAAAAATCATAAGATATAACATTAACTGTGGTGCTAAGATCACATAAACCATAATGTGAGGTTTCTTTAAATATACAGGGAAGAACAGGCTTACCCACATATTTTACCTTAATTTTACCTTCAACCAGTATGGAAGTCTCTTTATCAAGTTCAACTATGTTGCAATGTGCATACATAGCCATAATTTCTTTCTTGGTTACCTCTTCATCTTTGGTTTCATCCAAATGTTCTTCAACTTCTAGCACACTTTCCTCTTCTTTCTTCTCCTGTACTACTTTAACCTGTTCATATTCCAAAATATGTTTCTATGCAGTGTTAGGGAAAGGTATCTCATACATTGGTTCTAGGGAGGCCATAGTTGCTTTAACTTCTCTTTTCTCCTCAGGTTGGGGTGGTGGATCATACTTGACCCAACCCTATTTTGGAGCTTTGATATGTTCTGTAAAACCTGTAACAACATGCAACACAAGATCTAAATCCAAATAAAGTTATTTAGATAATTCATTAATATTTCCCTTTTTATTATAGTCATGAATATAATCATAATCTATTTCTATGCCTCCTTCTCTTCCTAGACCAAAATTCTATGAAACTCTATGATCGTGAATTCTATTAAGTAAAGCCCAAGATTTAGTTATGGGAAGATTCAATAAAAGCTCCTCTCACGCAAGAGTCTAGTTCCAATTTATTAGGTTCGATTAAACCACCATAAAAGATATGCAATAAGTACTATTCAGGCAAATCATGATGAGGACATTGATTAAGTAAATATTTAAATCTTATATAAGCTCTTACTAGTCCTTCATTAGGTCGGTTCCTCCAAGTCATTATAAGACGCCTGATTCCAAAAGATTTTGATAAAGAATAATACTTGGCTAGAAACTCACAAGCTAAATTATCCCAGGTAGTAGTGGCTTCTGGGGTAGAGATCTATACCATGAGAGAGTTGTGCTAGTCAGAGTCTGACTAAAGAGTTTTAGCCTTACCTCATTAGCAGTATACCCCGGTAACTGGAAAGTGCCACATATATCCTTAAAGCATGCAATATGCTCATATGGATCAGGATTTTCTTCATCTCCAGTAAATTGCTTCTTGTGTAAAATACCAAGTAGTAGAGGATTTATTTCAAACCCCCTTATCTTCTTGTTGGAGTTGTCTATTTTATTAATATCATAGGGCTTCCTAAAGTGCCTGAGTGGGTTAGCACTAGTAAAATGCTCAAACTCCATCATGTTGGCGGGACCATGTAATTCAAACAAAACTTAGCAAGACTAAAATAAATAAGCAAAAACTAAAAGACCTACATCGCTTAGCTCCCCGGCAACGGCACCAAAAAATAGCTTGATGACTGCAAGTACACAGATCGTTTGTAGCTAGTTTCAAAATAAAGATATCGATCCCACAGGGAGCGGGAGTTCTGAAGTCTAATAACTCTTGAATTAAATACTAAAATAGTAATGCTAAATAACGTTCTAAGTAACAAGATAAAACGTGAGTGTTGTGTAAAAGGGTGTTTTTGGGGGTTTTGTATAAGATAACAATAAGTAAAGTAAAACAAACTGAATACAGAAAGTAAGTATCCCGTATGTAAAAGAGATATGAAACTACAGTGGGAAAAAGCGTTCTCAGGGCATAGCAGATAAACCTCTAGCATTATAAAGAGTTTAAGGTAAAGATTATTATCATGAACGGTCTCAACTATGTATGTGTGGGAGAAACTCCGTAATTGGAAAAATAGGCAGCAACCACTGCCCACATCATCCTCATAACCACAGCAGACAAGCAATCGACATTAATTAAATTACTACACTATTAAGGGACATTATCCCATAAGATGTATCCCATGGCATGGATAGTGTTCTGTGAGTTTCCTCTGTTCCCAGGTTGATACGTAAGGAGTGCTAATAACTTTATAGTCACTGTAAGTGCTAGCACACCTTCGTCTATCAACAAGTAGTTTCCTCCATCAAGTCCCCAAAAGAGGCAAATATTGAGATGTCGACTTCTCTCAACATCAATATGAAGACAATCTAACACATGGTCACAACGATGAATATCATAATAAACTTTATCTTATTCCAATCTCATGCTAGGGTTTCTCCATCCCCCCAAGAACTAATGATCTATTCAGACATGGAGGCAATCAACATCATGGCAAAAACAATGGAATCTATCATAAATGAATAGTACTTGTATAAATTCACAATGAGTACGGAAATTACAACAAGATCTAGACAAGATGTAGATGAGATGGGTGGAGATGGTTGTGATGTAGCGGTTGATGATGAAGATCGATGCCTTAGCCTTCCAGATCTGCGTAGGGTGAAGATGGATCCCCGGTGGATGATTCCCCCCTCTAGATCCCTTCTGGAGGTGAGGTTTCTACGATTTCTGGTCGTTCTGTATGTCATCTCTCCAATCCAATTGCACGGGATGGAACTATTTGAGGAGGCGGTTGCGGCGGCAACTATACAGCCGGAAAAGTTGCTCCCGCCGTATAGTTGGTCGTTAAACACACTAGTTGCTACGATCGCCTCGGGTTTTCTTCTGGTGTTATTGATATTTCCCAATTTAGCGATTTACGCTGTTTTTGACTCCTTTTCGCTCCAATACAACCGGTCCAAGAATTTATGTCCGTCGTATCTATCATATGTCCTGATCCTGGTGAAAATAGACATAAAAGATGCACGCGAACGCTGTAAAATACCAAGATCCTACCACTACAGTGCAAAATAATAATATAAAACATGATGCAAATATGCACTCGTTAGGAATCTCCTTAGATTCGTGAATGTCTGTTGGATATCATCTAGGAGCGTGTGACTCTCTTTGGTTTTTATTATCACATCATCAACATATACTTGGATTTTTTTGCCAATTTGATCATGTAAGCATTTTTGCATGCATTTTTGATAGGTTGGCCCTGCATTACGTAAGCCGAATGGCATAGTGAGATAGCAATAAGCCATGTACGATGTAATGAATGCAGTCTTTATTTGATTAGCCAGATTTAACGGTATCTGGTAGAAACCAGAGTACGCGTCTACAAATGATAGTAGCTCATAACCAGCGGTCGAATCAATAACCTGATCTATTCTCGGCAAAGGAAATGGATCCTTTGGACATGCTTTGTTCAGGTTGGTGTAGTCGATGCACATATGCCACATCGCTGCTACATTCGGGTCATCTTTCTTTTTCTCTACCAGCACCAGATTAGAGAGCCAATTCGGGTAAAGCACTTTTATTATAAACCCGACTGCAAGGAGCCGAGCTATCTCATCGCTAATGATTTTTCTCCTGTCATCGGCGAACTGGTGAAGAGGTTGCTTCACCGGCCTTGCATCTGGCCTAACATGCAAAGAGTGCTCAGCCAGCTCCCTCGGCACACCTTGTAGATCCTGAGTGGACCAAGCAAAGATATCCTGATTCTCACGGAGGAAGCTGACGAGCTCGCTTTCTTATTTATCATTCAGGCCGACACCAATAGTGACAGTGCGCTCTGGGAACTGGTCATCAATCTGAATCTTCTTGGTGCCCTTGGTCGGCTGAAAAGAGACACTCCCATGCGGGTTAACGAGTGATGGCATATTCAACTGCATCGACCGAGCTAAAGTTGCCACTTATTGAATCATTCTTTTTCCCTCGCAATTACCAATGACTCGGCTAGGTTAGAGCCAATCGAGGCACACTCCATCGATCTCATGTAATCTCCAGCAATGGTGATAATCCCATGGGTTCCTGGCATATTCATTTTCAAGTAACTAATGTGAGTACAAGACATGAAATTTGATATTGCCGGCCTGCCCAGCAATGCATGGTAACAAATTTCCAAGTCCACAACCTCGAACTCCAAATTCTTAGTTTTGCAGTTCTTCCTTGTGCCGAATAACACATCAATCCGAACCTTGCCAATTGGCTCACACGATAAACCCGACACGATGCCATGGAAGGTAGTCTTAGTCGACTACAACATGTTCTCATTGATACCCAGCTTGTGCATTGTGTCCTCGTACAGTATGTTTATGCTGCTGCCATTGTCAATCGGCACCTTGGAGAATTTTACGTTGATATTCGGCCCAATGAATGTCGGATAAAGCACCAAGGCATATGATCCAGGGTTCGGGATGATCTTGATCTGACCGGTGCATATACCTCGGCACGACTAACATGGTCGCGTTGACTTCCATATGCCTCCTCTGCATACTTTTCCTGTCTATCTGTTCTGTAGTGAACACACAGTATGCCGGATGATGTTCTCTGTACTCATTGTTGCCTCCATGGCCGGGTTCTCCATGGTTTTCTTGGTTCTGATTCGCCACTTGGTGCACTGCTTCTCTTCTATCATGATTCTCATACCTCGATGGTGGTGGAGGTAAAGCCAGCTGCTGCTGAGCATTGCCTCCTATGAGCTGAGGTTGGTGATTAGGCTGGTTTGGTTCCGCTCTACCCATTGCCAGTTTCATCCAAGCACATTTCCTAGTCGTGTGATTTGTCGGCTTAGCCGGGTTCGGCATATGGAACTTGCATGGTTGATCCAATATAGACTCGTATGTGTACTTTGGACTCTCTTGCCACTGCTTCTTTTTCTCCGCAGTCCACTGCTTTTTGCCATCATTTTCCTATTCCACTGCTGTGCACTGTTCTTCTGACGCTGATTACCCCCAGCTCCTAGATGATCTTGGGTTACAGCAGCAACATGACTTGAATTGTATCGATAATTCGGCCTATCTTCTATTCTCTTATTTCTGAAATCATTCCTCCGGGATGACCTGACACCATCACGAGCATAATGCTCCTCATTTTGTTCTGCCGACATAAGCTCTGGCTGAGTCGGATCACCCAGCGCGTAAGAGTCGCAATTCTGATCGTCTCGGCCAACGCAGTTGGCATATCTCGCTGCAATCTTTGCCATAAGACACACGCATATCTGCACCCGTGTACAAACCATGCTATTGCTTGTGATTCAATTAATCCCTTACAGGAGTTTATCAGGTTGCACCACCGAGTCAGAAACTCTCGGTCGTTCTCATTCGGCATCTGCTTTCACATGGCGAGCTACTAAGGCCTGTTTGGTTTCTTGTACGTGCTTGTGAAGTTTCTCACGAATATCTCTTCAAAATCTAGCCAACAGCTGATACTTCCTGCCGACAGATTATTCAACCAGACCCTTGCTGGCCCTTCCAACATCTGTGGTACATATCTTACAGCCCATCTAAGGTTGCCTCCTGCGATGTGTACTGCAGTAGCATAATCTATCAACCAATCTTGTGGCTTTGTACTTTATATGTTTTCGTCCCCCTGGCCAACTGGAAATGTGCCACACGAGCTTCCCTCATGATCCGAGGTCCAAAGCATGCCGGACCTAGTGGACCTTGTTCCTCCAATAGTTTGGACCCATATATTCTGTCCAACTTCAACCTCGCGTCATCTGGTTGCAAGTTCCTGTTCCCTAGCCTTGCTTCCGGGACATGGTGACCCGGCCTACGGAACCCGGCATTCTCTATTACCGAGTAACCATAATTATACCTATTCTGCTCTGGGTTCTGCTGAGCAGGCCCTACACCGTGCTCTTGCCGAGGCGTATACCTCAGCTCATGCTGCTGGGGTGGATGTTATCCTCCGCCAGCCGAATTGTTGTGTCCACCATGTCCTTGTCCGGGGTTTTGGTTACCTCGGCTTCCACTTCCTTGGTCATGAGCTTGTGTTGTTTTTGCCTTTCTAGCCACTGCCGGATCATATGGCACCATCTGCTTGTTCCTTCTCCCAGAGGTGACCACCTCTTCTCTCCTCATGCCCCCACTGGATGAAGATGTTGCGGCAGCTGATCTTTCTAGAGCACCTCCAGCCGAATGAATAATACGGGAAGCTCTGGGTCTTGCCGGATTATTCTTCAGCAGTTCCTCATTCTGCTGGTTTGCTATGCACACCAGCTCATTCACTCTTTCCTGCTGTCTCTACCGGGCTTCGCCGGGTAGAGAAGGTATCTCGGCAGCTATTGCATCTGCCGCCCTGAGGTTCTTTGCAGGTGTGTTATACCTCGAAAACCCTGAGTCAGTCGAGTCACCTGGCCTAGGCACATGTTCCTTGTTAATATCACTAAGGAGATTCTTTCCTTTCATCCTTACATCGTCCATGCGAGTCGGGCTAGTGTTAAGATTATTTTTCCTAGCATACTCACACAAGGTAATGTTAAGTGATTGCTGCACAGCTGCTACTCTCTTGGCTCCCTCTAACATTTTCTGTCGGGTCTCCTCTAGCTCGGCCTGTGCTCGAGCCGGATCTAAGATTGGAGCTATAGGAGTAGTTAAGCTATCTATTGCTTCCTGTAGTATATTTTCTTGCCTTTCCAGCGGAGAGACCCTCGTACGAGGTACCCTGGGAGTTACGTTACCCGCATCTGCTGGGTTTGCTGCTGCTGGATCTACTGCCACCAGATCTTTGCTTGCGCTGGCTCCTGCACCTGCGGCTGGTGCCGTCATCATCACCTCGATGCTGCCTGCAGGGTGAGTGATACGCAGATCGCTAGCAGCGCTGAGGGGAGGCTCTCCCGCGAGGATGACTCACCGCGGGTAGATGCAGGAGACGTCGACGCCGGCGTAGAACTTATGCGCACTTAGGTTGATGAAGACACCGGTGCGCGGTGGAGGGCGTTTGCTGAAACTACGCGCCTAGACCAGCCCGGAGACGATGCGCTCTCCGGTGGCAATGAAGTTTCCCGTCTGGATCTTGACTCCAGCTAGCACCACTGCTGGCCCCTTGTGGGTGCCAACTATCATGGTGATGGCATGACAGATACCATGGGTAGGCTAAAGTTGGGGCCAATGGGTACTAGTGGGATCTAGGGAGGTATAGCATAGTGGATTCTACACACAGAATGATCTCTAGTTCTTTCCTTGGAACAACAATGATTTACACTTGCTCCTTGAGCTATCTCAGAGAGAGGAGGAAGAAGCACTCAGAGGTCGTTTGGCATCCAGGTATTCATTTCATTTAGTAGAAATGAAATGAATACATGGATTCATTTCATTTATATTATGATTCCAAAAACATCCATATGTTTGGCTGTCACCAGAATTTGGAAATGACAGGTCTGAGATAGGAATTGGGTTTACACATAGGGATATTTGGATGGATTTGCCAAATGAAACGACGTCCCAATTCCGTGCCAACCAAACATCATAGGGATGAAATTGCAAAATGAATTCTAGGATTCTAGGCCCAAATGATGGATACCAAACGACCTCTGTAAAGTGAATCGATCCCCTCTCTAGGAGGCCCTGACTCACCTTATATAGGGGTGGTCAAGTTACATCTAGGGATGAGCTAGACAACATATTCGGGGAATATGCTCTTCCTAAAGGGTAATTCGGCACGCCCCTTTTCCTGTCGCTCTTCTATCAACGACAAAGACCCAGAGCCCACGACATGTGATTGTTGGACTCTGGGATTGTCACCTCCTTGACATATCCTCTGTCCGTATGCCCCTCTGGTCCTTGTCTGTAGTGCTTGGCTCTGCATGGATTCTTGAGGCAGAGATAAAACAAAGTGTTGACCTTGGGGCTTTGCTCTCTCCTTCTCGAGCAAGCCATCTTCTGACCCATCCTTGCTTATTATGACTCGGCCAAGCTCGTACCTGCAGATAGGAAGTTCGCTAGACCTCGTGCCGACATACCTTATATGTCGGTCGAGTCAAGCCAATGTTATTTAGCTCAGGGTAACCCAACCCTTACTCGGCCGAGTCATGCCTTGCCCGATTTATACCTCGGTAGGCTTTGCCCTTTTACCTTAGTTTGACCCTACCCGGGGTCATCCCGCCAACACTAAGAGCACCTCCACTCGTTGGGAATTCCCAGGCCGAAATCCGGCGCCAAATAGCGCCGGATGGATGCAACTTTCAGCCTGGGAATGGCCGAATTCCCACTCGCGCACCTAGGTGGCGTTCCTAGGCAAGCGATTTTCAGCAAATTTGGCAACATTTCACCACAATTCGGCTCAAATTCACACAAACATATTTAGGGTCAGCGGGGTAGCGCGGGGTAACACCGGCGGCGACATGGCGACGAGGGTGGGTGGAGAGGGCTCTGTATCACGGGAGAGCCGAATCTCGGTGGAGAAGTGGGATGTCTCGCCGACAGGGCTAGTCCGTCTTCCTTCCATTTGACGTTTCCAGGCGACTTTCGATGCGTCGGGTTTAATCAAAAAACGCCAGATAAAAGTTAGGCTAAATTCAATAAAAAAATATATCATGAAAACACGGGTGGACGAAATTTTACCATCCGAATACACTCCGTGCCTTTCCCTTGACTTTTTGCAAAGCAACCCCGCCGCCACCCTCTTGATCTCTTTGCAGGAAACCCCCGCCGCTATCTCTCAGACGCGATCCAGCCCCTCTCCTCTGTTCACTCGTCTCTCCCCAACTTTCGTTCTCCCGTCCCCGACGCGCACCCGAGGCTCCGTGAGCTCGCCCCAACGCCATGGTCCCCGCCGCCATGCTCTACGCCTCCCGGTTGCGCTCCTCTGTTTGCTTTATTTGAATGAATAGCCCTGATCCACGCACGTGCTCCCGGCACAGGCGGCCCAAGTTCAGGCCCGAAAACGGTTTGCTATTCAAATAAAGCAAACAGACCCAGAACCCTCTCTTCGGAAGATATTTTCTTGAAGAGTCAAAAAATAATCTAAAAAAAATTCCACCCTCGCAAAATTCGGACCCTATCCTCTTTCTTCCTTCCCCTGCCACTTGCTCTTCCGCGCGCTCTCTCTCTCTCGTGGCTGCACGCTTCTCGCTGGATTTGATTTCTTCGGTACGTGAAGAACCCGCAATGCACTAGCCTTTTCCGATTAGTTCTTGTTTGTTCCTGGATCAATCATAATTTTTCTGTAACCCGAATCTCCCGTCCTCTCCCATCCATCCAGCTTGTTGCGGATTTGCTTGCTGCCTGCCTGCCTGGTGGAGTGTTAATTTCGTTCAGTTTCCCAACAAGTTTGGGGATCCATGCTCCATGTGAGGCCCGCCCCTGGGCCTGCGCCGCGTAATTTATCAAGGTAATACTATAGCTCCCCTGTTGCGTTTTCCACACAAGACATATTCTTATTTTTTTGTAAGCCGTTCGGCTTTGATGTTTGCCTATATTTTGGCTGTGTGCATCTTGCAACACTGCAACATGCAGAGGCTGGGAGGGTGACCTTCCATTGCCTTAAAAAATGTTGATGCAAGTAGCCTCTAATGGTGGTTAGTGGTTTGGTTCAGTAAACCGGAGATGGGATTCGAGCGCATACTTACACAGCTTGTTGTTCCTTTCCTTGTCCAAGCAGGCTCAGTCTATCGAGGACATATGCAATTAGATCTTCTTCGGTTGGTGGCCGCACAGGGCTTTGTCTTGGACATTGTTGTCACTGCAAGCCTTTGTCCTGCAAATGCAAGCTAGGATGGTCTTCTCAACAGCCACCTGACTCGAGGCAGCATTTTAGACCATGTTCATCAGCATCAGAGGCCGTTCTCACTGCACAGTCTGATATTAGGAATCTTTTTGTTGCCAATGAAAAAATTGGCGTACTGTTGCTGAATCTGGGAGGCCCAGAAACCCTTGATGATGTCCAGCCTTTCTTGTTTAACCTTTTTGCTGATCCGGTAATTACTGTCCTCATATGCAATTATGAGCCTAAGTTTTTTCACTTGCTATACTTTTAGTCTTTATTATTTTGCCAAAAAGATTATGTTGACCTATTTAGCATTTTCCCCGAAATGTAAAAAAAATTACTTCATAGTTTTCATCAAATTGTAAAGGCCAAATCAACCTTGGAGCTTACCTAAGGTTCTGCCATCATGGTATACATTTTGTAGCTAATATAGAAAGAGGTTCAGATGGGCCTTGGTAGTGTTTTTGAGGAAGTCACATTGCAATTTGCTTTCACATACTCATTAGATTTCTCATGATGTATAATGACAGGATATTATCCGTCTTCCTAGGGCGTTCCGTTTTCTGCAGAAGCCGCTAGCACAATTTATATCCGTTGCAAGAGCACCAAAGAGCAAGGAAGGTTATGCATCCATAGGTGGTGGTTCACCTCTTCGACAAATTACTGATGCGCAGGTACATTGTGGTCTTGTATTGCGTAATTGACAACTTGCCATGGCTTGTGCACAGTGAATCTCTTAACAACGTGGATATTACTAAAGTTCACTGAATTGCTGACCAACATAACTAAAATAGTACTGTATGGTGTATATCCACACATTTTTGTCCTCAAATTAGGGGCAAACGTCAATATGATGCAAGAGTTTACAGAAACTGACACAAACAAAGAAAGAGAAGCGCCTAGACTAGCCAAAATACCCCCCAAAAAAGGAAGAAATCTATACACCTAACTAGTGTGTATATTCACAAATGAAACCTATTGTTCAGCAGAGTTAAAGCTAACTGCCCAAATCACAGTCAATTTTTGGAAAAAGATTCTCATTATCATATGCAATGAATAGAATTCCAGCCAAGTTGGACACGTGAAACAAAAACAAAAAAAACTGCTTGCTACGCGCAATATTCTGCACAATCATTCATGTTGAGAATCATTATGTAATATTATTCTAACCATCTATAATTTTCACTATTTTTTGAAAGAAAAGCTGTAGGGGAAGTGCATACAGTGTATATAGGAACCCAAAGTTGCATCTGTGAGGACTTCAACCTAGGTGGTGGGGTTGTAGATCCACTTCCCCAACCAAGGCTAGGCCTATTTCCTTTCTATAATGTGCCCTCAAAGGCAATGCCACACTAATAGATGGGGTTAATGAGTCACTTCACAAGAATACTTCTACTTGATGTTGAGCAAGGAAATATGTTGTTCCCTTGTGGCATTGATCAACTCATATACATTATGATGCTAAGTAAACTCGTTATAGTGTCCTCACTTTTCCTAATGTTATTTAAATCGTTTCATAAACTTAATGCATCTTATATTAGATATCATTTGATGGTTTTATCATTTTATGGAAACCTCCTTGTACAGGGAGAAGCACTTATGGAGGCATTATGTGAAAAAGATATTCCTGCTAAGGTGTATGTTGGAATGCGGTATTGGCATCCCTTCACTGAGGAAGCTATAGAACAAGTAGGGGATTTTCATATGTCATTTATGCTTGTTTGATTCTGTTGTTTACTTCTATTGGTCAATTCATTTGATTATTTCAGCATCAGAAGTTACTGATAACAGATACATTGTCTTTTCGGTAGCATGATACACAAACTCAAGTGCTCTAAATTTAGAGTTCACCCTAAAGAGATACTTAGTTGGCTTACATTTTTCGTTTTGGATTTAGTGATTCACAGTAGTATGGGCATATGGGGTGCACTTTTAAATCTTCTAACGTACACCGGAAGAGAACTCAAAGTTCATGAAACTTGCAAACATTATCATTTCAATATCAATGATAGTCTTTCCAGTAAAAAAATATCAATGTTATTCTAGATATGGTAAATTACTTATGTTTCGGTATCGTAACTTATATTCCCTTGCACAAGACATTAAATTTGTTCTCTTCGCGTTCTAGATAAAACGGGATGGAATTACAAAACTTGTAGTACTACCTCTTTATCCCCAGTTCTCCATATCGACCAGTGGTTCAAGTCTCCGTCTACTGGAGAGCATATTCAGGTTAGTATGGTAATTTGAAATGATAAATGTCCCCATTGCATGTGCTTTGCAAATTTATATGAAATGACACATTCAATGGCTCTTGTAGAGAGGATGAGTATCTAGTGAATATGCAACATACGGTTATACCTTCTTGGTATCAGCGTGAAGGATATATCAAGGCCATGGCAACTTTGATTGAGAAGGAGCTGTTCAAATTTCCAAAACCTCAGAAGGTAAGAACCATGTTACACGATCTTGTTGTGCTCTCTTCCCTGAAAGAAGGAGGCTGCTAAGCATGGAGACAATTTTCTCGGTGTAATCACAAAATATCATACACCCTCCTTTTTAGTTTATATGGCCTACAGCTTTTCTCTTAAGTCAAACCTTTTTAAATCTACCCAAGTTCTTATAAAAAAAGTCGACATTTGGATATGAAAGCACATTTCATGATGGACCTGGTGATATTGATTTGGTATTGTGGATGTTAATATTTCTATGAACTTGTTCAATCTTGATTTTGAGTTAGACAAAACCTAGAGGCCTTAGAGCATCTCCAAATTGTCCTCAACTTGTCCGATTTGGGTGGGCAGGGGGGAGGGGGGGAGATGGACATGTGTCCGCCCTTCGTTCGCCCCATGAACCCCGCGCTCCCAAATGTTGTCCCATGGCTGGGTTTGGCCCTTTTTCTCTTTTTTTTGCAATGTTTTCTCAAATATGATCGCAAATGGTTCAACATACCAAAATGACACGGGGAAACATAGAAATTCAAATTACCCAGCACCGGGCATGGAAGTACCAAAATGACACCAAATACAAAACGAGGATAGAAAGATCACACGAGACGAGCCATGGTCGCTTGCTTCTTCTTCTCATACCAAGCCCTCGTTGCATCGTCCATGAGACTTAGATCGGCCGTCATCACACACGTCTCCTCCAAGAAGACCTTGAGATCAACTTCATTTTCCCTTGAAGTTGCATCCAACTTGGTGGCGGCAGCAAGGTCCGCATCAATACCGGAGGCATGCTGTGTGGCCATGGGGTCGACCACCGCCTGCCGGTTGAGCATGAGAAACGCTTCCTGCGTGGCCAGCTGCTTGTTCGCGGCGGTCATGGCGGCGAACCGAGCGTTCACCTTGGCATCGGCGGCAGCGGACACGGCAAGGGCGGCGTCTTAGTGTTTTCTTCTCATCCTACAACCTCAGGTGGCGGCCCTGCCTCTTGCTCTGCGGTTTCGGAGACTTCTTCGTCTTCAAGGCTACCGCGGTGCTGGCGGCGGTGGAGGCCGAGAATGGAGGCAGGACAGCGTCCATGGCGGCTAGGGAAGCGGCGGCGGAGCACGGGATTGGAAGAGGAGAAATGGTAGAGAGAGGGAGAAGGCTCGGAGTGGCCGATGGGTGGGCCAGGGGCGGACACGGGAGGACAGCCGAGAGTGTTCACTTTCCCCCAAACCTCCCCCAAGTTTGGGGTCAGTTTGGGGAAAAGTGGGCTGTCCGCAGACAGTGGAGTCCCACTCTTTCGGAAGTTTCTTCTTTAGAGAATGCATCCTCATTTAGTATGATAATCTTCAACCAGAAATATCTTAATTATGGAAGAAGATCTATCTTATATTGTTCCCATCTTGTAGCTATTTGTTTTCCGAACTTACCCTTTTTAGTTGCTGTGTTCAGACAAATGCAATATTATATTTGATGGGACATGAAACTTGCAGGTCATGATATTTTTCAGTGCTCATGGAGTTCCTCTGGCATACGTTGAAGAAGCTGGTGACCCATATAAAGCAGAGATGGAAGAGTGTGTGGATCTTATCATGGAGGAGCTCGAAAAAAGAGGAATGGCAAATCCATGTACACTTGCTTATCAGGTCAATACATCGCACACTGACTTGTTCTTTCACCGACCAAATGGGGAGCCTGTGTAGTGCGTATTATTAGCTTAACATCAATTTGGTGATTACTTCGGTCCAATTACAGCAGAAGATAAACATGGTAGCTAGTCTTATTTAAAGTGGGCCTTCTTTTGACCTAACATATTTGCATGAATTTCCAGAGTCGAGTAGGACCAGTGGAATGGCTGAAACCCTACACTGACGAGACAATTATTGCGCTTGGACAGAGGGGGGTAAAGAGTCTGCTAGCAGTTCCCATTAGGTATCACTTCTCTTAACTTGGTTTCGCTGCTGTCATAACTAAAGCAAGAGGCGTTTTGGCTCCCTGGAGCACATGCTCCCGGTTTTTGAATTGAATTTTAAAGGGATGTTAAAATGTTAAAAAAATTCAACAAAAAATTCCATGCGTACATCTTGACATTCTATGTGCTCACAAAGTCGTTTCGTGGAAAACCGATATGTTTTGTGTCATGTGTATACTATTTTAGTTTGACAATCATCATCTTCTATTCTGTTCTTCTCTCTTCAGTTTTGTCAGCGAACATATTGAGACATTGGAAGAAATCGATGTGGAGTACAAGGAGCTGGCTTTAGAATCTGGCATCAAGCACTGGGGACGAGTTCCTGCTTTAGGTTGTGAGCCTACATTCATTTCAGATCTCGCAGATGCTGTTATTGAAAGCCTGCCTTACGTTGGTGCAATGGCAGTTTCCAACCTCGAGGCTCGGCAGGTAACAAGTATCACAAGACATGCAAAGTACCTTCTCTCTATTCTATTCATGTTTTATACCTTACTCGATCAAGTCAGCTTCCAATATTCTAATATGCATGTAGTTACTTCAACCTAGAGTTAAACACAAGCCTAGTCATTGAATGAGCTTATATCAATCGAAATATACTGGTGCCCTGGCTTTGTTTAGTTAGTAGCGTTAAGACCCATCAGAAAATAATAAAATACATTTGTTTAAACATAAGTTACTTGCAAAAAAGGCCCTAGATTGAACAGTAATCTGATTCTGGTCAAAGCAATACTTTTGATCATTCTCTGTGGTTGACGTAGTACTGATTCAGTGAATGAATTCCTACATATCTAGAGCAGAGGGGGAGACGCCACCCTGCCATATAGTCATTAAGTCAGGGTGAGTCCTCCAGCCGAGGCAGCTGGTTAAGTGCGCCTGCGTGCCTACCACTCAGCCCGGGAGAGTTCTCGAATTCCTACATAACTGAACATCCAATATTTTGTAAATCTCAAGGAATTGGCATTAGGAACCAGATGAGCAAGGTGTGAATTGCAAATTTTAATGTAACCAAGAAACAAAACTTGCACCCTTTGCAGTAGAAATTCAGTGACATATTGTGGATTTATCTTTGCAGTCACTCGTGCCACTCGGGAGCGTGGAGGAGCTGCTAGCAGCCTACGACTCGAAACGTGACATGCTGCCTCCTCCGGTCATTGTGTGGGAGTGGGGCTGGACGAAGAGTGCCGAGACATGGAACGGCCGTGCTGCTATGCTGGCCGTGTTGGCTCTCCTGGTGCTGGAGGTAACAACCGGACATGGGTTCCTGCACCAATGGGGCATCTTGCCACCTCTCCCTTGAGCAGGGATATGTTTCGATATCATGTCTGTCCCTTGAGGCAACCTGATCATAACTTTGGTTCATGTGGGGAATGTCCTGATGCTATATATAGATCGGCCCGCCTTACGCCGAGAAAGAAAAATATGGACTGAATTCGCCGGTGTAAATATGCTAGACTGAAGATATACAGGTCGAATACGCATAACTCATAAGCATCTGTTTTTCCTCCATACTACATTAGTACAGTAGCTGATTGTAAGTTAAGCATTGTACCTACGTGTTGCTCCAGGATGGGCTTCACTAGGCAAAACATTGCTGATACTGGGCTTAGTCCTAGTCGAAGTTGAAGGAGCCAAATAATAATTTGTTTCCTCTGTATCCAGATTTTTTTCTGCTGGAGGCTGAAAAGTTATTTTTTTTTACCAGGGAGGTTGAAATGAGTTCGTCTATATACGAATGTATCTATATTTAAAACGTGTCTAGATACATTCAAATTTAAACAAATCTAAGTAATTTATTTTTGGACGGAGGCAGTACTATCTCAGTTCCTTTGCTTAGGGCGCTTTTTTTTGGCAATTTTTGTCAAAGAATTAGGTCGCAGCTGTTTCCCCAACATACCCCTACGTAGTTTATAATCTCTGCCTCTATCTTTACTATTTTTTTTCGAAAAAAAAGTATATTAATATCATAAGATACCAATTACACCCCGACTCTGCAACAACACATATCTTAGTGGTCTTATGGATGCACATAGCCCCAAAAAAGAAATATAAAAAAGAAAAGCCCCGCTACAAAAAAGATATCTCGAAGCAACGACACTAACACCATCAGAACAACACTAGTAGTTCAACCACTCTAATAACGACGTCTTCAAGAAGAAAACAGTGCACAAGCGTCATCGTCGTCTGATCAAAGATCATAGGTGACATGGATATGTCCTACGGGTGCCTGGTGTTAGCCTACCTGGTCCGGCCCAGCGAAAGCCCACGAGACGATGTACCTCTGGTGATTAAGCCCAGGAGGATTTTGGTGGCCTGAGGATTTTGGGTGGCCCAGGCCAGTAAAGGATACGACTACTTGGAGAACAAGATTAGTTCAAGATAGAAAGTTAAAAGGGAAAACCCCTAATCTGTAACTGATTCGGCCTATCCCCGAGACTTGGCCTATCTATATAAAGGCTAGAAAGGCACGACGAGGAGGACTACTTCATAACTTAGCACACACCTTGCCAGATCTAATATGCGCACCCCTATAACCTTCGGCATCGCCATCAACAAAGAGCAGGCAAACATGAGTAGGGTTTTCCTTCCAGGGGCCTGAACCTGGGTAAACCTCGTGTCCTCGTGTTGCTTGTCTGGTAGCCGTTTCGTGATCTCCAGCGTCCCCTCCTTCTCCAAAACCCAAGTCCATAACAATAGGCATTGACGAGTTGAACCCTCGTCAATAGGTTTTTATTATAGAGAAAGTCCTCACTCGCAAAACAATGCCTCTACAACAAGGCCATTGCCAGACACAATCAATTAAGACCAGACCTTGGATTTTTACCCTGCAAGGTAAGAATGGAAACTTCTCCTGTGTTATCGTCCCCACAAACAGTCGCTACTACGAGTCACAGATCACGCGGCCAGTTTCTCGTCGCCACAAATACTCAAATCACCATCGCTTCCCTGATGTTCAAGCTTTCCTGACATTCTTCGCATCTAACTTCACCATGGATCGTTGAAGACATGACATATGATGACAACAAATATCAGAACTTCGCAACGCTCCCGCTGAAACCAAACAGTCAGAAAAACATGGGTTCGTCCGACCAAATTCAATCCAATCCAGCAATCTCCAGGCATAGTCGCCCATGGGATTTCGTCGACGAAGCCTTCCGAAACTCGTCGCTCCAGACCAGATCATCAAGGATAGACAACTATCAGATCTTTGTCTTCGCGCGGAAGGAACCCTAAGACCTCCACCATTATCCAGGGCGATCCAGCAGTCCCCACACCACTGGCCGGCTTCAACCACCATTAAAACCAATATGTGGGTTCAGCCATGCGCTTTTTTTTGGCAATTTTTGTCAAAGAATTAGGTCGCCATGCATTACATATAAATATATAGCAAAATATAATTCCAGCAGCATGCACCAATTCATAAAAATAAACTATTTTGGGCCAAACTTTGCCCAAATGTGCTCAATCAAGTCATTTTTAAGTGCCTTAAGTGTCAAGCGATCCCTGATGTTAGAATCTATTCGCAGTACATCCCCAAATTAAGAGACTACATTTTTTTCAAACTACAACTAAGAAAATTGAGAAACTAAAATCAACATCAAAACTTCAAGAAAGGAAGTGAGAAATAAGAAAGGCCGAAGATTAAGAGACTAAATTGAAATAACTGATGAACGGAACAAAGTTACCTAAAAGTCCGAAAGACTGAAGTAATCAACATGGTGGAGGGACTGAGGACTTAAAGAACTCACAAGGCTCAAAGAAAGACTAAAACAAAATTTGAGAAATTGAGAAACTAAAATAAATTTTCAAACTAAAAGAAAGAAAATTAGAAAGAAAGACCGAAAATTGAGATACTAAATTAAAAAGACTAATGAACAGAACAAAGTAAACTAAAAATTTGAAAGACTGAACTAATGAACAGGATAATATAGTACATGGAGATGGTAAAGCTTCGATCTATGCTTTAGTTCCATATTTATGCAACTACCTCAACTCGTTTCGCTCCATTGATAGTCCGCCAGATCCCAATGGTAAAGGCCCTTGTCTTCCGGTTGATCCCAAAATTTCTGAAGGCACTCCATGTTCACGGTGGTCAGCTCTTGCAGATGTCTGTTTAAAGGCAAATGTTGATGCTGGTTGGGACATATCTACTAATAGAGCTGGGATATGTATTGTTATTAGAGATCATTACTAAAATGTCACCCTATCAGAATGGAAGTTTTTGCCTTATTGTGTGTCAGCAGAGGAAGCCTAAGTGTTGGCATGCCTGGAAGGACTAAAATATCTCATTAAGCTAAATTGTACATCGGCTACTCTGGAATCTGACTGTCTTCGATTGGTGCAGACCTTATCCACCTCGGCAGTGGACAGATCGCTAAATTGGGTGATTTACTTGGAATGTCAGGAGCTGCTGAAGATCTACCAGCATATTAGCATCGTCAAAGTGGAGCGTGCGAGCAATGCAGTAGCGCATTCTTTAGCGCAGCTAGGCAAGAGTGAGTCTGATGTGTTACGTGATTCAGCCCCGAGATGTGTTTGGGAGTTGATCGCGAATGATTGTAAGAACATGGTGTAATCTTCCTTGGCAGCAGGTTTTCTTACGCACTCTTTTCCTTACCAGGGTACCTGAGGGGACTGGAAGGTTTTTAACGAGGCGGGCTGATACGCCGGAAATGTATCTATAATTTTTTATGCTCCATGCTTGTTTAGTATCTACTTTGCTTTGCTTGGTCTACACTTTGAGGTGTTTTTTATCTTTGCTGGAACTAACCTATTAACAAGTTGCCACAGTGCCAGTTGCCTGTTTTCTTTTGTTTTTGGTTTCAGAAAGGCAGAAAATCAATATTCTCGGAATTGGACGGGATAAAAGCCAAAGTCAATATTTTACCGTGGGCGACACGAAGTCCAGAGGAGAGACGGAGAGGCGCCATAGGGCGGCCATGTAGGGGTTCGTAGCATGGAAAACAAAAAAATTCTACCGCACGCACACAAACAAGCCAAGATCTATCTACTAGATTATAGCAACGAGTCGATTAGAGTACTCACTCTCGAAGATTCCAAAGCGGTTAACGAGAGCAGATTCTCGTGGGTGATGTAGTCGTACACTTTCCGATCTCAAGATCGCGTAGACGATCCTTCCGGCCCGTTAAAAGGCTTCACAATCGGTCACATCGCTCGATACTGATGAAGACCTTCCTCTCCTTGTTCCAGCAGTGGAGGTTGTAGTTCTCCTCACGATTCCGGCAAGATGACATGGCAAAAGTCAAAAGTAGAGGAAAAATCCTGCAGGGCTTCGCCTAAGCCGGAGCAGGTTATGGTGGATCTAGGGTTTCCGGCTATCTAGGGTTTAGAGGGCCGGAGAGGAGGAGGTGGAGTCGGCGGTGGCTAGGGCGATGGCGACGATCCGGCGGCGGCTGGCGGCGGCGGCGTGACGGCTTGGTGGGGAGGTCTGGTTGTGTGGTCTTGGGGCACCCCCTCCCCTCTATTTATGAGAGGGAGGGCAGCTTGGGAGAGGGGAGTTTGAATCCTTCACCAACTCCCTCTCCTAGTTGGCTTGTGGTGGAGGGAAAGAAGGATTCTTTCCTTTCTCCACTAGGATACATTGTCCCAGTTTGACTTTTCAAACTTGCCTTTTGACTTTCTGTCACATCCCAAAATTTTCTAAATTTTGAAATGTGAAAAATAAATAAACAAAAGAAATAATTGTTGAAATTTAGGGTGAAAAGAAACTTTTTGTTTCTAAATGGAAACATCAAAACCCATCCTGAATAAAATTTGAATAAAAGGAATCCAACAAAATTTCAATCAAGTGAAATGCATTCATCAATGAATATATCTTGAAATTCAAACTTGGGAAAAATAAACCAAAACCCAAAACCTTAATGGAAGAAAATCATTTCCATGATATCTCAAAGACTATGGATTTGATCCATATAAAAATTGGTCAACAAACATTTATAAATGATAAAAAAATGATAAAAAAATATTATAAAACCATAGAAATTGGTTTCATTTAATTTGAAGCCATAGATAAAAACTTATGAGTTTAATATGACAAAAGGAAATAATTTCTAAAGCTAATAAAGCTCCTATCCAAAATCCATACCAAATTGTGAGCAAAATAATCCTAAAGAGATATAAAAAGATAAACAACTATTAAATAAAATTCTACAAATTGGAGTCACCTATTTTGGATCTATAAATAAAAAGATATGGATTTTATAAGATAAAGAAAGAAAGAAAGAAATAAAGGATATTTAAAAGCCAAATTAAATCTTGGCCAAATCCATAAACAAATGAAAGTTATTGAATAATAAAAAGGATTAAAAGATTATTTAAATAAAATCATAAGGATTAAACAATATCCAATTTTATTTAAATAAAGACAATTTGCCTAAATAATAAATCCTAAGAAAATTATTTGGAAGACAAATTAAATCTTGAATCAAATCCATAAGCAAATAAAATAAAGATATTCCAATTAAAATAAAGGGATAAAGAATAAACAAATAAAAGTATATGGGATTAAACCCCATTCTGATTATATTTAATAAAGACAAAATCCCTAATGAAAATGATTAATTAAATCATGAGAAAATAATAAATTGGAATTTGCCAAGTGGGATAAAATTTATTTAATTAACTTAAATAGAACAAAAGAATCATTTGAATAAAATTTATATGGATTTAAAACCATATTGGATTTTATTGGAATAAAGACAATTGCCCAATTTAAATGAGTAATAAATCATATTAAAATATTTTAAATAATTCAAAGTGAATTATTTGCACTAAATAAAACCTACTGAAAAAGGATTGGTGAAAATTAGAATTCAAATAAGGGTTTGAAAATATATTTAAAAACTTATTTGAATAAAGGCAAGTGACTATTTTAAATAAATAATAAACCATAAATGAATAAAATAATTATTCTAAAATGGTCCTTAAAATACAATAATAAACCAGTATAAAACTTACTGAAAGTTGTGAAGAGTTTGAATTCAAACAAGTATTTAAAATCATTTGAATAAATTCAAAACAGAAAAAGAAATGAGAAAAAGAAAAGGAAATAGAATTAAAAAAAGGGAAACAACCCAGCCTAGAACCAGCCCAGCAGCCAGCCCACCCGGCACCTCCCCTCTCTCTGGCTATTCTTTTTCTCACGCGTAACCAGCCCACTCATCTCGCTGACACCCCGGACCCGCGCCACGCTGGCATCGTCTTCCTCGCCTGAAACCGGCCCCCTCTTTCCTCCTCGCCGTTACTAGCATTTGAAGACGGCTTTAATTCGCGTTGATGCCGCGACCATTACTCGCCGCGACTGTGCCCTAATAATCGCCCAAGTCTCCTCCCCCTTTTCCCCCAGACCTCACCCCACCGGAGCCACCAGGCTGCTACAATTTTGACCTCGAACTCCCTCTGCCCGACGACACTCCGGCGACAATTCCGGCCTCTCCTCGCCTCCCCTTGCCTCCTAGTTTCCACGAGCACGCTCTCCATCATTCCCTGCATCTCCCAGTACCAACCACTCACTCGCGCACGCTTTGAAACGTCGACAACAACGACGCCTCCTCGCCACCGCCGTATACAACATCTGTAGTGAGCTCTATCACTTGACCAGTGCGCGCCTCGACTACTGGTTCACACCATCTTACTCGCCCGTGTCCTGTGAATCTCCAGGTGCCCGCCAATCGTCCACGCGTGATCTGCAGGCTCGTCTCCGACAAGAACCGTACGTTCCCGAGCCAGTGAGGAACTCCGGCGAGAAATCCCTGACGACCTCGAGCATCAGCAAGCTTCGGCGAACTCGGTGAGCCATACCACTTCTTCTCTCGCTTCATGTATCGCCGACACCGTCACCATCTGAGCGCGCCGCCGCCAGCTACCATCGCAGCGCCGCCCATCTGTGGTCATCACCGTCTGAGCCATTAGATTTCCATCCAAGCGTTGCGATATATTGACTTAATCGAACCGTTATGCTAAATCAGAGCCGTGCGATGCACTTTAAATCTGACGATCCAGAGAGCCTGATCCACGCGAACCGGTATGAGCCAATAAGATCATTCCACGTGGCCAGTGTTTTGATTTAAAAACAGAAATGGATCTATTAGATGTTTGATTTTGCAAAATTCATAACTTTAAATCTACACGTCCAAATTTTGCAAACTTTATATCAATGGAATCATAAAAAAGAATACTTTCCAACCATGCCCTTTGTTTAGTGAATTGCTTCTGTAAAATTAGTTGTTTTTGCAGAAACTTGTGCAGGCATATTTTGTGTATAAAATTTATTCTAAAAATGTTTTTAGGGTAAAATCTTTTGTAAATGGATTATTTTGAACCTACTAACCATAGAAACCAACTTTTGTAATTAAAAATATAATTTGTGACACTTAGAAATTATTCCTTTGAGTTAAAGCATTTCTAGTTAAATAAAAAAGTTGAATATGGTTTAAAAATGCTTTTTGACTAAAACATTTTTGAAAATGACTTGAATTAAACTCTGTGACCCTAAACACCAAGTTTTGGGATTTAAAAATATATTTGGTGAACCCTAAAAAATTATTACTTTGTTTAAAGGCATTTCAAATGAAATAAAATGTTGTTTGATTTAAAAATGGTTTATAGGTAAAACCCTTTTGCAAATGGTTTTAATAATAAACACTTGACCGTAAAACACTAACATTTGGGTTTAAAAACATTTTGGCTAACACTAGAAATTATTCTTTGAATAAAATCAATTCTAGCTAAACAAAAGGGATTTAAAGTGGCCATTTTCACTAACATAATATTAAATGATTTTGCCACTTTTGTAAATGACCAATAGATGTTTTAGAATGTTTGTAGCCTAATAGAAACCACTTTTCCAAATTAAACAATCTTTGGCATGCTTGCTTGCATTGCTTTGTTTTTATTATTTTATGTGTTGAATTGTTTGAATGCTAGATTGAATTTGTGCCTTGATTGAATTGTAGTGAAATTTGAAGAGTGTGACTATTGCAAGATCAAGGAGTGAACTTATATTCTCTACCAAAAAGGCAAGTGGTGCTTCATACTTTTGTCCCATTATTTTCACTATGCATTAGTGCTATTTCTAAGTAGGACTTGCATGGAATTTTCTATGTGTTAACTATGCCATGAGAAATCCTAGTAGATGAAACCATAGTAGAATTTTCCCTAAGTTAAGATTCCTACTACTATCATTCTTAGCCTAGCTAGTAGAAAACAAGGGTGGATTATAACCATGCTATGGAATATTTCTAAGTCAAGGACTTGTGTTTTGTTTAATAAAACAACTATGTGAATGAATCACCTGGGTGGAATGGTGGTGAATGGATTATGTTTAGTGGTTACACAAGGCCCATATTTATGGACTACCCTAGTGTATCTCACTTGTGGAAAGTCACCCAGGAACAAAGAGATTTGAGATGTCAAATGTTGAGAAGATTCAAGTGCAACCACTTGGCATTATGGGCTCTGCCTAGATCATATAGGTTGCAATAACTTAGCCAAATGGACAGTTGGTGGTAGGGGGTGATAGGTTTGGAGCGCGTCCATTCTGGTCTAAGGGAAGGCTTCTGAAAGATCTTGTATCGATGCATGTCGAGTCTTGTGGGGAAAGTGCACCACCTCTCGAGAGAGTAAAATCTAAGTACTTAGCCGTGTCCCCGGCAATGGACAATTTGAGCATCAAGACATGGAAGCTATCAAGAATCTCCTCATCCCAATTTCTAAGTTAAAACTTGTGGTTGAACAAGGGTAGAGGATCACCAATGTCTATTGGTAGATGCTTTGGGTGATTTTGACAAACAAAAACTTAGTGTTTTTCAAATGATAAGGAAAATCTATTTTGAGAAAAGAAAGCCTAAGCTCCACTTAGCCAAATGCATATAGATGATAGATACCACTATTCTACCATAGTATCACTTGCCAATGCGAATCAAATATATTGACCCTTGTGGTTGTAACTTATTATGTTCCAGGTTTGTTTGATGTTAGTGAAGTGTGTTGATTATGATTACAAGTCTACAACCAACATGATTGCCTGTGGCACTTTGAAGATGAAGGACTCCATGCTATAGTTATTTCTGCTGCATTGTAATGAGATAGCCAAATGAGCTATGTAAGATGTAATGAATTATTTTATTCATGGTTATAAAGTTGTATTATGACCTTTGTTTCTTGATATTACATCTTAACTGTGGATGCTAGCTATTGATCCAGGGACTAGCATTGTAAACACAGGGATCTCTACCTTATTAAAGGTTGGGACCTCTACAGATGGTATCAGAGCACTGTGTTGCCTGTAGGATTGTAACCCTAGGATTGGACAAAACCCCTTAGAAAAATAGGAGTTGTATTTGTTCAAAATTATTTACAAACAATCTTGTAAACTCTTTCCTCAACCTTTTTGTTTTGAATCTACATCTCTTCTATTTAAAACTTGATGGATAAAGCCTCCACCATGAGCAAAGACTTCAACATGAGCAAAGGACTTCACCAACTCAAATGACTTCAACTTCACCATCACCAATGATTTCAACCTTAATTTCATCAAGGACTTCAACTTGGACATCACTAAGGACTACAAGTGAGACAAGAATGTTACTCAAGACTTGAAGACTTAGAAGGAACCACCATCACCTTTGAAGTTTTGAGACCAAGATGCAAGAATTTCCCCCAAAGATACAATGATATCATTCATGAAGAAACAACCAAGAAGAATGGAATGATCTCAGGTGAACCATATGGTTGGACCACCATACTAATGATTAGTTTAAACCCACCAACTTACGTGGTGTAGCAAAAATATTTTGTTGCCTAAAAATGTGCTTGAACTTGTTGTTTGAGTGGAATGTTTGTTTGTGATTGCTTGCACATTGCTTGTGTGAATTGTGATGTGTGTGATTAGACTTTTTCTATAGAAATCCTTGCCTATTCTAATCCCAATCCAACCCAAACAGATGACTTCTCCAAGAAACTCCAACATCAAGAATGGTGACAACAACAACCAAGAGATGCTTCTAGCAACCCAAGCCTAGTTGAATCTAGTGACAAAACTCAGTTTTTAGCCAACAACAATGAGTTATACCCAACCATGCAAAAGTTTTTGGAAACCCAATCTCAATTATTGCAAAGGATGACCAATCAAAATGATCAATATGATAAGCAACTCTTCCCAAGGAGATTGTGACAACAATGATGTCAAGGATGGTATTATAGAAGGAACTCAAGCTTGCAATATTTGTGGAGACATGGAACACACTTCCAAAGAACATATGGATCAGTGCCCTAATTGTGAAGAGAAACATCCAACTAAACAATTCCCCACATCTCAAGTGACCTGTTTCCTATGTGAAGGAAATAATCATGTCCCTATCCAATGCCCCATCTATCCTATAGTTCAACAAATGAAACAAGACAGAATGCATCAAATGTTTGGAAACCTCCATAAGGGAACAACTTCTACCAAGAAAGATGAAGGCAAAGTCAGAACCATGCCTCATAAGGCCAAATCCAAAGTGACCACCAAGTGTTGCTACTCTTGTGAATAAGAGGGCCATATCTCTAGTAACTGCCCCAAGAAGAGAGAAAGATTTCCCACCTTTGAGATGAGATATGAAGAGCATGAACAAGAAGAACTCCTAGCTTTGGAGAGACCCAAAAAGAATAAGAAGGAGAAAAGCCAAGTGCAATGCTACAATTGCAAAGAAATGGGACACTATGCCAGTGATTGCCCAGAAAAGAAGAAGAACCAAGGAAACAAACAAGAGACAATGATACCAAAGGAAAAGAAGGATATTAGCCAAGTGATGTGTTTAAAATGCAAAGATCTAGGACATTATGCAAACAAGTGTCCAGAGAAGTTTCATCAAGATCCCAAGTGAGCCAAGATGTAATCTAGTTGAAAACCTTTTTAAGGGTGGTAGTAGCCTAGTTGCCTTGAAGCCAACTTGTAACCTCTAGCCTTCCCAAATCTCGGTACGAGATTTCTTTTAAGGGTGGTAGCCTGTCACATCCCAAAATTTTCTAAATTTTGAAATGTGAAAAATAAATAAACAAAATAAATAATTGTTGAAATTTAGGGTGAAAAGAAACTTTTTGTTTCTAAATGGAAACATCAAACCCCATCCTGAATAAAATTTTAATAAAAGGAATCCAACAAAATTTCAATCAAGTGAAATGCATTCATCAATGAATGCATCTTGAAATTCAAAGTTGGGAAAAATAAACCAAAACCCAAAACCTTAATGGAAGAAAATCATTTCCAAGATATCTCAAAGACTATGGATTTGACATATAAAAAATTGGCCAACAAACATTTATAAATGATCAAAAATGATAAAAAAATTATAAAACCATAGAAATTGGTTTCATTTAATTTGAAGCCATAGATAAAAACTTATGAGTTTAATATGACAAAAGGAAATAATTTCCAAAGCTAATAAAGCTCCTATCCAAAATCCATACCAAATTGTGAGCAAAATAATCCTAAAGAGATATAAAAAGATAAACAACTATTAAATAAAATTCTACAAATTGGAGTCACCTATTTTGGATCAATAAATAAAAATATATGGATTTTATAAGATAAAGAAAGAAATAAATAAATAAAGGATATTATAAGCCAAATTAAATCTTGGCCAAATCCATAAACAAATGAAAGTTATTAAATAATAAAAAGGACTAAAAGATTTTTTAAATAAAATCATAAGGATTAAACAGTATCCAATTTTATTTAAATAAAGACAATTTGCCTAAATAATAAATCCTAAGAAAATTATTTGGAAGACAAATTAAATCTTGAATCAAATCCATAAGCAAATAAAATAAAGATATTCCAATTAAAATAAAGAATAAACAAATAAAATTATATGGGATTAAACCCCATTCTGATTATATTTAATAAAGACAAAATCCCTAATGAAAATGATTAATTAAATCATGAGAAAATAATAAATTGGAATTTGCCAAGTGGGATAAAATTTATTTAATTAACTTAAATAGAACAAAAGAATCATTTGAATAAAATTTATATGGATTAAACTATATTGGATTTTATTGGAATAAAGACAATTGCCCAATTTAAATGATTAATAAATCATATTTAAATATTTCAAATAATTCAAAGTGAATTATTTGCACTAAATAAAACCTACTGAAAAAGGATTGGTGAAAATTAGAATTCAAATAAGGGTTTGAAAATATATTTAAAAACTTATTTGAATAAAGGCAAGTGCCTATTTTAAATAAATAATAAACCATAAATGAATAAAATAATTATTCTAAAATGGTCCTTAAAATACAATAATAAACCAGTATAAAACTTACTGAAAGTTGTGAAGAGTTTGAATTCAAACAAGTATTTGAAATCATTTGAATAAATTCAAAACAGAAAAAGAAATTAGAAAAATAAAAGGAAATAGAATTAAAAAAAGGGAAACAACCCAGCCCAGAACCAGCCTAGCAGCCAGCCCACCCGGCACCTCCCGTCTCTCTGGCTATTCTTTTTCTCACGCGCGAACCATCCCACTCATCTCGCTGACACCCCGGACCCGCGCCACGCTGGCATCGTCTTCCTCGCGTGAAACCCGCCCCCTCTTTCCTCCTCGCCGTTACTAGCATTTGAAGATGGCTTCAATTCGCGTTGATGCTGCGACCATTACTCGCCGTGACTGTGCCCTAATAATCGCCCAGGTCTCCTCCCCCTTTTCCCCCAGACCTCACCCCACCAGAGCCACCAGGCTGCTACAATTTTGACCTCGAACTCCCTCTGCCCGACGACAATCCGGCGACGATTCCGGCCGCTCCTCGCCTCCCCTTGCCTCCCAGTTTCCACGAGCACGCTCCCCACCATTCCCTGCATCTCCCAGTACCAACCACTCAGTCGCACACGCTTTGAAACGTCGACAACAACGACGCCTCCTCGCCACCGTCGTCTGCAACATCTCTGGTGAGCTCTATCACATGACCAGTGCGCGCCTCGACTGCTGGTTCACACCATCTTACTCGCCCGTGTCCTGTGAATCTCCAGGTGCCTGCCAATCGTCCACGTGTGATCTGCAGGCTCGTCTCTGACAAGAACCGTGCGTGCCCGAGCCAGTGAGGAACTCCGGCGAGAAATCCCTAACGACCTCGAGCGCCCCTTCGCCAACAAGGACCACCTCGAGCATCAGCAAGCTTCAACGAACCCGGTGAGCCATCCCACTTCTTCTCTTGCTTCCTGTATCACCAGCACCATCATCATCTGAGCGCGCCGCCGCCAGCCACCATCGCAGCGCCGCCCATCTGTGGTCATCACCGTCTGAGCTGTTAGATTTCCATCCAAGCGTTGCGATAGATTGACTTAATTGAACCGTTATGCTCAATCAGAGCCATGCGATGCACTTTAAATATGACGATCCAGAGATCCTGATCCACGCGAACGGGTATGAGCCAATAAGATCATTCCACGTGGCCAGTGTTTTGATTTAAAAACAGAAATAGATCTATTAGATGTTTGATTTTGCAAAATTCATAACTTTAAATCTACACTTCCAAATTTTGCAAACTTTATATCAATGGAATCATAAAAAAGAATACTTTCCAACCATGCCCTTTGTTTAGTGAATTGCTTCTGTAAAATTAGTTGTTTTTCAGAAATTTGTGTAGGCATATTTTGTGTATAAAATTTATTTTAAAAATGTTTATAGGGTAAAATCTTTTGTAAATGGATTGTTTTGAACCTACTGACCATAGAAACCAACTTTTGGATTTAAAAATATAATTTGTGACACTTAGAAATTATTCCTTTGAGTTAAAGTATTTCTAGTTAAATAAAAATGTTGAATATGGTTTAAAACACTTTTTGAGTAAAACCTTTTTGAAAATGACTTGAATTAAACTCTCTGACCCTAAACGCCAAGTTTTGGGATTTAAAAATATATTTGGTGAACCCTAGAAAATTATTACTTTGTTTAAAGGCATTTCAAATGAAATAAAATGTTGTTTGATTTAAAAATGGTTTATAGGTACGCTGGTTTTAATAATAAACACTTAACCATGAAACACTAACATTTGGGTTTAAAAACATTTTGTCTAACACTAGAAATTATTCTTTGAATAAAATCAATTCTAGCAAAACAAAAGGGATTTAAAGTGGCCATTTTCACTAACTTAATATTAAATGATTTTGCCACTTTTGTAAATGACAAATAGATGTTAAAGAATGTTTATAGCCTAATAGAAACCACTTTTACAAATAAAACAATCTTTGGCATGCTTGCATGCATTGCTTTGTTTTTATTATTTTATGTGTTCAATTGTTTGAATGCTAGATTGAATTTGTGCCTTGATTGAATTGTAGTGAAATTTGAAGAGTGTGACTATTGCAAGATCAAGGAGTGAACTTATATTCTCTACCAAAAAGGCAAGTGGCGCTTCATACTTTTGTCCCATTATTTTCACTATGCATTAGTGATATTTCTAAGTAGGACTTGCATGGAATTTTCTATGTGTTAACTATGCCATGGGAAATCCTAGTAGATGAAACCATAGTAGAATTTTCCCTAAGTTAAGATTCCTACTACTATCATGCTTAGCCTAGCTAGTAGAAAACAAGGGTCGATTATAATCATGCTATGGAATATTTCTAAGTCAAGGACTTGTGTTTTGTTTAATAAAACAACTATGTGAATGAATCACCTGGGTGGAATGGTTGTGAATGGGTTATGTTGAGTGGTTACACAGGGCCCATATTTATGTACTACCCTAGTGTATATCACTTGTGGAAAGCCACCCAGGAACAAAGAGATTTGAGATGTCAAATGTTTAGAAGCTTCAAGTGCAACCACTTGGCATTATGGGCTCTGCCTGGATCATATAGGTTGCAATAACTTAGCCAAATGGACAGTTGGTGGTATTGGGTGATAGGTTTGGAGCGCGTCCATTCTGGTATAAGGGAAGGCTTCTGAAAGATCTTGTCTCGATGCATGTCAAGTCTTGTGGGGAAAGTGCACCACCTCTCGAGAGAATAAAATCTAAGTACTTAACCGTGTCCCCTGCAATGGACAATTTGAGCATCAAGACATGGAAGCTATCAAGAATCTCCTCATCCCAATTTCTAAGTTAAAACTTGTGGTTGAACAAGGGTAAAGGATCACCAATGTCTATTGGTAGATGCTTTGGGTGATTTTGACAAACAAAAACTTAGTGTTTTCAAATGATAAGGAAAATCTATTTTGAGCAAAGCAAGCCTAAGCTCCACTTAGCCAAATGCATATAGATGATAGATACCACTTTTCTACCATAGTATCACTTGCCAATACAAATCAAATGTATTGACCCTTGTGGTTGTAACTTATTATGTTGCAGGTTTGTTTGATGTTAGTGAAGTGTGTTGATTAGGATTACAAGTCTACAACCAACATGATTTCCTGTGGCACTTTGAAGATGAAGGACTCCACGCTATAGTTATTTCTGCTGCATTGTAATGAGATAGCCAAATGAGCTATGTAAGATGTAATGAATTATTTTATTCCTGGTTATAAAGTTGTATTCTGACCTTTGTTTCTTGATATTACATCTTAACCGTGGATGCTAGCTATTGATCCAGGGACTAGCATTGTAAACACAGGGATCTCTACCTTATTAAAGGTTGGGACCTCTACACTTTCGATTTGGAGATTTATTTCTTTCTTGCAAATTCCCAACCAAGTGACCTAGGACATGATCCAATCATTCCACTTATCCATGACACATTCATGTACCCTTCCCCTTCCGGTCTGGTGAACCTTCTATACCCTTCTAGAACCTCTCCGATGAAAACATCGGAATCATTCCCGAACTCCGGAATTGGACTTTCCTTATATGAATCTTATTCTCCAGACCATTCTGGATCTCCTCGTTATATTCTGGATCCCATCCGAGACTCCGAACAACATTCGGTCTCCCTACTTACATTCCATATCTACTAAACAACATTGAATCCTTAAGTGTGTCTCCCTATGGTTCGTGAATTATGCGGACATGACCGAGACACTTCTCTAATCAATAACCAATAGAGTAATCTGGAAATTCATATGGCTCTCACATATTTCTATAATTACTTTGCGATCAAATGAACCACTTACATACGATACCAATTTCCCTTTGTCTCGCGATAGTTTACTTATCCGAGGTTTGATCGTCGGTATCTCTGCATACCTAGTTTAACCTCATTACCGATAAGTACTCTTTTCTTGTTCCCATGATATGTGATCCCTTATGAGCCAGTCACATGCTTGCAAGCTAATTGGATGGCATTCCACCGATAGGGCCCAGAGTATATATGTCCATCATATGGATGGACAAATCCCACTCTCGATCCATGTGCCTCAACACATACTTTCCGAACACTCAATGCCGCCTTTATAGCCACCTAGTTACGGTGTGGTGTTTGATGTAATCAAAGCATCCTTTCGGTGATGGTGATTAGCATGATCTCATGGTCGAAGGAATTAGGTTACTATGTATCAAAAATCTTATAGCAAACAAACTATTGAAATGACTTGATCTTTATGCTATGCTTATCTATAGGAGTATGTCCATCACATCATTCTTCTAATGATATGATCTTGTCGTTAATAACATCTCAATGTTCATGATCGGGAAACCACGATCATCTATCAACCAACAAGCTAGTATTACAAAGAGGCTTTACCAGGGACTCTAATTTAGTTTACAAATCACACAAGTATTATCAAGTACTTAAGGATGTTTTATTATTGCCTCTAGGTCATATCTCCAACAGGCCAAACCCCCTAGGCGCGGGTGGGCCTAACTCAGCCTTTGGTGTGTGCCCCAGCCTCCTCCTACGCCTCGCCTATAAGAAGCCCCGATCAGAAACCCTAGGCACCTGATCAAAACTCCATGAAACCTTCAGAGTCATGTCGTCCCTAGATCGTGGATTATTCCCTCTGGCGGAGGGGAAATCATCCTGGAGGCCTTCTTCTCCGGTATGAAGCGTGAGTAGTTCCACCTTGGACTACAGGTCCATGTAGTAGCTAGATGGTTGTATATCCTCCTTGAGCTTCCATGTATAGATCTTGTGAGCTCTGTTCATGATCAAAATCTAATCTATTTGTAATCATGCATGTTGTGTTTGCGGGGATCCGATGGATATTGAGATTACTATGTCAGATTGATTAATGGTTTTGTCTATTTGATTCTATCATGTCTCTGTTGTTTGTGATCTTGCATGCTCTCCGTTGTTAGTAGCTATCTTGGCCAAGAAGTTGCTAGTGACTCCAAAAGGGGGTATTTATGCTCGATAGTGGGTTCATGCCTCTAGTTTCCAAGAGAAGTGACAGAAATCTCTTCGGTTGTATATGTGTTGTTTCCACTAGGGAGAAAACAACGATCTCTTGTTCATGGAACAAGTGGATTATTTACCTTACACACATTGCTTAAAGTAGTTGTCTGTTTCTTGCAACTTAATACTAGAGGGGGTTCGGATGATAACCTAAAGGTGGACTTCTAGTCATAGATGCAGTTGGATGGCGGTCTATGTATATTGTTGTATTGCCCAATCGAATCTCATAGGATATTTTTTTCTGGTATTGCATTGTTATGCCTTGCCTCACATCAATTGCCCTGATGTAATTTGTTTACCCTTCATGCCATGTTGTTTATCTAAGGAGAGCACCTCTAGTGAACTATGGACCCCGGTCCAATCTTTACCATTGATACATTTTCCACTGTTACTTGTTTACTTGTTGCAAACCATCATCACCTTCCACACCATACGTTTAATCCTTTGTTACAGAAAACCGGTGAGCTTGACAACCTCACTGATTCGTTGGGGGCAAAGTCTTGAGTTTGTGTTGTGCAGGTTTCCACGTTGCTTGCAAAACCTGTGTGATGTTTCCTTCCTCCTACTGGTTCGATAACCTCGGTTTCTTACTGAGGGAAAACTTGCTTCTATGTTGCATCACACCTTGCTCTTAGGGTTTCCCGACAAAGCACTGCACGTTGACGTAATTCCATCAAGCTCTTTCTGGCACCGTTGTCGGGGAGGCTAAGGACATCTTCACAAGGGGAGTCCTCCACTTCCTTTCTCTTTACTTTGTTTTTGGTTTGCTTAGTTTCTTTTGCTTGGTTTTGTTCGCCTCTTTTAATAAAAAACTCCAAAAAAAATTAGTCTAGTTTGGTTTGCTTTCTCTTATCAAAAACACAAAAAATTTAGTTCCTGCTCTAGCTGCTGCTGTTTTTGGCTTGCCCACCTTTACCAAAATGAACTCTGCTGAGAACACCAAGTTGTGTGACTTCACTAGCACAAACAACAATGATTTCCTTAGCACTCCTATTGCTCCACCTGAGCCTGATGCTACCTTTTATGAAATTAAGCCTAGTTTGTTGAATCTTGTGATGAGAGAGCAATTTTCTGGTGCTAGTTCTGATGATGCTGCTGCCCATCTCAATAACTTCGTTGAACTTTGTGAGATGCAAAAGTATAAGGATGTAGATGGAGATATTATTAAGCTGAAGCTATTTCCTTTCTCCTTGAGGGGAAAAGCTAAAGAATGGTTGCTATCCTTGCCTAGAAATAGTATTGATTCTTGGACTAAGTGCACAGATGCTTTTATTGGAAAGTACTACCCTCTTGCTAAGATTATATCTATGAGAAGCGACATTATGAAATTTAAACAACTTGATAATGAACATGTTGCTCAAGCTTGGGAAAGAATGAAGTCTTTGGTTAAGAATTGTCCCACTCATGGACTCACTGCTGGGATGATTATCCAGACTTTTTATGCAGGTTTGAACTTCTCTTCAAGAAACCTGTTGGATTCAGCTGCTGGAGGTACCTTTATGAGCATCACTTTGGGTGCTGCAACAAAACTCCTTGACAATATGATGGTTAATTACTTGTTCTTGTGCTACTTGTTTCTAGTCACCCTTGTGAACTTTGCAGGTGTCCTATGCATTATATTGCTACTCTATGAGGGACAAGCTGAATGCCACTATGCTATTTTTTCTGCATGTGAAACAAACAAACGTTTTTCAATGCATATTATTCATGATCTTTGTTTGTATCTTGTCATGTTGCATGCATAGTTACTATGTCCTATTGTTAGAACTCCATCTTTCATGCACATTTTTAGAGTTCTTTGATCCCAGTTTTCAATGTTTGCAAATGGTTGGATCTTTATTGTGAGGGTGCATGTCACCTAAAAAATTATTTTTTTATCACTTACCTACTCGAGGACGAGCAGGAGTTAAGCTTGGGGATGTTGATACGTTGGAAACGTATCTATAATTTTTGATGCTCCATGCTTGTTTAGTATATACTTTGCTTTACTTGTCCAAACTTTGAGGTGCTTTTTTTACATGTTTTCTGGTACTAACCTATTAACAAATTGCAACAGTGATGCATGCCTGTTTTTTTTGTTTTGGTTTGAAAGGTTAGTAAAGAAATATTATCGAATTGACGGGACTAAGGACAAAATTACTTTTTCGGGGGGAAGAAAAGTCCAGAGAGAGGAGAGAGCCAGGGGGGGGCCAGACCCACCCTAGGCGTGCGGGGGCTCGTCTGGTTTATGGCTAGGAGTTCTGACCCCCTCCCCCTTCGCCATAACCCTCCTTCGCCTATAGAAAGAGAAACCGAAGAAAAATCCAAAAAATCACGAACTCGTAGTCACACCATCCATCACAGATCGGGTCTAGATCGGGGCTCCAAGAGCTGCCCCAAGGACCTCCGGAGGAGAGATCATCAGGAGTGATTCTCTCCGAGTGGTTCCACCTTGGACTATGGGTCCATGTAGTAGCTAGATGGTTGTATCTCCTCCTTTGTGCTTTCATGTATAGATCTTGTGAGCTCCGTTCATGATCAACATCTAATCTATTTGTAATGATGCATGTTGTGTTTGCGGGGATCTGATGGATATTGAGATTATTATGTTGGTTTGATTAATGGTTTTATCTTTATGATTCTATCATGTCTGTGTTGTTTGTGATCTTGCATGCTCTCCGTTGCTAGTGGTTATCTTGGACAAGTAGTTGCTAGTGGCTCCAAGAGGGAGTATTTATGCTCGATAGTGGGTTCATGCCTCTAGTTTCCAAGGGAAGTGATATAAATCTCTTCGGTTGTAGATGTGCTGTTGCTACTAGGGAGAAAACAACGGTCTCTTCTTCATGGAACATGTGGACTGTTTACCTTACACACTTTGCTTAAAGCAGTTGTCTGTTTCTTGCAACTTAATACTGGAGGGGGTTCGGATGATAACCTGAAGGTGGACATCTAGTCATATATGTAGTTGGATGACGGTCTATGTATATTGTTGTATTGCCCAATCAACCTCATAGGATCTTTTTGTCTAGTACTTGTATTGTTTTGCCTTGCTCAGTTCCTGTCAATTGCCCCGCTGTAATTTGTTTACCCTTCATGCCATGTTGTTTATCTAAGGAGATCACCTCTAGTGATATGGACCCCGGTCCAACTTTACCATTGATACAAACAATTACCTTTCACAGCAAACCGGTGAGCTTGATAACCTCACTGATTCGTTGGGGCAAAGTTTTGAGTTTGTGTTGTGCAGGTCTCCATGTTGCCAGCAACACCTTTGAGACGTTTCCTTCCTCCTTCAGGTTCGAAAACCTCGGTCTCTACTGAGGGAAACTTGCTGTTGTGCTCATCACACCTTGGTCTTGGGGTTCCAACGAAGTGTCTGAAGGGAATATGCCCTGAGAGGCAGTAATAAAGTGTTTATTATGTGTATTCCAAGTATATGATAGATGTTTATTTTGCATGCTATCATTGTATTAATACAGAAACGTTAATACACGTGTGTTTAGTAAACAAACAGAAAGTTCCTAGTTATGTCTCTCTCATAAACTAGTTCGTTGATTAACAAGATGATCACAGTTTCTTGATCATAGACATTGGATGTTGTTAATAACAAGATCACAACATTAGTGTAACGATGTGATGAACATTCATCCAAAGTATAACATTACGATCAAAGTCATTGAGTTTATATTGCTATAAACAACTTATGAAGTGATCCTAATCCTTAGACCATGAGATCATGCCAATCACTAACACCGAAAGAGTTTCTTGTTGACATCAAAAGTCACACCGTAACTGGGTGATTATAAAGATGGCTTCAAAGCTACTAAAGTTTTATGTTGAGAATCATGGATAAAGAGTGGAATTTGTTCATCCCGATGACAGATAGATATATTCTGGGACCTCTCGGTGATATCACATTGGTTAGCTTGCAAGCAAGTGATTTGATCACTAGAATGTTATATCACAGGAACGAGAAAAGAGTGCATGTTAGTAACGAGATCAAACTAGGTATGGAGATACCGATGATCGAATCTCAGACATGTAATATATCGTGAAACAAAGGGATTAAGATACAAGCGTAAAAGGTTCCGACGATCACAGGAAAGTCATCGTTGAACGTGTGGGAGTCAGTATGGATCTCCAGGTCCGGCTACTGATTATTGATCGGAGAAGGGTCTCGATCATGTCCGCATTATTCGCGAACCGTAGGGTGACACACTTAAGGGACACTGAAATCCAGTTGGAGCAAATGTTTCATGCCGGAAAGAATAACAAGCGCAGGAATTTATTTCACTAGATACCGAAACAGGTTTTCGGGTGAAATTGCATAAAGTGGTTTTGCATGTGAAATAGAATTCTAGCAAGGGGTTATATGTGAATGTTTGTCATTAAAGTAATTGAAAAAATTCTGAATAAATAAAATAGTTTTATTTAATGAGAGTTTGCATTAAATTTGGTGGAAATTTAATAGCAATTTTGAGTGGGATTTTGAGTGGACGAAAATGAAGAGGTGTTTGTGAGTGGAGTGTCCACCCACATGAATGAAGGAGGGGAGGGGGCAGCCCCCATGTCCGGCGGCCACCCCCTTGGGTGCCCCCCTCCTCCTATAAAAGGCACCCCTCTCCCTCTCTCTCACAGACACCTCCTCGTGAAGGATCTCTCTCCCCCTCTAGAATTTATCCCCCATGGTCTCGGACTAGCGAGATACATGTTCCTGGTGGCTATTCGGTAAGAAAGGGTTGTGCTTCCGCTGGAGCAAGGAGGCGGAGGTTGATCGGTGTCTTGTACGTGTGTGCGAGCACGGATGCGCTGCTGCTTTGCGGCGCTAGGACTTCCTCTCGATCTTGAGATCGGCAAGAGATCGTCTACATCAACCACGAGTTGAACTCGTTAAGCTTTGTCGGTCTTCAAGGGTATGCTCTCTACGGATATACATCCACCCTTTGTTTGTATCTAGTAGATAGATCTTGGTATATAGTTCCCATCATAGGAATTTTTTTATTTTCTATGCTGCAAACCCTACAGTGGTATCAGAGCCGGATCTATGCGTAGATGCTTTACACGGGTAGTACACATATGAGTATGTGGGCAATGATGATCATGTTGTTGCTCCTTATTTGTAATTTTGGATATTGGTGGCATAGTGGGATGAAGCGGACCGGACAAACTTTACATGTCCTCACACATGAGACCTGTTCCACACTTGACATGCAACTAGTTTGCGTAAGTGGCTAGCGGGTGTCTGTCTCTCCTACTATAGTCAATATCTATTTTGCAACGAGTTGTCAACAATTTGTTTATCCTCGTTGTGGTTCATGTTCGTAGGTAAGAACGGTTCTATCTTCGAAAGCCCTAAGCAACGTAAAACTTGCAATGGATAAATTAGAGGCGTCTAGTTTAGATTGTTGCTGGGCTAGTGTTATGATATGGTGATGTTGTAAGTAGAAGTATGGGATGATACTCTTACAACACACATAGCATGTAAGTTCCATAGACCTTGGACTTACACATAAAGGTATGATAGTGATCATACCACGGTGCACATGATAGAGATCATATGCGGGAACCATATCATTTTACTAATAAACATGTGATGTTTGATAGCATCTTATATTGCTTGTTTAGCGCTTTGTTAGCATAATAAGATGATCCCTCATTTAAATATCAAGATAAGAATGTGTTCTTCCTTTAGTATGCACCGATTATGTTTTTAAATGGCTCCAAGACATCACGTGATGATCGGATGTTCTTGGATCCACGACCATATATCGGGTGTAAGACAGTTACACACGCGAATACTAAGGTTCTAACTTGGCGAGCCTAGCATGTACATACATGGCCTCGGAACACGGACCAAAAGGTTAAGCATGAGTCATATAGTAGATATGATGCCCATTTGATGCTCGCCTTTGAAGCTACACCGACTCACGTCATAATCGGACTTGGTGTAGTGGATTTGGTTCATGTAATCACCAAAAAGGCATGAGGGATGTCGTTTTTGAGTGGGAGTTCATTCGTAATGTGGATTAGTTGAACTCAATCTATCATAAACTTAGTCTAAACTTTACAAATTCTGTTGTAGATGGCACCACCTGCTTTTAATTTCAATGTGTTCATGGAGAAAGAGAAACTTGCAACGAACGGTAGCAACTTTACCGAATGGGCCATGAATTTGAGGATTGTCCTCTCTGCTGCACAAAAGCAATATGTGCTAGAAGCGCCGCTAGTACCCCCACCATTTGAGGATGCCCCTGACGAGGAGAAGAATGTCTATCAGACTCGTCAGGAGGACCACAACTTAGTTCATTGCGGCATATTGTATGGGATAGAGCCGGAACTTCGAAAGCGTTTCGAAAACGGAAATGCATTTGATAGAATGGGTGAGTTGAAAATGATTTTCGACACATACGCTGCTATAGAGAGCTACAATGCTTTAGAAAAGTTCTTTAGCTGCATGATGGAAGAGCACAACTCCGTTAGCGAGCATGTACTCAAGATGTCGGGTTACGCCGATAAGCTTGTGTCCTTAGGAATATCGATTCCCATTGACTTAGGCATCCATCGTGTTCTGCAGTCTCTGCCACCTAGCTATAAGAGCTTCGTGATGAACTATAATATGCAAGGCATGAAGAAGTCTCTCCCTGAGCTTCTGTCAATGCTTAAAACTACAGAAGTGGAGATCAAAAAGGAACATCAAGTGTTGATGATCAATAAGAACACTGGTTTCAAGAAAGACAAGAAGGGAAAATGGAAGGGAAGTAAGGGCGGCAAGCCGGTTGCCGTGCCTGAAAAGAAACCCCGAGTTGGACCTAAGTCTGATACTGAGTGCTAATATTGTAAGGGGCCAGCCTTTGGGCATAAGCGCCCCAAGTATTTGGCAGACAAGAAGGCCGACAAGGAAAACAAAGGTATATATGATATACATGTTATTGATGTGTACTTGACTAGTGCTCGCAGTAGCACCTGTGTATTTGATACCGGTTCAGTTGCTAATATTTGTAATTCGAATTAGGGGCTGCGGAACAAGCGACCGCTAACAAGGGGTGAGGTCAAGATGCGTGTCGGCAATGGATCAAGCGTTGATGTGATCGCCGTCGGAATGCTACCTCTCCATTTGCCGTCGGGATTAGTAATAAACTTGAAGAATTGTTATCTGGTGCCATCACTAAGCATGAACATTGTATCTGGATCGTGTTTGATGCAAAGTGGTTATTCATTTAAATCCGAGAATAATGGTTGTTCCATTTATATGAATTAAATCTTTTATGGTCATGCATCGATGATGAATGGTTTATTTCTTTTGGATCTCGATAATAATGTTACACATATTCATAATGTTGATGCTAAAAGAATTAAACTAAATGATGATATATCCGCATATATGGAACGGGCGACAAATTTATTGGAAATCATACATTCTGATGTATGTGGTCCAATGAGTGTGTCGGTGTGAGGTGGATATCTATATTTTGTTACTTTCATGGATGATTTGAGTAGATACGGTTATATCTACTTGATAAAACACAAGTCTGAAACATTTTAAAAGTTCAAGGAATTTCAGAATGAAGTGGAAAATCATCATAATAGAAAGATCAAATTTCTATGGTCCGACCGTGGAGGTGAGTATCTAAGTTACGAGTTTAGCACTCACATGAATGAGTGTGGAATTGTTTCACAACTCACACCTGCCGGAACACCATAGCGAAATGGTGTGTCGGAACGTCGTAATCGTACTTTATTAGATATGGTTCGATCTATGATGTCTCTGACGGACTTGCCGTTGTCATTTTGGGGTTATGCACTAGAAACTGCTACATTCACTTTAAATCGGGCACCATCTAAATCCGTTGAAAAGACACCGTATCAATTATGGATTGGAAACAAACCTAAGCTGTCATTTCTTAAAGTTTGGGGATGCGATGTTTATGTGAAGAAACTTCAACCGGATAAACTCGAACCCAAAGCGGAAAAATGCGTCTTCATAGGATACCCTAAGGAAACTACTGGGTATTCCTTCTATCACAGATCCGAGGGCAAGGTTTTTGTTGCCAAGAATGGATCCTTTCTAGAGAAAGAGTTTCTGATGAAAGGTGTGAGTAGTCGGAAGGTAGAACTCGAAGAGGTTATTGAACATTCTCTTCAAAGTATGGCGAGTAGTGCAGCGTTGGAAGTTGTTCTGGAGTTGGCTTCACCAGTTGAAGAAGGAACTAATGATAATGATCATGAAACTCCGAAAGAGAGTACTATCGAACCTCGCAGGTCTAGCAGGACGCGTGCAGCTCCCGAGCTGTACGGAAATCCTATCATGAATTTCATGGTTGATGAAATTGATGACCCTGCGACGTATGAAGAAGCGATGATGAGCCCGGATTCCAACAAATGGTTAGAAGCCATGGAATCCGAGATGGAATCCATGAATGAAAATCAAGTTTGGAACTTGGTGGACTTACCTCACGACCGAAAGGCCGCGGAAAACAAATGGATTTTCAAAAGGAAAACTGATGCTGATGGTAATGTAACCATCTATAAATCTCAACTTGTCACAAAAGGGTTTCGACAAATTCAAGGAGTTGACTACAATGAGACATTCTCTCCCGTAGCGATGCTAAAATCAGTTAGGATTATGTTAGCAATTGCTGCATATTTCGATTATGAGATATGGCAGATGGATGTCAAAACCGCGTTTCTCAATGGTAATATTGAAGAAGAGTTGTATATGATACAACCAAAGGGTTTTGTCGATCCTAAGGATGCTAACAAGGTGTGCAAGCTTCAGCGATCCATCTATGGATTGAAGCAAGCATCACGAAGTTGGAATCTCCGCTTTGATGAGGTGATCAAAGAGTTTGGATTTGTCCAAACTTATGGAGAAGCTTGTATTTACAAGAAAGTGAGTGGGAGCAACGTGGCATTTCTGAGACTATATGTGGATGACATATTATTGATTGGAAATGATATAGATCTTTTAAACAGTGTTAAAAGTTATCTAAACAGCAAATTTTCAATGAAGGACCTAGGTGAAGCGTCATACATATTAGGCATAAAGATCTATAGAGATAGAACTAGGCGCCTAATAGGGCTATCGCAAAGTACATACCTTGATAAGATTTTAAAGAAGTTTAAAATGGACGGAAGTAAGAAGGGGTTCTTACCTATGTTGCAAGGCAAGACATTGAGTAAGACTCAAAATCCGGCTACATCGGAAGAAAGAGAGATAATGGACAAAGTCCCCTATGCTTTAGCCATAGGCTCTATAATGTACGACATGCTATGTACAAGACCAGATGTGGCACATGCTATTAGTTTGACTAGTAGGTACCAATCAGATCCAGGTTCGAAACACTGGAAAGCGGTCAAGAATATCCTTAAGTACTTGCGAAGAACTAAGGATATGTTTCTTGTATACGTAGGTGAAGAAGAGCTCGTCGCTAAGTGTTATGTCGACGCTGGCTTTGACACCGATCCGGATGACTCTAAGTCTCAATCCGGATACGTATTTCTCATGAATGGCGGAGCGATTAGTTGGAGGAGCTCCAAACAACCTGTGGTGGCGGGATCAACGACGGAGGCCGAATATGTTGCTGCTTTGGAAGCGGCTCAGGAAGCAGTTTGGATGAAGGAGTTCATATCCGAACTAGGTGTGGTTGCAAACGCGTTGGACCCAATGGTGATATATTGTGACAACAATGGTGCCATTGCCAATGCCAAAGAACCAAGGTCTCACAAGCATTCCAAGCATATTAAGCGCCGGTTTCACTCCATCCGCGAGCATGTGAAGGATGGAGATATAAAGATTTGTAAAGTACATACGGATCTCAATGTAGCAGATCAGTTGACTAAAACTCTCCCTAGAGCAAAACATGATCTACACCAGAACTCCATGGGTGTTTGATACATCACTATGTAACTAGATTATTATCTCTAGTGCAAGTGGGAGACTGAAGGGAATATGCCCTGAGAGGCAGTAATAAAGTGTTTATTATGTGTATTCCAAGTATATGATAGATGTTTATTTTGCATGCTATCATTGTATTAATACAGAAACGTTAATACACGTGTGTTTAGTAAACAAACAGAAAGTTCCTAGTTATGTCTCTCTCATAAACTAGTTCGTTGATTAACAAGATGATCACAGTTTCTTGATCATAGACATTGGATGTTGTTAATAACAAGATCACAACATTAGTGTAACGATGTGATGAACATTCATCCGAAGTATAACATTACGATCAAAGTCATTGAGTTTATATTGCTATAAACAACTTATGAAGTGATCCTAATCCTTAGACCATGAGATCATGCCAATCACTAACACCGAAAGAGTTTCTTGTTGACATCAAAAGTCACACCGTAACTGGGTGATTATAAAGATGGCTTCAAAGCTACTAAAGTGTTATGTTGAGAATCATGGATCAATAGTGGAATTTGTTCATCCCGATGACGGATAGATATACTCTAGGCCCTCTCGGTGATATCACATTGGTTAGCTTGCAAGCAAGTGATTTGATCACTAGAATGTTATATCACAGGAACGAGAAAAGAGTGAATGTTAGTAACGAGATCAAACTAGGTATGGAGATACCGATGATCGAATCTCGGACATGTAATATATCGTGAAACAAAGGGATTAAGATACAAGTGTAAAAGGTTCTGACGATCACAGGAAAGTCATCGTTGAACGTGTGGGAGTCAGTATGGATCTCCAGGTCCCGCTACTGATTATTGATCGGAGAAGGGTCTCGATCATGTCCGCATTATTCGCGAACCGTAGGGTGACACACTTAAGGGACACTGACATCCAGTTGGAGAAAATGTTTCATGCCGGAAAGAATAACAAGCGCATGAATTTATTTCACTAGATACCGAAACAGGTTTTCGGGTGAAATTGCATAAAGTGGTTTTGCATGTGAAATAGAATTCTAGCAAGGGGTTATATGTGAATGTTTGTCATTAAAGTAATTGACAAAATTCTGAATAAATAAAAGAGTTTTATTTAATGAGAGTTTGCATTAAATTTGGTGGAAATTTAATAGCAATTTTGAGTGGGATTTTGAGTGGTGGGAAATGAAGAGGTTTTTGTAGTGGAGTGTCCACCCACATGAATGAAGGAGGGGAGGGGGTAGCCCCCATGGCTGGCGGACACCCCCTTGGGTGCCCCCCTCCTCCTATAAAAGGCACCCCTCTCCCTCTCTCTCACACACACACCTCCTCATGAAGGATCTCTCTCCCCCTCTAGAATATATCCCCCATGGTCTCGGACTAGCGAGATACATGTTCCCGGTGGCTATTCGGAAAGAAAGGGTTGTGCTTCCGCTGCATCGCTGGAGCGAGGAGGCGGTGTCTTATGCGTGTGCGTAAAAGCAGCACGGATGCACTGCTGCTTTGCGGCGCTAGGACTTCCTCTCGATCTTGAGATCGACAAGAGATCGTCTACATCAACCACGAGTTGAACTCGTTAAGCTTTGTCGGTCTTCAAGGGTATGTTCTCTACGGATATACATCCGCCCGTTGTTTGTATCTAGTAGATAGATCTTGGTACGTAGTTTCCATCGTAGGCAATTTTTTGTTTTCTATGTTGCGAACCCTACAGTGTCCCACGTCAACATTGGTTGCACGCATCAAGATTTCTGGCACCGTTGTCGGGGAGGCTAAGGACGTCTTCACTAGGGGAGTCCTTCACTTCCTTTCTCTTTACTTTGTTTTTAGTTTGCTTTGTTTCTTTTGTTTGGTTTTGTTTGCCTCTTATTCAAAAACCCAAAAAAATTAGTCTAGTTTGGTTTGCTTCCTTTATTCAAAAACACACAAAAATTAGTCTAGTTTGGTTTGCCCAAGGCATCCCCTTCTTCATCAATGAAAAGCTCAGGTCTGTCTAGACACTTCGTTTTTATTGTTTCATGCACATTTGTGTTGTTCTTGGAGCGTCTTAGTTTTTGTTTTCTTTGCTTAGTTTGTTTAGTTTGCTTTAGTAGTTTGGACCCCCGCTCTCGCTGTGTTGTTTTGCAAATAAGTTTGCTTGGTGTTTGGAAAGGAGTAGTAAGTTCTTGCTTGAAGTGCAAGAGGAGCTTGCATTGACTATGACTTAGACTTTAGCATGACATGCTAGGTGTTGTTTTAGCATTATGCTTAGTGATTATTGTTGTAGAATGTCTTATTACAAACAATTGGGATTGCTTAGTGTGCCTTGAAGAAATTATGCGTTGTTTTAGCATGCAAAAGCATAATATTGTGGTATTCTCCTTTGATGTTTTTGCTTGGGTTGACTTGGCACATGCTCACACCATGTTATGACAATGACAAGTCACCATTAGCCTCTATGATCATTTAGTCCTTGACTTGTAGTACCACTCTTTGCTTTGATTAGTTTGCTTTGTTGCATTGCATAATTATGGCCATTATTGCTCTCTTAGTTGGTTGCTCCCAGTCTTTTGCTAGCCTCCACTTGTATGATTAAGTTCTACTCATGCCTCCAACTCCCAAGAAACTAAGTTATTCCAAAGTGTCCACTATAAATTCCTATGCATGGTGTGTTACACCATTCAAAGTATATTCCTGTTTTCAACGATTTTCCGATTAAAAACTATTTTGTTATGTGAAAACTTAGTGATTAAAGCCCTCACAAACTTGATGGCACACTTTATTCTTTGCCCCTAATAAACTTGAACCATTGTTACAACTTTGTTGTATATGCTTGCACTTATAAGTTGGAATTAGCAGAACAGTGCTGTCACGGGGAATGTTTTCAACATTGCACTTGTACCTTGTTGTACTCAGTTGATATCATGTTATTTTGTCTATGGATGTCACCGGTGTGAAATAAAGAGGGAAATTGTAAGTTCATGGAGTTTGTATCCTGTGTTAGAGAAACGACTGGGCCGCTAGCCTAAGCCATACCTAATCATGGTGGAAACTTGCAGCATCACCATAATGACATCTATGAAGCATTCTTCTTCTAAAAAAGAGACACATTGAGAAAAGAGGAAACAGAAAAAAGCACCATATTCCCATGGTACATAAGAAGAATTGTTGAGATGCTCATTGTCTGCTTGCCTTGTCATTTTGGTTATGGGAAAGCTCATGTACCATGTGCAAGGGGTACCCCGTTGGCGGTTCTCAATGATATGCAAATACTTACAGTGACAAGAACTTACCTGGACCCAAAGTTGACTATGCATGAGGTGTGGCCCTCGTATTCAAGGGGCATGAGATTGCCAACTTATACTTTGGCAAGAATATACTCCAGCTTTGCCACTTTAACCTTAACCACTTCAAGAGGCTTATGATAGGGGCAATGAGGGCTGAAAGCTAACAAGTACCATAATTTTTGGAAGATATTTTTGAAACTTGTAATCCCTTCTTCCTTTAAAAAAAGGCCTTTCTTCCACCATTATTTGAGTCTCCACCTTCTACCTTTAGGCACCATTAAGAGAGCATAGTTGTCATTCTGTGTGCAGTGTTCCAAAGCTTATTAATTGATGCATGTTGTGATATTACTTGTTCTTGTGCTATTTGTATCTAGTCACTCATATGAACTTTGAAGGTGTCTTATGCATCTATTTGATACTCTATGAGGGACAAGCTGAATGCCACTATGCCATGTTTTCTGTATGTGAAACAAACAAACATTTTTCAATGCATGTTATTCATGATCTTTGTTTGTGGCCTTTCATGTTGCATGCATAGTTACTTTGTCCTATTGTTAGAACTCCATATTTCATGCACATGTTTAGAGTTCTTTGATTACAGGTTCCAATGATTGCAAATGATTTGATCTTGGTTTTGATGGTGCATGTCACCTCAAAAATTATTCTTTTTATCACTTACCTACTCGAGGACGAGCAGGAGTTAAACTTGGGGATGCTTGATACGTCGGAAACGTATCTATAATTTTTGATGCTCCATGCTTGTTTATATCTACTTTGCTTTACTTGTCCACACATTGAGGTGCTTTTTACATGTTTTCTGGTACTAACCTATTAACAAGTTGCAACAGTGCCAGATGCCTATTTTCTGCTATTTTTGGTTTCAGAAAAGTTCGTTCATGATCAGAAATCCCAGACTCGCCCCTTCGCCTATAAGAAGCCCCCGATGCAGAAACCCTGAGTACCCGATCAGAAATCCACGAAACCGTTTGTAGCCGCCGCCACCATCGTCCCTAGATCGGGGGGATCTGAAGCTCTTCCTGTAGGGTTTCGTAGCATGGAAAACAAAAAATTTCTACCGCATACAAACAAACAAGCCAAGATCTATCTACTAGATTGTAGCAACGAGTCGATGGAATAACTCACCTCGAAGATTCCAAAGCGTTTAACGAGAGCAGATTCTCGTGGGTGATGTAGTCGTACACTTGCCGATCTCAAGATCGCGTAGACGATCCTTCCGGCGCCGCGTTCCGGCAGCGCTCCATGATCGGTCACCGTTCGTACTCGATGAAGACCTTCCTCTCCTTGTTCCGAGCAGCGGAGGTTGTAGTACTCTCCTCGCGATTCCGTGACCTGGCGTGGTACCGGAAGTAGAGGGGAGATCTCGCAGGGCTTCGCCTTAAGCCGGAGCGAGTATGGTGGACTATGAGAGAGGCCTTGGCGATCTAGGGTTTAGAGGCACCAAGGGGTTTAGAGCAACCAGCAACTAGGGATTAGCTAGACGTCGGTTTAGAAGAGATTTAGAGCAGCCGCATCTAGAAGGGGGGCGGCGGCTGGTCTAGGGTTTAGAGGGGCGCCAACTATGGGGCAAGGTGTAGGGAGAGGGGGCGCCCCCTCCCTTTCTTTTATAGGTGGGAGGGGTGGCTAGGGCTAGCCGAGTCCTCCCCCAACTCCCTTGCTGGCCGGCGGTTTGGAGGAGAGAAGGGAAACCTTCTCTTCCCAGGTTTCCTTCTCTCCCTCCACTTCACAAAATAGCCGTTTGACTTTTCAAATTGGCGTTTGACTTTTCAAATTGGCGTTTGACTTTTCAAACTAGGATTTGATTAAACCCTTTATTTTGTTCAGCGATGACACCTAGTACATGATGCAATCATTCCAAATTGTTATGACACATTCATGTACCCTTCCTCCGAGTCTTGGGACATTCCGGAACCTTCTAGAACATTCCCGATGAAAACACCGGAATCATTCCCCAACTCCAAAACAGGACTTTCCTTAGATGAATCTTATTCTCCGGACCATCCCGGATCTCCTCGTGATATACCGGATCCCATCCGAGACTCCGAACAACATTCGGTCTCTTACTCATCATTCCATAACTACTCAACAACATCGAATCCTTAAGTGTGTCTCCCTACGGTTCGTGAATTATGCGGACATGATCGAGACACTTCTCCGATCAATAACCAATAGAGGAATCTGGAAATTCATATGGCTCCCACATATTTCTACGATTACTTTGCGATCGAATGAACCACTTACATACGATACCAATTTCCCTCTGTCTCACGATATTTTACTTATCCGAGGTTATGATCGTCGGTATCTCTGCATACCTAGTTCAACCTCGTTACTGATAAGTACTCTTTTCTCGTTCCCGTGGTATGTGATCCCTTGTGAGCCAGTCACATGCTTGCAAGCTAATTGGATGACATTCCATCGAGAGGGCCCAGAGTATATCTATCCGTCATATGGATGGACAAATCCCACTCTTGATCCATGTGTCTCAACCAATACTTTCCGAACACTCAATGCCACCTTTATAGCCACCCTGTTACGGTGTGGTGTTTGATGTTATCAAAGCATCCTTCCGGTAAAGGTGATATGCATGATCTCATGGTCGAAGGAATTAGGTTACTATGTATCAGAAAGCTTATAGCAAATGAACTATATTAAATGACTTGATCTTAATGCTACGTTTAACTATAGGAGTATGTCCATCACATCATTCTCCTAATGATATGACCCTACTGTTAATAACATCTCTATGTTCATGATCAGGAAACCATGATCATATATTAACCAACGAGCTAGTTTAACAAGAGGCTTTACTAGGGACTCTTTTATGTTTACAAATCACACAAGTATTAATGTTTCCGATTAATACAATTATAGCATGGTATGTAAACATTTATCATAAGTATGAAGATATGATAATAACCACTTTATTATTGCCTCTTGGGCATATCTCCAACACTTCCCGGCACCCTGTCGGAGGGGAGATCATCCCGGAGGCCTTCTCTCCGGTATGATTCATGAGTAGTTCCACCTTAGATTATGGGTCCATGTAGTAGCTAGATGGTTGTATCTCTTCCTTTGTGCTTTCATGTATAGATATTGTGAGCTCCGTTCATGATCAAGATCTAATCTATTTGTAATCATGCATGTTGTGTTTGCGGGGATCCGATGGATATTGAGATTATTATGTTGGTTTGATTAATGGTTTTATCTTTATGATTCTATCATGTTTGTGTTGTTTGTGATCTTTCATGCTCTCCATTGCTAGTGGTTATCTTGGCCAACTAGTTGCTAGTGACTCCAAGAGGGAGTATTTATGCTCGATAGTGGGTTCATGCCTCTAGTTTCCAAGGAAAGTGACAGAAATCTCTTCGGTTGTAGATGTGTTGTTGCTACTAGGGAGAAAACAACGGTCTCTTGTTCATGGAACATGTGGACTGTTTACCTTACACACTTTGCTTAAAGCAGTTGTTTGTTGCTTCAACTTAATACTGGAGGGGGTTCGGATGATAACCTGAAGGTGGACTTCTAGTCATAGATGTAGTTGGATGACGGTCTATGTATATTGTTGTATTGCCCAATCAACCTCATAGGATATTTCTGGCTAGTAATTGCATTGTTTTGCCTTGCTCAGTTCCTGTCAATTGCCCCACTGTAATTTGTTTACCCTTCATGCCATGTTGTTATCTAAGGATAGCACCTCTAGTGAACTATCGACCCCGGTCAGATCTTTACCATTGATACATCTTCCACTGTTACTTGTTTACTTGCTGCAAACCATTACGTTCCACACCATATGTTTAATCCTTTGTTACAGCAAACCGGTGAGCTTGACAACCTCACTGATTCGTTGGGGCAAAGTCTTGAGTTTGTGTTGTGCAGGTCTCCATGTTGCCAGCAACACCTTTGAGACGTTTCCTTCCTCCTTCAGGTTCGATAACCTCGGTCTCTACTGAGGGAAACTTGCTACTGTGCTCATCACACCTTGCTCTTGGGGTTCCAACGAAGTGTCCCACGTCAACACTGAGTGCATGCATCAATTAATAAAATGGCTGCTAAACCTGAAACCATGGAAAACACCTTTGCTGCCACTCATGCCATACAAGTTACTATTGATGAAAATGTTAGACTGTTAGCTCAACTTCATGCTAAGTGGGAAAGGGAAGCTGAAATTGATAAAAACAATAGTGTGTGCACCATCACTAGAATGGATACCACTAAACCACAAGAAGTCCCTATTCCTCCTCCTACAATGCCTAAGCCTAATAAGTCTACTACTAGTGATGCTAAGTTTGATTTTGATATAGATGGTTGCAATATTTCTGAAGTGATTCTGTTCTTGCAAAAGCTTGCTAGAACTCGTTATGCTAGTGATATGCATGTTTCCTTCACTAAACACATTACAGATGCTCTTGTTAAGATTAAGGAAGAGAAGCTAAAACACAAAGCTTCTATTCCTAGGAAAGTATAAGATATTTGGGAACCCATTATTAATATGCAAGTGAATGAATTTGATCTCAAAGCTTTATGTAATCTTGGTTCTAGTGTCTCTATTATGCCTAGGAAGATTTATGAAATGCTTGATTTGCCACCATTAGAAGATTGTTATTTGGATGTCCCACTTGATGACAATGCAAAGAAGAAACTCATGGGGAATATTAATGATGTTCTCATTATGGTTAAAAATGCTTATGTCCCTGTTGATTTCTATGTTTTGGATGTTGAATACAATGCTTTTTGTCCTATTACTATGGGAAGACCTTTTCTTAGAACTGTTGGTGCCATCATTGATATGAAAGAAGGCACCATTAAATATCAATCCCCATTCAAGAAAGGTATTGAACACTTTCCTATGAGGAGAGATAAGTTGCTTTTTGCTCCTCCTTTGAAAGCAAGGTTTGATGTTAATGCTTCCTCATTTGAAAATACTTGATTTCTTGCTTCTTGTGCCTAACTTAAAGGCGTTAAAGAAAAGTACTTGTTGGGAGATAACTCAAGAGGTTCCTTAAGTCTTGGAAGTTATTACTTCAGTAATGAACTCTTCTTATCCTTTTTGTGCCAAGAATGACCTCTAATGAGAGGGAAGTAAGATTTGGGGAGTTGCTGTCCCGAAACAGATTTCTGTCCTCCATCATAAATATTCGTGAGGAGTCGCTATAAGTCGGATTGAGATGAAAATTTATGAATAGATCCCCCAGTATGTTAGCTAACTTTCGTTAGTTCAACACTTTTTGATTTGAGGAACAAAAGATTTTCGTAAAAATCAGCTTCTACCTGCTGGTCTATTTTGACAGATTTCTGCCATTATTTGTGTTTGCTTCTTATTGATTCCTTTTTGAGTTCTCTTTTAGGGAATTGCGTTTTTTGAAGGAGTTGCTACAGTAGCTTGTGTTTTTAGTGAAAAGTTTTGCTATTCCAAAGCTAAACCCAAAGGTCTATTATCTTTTGAATACACTAATGTTGCTAATGAAGATTGTGTAAAGTTTTGTATGAAGGAAAAATTTCAGGTGTAAAGAGAGAATGATGTAATGAGATGAAGAATGGACAAAAGCTCAAGATTGGGGATGCCACCACGATGTCACCCCAAGAAATATCCAAGAGGTACAAACGTCAAAGATTGGGGATGCCCAAGGCATCCCCTTCTTCATCAATAAAAAGCTCAGGTCTGTCTAGACACTTCGTTTTTATTGTTTCATGCACTATTGTGTTGTTCTTGGAGTGTCTTAGTTTTAGTTTGGTTTGCTTAGTTGTTTACTTTGCTTGAATAAAGTAGTTTGGACCCTCGTTCTCGCTGTGTTGGTTCAAATATGTTGCTTGGTGTTGGAAAGGAGTAGTAAGTTCTTGCTTGAAAGTGCAAGAGGAGCTTGCATTGATTGTGACTTAGACTTTAGCATGACATGCTAGGTGTTGTTTTGACCTTATTCCTAGTGATTATTGCTGTAGCATGTACTGTTCCAAACAATTGGGATTTCTTAGTGTGCCTTGAAAGAATTATGCATTGTTTTAGCATACAAAAGCATAGTATTGTGGTATTCTCCTTTGATGCTTAGTTTGGGTTGACTTGACACATGCTTACACCATGTTGTGACTATGAACAAGTCACCATAGCCTCTATGATCATTTAGTCCTTGACTTGTAGTACCACTCTATGCTTTGATTACTAATGTTTTGTCGCTCTGCATGATTATGGCCATTATTGATCTCTTAGTTGGTTGCTCCTAGTATTTTGCTAGCCTCCAGTTGTATGAGTAAGCTCTACTCATGCTTCCAACTCCCAAGAAACCAAGTTATTCCAAAGTGTCTACTATAAACTCCTATGCATGGTGTGTTACACCATTCCAAGTATATTCTTGTTTTCAGCTATCTTCCAATTAAAAGTATTTTTGTTATGTCAAAACTTAGTGATCAAAGCCCTCAAAAACTTGATGGCACACTTTATATTCTTTGCCCCTAATAAACTTGAACCATTTGTGTCATCTATGTTGTATATGCTTTCACTTATACGTTGGAATTAGCAAAACCATGTTGTCATGGGGAACGTTTTCAACATTGCACTTGTACTTTGTACACATTTGATATCATGCTCTTTTGTCTATGGATGTCACCGGTGTGAAATAAAGAGGGAGCTTATAAGTCCATGGAGTTATGTATTTTGTGTTAGAGAAACGCCTGGGCCACTAGCCTAAGCCATGCCTAATCATGGTGGAAACTTGCAGCATCACCATAATGAGCTATCTGTGAAGCATCCTCAATAAAAAGCTATGCACATAGTAAATAAAAAGATCGCTGAGATGCTTATTGTCTGCTTGCCTTGTCATTTTGGTTATGGGATAGCTCCTGTACCATGTGCAAGGGGTACCCCGTTGGCGGTTCTCTATGATACGCATATACTTACTATGACAAGAACTTACATGTGACTAAAGTTGAGTAGCACGATGTGTGGTCCTCGTATTCAAGGGACTTGAGATTGCCAACTTATACTTTGGCAAGCATATACTCCATAGTTTGTTCACTTTAACCTTGATCACTTCAGGATACTTATGATAGGGGCAATGAGGGCTAAAAGTTAACAAGTACCATAATTTTTGGAAGCTCTTTTTAAACTTGAAATCCCTGCTTCCCTTTGTGAAGGGCCTTTCTTCCACTATTATATTGAGTATCCACTTTCTACCTTTAAGCACCATTAAGAGAGCATAGTTGCCATTCTGTGTGCAGTGTCCCCAAAACTTATTGATTGATGCCTATTGTGATATTACTTGTTCTTGTGCTATTTGTATCTAGTCACTCTTATGAACTTTGAAGGTGTCTTATGCATCTATTTGATACTCTATGAGGGACAAACTGAATGCCACTATGCCATGTTTTCTGTATGTGAAACAAACAAACATTTTTTAATGCATGTTATTCATGATCTTTGTTTGTGGCCTTTCATGTTGCATGCATAGTTACTTTTTCCTATTGTTAGAACTCCATCTTTCATGCACATGTTTAGAGTTCTTTGATTCCAGGTTTTAATGCTTGCAAATGATTTGATCTTGGTTTTGATGGTGCATGTCACCTCAAAAATTATTCTTTTTATCACTTACCTACTCGAGGACGAGCAGGAGTTAAACTTGGGGATGCTTGATACGTCGGAAACGTATCTATAATTTTTGATGCTCCATGCTTGTTTAGTATCTACTTTGCTTTGTCTATACTTTGAGGTGTTTTTATAAATTTTCTGGAACTAACCTATTAACAAGTTGCCACAGTGCCAGTTGCCTGTTTTCTTCTGTTTTTGGTTTCAGAAAGGCAAAAAATCAATATTCTCGGAACTGGACGGGACAAAAGCCAAAGTCAATATTTTACCCTGGGCGACACGAAGTCCAGAGGATAGACGGAGAGGCGCCACAGGGCGGCCAAACCCCCCTAGGCGCGGGTGGGCCCATCCCACGCCTGGGCAGGGTGTGGTCCCCCTGGTCGCCTCCTAGCCTCGCCTCTTCACCTATAAGAAGCCCCCGATACAGAAACCCTAGGCACCCGATTAAAACTCCACGAAACCTTCTGTAGCCGCCACCGTCGTCCCTAGATCGGGGGGGGGATTTGAAGTTCTTCCCGGCACCCTGCCAGAGGGGAAATCATCCTGGAGGCCTTCTTCTCCGGTATGAAGCGTGAGTAGTTCCACCTTGGACTACGGGTCCATGTAGTAGCTAGATGGTTGTATCTCCTCCTTGTGCTTTCATGTGTAGATCTTGTGAGCTCCGTTCATGATCAAGATCTAATCTATTTGTAATCATGCATGTTGTGTTTGCGGGGATCCGATGGATATTGAGATTACTATGTCAGATTGATTAATGATTTTATTTATTTAATTCTATCATGTCTGTGTTTTTTGTGATCTTGCATGCTCTCCGTTGTTAATAGCTATCTTGGCCAAGTAGTTGCTAGTGACTCCAAGAGGGGGTATTTATGCTCGATAGTGGGTTCATGCCTCTAGTTTCCAAGGAAATTGACAAAAATCTCTTCGGTTGTAGATGTGCTATTGCCACTGGGGAGAAAACAACGGTCTCTTGTTCATGTAACAAGTAGATTGTTTACCTTACACACTTTGCTTAAAGCAGTTGTCTGTTGGTTGCAACTTAATATTGAAGAGGATTCGGATGATAACCTGAAGGTAGACTTCTAGTCATAGATGTAGTTGGATGACGGTCTATGTATATTGTTGTATTGCCCAATCGAATCTTATAGGATCTTTTTGTCTGGTATTGCATTGCTATGTCTTGCTCAGTTCCTGTCAATTGCCCTGCTGTAATTTGTTTATTCTTCATGCCATATTGTTTATCTAAGGAGAGCACCTCTAGTGAACTATGGAGCCCGGTTCAATCTTTACCATTGATACATTTTCCACTGTTACTTGTTTACTTGCTGCAAACCATCATCACCTTCCATACCATACGTTTAATCCTTTGTTACAGCAAACCAGTGAGCTTGACAACCTCACTGATTCGTTGGGCCAAAGTCTTGAGTCTGTGTTGTGTAGGTTTCCATGTTGCTTGCAACACCTGTATGACGTTTCCTTACTCATACTGGTTCGATAACCTCGGTTTCTTACTGAGGGAAAACTTGTTCTCTGCTGCATCACACCTTGCTCTTGGGGTTTCCCGACGAAGCACTGCACGTTGACGCAGTGCCATCACGGGCCTGCTGCTAATTTTTAATATATGTGTTCTTACTTCAAAAAAAAGAGAACAGGATGAAGAACGTATTGGGTTTGATTTCTTGAAACGTAGAACCTAAAGAAACAAGCTAAGAAGAAATGAGAAGTACAAAGAACTATGAATTAGTTGGACAAGTAGGATATGCAGAACAATTTTCTTGGACATGCATGTACATAGCGCAACCGAACTGTAAATCAATTGATTCATGCACAACCCAACTTGAAGAAAAAAAATTATTTACATTTGACCCTAAGCATCTAGGAGGATGTCTAACAACCTTTATTGCATCAGCAAGCTCATTCGGAGCAACCTTCGCATTAAAGAAGTGATCAATCTGGTCTTCTACCGGTCCTGTGAGCCCCACAAATAGGTTGAGTAGTTGACAAACATCATTTTAAGTATAGAGGAAAAAAAATATTTCATATATCTGGGGCCACTGAGAAGAGAAGAGGACACACAACTCCAAGGAGAAAGGCAATAAAAACATAACGTATGTAGGATTGCGGGTGTTATCCTGTATAGTGATGAGATTCATGAGAAAACAAAGATGGGTACAGCTGAGGTTTCATAATAATAATATAAAATCACGTCCGTAGGCCTGATGTCTTCTGCTGTATGTCGGTAGTGCGAAAGAGATAAATGAAATGGATAACAAGTGACAGGATTCAAGCAATTTTAAAAATTGCCACAGATTGTGTTCTAAGAAATATGACAGATCAAGAACTGACAACATTATATGTGGAATTCAAAAAAGTAGACAATGAATAAGATATTGGAAATCGGGACATCCAAAAGGGACATGGATGTAGACTACAACACGACGATCCATGTCCAATTTACAGGTCCAAACAAAAAATAGTTACATAGAAGAATTTACTTATTAACAACATCAGTAGTAATGGTCTAAGACCTTGCTAACATATACCTAAACTATAAAAACAATGAAACTGAAGCAGCTTCTCAAGATATGAAATCAAATCAAGCATTGCAAACCTGCAGCAAGACCAAACAAATTATGGCAAGCAAACCTTCGGAACCATCCTACAAGTTCAGAAATCACACTTAGCACTGAACTGACACAAAATCTAAATCAACAAGAGCATGGAACGAAATGGTACATACAAATTGGTACATGCTCTGTCACAAAGACAAAAGGAGTAAAAATATGCTATATTGTCTTTTGGATTCACCTCTATAGGTCAAAGCTGCTTCGCATGACACATACACTGATGGAACGGAGGCAGATTCACGAACAATTCTGTGCACAAATCAAAGAGAACATGTTCATCTGATTACAATCACCAAATGGAACTAAAAAATATTAAGAAAACAGCGATTAAATTACACTGAATATGAATCAAAGCCCTACAACCAGGAGAGAGAAAACTTCAAAACAATATGATCTAGTTATGAACATGAGACTTAACTGTTATGTATTGCTAAAAATTGAACAAGACATGACCGTTGGGTAAATCCGATGCAAGTCATGACTTGATGTATATAGTTGAAAAACACAGTTTAGGCGGCGTGAGAACGGAAGGGCGATGCTCCCAAAGAAATGGATGACTGGATTAAACATGATGATTTCATAGCTTCGCAAGTCAGTAGGAACAAACATATCAGGAATATTTTGCCAACAATTCAAAACCAGAGCACAAAGGAATTCAGTTAATTTTTTTTGCAAAGAGTGTGATACAATGTCTGCCCGTCAAGTTCACTATGGTACATTCTGTGTATCCTTGTTCCACCAAAAAACAAAATTCTGCGCAAATTGATACAACACTACATTCTACTGAATCACACTCGTTTCACACCAGAGACAAGGACAAAAGAATCATGGGGAAAGGAGGCAGCTACAGTTTACTACAAACTCTTCACAGCTAATAGTTCTACAATCGCAATGGGATATATTGCACAACTGATGGGAGACCTGGAGCAGGGAGCAACGCCTCTGAGCATAATACCGATGGAGCAGAATGGCAAAGTTGAAAGATTAAACCCTTCACATAAAATTAGGACGGACGCAACTAGAAACAACGTTGGTGCACCATAAAAGCATCCACATGATCGTATATGTCCTTCCACAAGGTTGTGTGCCTGTAAAATGTTAGGAGCTCCAGTACGCAAGATGATTTTGAAGTAAACAATGAACACTAAATACACAAATCTATCTCATATTAAGTAGTAGTAAAATACAACAAAAAGTCATACTGACCGCAAAACTAAACCCTAACTAATCCAACATCTGAGCACACCCTCAGCCTAACCTGACAATCAACTAAAGTCTAATACAATCAACAAGCTAGCACCCAAAAAACTGAACCCAAACTAAGAGGAGATCAAAGACAAGCACTAGGGAGACTGACCCAATTCAAGCACTCCCACTACTGCACTACATACGCCGCACTACCTCCGAAAAAAAGCATCCGCCGCCGCAGAAAATTCTCAGATTTTGCGCGAACAAACGCTACAGCGTTACCACCCAAACCAAAACCAACACACGTACGGGAGCTAAATAGAGTGAAATCAGAGATCATAGCAGACACATGAAGATCAGCCTGTAGGTGGGAATGGGTTGCCCAGGGGGCGCCAGCCCATCCCACCTATTTCCGCTAAGTGGAGACCCATGTACTTCCAAAAAAATATCACAGACACCCACGGGGATTCCACTACCGCCGCCACGCCGCCAAAGGCGCCCTCCATGGCGATGGAGGCAGGCGCAATGCCTGGAGGACCCGTCCCACCGTCGCCGCTTCCTCCCCCACTCGCCCCCTCCCTTCCCCTCGCTCTCCCATCCCCCAGCTCCTTCAGTTGCCCTCCATGCCTAGGTCCCCTCCGGCGATTTGGAGCAGGAGCTGCAGGCCGGCGTTGCCCGTGTGAAGCTGGAGACCGCCGCTAATGGTGTTCTTAGGTCACCGTCCAAGAAGAAGAGGAAAAAGGTTAATCCCACTCTCCCTCTTCCTTAAATTCAGTCCTCAAAATCTTTGACCTTGATCTACTGCTCGTCTAGATCTCTATTATCCGTTTTTAGTGTGGGTGCTAAGAAGAGTTCAATCTTGCGGCAAGGAGAAGGGGCAACGACGCCATCTTGCCTGAAACCTTGTTCCTCTCCCTTTTATTCTTGCGGTGGCTAGCTAGCTCAGTGCAGGCTTTGGATAGCACTAAGCTCAGCATCCTTGTGACCTTTTATAAAGTTTTAGTTCAGTTCAGGCTATGTCAGGAATTCGGGATCTTCTGAAATTGAGGAGACCCTGAATATATTCCGGCTTGATGTTTAATCTAGCTATACACCTTCTTCAGTTACAAAATTTATTTAAGGTACTAGTATTTTTGCCATTAGAATTAGTAGGAGCATTGTATCTGGGACAAAGATTGAATTCAAGACATATTGCTAACAGTAGTAGCTCGAGGCTCGAGCCACCATCAGAATATTTATCATAGCAAAGCCTCTGTTGATTATCCGTTTCTAGTGTAGGTGGCAAGAAGAGTTCAATCTAAATTACTTTTACTAGTACGTGCCAAAAACTGATATCTATATTGTATAGTTGATCTATCGTAGTGTACGTTGGAGGCTTCAGGTTTGAAGCTGCTAGAATTTTCTGTACTGTATAGTTGATGAATTGCACCATGAATTTCCATAGTCAGTTCCCTGAACATTGCTAGTGCTAGTGACCATTTTATCGGATCCAAAAATGCCCACGCTGGTAGCAACTATGATTCTGTATCATACTTGGAATTGTTATCAGTGATAGATTTAGTGTTCCTAGGAGGGATATAAATCCTTAATGTTTCTCGACAGATTAACGCGCTTACTTTTCTAAACTTATTCCATTTATCAACGCGTTTACTTTTCTATGCCTTATTTTGTATTTGCAATCTATTGCCAGTGTTATTAAATGTTGCAGTGTTGAAGTTGTTCAAACCGTTGTGAGATTCAGGCTTATATGAAACGTGTCTTGGTATATTGCCTTCTTCAATTAAATATGGTGCCATATAAGCAATTTGTCTATAATAACGTGCTAAGAAACGCCTATTAGAAAAGGCCTAAATCTAGTATGGATGAAATGAATCTGCTCCCCATTCCCTGTAGTATTAAGCCGCAGTAGCAACTGCAAGCATTGTAACTTGAATATTAGCTCTTGCTAAGGCACTGTATATTCATGCATTTTTGGTGTGTTTTTGTTGTGGATATTATCTTACTTTGTCTAAAATTTCTTGTCTGCAGGTTATAAAGAAGAGCACGGTTGATGATGTCTACAATGCATGTTTTAGGAAAGTTATGAAGAAGCGCAATCATTTTATAGACCATGTTATTCTAAACTTCTTAGTGTATTTTTTCTATTTTAATATTCTGAACATCCTAGTATAATTTGGAGACCCTGCTTTCAGGCTGTGTAGTATGTACCTTGTATGTTATTCATGTGATTGCTGTACATATATTGCTCTTTATCAATTATGTAGTAGCTAGTTTCGTTGTGCTCTTTCATGTACCAAGTACAAGTATACGTGTGTGGAACTGGAGCGGCCGGACGCTTAACATGAGTATTAGGCTGATAAGAAGCGGTGCTATTTTATGGACTGACTACTGAGTAAACTAGTATAGAGTTGGCGGGCTTAGGTGGGTACGCGGCCGACCACTTTACATCATGGTATTAGATGGACCAGAAGCGGTGTCCTGTTTAGTTTAAATGGGTATAGGCGGTCACTTGGTGGGCTGCCGTGGGCATGCCCACTTACAGCCTGACATGAAAAAGGTCGGAGGAATACCGATCTCGCCGTGGCGAACGCTTGCGAATCTCCGATTCCGCGGCGTTGCCGAAGCCCTCTCTGCCATAGCTACCCCTTCCCACTACGGTAGTCATTTTGGGGCACTTCAAAGTGCCCCTATACATGATCAAAATATCCTTAAAGGGTTTTAGAGGCACTTTGAAATATGACACTAATACTACTCATGTTCCTAAAAGTTTCCTTAAAGGGTTTTAGAGGCACTTTGAAATATGACACTAATACTACTCATGTCCCTAAAGGTTTTAGGGACATTTTAGGCAATGTCCCTAAAACCTTTAGTGACACTCTAAGAAATGTCCCTAAATATATTTATTTATTAAGGCATTTTATATAGTGACACTTTGACAAATGGCCCAAGAGAGTAACTTTCTAATACCAGATAGGTCCTCCTCTGGGTGCTCCTCCCTGGCGCCCGGGCGTCGGCCAGCTCTCATTCCGCCTGCTTGGGCCGATGCAGGATGCAGCCCATTTAATATTTATACTTTGTTCTTCGCGTGGGCTGTCTTTCGCTACGAAGAACTTCGTTCATACGCTGCTTCGTACGATATGGGACAACATCTAGGTATATAAACTAGTATGATTTTTCTTAAAATGTCGATGTGGGACTAAAAACATCTTGCGCTGTATCCGGACGTCGGACGCCGGCGCCTATTGCGCTGGACGCGGAGACACGTGCATTGACACTGCTGCGGCACTGGACGCGTACGGACGTGGGACCAAGACCCTTTGCCGGAAACATGCATATGTACGGGTTGGACATACTACGTGTGTGGAGCACCGTTTTTTTACCTCTGCATGGAGCACTGTTTGCTAATCAGTCTAACATATTTTAATGCAAAATTGAAGTGTCGGTTAAAAAAGGTGAATAAATGCAACAATTGGAGCGCCGGGTTTCTTTAGTGGATTGATGTGCACATGTCGCATCTTTGAGTTTCTAAATTAGGCGTTGTGTTGCTAGGATAAAAAAAATTAGAAACATCAGTCTAGAAAAAGAAAAGATACTACTTAGAGCAATAAGTACATAAAAGTAACACGAAAAGAGCAAGATTTTAGTACTCACAGGGGAAAAATTTCGGGTAGCACTAAATTTTTTCTTTGCTTTAGTCTAAAAATGTTGGATTTGCTCCTTGAACAATCACAAGTATAAAAATGAACAAAAAAATTACGAAGCAAAACAATCACAAGTACTAAAAGAAACAAAAAATTTGACCAAGCGGAAAAAGTTTAAGAGCAAGTGGAATGAAGTTTAAACATCATCCGGACCCAAAAAAAATGACTACTAGTGAAACACAATTCTACACTTAGTGGAACAGGATTACATCCAGGAGCAAGAATTTAGACTAAAGGAAACGAAAATTTAGTGCTTGGAACAAATCTCGATTTTGTGGCAGAATAACACTGGACCAGTTGGAGAAAAAAATTTGGTTTCCCGAGAACAAATAATTCTACAAAAGTGCAACACGAATTTGACAATGTTTTTAGACAAAGTGGAACAAAATCAACTGGAATATTTACAAGATGGAAGAAAAATTAAGTTTCTTGGGAACAAAAATTCGGATTCTATGGAATAAAACATTACAAATCCGAAAAAAAATTATCACTACTAGTTACCAATAAAAAACACTAATTGAAACATAATCTTAGTGCACTAGAACAAATCATGATAATAAGGGCAGCAAAAATTTAGATGAAGAGAAACAAAACTCCAATGCTACTAGAATTGTTTCCATTTGTGGAAAAAATTTGACCAATGGAAGAACAATTTATTGCTCAAGAAAAAAAGAACGACTACAAGTGGAAATTTGGAACATAATTTAAATATAGTGGAAAAATCATGACTATTGGTGGAATAAAAATTGGACAATCGGGAACAAATTTTGGACAATACTTCCAGAGAAGTGGAAACAATCACAAAAAAAGTACGATCATGACTTAAAAATGAAAAAATAACTAAGAAAAAACGTGAAACATAACATACAAAGAATAGACAAAAGTACGTATTAGACAACTAAGGCCACCGATCATAATAGATTAAAATTTGACAAAATTATGAACAAAAATTCCGCATGTAATACGAACATTTTGTGTTTACACACAAGTTATCAAGAAAACTAATTACTATTTTTTGTGGTTTGTGTAAAAAGACGAGAAAATTTTGAAGAATAGTCACATTGGAGCATCATATTTTTTCTTTTCATAGAGAACACAAAAAAATTATTTGACGTACATATATGGGTATCTCCGGCAGGCACCGCAAATCAGACACAAAAGGTGTCTGACCTTTTTTTGTCTCGCAGGAGAGGGACACGAACAGACCAAATGTCCTCCGTTTGTCCAATTGCTGTGGGTATGTACCCAACAGTGCTTTAATTGAACATGTCAACTAGTATCGCCGTTGTTGGTGGATGTGTGAACGCTGCATTCGGTGGAGGAGCACAGCTCGATGCCGACGCAAATGGGCTGGAGCGCGTCCCCACATCGCCCACGTCTCCTATCCTGCAAGTAGCAACAAGTACAACGCTGAACCCTCTCCCATTATAGAGCTTGGCTCCCGCGCGACATCAATCTCGCAACGTAATTCTCGCCAGAAAGTTGAGATGACGGGACATAGTAGGAGTTACTCTAATGTCCGGATATACGTGCATATATATCTCTCCTAACAATTTTAAATATGTTTCTTGCGGCCATGGCGTCCGCCAAGAGACGACGTGGCATCATTTGTGTCCCTCTCCTGCAAACAGACCAAATTAGACACGTTTTGTGTCTCACTTGGGGTGCCTATCGGAGCTGTCCATATATATTTGTTCACAAATTTTTGGAAATAAAGAAACTTTTTATGTTATCTGTAGAAAAAAACTGATGCTCCAACGTGACTATTCGTCAATATTTTCTCGTCTTTTTACACAAATCACATAAAATAATAATTATTTTTATTGATAACTTGTGTGTGAACACAAAATGTCCGTATGTATTTGTGAAATTTTCGTTCATAATTTTTTGTGAAAAAAGGCCTTGAACAGATTCCGAAAAATTAGTCGGTCCGGATAAAATGTTTAGGGCACAAGATGCCTCAAAAGATAGTATCTTCAGGGGCACTTAGAAAAATGGCTCTAAAGTTAGTATCTTTAGGGCACTTTAATGAAAATGCCTCTGAAGGCATTATTTTTATGGGCACTTGGCAAAATATCTCTAAAGCTAGTATCTTTAGGGGCTTTTTGAAGAAAATGCCTCTAAAGGTAGTATCTTTAGGGGCACTTGGCAAAATGCCTCTAAAGCTAGTATCTTTAGGGGCACTTTGATGAAAATGCCTCTAAAGATAGTATCTTTAGGGGCATTTGGCAAAAATGCCTCAATATCTTTAGGGGCACTTGGCAAAATGCTTTTAAAGCTAGTATCTTTAGGGACATTTCGAAGAAAATGAAACTAAAGATAGTATCTTTAGGGGCACTTGGCAAAATGCCTCTAAAACTAATATCTTTAAGGCCACTTCGATAAAAATGCCTAAATGTACTATCTTTAGGGGCACTTGACAAAATGCCTCTAAAGATACTATCTTTAGGGACACTTTGATAATACCTCTAAAGATAGTACATTCAGGGGCATTTAGCAAAAATGCCCCAAATTGACACATTTAGAGGCATTTTCAGAAATACCTCTAGCCAAAGTACCCCTAAAGATGTACCGTGTACTAGTCCCCTCCCGCCGGCGGCTTCCGGCTGATGAATAAATGAAGGCGAGACAGAAAGAGGACGAGAGAGAGAGAGTTGCGCAGAGATTCGGAAACAAAATCGAATCGTCCAAAAAGCGTCTGTTCGTCAATTGTAAAAAGTGTTTTTTTAGACGATGCGGTGAGCTCCCTCCAACCCAGCCGGCAGGCCGCCCCATCCAATTCACCTCCCACTTTCCTCGCCGGCACGGCCGCCATCTTTGAGTTCACATCTTAATCCTTCCGCTCCACCACCTCACGCCCCCCGGTGCTTATCCCCACCCCGTCCCTCCCGGCCGTCGTGGAAAATTGATTTTCCTCGCCGCCCCGTTATTCCCTGTTGCCCACCACATTCCTTGGCTCGCCGCCGCGTCCGTTGTGTTCTGTCGTCACCTCTCCCGCGTTGCCTTCCCGTTGTCCACTCCTTCCGTACCGCCACCGTTAACTTTCATCTTTCTTAGCTGTATCGTAATGGTCGTTCTCGTATTGTATTCTGAATCGGAAAAAACAACACCGGAGTTCGTATGGTCTCTGAATCGGAAAGCAACATCGTTCAGGGGTGATATAATCTAGCCACCAATCCCTGATTTCGGCATAGAAGTAGGAGGCTGCTACACAACAAGCGTTCTACAGATGGCAAATTCATAGGACGTTCGGACCAGCCATGTTCCGACCGGCTACACGATGGGACGAGCAGATGAGCGAAAGGCTTCCCAAGCGAAAGTTGCTTCCTGGCGAGCAATTCATACACGCATGTTGGAATCGTGTCAGCCAAGCGAGCATTGTGCGCGTGAGAGAGCAGTGCATGCAAACAAGAAGACAAAATTAGTTACGTAGTTGACATTCAATGTGAATTTCAAAATTTAAAATATCTTGTAGGATATTAGATTTAAGTTTCCATTTTACCTTTTGACTAATAGCGATGAGATCTTTAAAAATAGATCTCGTGTTGATACGTTTCGACAATTTTTTTCGGACCCAAAAGTTACACACATGTAACACGTGAGTTATTCAGTCTGTAATAATATCTAAGTTATCAATCTTGTTAGAGCATTTCTAGTATAACATGTAAAATGGCAAACCCTTAAAAATTCGGAGAGTTTACAGTTTTCAGCTTTTTTGGCCCTAGCATATCCCGTAAATCCGCCGAAAAAATTTGCCACCACTAGTAATAGATACGGCACCGCCCCCACCAGTTGTCGTCGAGTCGTTTTTCAATCGGAGTTGGGGTGACCAAATCAACCATGGTGGTAGTTCCTGTAGCCATGGAACCCCCCACCCCCATCTCCGAGGAGGAGCGAAAGCGCTGCATCCACGTCGACGAGGCAAGGAAGCGCCGTGCCCGGTGCTACCTTGTCCATGACGCGACACAGTCGGTTGCCTTTGCACGCCATGATGCCCTCGAGCCATGCCGCTCATTAGGCTCCCTCTTCCTCCTCCCCCCTCCCCTACCCGTCCTCAGACTCCTTGTCGAAGGAGTATGAACCCTCCTTCGAGGAGTTAGAGGGGGACAAGGTGGTAGCGGAGGACTTCGTCCAAAGCGACCAAGAGGAGGTGCGTGCGTTGGAAATGATGATGCGCCGCTCCATGAAAGCATAGGACGTGGAGAAGAAGCGCGAGCTCCGGGACCAGCGCCAGGCCGTGCTGATGGTGGAGGCGGCCATATCTAATAACATGTGAGTTATCCACAATGTAGTGCGTAAGTTACCCACCATATGAATGGCTAGTTTCATCTTGAAACTAGATCTCCTTTCTGTTGTTCTTTCTGATTTTTCTTGTATCATAGGTGATTTACCACTTTGGACTGGTAGGTATATTGATTTGGTGATGATAGCTATACTGTAAACATATGGATAACTCTACCATGAACATCTGGATAACTCTAAAGTGTAATTGGTTGGTAACTATACATTGAACACATGGGTAACTCTATAAATATTGGATTGATAACTATACATTAAACATTGGGGTAACTCTGTTAGTACAAGTTTGGTAACTATTAGCTAGAGGAATGAGTAATAACATAAGTAAATGGGTGGATAACTATTACCTACACGAGAGGTGACTACATCGATTTTTATTATGGTAGTGGTAGCTATGCCATAAACACACTGATAAGTTCATACGTAAATGAGTGGGTAACTATTACCTAGAGAGCGTGGTAACTACAGTGGAATCGGTGGTGAAAGTTATCCATGTTGGTTATTAACTCCACATATAATCAGTTACTAACATTGCCCTGAACACTTGGGCAACTGTATAAGTACTGGGTTGTTAACTATAGCTTGAACACCTGGGTAACTACATCAATATTGGGTTGATAACTATTGGGTAGAGGGTAGGCGGGGTATCTAAATTGACTTCATGGTGATTACTATAATATGAACCTCGACAACTCCATAACTAATGGATGGATAACTATTAGCTAGAGGGTTGGATAGCTAGATCAATTTGGTCATGATAGTTATGTCATGAACACCTTGTAATTATACCCTTGGACATCTAGGTAACTCTACCTTGAACATCCGAGATAATTCTAGATGTAATTAGTTGGTAATTATTTTAAACACTTGGGTAACTCTAACCTCAACACCCCGGTAACTCTAACTTAAAATTAGATAACTCCATATGTAATCAGTTGGTAACTATAACCTAAACACCTAGATAACTCTAGAAGTACTAGGTTAATAACTATACCCTTAACACGTGGGTAACTCCACATGTAAACACCTAGGTAACTCTACCCAGAACACTTGGATAACTCCATATGTAATGGGTTGATAATTATACCCTGGACGTTTGGATAACTTTATAAGTACTGAGTTGGTAACTATATCCTGAACACATGGGTAACTCCGAATATAATGGTAGTTACATATGGTTATTACATCGATTTGGACCTGGATTCAAACCAACCTCTACCATTGAGATTTGAATCAACATTTCTATCTTTTAAAGGCTATAGCCAAAATATCTCCGGAAAGTGTTTTTGCCTTCCGAGCTCTAGTGCTCCACTCATTTTCAAGAAAAAATAAAAAAATCATATTTAAAAGTTTCCAAAAAAGTAAAAAAGAATAGGACGTCTATGAAGTAAAAACCTGGCGGACGTTTGAATAAGAATTGGTCTAGTAATTGCATGTACGGTACCTTGCTAAATATTAAAAGACAATTTTTTTAATTAGCTAGCTCAATTCAAATACGAAAATTTAAAATGTTTTCTAGATCAAACCGTTTGTTCAAATTAAGATCCATTTTCACCGTTAGACTACTCATGATGAGATCTTTAAAACTAGATCTCATGTTGGTATATTCTGACAATATTTTTTTATTAAAAGTTATCTACCCGTAACACACGAGTTATCCGGACTTCAGCATGTAAGTTATCCATCCAATAACATGTAAGTTATTCACTACTACAAAATTTATCCAGAGATCATGTATTAGAGATGGCTAACTTTTTTATTTACCAACAAGTTACCAATCACTAACATGAGAGTTATCTAGGCTTTAACATGTAAGTTATCCACCAAATAACATGTAAGTTATCCACCACTACAAAATTTTATCCACAGATAAAATATAAAAAGTTTTTCTAACGACACGGCCTCGTCGTTCGTCGCTCTCTCGCAACGTACGGAATACTCAACCTTGAAAGACTACCGCGTCAAACATTAAACATAATTTTTTAAAACGAACTAAATCTAAGCTTCTTTTTGCGTAGTCCACCCACCACGCGCAACCTGTAATCTAGCGACTCAACTTCGTAGACGTCTATCGTCGCTACCATAGTGGACGGGTGACGAAGCCTCAAAGGGTTTTAGGATACCGAGTCTTAATCGCTCATCGACGCTAACACATTTATGGCAATAAAGTCTTAGTACCCTAACAACTAGTCTACCGCGTTTCAATTAAATTTGCTCAACACATATGCGAGAACCCCTCTATCCAATATGTTTATATGATGGATAATTTATGTGTTACTGGATGGATAACCTATATATTATGATATAGATAACTTACGTGTTTGAAGTGGATAACCTTTTGGTCTGAATTTTTTTCCTCGAAACATATCAACATGGGATCTATTTTTGGAGATCCCGTCGCTACTAGTGCAGCGGTGAAAACAGATCTTAAATCAGATAAACGATTTGATCTATAGACCATTTTAAATTGTTGATATAATTTTAGGCTGGCTAACAGCACGCGTTCACACCTCCTGCCAAGTTTTGCAAAGCAACGACCAGTCTAAAAACAGAAATCTCGAAATAATAATGGACATAGTCGATGTTGTAACCCACAAGAGTGCAAAAATCGCAACATGAGATTCTTTGTATCATGGCTACACAAAAATAACAAAATCTAATAAAATTGGGAGGTTTGAAAATATGCATGTACAGAACTATATTTTTATTATTTTTGTGTAGTTCAGAATACAAAGTACTCCCTCCATCCAAAAATAAATGACTTTAATTTGCTAGATTCGCTTGTATCTAGACACATTAGATATGGATGAATCTAGACAAATTCAAGTCACTTATTTTTGGCTGGAGTGAGTATTTAGAAATTGATATTTTACATGTTGTGGGATACATATCATTAGCTACATTCGAATAATTTTTTCAAAACTTTGGAATCGCAAATATAACTTTTGAAATTTATTATTCCATGAGAAGCAAAATCAGTCGGTCAGTGAAGCACCGCAGAGGCACAGATGCATGCATATCAAGTGGGCAAGAAATAAATTCAGTAAAAAGGACACAACGGTCTTCGTCAGCTAGCTTTCATCGTTTCACTCGTCTTTCCATCGTCAGAGCAGAAACATCACACGAAGTACACCACGAAGTAAGGAGTAGAAGCAGGGTAAGTCATCACATAGAATCGGTAGACGGCGGAGCAGACTCAAGGCTGGAACAAGGCAGGCAGGAGGAACAAGAGTACAGGACCGACACACGACGCTGCTTGGTCGCGCGAGTGGTAGCAAATTCGTCGCTTTCGTGACGCCTCACAACAGAAGACGATGGAGTGGTCGTGCAGTCGACAGACTGCCGTTGGAAAGCCTATGACCGAAACTGAAGCGACGGCGATCTCACTCTTACCAGATCTTCGCCGCCCCCGTGCCCCCTCTTCCGCCCTGTCCTTTCTCCTAGGGAAGTCTAGACTCGTCAACAGCTTCCACCGGCAAGCTTCCAGGCGCTCTGCCCCGCCTCCCCCACAACTGCCGCCGTGGGCGCCGACGGGGTCTTGCCATGCTTCCCCGATGGCTGCCATCGCCCATCTCCGGCAAGGCCCCTATGAGCGTGAGGCAAGCTCTGAGAGGGGCCCGGTTCCGATCGGACGGCGACGACCAGATCGCGGTGCAGGGGCCAGGAGGCCCCGCCGGGAGGGGCGACCGCCCTCTTTCTGCCGGTGTCGTCAGGGTGAGATACACGAACGGAAAGAAAGTGAGTTGCCACGCTAGGATAGATCACGTTCATCATCCAACGGCCCACGCGAGTCCGCCGGGATTGACAAAGTTCAGGGCGCCCTGAACGTAGATATTCCGCAGAAGTATGCCGGATTGAGTTGATGATGGACATCATCAATGTAAGTCCCTCGCTTCGATTTCCCCTCTCCAAATTGTTCTTGTCGATAATTTCGCTGATGCTATCCCTTTTGACCGATTATTTAGCACGAGGAAGACGATGTCAGGATCGACGCGCTCCCTGATGACACTCAGCTCCAGATAGACGATGATAGGATCAGCGCGCTCCCTGATGACATCCTGATCCACATACTTGAATGCCTCGATTTGCCTATCACGATTCAGGCCAGCGCGCTGTCGAGGCGATGGAGACACCTTCCTCGTATGCTCTCTCGGCTGCTCATAGATGTCGCAGACTTCATGCCTCCTCGCCAACTAAACAGGGCAGTGGATCATATAATAACGACGTACTCAGATGCTGTGAGGACTTTGCTGTCCGGCAACCGATCCATCAAGCACCTGCAGCTCAGCTTCTACCTGACGGATCCGTACCTGTGCACCATTGGCCACATCGTATGCGATGTCGCCGAGAGCCGCAAAATCAATTTTCTGGAGCTCACTCTCTGGAAAGATGTCGCTGACCCAAGCTTTGAGCAATGCATACTGTTTGGACACCGCTTCATGAGTTTCTTTCATGCTTGCCCCAGCACTTTCAGACATCTCACGAGGCTCATCCTGCACGATCTTATATTTCAGGACTCTGATGTCCGCAGTCTCATCGACACGTGCAGTAAATTGCGTGCCCTTTCCTTGACATCCTGTGACACAGTCACAGGCGCTGAGTATGTCCTCAAGATTGATGCCCCGTGCTCAGAGCTTGTCACGCTTGAGTTCATCACCTGTGGATTTGCAAGGGTTGATCTGATTCATGTGCCAAAGCTCGGACGGGTGGTCTGCGATACTTGGTATGATGCAAATCCTCCACTGCGCCTCGGAATTGTCCCTCGCCTTCATAACATATGCATATCATGTAGCGCGCTTTGTTACCAGACGCCATTTGCTTTGAGCGAGTTGCTATCCAGTACCAGAAACCTGACAATTTTGTATCTGAATTTCCGAGATCAAATGGTATGTTGCCAACAAATGTTTCCCTTGTTCTTCTTGTCCTGTTCTCTTTATCTTAACACATACTCATTGCCATATGTTTCCTTTTTTTTCTCTGCAGATTTGGATTGAACCGGAAGATCCAAAACATCTCTCTCATGTGTTCGGTAACTTGAGAGATGTGTACATTTACAACATTTTCTATGAATGTGACCTCAATTGGACCATGTTTCTCCTTGAAGCTGCACCTTCTCTGAACAACTTTTATCTTATGGTAGGTTGCATGCATCAATTCTGGCTATGCTGCGCCATACTGTACTTTATACAGTCAAGTTCATTAAATAAAATTTCTTCACCAATTCTAGGAATTTCTTTTCTTATTCTGAAAAGAAGGCTGTGGATTACATGATATAACTTACAGCATTATTATATATTTTTATACGAAAGCCATCAAGTTTACTGCAAAAAGGTCTCCTGTCACCTGCCATTTAAGATAACATTTCTAGCTTGACGATGCATGCCTATATGGAGCAGTATCTTTCTAATTATATTCTTTTGTATGAAGTTATCTCGACATCCATGTGAAAGAATTAGATGTGAGGACAGTGCTGAGAAGGTCAATGTGTTGTGGGATCAAGCATCATCCGGTTTCAAGCACCAGCACCTGAGTATTCTAGAGATCAAAGGCTTTGCGATGGATGAAAGACTGATGAAATACATAAGGCACGTCATGGAGCGAGCTGTTCACTTGAAGAGGATTCGCTTGCTTGATCAGGACACGTGCGAGAAATGTGATTCCATGGAGAATATTCAGTCTTCATCGTCTCTAATCAGATGGAGGTTTCCAACCGAGGAAATAGAGAAGAGTCTGATAAGGCAGCAACTAGTTGATGGATTATCTTCATCCGTCGATATAACCATTGGAGGATGACATGGGACAGTCTCTCATGGTTGGTACTAAGCATAATAGGCTGTACTGCGCTTATTTAGAAATAAATTCAGCTCTCGCCGCTGCTGAAGTTCTATTTGCACTAGGACCAGCCAGCTGTAATTTTATTTATTTTGGTTATAGTTATTGATAGCTGAGAAACGTAATGTAATGTGACTTTACAGTATATAATGTTCAGTGTGGGTAAATTATGTATGCACCACACACATGCATTATTTATTTTCATTTACTGAGAAACTGTCTATTGTATGCTGATTTGTGCAAAGACCGTACTTATGGCTTTTTCAGGTTGCATCTTTGTGAGGGATGATAGATGACCCTTTTGCTACCATGTCATGTTTTATCTGACTCCAGCTCCCTCTTTGTGTGTGTATCCCACAAACTGATGCATTCTCTGCCATGTTTCTCTTGGTTTTTTTTTTCACTTGTTGCAGATTTAGGCTGAGACTGAAGACCCCAAGAAACTCTCTCCTGTGGTTAGCAATCTGAGGTGCTTGCGTCTGTGCAATATCTTCCCTGACTAACCAAGTCAAGTAGACTCTTAACTCACTGAAGCTGCACCTTCCCTGGAGAATTTCCATGAAAGGTAAACCAAATTGCTTAAGTTGGCAAAGTACCAGTTTCATCGATCATTTTGCAGTTTCACGAATTATCCATGTCACTGATAATTTTCCATTTACAGATATCACAGCATATAAGCGGAACAAATGATTGTGTGGGTGGTGATGAGAAACAATATGCAGTGGGATCAATCACATCTGATGATTTCAATCATACTAGTAAGTTTGCACGTGCAACACACGACCCAACATGACCCAGATAATTGAAATTCAAAGAAGCATTTTTTAGTTGCAAAAACATACAATTCAAACTCCAAGTGAAGCAACTAAAAAAATTAACCACATAATGCATTTATGTTGCGATGCAAAATAGAAACCATGTTACGACGAAACGTATATTGTGTGTAATAAAAATTATTATATTCATTTAAATGCATCATCATTTTTGTCATGGATTTAAAAGGTTTAAGTGTTACACTCGGCCTCTGCACTGCTAGGATGCACACGGCCAATAGCAGGTTCATTTGTGCACCGATCCCTTATATTTCACTTCTGAATCGAAAAATCAGTACATTAAATATGTTAGCAAAGAAATTTCAAAATCATGATGGAAACAAAGCACATGATTTTTTGTATTTTCAAGCAAGCGGCAAAAGTATCCCCTTACATCACGTAAAATGCCATAGAAGGAAGAACATGTACACAATATACAAAATTCAAGATCACTATGCAATGAAAACAAAAATCTTATACTGTTGAACAATAGCATCTAAAGTAAAGGTAGTCAGCTCAAATTTTAATTATATGTTAAAAACATGCAAGACAAAATTATAAGTCAAATAGTAAAAGTACTACAGGTTTGATCAAGAAATGTAACTTAGTTAAAGTATGAAACTAAATTAGTATTGAGAGGTTTGAATAGGAAATTAAGTACTACAGGAAGTGGTTAAGAAAGAACTACAAGAGATAATATCCTATACAACAAATGAAGTTGAACTTTTAGATACTGCCTAGTTCAAATGAAAAAAGTTTGACAAACTAAATAGATGTTGCTCCATCTGCATGTGCCAGATCATAAGAAAACAAACTAAAATAGAATTTCGTTCCATGACAATGGTTGGCAGACAAAAGGGTATTTATCATGCAACACGTGCTTGGAGGTGAGTCGTATTATTCATTATCCCAATTCAGGTGTTTCCTATAAAAAATTAACAACAGTTCAAAACACAATGTAAATATTGTTCAAAACTTTGTGAAACTTTGTTCCTTGGTAGACTTGGGAGTCCGATCTCAGTTTGATATAGTATTCTACATCTAATGCCAAAATGAACATGAAAAGTTGTACAACGAAATTATTACAGCACATATTATAATGAAGATGACACCACTTTATTGCTTTTGTGCTGAAAGGAACATGCCTAACAGTTCTCTTATTTCATTTTTATATTTAATGTGGGCAATAAAGATGCATAAAGTAACTTATGTGATCTTGGTCGAATGGTTTACCTCGTCGTTAAGATCGAGCCTGGTCGAAAGCTTTCCATTCACTCTGGAGTCAAATAAAAGAACAAGATTTGCGCAACTTTCCAATGGAATAAAAGAGAAACAACATGGGAAGAAACGATTGAAGGAACCCCAATGATCAAAGATACTCACTCTTGGGGCCTTGTTCTATCTAAATTAGTTCTTCATATTCTGTAGGGATGCAGGTATAAACATGGGTAAGCCAACTGACATTCTTCGAAATAGTTGTTTTGTAGGACATGTAGCTAAGTTCAGGCGTGGGTGTTATCTAAGGACAATATTTTAACTCATGCCTAGAATTTGTTAGTTAGCTCTGTCCAAAAACATCATTACAAGTGTTGTCGAAATATGAATAATTGTAAGTAAGAAGTAGAAATGACTGTAAAAAAGTTTCACACATTACCCTTGCCTAGCATTCAGTAGGACTCATATCTTAGATTGCCTTTTTCTTATGTTGGCAATGACTCAAACAGTATGCATACGTATCTTTGCACCATCAATTTTACAGCATAGCAGACAAAATGGTCAATTAGTTTTAGGTTAAAAAGACATTTGAATATTTCTGAAATCACAATAATATAATGGATTCAAGGCAATTAGCTAATACAGATCTAGAAACACATGCACTAAAACTCTTCCTTAAATAGTATATAATTATATGACATTGTCTAGATTGTAATAACCACTATATCAAATTATGTGAGCTATTACAAACTGATTTTTTCTGTCACAATCTTGCAAAATATATGTGGTGTGGCTATTCTAAGAAACGCCTTGTGTGCACTATTCTCATCGACTACTATGATAACTTTGGAGTTTGAGAAGAGTCCAACTTCTGGATTGGAAGCACAAAATAAGCTAACCTTGGATTCCCATGTCACCGTGAAGCTGCATATCTTCACCCTGCATCACTAAGACTGAAAATATACACCCGCGTGATCAAAATCTGCACCACATGAACTGAGATCAGAGATGGAAGAGAGTAAAGGGGCGTTTCCGGACAGATGTTACTCTCTGTACCACCGCCGCGTTCATTGCCGGAGGAGCGCTGCTCGAATTGGGGAGGGATGCGTTGATGCCCACGGGGTGGACGTCGAGCACGGCGGCAGTGGACGTGCACGTCCCGGCGAGTTGGCGCGTACGTTATGCTAGCAGGATCGTCGTGGGGCGATGCCTGGGAGGAGAACGAAGGCGGCGGCGCGAGCTTGGACAGGTGGTGGCGCGAGCCGAAGAGGAAACCGTGCGCAACAGAGGCGATGGAGAGTTTCCAGAATCGGGGAAGGGGGAGAATGATGCCTATAGGGTGGAGCATGGCAGCAATCTATGTGACCATCCTCTTCGGACACCACGGCGCTGGCGGACAGCGGCTAGGGCACACGTTGTTTCAAGGCGATGACGGCCGGTAGTAGCACAACGAAATTGAAGGGGAGAGAAATTAGCGGGGTCATTAATGAGCAATTAAGACACAAAATAATACCCTACGGAGTATACGTGGGACGTGTAGCGATTTAAGTTTGGCTTTCAAAAAAAAAGTTTGGCTGAACGTCCTCTACCTGGCGGAACAAATCAATCTCAACCGTTGTTGAGAATCTACGCGAGTATGGCTGTCAGATTTCATCAAGTGAGAATGATCCGAGGGTGTTGAGTGTTCTGTGTACACACAATTGGGTGGATGTAGGATAATTCAAGTTTGCTCTTTTATAAGTAGTTTAGATTAGATGCAGGTGGAACACAAGTGGTAAAGAACCATTATGCATCTTCAGGTTCTACCAAGGTCTAGTTTAGTGGCTGATGACGATTATTAAAATCTAGCATCTGATTAGTTCACCGAAGTGTTGGCACTGTTCAGTAATCATGTGATATATGTGCAATTTGGAGTTCATTACTAACAAATGGTACATCATGTTGAGCTTGTAGTAGGACCGATGGACACATTGCTGCTTATAGTTTGGCAGTTCAGTTTTCCTTGTCTCTAATCAGATTGTTAATTGGTTCATCAGTGGGAAGTCTCTACCTGCAATTAAGTGCGACTAGTTGATGTGAATATGCTTTTACTATTATTGGCTTCTTGCCGAGTCATGATGTGGTTTCCTGCTGGTTCTTTCTCTTTTTGTTATGTTATATATCTAGAATCCCGTGATTAGTTAACTTATCATGCCTGGATGATTTTTTTCTTAGTAAACATGCATATAACACAAATTGTCGCATGCCTTTCTGCCACCAGTGAACAATTTCTTTCTGGACTATCACCCCCTTAGTGTCTATCTCCTCTGATGGCGGGAAAAGAACTTCTTCATGCTGTGTGGACATGGGGCATTAAGATGAGGTTATGTTCGGTGAGCAGAGCAATTTTACCACCTTTGTGAGACCAAACAGCATTATCATGTTTCAACAGTGGTTGTAGCTGTAAATTTGTGGAACTTGCGCTATCATGTATCAATATCTTAGAAATGAGTCGAAAAAGATCAGTAGGTTGAACTTGCTAACTTTGAATAATGTTTGATTGTTCCCACTCAATTTCTTGGAGTCAGCAGTGGGCCGAATGTGCCATATCCATTGTTGAGTACATAGGTTTTGTGTAACAAAACATGGCAAGAATTTAGTTGCAGCATTGGTAAGGAAACGTTAACTCAAATGGTCACCGAATTGTATATTCAGATGCCAATAATTTTGTTAGGTGATGGGGGAATACCAATCGGGTTATACCCACGAAGCGGATTTGCCAGCTGGATCGAGCCGATTGGAACCTAGCCCTGAGCGGGTCGACTCGCCCAATATGGTGACTGGTGCATGCTGGACCCAGACGAGTGGCGCCGACTGGAGGCGTAAGACGGCGACTCCAATACAACGCCCATTAGTGCACTTGTAAACCCTAGGTGGCTGCATATATAAAGCCACCAAGGGCACCCCATGGGGTAGGCTTTCCCACATTAGACTAGATCTAGTCTCTCCCTCCGCCTATGGCGGCTTCCATGTAAACCAATCTATGATCATATACTGGATTGATAGCAGGACGTAGCGATCCTCCATCGAGGGGACGTGAACCTGGGTACATCGTGTGCCAATCTCGCTCCCGGATTCTCCTACGTCGCCTTGCTCCCTCTACGTAAGCTACCCCAGTAGCATCTGTCGTGCAATACCACGACAGTTGGCGCCTACCGTGGGGCTAGCGATGCTTGGAGGGTGATAATCCGGGCGGGATCCCTCACTACCATCGCGTGTGGCTGGTTCTCACACAGTCACGATCGACTTCGTGGATCGGAATCACCGGCGTGTCTCTGAAAACTGCTGTTCAAAGACAAGGTGTGGATTGGAAGCCTCATGATCCGGTCACGCACACGTCGCCTTGTAAAAGATCGGGCACGTCGACAAACATGATCAGTTTGATGGGTTTTCTATTTAATCTCGTCTCTCTCTCATTCATCGCTGTTCCAATTGTTTAATTTATTGGCATCTGATACGTTTCTTATTTTTTCACTGTTTGGAGCACCGATCTACTAATACAAGATTGGATCGCTTGTGGTTATTAATCCATGAGCCAAAGTAAAATTATGGGAAGCATATCAGGTCAGCCGGCCGGTCAAGCCCAAAGATACCAACGAATCATCTACCCAAGAAACCAAGCGCGGCTTCACAAAAGCTGAATCAAGTGAACATGTCTGTTTCATGAGACCACCTATCGAGGTATCAACCCCCAGGCTAGAATCCAGAGCCCCACGTGACCTTGTCTCTTGGGGTGGAGACCCGACTGGTTTTTTTCTTCAATCTAATCTCTCATTCATTGATTACTAAGTAAATAGATTATTTATTTACATCTAATTTCTACCTGTTTATTCTATTGCATAATATGAATTGGCGAGATTCCTTCTTTGCCGACCATGGCGATACGATTTATCTGCCGCCGGCTTCATGTTCAGGGCTATCCCAGCGACCAGGGAGACTACGACTGCAGAGAATGCTTTGGTTCTAATTATTTGACCCGTTTTGCATACCTCAAATTACAAGACATATTATACTATTTTTTAGATGCAGATGTCCGCCATGTCGGTCCACCGCGCGACTCCTGCCGTCGGCCTTGTCAGCCACATCAACTCCTCACGTCTAAATGCTGTCCACGGGACTCGTCCAGCGCGGTCTCGCATGCTGCGGGATCATCATCGCCACGTCCGGGATTCTCCCATCGCGAATTCACTACGCTCAGGGACTCGCCCATCATGAACTCGCCCGCCACGGACTCGCCACGGTCGCGTATTCGCCACGCTCCGAGCCTCGCCTAATCGCGGACACGCTTAAACGCGGACTCGCTAGGCTCGTGGACTCGCCCAGTGCGGATTCGCCTGCCGCGTCGACATCGCCATAGCGCGACCTCCGTACGCCGCGTCGACCCCGTGTCCGCCGTGTCGACTTCGCCATAGCGCGACCTCCGTCCGCCGCATCGACCCCGTGTCCGCCGCGTCGACTTCGCCATAGCGCGACCTCCGTCCGCCGCGTCGACCGCGTGTCCGCCGCGTCGACTTCGCCATAGCGTGACTTCCGATCGCCGACCCCGTGTATGCCGCGTCGACTTCGCCATAGCGCGACCTCCGTCCGCCGCGTCGACCCCGTGTCTGCCGCGTCAACTTCGCCATAGCGCGACCTCCATCCGCCGCGTCGACCCCGTGTCCGCCGCGTCGACCCCGTGTCCGCCGCGTCGACTTCGCCATAGCGTGACCTCCGATCGTCGCGTCGACCCCGTGTATGCCGCGTCGACTTCGCCATATCGCGACCTCCGTCCGCCGCGTCGACCCCGTGTCTGCCGCGTCGACTTCGCCATAGCGCGACCTCTGTCCGCCGCGTCGACTTCGCCATAGCGCGACCTCCGTCCGCCGCGTCGACCCCGTGTCCTCCGCGTCGACTCTTTCCGGCTAGGTCGAATGCGTACACCGCGTCTACTAAGGGACCTTCATCGTCCGAGTCGCCAGAGAGGGTCGCATGCCACGCTGCATGGACTCACCACTGGGCGTCTCTTCCCCCCGGGAAAAATCAATTCGACTTTGTCAACCTTTGAAAGAGCGACTCGGAACGGACAAGTAGTACGGACGAGAACTCGCAAACCGAGCCTCGGACCGTCCATGAAAAACGCTAATCGAGAGCCATCATTGGAGTCGCCTTGCTCGACTGGCCTTCCGGGCCAAGACAAATGGCAGTGCTACACAAACAGCACCATGTCCTCCTCAACCTTAGACACCGCGACTCGCACGGCCAAGTACTGCGGGCGAGGACTCGCAAACCGAGACTTGGATCGTCCAGGAAGAACGCTAAGCCGAGAGCTGTCTTTGGAGTCGCCATGCGACTGGCCCCCCGGACCAAGACGAGAGACTCGCTAACAAAAATAGCGCAATCAACATCATCACGGACTCGCCACACTCGGGAACTCTCCCCTCGCGGACTCGCAATCATCGCAGACTCACAATCATCATGTACTCAACACGCTCGGAGACTCGGCAATCGCTGGTAACTCGACCTCGCCACTCGGCACGCTACAGACAGTGTCGCTCGACCGCGCCACTCGCCGCGCTCGGAGACTCGGCAATCGATCGCGGTAACTCGCCACTCGGCACGCTCTGAGCAATCGCTCGACCGTTCCACTCGCCGCGCTCGGGGACTCGACGCTCGCCGGTCACTCGACCTTGCCACTCGCCGCGCTCGGCAGCAACCACTAATAGTTTTAGAATATGCATATCTAAAGAGCCTCAAGTCGCCTCTACAAGCCAACTCGAGCCTCGGGGACTACTCCTAGGCATGCAGTATGTACGCGTGGTTCCACGACCGCGGCTCGCCCTCGTCGACTCGCCACCGTGGATTCGCCCTCGCGTACTCAACATGCTCAGGGACTCGCCACCGCGGACTCGTCCTCACGTACTCAACACGCTCGGGGACTCGCCACCGCGGACTCGCCCTCGCGTACTCACGCTCGGGGACTCGCCGCCACGGACTCGCCCTCGCGTACTCAACACGCTCGGGGACTCGCCGCCACGGACTCTCCCTCGCGTACTCAACACGCTCGGGGACTCTCCACCGTAAACTCGCCCTCGCGTACTCAACACGCTCGGGACTCGCCACCGCGGACTCGCCCTCGCGTACTCAACACGCTCGGGGACTCGGCGCTACAGACAGCGCTACTCGCCGGTCGCCCAACCTCGCCACTCGGCATGCTCGGGGACTCGGCACTTGCCGGTCGCTCGACCTCGCCACTCGCCACGCTCGGCGACTCGGCACGCTCCACGTTCGGGGACTCGCCGCAACTGACGGCTTCACCAACACCCTGCGTCTTTCGCCAACTGGCCATCACCGACTGGCTCACGCCGACCGCCTCCCGCTTCACGATTCTTTTCTCTGTTCAGGAGCTCGTCGCCGATTCACCACGACCCATCGTCAAGACTCTCTGCGCCCTGTCTCAAGCCCGCGTCGAATCGACAACGCGCTCGGGGACTACTGATGGGGGAATACCAATCGGGGTATACCCACGAAGCGGATTCGCCAGCTGGATCGAGCCGACTGGAACCTAGCCCTGTGCGGGTCGACTCGCCCAATATGGTGACTGGTGCATGCTGGACCCAGACGAGTGGCGCCGACTGGAGGCCCAAGACGGCGACTCCAATACAAAGCCCATTAGTGCACTTGTAAACCCTAGGTGGCTGCATATATAAAGCCACCAGGGGCACCCCCACGGGGTAGGCTTTCCCACATTAGACTAGATCTAGTCTCTCCCTCCGCCTATGGTGGCTCCCATGTAAACCAATCTATGATCATATACTGGATTGATAGCAGGACGTAGCGATCCTCCATCGAGAAGACGTGAACCTGGGTACATCGTGTGCCAATCTCGCTCCCGGATTCTCCTACGTCGCCTTGCTCCCTCTATGTAAGCTACCCCAGTAGCATCTGTCGTGCAATACCACGACATTAGGTATGTAATAAGCAGTGTAGTATTGGTAGCCTCTCTTTCCTATACATATACCTGGAACATGAGCTTGATGTTCAGTGTTTCATTTCATGACTGGCTGTTGCAGGGTAGTTGCCCCTGCTTTCCTGCCGAGTTGAGATTAGTGAATGCAAGCGAAGTAATTTTGGTTACCGAGTTTCTTGCTTTGTACTGCTTTAAATATGCATTTGACAATATTATTCTCTTGATGGTTAAGAAGTATGCAGAACTTTTTCGGAGGAAAATCTGTACGGGAGTTGCTGAATTAGAATGGAGGAAAAAGTACCAGGAAGAGAAATTTGAGCCAAATATTAGTCATCACCTACTGTGTAGGCAATCAATAAATTGTCTGTTTTACTAAATTGACAGTGGTTGGAAAAAAGGTTAGCATGATCGCTAGCCTCATTTATTGTTATTTAACTGTTTTGATCGTTTCTGTGTAACCTCATCCAGGATCAGCAATTAGCTGCCACTGTTTCTAGATTTTAGTTGTGCATTATTGCTTGGCATAAGTGCAATTACTTGTTTAATTATGACATGGTACCTCTGCCACAACTGGTGAGTTTTCAGATAACCTAACACAAATGCATATCACATGCCTTTAAATTACGGGGGGCATGCTCCTCATCCTGGTTATCCCTTACTCCAGGAGTCGTCATAAAGCATTTACATTTCGGAGACAGGTGGCTTTATGAAGATTAATAAAACTGATAATACTTTCTCTGGTCCGGTTTATTAGGCGCGCACGCAGTTTGAGAACAACTTTGACCAATAATTTTGGTCGATAAATTTTACATAATATGTTATAAAAATTATACCATCGGATTCATCTTCAAAAGTAGTTTCCAATGATATATTTTTTGAGATATATATTACATATTTTATTAGTTAAAATTGATAGTCAAAGATTTTTTTAAACTACGTGCGTGCCTAATAAACTGGACTGAAGGAAGTAGTAGCAACATTCACAATAATAAAAGACATGGCCAACTGAATTAACTGATAGTAGTGGCAACATTCACAATAATGTAAAAGACATGGCCACTGAATTAACTGATAGTTGTGTCAGCATTCATAATAATGTAGAAGACATTTAGAAGACTGGTGGTTTCACTAACTATTTTCTCTTCACTTTCCACCTGGCAGGTACCAAACCAAATGAATTGCAACCCTATAAACATCATTCAAGATGAAAACCTCACTTCAGTCTGAGGAGGTACTGGAGATCAAGTCCGGCGAGTGCCCATTGCTAATCACAGGAATTAGTGCTAATCTATGTGAATTCCAGCAAGGTGAATTTGTTTGTACAAAATTTATGTGAATTCCTCACACTCAAATCCTTGTCTGTCTTCAAATTGCAGTGGTGCCTATGGAAAGTCATCCCGGTGCATAAAGATGCACTTCATGTCCATCTGGTCGCGCTCACTGATGTACTACATGTGCCCCTCCGAGTTGTGAACGTTGACATTTCAAAGACCGCCGGGCCAAACACCCACATCATTTACGAGTCACAAGAGGATTTACCCATAGTTCCTTGTGTGACGCTGCTGTATAGGCCAGGGCACTACGATATCCTCTACTAGTAGTATGGGTAGTAAGTCGTAGATAGTAGATATCATAACATCAGATATACTGTATGATCCAAGGCAGATCAGAATCACGGTTACATGTAAATTACTCTTGCACAATTTATGTCCTTTCTGCATCCGTACAGAAAATCTTAAGGTTTCTTACATGGCATGCCTGTGTTATAGCCTGGTGAAAATTCTGAGCTAGGAAAATGTCTTGCTGGAACGAGCAGCAAGTTAACAATTGCGGAGCATTTTTCTAAGGTGAAGATATGATATGAGCATTTCTTGTTTCTTTTGAAAAAAGTGTCACAGGTTTGGATAAGAGTGCTGTGAACAGGTAAAGGCCTTCGTCAAAAGATTATAATAGCTATTCACAATGTCGAGGATACGTTTATCGTTAACTTCTCGGTCAGCCCGAAATTAGTGATTTTTGGGTGTATCGGCCGATTTATCAGGTGATAAATTAATTAGTCGGCTTATCGGTCACACAGTGATAAGCGATAAATCAGACGATAAATCGGCATATCGGATGATTTTTTGAACTGTGGCTATTCTTGCAAGTTACGGAAGCAGTATTATCCCCAAAGGTAAAAAAACATGAAGACAATTTCATCAAACTATTAATGGCATCCAAATTATTACTACCTCCGTTCCAAGTCTTAAGACCCTTTTTTTAGAAGTCAAACTACCTTAAGGTTGACCAAGTTTTTTAGAGAAAAATATTAATATTTATAATACGTAATCCATACTCTTAATATTTTTTCTAAAAGTTTGGTCAAACTTTTTATGGCTTGACTTTTCAAAAAAAAATATGTCTTAAGCCTTGGGATGGAGAGAACCGACGCACCCAGTGCTCAAAAAATATATAAGCCTTTAGCTATTCTTACAAGTTACAGAAGCAGTAATATTTCCAAAGGTAAAACATGGAGACAATTTCATCAAACGATTACTAGCATCAAACATGGAGTAATAGCTATTCTTACAAGTTACAGAAGCAGTAATATTCCCAAAGGTAAAACATGAAGACCAGCTGGATATCCTTAATGAGACCATCCTGATCCGGCTCACAGGCCAATAAGCCTTGTGAGTTTCTTTGCAAAGCTGGTGACCAAGGTTTTGTCAATCATATTGAGGCCAAGGATGAATGAACTCATTAACCCCTGTCAGAGTGCATTCATCAAGTCTAGAGCTATCCACGATAATTTCATATATGTGCAGAGTCGGGCAAAATATTTCAGGCAAACCAAGACACCAGCCCTATTGCTAAAGCTGGATGTGGAGAAGGCCTTCGACTCAGTATCTTGGGAATTTCTTCTTGAGATCCTTGCTGCCAGGGGGTTTAGTCAGAGATGGCGCAACCAAATTTCCATCTTGCTATCTTCTGCTTCAACGAAGATCTTGATCAAAGGATGGCTTACCGACGCGATCCTTCACCGTCGGGGGATGTGTCAGGGAGACCCGCTTTCGCCTCTCTTCTTCGATAGTGTCATGGACTCCGTTGCCGCCATCTTCACAACAGCTGATAACATGGCGCTGCTGCAGCAGATTGGGCGACGGCCAATGCAGCACAGACTGTCCTTGTACGCTGATGACGTGGCTCTTTTTCTCAGACCGTCGCTCCTTGACATCAACACAGTTACAGGCCTGTTGCAGATCTTCGGCACAACCACTGGCCTCTTTGCTAACCTCAATAAGAGCAGCGTCACGCCCATACAGTGTGTCGCTTACGATGTGGAGGAGTTGGCAGCTGCGCTTGGATGTACAGTGACTGCCTTCCCCTTTCGGTACCTTGGCATGCCTCTATCAGATAGTCGTCTTCGGGAAAATGACCTTCAACCCACACTTGACAAATTAGGAGGGAAAGTAAAAGGCTGGATCCTATGGAGCTTCTCGGTCAATGCAAGACTAGTCCTAATCAAGCATGTCCTTGCTGCAATGCCAATATTTCAGATGCTTGCAATTTCCCTGCCTATCTGGTTGTCCAAAGCTATGGACAAGCTTGCTAGAGGGTTTCTCTGGGCCAAACAAGAGAATGCAACAAGGGGTAAATGCCTCGTCAAGGGAAATCCGTTTGCCGTCCGCCTCCCTTTGGCGGGCGTGAGATCCTAGATATTCAGGCCACCAGTATTGCCCTGGGCGCGCTGTTTGTGTCAATCCTGGATACAGCCCAATAAACCATGGCAGGGATTGCCGCTGCCCATGGACGCAAAGGTCAAAGCACTCTTTGATGCCTCTGTCAATTTTCACCTCAGCGACGGACAACGGCTGTTGTTCTGGACCGACTCTTGGATGGGGGACAGAGCACTATGTTTCAGGGCACCGAACCTGTTCCAGGCGTGCACCAGAAAGAGGCTGACGGTGGCACAGGCGACACATGACCACCGCTGGACTAGACATCTGCAAGCCGACCTATCCACTCAAGCGCTGGCGGAGGCGATGGTGCTTTGGGAACAGCTGCAGACTATCGTGCTGATCCCCGGTACGCCTAACTCTGTAGCCTGGCGGCTTACTTCTGATGGCAATTATTCGGCTGTGAGTGCTTATGCGCTGCAATTCGAGGGGGCAACCTGCACCACCTACTGTGTAGACATTTGGTACAGCGATGCACCAAGGCGTTGCAGAATATTTGCATGGCTGGCCGTACAGGGACGATGTCTTACAGCTAATGCGCTTGCAAAGGGAGGGTGGCCACACAACGACGGATGTACCTTCTGCCATGAGCATAATGAAACAGCAGTCCATCTCCTCGCTAATTGCCCTTTAACAGTACAACTGTGGTGCGAACTCCTGCCCATCGCGCGATTGTCCTCAAACTTCCTGCCACCTGAGGGGGGCCTGTTGATCACACCAAGACTAATGCTGCCCAGGTGCAAGAGAAGAAGCTGGAACTCTCGTCCAGCTAGTGTGATGGACTCTGTGGAAGAAAAGAAATACACGGATTTTCTAGAGAAGGGCTGCTTAGATGACGGATATCAAGACTACCATCTTTCTTGATGCCTCTAATTGGTCGATGGCCGGACGCAACGGAACAAGTGGCATGCTGCATCGACCTGACGCCTCTTTAGCTTAGCTTTTTTTCTTTTTCAGTTTTGTGTTAAGCTAATAAGCTTTTTTAGCTTCTTCTTGATCAACGAAACGCAGCTGCGCTCTGCCTTTCCGTAAAAAAAAACATGGAGACAGGAGACAATTTCATCAAAGATTACTAGCATCAAACATGGAGTAATAGCTATTCCCATAAATCACTGTCGTCCCACGCGGTGCTCTGCTTCGTCTTGAGCCTCTTGATATACTTGGCCATAAACCTGCTGAGGTACTCATCGTGCCCAGGGCACCAGCCGGACAGCTCATTGATGCCGCGCTTGGCCACGGCGAAGGCTTCCAGGTGCCGGGACAGAGCGGCCAGGGCCCTGACGTAGAGCACGTACGCGAACGGGTCCATGGGGAAGGCCTTGAGGAGCGCCTCGGCGACGGCGCGTACGCGCTCCACCCCGCCGTTGCCGACCTCGAACTCCAAGTACTCCTCCCAGCCCTGCCTGCCGGAGAGGCCGCCGCCCCGCGGGAGCCGACCCACCCACTGCTCGAGCACCCGTCGCTGCCCGTCGACGTCGCCGAAATCACGCTCTGCCACGGACCAGCTCCAGTACAGGTAATTCTCTATGGAAGGGTCGGGGAGCGCGGCGAGTGCTCGCTCGTAAAGGGCGCGGCCCGCCTCGATGCCGCCGCCGTCCGCTAGCTCGAAACTCACGTAGCGGGTCCACAGCTTCACGTTCCCTGGGTCGGCGGCCGCGCCGGACTCGAATTCTGCTCGCTTGGCGGCTGCCTCCTCTGCGGACATCCTTGTGAGCGATTGCTCTGCCATCGCCGGATCTTTTTTCAAGGAGGTGTATCGGATTCATCGAAGAAGAGGCCAAGACGGCCGATACAACGCTAAAAGGCTACACGATACAAACACAACGCCACACGGCTACAACACAATCACACCAACCACACGACAAAGACCCTCCTTGAACCATCTCCAACCAAACATGGCGAGGGGATGGGACACCGAGCTTCTAGGCCGCGTCACAACCGAAGAAAGGAACTACACAAGACCGATCCAACTTAAGGAAGGCAAAGGCCAACGCACCGTTCGCCCATAGCGCCTAAGGTTGGCGAGCGAACGCCGGATCTTTCTTGGGTTGTCGAGGGATGAGTTGTGCGATGCCTCTCGTGGTCGTGGATACTTATTGATGGATTTGGTAGCCCGATGCGTCGTCGAATTCCTAATCAGATCGGACTCGGTTCAACAGGAAGTCTGGGGAGAAAGATTTCCACGTCGATCCTATCCCGGTTGATACACGTAACCCGGGCGCGAGGTGCGTCGTCTTCGTCAGGCTGGGTTGATGCAGCGGGTTTGCGACCTGATGCACCACGGATTCAGTGTTGCAAGTGTAGTTGCCAATCTACTGAACCTGAACAACAGCAGATAAACACACTTAACTCACGCGAGAGAAATCACAGGGGACAGAGAGTTTGTGCTGCGTGCTGCCTTGCTCTCAAGCGGGCAGCAATGGCTGACGAAGTACCAGGACGCCCACCCGACAGAACTGACGAGTTGCTAACTGTCGATCCGTCACATTTCCCCCTTGTCTTCGCTCCTCTGCCGTGCACCGCCGCTTAAATCCTCCACCACCGACGAGAAATTAGACTCGCCGTACAGCAGATCCGGCACCACACCACCGTCATGTACATTCGTGGAAGTTCGGGTGGGGGGGGGGATGTGTGAATATGGGGCGGCCGGGGTTGGCCGTCCCACGGCTTCTTCATCGCGTAGCCGCGGTCGCAGCGCCGGCTATGACTCGAAGGAGGAGTACCGTCGCCGCATGCGCTCCGATGGTGCACGGAAGTGCGCCTCGCTCCACTACGTCTACCACCACGGGCCAGTCCCGCGCAAACTCCTCCATCACGAGGTGGAGGAGTTCAACCGTCGGCACCAGTCAGGGGAGTGGAGCTTGTTCAGAGCTTCCCGCGCTCGTCCGCCGCCGTCGAAGAGAGAGGAGGAGGAGGACATCGAGGGCTACAACCCGACAACGTATGGTGTCATCATCGGCGAGGAGGCATTAGTCAACGACGCGTCGCTCAAGCGGATGACCGCCATCATTCTGCAGCGTAGCGCGCCCGAGGAGGAGGAGAACCGGCGGCGCGCACGGCGGGACGAGGAGCTCAACGAGATCTTCCTCGAGCAGGGCCTCGCCAGGGAGAGCGAGCAACGCTTGACGGACAAGGAATGATGCCTCGAGCACGAGCTGCAGTCGGGAATGTTCGTCGACCTTGTCTTCAACAGCGACTAAAGCCTGCCGCCGCACCCTAAGGCTCCAGTGACGTATAGGGTTCGGACGGCCACAATGGAAGATCCCCACGTAGTAGCAATTTGTATGTATGATCGCAGTGAACTATGAACGAACTATGTGAAATCTCCCACGAATGTTTAAATTTTGTTGTTTTAAGGTTTCGTTTTGCCATTTCTGTTTTACACATTGATCTCTTGGAGCAAAAAAGAGAAAAACTTTCCCCTTATCCGCCAAGGTGTCTGCTAGAGATGCTCATAGAGATATCTAGGTGATCTCTTAAATTCGATTAGAGGAGTAAAATTTCCGTTTACTCCTCTAAATCGCACTAGCCAATCACTCAAATTGGTTAGAAGAGTAAAATTATAAGAGTCATCACCCCTAGAAAATAGACTAACTCTCTCAAACATACTCATCTAAGGTCTCTCCAGAGTATAGTTATGGTTGCCTCCCTCTTGCACCCGAGCCACCCCAACTCGCCTTGTGAGCACCGATGACCTAATTCCGGCCAGAATGGAACCAGAAGGATCTTCCGCAACTCCGTCGGCCACCGCCACCTCGCATCGCCCCTCTTCTTGCTTGTTTTCCTTCCCCACGAACGACCGACATAGTCACTTCCACCTCATCATCGTACTACCGATGGAGACCTCTCAAAACTTCAACTCGTAGCCCATGAGCTCCGTCGTGAAGTACATTGTATCCCGCTCAAGGAATCAATCCCGCACACGACCCCAATATTTTCCACGAGGCCTTCCTCTTCGCCTCCAACCGCCGACCTTCTTCATTTCCAACTGCCCCGATCCTCCTCTGGCACCGACGAGCCCTCCATCACGTTACTGGTGAGAAGACAGTCCTGCGAGTTTTCTTCTCCCTCCCCTTTTTGCTCTGGGTTGCTCGACCGTCATTGACCATTGTTCTCCACTACAGATGTTCGTCGTCGATGGACTTCCGTTGACCATTTCGATAGCGGTCTTCCACTTTCGGGTTCCCTATGACGAGGAGCATCATGGGGATCACTCTATAGACCTCCTAGACCCTCTCTCCGCTGGTTCCGGAGGCCTCCACATCATGGTCATTCCATGTGGGGTCACTTTGTTTGATGAGTTAATTTTGAGGAATCCGTTAGGTCCGGTCACCGTAAGTTTATGCCACTGATTCTCCTTTAATTTATAGGGGATCGGCTAGAGATGCTCTTAGATTTTAGGAAACACCACATGGGTTTGTAAGTTTGGTGGTGTGAGTCCCTATGATAAAAAAGAAAACAAAAGATCACGTGATTACAAACAAGTATAATCAAACACAACATTTAATAACTAGGGCGCATATGCTATCCTATGCTGATGTTTGTGCCAACTGGCCTTAGGAAGTGGGGGCATGACCACACAAAATCTGGAGCATGTTCTGCAGCATGTTTCGTGGTCTGCATCGCACTACAGGTAACGTAGATGCAACCTGTTTGGCTGCTTGCATTTTTCTATTTATACGCTGCAGATGCAAAGAATCGATGTTTGGTTGCCTGCAAATAACTATGCTCACTTTTTAAAAGAAAATTAGCGATGTTATTATAACTTATGCACATATATTGTAGAAATACAAGAAATAAATTAACTACTACCTCTGTTCCATAATATAAGCCTTTCTGGCAGTGCAAATTGAACTGCTAAAAAGGCATATATTTTTGAACGGAGGTAGTACATGTTTAACACAACACGATCACAGCTACAAAGTTATTAGGTTTGATTCAGGTGCATTTCATGCTACCTGATTACTAATTATGTCCGGGGTACACACCCATGACACAAAATGACCCGGTGTTGCATGCATGGGTTCGAGGTATACCCCCGAAGTCGACGAGCGGGTCGTGACCCCTGCCTAGTGGCTAGTGCCCTCACGGGATCTTGGTCGGGGCATCCCCTCGGGGATCTGGATGCGCTCCCCGGGGACCTCGTGAGCTTGGGGAGCCAACCCATGATAGGACCCGGACTGAAGACACATGCGCTGGTGTTAGACTGCTCAGTGCATGTGGTGACTGACACCTTCGATCCGGATTACGGATGTAGTATAGCTCTTTTTCCCTAGTAGACCTAGTTTTATCGAATCCTCGGGAAGCAGAAAGCAAAATGAGATTACTTAAACGGACCTTCGAGATTTTTAGAATTCCTATTGCGTTTTCACCGGACCAAGAGTTTGTGATCTTGTGTTGTTGTTGATGATGGAGAGAGAGGGCCTAGGGTCTTCGGTTTTCACCAGTAGCTGTGTAAAACATCTGATGGAATAATAAATAATAATAAAGTATACATGTAATTGTTAGAGCAAGATAATTATATATGGACAGTGCATCCATAAATGTTATCGCCTCCGCAACCTCTTATAACAATAACCTACTAGTCTCATACATAGAAGAAAGAGAACTAATGATATGCATAGTGGTGTCACCGTTAATCCCAAGTAAGTTCCTCACATACAGCCGTACTACCCTTTCTATCACTGGGGTTCCTATCTTGTATATCAGTCGTTACTCACACTCCCTTTACCTGGATCAATCCTTGGGGTCTTGGGTACCTGACAAGTCCTTAGATTGAGGCAAGAGAGGGTACTACAATCATCATGTCATACAAACTAATACATGATCCCATCTATAATAAATAACATGCACAAAAGCTACATGGCTAGGCCGAAGCCCTTAGCCCAAAGAGAGTTACTCACACATAGAGATGAATTCGATAATCATAAACACTGTAATATAGATCATAAGGTTGATAGCAAATAGTCTTACAATTTCGCCAATTGGAGAAGAGATCTACCATTACAAGTGGTGGAAGATGGCTATGATGGTGGAGAAGGGTTTAAAGGTTTAGATCTAGATCTATTTCTCCGGCGTGGCGGCTTCTGGTGGCAGGGAGAGTTGAGTTCGAAAAGAATCTCATGTTTCCCGTTGCCCGAAGACTCTTTATATAGCGTTCCCTTCACGAAAGTTGTTCTGTTTGACCTAATAAAGTCAGTGCAAACTATACGGCCGGAATAAAATTCCCGCCGTATAGTTGGTCGTTAAAGCTTCTATGTTCACTTCACGGCTCCTGGTTTCTTTGACGTGTTGGAAATCTCGTATCTTTGGCATTTATGTAGTGATTCCCACCATCATACGGCATTATCTGCATAGGCAAAAATAGTAAGAAATGATTGCATACCCCTTTGATCACTAGGCATTAGTGGCAGGTTTTAGAGAGATTTTTCATCAAATATATGAACAACATCTAGTTTAAATGCGGAGGTGGATGGCTATATTTCATAGCCATCAACCTCCCCAAGCTTAAACTTGATCGTCCTCGAGAAAGAAAACCAAAATCAAAAGGGAACTCAACATTTAAACTGAAATAACGAGATGATGATCTTACTCATGATTGGTAGTCTCATGTTTCCTCCACTTTGTTAATCTGAAAAACTTCAGCATAGATAGAGTAATGGCAAGCATATCATAAGGGTTTCATGAATCCTTAAAGCGCAGCAAAATTATAGTAAGCATGGATGATTCAAAAGAGTAAACTTTATTCCATATCATGTAATCAACCCATAGGCTTGCATTTGAACAATAAAGTATGATCATATAAAATTGAGGGTGTGAGAGTTTGTCATAAAAAGTATATACACTAAAGTATCTCAATTTCCCACATCAATAAATCAATACTTTTCAAGCACTACCTTTCTATTCATTGTCCTTCAAAAATTTCAGTTCTTAAGTAATTGAGAGCATGCCAAAAAATTCATTAGTTTATCGGGCTGTGATGGACACTCATGGCATCACTAAGGTTTTTGTTCCTTTTGCATAATGATTACTCATATCAGCCAGAGGAGTGATTCCATCATGCTACAGCTACCCGGGAGTGCCAAGAATCTTACCCATTATAGCATTGCTGCTACATATGTTTAATCAACTCATAGCCGAAATCTAGAAGTTTCCTCCGTAAAGATCGTTCGTAGGCTAGCGGAGTTGTTGGCATCCCATGAAGTTTGACACGCATAAAGCTATATGATTCTTATTATTTACAAGACAAACTTTGGCATGGTCACAAAAACCGCTAAACATTAATTAAATTGAACAAATATTTTCAAAGAGAGCTATCAAGTCAATTAATATTTTCTGTGGTGTTAAGTGTCTCTAGGAATAAGCTTTCAAGACTAAACACTACAACATCCAAGTCTTCAATTGTAAGACTTTTTCTTATTTCAATTGTTTAGCAAATTTTTAGGCAAGACTTGGTTAACTACAAGAGCTGGAACAAAACATACTCAATTAAATACCCATGCAAACAAAATTTAATACAATATAGAGACTCACTCCACCGATATAACATCTCAACATTACTACTAACTAGCATGGGTTTCTCAAACTTCAAAGGTGGGGAGTCATAAGGCATACCTCTCATGTTTTGTTCCACTTCTCTCGTCCCTTTTTATTTGTTTCTTGGAAACTGAAGTCAACCACTCTCCTGCAAATTTATGAGAACTTCGAGGTGAAAGGAAAAAAGAGAGAGGGAAAATAAAGATAAATGGAGAAATCTTTTTGTGGTTTTTCAGAAGGGGAATTAAAAGAATAGAAAATTGGTGGCAAAGCTCAGCTTGAAAATCTCAAAGAAAATAAATAACTAAGATAAAGTGTTGGGGAAACCAACACGAGTGCTTATAAACTCAAATAAAAGCGTAACCTCAAAAATAAAATAAAGCAAATAAAAATAGATAGAAACCTCCCCAAGATTAGGCTTTTGCAAGCCCTTTAAATCACTGTGGTGGGGAGAAATAGTTGTAACTCCGATCCGCAAATTGAGTTGAAAGGTTACTTGTTGTTTCTCGGAGGTTCGGGGCGAGATTATGCATTCTCTCCACAGTTCCTCCAAGTTCTTGGAAAACTTGATATGTAGCGAACTGGTTTGGTCGCTGCTCCTCCTGATGGTGGACTTCTTGCTCCTCCTCTTGGTCCTCATCCTCATCTAGAATCTCCTCCTAGGATTGGTGTTGCTCAACCTGCAAGTCATAAAGCACACGCCCGTCCTCGATAGATAAAATACCATTAGGCAGAGGAGCGAGGTAGATACGCCCAGCCCCAGCAATATGTAGATAATAAACACCATCTCTCCTAGTGAGAATTCCACAAGCCCTCAAAGTAGATAAACCAACACATCGCTCACCTAGTACCGGTTGTAACTCACCTAGGTCAATTCCTAGGGCATTGGCGAGCACGGTGATGACTCCTCCACTTTAGGGGTTCGCAACATAGAAAACAAAAAATTTCCTATGATGGGAACAACTATGTACCAAGATCTATCTATTAGATACAAGCAACGGGTGGATATACATCCATAGAGAATATACCCTTGTAGACAGACAAAGTTTAATGAGGTTGTACTCGTGGATGATGTAGAAGAACGCTTGCCGATATCAAGATCGAGAGGAAGTCCTAGCGCCGCAAATCAGTGGCGCATCCATGTGCACACACACATACAAGCCACTGAGCAACCTCCGCCTCCTCGCTCCAGCGATGCGGCGGAAGCAACAACTCTTTCTTTTTGAAAATCCACCGGGAACATGTATCTCGCTAGTCCGAGTGACATGGTCATACCCTACGGGTACGCGACATTAGCATACCTGGTCCAGCCCAAGGAAGGCCCACAGGCCGCAAATTTTCGGTTCTGCCATAATCAAGAGCAGACAAGCAGGAGCAGGGTTTTCCCTCCAGGGGCCTGAACCTGGGTAAATCTCGTGTCCCCTGGTTTCTTGTATGTTAACCATTCCGTGATCTGCAGCACCCCCATCTTCTCCAAAACCCAAGCTCATAACAATGGGCATTGACGAGATTAAACCTCGTCAATTGGTGCCGTCTGTGGGAATCGGGGGTGCTGATTGTGTGATCGCGACGGTCCTGACCAAAGCGATCTACAACTCCTCGGGGACGGAGAGCCATATCCTCTTCGGCGCTTTCGACTTCACCGCCCACTCGCTGTTGGAGATATGCCCTAGAGGCAATAATAAATATAGTTATTATTATATCTTTGTGTTTATGGTAAATGTTTACATTCATGCTATAATAGTATTAACAAGGAAACATTAATACTTGTGTGATTTGTAAACTTAAATTGAAGTCCCTAGTAAAGCCTCTTCATAATACTAGCTTGTTGGTTAATAAATGATTGTGGTTTCCCTATCATGAACATTGAGATTTTATTAACAACAAGATCATATCGTTAGGAGAATGGTATGATGGATATACTCCTATAGATAAGCGTAGCATAAAGATCAAGTCATTTTAATAGTTCAATTGTTATATGCTTTCTGATACATAGTAACCTAATTCCTTCGACCATGGGATCATGCATATCACCATCACCGGAAGGATGCTTTGATGACATCAAACACCACACCGTAACTGGGTGGCTATAAAGGTGGCATTGAGTGTTCAGAAAGTATTGGTTGAGACACATGGATCAAGAGTGGGATTTGTCCATCCATATGACGGATAGATATACTCTGGGCCCTCTCGGTGGAATGTCATCCAATTAGCTTGCAAGCATGTGACTGGCTCACAAGGGATCACATATCACGGAGCGAGAAAGAGTACTTATCGATGTGAGGTTGAACTAGGTTTGCAGATATACCGACGATCAAAACCTCGGATAAGTAAACTATCGTGAGACAAAGGGAAATTGGTATCGTATGTAAGTGGTTTCATTCGATCGCAAAGTAATCGTAGAAATATGTGGGAGCCATATGAATTTCCAGATTCCTCTATTGGTTATTGTTCGGAGAAGTGTCTCGATCATGTCCGCATAATTCACGAACCGTAGGGAGACACACTTAAGGATTCGACGTTGTTGAGTAGTTATGGAATGATGAGTAAGAGACCGGATGTTGTTCGGAGTCTCGGATGGGATCCGGGATATCACGAGGAGATCCGGAATGGTCCAGAGAATAAGATTCATATAAGGAAAGTCATGTTTCGGGGTTGGAGAATGGTTCCGGTGTTTTCATCGGGAATGTTCTAGAAGGTTCCGGAATGTCCGGCACTCCGGAGTGGAAGGGTACATGAATGTGTCATAAAAAGTTGGAATGTTTGCATCATGTACTAGGTGTCATCGCTGAACAAAATAAAGGGTTAAATCAAATTCTAGTTTGAAAAGTCAAACGCCAATTTGAAAAGTCAAACGGCTATTTTGTTTGGTGGAGGGAGAGTAGGAAACCTACTTGGGGAGGAAGTCCCTCTCCCTCCACTTGCCAAGAGGCGAGTTGGGGAGGACTCCCCTTCCCTTGGCAGCGCCTCCACCTATATAGGAGGAGGCGGGCTGCCCCTCCTAGACCTACACCTCTCTCCTCTAAACCTAAACCCTAGCCGCCGGCCTCCACCATTGTCACCGCCGCCTCCTAGGGTTTGCCAAGTCACCGAGTTGGGGCTCCCCTCTTGCCCTAGCCGCCGGCCTTACTCCCTCTCCTTGGTGTGTCTAAACCCTAGATCACCGAGGCTCTCTCATAGTCCACCATACTCGCTCCGGCTTAGGCGAGCCTGAGATCTCCCTCTACTTCCGGTACCACGCTTCGTCTTTGCTGCGGAATCACGAGAAGTGCTACAACCTCCATTTTCTTTGGAACAAGGGAGGAAGGTCTTCGTCGAGTACCAGGTATTTGATACTAGTTCGGTTGCTCATATTTGTAACTTTCAAAGCAGTCTTTGCAGAATAAACGGAAGCTAGCGAAGAACGAGGTGACGATGCGCGTGGGAAACGGATCAAAGGTTGATGTGATCGCGGTCTGCACGCTGCCTCTTCATCTACCATCGGGATTAGTTTTATACTTAAATAATTGTTATTTGGTGCCTGCGTTAAGCATGAACATTATATCGGGATCTTGTTTATTGCGAGACGGTTACTTGTTTAAGTCCGAGAATAATGGTTGTTCAATTTATCTGAGTAATATGTTTTATGCACATGCACCTTTGATAGATGGTCTATTCTTATTGAATCTCGATAGTGGAAATACACATATTAATAACATTGAAGCTAAACGTTTGAAATCGAGCGATAACTCGACCTATATGTGGCATTGTCGTCTTGGTCACATTGGAGTGAAGCGTATGAAGAAACTCCATTCCGATGGACTTCTTGAATCACTTGATTTCGAATCACTTGAAATATGCGAAGTATGTCTGATGGGTAAAATGACTAAGACTCTATTTTCTGGTATGATGGAGCGAGCTATGGACTTATTGGAAATCATACGTACCGATGTGTGTGGTCCAATGAGTGTAGCATCGCGCGGTGGTTATCGTTATGTTCTTACCTTCACGGATGACTTGAGTAGATATGGGTATATCTATTTCATGAAACATAAGTCCGAAACTTTCGAGAAGTTTAAGGAATTTCAAAGTGAGGTTGAGAATCTACGTAACAAGAAGATTAAATTTCTACGTTCTGATCGTGGAGGTGAATATCTAAGTTACGAGTTTGGAGAGCATTTGAAGAAATGCAGAATACTTTCACAATTGACACCGCCGGGAACATCACAACGTAATGGTGTGTCCGAACGTCGTAATAAAACTCTCTTAGATATGGTTCGTTCTATGATGTCACTTACAGATTTACCGCTATCATTTTGGGGTTATGCATTAGAAACAGCCACATTCACTTTAAATAGGGCACCATCTAAATCCGTTGAAACGACACCGTATGAATTATGGTTTGGGAAGAAACCTAAATTGTCGTTCCTTAAAGTTTGGGGTTGCGAAGCCTATGTAAAGAAGTTACAACCGGACAAGCTTGAAACCAAAGCGGAAAAATGCGTCTTTATAGGATACCCAAATGAAACTATTGGGTATACCTTCTATCATAGATCCGAAGGCAAAATCTTTGTTGCCAAGAATGGATCCTTTGTAGAGAAGGAATTTCTCTCGAAAGAAGTGACTGGAAGGAAAGTAGAACTCGACGAGGTTGTCGAACCTTCTCTCGAAATTGCGAGTAGCACAACACCGGAAGAAGTTCCTGTGGTGCCTGCATCAATAAGAGAGGAAGCTAATGATGATGATCATGAAACTTCGGTTGTAGTTGCTCTGAGCCTCGCGAGTCAACGAGAACTTCGTACCACTGATTGGTACGATCCCGTTATGAGTGCCATGTTGGTGGACAACACCGATGACCTGCGACATATGAGGCGATGATGAGCCCAGATTCAATAAATGGCAAGAAGCCATGAAATCGAGATTGGATCCATGTCGAAAACCAAGTATGGACTTTGGTGGACTTAGGATGGCGGAAGGCTGTCGAGAACAAATGGATTTTCAAGAAGAAAACAGATGCTGATGGTAATGTTACTGTCTATAAAGCTCGACTTGTCGCAAAAGGGTTTCGACAAATTCAAGGAGTTAACTACGATGAGACTTTCTCACCAGTAACAAAGCTAAAGTCTATGAGGATTATGTTAGCAATCGCTGCATATTATTATTATGAGATATGGCAGATGGACGTGAAAACAACGTTCCTCAATGGAGACATTGATGAAGAGTTGTATATGATGCAACCCAAAGGTTTTGTCGGTCCTAAAGATGCTAACAAGGTATGCAAACTTCAACGGTCCATATATGGATTGAAGCAAGCATCCCGAAGTTGGAATCAACGTTTTGATAAAGTAATCAAAAGTTTTGGTTTTATACAAACTTATGGAGAAGCTTGTATTTACAAGAAAGTGAGTGGGAGCTCTGTAGCATTCTTAATACTATATGTAGATGACATATTGTTGATTGGGAATGATGTAGACCTTCTTAATAGTGTGAAGGAATATTTGAATAATAGTTTTTCAATGAAAGATCTTGGCGAAGCAGCTTACATATTAGGCATAAATATTTATAGAGATAGATCGAGACGCCTAATATCATTGTCGCAAAGTACATATTTGGACAAAGTTCTAAAGAGGTTTGGAATGGAAGATAGCAAGAAAGGGTTCTTGCCCATGTTGCCCAATACGACCTTGAGTAAAACTCAAAGTCCGACAACGGCAGAAGATAGAGAAAGGATGAGTAAGACTCCCTATGCCTCAGCCATAGGATCTCTAATGTATGCCATGCTATGTACTAGACCCGACATTGCATATGCTGTTAGTTTGACTAGCAGATATCAAAGTGATCCAGGAGTGGACATTGGACAACAGTCAAAAACATCCTTAAGTACTTGAGAAGAACTAAGGATATGGTTCTTTCTTATGGAGGTGATGAACAGCTCGTTGTCAATGGTTACACCGATGCTATTTGGAACACCGATCCGGATGATTCTAAATCACAATCTGGATACATATTTACTTTGAATGGTGCAGCAGTTAGCTGGAGGAGTGCAAAGCAAAGCGTTGTGGCGAGATCTTCAACTGAATCGGAATACATGGCTGCTTCGGAGGCTTCGCAAGAAGCGATATGGATGAAGGAGTTCATTACAGAGCTCGGTGTGGTTCCAAGTGCGCTCGACCCAATGTCTATCTACTGTGATAACATGGGCGCCATAGCCAATGCGCAAGAACCAAGGTCACACAAGAAGCTGAAGCACATCAAGCTACGTTTTCATGCTATTCGAGAACATGTCCAAGATGGTGACATAAAGATTTGCAAAGTACACACAGATCTGAATGTGGCGGATCCGTTGACTAAACCTCTCCCGAGGGCAAAACATGACCAACACCAAACTGCCATGGGTGTTCGGTATATTACCATGTAATCTAGATTAGTTGACTCTAGTGCAAGTGGGAGACTGTTGGAGATATGCCCTAGAGGCAATAATAAATATAGTTATTATTATATATTTGTGTTTATGATAAATGTTTACATTCATGCTATAATAGTATTAACAAGGAAACATTAATACTTGTGTGATTTGTAAACTTAAATTGAAGTCCCTAGTAAAGCCTCTTCATAATACTAGCTTGTTGGTTAATAAATGATTGTGGTTTCCCTATCATGAACATTAAGATGTTATTAACAACAAGATCATATCGTTAGGAGAATGGTATGATGGATATACTCCTATAGATAAGCGTAGCATAAAGATCAAGTCATTTTAATAGTTCAATTGCTATATGCTTTTTGATACATAGTAACCTAATTCCTTCGACCATGAGATCATGCATATCACCATCACCGGAAGGATGCTTTGATGACATCAAACACCACACCGTAACTGAGTGGCTATAAAGGTGGCATTGAGTGTTCGGAAAGTATTGGTTGAGACACATGGATCAAGAGTGGGATTTGTCCATCCGTATGACGGATAGATATACTCTGGGCCCTCTCGGTGGAATGTCATCCAATTAGCTTGCAAGCATGTGACTGGCTCACAAGGGATCACATATCACGGGAACGAGAAAAGAGTACTTATCGATGTGAGGTTGAACTAGATATGCAGAGATACCGACGATCAAAACCTCGGATAAGTAAACTATCGTGAGACAAAGGGAAATTGGTATCATATGTAAATGGTTCATTCGATCGCAAAGTAATCGTAGAAATATGTGGGAGCCATATGAATTTCCAGATTACTCTATTGGTTATTGTTCGGAGAAGTTTCTCGATCATGTCCACATAATTCACGAACCGTAGGGAGACACACTTAAGGATTCGACGTTGTTGAGTAGTTATGGAATGATGAGTAAGAGACCGAATGTTGTTCGGAGTCTCGGATGGGATCCGGGATATCACGAGGAGATCCGGGATGGTCCGGAGAATAAGATTCATATAAGGAAAGTCCTGTTTCGGGGTTGGAGAATGGTTCCGGTGTTTTCATCGGGAATGTTCTAGAAGGTTCCGGAATGTCCGGCACTCCGGAGGGGAAGGGTACATGAATGTGTCATAACAAGTTGGAATGGTTGCATCATGTACTAGGTGTCATCTCTGAACAAAATAAAGGGTTAAATCAAATCCTAGTTTGAAAAGTTAAACGCCAATTTGAAAAGTCAAACGGCTATTTTGTTTGGTGGAGGGAGAGTAGGAAACCTACTTGGGGAGGAAGTCCCTCTCCCTCCACCTCTGGCCAAGGAGGCCGAGTTGGGGAGGGACTCCCCTCCCCTTGGCCGCGCCCTCCCACCTATATAAGGAGGGGCAGGGCTGCCCCTCCTAGACTTACACCTCTCTCCTATAAACCTAAACCCTAACCGCCGGCCTCCACCATTGTCGCCGCCGCCTCCTAGGGTTTTCCAAGTCGCCGAGTTGGGGCTCCCCTCTTGCCCTATCCGCCGGTAGGGGTGGGCATAAAAACCCGAAACCGAACACCGAAACCGAATTAACCGGAACCGAAACCGAATACACCGAAACCGAATTAACCGTACCTAATTTCGGTTAGTATATGTGACAAACCGAATTTAAGAATATTAATTCGGTTTTGATCCTATGTTAACCGAAAACCCCGAAAAAACCGAAATAACTCGTACAAAGCCGATCACACTTAGTCCGGACGTCTGTTTGTACGTATCTTAAAGGCCAAATGGCATGAAAAAGCCCACCGGGCATCCAGGCCTGCCCCATGCACGTACGCATGACGCATCCACTGAGGCATCAATGATCGTATCCCTAATTGTTCGCTAGTATCATAGTCCATTAGCCCGGACGTTTCTTATTTTGTATTCTCATCTGCAGCTCCAGCCGCCGGCAACGTGCGAACCCTAGCTAGCCGATCGTGCAGCTTCACATCTATCACTCTGGCCGACGGACGTCGGACGCAGCCATCCCGCTACAGCAAGGCCGGCTAAGCCAGTAAGGTATTGCTCTCTATATTCTATGTTCATTTGTTCAACGACTCAGCCTCTATCTCCTGGAGTATGACGCCGTCGTCCTCGCTCGCCGGCACCCGTTCCACTGTCTGTCGATTTTGTGTTACTAGCAAAGCAGGACCAATTAAGTCAGGACCAAAGTCTGCCACAGCCAAGTCTAGAATCGTTCGCATGAAAAAGTAAGAGCTGTTGAGCTGTCGTCGTTTGTACTTTTAATTAGTCATTGAGGTTCATTCATGTTTGAAGTACTTTGTTGCAAGACTCTAAAGTAATCAAGTGTGTCTGAACTTTGTTGCAACTTGCAAAAACTTTCAAGTTCCAACAACGTGTTAGTTTGTTTGAGACATAATCATGCATTGTTCTGTAGCGCGTCCATGATTTATTTCTACACATACACTCAAGTTTCTTCATATCATCGACCTAACTAGCTTCTGGCGATGGCGACTCGTGCGATTTTCCAATCGTTTCAACATATCGGTTTAAAACCGAACACCGAACCGAATTGTCCACTAACCGAACTATCGATTAATTAGAAAACCGAAATAATTTCGGTGCCTATTTTGTAGAAACCGAATTATAGAAAAACCCGAAAAACCGAACCGAATTAATAGAAAAAACCGAATGCTCACCCCTAGCCGCCGGCCTTGCTCCCTCTCCTTGGTGTGTCTAAACCCTAGATCACCGAGGCTCTCTCATAGTCCACCATACTCGCTCCGGCTTAAGGCGAAGCCCTGCGAGATCTCCCCTCTACTTCCGGTACCACGCCGTCGTGCTGCCGGAATCACGAGGAGAGTGCTACAACCTCCGCTGCCTGCTGGAACAAGGGAGAGGAAGGTCTTCGTCGAGTACCGAACGTGTGACCGACTGCGGAAGCGCTACCGGAACGCAGCGCCGGAAGGATCGTCTACACGATCTTGAGATCGGGAAGAGTACGACTACATCACCCACGAGAATCCGCTCTCGTTAAACACTTTGGAATCTTTGAGGGTGAGTTATTCTATCGACTCGTTGCTACAATATAGTAGATAGATCTTGGCTTGTTTGTTTGTATGCTGTAGAATTTTTTTGTTTTCCATGCTACGAACCCCAACACTCGCCAGCCACCATGAAGGACTTCGAGCCCGTAGGCGACGGGCTCGCAATTCTGTTCGGGAGCTTCTGCTTCCAGGTGGGACAGACAGCCACTCTCTGCCTCCCAGAGCGGGTGCCCACTTCCATCAATCAGGCCCGCCTCATGGGCCCCGCATACCAGCGTGCTACGCACGTCAACGCTGACAGATGAGTCATACGACAACAGCAGCTGCAACTCAGATCTATGCGCCCCCCCATCGGGTGAAGGAACCTATGGTTCCGGATCCAAAAGCTGCGGCAGCAGTGATCCACTCCGCAAACGCTATCAGTGCGCCGTGGTCATCCAAAGCGACGTGGAGCAACAACCACCAGGTTCGGATGCCCACGTACCGCCACCCAACACAGAGGGTGAAAACGGAGGAAACAGCAGGCAACCACCCCTCCCGCCCAACGAGGGCGACGCTGCCGCCTACAATCGGATCAACCTCAACGAGGATGGCTGGTGCCAGGCACGCAAAGCCATCGCGGGCAACAAGATCCTACCCGTGAACTCTTCACATGACCTGCTGATGGTGTACCACCTTCTCCTCATCGGCGAACACAACAGGCATGTGCAGCTGCAGGAGCAACTTGACAAACGCAAGCAAGCAGCTTCGGAGTCTAGTGCGCGGCGAGCTGCGCTCTCCGCCGCTGGCGGCTCCAGCTCGCACGACAACAATGCCAACAAGCATCGCTCTTGCACAGAGCACATGGACCCCGCTGCATGTCGCGAGGTCACTCGAACCCTCAACACGTCCTTCATGGAGATGGACGTCAACGGCAACGTCATACCAAAGACACCGCAAGCTGCGATCATGGCAACCACCACATATCTCACGTCCTACCCACCCCCGGTGGGGGACCCGAAGAGAGCCATGCACAAGTCCGTACTAGCCGGACTCGGACTCGTTGGAGCTGCACTCCACGAGGAAGCTCCTACGGAGCCAAAGAAGAAGGCTACGGTCAGATTCAACCGTAGCCCCACACACTCATCTGACGAAGAGGAATACGAGCACGATCTACCTCGACAACACAAGAGCCCAATGAAGGAAATATGCCCTAGAGGCAATAATAGAGATGATTATATTTCATATGTATCCATGAGTTATTGTAATGTTCCTTGAATATCCATATCAGGCAACTTGTATTGATTGGAAATTATGTGAATTGTTTGTGAAACTCTTTACTTGTATGGTTATTTAAGAGTTGTCCCTAGTCGGAGTTCATGTGAGGACACACGTGAATATTAGACTAGCACATCGATTGGTTGATGACTATGTTTCGCAAGTCATAGACATGGAGATGTCAAACCAATGATGTGGACACATGTTATGAACATGGGGTTGGACTGACCCAACTTGAGACTGGCAATTAGTTGCAGCTCTCTCTCTACACATCGTGTACGTTTTGTCCTTAGACCTGAGATTGTCGCATGTACTTGAGATGTGGATCGACCTACTTTGGGGCTATCAAACACTGCACCGTAACTGGGTAGTTATAAAGGTAGATTTCGGGTTTGTCCTGAAGCATGCTGCAAGGCATGGTCAATCAAGATGGGATTTGCCCCTCTCTACTTGAGAGAGATATCTCTGGGCCCCTCGAGTGATCGGATCCAGAAATGCATGGTCGTGCTACATATAGTTAAGAGTTAACCTAGTAAAGGGATTCCGAATCACGGTATCAAGAAAGGGAGGTCAGCTTGGAGCTAGACCAAATATCGTGAGGCAAAGGGAAAGACATGTACTAAACCATGTGATGGTTCGTCCGATATGATATTTGTATGCGTTTAGGAGTTGGCACGTCTTGCTAGAGGCTGCTACCAACTATTGATAGAATAAGTGTATTCGTGTCATGTCTATACGCATATGAACCTATAGGGTCACACACTTAAGGGGTTGGAAGCCTAATGGGGATTGGATCCGAATTAGACCAGGCCTAGGCTACTAATGGGCTGCTAATGTAGAAGCCCACTAGGGACGCCTATATAAGAGAGGGTCGGGCGAGCTGACCAAAGTCAGACCTTAGACCATTCCAGCCAGCCGCCACTCCTCACGCCTGTGTCGCGCGAGCGGACCTAGCAGTCCGGTGTCTGACGCTTCCACCCTGTACGTGTGGATATCTCGAAGGCATTGCATCTGTAGCGCTTGGACGAGCCGCGCAAGGGGAGATGCTCGTGGGACGAGGACAAGGAGGAGACGTGGAACGTCTGCACTACCTCGACGCGCTTCATCTATTCCGCAACTGTGCGTCTAGTGGTAATCCCGTGATCTATGACAACAGTAATCCTGGTATATGCGGTAGAATTTTTTTGATTTGCGCTAGTGTAGCCTACCCGTATCCCTACACCCAAGATGTCAAAGCCGTGACTACGACGCTCGAAACAACCTCACCCAGTGCAAGGTCTACAAGGCACGTGCCAAGCGCGCATGCTCAGACGAATCCGAAGAGGACGACGACGAAGAACTCTGCGGAGCTCGATGCTTCAGCAGATGTATTCGGCGAACACGGATGCCGAGAAATTTCAAGCTTCCTTTGGACACTCCAAAGTTTGGCGGGACACAGGACCCGAAATCCTGGCTCAGCGACCACCTGTCGTCCATCAAGCTCCACGGAGGAAACAAGAACACCGCCCTGCAACAGCTGACAGGCGCATCCCGGATCTGGCTCAAAAGCTTGTCCTCGGGCTCCATCCGAACCTGGGAGGAACTGGCGTATAGTTTCATTTGAAACTTTAAAGGCACCAGCAAGAGGCCAGCCTCGATCGAAGAGCTACGGGCCTGCACTCAACGAACGGGCGAATCCATTCGCTTGTATATACTACGCTGGTCCAACATCAAGAACTCCGCAACGCATATCTTCGAGGAGATAATGATCGATGCCTTCAAGGACGGCGTCAAGCGCCCTGACTTCAAGGAGGAACTTGGGCGCGTCAAGCCCAAGACACTCGACCACCTCATGGACATCGCCAACAGGTGGGCAGATGGCGAGGACTCCGTCCACCGAGCACATTCGGATGAGGAAGATGACTATGGACACCGATGCGAGCGCCATAGCAAGCGAAGATCGTGCGTCTATGACGATTGCGATGGACCCGACATGGTTGCGGCTGGCTACGCCGATCGTCGCAACAACAACAACCGCAGCAGCGGCGGATATCGTGGAAACAACTTCCGTGATGGAGGACGCCCAACACAAACATGGCAGCGCCGCGGCCGCGACGACGAACCCTCGGCATACGACAAATTGTCGGGCCCATGCACCATCCACTTCTACATCGACAAGAAGGATGTCAAAAATAAGGCCAGCCACATGCTGAAGGATTGCCGCGAGTTCCAAAAACTCAGCGAGGGTTTCACCCAGATGCGATGGCAGATCGTCAACCCCGGGTTCAGACCCGCACCTGCATCAGGTGACATCGCCCACGGAGCTCCTCCACCTCCACCTGTGGGACCTTCGAACAAAGCAATCGCGCCCATGCAAAACAACGGTGTAAACGGGTACCCCGTGCCGAAAGGGTCCCTGATGATCCAAAAAGGGCGTCCAACAAACATGGTGCAAAAGAAGATCATCCGCCAAGTCAGCCTGGTTGTGACCGCTCCACCCGCCATCCCTGAGTACCTCAGCGGTTCGGAGTCCTGCATCACATTCAGTCGTTCGGATCACCCCCGCCAGATCCCTCGCCCAGGTCATGCTTCCCTGGTGCTCGAGGCGTAGATTGGAGGATTTGAGATGAGCCGCGTCTTCATGGACGGCGGCAGCGACATCAACCTGATGTTCACTAGCACCTTAGCAGCAATGCGGATCCCGCTGTGCAGCCTGGAACAATCCGACACAACGTTCCACGCCATAGTCCTAGGGAGGGCATATTCCCCCTGGGAAAGATATGGCTCGATGTCATCTTCGGAAAACCGGAAAACTTTCGGTGTGAGCGACTCGAGTTCGAAGTGGTGGACTGGCCATCACAATACCATGCCATCCTCGGGCGCGTGGCATTCACAAGGTTGCTGGAAGTACCACACTATGCATACCTGCTACTCAAGATGCCAGGGCCTAGAGGCGTCATCACGGTCCAAGGCAGCTTCACCCGATCCGACCACTGCGATAGAGACTTCAACAGAATCTCCCAGTCGTTCGGCATGCAGGAGGAGCTCACAAGGCTTCAAGAGGTGATAGACAACAGGGCACCCCCAGTCTCAAGGCAAAACGCACCCGACATGTTGTTCGACTCAACAGTCAACATGAAAAAGGTGAAGGTCCACCCGACGGACGCCTCCAAGACGGCGTTGATCGCCAACGACCTCAGCCCCGCACAGGTAAGCACGCTCATCAAATTTCTCCGTGAGCACTGGGAAATCTTTGCCCGGTGTCCTGCGGACATGCCAGGAGTTCCCAGGGAATTCGCCGAGCATGCACTCAATGTGCTTCTAGACGCCAAGCCCGTTAAACAATCCATCCGATGATTGTCCGAGCCACGGGCCGAAGCCGTCGGAGTCGAAGTAAACAGACTACTCGACGCCGACTTCATCCGGGAGATCAAGGAAAGCGAGTGGCTGGCAAACACTGTGTTGGTCCCTAAAAAGGACACGGACATCCTGCGGATGTGCGTGGACTTCACATCGCTCAACAAGCACTGCCCAAAGGACCACTTCCCTCTACCTCAGATCGATCAGATCATCAATTCGACTACAGGATGCGAGAAACTCTCCTTCCTCGATGCCTACTCAGGCTACAATCAGATTCGACTGAAGGTCGGAGATCAGGAGAAAATGGCGTTCATCATGCCGTTCGGATTATTCTTCTACAACACAATGCCCTTCGGGCTAAAGAACGCAGGCACCACATACCAACGGTGCATGCAGGCATGCCTGAAGAGCCATATCAGCCGCAACATATAGGTCTATGTCGACGACATAGTCATCAAGACAAAGGAGGCCAAGACACTGATCGATGATCTCCGCGAGACGTTTGACAACCTCGATCACTACAAGATCAAGATGAACCCAGAAAAGTGCGCCTTCGGCGTCCCATCTGGCCAACTGCTAGGCTACTTCATCTCCCAGCGAGGGATTGAGGCGAACCCGAAGAAAATCCGGGCCATACTGGCCATGGAAAAACCGAAGAACCTCAAAGGTGTCCAGCAGCTTGCTGGGCGCATCGCGGCGCTGAGCAGATTCATCAGCCGCATGGGTGAGAAGGCCCTGACCTTCTACCAGCTACTACGCAAAGCAGAAAAATTCGAGTGGACGCCTGAAGTAGACAACGCATTCGAAGATCTGAAGCGGCTGCTCTCCACCTCGCTCGTCCTGGTCACACCAAAGGAACACGAGCCTCTGCTGCTATACATAGCAGCCACGCATTAGGTGGTCAGTACCGTGCTCGTGGTCGAACGACCCGAAGATGGCAAGACCCATGGGGTCCAACGCCCAATCTATTACCTCAGCGAGGTATTGACGCCAACAAAACAGAGGTACCCCCACTACCAGAAACTCGCCTACGACGTGTTCATGATGGCTCGACGGCTGCGCCACTACTTCCAGGAGCATCAGGTGATGGTCGTCAACGAGGCGCCACTAAACAGCATCCCGAACAACCCAAAAGCTACAGGACACGTAGCCATGTGGGGCATCGAGCTATCCCCTCTAAACATAGTCTACGAGAAGCGCCACACGATCAAATTTCAGGTCCTACCGGACTTCCTCGTCCACTGGATGGAGCTACAGCTGCCGAACACCCCGGATATGACGCAGTCATGGACGATGCACTTTGGCTCCAAAGCGCGAGCAGGACAGCAGGTCTTGGCGTTTGCTGCAAGGCGACAAGATGAAGTACGTCCTCCGGATGAAATTTTGGGCCTCCAACAATGAAGCCGAATACGAGGCCCTCATCCATGGCATGAAGATGGCCAAGATCTGCGGCGCAACATGCCTAATCATCTACGGTGACTCGAACCTCGTTGTCCAGCAGACGATGAACGAGTGCGACGCTCACGCCGCTAACATGATCGTGTACCGCGCGCTCTACAACTCACTCGAAGGAGACTTCGACAACTATGAGCTTCGGCGCTTTAGAAGGGAAAGCAACGAAGAAGCCGATAGACTCGCCAACATCGGATCCACTTGCGCACGGGTGCCACCAGGTGTGTTCCTCGAACAAATCTGCATGCCTTCCATCAAATGGAAATTCCCCAAGGGATCACCCGAAGAAGCAGAGCACTCGGGGGCTGCGCTACCCGAAGGACAGGAAGGACCCGAAAAGCTCGACATGGAGGTCGCGTTTGTCAACCTGATGCAGGTCATGGCAATCTAAGAAACATGGACACAACCGTACCTTCGCTACCTGATCAACAGAGAACTGCCTGATGACCCGAAAGATACTGACGCATATCTCGCCAGTCCAAGGCCTTCACCATCATCAATGGCGAGATATACAAGCACAGCATTTCGGGTGTACTCCAAAGGTGCGTCACCATCGGTGACGGCAAAACTATCCTCCAAGACATCCACGAGGGCATCTGCGGCCATCACGCGGGCAGTCGCGCCCTCATCGCCAAAGCTCTACGAGCTGGGTTCTACTGTCCAACGACCATGAACGATGCCAAGGACATCGTCCAAAGGTGCAACAGCTACCCGAGATTTGTGGATAAACCGCATGCACTAGGATCCGAGCTCAGGCCCATACCCCTGGCCTGGCCCTTCGCCCAATGGGGCCTCGACATGATCGACAAACTACCCAAATCTTCGAAAGGAGGCCACGTCTACCTTCTAGTCGCAGTCGACAAGTTCACCAAGTGGATTGAAGCAATGCTCGTCACCAACCAAAAGGGCAAGATGGCCGTCAAGTTCTTCGAGTCCATATTCTACAGGTTCGGCGTGTCGCACAGCATCATCACGGACAACGGGTCGAACTTCATCTCCAAAGGATTCTAGGACTTCTGCGAAGGCCTTGGGATCAACATATCATATGCCTCCGTGGCGCACCCGCAGACCAACGGGCAGGTCGAAAAGGCCAACGGCCTCGTAGGCGGGGGCATCAAGAAACGTCTACTCAGCCCACTCGAACGACTTGCGAGAGCCTGGGCAGAAGAGCTACCCTCCGTCCTCTGGAGCTTGCGCACAATTCCAAACAGCTCAACAGGCTACACGCCTTTCTTCATGGTACACGGAGCCGAAGGCATGCTACCTGCAGAAGTGCGCCATAAGGCCCCACAGGTCGTCGCATACAGCGAAGCTGAATCAACGGCAACACTCGAAGACACCGTCGATACACTCGACGAGGCATGCGACATCGTCGCGGCTTGCTCAGTGGTCTACAAGCAGATCCTCCGCAACTACAACAGTCGTCGGCTGCGCCCAAGGTCCTTCGTCAAAGGAGACCTCGTCCTACGACTCAAGCAGGAGCGGCTGAAAAAGATCGAGTCACCCTGGGAAGGACCCTACATCGTCACCTAAGTCATCCCAGGTGGCGCCTATCGCCTCAAGCACTTGGAGTCTGGAGTCGCATACTCCAACCCATGGAACGTCGCACAATTGCGACTCTTCTACCCCTAGCTATCCCTCTTTACTTTCAATAAGGCTACTCAGCTGAACAATGTACCTCTTCATTATGATATGAATAAAGCTAAGTGTCTCGCCTGAAAAATTTATCTATTTCTCTTACATTACTGTTACAACACACTCGGGGACTTCGCCTCACCTCACGACTTCGTCAACTGAGTACAACGCATGTAAACCTGAGTAGCTGGCCACGTCAGGCTAACGAAAAGGGCATGCATACAACAAAGCACCACGTGCTAATACAAATAATCTTTACAACAAAGGGCACAATAAGCCCACTCGAAATATATACAAGTTTTACATCTATCTTTTTACAGGGTCGATCTACTCTGAAGGATCACGTGCGCCCGATGCTCAAAAAGATCTACGATCTCTTCGGCATACTGCCTAATGGCCGCGTAATGCGGGCGCATATCCCAAAGGCCACCATCTGGTCCAATTGGCGGCCCAGTCGCAACCGCCACAAGATCGACATCTGGATGATGCAGCCGAACAAGGGAAAGGGCGGCCTTTACCCCCGCAACCAACTGGTGCCGCACCAACTCCCTGACATGACCCACATCTCGAAACTTCGCCAGAAAACCCCATAGAGCCGAAGGCGCCTCATCAAGGGGGAACATGACATGCAGAATCGACGCCAGGGAAATCTTCACCTTCTTTAGCACCCGTGAGACCTGATGAATGCGATCCTGCACCGTCGCAAGGACGATGGCCCGGTTGCGGTCCATCCAGAAAAAGCCTCCGGCTTCCATATCCTGTTGGGTCGGGCAATCGATCTGAACTGCAACGCGCTCCTTTTCCTCCCTCGGAACAAGGTTGGCACCTGCAGAAGAATATAGAATAAGGTGACACTTAAGAAAAGGAGCATCCGAAGATGAGTAGCAGCTCAAGAAAACTTACACTGTAGCTGCTTGTCCATTTGCCATAATCCCCCCATCAGATACTCCTCCCTAGAGGTAGCTCGCTCCGCCTTCGACTTCCAAACATCCGCATGGCCCCGAACGCCAAGTATCTCCTTCTCAAGACTGCGGACACGGTGATGAAGGAAAACAAGCTGCGACGCATCATCCAAAGCTGGTCGCGGCTGAGGATCAGTCGAAGTATTCATGGGAACCTCACCCGAAGGACCCTAAAGGCAAGCAAGCACGAATATGAACAACACATGTCTTGGGCAACAACTCGAATCATCATTTATATACATCAAAAAGCCACTGCGTGGCATAAGGAGAAATTGTTCGTCACCAAAAGTATACATTACAAAAGAAGGTAAAACTATCCTAGAGCTACAACGACAAAGCCTAAGCAGCTGCATCCGGAGTGGCCTCGGAGCCAGAGTGCCTGCCCTTGGCTTCTCCCTGCTGCCTCACCGCATAGTCTGCCAGCAGGTCGATAAGCTTCAGACCATACCGCTTACAACGAGAAGCGTAGAGAGCGAAGGCTACCTTGGAACCGTCGGGAGCTATTGGCATGTGGGACGTGACCTGAGGAAGATCCAGTTCCGCTCCAGACGCCATGGCCATGGCCAGCCCCATGGAAGCACCGATGCCCTTTTTCTTGCGCTTGTAGGCCACAGGCGCATCCTCTGACAGCGCATCCGCCAAAGATTCCACCTCCTCAAGGGCAGCGCCCTTGGGAGCGATCTCCTTGTAGAAGTGCCCGAGGATCTCCTTGGCCTTGGCAAGGGAACCAGCAGCAGTGCCGCAGCGGTCTTTGACCGCCGTGGTGGCATCATCCAGAGCACTCCCGTGCTCCAAGCCACTGCGATCGAACGCAATGCCCGAGGCATCTGAAGCAAAAGAAGGACAAAGTATGAATCGAATAAGGGCATGGAAACAGACTCCCTCTCGCACGCAGCCGCAACAGTGGTGAGATGCTCTTCACGATCCATAACTTCCCGCTGAAGGCGCTCCTTGGCCTCAGATGCGTCAGCCAACTCCTGCTGAAGCCGCTCCTTCGCTTCCACGGCATCCTCAGCCTTCTTCTCCGCTCGCCCAAGGCTCTTTTTGAGAGCATCAAGCTGGCTAAGGGAAGCATTGTTTTCATCTGCAAAGGCACCAAGAACATACATGAGCAACACAAGCTGTAGACAAACGAGCAGACGAAAACTAACAAGATAAATTCAGTATGTACCCCGAAGTTGCCGCATGCTGGCCTCCAGCGCCAGATGCTGCTGCACAAGAAGGTTCGCACTCTGCACAAAGGGCTACGAAAGGAAACAAAGTATCACAAAAGGGCTTGGGGGCTACGCCCAAGAAACGAGCAAAAACATCAAACAACACGGCATGAAAAAAGGCTCGGGGGATCCCCCGAGATACATAGAAAGAAAGCAAAGACTGTAGGGGTTCGTAGCATGGAAAACAAAAAATTTCTACCGCATGCAAACAAACAAGCCAAGATCTATATACTAGATTGTAGCAACGAGTCGATAGAGGAACTCACCCTCGAAGATTCCAAAGTGGTTAACGAGAGCAGATTCTCGTGGGTGATGTAGTCGTACTCTTGCCGATCTCAAGATCACGTAGACGATCCTTCCGGCCCTGTGTTCCGGCAGCGCTTCCGCAGTCGGTCACACGTTCGGTACTCGATGAAGACCTTCCTCTCCCTTGTTCCAGCAGGCAGCAGAGGTTGTAGAACTCTCCTCGTGATTCTAGCAGCACGACGACGTGGTACCGGAAGTAGAGGGGAGATCTCGCAGGGCTTCGCCTTAAACCGGAGCGAGTATGGTGGACTGTGAGAGAGGCCTTGGCGATCTAGGGTTTAGAAGGCACCAAGGGGAGAGTGTAGCCGGTGGCTAGGGTTTGGGATCACCCCAACTCGGCGAGTTGGTGGTGCCCTAGGCGGCGGCAGCAGGGGGTGGTGGCGCCGGCGGCTTAGGGTTAGGGTTTGGGGTGTGAGGGAGAGGGGCAACCCTGCCCCTCCTTTTATAGGTGGGAGGGCGTGGCTTGGGAGTAGGGACTCCTCCCCCAAGTCGGCCTCCTTGGCCGGCAGATGGAGGGAGGAGGACTTCCTCCCCAAGTAGGTTTCCTACTCTCCCTCCACCAAGCAAACTTGTCGTTTGACTTTTTCAAATTGGCGTTTGACTTTCAAACTAGGATTTGATTTCTCCCTTTATTTTTCCCAGCCATGTTACCTAGTACATGATGAAACCATTCCATATTGTCATGACACATTCATGTACCCTTCCCCTCCGGAGTTCCAGACCTTCCGGACCTTTCTAGAACATTCCTGGTGAAAACACCGGAATCATTCCCCAACTCCAAAACAGGACTTTCCTTATATGAATCTTATTCTCCAGACCATTACGGATCTCCTCGTGATATCCCGGATCCCATCCGAGACTCCGAACAACATTCGGTCTCTTACTCATCATTCCATAACTACTCAACAACATCGAATCCTTAAGTGTGTCTCCCTATGGTTCGTGAATTATGTGGACATGATCGAGAAACTTCTCCGAACAATAACCAATAGAGTAATCTGGAAATTCATATGGCTCCCACATATTTCTACGATTACTTTGCGATCGAATGAACCACTTACATACGATACCAATTTCCCTTTGTCTCACGATAGTTTACTTATCCGAGGTTTTGATGGTCGGTATCTCTCCATACCTAGTTCAACCTCGTTACCGATAAGTACTCTTTTCTCGTTCCCGTGGTATGTGATCCCTTGTGATCCAGTCACATGCTTGCAAGCTAAATGGATGACATTCCACCGAGAGGGCCCAGAGTATATCTATCCGTCATATGGATGGACAAATCCCACTCTTGATCCATGTGTCTCAACCCATACTTTTCGAACACTCAATACCACCTTTATAGCCACCCATTTACGGTGTGGTGTTTGATGTTATCAAAGAATCCTTCCGGTGATGGTGATAAGCATGATCTCATGGTCGAAGGAATTAGGTTACTATGTATCAGAAAGCTTATAGCAATTGAACTATTAAAATGACTTGATCTTTATGCTACGCTTATCTATAGGAGTATGTCCATCATACCATTCTCCTAAGGATATGATCTTGTTGTTAATAACATCTCAATGTTCATGATAGGGAAACCACAATCATCTATTAACCAACAAGCTAGTATTATGAAGAGGCTTTACTAGGGACTCTAATTTAGTTTACAAATCACACAAGTATTAATGTTTCCTGGTTAATACTGTTATAGCATGAATGTAAACATTTATCATAAACACAAAGATATAATAATAACTACATTTATTATTGCCTCTAGGGCATATCTCCAACAGTCTCCCACTTGCACTAGAGTCAAATAATCTAGATTACATGGTAATATACCGAACACCCATGGCAGTTTGGTGTTGGTCATGTTTTGCCCTCGGGAGAGGTTTAGTCAACGGATCCGCCACATTCAGATCTGTGTGTACTTTGCAAATCTTTATGTCACCATCTTGGACATGTTCTCGAATAGCGTGAAAACGTAGCTTGATGTGCTTCAGCTTCTTGTGTGACCTTGGTTCTTGCGCATTGGCTATGGCTCCCATGTTATCACAGTAGATAGACATTGGGTCCAGCGCACTTGGAACCACACCGAGCTCGTAATGAACTCCTTCATCCATATCGCTTCTTGTGAAGCCTCTGAAGCGACTATGTATTCCGATTCAGTTGAAGATCTCGCCACAACGCTTTGCTTTGCACTCCTCCAGCTAACTGCTGCACCATTCAAAGTAAATACGTATCCAGATTGAGATTTAGAATCGTCTGGATCGGTGTTCCAACTAGCATCGGTGTAACCATTAACAACGAGCTGTTCATCACCTCCATAAGAAATAACCATATCCTTAGTTCTTCTCAAGTACTTAAGGATGTTTTTGACCGCTGTCCAATGATCCACTCCTGGATCACTTTGATATCTGCTAGTTAAACTAACAGCATATGCAATGTCGGGTCTAGTACATAGCATGGCATACATTAGAGATCCTATGGCTGAGGCATAGGGAGTCTTACTCATCCTTTCTCTATCTTTTGTCGTTGCTGGACTTTGAGTTTTACTCAAGGTCGTATTGGGCAACATGGGCAAGAACCCTTTCTTGCTATCTTCCATTCCAAACCTCTTTAGAACTTTGTCCAAATATGTACTTTGTGACAATGATATTAGGCGTCTCGATCTATCTCTATAAATATTTATGCCTAATATGTAAGCTGCTTTGCCAAGATCTTTCATTGAAAAACTATTATTCAAATAATCCTTGACACTATTAAGAAGGTCTACATCATTCCCAATCAACAATATGCCATCTACATATAGTATTAAGAATGCTACAGAGCTCCCACTCACTTTATTGTAAATACAAGCTTCTCCATAAGTTTGTATAAAACCAAAGCTTTTGATTACCTTATCAAAACGTTGATTCCAACTTCGGGGTGCTTGCTTTAATCCATATATGGACCGTTGAAGTTTGCACACCTTGTTAGCATCTTCAGGATCGACAAAACCTTTGGGTTACATAATATACAACTCTTCATCAATGTCTCCATTGAGGAACGCCGTTTTGACATCCATCTGCCGTATCTCATAATCGTAATATGCAGCGATTGCTAACATAATCCTCACAGATTTTAGCTTCGCTACTGGTGAGAAAGTCTCATCGTAGTTAACTCCTTGAATTTATGGAAACCCTTTTGCGACAAGTCGAGCTTTATAGACAATAACATTACCATCAACATATGTTTTCTTCTTGAAAATCCATTTGTTCTCGACAGCCTTCCGGCCATCCGGTAAGTCCACCAAAGTCCATACTTGGTTTTCCTACATGGATCCAATCTCGGATTTCATGGCTTCTTGCCATTTATTGGAATCTGGGCTCATCATCGCTTCCTCATATGTCGCAGGGTCATCGGTGTTGTCCACCAACATGACACTCATAACAGGATCATACCAATCAGGAGTGGTACAAGTTCTTGTTGACCTGCGAGGCTCTGTAGCAACTTCAACCGAAGTTTCATGATCATCATCATTAGCTTCCTCTCTTATTGGTGTAGGCGTCACAGGAACTACTTCCGGTGCTGCGCTACTCGCAAGTTCAACAGAAGGTTCAATAACCTCGTCGAGTTCTACTTTCCTTCCAGTCACTTCTTTCGAGAGAAATTCCTTCTCTAGAAAGGATCCATTCTTGGCAACGAAGATTTTGCCCTCGGATCTATGATAGAAGGTATACCTAGTAGTTTCCTTCGGGTATCCTATGAATACGCATTTTTCCACTTTGGGTTCAAGCTTGTCTGGCTATAACTTCTTTACATAAGCTTCACAACCCCAAACTTTAAGGAACGACAATTTAGGTTTCTTCCCAAACCATAATTCATACGGTGTCGTTTCAACGGATTTAGATGGTGCCCTATTTAAAGTGAATGTGGCTGTTTCTAATGCATAACCCCAAATGATAGCGGTAAATCTGTAAGTGACATCATAGAACGAACCATATCTAAGAGAGTTCGATTACGACGTTCGGACACACCATTACGTTGTGGTGTTCCCGGCGGTGTCAATTGTGAAAGTATTCCACATTTCTTCAAATGTTCGCCAAACTCGTAACTTAGATATTCACCTCCACGATCAGATCGTAGAAATTTAACCTTTTTGTTATGTTGATTCTCTACCTCACTTTGAAATTCCTTAAACTTCTCGAAAGTTTCGGACTTATGTTTCATGAAATAGATATACCCATATCTACTCAAGTCATCTGTGAAGGTAAGAACATAACGATAACCACCGCGCGATGCTACACTCATTGGTCCACACACGTCGGTATGTATGATTTCCAATAAGTCTATAGCTCGCTCCATCAGACCAGAAAATGGAGTCTTAGTAATTTTACCCATCAGACATGCTTTGCATCTTTCAAGTGATTCGAAATCAAGTGATTCAAGAAGTACATCGGAATGGAGTTTCTTCATACGCTTCACTCCGATATGACCAAGACGACAGTGCCACATATAGGTCGAGTTATCGCTCAATTTCAAACGTTTAGCCTCAATGTTATTTATGTGTGTATTACTACAATCGAGATTCAATAAGAATAGACCATCTATCAAAGGTGCATGTGCATAAAACATATTACTCATATAAATCGAACAACCATTATTCTCGGACTTAAACAAGTAACCGTCTCGCAATAAACAAGATCCTGATATAATGTTCATGCTCAACGCAGACACCAAATAACAATTATTTAAGTATAAAACTAATCCCGATGGTAGATGAAGAGGTAGCGTGCAGACCGCGATCACATCAACCTTTGATCCATTTCCAACGCGCATCGTCACCTCGTTCTTCGCTAGCTTCCGTTTATTTTGTAGCAGATGTTTCGAGTTACAAATATGAGCAACCGAACCGGTATCAAATACCCAGGCACTACTACGAGTACTAGTGAGATACACATAAATAACATGTATATCGGATATACCTTTCTTCTTGATGTTGTCGTTCTTCAAATCCGCCAAGTACTTTGGCCAATTCCGCTTCCAGTGACCTTCTCCCTTGCAGTAAAAGCACTCAGTATTAGGCTTAGGTCCAGCCTTGGTCTTCTTCGCCGGTGCGGCAACTTTCTTACCGCCCTTCTTGAAGTTTCCCTTTTGCTTAGACTTGACTTTCTTGAATTTGGTGGTCTTATTGACCAACAACACTTGGTGCTCTTTCTTGATCTCCACTTCTACAGATTTCAACATGGAGAAGAGTTCTGGCAACGTCTTGTCCATGTTTTGCATATTGTAGTTCATCACAAAGTTCTTGTAACTTGGTGGTAGTGATTGGAGGACACGGTGAATCCCCAAAGAATTAGGAATCACTATACCCAAACTTTGGAGTTTGTTTGCGTGCCCAGACATCTTAAGCACATGCTCACTGACGGAGCTGCCCTCTTCCATCTTGCAGTTAAAGAACTTTTCAGAAGCCTCATAACTCTCAACTGCCACGTGAGCCTCAAATATCATTTTGAGTTCACGGACAATATCATGTGGCTCATGGTTCTCAAACCTTTTCTGAAGCTCCGAATACAAACCATACAAGATAGCACACTAAACTGTGGAGTACTGATTCTTCCGAGTGAGGTAAACATTCTTTACTTCGTCGGTAGCATGGCTAGGCGAGTCACCAATGGTGCATCCAGCACATAGGTCAAATTACTAGCATTGAGGACAATCCTCAAATTGCGGAACCAATCCGCGAAGTTGCTTCCATTGTTTTTCAACTTTTCTTTCTCTAGGAACGCATTAAAATTGATGGTAGGGGCCGCCATTGATCTACAACATATTTGCAATAGTTTAGACTAAGTTTATGACAAATTGAGTTCTAATTAATAGTTAAATTAATCTAGGTGAACTCCCACTCAAAACAATATCCCTCACATTGTTTTAGTGATCACACGAACCAAATCCACCACATCAAAACCGATCATCACGAGAGTTGATGTAGCTTCAATGGCGAACAATCAACATGTTCATCATATCTACTATATGATTCATGCTTTACCTTTCGGTGATTCGTGTTCCGATACCATGTCTGTACATGCTAGGCTCGTCAAGATCACACCTTAGCTTCCGCATGAGCAAATCTGGCTTGCTCACGTTGTATACACTGGCAGAATCTAACACACCCGATCATCACGTGGTGCTTCGAAACAACAAGCTTTAGCAACGGTGCTTACTAAGGATGAACACTTTAAAACTTGAAATTTGTGTGCTTGAGGGATCATCTTATAATGCTACCGTCGTTATCTAAGCAATACAAGATGCATAAAGGATTAACATCACATGCAATTCATAATATGTGATATGATATGGCCTTTCTTCTTGTGCTTCCGATCTCCATCTTCAAGCACGAACATGATCTCCATCATCACCGGCATTGCGTCAAGGTCAATTGCGATGTTCCATGGTTGTCGTCCACCATCTTCAACTATTACAACTACTTTGAATAGACACGCGGGTCTTAATAGAATTTAAAGACAACCATATGGCTCCTGCCGGTTGCCAACTTACAATAAGGAACATTGCATACATCAAACATAATCACAATCATGGCCATATCACATCACAGCACACCCCTGCAAAACAAAGTTAGACGCCTCTAATTTTCTTTGCAATTTTACGTGGTTTGGGGCTTTCAATAAGTGTCGCTCTAACTTACGAACAAGAACCACAATGTTGATGCTTGAACTATCAAGTGCCCGTTGTAAATTGGATCTATACTATGATGAGAGAGACAGGCACCCGCAAAGCAACTTATGCAATACAAGTTGCATGTTGAGCGTGGAGCAAGTCTCATGAACGATGTCATGTAAGGTTAGCCCGGGCCGCTTCATCCCATCATACCGCAAGACGCAAAGTACACAAGAAGTAATTGATAATAAAAGCACCACCGCCCATAATGACCATTGTGTTCTACTCGTGCAACAGATGTACATATAGACACGGCTCTGATACCACTGTAGGGGTTCGTAGCATGGAAAACAAAAAATTTCTACCGCATGCAAACAAACAAGCCAAGATCTATCTACTAGATTGTAGCAACGAGTCGATAGAGGAACTCACCCTCGAAGATTCCAAAGTGGTTAACGAGAGCAGATTCTCGTGGGTGATGTAGTCGTACTCTTGCCGATCTCAAGATCGCGTAGACGATCCTTCGGCCTGCGTTCCGGGCGCTTCATGAGCCGATCACGTTGATTTTCGATGAAGACCTTCCTCTCCCTTGTTCCAGCGGCATCGGAGGTTGTAGTACTCTCCTCGCGATTCCGGCAAGACGACGTGGTGCAGGAAGTAGAGGGAGATCTCGCAGGCCGCTTAGCCAGGCAGTATGGTGGACTGTGAGAGAGGCCTTGGCGATCTAGGGTTTAGAAGGCACCAAGGGAGAGTGTGGCGGTGGCTAGGGTTTGGGATCACCCCAACTCGGCGTTTGTGGTGCCCTAAGCGGCGGCAAATTGGTGGCTTAGGGTTAGGGTTTGGGGTGTGTTGGGTGTGAGGGAGAGGGGCAGCCCTGCCCCTCCTTTTATAGGTGGGAGGTCGCGGCTTGGGAGGAGGGATTCCTCCCCCAAGTCGGCCTCCTTTGACGGCGGATGGAGGGAGGAGGACTTCCTCCCCAAGTAGGTTTCCTACTCTCCCTCCACCAAGCAAACTTGTCGTTTGACTTTTTCAAATTGGCGTTTGACTTTCAAACTAGGATTTGATTTCTCCCTTTATTTTGCCCAGCCATGTTACCTAGTACATGATGCAACCATTCCATATTGTCATGACACATTCATGTACCCTTCCCCTCCGGAGTGCCGAACCTTCCGAACCCTTCTAGAACATTCCTGGTGAAAACACCGGAATCATTCCCCAACTCCGAAACAAGACTTTCCTTATATGAATCTTATTCTTCGGACCATTCCGGAACTCCTCGTGATATCCCGGATCCCATCCAAAACTCCGAACAACATTTAGTCTCTTACTCATCATTCCATAACTACTCAACAACATCTAATCCTTAAGTGTGTCTCCCTACGGTTCGTGAATTATGCGGACATGATCGAGACACTTCTCCGAACAATAACCAATAGAGGAATCTGGAAATTCATATGGCTCCCACATATTTCTAAGATTACTTTGCGATCGAATGAACCACTTACATACGATACCAATTTCCCTTTGTCTCACGATAGTTTACTTATCTGAGGTTTTGATCGTCGGTATCTCTGCATACCTAGTTCAACCTCGTTACCGATAAGTACTCTTTTCTCGTTCCCGTGGTATGTGATCCCTTGTGAGCCAGTCACATGCTTGCAAGCTAATTGGATGACATTCCACCGAGAGGGCCCAGAGTATTCTATCCATCATATGGATGGACAAATCCCACTCTTGATCCTTGTGTCTCCACCCATACTTTCCGAACACTCAATACCACCTTTATAGCCACCCAGTTATGGTGTGGTGTTTGATGTTATCAAAGCATCCTTCCGGTGATGGTGATAAGCATGATCTCATGGTCGAAGGAATTAGGTTACTATGTATCAGAAAGCTTATAGCAATTGAACTATTAAAATGACTTGATCTTTATGCTACGCTTATCTATAGGAGTATGTCCATCATACCATTCTCCTAATGATATGATCTTGTTGTTAATAACGTCTCAATGTTCATGATAGGGAAACCACAATCATCTATTAACCAACAAGCTAGTATTATGAAGAGGCTTTAGTAGGGACTCTAATTTAGTTTACAAATCACACAAGTATTGATGTTTCCTGGTTAATACTGTTATAGCATGAATGTAAACATTTATCATAAACACAAAGATATAATAATAACTACATTTATTATTGCCTCTAGGGCATATCTCCAACAAAGACCAGCAGGTCATCCGAAAGTAGGGCTCGGGGGCTCCCCCTAAAGCAAGAGAGAAACACTTACATGCTCAGACAGAGACTTCGAAGGTCCCGGTGCAGTCTTCTGGGAGATAATCACTCGAGCCTCCCGCAGAGAGGGGTTCAGGGCAACGCCCCCAGAGGTGGACACCGTCTAAGAGGGAGGGGCCGTTGGCTTTGACTCCCCCACAGCCTCCTGAGTGGCCTTATTAAAAGAGCCCTCAGAGGAGTGGCTGCAAGGAAAACACCAATCAAAAACAAGAAGACAAGAAGTGAACAAAACAAGAACGAATGGCATCCGAAGGTACTTACGAGTCGATGTCGCTCAAATCGAAGACAGGTGGCACCCTCCTCTCTTTTCACAACTCCTTCTTCCTCTTTGCCGGTGGCTGCGGCGCCACTGCCTGTAGAGGCACAGTCGGGAACGACGCGGAAGAAGCACCGTCATCCTCGCCATGGCGCACAAGGAAGGAGGGATCCCTAGGCATCAGCGGAGTCGAGGCATCCTAAGACTCGCTCGAGCTCCGCGCTCGCTTTCGGGCCTGCCCCTCGCTAGCATCGGGTGCATCCTGAGTTGGCGACTGCGCCGGCAGAAGCTCGGACTCAGAGTCCATGACTTCATTATCCGGTGCAATCGGAAACCTTTCGGGCAACGGAGACACCATACCATCCACCTTGAACTCCTGCACATTAAATGCATTGAAGATCAGTACAAGATATCAAAAGGAAGAGCACTCGAACAAATAAAGTGCTACGCGCACGTCACAAATCTACACCCGCGGAACTGGTCTGGCACAACTGAAAGGGGGCGTCAACGACTTCCCCGGAAGGTCCTCATCGGACTTGTACTTCAGCAGTGGCCGAAGAACTCTATCGAGGTCCCCCCTGGAAAGCTCCTCAGCCGAAACTCTCGTCGGGTAGTTGCGGCTAGAGTAGAGGAACATCGGATGCGCCCTCGCCTGGAGTGGCTGCACCCGACGCTTGAGGAAGGTGCAGATGATGTCCACACTGTTCACCTCCTTCTCCGCAACAACCTGGAGGGCCTCCACCCAACGGTAGATCTCCTCTACCTCCTCCACCTTGTCATGGTATTACCGACGAGTACGCCATGGAGGGATCCTCACAGTGCATGTTTAGAGACGTGGGGGAAGGCGGACGGTTGACGGGTACGAGGTAACACAGCTTACCCAGGTTCAGATCCCACAACGGTGGCGGAATCCTACTCCTTCTATAAATCACTATAAGGGCAATACGCCGAGTTACATAGATAGGTTCGCTGTGCGAGGTTGTATGAATCGATACTAGGTTGTGCCCTAAAGGCTCCCATAGGCCCGACATATAGTCGCCATGTCCTAGGGTTACAGGGAAAAGTCCTAGCCGGACAGGTTACAGAGTCCTACACCGTCTATTACTAGTCTTGTGTATCTTGCACTCCAAGGCTCCGGGTACGTCGGTGACTCCAACCGTAGCCTTCCTTTATCCGGCATGGGCCTCCCTTCTGGATCCATCTAACTGGGCCGCCCAGCAGGCCATGGGCCATGCTACCAACTATGGGCCACCCGGGTTATCCGGATAGGAGACATGCTATGAGGATACCCATATAGCATATCCCCAACAGTAGCCCCCGGAGAACTCCGAGATCTTGCGCCGTCTTTCCTCTTCGTGTGGAATGCTCCGTCTAGATGGATGTCAGCAAATCGTCAAGCAATATCTTGTAGTCCTCCCAAAGAACCATGCAAGGCTTTCTACGTCTTCAATATGTAAGTCAGAGAAATGCTGAATCTTCCATCGTACTCTTCTGTAGCCGGATTGGATCCGTCCATGTTGGAATCTTTGATGTGACGGCTCATCTGCCTATGTCAGCTAGGGCGACATAGGCTTAGGTCAGCGATGCCTCGTAACTCACACATGCAGAGAACACAATCATGTCCGATTTTCCGTGATACGAACCGTTGGCAGCGACGATTGGAGACGTGGCGAAATTTTCGCGCACGTTCGCGAACACGTCGTCTACGGGGAAGTCTTCTGATCAAGCTGCACGAATCTTGACGCTGGAGATGATAAGTAGTAACCGTGGTGGAATTTCCACTTTTTACCTCATTCTCCTTGCATCGTCTTCTTCCTCCAGTGCGTGCCTCCTCGAGCTCTCCGCTAAAACTCTCAAAAAACCCTAGCCCCAACCCGCACCAGTGACCTCCGTACTCACTCCATGGCCAGCAGTAGCACCTCCCCCTCCATGGCGACGTCGAGCGAAGCCGCGGCGAAGCCGGTGAGCTCCATCGTCGTGCCTCCAGAGGGCTTGGTCATCCCCGCCTCGGCGGTGATTGAGTCCACCGGCGGCGACCACAATCTGGTGGTGCTGGAACCGCTGGAGAAGGAGCTAGATTCGCACAAGGGCGACTGGCACGCCTCAGATATCACCGACCATGACATCCAAGAGCTGATCGCCGAGGGCTACCTCCCTGCGACAGAGGGGCTCGCCTGGCGGGCGGCGCTGGCCGGCGAGGTGACACCTTCTCCCCAAGCAGGAGAAAAGGTGTACCTCAAAGCCCAATTGGTACGCGGCGTATCCCTACCCATCTCCAACTTCTTCCTCTCCATCTTGAATCACTATAGAGTCCAGCCCCAGAATCTTTCTCCCAATAGTATCTTAGTGCTTAGCAACTACACGGTGCTCTGCGAGGGATACTTAGGGATAAAGCCTAGGCTAGACCTCTTCGTGTACTTCTTCACCATCAAGCGTGAAGCCGGAGCTAGTAAGCAAGAACTTAGGAACTGCGGCACCATAAGCTTCAAGATTCGACCTGGCTGGCGGTTCCCCGACATCGTAGGCCACGAGTCCTGCAAAAATTGGCAATGAACGTACTTTTACGGCCCAAACATTACTCTGGCTGGCCGACAAGTAACGTACCCGGACTTTGTTGACGGAGCCGCCGCTGAAGCCTCGTCATGGAGATCCCAGGCCTCCCTTTCCTCCGACCTCGATGCTTCCCGCTCTATAAGGAGGATAGAATGGTTTGTAGAGACGGGTTTGACCGGCTTGGACCTAGCCATGTGCTGGTTCATCAGGCGAATCCAACCTCTGCAGCACCGCGCGAAGCTCATGCACGAGTATACTAGTGATAGAAGGGATAGCCTCCGTATCTCCGTGGACAACTTCTTGAGCGACTCCGTCAAGCTCCGCCTTAAGGACATCATCAAGGTGAAGGACAAGAAGCGTGGCTTCACCATCACCTACGACATGTTCGTAGACGGCAAGTGCCCAAAGGTAGGTATTTATTTTTCGTGTATGACATATACTCCAGTTCTTCCGTCTTGCAAATGCATCTCATCTAACACGGTGACTTCTCACTTGACAGCTTAGCGATCTAGAGGAAGATAGCCTAGCTGCCCAAATCTACGATCCAAAGATGAAGGAAGTCACGGTCGTGTCCGACGACCATTCTCCGTTGGCGCGAAAGCGGGAGAGCTCCACCTCTGACACTGCCGACGGAGGCAAGAAGAAGAAGACGGAGGGTGGAGCCTCCAAGAAGACTACCGCCGCCCTGGAGGCAGAAAAGAGAAAAGTTACCGGGATCCCCTTTGCCAAAGAACCCCCACTTGTGTAAGCTTCTATTCTTCCGACATTGTCTATTTATCTGTCTTGCTCCTGTACTTATGCATTTTGCATGTTTCAGGAAGAAAGCCACGACCAGCCTCAAGAAGACCTCCAAACTGGGGGCTTCTAGAACCATCAAGGACATGCTGCATCGTGACGCATCTCCCACCATCGCCCCTACCACTCCCTCCGTCAAGCCTTCGTCAGCCCCGACAAGCTCACAAGCTAAGGAGGCATCTGGCCCTTCCGTCATGGAAGTGGACTCAGGCGCCTCTACCGAGGTTGCTGTCATCGGCGAGCAGGCGAAGCAGGAAAGTGCCGCCCACCAAATGGCTAAAGCTCCGGCTAAGGATGCCATCGGTGGCGGTAAGGCGGTGGTGGAATCAGATACCTTTGTCATTGGCGGCGCCCCTGCACCCAAGAAAACCATAGCCTATCCAAAGATAGTCTATCCGATACTTACGCCGGGTAGCACTGCTTTGGTCCCTGGTGTGGCACCGACATCTCCGACGTGCGGTCTAGAGGAGCTACACTGGCAAGCAGAAATCTTGCAAGGAAACATCGAATCCTTTTCCAAGCTGCTGGCCGAGAGTGCTACAAGCCTCAAGATCATCGCACTTGTAAGTTTTATTTGCCTTTTGCATTTCATATGAGTATCCCACTGTAGCCCCCGAGGATGTAGACGGAACAACCGTAGGTTTTTGCATCTATATGCTCTAAGAGTGACTAAGTTAGAAAACCTCTCACTATAGCCCCCAAGCATGTAGTTGGAAAGAAATGTTCCGACAAGATGCTTTAAGAGTAGCATACGCAGTGTTTATAAATTTCCATACTGTAGCCCCCAAGCCTCTAGTTGTAACTGAATTAGTTCCGACTAGATGCTTAAAGAAAAGCTAAGCATATATCCGAGTTAAAAACTTTATACTGTAGCCCCCAAGCCTCTAATCGAGAAATGAATTAGTTCCGACTAGATTCTTAAAGAAAAGCTAAGCATATTACTAAGTCAAAAACTCTCGCTGTAGCCCCCGAGCGTCTAGGTGGAAATTTTCCGGCTAGATGCTCCAAGCAGACCAAACAACGTTTTAACTTTGAACTTTTTTCCACAGAACGAGAGTGCTCGGAGGGGCCTGGCCAATGACAAGTACCAGAAGATGCACGCAGACCTGGAAGCTGAAAAGGGTAAAACTGCCTTCTTGAAGGAACAGATCACCAAGAGCAAGCGTATGTTTTCGTTTTCGCATTCCGCCTTGGTATTGTGTCCATATTCTCCGAGTACTTACTGTGTACTTTTCTTTCTCCGACTTACAGAAACCATCGCCAAGGCCAAGAATATTGTCGAGCAATCCAAGCACATTCAAGAGCTGGATAGCGAGAACAAAATTCTTAAGAAGGAGAGGAAGGACATGCTGAAAATGCATGAGGAGTCGATGAAGGTCCTGCAGGACTCCGCCACCGAGGAAATCAATCGCTTGAAGGAGGAGATTGCGATCTTAAAAGATCAGAAGCAAGCCGCCGATGAGAAAAATCAACGCCATAGCGAGGCGTATAAGCTCCTCCAACAAGAGAAAGAATCCTTGGCGGACACCCTTTGGCAAGCTGAGGCCAGCATCTTCAGTAAGTTTTCTCCGTCTTGGATTTCTGTAGTCTGGGTACTTTGAATTGTTGAACTCATGCGCTCCTTGTCGGAATTTGCAGCTCCTATGGGTTTAACCCGATCGCCTCCTCTAGCCAAGGAATGCATGGTTCTTGTCGGCAACTTTATCAACACCGCCATCACGCAAGCTAAGGAGATCGCCAAGCCTCTCCAGATAAACATCAAGGCTTCGGACTCCGTGGTGAAGTACTCGGAGATTCTGCGCCGAGCCCCCGAGCGTATCACAAGCTGGAAAGCTTCATGTGCACGGGCTGGCGCAAGGATGGCACTGTCAATGGTGAAGGCACACTATGAAGATGCCGACATCGACACGGTGACCTCTGGCATTCCTGACGTAGACGATGATGACAAAGAGATTAACCATGAATCCATATTGTCGTCGCTCGCGGGCTATGACACCGGAGTTGCCGAGTTGGTAGGCGTCAATGTCTTTGTGCCAATGAACACCATCGACAGCGGCAACCAAGATTCTTCTGAGTCCCACCACAGCGCCGACTTCGAGGGTGGTTCTCCGGCTGGTGATGTTGCTGCTTCCAAGTCACCCGCGCCAAAGGAATGAAGAACAACTTTGTCATATTTGTTTCACCTTTGGTGCATATGCGGAAAAAACTTGTTTATGTAACTTAAGGCAGAAAACAATGGTTGTTATTTCCTGCTGCTCAAGAACTAGTTTCCAACATATATATTTTCAAGCAAGTGCTGGCTTATACATTACTTTGGTTCTTATGCTTGACTTTTCGTGAGTCGGAAGACTCTTTGTCGGAACCATGCACTCAGGTGATGATGCCCAATGGAACCGTCAATAACCTAAGCACAAAATCGCCGACAATAAGTGCCGAAAGTCACTACTCCAGAATCCACATAAAAACGACAAAGAATGTGTAGACCAGAAAACTTAAGCTAACGCCCGTAGGCGGAATTTTCACAAGTGCAATCGCAAATCTTGTGCATAAAAGGTTTTACATGATCCAAAAATGAATACTAAAGGAGGTAAAAGACTCAGAAATATGAGTGAACCAAAGAGCTTTATTTCATTGATCATATAAGAGATACACAATTAGATAAAAAATGCTAAGTGTAAAAAGGATGTAGCTGTGCTATGTTCCATGGCCGATCAAGCTCCGGGTAGTCATCATCCGGGTCACGTCGCTTACGCTTATGATCCTCGTTGGGTCTATCCTTCAGTTCACGATTGTCAACAAGGTAGTAAGACCCATTGAGTAGCGCCTTGCTTATGAATAACGGTCCTTCCCATGGCGGGGATAATTTGTGTGACTTCTTCTGCTTAAGTCGGAGCACCAAATCCCCCTCTTTTAACGAGCGATGCCGGACGCGGCGACTATGGTAGCTGTGTAGCTTATGCTGGTATATGGCGGATCTTTGGCATGACAAAACGCGCTCCGCCTTGAGAAGGTCCACATCTAGGCGTATGGATTCTTCAGCGTCATCTTCGTCATAGGCGGCAACTCTTGGTGCATCGTGGAGGATGTCGGAAGGTAGGATGGCTTCTGCTCCATATACCATGAAGTAAGGGGTGTAGCCGGTGGATCTGTTGGGTGTAGTTCGTAAACTCCACAGCACAGATGGCAATTCTTCCGCCTAGGCTCCAGCTGCTCTATGTAGCGGTGCCTCAAGACGTGGCTTGATTCCCTGCAGAATTAATCCATTAGCTCGCTCAACCTGACCATTGGACTGTGGGTGTGCCACAGAAGCAAGGTCAAGTCGGATGCCTTTCTCCCAACAATAAGCCTCCACTTCTCCGAGTGACAAATTGCTGCCGTTGTCGGTGATAATGCTATGTGGGAGACCAAATCTCACCACTAGAACCCGGACAAACCTGAGGGCAGTTGCCCCATCAAGATTTCTAATGGGTTTAGCTTCTATCTATTTAGTGAATTTATCAACTGCTACAAGCAGATGCGTAAACCCACAAGGTGCCATCTGTAATGGTCCCACCATGTCTATCCCCAAACTGCAAACGGCCAAGTTATTGGTATTGTTCGCAATTCTTCTGCAGGAACATGTGGTTGTCGCGCATAATACTGGCATCCCATGCATGTCTCAACCAGCTTGTCGTCGTCGCCTTGCGGTCACCAAGAGAATCCTTGCCGAAAGGCTTTCGCGACCAACGATCGAGGAGCGGCGTGATGTCCGCAATCTCCGAGATGGATTTCGCGTAGGATTTCCATACCTTCTAGCTGGGAAACACACTTTAGGTATACACCAGTAGTTCTCCTTTTGTAGAGTTTCCCATTGATTATGGTATAACCCTTTGCTCTTCATACTATTTGCCGTCTTTCGACCTCGTCATTAGGCAAAGTTCCGTGTTCGAGATATTCCATGAACGGTTTTGTCCAAGCCGGAGGGACCTTGGTCACCATGTTGACGAAAGAGTCAGCTCTATCCGGGTTATCGATGTCGGCTCTCTTCACAGATGGTGTGCGCAAGTGTTCTAGGAAAACTCCTGGCGGAATTCGCTTGCGCCCTGATCCTATCTTAGACAGCAGATCAGCTGCCTCATTTTGCTCCCTAGGCACATACTTGACTTCGTAGCCCAAGAAGCACTTGGCTATCTCGTCCACTTCGTATCGATATGCCGCCATCATAGGGTTCCGCGCATTCTAGGTGCCAGCCACCTGCTGGGCAACCAAGTCGGAATCTCCACAGCAAACTACGCGCTTGATGCCAATATCCTTGGCTACACGTAGTCCGTGAATGAGTGCTTCATACACCGCCGTGTTGTTTGTAGCCTCGAAGTGGATCTGCAGAACGTAGTGTAGCTTGCCTCCTGTTGGTGACTGTAGCAATACACCAGCCCCCGAGCCGTTGAGCAGCTTTGATCCGTCAAAGTGCATCACCCAGTACTCTGGTTCCGGCAACGGAGTAGCATCTGGCATCTCCGTCCAATCTGCCACAAAATCCGCCAAGGCTTGCGATTTGATAGCGTCGCGTCTCTTGTAAGTGATCTTGAAGGCGGCAAGTTCAATGCCCCACTTCGACCCTTCTGCCGCAGTCATTTGTTGATTATGTCGGCCAGTGGAGTCTTGCTCACCACTGTGATTGGGTGCTCCTGAAAGTAATGCCTCAGCTTCCGAGAAGCAAGGAATACTCCATAAGCTATCTTCTAGTACTGTGGGTAACGCTGCTTGGACTCTGTCAAGACCTCGCTTACGTAGTAAACTGGTCGTTGAACTCCGTGCTCATAGCCTGGTTCCTTCTGCTCTACTACGGCGATGATGCTCATTACCCGGTTGGTTGCCGCCATGTAGATTAACAGGGGCTCACCAGGCTCGGGTGTTGCAAGGATAGGCGCTGAGGAAAGAATCTCCTTGAGCAGCTTCAATGCTGCATCTGCTTCGTCCGTCCACGTGAATTTGTCCGCCTTCTTTAGCAACTTGTATAGCGGCAGAGCCTTCTCACCAAGTCGGCTGACGAACCGACTAACTGTTGCAACACAACCTGTTAGTCGTTGAATGTCCTTTCGGCATGTCGGACGGTTTATGTTTAAGATGGCCTTGATTTTCTCTGGATTGACCTCGATTCCGTGATGGGAAACGATGAAACCCAACAATTTGCCGGCTGGTACCCCGAAGACGCACTTCTTAGGGTTAAGCATCATGTTGTATTTCCGGAGATTATCAAAGGTTTCTTTTAAGTCGGAGATTAAGTCATTGGACGTTTTAGACATCACCGCGATATCGTCCACATAGGCATGAACGTTCCGACCAATTTGGTCGTGAAGGCAACGTTGCATTGTCCGCTGGTATGTAGCACCTGCATTTTTCAGCCCAAAGGGCATCGTAACATAGCAAAACGTGCCGTATGGAGTAGTGAACGAAGTGGCCAATTGGTCCGACTTCCTCATCTTGATCTGGTGGTATCCTGAGTATGCATCGGGAAAACACAAAAGTTCCGAGCCAGGCGTCGAATCAATGACTTGGTCAATGCGAGGCAAAGCAAACGGATCTTTGGGACATGCTTTGTTCAAGCCGGTGTAATCAACGCACATTCTTAATTCATTGGTTCCCTTTTTGGGGACAAGTACATGATTGGCCACCCATTGGGTGTGAAGGACTTCTCGGATAAATCTAGCCTTAAGTAACCTAGCTATCTATTTTCCAATGGCGCGTCTCTTCTCATCTCCAAAGCGTCGTATAGGTTGTTTCACTGGTTTGGATTTTGGAACAATGTTTAGGCTATGCTCGGCAAGTTCCCTAGGTACACCTTTCATGTCGGCAGGTTGCCAGGCAAAGATGTCCCTATTATCACGGAGGAACTCGATGAGAGCGCTTTCCTATTTGGGATCCAGGTTCGTCCCAATGGCGGTGACCTTGGAGGCATCGCCTACCACAAGTTCCACCAGCTTGGTCTCGATGGCGGCCTTGAACGCAGGAGCGGAGTCGGAGATCTGCTTCTTCGACGCGGGCATCTCTGAGTCATCGACCTTGCTCTAGATCTCTTTGAATTCTTTGCTGTAGAGGACAGCTTCTGCAACGGCTGCTTCATTGATCTCGCAGTCCCTTGCCTTGGTAAAGCTTTCGGATACGGTGATGACACCGTTTGGTCTGGGTATCTTGAGTTTGTTGTAGACGAAGCATGGCTTGGCCATGAACGTGTGGAATATGTCGTGGCCGAATATGATGTGGTACACGCTCTTGAAGGGGACCACCTCAAAGGTCATGCGCTCTTGGCGGTAGTTGTTAACATCGCCAAAGGCAACCTGAAGTGTAATGCACCTAAGGGACCGAGCCTCTCGACCAGGAACTATGCCGTGGAAGATGGTGTTGGTCCGCCTTAGGTTTGCCTCCGTCAAGTTCATCTTCTGCAGTGTATCTAGGTTTGCCTCCCGACGAGGCATGGCATATCGCGGTACTCCTCGTAGGTTTGGGGAACGCGGAGCAGCGCCGAGGTAGTTTCGCTTCCTCGCTGCTGCCCACGACCAGCTCCCCTTCCTCGGCCACGTTGTCCACCATCACCTCGTCCTGCAAAAGTCATGGTGACCATGTCGGTAGATTGATTTTCATCTGGAGCAGTTTTCCGCTTGTACTGCTGTTCCTCCGAGCTTGAGTTGGAACAGCCGTTGCCGGCAAGGAGCCGCGAGCATCGTCGTCGGCAGCTGCGAACTCACTGGCCAACTGGATCATCTGATTCAAGTCAAGCTGGTGATTGTCCTTCAAGCGCTTCATCTTATGCCGTAGCAACATGCCCCTTTCCAACCCATCAATGAAGGCGGCCATGGCGGTTTGAGCGTGCACTCCTGCACAGGAATTTTTCATGTCCAGCCAGCGGGAGAGGTAGGCGCGAGATGTCTCGTCTTTCTCTTGCACGCACCGCTGTAAATCACCCACAGTGCAAGGACGTTTGTATGTACCCTCAAAGTTCTTGGTGAACGCTTCTTGCATGTCCAACCAGTTGTAGATAGATTTCTCTGGCAAGTCGTCGATCCATTGACGGGCCGTGCCCACCAACATTAATGGGAGGTACTTGACGGCGACGTTGGGGTTGCCTCCGGCAATCTCCACCGCGTTGCTGTAGTCCTGCAACCATGTGGCTGGCTTTGCGGTGCCGTCATATGGCTTGATGGTCTTGTCAACCCGGAAACCTTTGGGGTAAGTTGTGGACCATATTGCAGGTCCAAAGCAACATGGTCCCAGGTATGGTCCTTCCCGGGCCTCATGGATCTTATCGATCCGCGGACGTGCATCGTAGGGCTCTAGGTTCTTCTTCTTGTCAATAGGGGATGGGCTGCGTGAACGACGCGGGTCTCCTCTGCCATGGTGACTGCTTGGTGGTGACGGAGGCGGAGGTGGCGGTGGGTTAGCCTTCTTGCTGTTACCCTCCTGCGACGCCTCACGCCTGTCACGGTTGCTTGTCGTACGCGAAGGGTCATGGTGTGACCTGCTCCTGTGTCCTTGGTTGCGCTCTCCATCATGACGGGTCTGCTCCGTGTTGTCGCGGATGACGATGCTGCACTGCTTTGGTGGGGGCATATCCGTACGATGGTGAGCCTTGTAATCTTCGTGATGTCGGGGGGACCGGGGCGATGGCGATGGGCGACGAGGTCGGGCCTTTTCTCCGTGGTCGGAGGATATGGGGATGGAATCCTTCCTATTGCGTGCATCCCTCCGTCTTCGTTCTGATGAACCCGTCTGGGACCCGACATCAAGAGGAGATCTGTCCCTTGGTGGTTTATACTGGATAGACTAGCAAAGCGCTGGGTCGGACTCAAGCCTCTGAGAGGTGGCCTTTTCCTGCTGCTTCACCGCCTTGGCCACTAGGTCATAGACCTGTTCCACTGCCTCGGGCGATCTATCCTGCTCCAGAAGGGTCTTGGCGACGGAGAGGTTAAGGAGTGGGGTGGGCATCACCTGCTTGCCTTCACTGTCAATGTATGGCTTGGCTTGTGCCGGCTTCGAGGGAGCCCATCCTAGGTTGCGCCGTACACCAGGATCGTTGATGACGCGAGCCAGAGCTTTCTTGGCCTTCTGCTGCTGCAGCAAAGTCTTGTACTCGACCTCCATTGCTCTAGCTTTCTCTATGGACTTATGCGCGTTGACCAGATCTCGATCTAACTTAGTGCCTTGGTCCGTGATGGCATGCGCTTGCTCCAGCAGCTGCTGGCGCTTCTCGTCAAGATGGGTCACGTTTCGGATATGAGCAACAGTCAGTGGCTTGACGAGGAGATTGCCGTACATTACTCTATCAGCTGTAGTAACTTGGGCTGCTGCAGACGTAGATGCTGGAGGCGGCAAGTTTGCGGTGTTGTTGTTACTCGGGCCGGTGCCGAGTTCCTGCGGCTGCTGCACTGGGTTAGGCGGAGGAGGCATGACCTTTGCGCGATCATCGTCAGCAGCAATAAGTGGCCCCTTCCCCTTTTCCAGCGCTGTAGGCGGAGCTCGTCCGGGTTGATCTTCATCCATCGCCGTCCCAATGGCGACGAACACCCCTCGAGACATGACGACATTGTTGGCTTGCTCGTCGCGCGTATACTCCTCCTCCATCTCCTGCATAGCGGAGTCTAGCTCTTCTGGACTGAAATCTATCTCCTCTGAATCTGCACTGAAGTCGGCATAAAGTGCGTCAATGACAGAGTCGGAGGGTGCCAGGACTTCCTCGATGACGGGCGGTGGAGGTGCAACAGCAGCGGCGATGACTGGAGGTGGCGGTGCAGCTGCGACGATGGCGACCGGAGGCGGTGGTGGCGGTGGCTGAATCAGAGGTTCTTCGTCGATGAGCGCAAGCGCTTTCTGGGCTTCTGCGTCAGCCTCCGCATAATTGTTGACGGTGCTCACCATCTGTTCAAGGGTAAGGCATCCTGTTGCCTGCTGCCGTCTTAAAGAATGTCAGAGAAGCGTGCCACGGTCCAGTCCTTCCACGAAGTGATACAAAGCGTTATCATCGGGGTAGTGGGCCAGATCGGCTCGTATACGGAGCCACCTGGCCAGGTAATCGTGGGGTTTTTCACCTTCTCTCTGAATGCAGCGCGCCAGATCGAAGATGGTAACCACTCCGACGAACTTGGATCTCTGCTGTCCAGACGCACGGGCGAAGCCGGCGGATTTGCAATGATCTTCCACCTTTATATCCTATGCAGGGGCGGTTTGGGTGGGCCTTGAATTTTTCCGATCTTTGCCGGCAAACTCCGAAGAGAGATCCAACATTGATCCTTCCGCGAACGTATCCTGCCCGTGGGCGATCCGTGCGGGCCTTGAATTTTTCCGATATTTGCCGACAAACTCTGAAGAGAGATCCAACATTTATCCTTCCGCGAACGTATCCTACCCGTAGGCGGTCCGTGCGGGCCTTGATGCTCCTCCGACTCCCAGGGAACTAGTGCCCGAGTCGGTTTCGCCGATGAAGAGGTGGATGTCTCCGATAGGAACGATCGAACACCGCGTAGGGTTCGTCTTCACCGGGATCCAGAACTCGTCAGGAGGGACGATCGGAACGTTGCCGGAGAAGAGAACGCGACCGATGGCTACGGTTTCACCGATTCCCGTGAAGATCTTGGTCCTCGCTCGCTAAAGATCCTGAAGCGCCTCTTGCCCCACGGTGGGCGCCAACTATCGTGGTATTGCCGACGAGTACGCCATGGAGGGGTCCTCATAGTGCATGTTTAGAGACGTGGGGGAAGGCGGGCGGTTGACGGGTACGAGGTAACACAGCTTACCCAGGTTCAGATCCCACAATGGTGGCGGAATCCTACTCCTGCTATAAATCACTATAAGGGCAATACGCTGAGTTACATAGATAGGTTCGCTGTGCGAGGTTGTATGGATCGATACTAGGTTGTGCCCTAAAGGCTCCCATAGGCCCGACTTATATAGTTGCCAGGTCCTAGGGTTACAGGGAAAAGTCCTAGCCGGACAGGTTACAGAGTCCTACACCGTCTATTACTAGTCTTGTGTATCTTGCACTCCAAGGCTCAGGGTACGTCGGTGACTCCAACCGTAGCCTTCCTTTATCCGGCATGGGCCTCCCTTCTGGATCCTTCTAACTGGGCCGCCCAGCAGGCCATGGGCCATGCTACCAACTGTGGGCCACCCGGGTTATCCGGATAGGAGACATGCTATGAGGATACCCATATAGCATATCCCCAACACACCTCACCCTCCAGGATATGGTTCTTCTAGGATCTCTTCTTCAAGATCTCCTGGATGGAGTCGAAAGGGGCAAGGCCGAAGACTTGCCCGTCCACTGTGGAGTCGCGGATATAAAACCACTTCCTCCGCCAGTATTGGACGGACTCAGACATAGAGAAAGAGAAGAAAAGAACAGTGGATCAGATGGAAATGACGCAGCCGCCAAGCGGGTAGACTCCGCCATTTCCGGACTACCTCTTCACGGAATAGAGTTTCCGGAAGAGGCCAAAGTGCGGCTCGATACCGATCTAGCATTCGCAAAAAGCAATGAAGCAGGTGATGTGGAGAAGAGAATTGGGTGAAAGATGGTGGAGTTGGATGCCATAGAAGAACAACAGTCCACGAAGAAAGTCGTGGACTAGGAGAGAAAGGCCACGAAGAATAAAAGCGACAAACATCACCCGAAACCCTGCAGGTGGACGGGGAGTTACCTCATCGCCGGGGATCTTGACGGCCTCCTTATCCTGCGGGATTAAACCCGCGTCATGCAGCTTGCGTAGGTCGCCCTCGCGCGTCTCCGAGCGCCGCCACCCACCATCGGTGATACGCGCGGCGATGGTGACTTTCTTGCCGCCGGCAACAGCGCTGGTGCATGCTCCGGTGGATGCCTTCTTTGACTTCACCATCATGGCGCGTCGACGGCGACGGTGTGCGCGCAAGATTGAGGAAGGGAAGGACCGGAGAACGTCCAGCGCGCAAGGGAAAAGCTAGAGAAAAGGAAGCAGTGAAAGAAAATGGCGAGCGGTGAAAACAAACTAATGTTTTCCCCACGGTTATAGGGGTAAAGACGATGAACACGAACCGTTCATCTAGAAGCCCTAACGCTAGGATCAGATCCAACCGTCCACGTGTCAACACAGCAATGAACCGTCGCCCTCACGCCGTCCACTATGCACGGAAATCGAGGAGACGCCATAATTCTCGCCACGTCGCGCATGACCAGTCAACTCCAAGTCAGAAAGTGGGACCCACGTTCGTCTAGTCACGTCATCTCTGGCACTGCAGACGGTTGAGGTCACCGATTGTCAGCACTGACGTCATCAAAACCACACTAGCAATAGTTAAAAATCTTCGGCTGACAGCTAAAAGTACTCGCTCGAATCTACGATTCGAGCAACTACTCGGGGGCTACTCCTATCAGGAGCACTGGTCGCGCACCCGAGGAATGAATAAGGTAGCACACCAATATTGATTCTTCGAGTCCTACGTCGAGTCTACGACTCCACTACGGACTCGGGGGCTACTCCCATAGGGAGGATTGATTCAAGCACCCAAAAAATTTGTGTCCTATGGACCTGAAGCTAAAAACGACTAAATTAAAGTCTCTGATCGATTCTACGACTCGAACAAACACTCGGGGGCTACTCCCATAGGGAACGCTGGTCGCGCACCCTATGTACCCTTTGGTTGTGATCCTTCGGATCGCAAATGCAAAAACTTTTTGGCAACTTTGCCCCAACCAACGCTAAGTGAGAAACATCCTCCTTGGCCACCCGAAACACCTCCGCGGTGATAAAATCTTGGATGCTGTGTATGCGATGCAAATATAAGACCTACAGATACCATCTAATGGCCTGTTAACACACCTGACTATGCTCAACTAGTAATGACCCGTGCCAACAGGCGCGATGAAAATCCCAACGGACGCGTTGGGTACATCATTCAAAAAATACTGGGATTCCACTCTATAAGACCTCAACGGCCTAAGTCGAATTACGCCAGCAATTTTTCCAGATTCAAGTCTAGGGACTCGAATCTGAAGAAGATCGTGTTGTTTTGTCCTAAGACAGTTAACTTACCCTGATCCGTTAGGAGAGTCAGGCACACGCATCAAAAATCCCTACACACTAAAATCATTCTTTTTCTCTAATGAACAGAAATAGCTGCACCCGAAAGATTGAAGAGTCCTCAGTCGAATATATGATTCGACTGAACACCCGGGGGCTACTGACATGGTTATACCCTATGGGTACGCGACATTATCATACCTAGTCCAGCCCAAGGAAGGCCCATAAGAATATACGCGGCATGTGAAGATTTTTGGGTGGCCCAAGCCCATGACATCTTCGGATCCTTGGAGAGCAAGACTAGAACAAATAGAATATTCGAAGGGGCAAACCCTAAACTTGTAACCGACTCGATCTGTGCCCGAGACCTGCCTAACTCTATATAAAGGCTAGGAGGGCACGGCGAGAAGGACATCTTTTCCACTGCATACACACCTCCACGCCAGATCGCATCTGCGCACCCCTATACTTTTCGGTTCTGCCATAATCAAGAGCAGACAAGCAGGAGTAGGGTCTTCCCTCCGGGAGCCTGAACCTGGGTAAATCTCATGTCCCCTGGTTGCTTGTCTATTAACCGTTCCATGATCTCCAGCACCCCCATCTTCTCCAAAACCCAAACTCATAACAATGGGCATTGGCAAGATTAAACCTCGTCACCGAGACCATGGGGAATAAACTAGAGGGGGAGAGAGACCCTTCACGAGGAGGTGTGAGTATGAGAGGGGAAGAGGGGGTCCTTTTATAGGAGGAGGGGAGCCCCTCCCCATGGACGGCGCACCATGGAGGGTGCCCCCTCCCCTCCTCCATTCATGTGGAGGAAGATCCACTCACATAAAGATGACCCCTCACTGCTCCACTCAAAACCCCACTCATATTCCATTAAATTTCCACCAAATTGAATGTAATCTCTCTTTAAATAAAACTCCTTTTATTTATGTATTCATATTTTTGTCAATTACATTAATTAAAAAACATTCACATAAAACCCCTTGCTAGTATTTGTTCCTGCGCTTTTTAAATATTTTCACATAAAACATTCACAAAAAACATTTCACATGCAGAAACACTTTCAGCAACTTCACCTGAAACAATTCCGGTGTCTAGTGAAATAAATTCCCGCGCTTTGTAAATCTTTTCGTCAAGAAACTATTTGTTCCAAATGGTGTCGGTGTCTCTTAAGTGTGTCACCCTATGGTTCACGAATAATGCGGACATGATCGAGACCCCTCTCAGATCAATAATCCGAAGCGGGACCTATAGATCCATACCGACTCCCACACATTCAACAATGACTTCTTGTGATCGTGAGAACCTTTTACACTAGAATCTTAATCCCTTTGTCTCGTGATATATTACATGTCCAAGATTCGATCATCGGTATCTTCATACCTAGTTTGATGTCATTACTGACATGTACTCTTTTCTCGTTCCCGTGATATAACATTCTAGTGATCAAATCACTTGCTTGCAAGCTAACCAATGTGATACCGCCGAGAGGGCCTAGAGTATATCTAACCGTCATCGGGATGGACAAATTACACTCTTGATCCATGAGCCTTAACATAATAACTTCATAGCACTGAACCCATCTTTATAGTCACCCTGTTATGGTGTGATGTTTGATGTTATCAAGATACTCTTCTAGTGTTAGTGATTGACATGATCTCATGGTCTAAGGACTAGGATTACTTTGTATTATGTTATAGCAATATAAACTCAATGACTTTGATCGTAATGCTATACTTCGGATGAATGTTCATCACACCATTCCAATAATGTTGTGACCTCGTTATTAACAACATCCAATGTCCATGATTAGGAAACCTTGATCATCTTGTTAATCAACGAGCTAGTTTATAAGAGAGGCATAACTAGGAACTTTCCATTTGTTTATTAAACAAACATGTCTTAACGTTTCCGTATTAATACAATTATAGCATGGAAAATAAACATCTATCATATACTTGGAATATACATAATAATATTATTATTGCCTCTCAGGACATATTCCCTTTAGTCTCCTACTTGCACTAGAGACAATAATCTAGTTACATAGTGATAAATCTAACACCCATGGAGTTCTGGTGTTGATCGTGTTTTGCTCTAGGGAGAGTTTTAGTCAATGGATCTGCTACATTGAGATCCGTGTGTACTTTACAAATCTTTATATCTCCATCCTTGACATGCTCACAGATGGAGTGAAACCGACACTTAATATGCTTGGAATTCTTGTGAGACCTTGGTTCCTTGGAATTGGCTATAGATCCATTGTTGTCACAATAGATCATCATTGGGTCCAACATGCTAGGAACCACACAATAGATCACAATAGCACTGAACCCATCAAAATAAAAGTTTCTGTAAGAGGCAAATGCAAATGATGGCAGAAATCTGTCAAAACAGACCAGCAGGTAAAGATTGATTTTTCCGAAGACCTTCTGTTGCTCAAATAAAAAAGTGCAGAACTAATGAAAGTTGGGTAACAACCTGGAGAACAAGCTCAGAAAAATGCATTTCAATCCGAAATACTGAGCTTCCTCACGAATTTTTACAATGCAGCACAAAAATCTGTCCCAAGACAGTCACTTTTCACAACTCCTCTACTTCACAAAAGTAGTTGAACTTGACACGAAAACCAAAACAAAAAGGATAAAGAGCGGTTATTACTGAGGTAATAACTTCCAAGACTCGACAAAACTCTTGGGTTATCTCCCAACAAGTACTTTTCTTTAATGCCTTTAAGTTAGGCTTGAAACTTTCAAAGATGCTCACATAGGATATATATATCTGGAGTGAAAAAGAGCATCAAGAAGCAAATATCCAACACACTTGAGTATAACCCACTTCCTATGCATGGGGATATCATGAGAAAATGAATTGTTGAAATAAAAAGGCACACGCATAGGAAGACAAAATAGATGCAACTTCAAAGCTTTCAAAATAAAACGGGGAAACTTAACATCATTGAGATGCATAAAACCATGTTTCCCTCTCTCATAATAACTTTCAGTGACACTTTGAATAAATTTAACAATATAGCTATCACTGGAAACAACTTTATCATTAGAATAAGCATACTTACAGTCATCAAAAAGAGGTCCAAGGTCATAGACTGGATCAATAGGAGCAAGTTGTTCCATCCTGAAATCTTTATTAGGCAAGCTATTTTCACAAGGAGCTTTAGCAAATTTGGAAAATTTAAACTCATAAGAATCAAACTTAGTTAAAACTTTTTCCTTCTTACAATCAATAATAGCTCCACAAGTATTCAAGAAAGGTCTACCAAAAATGATAGGACAAGTTTGGCTAGCTGCTGAATTAAGCACTAGAAAATCAGCAGGATACTTAATCTTACCACAGAGAACCTCCACATCTCTTACAATGCCAATTGGGCAAATGGTTTCCTTATTAGCAAGGTGAATAACCACATCAATGTCCTCAAGCTCACAAGGACCAATCTCATGCATAATTTCCCTGTAAATCTCATAAGGAATAGCACTAGAACTAGCACCAATATCACATAAACCATAGTAGCAATGATCACCAATTTTAACAGAAAGCACAGGAACACTAGTTTTTTTAGCCTTACTAGGATGAGAAATAATATTAGAAGCGTCTTCACAGAATACACTGTGCTCATCCTCTATATTTCTAGTGATAGTGTCTTTCACAATAGCTACCATAGATTCAACATTCAATTGCTTACTAGGCTCCATAGTTTTTATTGTACCTTTGTTATTTGCATTAATAATCATAGAATATTCCTTTACCTTAACTGGGAAGGGCATTTTCTCAACATGAGGCTCAGGCACAATATGATTAGTAGTACAAACTTGAGTACTTCTAACAGGAATATGATTAACAACATCTTTATAAGAAGCATGGTACTTATTCCACTTCTTCTTGGGAATTTCAATATAAGAGGCAAAGGCCTTAAAATAGCTGGCAATACTATGGGAATCAAGACCAAATTTATTGCGAATATCACGGAAGTCATCAATTCCCATAAAAGATTTAATACATTCATAATCATAGTTTATACCTGACTTTCTTTCTTTGTCATTCTCCCAAGCTTCAGTGTTATCTTGAATACGGTCTAAGAGATCCCATTTAGCTTCTTCCTTCATACTTGTGAATGATCCAGCACAAGAAGCATCTAGTAAATCTTTATCATGAAGAGACATCCTAGCATAAAATTTATTGAGAATAATATTGTTAGGGAGTTCACAAATAGGACATTTAAGCATTAGTAACTTGAATCTCCCCCAAGCTTGAGCTGTACTCTCTCCATCAAGAGGCAAAAAATTATATATAAGACTTCTATCCTTTTGGATTTCATTGGGAGGATAAAATTTAGAGTAAAAGAGAGATGCCATCTCCTTCCATTCCATGGATTTTCCATTCTTAAGCAACTTATACAATGCCTCAGCTCTCCCTTTCAAGGATATGGAGAGTAACTTCTTCTTCACCTGTTCAGTTGTGATACCTGCACACTTAAACAACCCGCATAATTCATGGATATGAAGCAAGTGATCACCAGGATGGACAGTTCCATCCCCAAAATAATAATTATCCATGACACGATTAATAATACTCGCAGGTATCTTAAAAGGATCTATCTCAATAGGTGGTGGTTTATCTACTACCCTTTGAGTGGTAGTAGTTTTCCCAAACAGAAAACCAAGTGGGTTATCCATATTGGAAACAAAGAAACAAACAATAACAAAATGAAATACTCACAGTGAAAGTTTACCTTACCAGTTCCACTCTTCAATAGCGCTTCACTCCCTAGCAATGGCGCCAGAAAATAGTCTTGATGACCCACAAGTATAGGGGGTGTATCGTAGTACTTTTGATAAATAGGAGTGTTGATCCCAACGAGGAGCAGAAGGTGCTAAACGGTGGTATGGAGCAGGAAATACCTGTGAATACTTAGCAAACGGATTTTTAGTGGTTTTCTGACAAGGAAACAAAGCAAATAGCAAGTAACAAAAGTAACGAACAAACGGAGCAAGTGGCCCAATCCTTTCTTAGCAAAGGACAAGCCGGTTGAAATACTTATAAGGACCAAACGTTCTCGAGGACACGTGGGGATTCTGTCAAGTGCTTTCACTGCAAATAGCTGAGTACTCTTCTTTGGTGTTTGTAAGTGTTGTGTGGGTGAACCTGTGCTAACATACTGCCCTTCCTAGGACTAATACATACTTGTGATTAAACCCCCTACAAACATCCGTAACTACAGGAAAGTAATTAAGATATAACTCTAACCACATCCTTAAACTCTGAGATCCTACACTCCCTTGTGCAAAGGTGTCCTAATGGGGGTTCAGGTTTCTGTCACTCCAGCAACCCCACAATTAGTAGCCAAATACACAATGCATTCCCCTAGGCCCATAAATGGTGAAGTATCATGTAGTCGATGTTCACATGACACCACTAGAAGAATAACACCACAACTTAAATACTAAACCATTGAATAATAACTCATCACATATTCACTACTAACAACATGACTTCTCCCATGTCCTCAAGAACTAAACGAACTACTCACAAGACATCATATGGATCAAGATCAAAGATGATATGATAATGGATAACAATCTGAACATAAACAATAATCCAATGGTTCCACTCACAAGCATCAACTACAATAGTAATCAACACCGGGAAAGTTTCCCCTAATGAACTAAGCAATATCCAACACAACTGTTACAGCGGGACAGAGTGGTGATGATGGTGTGGATGATGATGATGATCCCGATGATGCCTAGCTTGATGACAGTGTTGATGGCGACTGTCTCACCTCTCCGGGAAGGAATTTCCCCGGCAGAAATCTGTCTGCCGGAGAGATCTTTCTCTCTCGGTGTTTTCCGCCTCCCGGAGGCGGCGGAAGTCTATCTGTGGTCGCCCCCTGGTGTTAGGGTTCCGTAGGGAAGATATAGGTGAAGGGGAAGAGTCGGAGGCCGAACAGGTGGGCCAAACACACCCTAGGCGTGGGGTCAGGTGGGCCCACGCCTAGGGGGTGTGGGCCCCCTGTGGCCCCCCTTCGCTCCTCCTTCTGGCTTCCTTCGTCTTCCGGTAAAATAATATGTTTCCATATTTTTCTGATCTTCACGAAATTGCACCGAAACGCCATATTTTCCATCAGAATCCAGACTCCGGTAGTCCATCCTCCAGGAATCATCCAACATGCATAAACAGATGAAAATCCATAAGTAATACCTCATAATAATACAAATATCAATGAATGGAGGTAAATTATGATATAGAATGGTGATGCAAATTGGGCGTATCACGGTGTTTCTCGGGTGGTCCACGGCTGGGCTGCAATCGAGGGGTGGACAGGGAGTGGCGATGGACGATGGACGGTGGCCTATCTCCTAGACATCATGGACGGGCGCGGGGCTGTCTGCTACAAGTTGTCCATGCTCGACGCAGTGAGTGGCGTGGCGGACACATCTTGGCCTTGCGAGGAAGGGTCTGTTGGGTTGCTAGCTGCTAGGGGAGACCAGGGGAGTGAAATGGGGACAAATGGTTGATAAATTACTGCTCACCACAGTAGAAGTTAGGCAAGGTTTATCTGTGTCCACCAGGTGTTCGATCTAATGGCCGCATGAATTCAAAATTTGAATTTTTGGATGAATTTTGGTGAGTGATCTTGTCATAAGCTTGGTAGTCTGTGGTTGTTAGGGTTTGCTAAGGAGAATTGGTTTGGTTGGTTTTTGAGAAATGGTCATCTTAGTACCTATTAAGGATTCAATTTTTGAATGCCTCTGAAATGGATTTGAAAATAGTTTCTGTAAGTTTGTGAGTTTGCTTGGGTTCATTGTTACTTGGTCTAGCAAGGGGTGAAAAGAATTGAGAAAGTTTCTAATAGAAATCTTTCACTAGGAACACCCAAAGTGGTCTAGTGAACAAGTTTGGCCAAAATGACCATTTGCTTATATTTCTTATATTTGATTTTTCTTGGAAATGATCTAGATGATATTGTTTTCATCTTTAAACCAATCCTTATCATTCATTGCAATCAAACATGACAATTGCACTTATTCATGCATTAATCACACACACATGCATTCATATTAATTTTAATAATAAAAGTTTCTGTTTACCCTAAACTTGGGTGATTAGAACTTGATAATCTGGTTTAATATTTTTGAGGTGTTACAGACAAGATCTCCGAGCTCGAGGCGGTGGGAGGACGTGAAGCGTCCCCAACCTCTCCCAAAGCACAACCACTCACCTGCTCCACGAAACACCTTCATCGGTCCGCATTCGCGGTAGCATTCCTCGGCCACCATCGACACACTTCGAGGGAAGTTGCCTCCAAAGGCCTCAGAGATCGCCCTGGAGAGTTCCAAAACTCTCTCGGGATCGCAAACAAGCATCACGAAGAACTCGAAGCCATCCAAATGAGTCAACCCTCCGAAAGGATGGCTGTTCAAAGGGACATAACCTTCCGTCGAATTTCCCCTGTAGCCTGGTTGTCCCCCTTCTGTCTTAAGGACTCGTACTCAAGCAGATTAGGTGGCGATCCGACGAGTAGGATCAAGGACGACAGACGATGTGGCTTGGAGGACGCCGTCCTATGGCGGCAGTCGTGGAGCATGGAGGAAGGTTGAGTGGAGTTTGTCCTCTCAACCACACCAACAAGTCACTAGATCAAGCCGCAAGATATAACAAGAAATGAAGGGTAAGCGCGCGTATCAAGTCTGGAGCAATGACTCAGGTGCAGTCAAGTCCTACCCCTCCAAGTGAAGCCATAACTAAAGGGTTAAGGGCCCACTAAAGATGAGCGCACAACCCCAGCCTGACCCGTTCTAGCCGGGCATGCTCGAGGGCTATTGTCGTATCCTTGGGGTCCGGGGTACCCCGAAGCTGACGGCCGGCGCCGCGACCGCTTCCTAGTGCCCTCGCGGGATCTTGGTTGGGGCATCCCCTCAGGGGCCCGGATGCGCTCCCCGAGGACCTCGTGCGCCCGGGGAGCCAACCCCCGACAAGACCCGGACTGAAGGGACATGCGCTGATGTCAGACTATTCAGTGTAGGCGGTGAGAGACATGCAGTGTTGTGACAGGAGCGCACTGCCGCGTTGAGGGCATGCACTCTTTATCAACGACCGTGGTGACCGATCCTTGTGGTGTCCTCTTGCCCTTATAAAAGTAGGCCCATGTCGGTCGAGGGGAGAGAGGGGATTTCTAGCTAGAGCTTTCTCAGGTAAGGAACCATTATAACTGTGATCATCCTCCAGATAGTCGATAGTTGCAAGACGTAGGGATCCACACATCACGGCCCTGAACCTGGGTTAAAAACATGTATATGTGTGTGCTTTTTTCGTCTAGCTCGCCAGACGTTGCACCCTTTACCGAACTAACTAAGGGGATCCCCATTCCTGATGTCAAAAATCAAGACACGACACCCGGTTCTCAACAACATCCACTCAACAAACTAACATAACTAACTACACATACTAAGGTTGCACCTCCATAAGATCAACTTGACACCTTCCATGGCTGTGACAGCGAACACCACCATTGTGGAGGTGTTGAACCTGAAAACCTTGAGCTTGAAGCAAAAAAAGTCAACTAGCGACGAACGATAGAAATTGTGCCAGGCGCTCGGGAATTCACCCAGAACCATCGATCGGGCTAGGATTTTTTCCTAGCGTAGACAATTAAGCGTCCCATTGTAGGTGCCCTAAGACTTAAAAAAAGATAATTTTTGGAATGCTAAGAGGAGGTTTCACGAGCTAAGAGGAGGTTTCAGTGAGAACGAGGAGCCCGACTCAAATCCACGTCTGCTTGTTGCCATGACCTCTTTCCCGTTAACCAAGAGCCACAAGGTGTTAACCGGTGAGAGGACGAAGATGGCGGTTTAGAGTCCGGGCTTGAAGCAAAGGTGGTCTGGCAGCTGCATAGCCCCGCGAGAGGACTACTCTCTACATGTTGTCGCGGCATGCGAGCCAAGGTGATGGGATCATGGCCGTTGACCGCTCGAGCGGGTGACGTGACATTATCGGAGGCGGGGAACGACGGTAGGACGGAAGTGGCGGCATAACTAAACATGCACATGAGAGAAAAATGATGTTGGTCTCACTTAGAGAAAATTGCCTCTAAATTTAAAGACTGGTTGATTGTTTAGAGATTTTTCTAAACAATTTGTAGATACGGGAAGATTTTAGAAAATCAGCTAAAAGTGGGTGTTTTTTTTCTGCATTGACGGTCTTTAAAAGAGGCCAATAGCTGGGCCGTCGACTGTTGCCCGCAGAAACGGAAGCAGCCAGACCCCTTCACAAAATCGTGCCTGCCTCCTAAGTTCACCAATCACCACGCGGTCCTCGCCTTCGCCTTCCCCTGTTCCGAATCCCCTTCCCATTTCGCGCCTCTCCCAATCGCCAAAATGGCCGACAGCCGGCGCTCTCCTCACGCCGACGACCCCAGTTGCGGCGGCGGAGGGGCCACCTCCTCCATGACGCCCCAAGAGTCCGAAGATACCGAAGGCTACTCCCCAGCTGCTCCCCCTCCGAGCGTGCACAACTCCGGTCAGCCGGTGAGGTCGATCTTCGTCAACGAGTTGCCGAGCGACGGTCCCATCATTGGCGCCGCCTCTTCCTCCGCCTGGGGATCCGATGAAGACGAAGATGCCAAGATCACGGAAAAGACCGCCTCCCCCTTCCTCTTGGGTCCACGGAGTTCGAGCAGCCCCATGGGGGCCTCGGACTCCAATTCCGACGGCGATGGCGAGAGCTGGATCGGCTTCAGCGACCGTGCCGGCGGCGAAGCCTCAACCTCGACGAGCTCTCCCGACGCCTACGACTACCGGACCTTCTTCGGCGACCCCCATTCCTACGTGGAGATGCGTGACCAGGTATTGCAAGAAACCCTAGTTTCAGGATTTGGGATCGTCTCTGTAACTAATTTGATGAAGTCTTATGAAAGATTAATTCTCTAAATCGCATGGTTTGGATCTTTGGCGAGGACTTGCGATTGGTTTGGAAACATTCATTTTTAACATCACAAACAAAAAATTCTTGTGTCCTCATAAAAGCTTTGCAGATGAAATGTTGAGTCTTGCGATTGTTATAAGTTTCCAGCAATACTACTGGAGTACTGGACCTAATTTTTACCGTTTCTTTCATACCAAAACGAAATGTGAGTAGAGAGATGTTATAAGTTGTGCTATTCTTGATGGTTTCCCTCAGTTCTTGCTAAGTACAATTGGGATGTCAATGGTGCTTGTTCATTTACAAGATCAATCATGTGGTTCACCTTCGAGGCCTGTAAAATCTTAGTGCTGTTAAAGTGCTGTTAAATCTTAGTGCTGTTAAAATCTTAGTGCTGTTCATAAATCTTGATGGTTTCGAGGGATATAAGGTGGAATTGGAGAACCAATTGGAGTTTTGTATATTGCTTCTGCATCCTTATGTATTGTTTACTCCTGTGTGTAGAGTTGTGTGTTAATAACAGAAGGTTTTTGCTTGGTTCGAGCAAACCTATGGATTCTATCTATGCATTCTTTTTATTTCGGAGTGTACATAGCGGGTCAAGATTTTACTGTAGCAATTGTACTAATGTTAAATATTATTTGGTCATAGGTCATTTCTTTGTATGGTCTTCACCGTTCACGTTATCTTTTGTTCTTTTATGAACTTTATCTTTGTATCTTTGTGTATAAAAATAGATGATGGCTTAGATAAGGATTGAATCGATAACATGAATAGTCTGTACCTGTAAAAGCTCCTTATCTTGCTAATTAAGATTTTATTTTCGCACAAATCTTGCTAATTTAGATGCTAGACATTTGTTGTTCAACATAACTTAACATGATTTTCTGCACCAATTCTTTTGTTAAATCTTATGTTTGGTGCCCAGTTATGCAACAGATTCTTCTTGTTTGGTGCACTTTTACAAAAACCAATGTTTATATTTGTAACATTATGTTCATAGCTTAGTTAGCATTATTTTTACTTTCTCAAGTTTCTGCTTTTTGACCGAATCCATGTTCATGTAAAATGTGTTGGATATCATACAATCATGGCCTCAAATATGAACAGGACTACAGTCCTAACTCAAATTGAAACTAGGCATCTTGCAAACTGTTCACAGCTCTTCTTTGAAATTAAAAATCCCGCACGTGTTTGTAACTTTCTAAAATGACTTACTGAAGTATAGTCAGTGCAGCGCATTACATCCAAACTCAAAGTTTACCCAAAGGATGACAAAGGAACTGTATGTAAGCGCTAGCTAGCTTAGAATTAAATGTACTAGCCATTTGTAATTAGTTGACTACTTGACTCTGTATGGAGAATAACATCTACATGCAAAATTTCCATCTAAAGTTTTCTTGATCTAGCCTGAACTGAAATGTTTTGAGAAACATAAACATATAAGTACATAGCTTTATGCATGTCATAAATTTTGTATATAGACAATCTAAAATAGTTTCCAGCATACTACTATTGCATATTCAAAAATCTGGATGCCGGACTAGTTACTCGTTTCTTTTACTCATTGTGAAAAAGTTAGTTATCTTTATAAATAAGTCATGACATAAGCTACAAGGGAAAATGTACTGCACCAGCTGGCTATGTGCAACTTTTGTTTAGCAACCAATTAGCAGTAAGCCCACTTCTATCTGTATAAATCGTGTGGATTATGGCACCAAATTTAACTGCCAAATATCCTTTTACTCCAAGAATGAACACGTCAGATTGCAATACTAGAAGTATATTTCCCTTTCATTTTCAATGACAACCAATTTCTGTTGATTTTCAGTGCAATACTCCAAATCTGTTTATTAAAGACATGGAGCAGTGGGCATGGATAGCCGGTGTACATCATTGAATTGCAAATTCCTGCAATATAGTAGAGAGTGTGTCCTACTGACTGTTCCGTGGAGTTTGATGTAGTAAGGATTCAGTAGGCATGCAGTGCATCCCACTGACGTTTTCATTTGATTTATGTTTGTTTATCTCAAGCATGATATTTATTTTCTCTTATATTGTTTTGTGGAGCTCAAATGAGATCATATGTAAACCTTTTCTCTTATATCTATGCAGATTATGGGACATTCTTTTTGGAGACATGAGGACGAGGCAAGTGATGATGTGAGGGCTTCTTTTTATAATGCATAGTCTAATTAACTATCCCTCATTGTTTCCTTGTTAACCTCTTTGTATGTTCAGTTTTCTATGGTTTTGCAGACATCACAAAATGGCAGCAGCAAAATTCATGAAAAGGTTTATTTTCTCATTGAGTATGCGCATATGTCTGAGGCTAATTGATGGCAATTTGGGGAAACTTTTGGGGAAACTGCATTATTTTGTGATATACTAACTGAAATCTTCTTGGTGCAGGAACCTTTATCATCTCTACCGGCTGAGTTTGTGTACGAGGTTATGAAAGATAAATCAAATGTAAGTACGACTTGTGGACCATTAAATTTATACTTGTTTTGTTTACTCACTTCTTTGCTATCTCTTCTCATCTATTATTGTGGGCTTTGCCAGCTGCTTTTGGCTAATTACTCTGGATACCGGAAAGTATCTGGAGATGGCAGTTGTTTCTACAGATCGTTCATATATTCATATCTGGTATGATGATATCTTGTTGAATCATTCTTGTTGCTAAATTTCTCCCAGTTGTGCACCTTAAAGTTCGTGGTGCCTTGTGATGATTTCATTTTGATCATTGGGTCTATAGGAGCAGCTTTAAAGTTCGTGGTGCCTAGTGATAATTTCATTTTGTCTATTGGGTCTATAGGAGCAGCTTGTGAAAGCATCTCCTGACGAGGAACTACGTTTGCTTTCGACACTTGAGCCAATGCTGGAGAAGTTTCAAAGACTTAATTTGCCTGGTTCATATGCTGATGGTTATAATGTAAGACTTCTTGCATAGTTTCATTAACCAATTTGTTTAATCCTAAAGATCAGAACCTCAAATTGCAATAAAGTCATATATTCATAATTTTGTAATCCTTCCAGGCTTTTGTGGGCTTGATACTGGAATGTATGGCACGGAGACAAACTGTGTCAGTAAGGTGGGTTCACATTGAATTTTTGCGACAATTAACTATACTTATGTTGTAAATGTTTTTGCAGTGAGTATGAATACCGGCTATTTCAGGAGAGTCAAAACGAGCAAAGATTTGCTGAAAGTGAGAAAAACAACAACTTTCTTAGTTTATTTTGCTAGCTTACTTTAATTTTCTGACTCCAACTATTTTTATTATCTAGTCATATCGTATCTTCGACTCCTGACGGCAATTGAGATATGCACCGAGGTTAAAAAGTTTGGTCCGTACATACCTGAGCTCAATCGAAAAAATTCTGATGCAGCAGGGGTGAGTGTTTACATTTTGTGTGATCTAAAATGTAGTAATAAGTTATCTATTTGTCTCGTTGTGTCCTGGTTATGCTTTTTGTGTGATCAACTGCATAGTAGGAGCAATCTGTACATAATGTTACTTATATACCTGAAATGGGGAATATGTTTGTAGAAAATTGATCTGAAGTGTTCACTCTACCTCCTTTTGAATTGCAGTGGTCCCGACGGAGAGTCATCCCAATGAGCGCGGAAGTAGAGCACGTCCATCTGACCGCGCTCACCGACGTGCTGCATGTGCCCCTCCAAATTGTCAACGTTGACATTTCAGATACTGTGGAGCCAAACATTCACATCATCTGCGAGTCATCCTTAGTTCCTTGTGTGACACTGCTTTATAGGCCAGGGCACTACGATATCCTCTACAAGTAGTATCTGTAGACTTGATTGAGTCATAGATATCCAAGGCTGATCCAAGTCACGTATACATGTAAATTACTCTGGTTGTGTACAGACACATGTCGCACCATTTCTGTGCTTTCTGCATCCCTATAGAAAATATTGAGCTTTCTTATATGGCATGCCTGTGTTATATGTGTGTGGTGAAATCTTGAGAAAATGCGGAGAGCTGGCAATGACTCTACATGTTTATATAAGAGTTACATTTCATTTCGTTCGAGCAAGAAGTAAAGGGTGAAAATGTATTTTCCTCAAGAATAATAACATATACCAGTTATAAATCACCTTACAAGTTACAGAATCAGTCGGACATGGAGATGCCAAGACAATTTCATCAACAAGTTACCAACTTCTACTGGTTACCTGATGAAGACGAGCAGAACTCGTGCTATAGCCAATTATTCAGCTACTGCACTTAACTGAACAAATTCAGACCATTGTCGACAACAGGATTACATGAACAGTAGTCAAATCAAGCAGACAAATTTCATCAAACCAAGTTACAGAAGCAGTGATATTCTTACAAGTTACAGAAGCAGTCATTTTCCCAAAAGTAATCAAGCAGACAAATTTCATCAAACCATTACTACCAGAAACAACTGTCGTCCCACGCGGTGCTCTGCTTCGTCTTGAGCCTCTTGATATACTCGGCCATGAAAAACCTGATGAGCTCATCGTGCCCACGACACCAGCCGGACAGCTCCTTGACGCCGCGCTCCGCCACGGCGAAGGCTTCCACGTGCCGGGACAGAGCGGCCAGGGCCCTGATGTAGAGCACGTACGCGAACGGGTCCATGGGGAAGGCCTTCAGGAGCCCCTCGGCGACGGCGCGCACGCGATCCACCCTGCCGTTGCCGACTTCGAACTCCAGGTACAGGTCCCAGCCCAGCTTGCCGAAGCCGCCGCCGCCCCGCGGGAGCCGGCGCACCCACCGCTCGAGCACCCGTCTCTGCCCGTCGACGTCGCCGAAATCGCGCTCCGCCGAGGACCAGCTGCAGTACAGGGAATGCTGTATGGCGGGGTCGGGGAGCGCGGCGAGTGTTCGCTCGTAGACGGCGCGGCCCGCCTCGATGCCGCCGCCGCCGTCCCCCAGCTCGAAACTCACGAAGCGGGTCCACAGATTCACGTTCCCAGGGTCGGCGGCCGTGGCGGACTCGAATTCTGCTCGCTTCGCGGCTGCCTCCTCTGCGGACATCCTTGCCATTGTGACCGATTGCTCTGCCATCGCCGGATCTTTCATGGGTTGTCGAGCGATGAGTTGTGCGATGCCTACGGGTAGCCCTCTCGTGGGTATTTAACTATTTATTATTATTGATGGATTTGGTAGCCCGATGCGTCGTCGAATTCCTAATTAGATCGGATTCGGATCAACAGGAAGTCCGGGGAGAAAGATTTCCACGTCACGTCGATCCTATCCCGGTTGATACACGTAACCCGGGCGCGAGGTGCGTCGTCTTCGTCAGGCTCAGGTGCAGCGGGTTTGCGGCCTGATGGACCATGGATTCAGTATTGCAAGTATAGTTGCCAATCTACTGAACCTGAACAATAGCAGATAAACACACTGAACTCACGCGAGAGAAACACAGGGGACAAAGAGTTTGTGCTGCGTGCTGCCTTGCTCTCTAGCGGGCGGCAATGGCTGACGAAGTACCAGGACCTTCTTCATCGCGTAGCCGCGGTCACAGCGCCGGCTATGACTTGGAGGAGGAGTACCGTCGCCGCATGCACTCCGATGGTGCACGGAAGTGCGCCTCGCTCCACTACGCCTACCACCACGGGCCAGTCGCGCGCAAACTCCTCCATCACGAGGTGGAGGAGTTCAACCGTCGGCACCAGTCAGGGGAGGGGAGCTTGTTCAGAGCTTCCCGCGCTCGTCTGCCGCCGAAGAGAGAGGAGGAGGAGGAGGAGATCAAGGGCTACAACCCGACAACGTATGGTGTCGTCATCGGCGAGGAGTCATTTGTCGACGGCGTGTTTCTCAAGCGGATGACCACCATCATTCTGCAGCGTAGCGCGCCCGAGGAGGAGGAGAACCGGCGGCGCGCACGGCGGGACGAGGAGATCAACGAGATCTTCCTCGAGCAGGGCCTCGCCAGGGAGAGCGAGCAACACTTTGTGGACGAGGAATGACGCCTCGAGCGTGAGCTGCAGTCGGGAATGTTCATCGACCTTGTCTTCGACAGCGACTAAAGCCCGCCGCCGGAAGCGTCGCCGCCGCACCCTAAGGCTCCGGTGACGTATATGGTTAGGGCGGCGACAATGGAAGATCCCCGTGTAGTAGCAATTTGATCCCCGCGTATTAGCAATTTGTATGTATGATCGAACTATGTGAAATCTTCAACGAATGTTTAAATTTCGTTGTTTTAAGGTTTCGTCATTTTTGTTTTACGCGTCGATCTTTTGGAGCAAAAAAGAGCAAAAACTTGCCCCTTATCCGCCAAGGGGTCTGCTAGAGATGCTCATCGAGATGTCTAGGTAATCTCTTAAATTAGATTAGAAGAGTAAAATTTCCATTTACTCCTCTAAATCGCACTAGCCAATTTCTCAAATTGGTTAGAGGAGTAAAATTATAAGAGTCATCACCCCTAGAAAATAGACTAACTCTCTCAAACATACTCATCTCCAGAGTATAATTATGGTCGCCTCCCTCTTCCACCCGAGCCACCCCAACTCGCCGTGTGAGCACCGATGACCTAATTCCGACCAGAATGGAACCAGAAGGATCTTCCGCAACTCCGTCGACCACCGTCACCTCGCATCGCCCCTCTTCTTGCTTGTTTTCCTTCCCCACGAACGACCGACACAGTCTCTTCCACCTCGTCATCATACTACCGATGGATACCTCTCGAAACTTCAACTCGTAGCCCATGAGCTGCGTCGTGAAGTACATTGTATCCCGCCCAAGGAATCAATCCCGCACACGACCCCAATCTTTGCCATGAGGCCTTCCTCTTCACCTCGAGCCGTCGACCTTATTCATTTCCAACCGCCCCGATCCTCCTCTGGCACCGACAGGCCCTCCATCATGTTACTGGTGAGCAGCCGGTCCTCCTAGTTTTCTTCTCCCTCCCCGTTTTTCTCTGGGTTGCTCAACCGTCGTTGACCATTGTTCTCCGTTGTAGATGTTCATCATCGGCGGACTTCCGATGACCATTTCGATAGCGGCCTGCCACTTTCTGGTTCCTGTGGCAAGGAGCATCATGGGCATCACTCTATAGACCTCCTAGACCCTCTCTCCGCTGGTTTCGAAGGCCTCCACATTGTGGTCAACCGTCACTTCCATGTGGGGTCGCTTTGTTAGATGAGTTAATTTTGAGGAATTGGTTATGTCCGGTCACCGTAAGTTTATGCCACTGTTTCCCCTTTCATTTATAGGAGATGGGCTAGAGATGATCTTAGATTGAGGAAACACCACATGGGTTTGTGAGTTTGGTGGTGTGAGTCCCTGTGACAAAAAAAGAAAACAAAAGATCGCGTGATTACAAACAAGTGCAATCAGACACAACATTCAATAACTAGGGACGTGTATGCTATCCTATGCTGATGTTTGTGCCTGCTGGCCCTAGGAAGTGGGGGCATGGCCACACGAAACCTGGAGCATGTTCTGCACCATGTTTCGTGGTCTGCATCACACTGCAGGTAACATAGATGCAACATGTTTGACTGCATGCACTTTTCTATTTATGCGTTGTAGATGCAAAGATACGATGTTTGGTTGCCTGCAAATAACTATTCTAGCTCACAAAAACAAGATATGCTCACCTTTTTTTAGAATTGGCGATGTTACTATAGCTTTTGTACACACATTGTAGAACTACAAGACCTCTGTTCTATAATATAAGCCTTTCTAGAGATGCAAATTAAACTGCTAAAAAGGCTTATATTTTGGAACAGAGTTAGTACATGTTTAACACAACACGATCACAACTATACATAGTTATTAGGTTTGATTTAGGTGCATTTCATGCTACCTGATTACTAATTATGTCATGGGTACACACCCATGACACAAAATGGCCCGATGTCGCACCCGTGGGTCCGGGGTATACCCCTGAAGCCGACGAGTGGGCCGTGACCCCTTCCTAGTGGCTAGTTCCCTCGCGGGAGCTTGGTCATGGCATCCCCTCAACGACCTGGATGCGCTCCCTGGGGAGCCAACCCATGACAGGAATCGGACTGAAGGGACATGCACCAGTGTCAGACTGGTCAGTGCATGCGGTGAGAGATACACTGTGGTGACAGGACGCACTGCCACGTTGAGGGCATATGCACTCTGCATCAGTGCTGCGTGGTGACCGACCCTTGTGGTGTCCCCTTGCCCATATAAAATAAGGGTCGGTTCGGTTGAGGGGAGAGAGAGGGGATTTCTAGCTAGAGCCTTCCCGGTGAAGGAACCATTATAAATCCACCAGATAGTTGATAGTTGCAGGGTGTAGGTATCTGCTCATCGCGAACCTGAACGTAGGTAAGAAACTGTGTGTGTGTGTGTGTGTGTGTGTGTGTTCGTCTATCTCATCGATCAAGCTTGCTGAACGTTGCGCCCCTGGCCAAACTAACAAAGGGGATCCCCATCCCCGGTGACAAAAATCAAGACATGACATCTGGCGCGCTAGGTAGGGGCGCATATGAGGCGATCTCTTTGCCGGAGATCCCATGCCAGGACTTCTACAACCTGGTGCATGGGCGACATTCCACCTCCTCGGAGCCTATGGGGAGTCGGAAGATGATTTCAACGTGTCGTCAAGCTTTTACCCTGTCGATGGCCCTGCCCTCGATAGGGAAGAGGCGTCGGACGGGCCTCAACTCACAAGAATATTGTCGTCTCCTCCAAGTCAAGGGAGGGGGCGGCAGGGCCTCAACTTCACCGACCTCCTCCAGGTTAGGCAGCGATCGGGTGAACAGCTGAGTGGTTCACCCGGTGTTCGCCCGAGTACTCGCCGCCCTCCCGGGGGAATCCCTTAAGAGGGTAGAGTTGGCCTTCTTTCGGGGAGTATGAAACCCCCCTGATGAGAAGGCGCATGGTCGCTCACGTCTTCAAGTCGATCGCGGACATCTTCTCCGTCACGTGCGCTATGCCAGAATAGAAGAGGGGTGATACTTTCTATCCGGATTACGGATGCAGTATAGTAGTTTTTTTTCTAGAAAAGACCTAGGTTTATCGAACCTTAGAAAACAAATGCTAAAAGGAATTTTGAGGAACTTCTACAAGATTTGCTGATTAATTTTGTTTTTCATTTACCGGATCTTTCTAGTTTACTTTGTATCTTTTTGGTTGTTTTTAATTACGGAGGCCATGGTTGAAGATTCACTTGCAACTATACATAAAAAATGGGATAAAAATAAGATTAAGCATATTCATGTGTAAAATGATCTAATAATGATATGAATTGCGGACAATATATCCTCAGCTACTAGAGCCTCTAAAACTATATGTGACAATAGTCTTTTGGTCCAATCGTCATATCACGAAACCATGTGAAAGGACATTTATTGTCATAATCACTTTTGGTGTTCGTTAACAACAAGTATATCATTTTACAGTTTGTCACTGTCCACAGGTTGGTATTATGATAAGTGAAAAGCACTCTCACACTTTGGAAAGTTTCCTGCAAGAGTGACAGAGCTTTGGAAATTCTAGACCAGAGTCTCCGGTGTGGTCCGGAGTTTCCGGATTTGTCTTCGATGGAGGCCTCAGAATCTTGGCTGGGACATTCTGTATGGGGGTGCGGAGCAAGGTCCGGAGGCTTCTCCGGAATCTCTGATCTTGTCTCTGACCGGAGTCTCCGGTGTTGGAGGTCCGGAGTCTCCGGCCCTGTTGGGTCGTATCTGGCCCTGGTCATTCAGAAGGGTGGTCCGGAGGCTAGTCCGGAGATAGGCCGGAATCTCCGTAGACCGAGTCTCGGTGCATGCACCGAGTCTCCGGTCTGACTTTTCTCCAACGGTCAGAAAACGGTTCGTGGAGGGAGCTGCCTATAAAAAGGGACCCTTATCTTCTTCCTCCAGCTGCTCGACCTGCTCAAGAACACAAACTCCATTAGAGCCACCAAATCTACAAGATCTCTCCATCCAACCATCCAAAGTCATTGATCTTTGGAGAATCGAAGGAGGAGGCCTTGATCTACAACTTCACCAAGAGAGATCTTCATTTCCCCCTCATTCACTTGAGGGCCCCCAAGCTCTAGTGTTTCTTTGGAAACCCTAACTTCGATTTGGTTCTTACAAGCTTGTCTTTGATTGTTTTGACAGCTTGCTTGTATTTGGGAGCCTCCAATTAAGTTATGGATGTGTGCCCCAAACTTGTAAAGGTGTCGGCTTCCACCTTGAAGGTTGCCGATATAATGGAAGGTGGATCGATCCTGTTGGGGTGAGATTCATCGGAGAACAAGGGAGGCCTCTCGTGGCATTGGTGGTTTGAAACTACCCCCTCTCCAAACGTAGACGTACTTCCCTTTAAAAGGAAGGAACTACGGGAAACAAATCCTTGTGTCTCCGTGTCCACCACTTTGGTTACTTCTATCCTTTACCGCACTTTACTTACTTGTTCTTGCTTAGTGTTGTGATAGTTGTTGCTTGGTTGACATATAGGTAAATTCACATTAGTTGCATAATCTAGAGAATTTACCTTTCTTGTCAAACCCTAAATTGAAAAAAAAAGAAAATTTGAAGTAGAACCTATTGACCCCCCCCCTCTAGGTGCCCATACGATCCTTTGAATTGGTATCAGAGCCTCGGCTCTTTATTTGGGCTTTACCGCCTAAGAGAATATGGGTAGCCACGAAGGGGATGGTGATGGTGGGAACACCATGGTGACCATGGAAGATCTCAAAAACTTGGAAACAATATTGAGCTCTTCCTTGGTCAACAAAGTCAAGAAGATGCTTGGGCAACTTCTTAAAGACAAAGATGGCTCATCATACCCCTCTCCTCAAGAGTATTCTCCATCCGTTTTACCTAAAGGGAATGCTCCGGTATCCCCCGAGGGTATGATGGTGTGTGTGTGGGGGGGGGGTAAACAAGACAACCCTAATTCCTCCACACAAAATGATGGTGGGAAGGGTGAGCACCGTGATTCATGGTACTCTCCCGACCCTCCAATCCCTCACCCTCATGTATACAATAGAGGTGAACCACCTAAGCTTGAAGAATCTGCTACTTTTGCTCAATGGAAATCTCTAATGAAAACTCATGTGCGCAACTCTTGCATTGAACTATGGAACATCATCGATCATGGACTCTTTATTGGGGATCCAAACAACTTGACAAGAAGAGAAGTTGTCAATAGTCAACTCAATGCCACTGCCTTGCACATGATTCAACAAGGATTGGGTACAAAGGATTACCCACACATTGAGCATTTTAGCATTGCCAAGCAAGCTTGGGATGCTCTCACGGTATTTTTTGTTGGAAATGAGAGCATGAGGAGGAACCGGTATGATGCACTAAGCAATGAAGCCGAAGGCTTCTACATGATGGAAGGTGAAAATCATGAAGACATGTGCCGTAGTCTCAAGACCACCGCCACCGCTTTTAGAAATGTGGGTGCCTCACATGTGTATGATGTGTGGATAAAAAGGAAATATGTGAGTGCACTCATGCCCTTTGAGCCCACCGACTTAAAGAGCCTACAAGGAAGACACAACTACCATCTCATGACCTCCAATGAAGTTAAGCAAGAGATGGCCTCTTTCAAAGTTGCCGCCAAGAATGCCAAAGATGTCCGTTCTCGTGCCCTTGGTATGAGCAATGTTGTCAACGTTGCTTTGAAGGCAAAAGTTATGGACCATGGGAATGAAGATGATAGTGATGAAGGCCTCTCCATGGACCACCCCGATGAAGTCAAGATTGCTCATAGTCAATATATGGCCTTCTATGCAAAGAAATTTTGGAAGAACCCCACCAAGGCCAATATGGAAATGCAACGAAGAAGCAACCCAAATGGGAAAAGAGAAAATACCACTATATTGAGAACTTTCTTCAATTGTGGTGACCGCTATCACTTTGTGGCGAGTTGCCCCTATGAGAAGAGAGAAGATCATGGGGGTAAGCTTGTGTTGAAGAAGACTCTCAAAGCACCTTACAAGAAACCATTCATCAAGAAGAATCCCATCAACAAGAAGTCGGGAGAAATTGTCTTGATCACTCATGAAGAATACTCCTCCGACAATGAAGATGAGGAAGAGGAAACCTCTAATGGTGTGGCGGCTCTAGCCACTACTTCTACTCCGACATTCTCACTCTTTGATTCTCCAAATGAGAATTCCCCCATCAAGAACGCCACTTGCCTTATGGCAAGAGGAACGGAGCTATCCTCATCATCTCACTCCACTCCCTTAGATAATGATGAAATTGATGATGAGATGTCTCTTGATGTTAAAAGGGAATTAATTGCTTTATATGATTTTATGACTAACCTACAAGGGGATGCTAAGATACATTTTGTAAACATCTTAGATCAACTTTCCCACACACATGAGCTCCTAGATGTAAGATGCAAACTTGGGCATGAACACATGGTTGAGCTAGAGGATTTAAACAATGTTGTAGAAAAAGAACAAGAGACTAGGATGTCACTTGAATTAAAACTTGAAGGGCTTGATGAGGCCAATGACATTATTGTTAATAAACTCATCAAAGAACGTGATCATGCTATTGCTAAATGCAAAAGGGATAAAAAGGACAAGATTGAGTTTGGTGTGGTTCATGAAAAACTTGCCGAGGACTTTAGTTTGCTTGAAAAGGCTCACAAGGCTTTGGAAAGTGAATTCTTGTCACTCAAAAAGTCCCATGAAACACTTCAAACTCAATTTGCCAATATTCCTTCACCTAGTAACTTTATTCCATCTAGTAGTACAACTATTCTTGAAGAAAATGCTAGATTGAAGGGGGAGCTAGCCAAGGCCACATTTCCACAAGGCAACAAGTCCATTGATGATCTTTTGAGTAAGCAAAGGCCTAGTGGTGAAAAAGGGGGCATTGGTTTTGTCTCCAAAACTAAGAAGAAGAACAACAAGAATAAGAAGGTCAAGCCTGCACAAGATACCAACAAGGCCATTGTGGATAGTAAGACCACAAGTGGTAAAACTATGTCTCATGACTTTGCGGGAAGTGCTAACCCTCACTATGTTCTAACGCGTGATTATTATGGTGATGTGTATGCACAATATGTTGGGCCATAGGATGGTTATATTGCTTGGTCTATTTGGGTTCCCAAGACCCTTGTTGCTAACAAAAGAGGACCCATTGAAAAATGGGTACCTAAAAATTAGCTTGATCTTTTGTAGACATATGCTTCCGGAGGGTCTGGGTACTTGATAGTGGTTGCACGAGTCATATGACCGGAAGCGCGTCTATTGTCAAGGACTTAAAGCCAAATGATGATCAAATCACCGTGACATATGCCGACAAGTCAAAGTTTAAGGTAATGGGTTTCAGCAAGGTAGGGGTTGCTCATGACATTACACTCATGAACGTCATGCTTGTTGAGACCCTTGGATACAATTTACTTTCAGTCTGTGCTCTTGGAAAGATGGGTTTTGCCGTCTTTATTGATGTTGATATTGTGGTCCTCTTGTGGAGCAAGTCTCTCAAGGTCGCTTTTGTTGGGTACGTCGAGCATGACCTGTACGTGGTGAACTTTTCGGGGCAAGCCACTACAAGTGCGATGTGCTTATTCGGAAAGGCCGATGTGGGTTGGTTATGGCATCGCCGACTAGCCCATGTCAATATGAGAACTTTGCAAAGTCTCCACAAGGAGGGCCATATTGTTGGACTAAAAGAAAATGTTTCCTTTGCCAAAGATCGTGTTTGCAGGGCATGTGTTCTCGGGAAAATGCATGATGCTCCTCACAAGCCTAAGAACCGCATCAAGTCTACCAAGATCTTGGAGCTCCTCCATGTGGACCTCTTTGGTCCTCCATCTCATGCAAGTCTTGGTGGTAAGAAATATTGCTTGGTGATTGTTGATGACTTTTCAAGATACTCTTGGGTTTATTTCTTCAAGTTGAAGAGTGAGACCCAAAAGACCTTCATCGACTTCATCAACATGGTTCAACGTTAATACAATCTTCCCGTGTTGATTATAAGAAGTGACAACAGCACTGAGTTCAAGAACTACACCTTGAATGATTTCCTTAGTGATGAGGGGATAAAACATCAATATTCCGCTGCATACACCCCTCAACAAAATGGTGTGGCCGATAGGAAGAACCAGACTCTTGTTGAGATGGCTAGGACCATGTTGGCAGAGTTTAAATCTTCGTACAACTTTTGGGCCGAAGCCATCTCCACCGCTTGCCATGCATCAAACTGTCTATACCTCCGCAAATAAATCAATAAGACTCCATATGAGATACTTACCGGTAACAAGCCCAACATATCATACTTCTAGGTGTTCGGTTGTAAGTGTTTCTATCTCATAAAAGGTGTTCGTTTGTACAAATTCGAGTCTAAATCATTAGAGGGTATTTTTGTTGGCTATGGTCTCGAATCTCACACTTATAGAATCTATGACAAGCTCTCTGGAGCCGTCATAGAATCTTGTAGTGTGACCTTCGAAGAATATGATGGTCCCCAAGGGGGGCATGTTGATGCTTATGATGCAGATGATGAAATGCCTCAGGATGCCACAGGAAGAATGGGTGTGGGATATATCCGCCCCGTTGAGGAACCCCTTATGGCGGATCGAGAAGAACTATGCTCCACTCAAGTGGAGCCCTCATCTTCACAACCTCAACATGCTCCATCCACCGAGGAGGGAAATGACTCAAGCCAAAGACAAGATGTGGACCCTCAACATGTTGATCATAGTGACGACTCTAGTCAAGAGGAGCTTGATTCATTCTCTAGGATGTCAAGTGGTGCCAAGTCAATTGTTCAAGGAAGATCCATACAAACTGCTTTGAGACAAGCTCAAATCGATGCTAGAAGAGTGCTTGATCAAGACCAAGGTCAATCTGTGCCTCTTAATGAAGAGAATGATACCGGTGATGATCAAGGTCAAGTTGATGGTCAAGACGAGGACCAAAATGATGAAGAGGGTCCTCCAAGGAACAACTTGGAGATCCACGCTCGTCGTGAAGCTAGAAAGGAGAGAATGTTGGAATTGAGAGACCACTCTCTACAAAATGTGGTTGGTGATCTAAGGAAATGCATTTCCACAAGAGCACAATTGAAGAGGTTCAGTGAACACCAAGCACACATCTCCATGATTTAACCAAACAAAGTGTTGGAAGCTCTTGAAGATTCGGATTGGTTGGAAGCAATGCACAAAGAGCTCAACAACTTTGAGAGAAACAAAGTATGGAAGTTAGTTGAGAAGCCAAAGGATTGCCGCAATGTTATTGGAACGAAGTGGATATTCAAGAATAAGCAAGATGAGCATGGAATTATAGTAAGGAACAAGGATAGATTGGTTGCACAAGGGTTCTCTCAAATTGAAGGCATTGACTATGGAGAGACTTATGCACCCGTGGCTTGCCTTGAGTCCATCCGTATCATTCTTGCTTATGCGGCACATCATAACTTTAAGTTGCAACAAATGGATGTAGAAAGTGCATTTCTTTATGGTCCATTAAATGAATTGGTATATGTAAAGCAACCCCCAGGATTTGAGGATCCCAACTTCCCAAACCATATCTTCAAACTTGATAAGGCACTCTATGGGCTCAAGAAAGCCCCACGCACGTGGTATGAGCACCTTAGAGAGTTGTTTGACCGTGGATTTGAGGTTGGGAAAATCGATCCCACTCTTTTTACTAAGAAGGTCAATGGGGAGCTTTTTGTATGCCAAATATATGTCGATGATATTATCTTTGGCTCATCTAACAAAGCTTTTAATGATAAATTCTCAAAGCTTATGACTAGTAGGTTCCGGATGTCTTTGATGGGGGAGTTGAGAGTATTTCTTGGTTTTGAGATCAAGCAAGTTAGAGGAGGGACATTCTTCAACCAAGCCAAGTATACTGAAGATATGCTCAAGAGATTCAATATGCAAGATCTAAATGGAGCTCCTACTCCCATGGCTACAAAGACTCATCTAGAACAAAATCCAAATGGTAAAGATGTGGATCAAAAGGTATACCGGTCTATGATTGGTTCTTTGCTTTAGCTTTGTGCATCTAGACCCGATATTGTGTTGAGTGTAGGTGTGTGTTCAAGATATCAAGCGGCTCCTAAAGAAAGCCATTTAATGGCGGTCAAGAGAATCTTTCGATATTTAGTTCATACCCCATTTTATGGTCTTTGGTATCCTCGAGGCTCAACATTTGCTCTTTGTGGATACACGGATTTGGATTGGGCAGGTGATAAGGATGATAGAAAATCAACATCCGGGGCTTGCCAATTCCTTGGTAGGTCCTTGGTATGTTGGTCTTCTAAGAAGCAAAATTGTATATCTCTCTCCACTGCCGAAGCCGAGTATGTGGCAGCTGCTAGTTCTTGCACCCAATTGCTATGGATGAGGCAAACTTTAAAGGAATACGGTGTCCATTGTGACAAAGTGCCTCTTCTATGTGACAATGAAAGTGCCATCAAGATTGCCTACAACCCAGTGGATCACACAAGGACAAAACATATTGAGATTCGCCATCACTTCATTAGAGATCATGTTGCTCGAGGTGATATTGATCTATCATATGTGTCAACCAAAGATCAACTTGCTGACATCTTCACGAAGCCACTTGATGAAGCAAGGTTTTGCTATTTGAGGAATGAACTAAATATCATAGATTCAAGGAGCTTGACTTGATTATCTTGCATTCTCACCTATGATTTGACCCATATTTGGTTTAGGTGTAGGCATGGATATAGGGGGAGTGCGGTCCTAATTGGTTGGACTATCTCTCCCCCCATTATTCCTAAAGCAATCGAAATCATTCTTCTTAATATCATTTTGTGATATGTGAGCTTAATGATGAGTTTCGGTAATGGACCCAAGATATATCTTCGTGGTGCCAAGCCGAGTATACTCAAATATGGTGGCCTAGGCCACCGCCCTCTCTCATTCGAGAGGTTAGTGCTTACTCATGTTTGTCATTTGCTTTAGTCTCTTGGAGCTTTTCTGAATGTTTTTGTGAATTCCTATGGCTCTTGTTGGTTCTTCACAGTTTGATGTCTCAACCCAAGCCCTTTCCCTATCTTAAACCTGTCTATCTCTCATATATGTCCCCAAACACCTATCCTGGAATTTTTGGTCGAGGAGGACCGGAGTCTCCGGTGCACATGCACCAGAGTCTTCGGTGTAGACCGGAGTCTCCGATCCAGATGGTTTCTGCCACTTATAGTAAGGGGACGGGGTGAACTGGTACAGCAGTTCCTCATTCTTCACCCTGTCTCCCTCCTCGTAACCCGCCGCCTCCCCTTCCAAAACTCCTCCCCGGAGGTCAAGAAGCCCCTGGGATCCGCATGCGCCGGCCAACCTTCTCCTCTCCTCGATTGGGTCATTCCCACCGGAGGAATTGATCCCATGGACAGATCTGGTACCTCTCCTCTACTTTTTCTCCTAGGGTTCATCTCTAAATGTGTTTTTGAGGATTGGTGTTGATTTGTCCATTGGAATCACTTGTTTGCGTGCACTCTAGTACTTTAGCCTTGTTGCATTGCCCAATCTACTAGATTCACCCCCACCTGCATCTCCCAAGCTCATGCCCGGGCCTCCCGACTGGAGATTCCGGACCCAGGTCCGGAGACTCCGGTCTAGGCCGGAGACTCCGGTATGAGGTGCGGAGACTCCGGTGTTAGGTGAACCAAAACATACCAGAAATGCATCAAAGCTCTTATACTGCATTATTGGGACATATATACTCATCTCCATGCTATCTCCCTCACTGCTGCTCATAGGTGATGGTTCTAATCGTCCTCGTCGTACCAAGGCCAAGTCACAAAGGGGCACTCCTCGCTATGATGAAGCTCAGGGTCAGTTTGTCGTGCCTCCTTCCAACCGTAGACAGCAGGCACATGATGCAGCCTATTTGCAGAGGGATCAGGAGAGGGCTGAACGAGAGGACCATGCCAAGAAGGCCAAATATGACAACCTTCAGTCCTTGGCCAAAATGTCAAAAGAGGAGTACCGTGAACTGAGAAAGACTGGTTTTTATGAGCTGCCTCGTACCAGCAAGGACCCTCATTTCTGGAGGAACATGTTGTGTTCATGAAGTATGTGTATGGTGTGCTCACCAAATCACCTGTCTGCCCTCAGAAGTTCATGAGTGTTGAGCAGATGCGCCTCAGCCCCTACTTCAATGATGCTCTGTGGATCTGTGAGAAGCTGGGACTGTTTAACTTAATGGAGCTTCGTGAAGACTACAATGTATACCTTGTACAGCAGTTCTACGCCACCATTGTGTTTGGGTCTGATCAAGACAGGACCATGACTTGGATGTCTGGCACCACTCACTGCACAGCTACATTCCATGACTTTGCCAACGTCATCTTTGAGACCTTTCATGGCGTATCCACTCCCGTTGGGCTGCGTATGCACTCTGCGGCTCTGGGTGAGAACAAGATGAAGCTTGCGCCTCTATATGGCAGCGAGGGTGTTATAGGGGGTCCAAGGGACTCAAGACTCTCTACAACCTAATGTTGAGGATATTCCGTCATACCATTGCACCAAGTGCTGGGAATGACGATGCTATTAGAGGAGGGCTTGTCAACCTTCTCTACCACACCCACCGGATCTACAATGCTGGACCAGAGGCAGATGCTGAACCCATTGATGTGATGGATTTCATTTTTGAGTAGATGTTCCATGCTATTCTTTATAAGAAGTCTCCTCCATATGCACCTTTGGTTATGATGCTCATCAACTCCAAGGAACATAATTCTCCACTTGGCATAGCACCGCATCTCACTGATCACACTTTGGTCTCACTGCAGCAGAAGGGGCGTATGGTGCCTACTCCTAGGTGTCGCTATGGCGATGATGATGAGGAGATTGAGACTGAGAGGGCACCCTCTCCACCTAGATTTTGGAGGAAGAATGCCTCCAATGCACCTATGCCTTCCATGACCAGGGACTATGTTCATGAGAGGGTCAAGAAGGCCACTTTCTGGGAAAGGACTCTATGCTGCATGAATGTTGACATCAATATTCAAAAAATAGGCCGAATCAACGATTAATAGGCCGATTAATCGCTACTAGGGACCTGACCGTGTCGATTACCACTAATTGTTTGTGTTAATCGTTTAGCCCGATTAATAGCTCTGACACTCCGATTACTAGGTATGTTCCCGATTAACTACTACACTTGGTCAAAAAAAAGTTGTAAAATTATCAACACTTATCGCCCATCCATCCGCTAACCCGTCCTAATGAAGTAGGTTTTTCGATGCTCCTGCTCGATCCCTGCCTCTAGGAGCTCGATTTCTGCCATCACAAGCCAGTTCCTTGTCGTTGTTGACCAGTTTCTCATAGTTGCCGATCAGACCTCAGATACAAGAGCTCGAGCGCCTTGAGGATCTCATCCGGGAGCTCGGGGCTGCCTTTAATAGGGTAGGTGGTTGAGGTGAAAGAGGATTCATATGTGTTTTAGGTGATAATTTTTGTAGGTTGCACCGATTAATAGCCGACCAATTAAATCAGTTCGTCCTAATTCTAATTAGTCGCTACTCCCAAGACAACCGAGCAGTTAACGATTACCGATTTCCTTACCATTGGTTGACATCCGTAAGCAGCAGCATGCATCCTACCAAAGAAATCGTCGCATTGAGAAGCTCCTCAAGGAGATCAAGGAACAAGGTGAAGGGGATAATGAGGAAGGTGAGGATGAATACAATGATGAGCATGGTGCTCAGCAGTCCACAGAGTCTGACCACACACTCTCATTTGGGGCATGGAATGCCCAACATGATAGCCTGGTCGATTGGAAGACCTCTGCTGATGTCACCTCCGGTTTCGAGTACTAGGGTACCTCCTTGCCTCGCCCTCACGGCAAAGGGCCTGTAGTTCCTAAATAAGATGATGATGACTATGATGAGGGTGGTGATGACCAGGATGAGGAGGAGGAGGACGAGGATGACGAGGACTACTGAGTTGCTGGGGCGCTAGCTTAGGTCTTTTCCCTTTTTCGGTGTTCCGATGCCAAAGGGGGAGAAGACATTCTCATAGATTTGCATGGGTTTGGGCTTTGGATTTACTACTATCTGCTTTCATTTGCCATATTCGAACTTTGAATTTCATGTGTGTTATTTGCCATTCTTGTGTGTGACTATGTGCTTGTGTGCACTATCTATTGTAACTCATGTGAGATTCATGTGTGCTATCGTTGATACTATCTACCTTGCATGATTTACTTGTTTACCTTATTGCACATAGTCAGGGGGAGCCCCATAAAATTTATTCCATGCAAAATCACTTGTTGTCATCGAACACCAAAAAGGGGGAGATTGAAAGGACATTTATTGTCATAATCACTTTTGGTGTTCGTTAACAACAAGTAGATCATTTTACAGTTTGTCACTGTCCATAGGTTGGTATTTGTTAACAGTAATCTTGATCAGTGGTGTTAGTTAGGTTATGAATGTGTCTGTAGTACTACCACATGCATGCAAGTACTTGTGGTTTGAACGTGTGTGAATCCAAGTAGGTTTTCTAGTTTGGAAAGTGTTTCCGTGTGGAGTTGGGTAGTTGTTTAGGAAAGTTTGGCACGAGTTCACGTGGTGTTAATTCCAGTAGTAGAGTTTGAATACGTGTAGGCTTCAAGTATGAGTCTGAGTCTTGTTAGTATACGATTAGGTCTAGACTGGCGTGGGTCTTGGTTTCGTATATATATACACGAGGTCATGTGTGAGTTTTGTAACACAGTGTGTGAGTTGAGAAGAAAATAAAGAAAAAGAATGGGCACGACACGTGCTGCTATAAGATTTTTTTTGAACGTGTTTATTTGTCTAGTTTGATGTAGTCGATCTCTAGGCAAATTCCAACAATTGGTATCAGAGCGAGGTCGAAGATTTGAAGCTTGCCCCGGGGAGGCGACCCGACTAGCGCCTCGGGGCGGGCGATATGTCGTTCATGAGGCGGAGGAAGAAGATGGCGGTGGTGGTGCAGCGGAGCGACACGAGGGAGGCGGCAGGGCACTGTCGTCGGAAAAGTGGTGGAGGTGGATGATCGTTGATGAGTGCGGTGGTGCCGGGGTGCGGTGCTGGAGAATCTTGTCAAGATCGTCGTCCGGGAGAGTATGAGTCATGGTCGTGCAGGTTAGCACATTAAGTCGGCGTCGTGTTTGTGAGTCGCTGTCGTGTCCAAGTGCTTGTCTCTGTGAGGATCCGTTGCAGCTGAAGCGAATGAAGATTGAGGGATTGTTCATCATATGGACGAAGACGCAATTTGTGTGCCTCAATCAAGTCGTCTATGTGTCTCGACGAGAGGATCAAGTTCAAGTGTGAAGGGGGCGGTAAACCAGTGAAGGTGAGTCTCTTCAATGAGGCCATGTCTCTACATGAGGCCGAAGTGGATGGTCTAGTCCACGCCAGGAGGTCGGCATGTATTGCGCTAGGGTGGACGGTGTGTTCCACGGGTGGTGCGATTCCACAAGGTTGCTAGCGTGGCTGGGTAGTACGGATCATGCTTGAGTTTTTCCGTAAATTCACCAAGTCAAAATTGGGGAGAGCCAAAATTAGACTTGTCGTGGTGCGAGACGTAGACAAGACGTAGAGCTGCAAGGAGTCAAGATCAGAAGGAGCATGAAAGACCAGGAGTCAAGATTAGGGAGAGATTGTTAACAATAATCTTGATCACTGGTGTTAGTTAGGTTATGAATGTGTGTGTAGTACCACCACATGCATGCAAGTACTTGTGGTTTGAACGTGTGTGAATCCAAGTAGGTTTCCTAGTTTGGAAAGTGTTTCCGTGTGGAGTTGGGTAGTTGTTTAGGAAAGTTTGGCATGAGTTCACGTGGTGTTAATTCCAGTAGTAGAGTTTGAATACGTGTAGGCTTCAAGTATGAGTCTGAGTCTTGTTAGTATACGATTAGGTCTAGACTGGCGTGGGTCTTGGTTTCGTATATATATACACGAGGTCATGTGTGAGTTTTGTAACACAGTGTGTGAGTTGAGAAGAAAATAAAGAAAAAGAACGGGCACGACACGTGCTGCTATAAGATTTTTTTTGAACGTGTTTGTTTGTCTAGTTTGATGTAGTCGATCTGTGGGCAAATTCCAACAGTATTATGGTAAGTGAAAAGCAGTCTCACACTTTGGAAAGTTTCCTGCAAGAGTGACAGAGTTCTGGAAATTCCAGTCCGGAGTCTCCGGTCTCCCTAGACTGGAGTCTCCGGTGTGGTCTGGAGTTTCCGGATTTGTCCCCGGTGGAGGCCTCAGAATCTTGGCTGGGAAATTCTGTATGGGGGTGCGGAGCAAGGTCCGGAGGCTTCTCCGGAATCTCTGGTCTTGTCTCTGACCGGAGTCTCAGGTGCCGCAGGTCCGGAGTCTCCGACCCTGTTGGGTCGTATCTAGCCCTGGTCATTCAGAAGGGTGGTCCGGATATAGGCCGGAATCTCCGGTGTAGACTGGAGTCTCCGGTGTATAGACCGGAGTCTCCAGTCTGACTTTTCTCCAATGGTCAGAAAACGGTTCGTGGAGGGGGGTGCCTATAAAAAAGGACCCTTATCTTCTTCCTCCAGCTGCTCGACCTGCTCAAGAACACAAACTCCATTAGAGCCACCAAATCTACAAGATCTCTCCATCCAACCACCCAAAGTCATTGATCTTTGGAGAATCGAAGGAGGAGGCCTTGATCTACAGCTTCACCAAGAGAGATCTTCATTTCCCCCTCATTCACTTGAGGGCCCCCAAGCTCTAGTGTTTCTTTGGAAACCCTAACTTTGATTTGGTTCTTACAAGCTTGTCTTTGATTGTTTTGACAGCTTGCTTGTATTTGGGATCCTCCAATTAAGTTGTGGATGTGTGCCCCAAACTTGTAAAGGTGCCGGCTTCCACCTTGAAGGTTGCTGATATAGTGGAAGGTGGATCGATCCCGTTGGGGTGAGATTCATCGGAGAACAAGGGAGGCCTCTCGTGGCGTTGGTGGTTTGAAACCACCCCCTCTCCAAACATAGACGTACTTCTCCTCAAAAGGAAGGAACTACGGGAAACAAATCCTTGTGTCTCCGTGTCCACCACTTTGGTTACTTCTGTCCTTTACCACACTTTACTTACTTGTTCTTTCTTAGTGTTGTGATAGTTGTTGCTTGGTTGACATATAGGTAAATTCACATTAGTTGCATAATCTAGAGAATTTACCTTTCTTGTCAAACCCTAAATTGAAAAAGAAGAAAATTTGAAGTAGCACCTATTCACCCCCCCTTCTAGGTGCCCATACGATCCTTTTACCATGGGTTACAACGATTATTAAATAAAATAGACTAAAGCATTACGATCGGTGATGTTACTATTGATCCCAATTAGATCACTAAAAGAAAATTGTACTCCCCCTGCTATCACTCCGTGTGTCAGAAGCCATCCGCCACTCATCTCACCTCACACTTTGATCAATCCATGGGGTCTTAGGTACCTACAAGCCTTCGGATCAATCTAGACACAAAGATACAAGATAACAATGCTTCTATTCAATCACTACACAATATTCCTATAAGATTAGATGCACATAGATGCTATGAGGCTTCACCCCAACCTGCATCCCGTGAGGACTACTCACTCATAATAACAAGATGAACAATATGAATCATTGGCAAAATAATTAGATTGAATCGAATATTCTTACAATGGTCACTAATTTGCAATATCTCTATTACAAGTTAACGGATATGGCTATGGAGGAGGTAAGATATGGATGTGATGAACTATGGTGGTGTGGATCTCCTTTGGTGTGTAATGAATGAGATCTGAATGGCGAATGATTTCTGTGGCGAATGGAGGGCCTGTCTCCCCTCAAATGGTGTCGCTCCTTCACACGAGTAGTTGAATTGAACCTAAGGAAGGCGTCGGCGTGCAGTGCGGGTGGGAATTGCCCATACCGATGCTCGTTACACCTCCTAGAATTGCCTTTTGACCCTAGTTGACTTGGTTGTGTTGGTAACGACATATTCTTCAGTAATTGCTCCTGATCTCATCATAGAGGCATGATTTTCTGCACATCACAAATCAATAGAAGGATTTGCACATCTTTACAATAATAGTCATTAGTAGCAAGGCTAGAGAGTTATTTAATCAATTTCTTGACTTAAAATAAAATCTAAACATGGATAAAGATGGCTATATTTCACAACCATTAAGGGGAATGCTCACCCCGTCCTTCGCGATAGGATGGGCGGCTAGACCCCTTCGGAAAGAGCCCCCACACAAACTCGTCTAGCATGGACAGCGATACGCGTATGGGTTTGCGATACCAGTCAAGTACGGGAAGGATCGCCAATGGCCTTGGCAGCGTGCTGAGCCAGGGGCCACTCTCCGAACTGTGTCAGAAAAGGAGGAGACCCCAAGAAGCCTGATGGCTGCAGGTGCACAGATCGTTTGTAGCTAGTTTCAAAGTTAATATGTCGATCCCACAGGGAGCCCAAAGGTAAGTGTTTATCGGTGAAGTCTCTGTCACACCCGAAGTTGTCACAGGTCTTCGAGTGAAATGACTGCAAGTGTTGAAATAAGAATGAGATTTGGATTAAAGCAATTGTATTTAAATAAAACTAAAATGTAAACTTCAGAAATAAAAAGCATAAAAAACAATTTATTTGTTGGTTTCTGCAGATGATAAAGTAGGCGTGGAGAGATTCAGTTCATGGTGATAGTGAATGTGCCAGGTGAACGAGTGATAAGTGTAACAATTATAACCTTATAAGTATGTGTGTAGGCGAGCAACCCATAATTAGCCGGAACTCCTCTTGGTAGATTTCATCCCAACTTCAATAATCCTACTAGCCTTTTTACCACAACCATGGTCAGTCACTAGACGATTAAGTGTAGGGTTTCGTAGCATGGAAAACAAAAAAATTCTATTGCATACAAACAAAACAAGCCAAGATCTATCTACTAGATTGTAGCAACGAGTCGATGGAATAACTCACCCTCGAAGATTCCAAAATGTTTAACGAGAGCGGATTCTCGTGGGTGATGTAGTCGTACTCTTCCCGATCTCAAGATTGTGTAGACGATCCTTCCGGCGCTGCGTTAAATGGCGCTCCGATCACGGTCACATCGGGTACTCGACGAAGACCTTCCTCTCCCTTGTTCCAGCAGGCAGTAGAGATTGTAGCACTCTCCTCGCGATTCCGGCAGCACAACGGCGTGGTACCGGAAGTAGAGGGAGATCTCGCAGGGCTTCGCCTTAAGCCGGAGCGAGTATGGTGGATTATGAGAGAGCCCTCGGTGTTCTAGGGTTTAGACACACCAAGGAGGGGTGCTAGGGCTTGGAGGTGCCCAAGTCGGCTAGGGGAGAAACCCTAGGCGGCGGCTATGGTGGGCGGCTGGCTAGGGTTAGGTTTAGAGGGCAATCTTGTGTGCTAGAGGGAGCCCTGCCCTCCTCTTATAGGAGGGAGGCGGCCAAGGGAGGAATCCTCCCCAACTCGGATCCCAAGTGGGCCGGCGGTGGAGGAGGAACTCCTCCCCAACTCGGTTTCCACCTCCCTCTCCACTTCCCAAAAATAGCCGTTTGACTTTCAAATTGGCGTTTGACTTTTTCAAACTAGGATTTGATTAAACCCTTTATTTTGTTCAGCGATGACACCTAGTACATGATGCAATCATACCAACTTGATATAACACATTCATGTACCCTTCCCCTCCGGAGTGCCGGACATTCCGGAACCTTCTAGAACATTCCCGATGAAAACACCGGAACCATTCCCCAACTCCGAAACAGGACTTTCCTTATATGAATCTTATTCTCCGGACCATTCCAGATCTCCTCGTGATATCCCGGATCCCATCCGAGACTCCGAACAACATTCGGTCTCTTTCTCATCATTCCATAACTACTCAAACAACGTCGAATCCTTAAGTGTGTCTCCCTACGGTTCATGAATTATGCGGACATGATCGAGACACTTCTCCGAACAATAACCAATAGAGGAATCTAGAAATTCATATGGCTCCCACATATTTCTACGATTACTTTGCGATCGAATGAACCATTTACATACGATACCAATTTCCCTTTGTCTCACGATAGTTTACTTATCCGAGGTTATGATCGTCGGTATCTCTGCATACCTAGTTCAACCTCGTTACCGATAAGTACTCTTTTCTCTTTCCCGTGATATGTGATCCCTTGTGAGCCAGTCACATGCTTGCAAGCTAATTGGATGACATTTCACCGAGAGGGCCTAGAGTATATCTATCCGTCATATGGATGGACAAATCCCACTCTTGATCCATGTGCCTCAACCAATACTTTTCGAACACTCAATGCCACCTTTATAGCCACCCAATTACGGTGTGGTGTTTGATGTCATCAAAGCATCCATCCGGTAAAGGTGATATGCATGATCTCATGGTCGAAGGAATTAGGTTACTATGTATCAGAAAGCATATATCAATTGAACTATTAAAATGACTTGATCTTTATGCTACGCTTATCTATAGGAGTATGTCCACCATATCATTCTCCTAACGATATGATCTTGTTGTTAATAACATCTCAATGTTCATGATAGGGAAACCACAATCATTTATTAACCAACAAGCTAGTGATGTATAGAGGCTTTACTAGGGACTTCAATTTAAGTTTACAAATCACACACGTATTAATGTTTCCTTGTTAATACTATTATAGCATGAATGTACACATTTATCATAAACACAAAGATATAATAATAACTACATTTATTATTGCCTCTAGGGCATATCTCCAACAGTCTCCCACTTGCACTAGAGTCATCTTTATGTCCCCATCTTGGACATGTTCTCGAATAGCGTGAAAACGTAGCTTGATGTGCTTCAGCTTCTTATGTGACCTTGGTTCTTGCGCATTGGCTATGGCACCCATGTTATCACAGTAGATAGACATTGGGTCCAAGACTAGGAACCACACCCAGCTCTGTAATGAACTCTTTCATCCATATCGCTTCTTGTGAAGCCTCCAAGCGACCATGTATTCCGATTCAGTTGAAGATCTTGCCACAACGCTTTGCTTTGCACTCCTCCAGCTAACTGCTGCACCATTCAAAATAAATACGTATCCAGATTGTGATTTAGAATCATCCGGATCGGTGTTCCAACTAGCATCGGTGTAACCATTAACAACGAGCTGTTCATCACCTCCATAAGAAAGAACCATATCCTCAGTTCTTCTCAAGTACTTAAGGATGTTTTTGACCGCTGTCCAATGATCCACCCCTGGATCACTTTGATATCTGCTAGTTAAACTAACAGCATATGCAATGTCGGGTCTAGTACATAGCATGGCATACATTAGAGATCCTATGGCTGAGGCATAGGGAGTCTTACTCATCCTTTCTCTATCTTCTGCCGATGTCGGACTTTGAGTTTTACTCAAGGTCGTATTGGGCAACATGGGCAAGAACCCTTTCTTGCTATCTTCCATTCCAAACCTTTTTAGAACTTTGTCCAAATATGTACTTTGTGACAATGATATTAGGCGCCTCGATCTAGCTCTATAAATCTTTATGCCTAATATGTAAGCTGCTTCGCCAAGATCCTTCATTGAAAAACTATTATTCAAATATTCCTTGACACTATTAAGAAGGTCTACATCATTCTCAATCAACAATATGTCATCTACATATAGTATTAAGAATGCTACAGAGCTCCCACTCACTTTCTTGTAAATACAAGCTTCTCCATAAGTTTGTATAAAACCAAAAATTTTGATCACCTTATCAAAACATTGATTCCAACTTCGGGATGCTTTCTTCAATCCATAGATGGACCGTTGAAGTTTGCATACCTTGTTAGCATCTTTAGGATCAACAAAACCTTTGGGTTGCATCATATACAACTCTTCATCAATATCTCCATTGAGGAATACTGTTTTGACATCCATCTGCCATATCTCATAATCATAATATGTAGCGATTGCTAACATAATCCTCACAGACTATAGCTTCGCTACTGGTGAGAAAGTCTCATCGTAGTCAACTCCTTGAATTTGTCGAAACCCCTTTGCGACAAGTCGAGCTTTATAGACAGTAACATTACCATCAGCATCTGTTTTCTTCTTGAAAATCCATTTGTTCTCGACAGCCTTCCGGCCATCCGGTAAGTCCACCAAAGTCCATACTTGGTTTTCGTACATGGATCCAATCTCGGATTTCATGGCTTCTTGCCATTTGTTGGAATCTGGGCTCATCATCGCTTCCTCATATGTCGCAGGGTCATCGGTGTTGTCCACCAACATGACACTCATAACGGGATCATACCAATCTAGAGTGGTACGAGTTCTCGTTGACCTGCGAGGCTCTGTAGCAACTTCAACCGAAGTTTCATGATCATCATTAGCTTCCTCTCTTATTGGTGCAGGCACCACAGGAACTTCTTCCGGTGCTGCGCTACTCGCAATTTCGAGAGAAGGTTCGATAACCTCGTCGAGTTCTACTTTCCTTCCAGTCACTTCTTTCGAGAGAAATTCCTTCTCTAGAAAGGATCCATTCTTGGCAACAAAGATTTTGCCTTCGGATCTATGATAGAAGGTATACCCAATAGTTTCCTTCGGGTATCCTATGAAGACGCATTTTTCCGCTTTGGGTTCAAGCTTGTCCGGCTGTAACTTCTTTACATAGGCTTCGCAACCCCAAACTTTAAGGAACGACAATCTAGGTTTCTTCCCAAACCATAATTCATACGGTATTGTTTCAACGGATTTAGATGGTGCCCTATTTAAAGTGAATGCGGCTGTTTCTAATGCATAACCCCAAAATGATAGCGGTAAATCTGTAAGTGACATCATAGAATGAACCATATCTAAGAGAGTTCGATTACGATGTTCGGACACACCATTACGCTGTGGTGTTCCCGGCGGTGTCAATTGTGAAAGTATTCCGCATTTCTTCAAATGCTCGCCAAACTCGTAACTTAGATATTCACCTCCACGATCAGAACGCAGAAATTTAATCTTCTTGTTACGTTGATTCTCTACCTCACTTTGAAATTCCTTAAACTTCTCGAAATTTTCGGACTTATGTTTCATGAAATAGATATACCCATATCTACTCAAGTCATCCATGAAGGTAAGAACATAACGATAACCACCGTGCGATGCTACACTCATTGGACCACACACATCGGTATGTATGATTTCCAATAAGTCCGTAGCTCACTCCATCATACCAGAAAATGGAGTCTTAGTCATTTTACCCATCAGACATGCTTCGCATCTTTCAAGTGATTCAAAATCAAGTGATTCAAGAAGTCCATCGGAATGGAGTTTCTTCATACGCTTCACTACAATGTGACCAAGACGACAGTGCCACATATAGGTCGAGTTATCGCTCGATTTCAAACATTTAGCCTCAATGTTATTAATATGTGTATTTCCACTATCGAGATTCAATAAAAATAGACCATCTATCAAAGGTGCATGTGCATAAAACATATTACTCATATAAAAAATTGAACAACCATTATTCTCGGACTTAAACAAGTAACCGTCTCGCAATAAACAAGATCCCGATATAATGTTCATGCTTAGCGCAGGCACCAAATAACAATTATTTAAGTATAAACCTAATCCCGATGGTAGATGAAGGGGTAGCGTGCCGACCGCGATCACATCAACCTTTGATCCGTTTCCCACGTGCATCGTCACCTCGTTCTTCGCTAGCTTCCGTTTATTCTGCAGCACCTGATTCGAGTTACAAATATGAGTAACCGAACCAGTATCAAATACCCAGGCACTACTACGAGTACTAGTGAGATACACATCAATAACATGTATATCGGATATACCTTTCTTCTTGATGTTGCCGTTCTTCAAATCCACCAAGTACTTTGGGCAATTCCGCTTCTAGTGACCTTCTCCCTTGCAGTAAAAGCACTCAGTATCAGGCTTAGGTCTAGCCCTGGTCTTCTTCGTCGGCGTGGTAACTTTCTTACCACCCTTTTTGAAGTGTCCCTTTTGCTTAGACTTCCCTTTCTTGAATTTGGTGGTCTTATTGACCATCAACACTTGGTGCTCTTTCTTGATCTCCACTTCTGCAGATTTCAACATAGCAAACAGTTCTGGCAACTGCTTGTTCATGTTTTGCATATTGTAGTTTATCACAAAGTTCTTGTAACTTGGTGGTGGTGATTGGAGGACACGGTAAATCCCCAAAGCATTAGGAATCACTATACCCAAGCTTTGAAGTTTGTTTGCGTGCCCAGACATCTTAAGCACATGCTCACTGACGGAGCTGCCCTCTTCCATCTTGTAGTTAAAGAAATTTTCAGAAGCATCATAGCTCTCAATTGCCGCGTGAGTCTCAAAGATCAATTTGAGATCACGAACAATATCACGTGGGTCTGAATTCTCAAACCTTTTCTGAAGCTCCGATTCTAAACCATACAAGATAGCACACTGAATCGGAGTACCGAGTCTTCCGAGCGAGGTAAACATTCTTTACTTCATCGGCAAGATCACCGCAGCGGTCACCCAGCGGTGCATCCAGCACATAGGTCAAATTACCAGCTGTGAGGACAATCCTAAAATTGCGGAACCAATCCGCGAAGTTGCTTCCATTGTTTTTCAACTTTTCTTTCTCTAGGAACGCATTAAAATTGATGGTAGGGGCCGCCATTGATCTACAACATATTTGCAATAGTTTAGACTAAGTTTATGACAAATTGAGTTCTAATTAATAGTTAAATTAATCTAGGTGAACTCCCACTCAAAACAATATCCCTCACATTGTTTTAGTGATCACACGAACCAAATCCACCACATCAACACCGATCATCACGAGAGTTGATATAGTTTCAATGGCGAACAATCGACATGTTCATCATATCTACTATATGATTCATGCTTTACCTTTCGGTGATCCGTGTTCCGAGACCATGTCTGTACATGCTAGGCTCGTCAAGATCAAACCTTAGTTTCCACATGAGCAAATCTGGCTTGCTCACGTTATATACACTTGCGGAATCTAACACACCCGATCATCACGTGGTGCTTCGAAACAACAAGCTTTAGCAACGGTGCTAACTAAGGGTGAACACTTTATGACTTGAAATTCATGTGCATGAGGGATCATCTTATAATGCTACCGTTAACTAATCAATACAAGAAGCATAAAGGATTAAAATCACATTCAATTCATAATATGTGATATGATATGGCCTTTCTTCTTTGTGCTTCCGATCTCCATCTTCAAGCACCTAACATGATCTCCATCATCACCGCATTGCATCAAGGTCAATGACGCTTCTCCATGGTTGTCGTCCACCGGCTTCAACTATTACAACTACTTTGAATAGACACGCGGGTCTTAACATAAATTAAAGACAACCATATGGCTCCTACCGGTTGCCAACTTACAATAAGGAACATTGCATACATCAAATATAATCACAATCACGGCCATATCACATCATCAAGACACCCTCGCAAAACAAAGTTAGACGCCTCTACTTTCTTTGCATGTTTTACGTGGTTTGGGGCTTTCAATAAGTGTCGTTCTAACTTACGAACATGAACCACAACATTGATACTAGTATTGTTAATCACCCGTTGTAAATTGGATCTTAACTATGCTAGGAGAAACAGCACCAAGAAAGCCACTTATGCAATACAAGTTGCATGTCAAGCGTGGAGCAAGTCTCATGAACGATGTCATGTAAGGTTAGCCCAGGCCGCTTCATACCAACATCCCGCAAGATGCAAAGTACACAAGAAGCAATCGACAATAAAAGCATCAACACCCACAATGACCATTGTGTTCTACTCGTGCAACAGATCTACATATAGACACGGCTCTGATACCACTGTAGGGTTTTGTAGCATGGAAAACAAAAAATTTCTATCGCATACAAACAAAACAAGCCAAGATCTATCTACTAGATTGTAGCAACGAATCGATGGAATAACTCACCCTCGAAGATTCCAAAGTGTTTAACGAGAGCGGATTCTCGTGGGTGATGTAGTCGTACTCTTCCCGATCTCAAGACCGTGTAGACGATCCTTCCGCGTTAAATGCTCAAGGTTCTGTAGTCGGTCACACGTTCTTTACTGACGAAGACCTTCCTCTCCCTTGTTCCAGCAGGCAGCGGAGGTTGTAGCACTCTCCTCGCGATTCCGGCAGCACAACGGCGTGGTACCGAAAGTAGAGGGGAGATCTCGCAGGGCTTCGCCTTAAGCCGGAGCGAGTATGGTGGATTATGAGAGAGCCCTCAGTGTTCTAGGGTTTATACACACCAAGGAGGGGTGATAGGGCCGGCGGCTAGGGCTTGGAGGTGCCCAAGTCGGCGGCTAGGGGAGAAACCCTAGGCGGCGGCTATGGTGGGCGGCGGCTAGGGTTAGGTTTAGAGGGGCAATCTTGTGTGCTAGGAGGGGAGCCCTGCCCCTCCTCTTATAGGAGGGAGGCGCCAGCCAAGGGAGGGAATCCTCCCCAACTCGGATCCCAAGTGGGCGGCGGTGGAGGAGGGACTCCTCCCCAACTCGGTTTCCACCTCCCTCTCCACTTCCCAAAAATAGCCGTTTGACTTTCAAATTGGCGTTTGACTTTTTCAAACTAGGATTTGATTAAACCCTTTATTTTGTTCAGCGATGACACCTAGTACATGATGCAATCATACCAACTTGATATAACACATTCATGTACCCTTCCCCTCCGGAGTGCCGGACATTCCGGAACCTTCTAGAACATTCCCGATGAAAACACCTAACCATTCCCCAACTCCAAACAGGACTTTCCTTATATGAATCTTATTCTCCTGACCATTCCGATCTCCTCGTGATATCCTGGATCCCATCCGAGACTCCAACAACATTCGTCTCTTTCATCATTCCATAACTACTCAAACAACGTCAATCCTTAAGTGTGTCTCCACGGTTCGTGAATTATGCGGACATGATCGAGAAACTTCTCCGAACAATAACCAATAGAGGAATCTGAAATTCATATGGCTCCCACATATTTCTACGATTACTTTGATCGAATGAACCATTTACATACGATACCAATTTCCCTTTGTCTCACGATAGTTTACTTATCCGAGGTTATGATCGCTATCTCTCGATACCTAGTTCAACCTCGCTATCGATAAGTACTCTTTTCGCTCCCGTGATATGTGATCCTGTGAGCCAGTCCCATGCTTGCAAGCTAATTGGATGACATTTCACCGAGAGGGCCCAGAGTATATCTATCCGTCATATGGATGGACAAATCCCACTCTTGATCCATGTGTCTCAACCAATACTTTCCGAACACTCAATGCCACCTTTATAGCCACCCAGTTACGGTGTGGTGTTTGATGTCATCAAAGCATCCATCCGGTAAAGGTGATATGCATGATCTCATGGTCGAAGGAATTAGGTTACTATGTATCAGAAAGCATATAGCAATTGAACTATTAAAATGACTTGATCTTTATGCTACGCTTATCTATAGGAGTATGTCCACCATATCATTCTCCTAACGATATGATCTTGTTGTTAATAACATCTCAATGTTCATGATAGGGAAACCACAATCATTTACTAACCAACAAGCTAGTGATGTATAGAGGCTTTACTAGGGACTTCAATTTAAGTTTACAAATCACACAGGTATTAATGTTTCCTTGTTAATACTATTATAGCATGATTGTAAACATTTATCATAAACACAAAGATATAATAATAACTACATTTATTATTGCCTCTAGGGCATATCTCCAACATTAAGATCCTTCAGGTTGCTTAGAAATTAAGCTCCTTGGATCGGACTAATGCAATAAGCTCAGTGGCTCCTCGTGATCCTCGAGTCAAACTAGTTTCCCATTGATATCCCCATGTCACTCGGCGGTCGCCGGTCTTCTAGCAAACAAGATTCTATCTATGTAGAACAAAGCATGATGTTGTCTGGGCCCTTAATTGGACAACAGGCATTAAGCATCCCATAGAAAGTCAAGCACACATAATATAATAATTAAAATCAACCACAAACTTAATGGAAATTGTATAGGCACATCACATCTCACCAATCCCCTACATCTACCACGCCCAAGGGAACTTACTCACACACGAGAGAAGAAAGCATCATCGATATAATTAAATAAAAGGAGTCTTTCTTGATATTACCATGGAGATCCATAATAAGAATAGAAATAAATCCAACACCATTCAAGATGGGAAGAACAATATCAAACCCTAGTCTTGCAAGGTGGATCTCTCTCTCTCTCTCTCTCTCTAGTACAAGTAATGGCTATGGAGGTGTGGTGGCTAGGAGATCGAAGATCGTGGAGCAAGATGAAGAACGTCTTCCCCTTCTTCTCCGGATCTCTTCTTTCTTCCTTCTAGATGGGATGGCGGCTCGTGTGTTCTGTTTTTGACCTCTGCCTTTTCATGAAAGTTGTCCCTTTTAATAAGACGAATGAGATGACAGCTATACGGCAAGAACTATATGGCCGGAAAAATATTCCCGCCATATAGTTGCTCGTTAAAGCTTCTGTATCCTCCCCACGATTGCTTCCAAAAAGAGACTTGCTTGTTTTCGTCTGAATATTGTGTTTTGATGTTAAATCCCTTAGTTGGTGTCCAGAACCTGAAACACACATTAAAAACCAAGTTTTCTTCACTACCGAAGTATTAGCATTAGATAAAGCTAGAAAACCATCAAATCCAAATGAAAACCATCAATAGAAACCATAAAAATGTGTAGAATCTCACAACTATCAACTCCCCCAAGCTTAGATGTTGCTCGCCCTCGAGTGACAAGGAAATAAGAAAAAAATAGTGGAGATTCAAAACTGAACTAAAATAACTTACAAGATCAAATTGGTGTCAAATTCTTTTCTTCACATTTCTTGCAATCTTAAACATGATCATACAAATATTCACAAGATTGCACTGAGTCCACTTCCTAACCACATATATCTTGCTAGAAAATAAATCATATGCCTGAGCGAGTGTCAAAAGTTTAGCTAGGAAAGTGAAACAAATATTTTTGGTCTCTCTCTTATTGAGAGATGAAAACTTTTTGCTCTTGTTCCTTTAATCAATTAAGAGTACTCAAGTTGGCGCCAACAAAATTTAATTTAAGAACAACTCATCTACTCACATGTCAAAATTTCAATACTCTCAAAGCACCTTTTTTTCCTTTCCTTGTTTTTCAAAAACTTCAGCTCTTTCATAGAGAAATCATGCCACTGTTTTTTACATGTTAATTTAGGCTGTATTGCGCACTCGTGACCATGCCAAAAGATAACTGTTGAGCAATAGTGGGTCATAGGAGCAGTATAACTTCAGTTGGAATGTGAAACCACGAGGAGACTAAAAAAATTACCCGTCATAGCATTGCAGCTACGGACGTTTACATAACTCAATAGCTGAAATCAAGTGGTTTCCCACATTTAGATTGTTTGTTGGCCAGCGGAGTTAATAGTTCCCCATGGAGTACGACAGTGTTGTAGTGACACTCGTAAAGCAATATCCTACTGTAGTTATTAAAAAGGCAGTGGCATAATCTCTACTACTTTGAACCATCCATTTTATAAAACAATTTCATTCAAGGGTGCTATCGAGTCTATTTACATTAAGATCAATGGGGTTGAGTAGTTTCTAAAATCAAATCCTTTGGGATAAACATGGACTCAAGTCATCTCTTGGATGCTTTTTCTTGTTGTAAAAATGTTGGAAATATTTCAACCAAGTTCATTGCTCATTGTTTCAAAGCTAAAAGTGGACACTGATAAAGGAATATAATTTATAGGATAACAAGCTAGGTGGGGAGTGACTCAAGTGCAAGCAAGTAAATAATTGTAGGATCAATTTAAAGTTTTGGAAGAGGTGATGAAAGTAATGTGATACCTCCTCTTGCTTGCTTCGTTCTCGTACTTGAGTCTAATCCCCTCTAGATTTCCCTATTGCCAAGTCACCTGAAGTTGAGCAATCTCCGAGAAAAACAAAGAAACAAATTTGCAAATAAAGGTTACAACTAATTTTTTTTGTGTTTTTGGTTTAAGAATGCAAACTAAAAGTAAACATGCAATTCTTGAAAAACAAAATAAATCAAAATAATAAATAAAAATATGAATGCAAGTTTTGAGGTTTTCAAACCTCCCCCAAGCTAGGCTATTGCCATGCCTAGTTGTTGTCGTTGTTCGGCGGCGGGTATGGATGTTGCTGATAGTAGTCGGGGAAATGGGTCATGAAGTGACTAAAGTTATGAGTTAAGGCACTCACATCTTCACTCGCTCCATGCAGAGTCTGGTCAATCTCCCCAACGCGCTGGTTGAGTTGCAAAAAATCTTGATAGGGGACATTGTTGAACCCCTGATGCTGTTGTTGCTGATTGGGTCATGCGTCCCAAGGTCCCTCTTGCTGCTGCTGCTGTCCTTCCCAAGCAGGGTTGTACTCCTGCTGCTCCCGCTAATCTTGTTGATCCCCTTCCTCCTCCTCGGAGTCAGGATAGAGTGCTGCCATGATCTCAGCCACTTGCTCCTTGGTGATGATCCAGTTGTCCCTTCCCTGAACCTCGAAGGCTTTCGGGCAAGGCAATGGCACCTGATCATCATGCGCTACTTCAAGATAACCAAATTGATAGGCTCGAAGCCTCATGTTAGCTCGGTAAACACCGAGGAAGCCACAAGCAGTTATATACTTGACATCCATAAGTATGGAGCCATCAATAGGTTGCACAATAGGAATTGCAATTCCAAGAGCTTGGACTAAGTGGGTTACCAATCCACCGATGCGAATATCACCTTTCGTTTTGTTGCTCTGGTGGCGGAGGTGCTGGAGGAACAGAGCTGCAAGAATTGGACTCTGCGGTGCATCAGGGAAGAGTGCCTTGGTGATCATGGCCATGTCTGCATTGTCCATAGAGCCGGTGTCTCCTCTTCCTAACAAAGTGTTAGCAAGTAACAGATGGTTGGGTTCTGAATGGTGGACATCTTCTTCTGGTATAAGTCCCTGCCACCATTAACAGAAATAACCTCCCAAGTTGCTCCACTTGAGACGATATACAAGTTTGTGACAGTCGATTACCCTTCCTGGGGGGATCCATAGGCTCCACAATTTTTTTGAAAAGTAATTTGATATGGCCGTTGGTTAATGGTGAAACTCACCATGCATGCATTACCTTTCTCCCTATAGTCGTTGTAGAAGGAGGCGAGGAACTCATGGGTGTGCTCGGAGTAGGTGTGGTGACTTGCATAAGCGAGGTTGGCTAGCCCTGCATTTGCACACAAGTGGTCAAAGTCCGCCCTCAACCTTGCTGAGCTGAGAAAGCCGTCATCCTCCCATCGTGTGGGCAACACCTTCCTTGCCAAAGCAATGGCATACTTGTTGTTGATCTCAGCCCGGAGCCCTGAGCCTTCACCATGTTGGTGCTTTCTCTTGCAAAAATACTACCGAGCTTGTTTATCTTGATGCACTGAGAAATTTCAACATAAAACCTTAGGCATATAGTTTCTACATGGTATATGAACGATTCTACGTGGAGGCATTCAATCCTAACATGATAAATTAAAAGAGAAAATCAATCAAGCTTGAGTTCATCCACTAATTCAATGTGAAGATTTCAACCATGGAATTCTGAAAATAAAGCATGGATAGGGAGAGAAACATACTGATATATTGATTCCCCCACTCAAACGAACGAAATCCGCGAAGAATTGAGAGTTCTAGGGTGGTTTTGAGAGGTTTGGAGAGAGAGTTTGAGATAAATAATGGTGGGAGGAAGAACCCTAGCCTGCCCCGACCCGTTTAAGTGGTCGTGGCAAACTATACGACGGGAGCTATACGGCCAGGTTAAGTAGCTCCCGCCGTATAGTTGTGGCGGCGACGAGGGTTAGGGTTTCCCAACACCAGATCACAACTATACGGACACAACTATACGGATGGACCAAATGGTCCCGCCGTATAGTTGGTCGTCAAATCTTCTATATCCGAGCCCCAAATTTTGAGAATTTTGTCGACAACTATACGGCCGCAACTATACGGCTGGAATAAATATTCCCGCCGTATAGTTGGTCGTTATGACTCCTGGAACATGCTTTTTTGCCAAAATTTTCAGATTCAGTTTTTAATCTGGACAATATTATTAAGCCAGTTCCTACATATAAAACTCAAACTTTATTTTCTACACTAAATCTATGCTTATTCAATCGATATTTCTACTACTTTTTGATAGCTGCATCTTTACGGGCACGCTTCCGCAAAAATGTCTGTGAGAATGTTGTAGGAATGCGATGAACATCTTATTATTTAACTCTACTTTATTGCTATGATGGGTTGACTCCCATTAAGCATTTTATTAAAAATGGGTGAATATTTCAACCCTTTTTATGTTCTTGAATTCTTACCTTGGGTTGCCCTTTATCAAAGGCACTTACCACATGAACTCGTTTTTTCGGTGGAACATACCTTTCACCTGCTTCTAGTTTCTTTGGAAAATACCGAATGATTTCAGCATCATAAACATTGAAGATTATTTTCCCTTCAGCACAATCAACTGACGCTCCTGCAGTGCTAAGAAAAGGTCTTCCAAGTATTATAGATAATTTTTCGTCCTTTGGCATTTCAATAATAATAAAGTCAGTGGGAATAACATGCTCATCTATTCTAAGTAGAACATCCTTAATCGTACCAACAAGTTGTTTAGTGGATTTGTCAACCATCTGTAAAGTGATAGAAGTGGGGGAATATTCCCCTAATCCTAACCTTTTATAGAGGGAATATGGCATTACACTAACCCCTGCACCTAGATCACATAAGGCATTATGAATATCAGTTTTTCCTATTGAGCATGTGATAGTTGGTATTCCGGGATATCCTGATTTAGACAATAGCTTCCCATTAGCAGGGTAGCTAGTCACCATGGCAACTGTTTCACTTATCTCTTTCTTTCTATTAATAATATCACAGAGGAATTTAGAATAGGTAGCACTTTTATTGCATCCGCAAATGGAATTTCTAGATGAAGATCACTTAATGCCTTTGTAAAAGAGTTATAGATACCTCATCTGGTGCTTTATTTTTGTGATCTGGATATGGAAGTTTCTTACTCTTGTCTTTTACCTTTTGTGGAGGATCATGCTCTTTGGTTGCTTTCTTTTGTTGTTGCTTATCATTTTTATTCTTTGTTATTGCAACAACTTCATCTTATTTGCTTGTGTCTTCTTCTTCTCTTGGATCAAAAGTCTCTGCATCAGAGTTATAACTGTCATCTTGTGCATCATTCTACTCCTCCAAGGTTTGATCTTGTGTTTCTTGAGCAGTCTCATCTTGAGGATCCACCAATGTATCATCTTCCTGGCTTGCTTTGAACAAGGATTTTCCCTTCGATCTTTTTCGGCTTCATATTCCGGTGGTCCTAATGGTCCTTTAACAACTACACCTCTTTTGTAACAACATTAGTAGAAACAGGAATATTTATATCACCTTGAAGAAAAATTTGATAACAAGATGCTATTTGTTCACATTGGGTTTCAATCATACTAAGGTACTTGTTAAATAATTTTATTTCTTGGCCAATTTCTTCATAATTTTCTATAAGCTCGGCCATAATATTTTTGTGTCTTTGAAATTTCTTATGCAAGTTATTGTAAGATTTGGCATGTCGATGCTTCAATTCTTGAAAAACTTTTCTAATTTCATCCTCTTCAGTAAAAACTTGTAACAAATATACTTTGTTTTCCTTGACAAGTTCAGAAGGTATACCTTTTTTCATGATTTTGCGTACTTCAGGCATAAGATCAGGATTTATGCGAAGTATTCCCTTTTTTGGCTTAATACCAAAGTCAGGATTATATAAAGAATCATTCTTAGCCCTAGTAGACATCAATTCCAAACATGCTTTAATAGTTAAAGTATTTATCGATCCTCCTGCGGATAAATCTAGCAACTCTCTACATTGGGTATTAAGACCGTCGTAAAATAAGTGTAAAACAGTTGACTCGGAATAGCCATGATTAGGAATACTATTGATCATTCCAAAAAATCTTTCCCAGGCTCGTGGGTAGTTTTCTCCCATGTACTGACTGAAGTTTCCTATATTCTTTCTAAGTTTTGTTACCTTTGCAAAAGGAACTTGTTTATAAATTTAACAATGCATTTTTCCCAACATTTAATGTAATGACGAGGAGAGAATATAACCAGTCTAGAGCTTTAACTCTGAGAGACCAACAAAATAGTTTTAGACGAGAGAATTCTCTAGGCAAAACTTTTGGTCCAAGTGATGTTATTACATCGTCGAACTCTCTAAGGTGTCTTCCTGGGTCTTCATCTTCCCTTCCACTGAAAGCTTTTTCCCGCAAAATTTTAATAATTTCACCATCAAATCGATATTCCCTAACTCCAAGATTAGGAAATTCTATTGGTTGTTTGAGAAAAGCAGAATTTGGGGCACTATATTTTCTGAGAGTCTTCTCAGGTTTCTTGGGAGTTGTCCTGTGAATGGACATGATTTCCATGAAGTCAGTAAGGTTCTCAACTTCAACCTTATTGGATCTCAAAAGCCCTACCTGACATGGATATACCCTGCGGGTGTCTCATGTTGGTATACCCGATCCAGCCCAGGGAAGGCCCACTTGAAGACTTGCTGCCCAAGGAAATTTTGGGTGGCCCAAGCCCAGCAGAAGTTCGACTCCTTGGAGAACATGGCCAAGATGTAGGTAGAATATTCAAGGACAAAACCCTAACTTGTAACCGACTCGACCTACCCCGGGACCTAGCCTATCTATATAAAGGCTAGGAGGACACGGCGAGGAATCTCTCCCCAACTCATACACATCCCCAGATCGCATCTACGCATCCCCCTGTAACTTTCGGTTCCGCCGTAATCAAGGACAGACAAGCAGGAGTATGTTTTTCCCTCCGGGGGACTGAACCTAGGTAAACCTCGTGTCCCCTTGCTACGTATCTGTTAACCATCTTGCGATCTCCAGCATCCCCATCTTCTCCAAAACCTAAGTACATAACAATGGGCATTGACGAGTCGAACCCTCGTCAATTGGCAGCGTCTATGGGAACTGGGGATGCTGATCGTGTGATTGTAACGGTCCCATCCAGAGCGATCTACAATTCCTCGACGACGGAGAATCACCTCCTCTTCGGTGCTTTTGACTTCGCCTCCCACTCGCCGGCCACTCGCAAATATTTCGAGTCCGTAGGTGACGGATTCGAGATGCTGTCCGGGAGCTTCTGCTTCTAGGTGGGCAAGACCGGCACCCTCCGCCTCCCATAGCGGGTTCCACTTCCATCAATCAGGCCCGCCTCGTGGGTCCCACCAATCGACACTCCGTGCATGTCATCGCTGACGGACGATTTGGATGACAGCAGCAGCTGCAAATGCGATCTCTATAACCCTCCAACGGAGGAAGGAACCTACGGTTCTGGATCTGAGAGCTGCAGGAGCAACAATACCTCCCCGCGCTACATGTGCACGACCATCCATAACAGCGACGTCAACGATGGAACCGACCCACCACTAAATCCCCCTCCTAACCCCCAGGCCGAAAATTAAGGAAACGGGGCACCCCCGCCAAATCCCAACGGGAGTAGGACACCTCAAAGCACTAAGGGTATAAATTGTGTCCGTAACAAGATCCACCTCTCCGACGAGGATTGGGAGAGGGTGCGCAATGCCATGCGAGGCACTCACCCTCTACCTATCGACGCTCCACGTGACATGATGATGGGCTATCAATGGCTCCTCATCGAGGAGCACAATCGACAGATCAAGAAGCAAAGCAAGCTCGAATAACGTAGGCGAGCGGCCGATGAATCGAGCATGCGGTGAGCTACGCTCTCTGCTGGCGGCTCCACCTCGAAGGTCTATGATGGTGGCAAATACCGCTCTCGCCTGGAACATGTGGACCCTGCCGCGATACGCGAGGCCACCAAGGCACTCGACATGTCCTTCATGACGATGGACTCCCAGGGCAACGTTATGCCCAAGACGCCACAAGCTGCGGTCATGGCGGCGACCACCTACCTCGCTTCTAACCCGCCACCGGTAGGGGATCCAAAGAACGTGATCCACAAATATGCGCTTGCAGGACTCGGACTCGTCGGAGCTGCGCTCCACGACGAGACTCCCGTAGAGCCGAAGAAAAAGGCCACGGTAAAGTTCACTCGAAGTCACACACCCTCACCCGAGGAGGAAGAGCATGACCTGCCTCGACGCCGTCGAAGCCCATGGCACAGGAGCATCAACTACGACGCTCGTAGTGAGCTTGCACATCACAAGATCGACAAGTCACGCGCCAAGCGCGTGTGCTCAACTGAGTCCGAGGACAACGATGGGGAACTGTGCGGCGCTAGGAGCTTTAGCAGGGCCGTACGACAATCACGGATGCCGAAAAACTTCAATCTCCCTTAAGACAACCCGAAGTTCTACGGCGCACAAGAGACAAAGACTTGGCTCGACGATCACCTGTCGTCAATCAAGCTCCATGGCGGAATGAAAAGCATAGCCATGAAGTGCCTCCAGCTGCAGCTGACAGTTGCAACCAGGGCCTGGCTCAGCAGTTTCCCCTCCGACTCCATACGCAGTTGGGAAGAGCTGGCATACAGCTTCATACACAACTTCAATGGCACAAGAAAGAGACCAGCTTCAATCGAAGAGCTACGGGCCTGTTGCCAGCAGTCCAACGAGTCTATACACTCGTACATACTGCGCTGGTCCATCATCAAAAACTCTGCCACAAACATCTCCGAGGAGATGGCAATCGACACCTTCAACGACGGTGTCAGGCGACGAGAATTCAAGGAGGAGCTCGGGCGCGTTAAGCCCAAAACCATCGATCACCTGATGGACATCACCAATCGCTGGGCCGATGGCGAAGATGCCGTCAACCGATCACGTTCAGATGACTTCTGCCGCAGGCATGACCGCCATGAAAAGAGAAGACCGCGCGTCTATGACGACCGCGAGGAGGTCGACGTGGTTGCGGCTGGCTACGCCGATCGCCGTGATGATGGCAACCGCAATAGCGGGTACCGCGGTGGCAACTATCGCGACGGTGGAAGGCACACCCAAACGTGGCAGCACTGCAACCGCGATGATGAGCCTTCAGCATATGAAAACCTATCAGGCCCCTGCACCATCCACTTCTACATCGATAAGCAAGATAGAAAGAAGAAGGCCAACCATATGCTCAAGGACTACAAAGAGTTTCAAAAACTCCACGAGGGCTTCGCCCAGATGCGACGCCAAGCGGTGAACCCAGGATTTGCCCCCGCTCCAGGAGTTGCAGCCCACGGGGCACCACCACCACCCGGAGGACCCTCGCAACCTGCGACTACGCCAGCGCAGAACAACGGGGCAGATGCATACCTGCCACCGTTGGGGGTCCATGATAATACAGAAGGGGCGCCCAACCAACAGGGTGCAAAAGAAGATCACCCGCCAGGTCAATTTGACAGTGACCTCCCCGCCAGCCATACCTGAGTACCTCAGCGGCTTGGAGTCATGCATCACATTCGACCGCTCGGATCACCCGCGCCAGATACCTCGCCCAGGTCACTCTTCCCTGGTGCTCGAGGCCTAGATCGGAGGATTCGAGATGAGTCTCGTCTTCATGGATGACGGCAGCGGCATCAACCTGATGCACCAGCACACTCGCAGCTATGCGGATCCCGCTATGCAGCTTAGAGGCATCGGACAAAATATGGCTCGACGTCATCTTTGGCAAGCCCGACAACTTCATGCGTGAGCGGATAGAGTACGAAGTGGTGGACTGGCCCTCACAGTACCATGCCATCCTCGGCCGTGTGGCATTCGCAAGATTCCTAGCAGTACCACACTACGTGTACCTGCTACTGAAGAAGACAGTACCCAACGGTGCCATCATCGTCCTAGGAAGCTTCACCAGGTTGGACAGCTGCGACAGGGACTTCAATAGAATCTCCCAATAGTTCGGCATGCAGGAGGAGATCACAAGACTAAAGGAGATCACAGACAACGGGGCGCCCCCAGTCACCAGGCAAAACACACCTGATATGTCGTTCAACTCCATAGTCAACACTAAAAAGGTGCAGGTTCACCCGACGGATTCCTCCAAGATGGCGTTGATCACCAACAACCTAAGTCCCGCATAGGAAAGCGCACTTGTCGAATTCCTTCGTGAGCGCTGGGAAATTTTCTCCTGGTGTCCTGCAGACATGCCAGGAGTTCCCAGAGAATTCGTCGAGCATGCACTCAATGTTTTTCCAGATGTGAAGCCTTTTAAGTAGTCGATGCGTCGGCTGTCCGGGCCAGGAGCAGAAGCTGTTGGTATCGAAGTCAATAGATTCCTCGATGCCAACTTCATCAGGGAGATAAAGGAAAGCGAGTGGCTGGCCAACCCCGTTGACGAGGTTTAATATCGTCAATGCCCATTGTTATGGACTTGGGTTTTGGAGAAGATGGGAATGCTAGAGATCGTGGAATGGTTAGCAAACAAGAAACACGGGGACACGAGGTTTACCCAGGTTCAGGCCCCCGGAGGGAAAACCCTACTCCTGCTTGTCTGCTCTTGATTACGGCGGAACCGAAAGTTACAGGTGTGCGCAGATGCAATTTGGCGTGGAGGTGTGTATGCGGTGGTATACGAGAGAGATCCTCCTCGTCATGCCCTCCTGACCTTTATATAGAGGTAGGCAGGTCCCAGGCATAGATCGAGTCAGTTACAGGTTTTAGGGTTTGCCCCTTTGAATATTCTATCTACTCTAGTCTTGTTCTCCAAGGATCCGAAGGCGTCATGGGCCCTGGCCACCCGAAAGTCTTCATGGGCTGGCGCATATTCTCGTGGGCCTTCCTTGGGCTGGACCAGGTATGTTAAGGTAGTGTACCCGTAGGGTATAACCATGTCAGTAGCCCCCGAGTGTTCAGTCGAATCGTAGATTCGGCTGAGGACTCTTCAATCTTTTGGGTGCAGCTATCTCTGTTTGCTAGAGAATGATTAAGCGTGTAGGGATTGTTGATGCGTGTGCCTGACTCTCCCGATGGATTAGGGTCAGTTAACTGTCTTAGGACAAAACAACACGATCTTATTCACATTCGAGTCCCTCGACTCGAACCTGGAACATATGCTGGCGTAATTCGACTCAGGCCGCGGAGGACTTACAGGAGTGGAATTCCAGTGAATTTTAAATGATGTACCCAACGCGTCCGTCGGGATTTTTCATCGCGCCTGCTGGCACGTATTCTCACTAGCAGAGCGCAGTCGTGTGCGTTGCCAGGCCATCAGATGATATCAGTAGGTCTTATCTTTGTGTCGTAGACACAACATCCGAATATTTATCACCGTGGAGGTGTTTCGGGTGGCCAAGGAGGATGTTACTTGCTTAGCGTTTAATTGGGGCAGAGTTGCCGAAAGGTTTTTGCGTGCTGGTCCGAAGGATCGCAGTCGAAGAATTCATAGGGTGCGCGGCCAGCGCTCCCTATGGGAGTAGCCCCCGAGTGTCTGTTCGAGTCGTAGACTCGAGCAGAGACTTTAATTTTGACTTATAGGTCCGTAGGACACAAATTTTTCGGATGCTTGAATCCGCCCTCCCTATGGGAGTATCCCCCGAGTCCGTAGTGGAGTCGTAGACTCGACGTGAGGCTCGAAGAATAGTTCCATGGTATATTGCTTTGATTATTTTTCGAGTGCGCGGCCATCGCTCCTGATAGGAGTAGCCCCCGAGTAGTTAATCGAATCGTAGATTCGAGTGAGTACTCTTAGCTGTGTAGCCGAAGAATTGTAACCGTTACTACTATAGCTTTTGATGACGTCAGTGCTGACGATCGGTGACCTCAGCGTCTGGCGCCGTAGATGACGTATCGGGCGAACATGGGTCCCACCTTCTGACTTTGAGTTGACTGGTCACGCGCGGCGTGGAGATAATTATGGCATCGCCTCGATTTCCGTGCATAGTGGACGGCGTGTGAGCGACGGTTCGCTACTGAGCTGACACGCGTGGACGGTCAGATCTGAATGTTGGCTCTAGGTCTTCCCGATGGACAGTCGTCGTGCATCATCTTCGTCCTTATAATCATTGGGGAAAGGTGAATTTGTTTTTACCGCAGCCATTCCTATTTCACTACTTTCATCTTCTTGTGTTTTCCTCGTTGCGCTCTGGAATTTCCTCGCACTTTTCCATCATTGATTCTGCGTGCTCATCGTCGTCACCGCCGTACTGCGATGGGGAAGCCCAAGAAGTCCTCCACTGCAGTTGGCACCAGTGCGGCCGCCGGCGGCAAAAAGGGTTCCGCCGCCACTCGCGTCACCGATGGTGGCTGGCGACGATCGGAGACGCGCGAGGGTGACCTCTGCAAGCTCCGTGAGCGGGGTCTTATCCCGCAGGATAGGGAGGCCGTCAGAGTCCCCGGCGATGAGGTAATTCCTCGTCCTCCCGCTGGGTTCGGGTCATGTTCATCGCGTTTGTCCTTCGGGGCCTTTCTTTCCCAATCCACGATTTTATCCGTGGATTTCGTTTTCTTTATGGCATCCAGCTTCATCATCTTTTCCCAAACTCTCTTCTTCATGTCGCCTGCTTCATCACATTCTGCGAGTGCTGGCTCGGTATCGAGCCACACTTTGGCCTCTTCCGGAAGCTCTATTCCGTGAAGAGGCAATCTGGCTCTGATGGTGTTTATCCCATTGGGGGTTGCATCATTTCCCTTAAATCCAACTTGCTTTTCTTCTCTTTTTCTATGTCCGAGTCTATCCAGTACTAGCGGAGGCGGTGGTTTTACATCCGTGACTCCACAGTGGCCGGACAGAAATTTGGTCTTCCTCCTTTCGACCCCTCCTAGAAAATCGAGCCGAAGAGGTCCTAGAAGAACCAGATCTTGTATGGCAAGGTGGCGGAGATAGAGGGGCTCTATCGTCGGGTGGAGGATCTCCAGTTGATTCCGAATAAAGAGGTGAACGGTGTGGATATCATCCGCACCTTCCTTAAATGTTGGGTGCAGCCGCTCCAGGCTAGGGCGCATCCGATGTTCCTTTATTCTGGTCATCGTGATCCGACTAGGGTTTCAGTTGAGGAGTTTTCCAAGGGGGATCTTGACGGGATTCTTCGTCCGCTGCTGAAGTACAAGGCTGGAGAGGATATTCCGGGGAAGTCGCTGACTCCTCCATTCCCTGCTTCTCGTCCGGTTCCGCAGGTGTAGATCTGGGACGTGCGCGTAGCGCTTTTTTCGACTGTGTTTTCCTTGTGTTTGCTTGTGTGCTTACAAATTTGCTTTTCCTTTTGCGCAGGAGTTCAAAGTGCTAGGCATGTCGCCGCCACTACCCGAACTGTTTCCGGATGCACCGGACAATGAGGTAGTGGACTTCATGTCTGAGCTTCCTTCAGCGCGGTCGCCGGCTGAGGAGGCTTTTGAGTCTAGCGAGGAGCAGACTCGGAAGCGGACGTGGAGCTCGAGTGAAGCGTCAGATGCTTAGACTCTGCCGACGCCTAGGGACCCGCTGTGCCTTGAGCGTCACAGTGGGGATCATGGGGGCTCTTCCTCTCCTATTCCTGTCGTTCCCGTGCAGGGTAAGGCGCCCTTTGCCAAGCGGAGAAGAAGGAAGAGAAGAAGGAAGAGAAGAAGGGCAGGAGGACCCCGCCTGTCTTCGACTTGAGAGATTTTGACTCGTAAGTTTTTCCAGTTGCCTTTTGCTTTCTTTTGATTTTGCTTGATTGCTCTTGTCTGATGTTTTCTTTTGCAGCCATTATTCCGACGGCTCCTTCAGTGATGGTGCTCGGGAGATGGTGGCGGAGTCGAAGGTTGCTCCTCCTCCTCAGACGCTGGCCACCTCTGAGGGTGCTGCTCCGAACCCTTCTCCACAGGAGGTTCGGGTGGTTGTCCCTTAGAAGATTGCAGGCGAACCTTCGGAGTCGCCGTCTAACCACGTAAGTGCTTTTGTTTTCCACCACAGGGGGACTCCCCGAGCCTTTTCAGATGATCTGCTGATCATTTTTGTTCGTGCCTCGGGGCGAGCCCCCGAGCCTCTTTCGGGTGATCTGCTGATCATGCCTTTTTATCTTTTTTGTTTGTACTTGCCTCGGGGGGGAGCCCCCGAGCGTTCTTTTTGTGTGTGTATTTTGTCTTGCTCGTTCTTTGGGCGTAGCCCCCGAGCCTTTCTTTTGACGAGTAGTGTCTTTTTGCAGCCTTTTGTGCAAGGCGCCAACCAACTAGTGCAGCAGCGCCTGGCGTTGGAGGCCAGTTTCAAGCAGCTTCAGGGTACGTTCATGGCTTGGACTTTTTGCGTCTTCTTCTATTTTCCTTTTCTTCGATCTGATAACTTATCTGTTGTTTGCAGAGGATAACAATACCACCCTCCGCGAGCTTGATGCTCTCAAAAAGAGCCTTGGGCGAGTGGAGAAGAAGGCCAAGGACGCCGTTGGTGCGAAGGAGCGCCTCGAGCAGGAGCTAGCCAACGCAGCTGCGGCCAAGGCGCTCTGCAGAGGAGGCTGACATGAGGAGAAACTCGCCACCGCTGCGGCCTCGTGCGAGAAGGAGGTAGCCGACAAGCTGATGGCGACTGTCAAGGCTATTTCGGGTGAGTGGTTTTGTCTTTTCCTTGTTGGCTTCCTTGTCTTTTCTTCTATTTCCTTTTCTTCACGTTGCCTCTTCCGTTTGTATAGATGCCGCGGGCGTTGAATTTGACCGCGGTGCTCTAGAGCACGAAAGTGCTCTGGATGATGCCACTTCGGCGGTCGAAGACCGCTGCAGTACCGTGGTCGGCTCACTCGCCAAGGCCAAGGAGGTTTTTGGGCGCTTCTACAAGGAGCTCGTCCCCAAGGGCGTCGCCCTCGATGATGTCGACTCACTGGCGGATGCGCCGTTAGCCGACGTGCCTGTAGCGTACAAGCGCAAGCAGAAAGGCATCGGTGCATCCGTCAGGCTAGCGATGGCCCTGGCGTCTGGAGCGGAGCTGGATCTTCATCGGGTCACCTCCCAGATGCCGACGGCTGATGACGGATCCAAGGTAGCCTTCGCCCTCTATGCTGCTCGATGTAAACGTTATGGGCCGAAGTTGATTGACTTGCTGGCTGAGTACGCGCTGAGGCAGCAGGGGGAGGCCAAGAGTAGGCAGTCTGGTTCCGAGGCTACCCAGGATGCGGATTCTTAGGTCTTGTAGTTGTAAGATAGCTTTTGTTTCTTTTGTTGTAATTATGTCTATGAACAATCCGTGTGCCATGCAGTGGCTTTTTGCTGCATATAATGAATCTTCGAGTTCCTTGTCCATTTGAGTGTTTGTTCATATCGCTGCCTTATTTTCCCCTAGGGACCTTCGGGTGATGATCCCGTTAGTACTTCGCCCGCACCGCAGCTGCGGCCATCTTTGGATGGTGCGTCGCAGATTTTGTTTCTTCATGACCGCATCCGTAGTCTTGAGAAAGAATTGCTTGGAGTGCGCGGCCATGCCGATGTTTGGAAGTCGAAGGCGAAGCGGGGTGCTGCCAGAGAGGACTATTTGATGGGTTGCGTCGTCTGGCCGAACAGCTTCAATGTAAGTTTTTCGAGCTGCTGCTCCTTGTTTCGGATGCGGCTGCTGGACGGTCATCTTACTTTGCCATTGTTGCAGGTGCTAACCTTGTTCCTAAGGAGGAAAAGGAGTGTGTTGCTGTTCAGATCAACTGCCTGACCCAGCAGGACATGGAGGCCGGCGGTTTTTTCTAGATGGACCGCGATCGTGCCACGGTCCTTGCGACTGTGCAGGATCGTGTTCGGCAGGTGTCGCGGGTGCTGCGTCAAGGGAAGGCTTCGTTTGCGTCGATTCTTCACGTGATGTTTCCCTTGGATGAGGCACCGTCGACTCTATGGGGCCTGCTGGCAAAGTTTCGGGATGTGCATCATGTCAGGGAGCTGGTGCGGCATCAGCTAGTTGCAGGGGTAAAGGCTGCGCTTTCCCTCATGCGGCTACATCGTCCTGATGTGGACCTTAATGGTGTGGCAGCTGGGCCACCTCTTCGGCCGGATGGCGGTGTGTGGGATATGCGTCCACATTATGCGGCTATAAGGCAGTATGCCGAACAAATTGTAGACCTCTTTGAGCAGCGTGCGCAGGTGGTTCTTCAGAATAGGTAGGTCCTGTAAAAAGATAGATGTAAAATTTGTATTTATTCAACTGGGTGTGTCATGCCCTTTGTTGTAAAGGTTTGTTGTTGTTAGCACGTTGTGCTTTGTCTGTGCGCGTCCTTTTCGTTAGCCTGACGTGGTCAGCTACTCAGGTGTACACGCGTTTTTCTCAGTCGACGAAGTCGTGAGGTGAGGGGAGCCCCCAAGTGTGTTGTAACATGAATAAAAATGTGAATAATAGACGAAATTTTTTGGGGCGAGACACTTAGATTTATTCATATCGTAAGGAGGAGGTACATTGTTCGGCTGAGTAGCCTTGGCTGAATAGCCTTACTGAAAGTAAAAGAGGGAGGTAGACAGGGGTAGAAGCGTCGCAATTGTGCGACGTTCCATGGGTTGGAGTATGCAACTCCGGACTCCACGTGCTTGAGGCGATAGGCGCCACCTGGGATGACTTCAGTGATGATGTAGGGTCCTTCCCATGGTGATTTGAATTTCTTCGGTCGCTCTTGCTTGAGTCGCAAGACTAGGTCTCCTTCAACGAAGGACCTTGGACGCAGCCGTCGGCTGTGGTAGTTGTGGAGGCTCTGTTGATACACCGCTAATCGAGCTGTTGCTATGTCACGTGCTTCGTCGAGTGTGTCGACGGCGTCTTCGAGTGCGGCCGTTGATTGGCAGCGACCCGTGGGGCCTTATGGCGTACCTCTGCTGGTAGCACGGCTTCGGCTCCGTGCACCATGAAGAAGGGCGTGTAGCCAGTTCAGCTGTTCGGTGTCATGCGCAAGCTCCAGAGTACCGAGGGTAGCTCCTGTGTCCAGGCTCCTGCGAGTCGCTCAAGTGGGCTGATTAGGCGCTTCTTGATGACAACACCGACGAGGCCGTTGGCCTTTTTGACCTGCCCGTTCATTTGCGGGTGCGCCACAGAGGCATATGTGATGTTGATTCCGAGGTCTTTGCAGAAGTCCTGGGATTCTTTGGAGATGAAGTTCGACCCGTTGTCGGTGATGATTCTGTGTGGCACGCGAACCTATAGACAATGGATTCGAAGAACTTGACAGCAGTTTTGCCCTTTTGGTTAGTGACGGGTATGGCCTCAATCCACTTGGTGAATTTGTCGACTGTGACCAGGAGGTAAACATGACCTCCTTTCAAGGACCTTGGCAGTTTGCCAATCATATCGAGCCCCCATTGGGCGAAAGGCCAGGCCAGAGGTATGGGCCTAAGCTCTGATCCGTGTGCATGCGGCTTGTCGGAGAACCTCTGGCACCCATTGCATCTTCGGACGATGTCCTTGGCATCGTTCATGGCCGTTGGCCAGTAAAATCTGGCTCGTAGAGCTTTGGCGACAAGGGCACGGCTGCCCGCATGATGGCCGCAGATGCCCTCGTGGATGTCTTGGAGGATGGTTTTGCCGTCACCGATGGTGACGCACCTTTGGAGTACACCCGAAATGCTGCGCTTGTACAACTCGCCATTGATGATGGTGAAGGCCTTGGACCAGCGAGATATGCGCTGGACATCTGTCGGGCTATCAGGTAGTTCTCCGTCTATCAGGTACCTAAGGTATGGTCGTGTCCAAGTTTCTTCGACTACCATGACCTGCATCAGGTTGACCACTGCGACCTCTGTGTCGAGTTTTTCGGGTCCTTCCTGACCATCGGGTAGCTCATCCCCCGAGTGCTCTGCTTCTTCGGGTGATCCCTTTGGGAATTTCTGTTTGATGGATGGCACGCAGATCTGTTCGAGGAACACACCTGGTGGCACCCGTGCGCAGGTGGAGCCGATGTTGGCGAGTCTGTCGGCCTCTTTGTTGCTTTCTCTCCCAACGTGCCAAAGCTCACAGCCGTCAAAGTCTCCTTCGAGTGCGTTGTAGAGTGTGCGATACACAATGATGTTGGCGGCATGTGCATCGCACTCGTTCATCGTCTGCTGGACATCGAGGTTCGAGTCTCCGTAGATGACCAGGCGCGTCGCGCCACAAATCTTGGCCATCCTCATGCCGTGGATGAGGGCTTCGTATTCGACCTCGTTGTTGGAAGCTCGAAATTTCATCCGGAGGACGTACTTCATCTTGTCACCCTGCGGGGAGGTCAGTATGACCTCGGCTCCTGCTTCGGCTTCGCGCTTGGAGCCGTCGAAATGCATCGTCCATGACTGTGTCATGTCCGGCGTGTCTGGCAGCTGCAGTTCCATCCAGTGGACGAGGAAGTCTGGAAGGACCTGAGACTTGATCGCGTGGCGCTTCTCGTAGACGATGTCTAGAGGTGACAGCTCGATGCCCCACAGGGCCACACGTCCTGTGGCCTTCGGGTTGTTCAGGATGCTGTTCAGGGGTGCCTCATTGATGACCATCACCTGATGTTCCTGGAAGTAGTGGCTCAGTCGACGAGTCGTCATGAACACGCCGTAGGCGAGTTTCTGGTAGTGAGGGTACCTCTATTTTGTCGGCGTCAGTACCTCACTGAGGTAGTAGATTGGGCGTTGGACCCCATGGGTCTTGCCTTCTTCGGGTCGCTCGACCACCAGTATGGTGCTTACCACCTGGTGTGTGGCTGCTATGTACAGCAGTGAAGGCTCGCGCTCCTTTGGCGTGACCAAGACAGGCGAGGTAGATAGCAGCTGCTTTAGATCTTCAAATGCGTTGTCCGCCTCGGGCGTCCACTCGAATTTGTCTGCCTTGCGTAGCAGCTGGTAGAACGACAGAGCTTTTTCGCCCATGTGGCTGATGAACCTGCTCAATGCCGCGATTCGCTCGGCCAGCTGTTGGACACCCTTGAGGCTCTTTGGCTTCTCCATGGCCATTATGGCGCGGATTTTCTTCAGGTTCGCCTCGATCCCTCGCTGGGAGATGAAGTATCCTAGAAGCTGACCAGATGGGACGCCGAAGGCGCATTTTTCTGGGTTTAGGTTGATCTTGTATCGATCGAGGTTATCGAATGTCTCGCGGAGATCGTCGATGAGCGTCTTGGCCTCCCTTGTTTTGATGACTATGTCGTCGATATAGACTTGGATGTTGCGGCCGATCTGGTCCTTCAGGCATGCCTGCATGCACCATTGGTACGTGGCGCCTGCGTTCTTCAGCCCGAAGGGCATTGTGTTGTAGCAAAACACTCCGAACGGCATGATGAACGTTGTTTTCTCTTGATCTTCGACCTTTAGTCGGATCTGGTTGTAGCCTGAGTAGGCATCGAGGAAGGAGAGTTTTTTGCATCCTGTAGTTGAATCGATGATCTGATCGATCCGAGGGAGAGGGAAGTGATCCTTCGGGCAGTCCTTGTTCAGCGATGTGAAGTCCACGCACATCCGCAGGATGTCCGTGTCCTTTTTTGGGACCATCACGGTGTTGGCGAGCCATTCGCTCTCCTTGATCTCCCTGATGAAGTTTGCGTCGAGTAGTTTGTTAACTTCGACTCCGATTGCTTCGGCCCATGGTTCGGACAATCGTCGGATGGACTGTTTGACGGGCTTGGCGTCTAGAAAGACATTGAGTGCATGCTCGGCGAATTCCCTAGGAACTCCTGGCATGTCTGCAGGACACCAGGCGAAGATTTCCCAGCGCTCACGGAGAAATTCAACGAGCGCGCTTTCCTATGCGGAGCTGAGGTCGTTGGCGATCAGCGCCGTCTTGGAGGCATCCGTCGGATGGACCTGCACCTTCTTTGTGTTAACGGTGGAGTCTAAGGACATCTCTGGTGCGTTTTGTCTTGCGACTGGGGGTGCCCCGTTGTCCATCACCTCGTGGAGCCTTACGAGCTCCTCCTGCATGCCGAATGACTAGGAGATTATGTTGAAGTCCCTTTCGCAATGGTCCGATCGGGTGAAGCTCCCGTGGACCGTGATGACTCCCCTGGGTCCTGGCATCTTGAGTAGCAGGTACGCATAGTGCGGTACTGCCAGGAATCGTGTGAATGCCACTTTCCCGAGGATGGCATGGTATTGTGATGGCCAGTCCACCACTTCGAACTCGAGTCGCTCGCATCGGAAGTTATCTGGCTTGCCGAAGATGACGTCGAGCCATATATTTTCCAGGGGGAATACACCCGTCCCTGGGACGATGTCGTGGAACGTTGTATCAGATTGTTCCAGGATGCACAGCGGGATCCGCATTGCGGCCAAGGTACTGGCAAAGATCAGATTGATGTCGCTGCCACCATCCATGAAGACGCGGCTCATGTCGAACACTCCGATCTGCGCCTCGAGCACCAGGGCAACATGACCTGGGCGAGGGACCTGGAAAGGGTGATCCGAACGGCTGAACGTAATGCAGGACTCCGATCCACTGAGGTACTCAGGGATGCCGGGCGGAGCGGTCATGGCCAGGTTAATTTGGCAGGTGATTTTCTTCTGCACCCTGTTCGTTGGGTGCCTTTTTGGATCATCAGCGATCCTTTCGGCGCGGGGTACCCGTGCCCACCGTTATTCTGCGTGGGTGCGATTGGGTGGTTCGAAGGTCCCGCAGGTGGTGGTGGTGGAGGAGCTCCATGTGCGATCTCACCTGGTGTAGGTGCATTCCCGTATCCAGGGTTCGGGGCTTGATGCCTCATCTAGGCCATGCTCTTGCTGAGTTTCTAGAACTCGCGGCAGTCCTTGAGCATGTGGCTTGCCTTCTTCTTACCGTCTTGCTTGTCGATGTAGAAGTGGATGGTGCATGGACCCGACAGTTTGTCATATGTTGAGGGTCCGTCATCACGGCCATGGCGTTGCCATGACTGTGTTGGGCGTCCTCCGTCGCGGAAGTTGCTTCCACATTATCCGCCATTGCTGTGGTTGCCGTCGCTGCGGCGGTCAGCGTAGCCAGCCACGACCATGTCGGGTCCATCGCGATCGTCGTAGACGCGCAATCTTCTCTTGCTACAGCGCTCACGTCGCCGACCGTAGTCATCTTCCTCCTCCGAGTGCGCTTGGTGGATGAAGTCCTCTCCATCGGCCCACCTGTTGGCGATGTCCATGAGGTGGTCGAGTGTCTTGGGCTTGACACGCCCAAGTTCTTCTTTGAAGTCCTGGCGTTTGACGCTGTCCTTGAAGGCGTCGATAGCTCTCTCCTCAGAGATATGCGCCGTGGAGTTCTTGGTGTTGGACCAGCACAGTATGTACGAGCGAATGGATTCGCCTGTTCGTTGGCTGCAGGCTCGCAGCTCCTCGATCGAGGCAGGCCTCTTGCTGGTGCCCTTGAAGTTTCGGACGAAACTGTATGCCAGATCCTCCCAGCTTCGGATGGATCCCGAGGATAGGCTGCAAGTCAGATCCGAGCTATGCCTGCCAGCTGCAGCTGAAGGCATTGCATGGTGGTTTCCTTGTTTCCGCCATGTAGCTTGACGAACGACAGGTGGTCGCTGAGCCACGCCTTGGGGTCTTGTGTGCCGTCGAACTTCGAAGTGTCCGAAGGAAGATTGAAGTTCCACGGCATCCGTGTCCGCCGAACAGATCTGCTGAAGCATCGGGCTCCACAGAGTTCTCCTTTGTCGTCATCCTCCTCGGATTCAGATGATCATACGCGCTTGGCGCGTGCCTTGTCGATCTTGCGCTGGGTTAGCTCGCTTCGAGCGTCGTAATCACGGCTGCAACGGCGCGAGCTCTTGTGCCTTCGAGGAAGGTCGTGCTCTTCATCTTCGGATGAGGGCGCGGGGCTGCGGTTGAACCTAACCGCAGCCTTCTTTTTTGGCTCCTTAGGAGCTTCTCCATGGAGCGCAGATCCAACAAGTCTGAGTCCAATAAGCACGGACTTATGCATGGACCTTTTCGGGTCCCCCTCTGGAGGTGGATGGGACGCGAGGTATGCAGTGGCCACCATGATTGTAGCTTGCGGTGTCTTCGGGATGATGTTACCGTCAGCGTCCATCTCCGTGAAGGACGCGTTGAGGGGCCGAGTCACCTCGCGACGTGCCTTGGGATCCATGTTCTCTGTGCGATAACGGTGCTTGTTGCCATGGTTGTCATGCGAGCTGGAGCCGATGCCCATGGCGGAGAGCGCAGCTCGCCACGCACTAGACTCCGAGGCTGCTTGCTTGTGTTTGTCAAGCACCTCTTGCATCTTCACTTGCTTCTTATGCTCCTTGATTAGGAGTATGTGGTATGCCATCAGCAGGTCTCGTGAGGCATCTTCGGGTAGGATCTTGTTGCCTGCTACGGCTTCGCGTGCTTGAGCCCATCCTTCCTTGCTGGGGTGGATGACCCGATCAGTGTCGTTCCCGTTGGGTGGGGGGACTGGCTTCTTCTGTTCCCGCCGTTTCTACCATGCGGGTTGGGTGGCGGGTTGTGCTCCTGATCCACGTCACTCTGGATGACTACAGTGCACTGGTAGCGCTCGTAGATCAGATTGCTTCTACCGCAGCTTTCGGATCCAGAACCGTAGGTCCCTTCATCCGACGGTGGATCGCACAGATCTGAGTTGCAGCTGCTGCTGTCATAGAACTCATCTGTCGATGGTGATGTGCGTGGCACGGGGTGTGGAGCCCATGAAGAAGGCCTGATCGACGGCAGGGGCACCCGCTCTGGGAGGCGGAGAGTGCCGGTCTTCCTCACCTGGAAGCAGAAGCTCCCGAACAGGATCTCGAGTCCGTCGCCAACGGGCTCGAAGTCCTTCAGGGTGGCTGGCGAGTGGGCGGTGAAGTCGAAGGAGCCAAAGAGGAGATGACTCTCCGTCGCCATGGAGTTGTAGATCGTTTTGGTTGGGACCGTCATGATCGCACAATCAGCGCCCCCAATTCCCACAGACAGCGCCAATTAACGAGGCTTAATCTCGTCAATGCCCATTGTTATGGACTTGGGTTTTGGAGAAGATGGGGATGCTGGAGATCGTGGAACGGTTAGCAAACAAGCAACACGGGGACAAGAGGTTTACCCAAGTTCAGGCCCCTAGAGGGAAAACCCTACTCCTGCTTGTCTGCTCTTGATTACGACGGAACCGAAAGTTACAGGGGTGCGTAGATGCAATCTGGCGTGGAGGTGTGTATGCGGTGGTATGCGAGAGAGATCCTCCTCGTCATGCCCTCCTGACCTTTATATAGAGGTAGGCCGGTCCCAGGCACAGATCGAGTCGGTTACAGGTTTTAGGGTTTGCCCCTTTGAATATTCTATCTACTCTAGTCTTGTTCTCCAAGGATCCGAAGGCGTAATGGGCCCTGGCCACCCGAAAGTCTTCATGGGCTGGCGCATATTCTCGTGGGCTTTCCTTGGACTGGACCAGGTATGTTAAGGTAGTGTACACGTAGGGTATAACCATGTCACCCGTGCTAGTCCCTAAGAAGGACACGGACATCCTGCGGATGTGTGTGGACTTCACATCGCTTAACAAGAAATGTCCCAAGTACCACTTTCCACTACCACGGATCAAAAAAATCATCGACTCCACTGCAGAATGCGAGATACTCTCCTTCCTTGACACCTACTTAGGCTACAATCAAATTCGGCTAAAGGCCAAAGATCAGGAAAAAACAGCGTTCATCACGCTGTTCGGGGTGTTCTATTACAACACAATGCCCTTCGGGCTGAAGAACGCAGGCGCTACGTACTAGAGATGCATGCAGGCATGTCTGAAGAACCATATCGATCGCAATGTTCAAGTCTGTGTCGACAACATAGTAATCAAGACCAAGGAGGCCAGGACACTCATTGAGGACCTCCGCGAGACATTCGACAACCTTGATCGATACGGGATCAAGCTGAACCTAGACAAGTGCGCCTTCAGCGTCCCGTCCGGCCAATTATTCGGGCACTTAATCTCTCAGCGTGGCATCAAGGCAAACCCGAAGAAAATCAGGGCTATACTAGCCACGGAGAAGTCGAATAACCTCAAAGGAATCCAACAACTGGCTGGGCGAATCGCGACGCTTAGCAGGTTCATTAGTCGCATGGGCGAGAAGGCCCTTCCTTTCTATCAGCTGCTATGCAAGCCGACAAATTTGAGTGGACAGCCGAGGAAGATGTGACATTCGAAGACCTCAAGCATCTGCTCTCCACATCTCCCATGCTGGTAACACCAAAGGAGAGGGAGCCCTTGCTGCTATACATCGTAGCCATGCACCAGGTGGTCAGCACAACCCTCGTGGTCGAGCGCCCCAAAGACGGCAAGACCCACGGGGTGCAGCGCCCAATCTACTACCTCAGCGAGGTACTGACCCCAACAAAGCAAAGGTATCCCTATTACCAGAAGCTCGCCTACGGCGTATTCATGATGGCGTGTTGCCTGAGCCACTACTTCCAGGAGCACCAGATCATGGTCGTCAATGACGCACCACTGTCGAACATATCGAACAACCCCGAAGCTATGGGGCGAGTAGCGTTGTGGGGCATTGAGCTGTCTCCTCGAGATTTCATCTACGAGCAGCGCACCGCCATCAAGTCTCAGGTGCTCCCTGACTTCCTTGTCCACTGGATGGAACTCCAACTTCCAGACACTCCAGACATGTCCCAGTCCTGGACAATGCACTTTGATGGCTCTAAGCTTGAGGATGGAGTAGGAGCCGGCGTAATTGTAACATCCCTAAAATCATATTTTCAAAGCTTTGCATATTATACATGCATTTATGATCATTTAGGGTTCATTTCCAAAGTCATTGCAAATTCAGAAGCATTTGATGCTTATTATTTTATGCAAGCAAGGCAATGGCCATATTGCTACCTTCTAATAGGAAAGTACTTATTTTAATCAGTAAGGATTTAAGTTTGAGTTTGAGTGTTGTTCCTAAGGTTTGGACAATGTTTTAAAAAACAAATTATGATTTTAAAACCATTCATGCACTTATTATAAACATTTATATGAGGCATGATTTAAACTTCTTTTCCAAACCCTTTTTGAAATTGAGTGTGTATAGATGTTTTACACATCCCAGGATGCAAGGTTCAATAAACTTTTGTTTGGAGAAAGTTTCATTTAAAAAAGATTTGATTTGAGCTTTCAAATTCAAACTAGAAATCCAATCAGAAAAAGAAAAAGGAATAAAGGAGAAAAAAATAGAGCAGACCAGCTAATCTGGCCCAACCCAACCACTCAGCCCATTTAGCCCAGCAGCTCTCTCCCGCAAGAAAAACGTTTCGCACTCAGAAATCACCCCCTCAGTCACTGACTGCCTGGACCCACTCTTCCTTCCTCTCTCTCACTGACAACCACGCCCCACCTGTCAGTCATCTCTTCAACCCGTCGCAATCAACTCCGGCCGTTTCCTCCCCCGTCACTGCCGTTGAATTCGTGAGTTAAATCCCGTTGATTCGTCGAGTAACTCCCCGTCTAGCTTCGGCTACTTAAACCCCTCCTCTCTCTCCACTCATTTTCCCTCACGCGACACACCATTTCCGCCACCAGGCTGCCGGCAATTCGAGCTGCAACGCCGCTGCCCGACGCTCTCCGGTGACCTATTCCGGTGAACCCCGTGCTCCCCTTCGCCTCTCAGTCTTACGACCTTGCTTGTCTTGCCCGTGCGCATCTTCTCACACCTTTGGTTTGCCCTAAAACGCCCTAGGTCGTCGTCTCCGTCGAGCCCCGCGAACGACCGAAGTGCCGCCCGACTCCGACGAACAATCACGGTAAATCCAGACCACCCCTTGACCCCTAGTCCTTACGACTATGTTCGCCTTGCCTCTGTGCATCTCCTAATGCCTTTCGTTCATCTTATTGCACCGTAGAACGTCGCCTCAGTCTCCGGCAGTGAACACCCGACGCGAGAGCGAACTCCGACGAGGTCTTCCCGCCGTGCCAGTGCGCCCCTGTCCAAGCAAAGACCACGTTGAGCTTCGCCATCGTCACGCGCGCTCTGTAAGCCTCTCCGTTGACCCCAACCCCCTCTGTAACCGCTGGAGCGCTGTCGCCACGCCATCGTCGCCAGTGCCACCAGACTTTGGTTGCTTGATCGGTAGCCATTAGATCTAACGCATACGATAGATCCACTTAGCGAAGGGGTACGAGTTAGATCTGGCCGTGCAATTTCATTTAGATCGTGCGGTCCACGCTGGTCGATCCGTGCGAAGCGGTGCCGACGAATCAGAGAGCGCCGCGTGGCCTGAGTTTAGATTTAAAACTGAAATTTGATCGATTAGTTGATCAAACTTGTAAAATTCATAACTTTTGATCCACACGTTCAAATTTTACAAATTTTATATCATTGGATTCAGGATAGAAAATCCTATCTGTTTATGTAATGTGTTTAATGTTTTGCCTCTGTAAAAATGGTTATTTTTGCAGAGACAATTATAGGCATAATTTGAGTATAGTAATTATTTGAAAAATGATTTAAAGATCAAATAAAGTTTATTTGGTGTGTTTTGGACTTGTTTGTGTTTCAGTACTGTACACTTGTCTTGTTTGGTGTAGAAAAACCATCACATGGCATTTTCATGCATTCATATATTTTTGTTTGTATAATTTGTTATGTGATTTTGGTGCCATTATTTTATGTGTAGATTTTGGTGCTAATAGTGATTGTGGTTGTGAAGATTGTTGCTACTCCCCAAACTACCAAGGCAAGTGGTACTTCATGATTTTATTCCTATATTTTCCACCTATGCACTAGAAATATTTTTGTATAGGACTTGCATGAATATTTTGATAAGTATCTATATTTTATGCTTGGGAAATCCTAGTAGTTGTAGAATTGTTAGAAATTTCTCCAAGTTAGGATGCTTACCATTTCCATGCTTAGTCTAGCTAGTAGCAACCAAGGGTGGTTATATAATCATGCTATGTGAAAAATTTCTAAGTCTATGACTTGTGTTTTTGCTTAATAAAACAACTAAGTGAATGAAACACCTGGGTGGAATGGAAGGAATGGTTTGTGTTGAGTGGTTACACAAGGCCCATTTCTATGGTTTACCTTGTGTATCTCACTTGTGGAAAGCCACCCAGGAACAAAGGGATTTGAGAAGCCAAATGTTAAGAAGCTTCTAGTGCAGCCACATGGCAATATGGGCTCTGCTTGGATCACATAGGTTGCAATAACTTAGCCATTTGGACAGTTGGTGGTAGTGGGATGATAGGTTGGAATGCGTCCATTTGGTCTAAGGGAAGGCTTCTGAAAGGTCCTGTCTTGGTGAAAATCAAGTCTTGTGAGGAAAGTGCACAACCTCTGCAAATGGAAGAATCTAAGTACTTAGCCATGTCCCTGGTATTGGACAACTTGAGCATCAAGACATGGAAGCTATCAAGAATCTCCTCATCCCAATTTTCTAAGTTAAAAATTATGGTTGAACAAGGGTGAAGGTTTACCAATTTCTATTGGTGATTCCTTGGGAAAGTTTTGTCAAAGAAAAACTTAGCATTTTCAAGTGATAGGTATAACCTATTTTGAGCAAAGCAAGCCTAAGCTACACTTATCCAAAATTCATGTAGTATCTAGAAGTTAATATTCTACTAAGGTATCACTTGCCAATACTATTCCAATGTATTGACCCACTGTGGCTGTAACTTGTGATGTTATAGGTTATTCTGATGATGATTAGGGGTTATGAGTCTACACTCAACATGCTTGCCTGTGGCACATGAAGATGAAGACTTATTTATCTTATTCTATATTGAACTCTTGTATTAGTCCTATGGCCATGGAGTTTGTAAAATACTATGTTTGTCTCTGGAATGATATGTAATAATGACCTTTGTTTCTGTGTACTTCATCTTAAACTGTGTATGCTAGCATTGATCCAGGGACTAGCATTGCAATCACAGGGATCCTTACCTTTATAAAGGGAGGGATCTTACAGATGGTATCAGAGCACTGTGTTGCTTGTAGGATTATGACCCTAGGAATGGATTAGAAACCACTAAGGAAAAATTTTCAACAACTTCCACACTTGTCTTTTTCTTCTCGTAAGCTTTTCTAATCTTCTTTCTCATCTCTATTTGTAGATGAACTCCATCAACGAAGTCGTGAGGAAGGTACCACTCATGACTATGACTTTGGAGTGTGAGACAGAATTCCCCAAGGCTCTCAAGGACCTCATGGTTGCCATGGGAATACATGGTGCAGCTGTGTACAAAGGTTTCCCCGTGATGGATGAAGGAGTGGATTACTTGTGGGTGCAACTTCACTTGTATAAAAACAAGGAACACAACCACAAGGAATCAGGATTCTGCATGGTCACCAACTCAGTGATGCACACCACATTCTTTGACTCTACAAGAGATGCATCTTGGAAGGCCATCAAGGAGCTTGGTGATAGACTCAAGTGCAGAATGCTTAACACCCAAAATGATCTTAGAGAAGAAAAGAAGCATACCCAAGAGTTAGAGGCTACCAACCAACGTTTAAGAGAGGACATCATAGACTTAGCAATGGAGTCGTGTGATCAGGATCGACAGATTTCCTCTAGGGATGCCCTGTTAGCTAACTTGGCAAGTGAGATGGGATTGTAACGTGCTTCGTTAGTTGGACCACCACACTTATCATTTCCTTTCCAATTTTTTTGTCTAAGTTATGTTGAACCTGGGATGCTTGTAATGGATTTATGTATGCCATGACTTGTGTGTTTGATTTCCAAAAATATGCTTGTGATGCTTTGTCTTATGATTTTCTCTATCTATGTTGATTCTAACTTTTTCTATCTTCTAAAATAGATGCCTAATGTTACTATCAGCACGGCTGAAGAGTTCAAGGGAACTCGTTTCGGCACTCGTATTATTGAGCTCACTAGTGTGCTCAATCTTCCACTTCCTAGCATCATGATGCTTCCCCTCACCAAGTTCGAGAGGAAGGACCTTTGGGGCTTCAAGGTTACTCAGCCAGGACGCCAGACGGAGCCAGCCACGGAGGCTATCACCTTCAAGCTCATGCATGACGACAAGGAGAGAGGCCTAGAGGTAGTCATGCAGGATTTACTTGGGCGATTGTTAGGGAGACACTCTCGGGAGATTAGAGGTACTCACTTCCACGCCTTGATGAGCGTGGCGAGGATGGTGAGGCCATTGACTTCGAGGATCTTGCTAGAGAGATGGCGAGCCGATTCGTCTATACCTCCGAGGACTTAGAGGTTCTTCTTAGGCACCTAGATACTGATAGGACCAACGTCATGCTTAGCAATGACGAACTCCAGTGCTTGACTTGGAGAAGGACAAGCTCTTCGCGGAGCAAGATGAGATAGTCAAGGAAATGGAGGCCAAGTTTGAGAGTCAAGATAGGAAGTTCAAGAGTCAAGAGAAAAGAGTCCAAGATAGGAACAAGAGGATTTGAGAGATGACTGCAGAACTAGAGGCCAAGGACTCACTACTAGGAAAATGGCCTTTAGTGGCGCACCTGGAAATATCATCCGTGGCGCACTAGCAGTGCGCCACGGGCCTTGCGCTACGGCTATCTCTCAGCCGTGGCGCACTGCCTAGTGCGCCACGGTTGTGTAGAGACAGGCGTAGCGCACCTGCTAGTGCGCCACAGATGTTTGGGCAGGTGCGCTACCCCTGGGATCTTCTGTGGCGCACTACCTAGTGCGCCACTAAGCTTCCATAGTGCGCTTTAGGTGTAGTGCGCCACAGAAGGTAGACCATGTGCGCCACAGATGTATTTTTTGTTTTTTTAATTTCCGAGCCAGATTATATACAATATTACAGCAGATATACACACACAGATACAAGATATACAATTATATATATAAATACTCAATATGAAAAACAAGATTGAAACAAATACATATAGATAAGTCTCATACATGAATACATAGTCTAAGTTACATTGTTTCGATCATGTTACAAAGTAGTAGTTGGTGACATGCGAATACATGTGTCGATCGAACAAGTTAGAGCTCGAGCTGCCTAGACATCTAAACTAGCTAGACACAAACGCGGGATAAATAACCAAAGAAGATAAGCATGATCACCGCCGCGACGAAGGTGTAGGTCTTCATCCGGTTCCTTGTCCTAACTCCCGCTAGATAGCGTGTGTATCTAGCTTCCGCCTCCGCCATAGTGTTGTACCCTTTGTAGCTATTGCCGCTGAAACGGTGCACCTGTCTCCGGCAGTCTTCCCAATCATCGTAGACTCCGGGAACCCGTCCCTTGTACACGACGTACCACGTCATCTATAAGTTGACAATAATAATTAACCGATGATTGAAACAAAACATATATAATTAAAGTCGCATATGAAGATACACTTATAGAAAGTACTCCAAAATCAAAAAGACCAAACTCAAAAAGCATGCCTCATATATAACTAGGTTGTTCGACACAGGAATATGCTACGATGGAACTGTTCGCCAAGTAGGATGCACAACACCTAGACCTGTGCATAGCACAAGGCGAACAATCCCATCGCAGCACATTCACATATAGTGTGCCACGACATTTCAATCATCGGCATTATTCTCAAAAAAGACCAAAGTAACTCAAAAAGCATGCCTCATATATATACATAGGTCGTTGGACACAGGAATATGCTACGATGGAACCGTACGCCAAGTAGGATGCACAACACCTGGACTTGTGCATAGCACAAGGCGTACAATTCCATCGTAGCACATTCACATATATAGTGTGCCACGACATTTCAATCATCGGCATTATTCTCGAAAAAGACCAAAGTAGCTCGAAAAGAATGCCTCATATATAACTAGCTAGGTCGTTGGACACAGGAATATGCTATGACGGAACAGTTAGCCAAGTAGGATGCACAATTCCTGGACTTGTGCATATCACAAGGCTAACTATTCCATCATAGCACATTCACATATATATTGTGCCACGACATTTCAATCATCGGCATATTCTCGAAAAAGACAAAAATAACTCGAAAAGAATGCCTCATATATATACATAGGTCATTGGACACAGGAATATGCTATGATGGAACCGTGAGCCAAGTAGGATGCATAAGACCTGGACTTGTGCATATCACAAGGCTCACAATCCCATCATAGCACATTCACATATATAGTGTGCCACGACATTTCAATCATCGGCATTATTCTCGAAAAAGACCAAAGTAGCTCGAAAAGAATGCCTCATATATAACTAGCTAGGTCGTTGGACACAGGAATATGCTATGACGGAACCGTTAGCCAAGTAGGATGCACAATTCCTGGACTTGTGCATATCACAAGGCTAACTATCCCGTCATAGCACATTCACATATATATTGTGCCACGACATTTCAATCATCGGCATATTCTCGAAAAAGACAAAAATAACTCGAAAAGAATGCCTCATATATATACATAGGTCGTTGGACAGAATATGCTACGATGGAGCGGTGAGCCAAGTAGGATGCACAAGACCTGGACTTGTGCATATCACAAGGCTCACAATCCCATCGTAGCACATTCATATATAGTGTGCCACGACATTTCAATCATCGGCATTATTCTTGAAAAAGAGTAAGGAAAAAGAAGGACCAAATTGAGCAAAGGACCAAAGTAAGCAAAAACCAAGCATTGATTGATATATAATAATAATAAGCAAAATAAGTAAGCGATGATTCATAAACCTAATAAGATAAGTACACTTGTCCACACACACACAAAGGTCATCTATAGTTTGTAACTACAACTAGGCCAACATCAAGCCTTCTGGCTCGGCTTAGGGAATGGGAGGACGCCTTTGTCGTCATGAACTTCCTATAGTCACCCTGCATCTCTAGGCGATCTTCTATGTCACGGTTATTCGGGATATTTCCTCCGTAGATCCCCGAAGTCATGACATCACGAAGATGATTGCCCCAAGCTGCTTTGGATGCGATACATCTCTTGTCTAATATCCGAATCATTGATCTTGGCCTTTGCTTATTGCTTGTTTGAGATGATCTGCAGCGTAGAATTCTGCTGGTCAAGTACGCCCTCATGTGATGGAGTGCGTAGTAGGCTTCCTTCTTCTGTTTTCCGTGCTTCACGCGAGGGAACTCCGTTACGTGGTTGAAGGCGTGCTGCGAACTTGACCTTCGTATGCACGAAGGTGGTGCCTTCCGTCGAGGCAAAGCCGGTGATAGCATCATCCGTAACTTCCTTGATCTTGTCGTAGTTTTCTTCTTTTCTAGACTCCCGAGTCGAAATCGTGGTGTGGGAATGCTTGGCGATAAGGAGATGAGCGTGTAGTGTTCATCTCTGCATAAAAATTCAAATGGAATGTGTTGGAAAAAGAATGATGATGATCTAACAAAGCCAATCGACGGTGGCGAGTGAATAACGACTTACTCGGGAAAGTAAGGCACGAGAATGTATTCCTTTGTCTTGTTTGCCACGAGGATTCTTTTTAGGTACGAGGCCACGATACATCGTTCGGCGGGGGAACCCAAGCAGCCGTCACGCATGTAGTAGGGGTCCACTATAGCGATGCCCGGTGTGTTCTCTCTAATGATCTACATGGCGGTGAGAGAAAGCAGACGGACCATGGTATAGTGCAGCGGGTATAGGTGGAACATATTGAAGATGTCGTCGAACCGCAGGAAGAACAGATCCGAGGGCATTGTCGTAAGCCCAAGCTGGTGGCACCTTAACCACGAATACGGGTGCGAGGATCTTTCTCCGATAGAAGGCGTCTCTCTATCGTCAGCACGCCGTCATGCACACTCTGTAGTTCCGAACTGGCGAGCTTCCGCAAATTCTTAGGTAGCATGGGCTCACCCGCCACATGAATCCTCCACATAATACCCTCGGGTCTTGGTGGCCCGTCCCGAAACCTGATCGGATTCGCAGTTGTTGACGCCGGCTGGCTCGAGCTGCTAGATTTTCTTTTCCTGCCCTTTTTCCTTTTGGAGGCGGGCGCAGGCACATAATCGAGCACCGGCCTCCCTACGTAGTGTGTCGGGCTTAGAATAAAGGGCGGTTGGTTGTATCAGGTGGCTCTGTAAAGCGCAAGCTGGGCGTCTCGAGAACCAAGCAGGCGCTTGGTGATAGTGGCTTTCTCTGTGGGGCCACCAGCTAGGTCTTCTTCATTGCCAAGCGAGTCTTTGAAGAAGTGATCATTCCGATCTTCGTCGTCCTCGGCTGGATCCTGCGCCATGTGCATATCATCAACATGATCATCCGACCCACCGCGTGGAGGTGACGAGGCGGTAAGGGGCCTTGCCACCACTTCTCGGCCACGACAGGCGGTCTTTGTTATGTGGCATGATGGCCCCGTCCCCAAGCGGATCATGCTCTTTGGCCATAGCAAGAATAAGCGAAGCAAGTTACGAGGATGACGGCTCTTCTTCATCCGCTCTTGGGGGTTGAATGGGAGGTTCGGTGTCGCCGCAGCCCTTAGCACCCGACTAATTTTAACCCTGTGCATGCTATCTGACATCAGCCTTGAGTGGAACGTGCGCTGCAAGGGTTGTACGATGGTACCCTTGGCAACATCCCTCAGCTCGTTGTTCACGCATAAGAGAGTGCAAGGAACATCCGTCTGCGGAAAACATGTACGGCGTCGTCAGAGATGCCATAAGAGTAATAGATGGCATGAAAGGCGGTAATTAGAGCAATTTGTTTACCGTGATGGCGTCGAGATCGGCTAATGTCGACGCACCATATCTGGCGACAGGCGTGCAAGAGACGGAAGGGCTGCTTGATGGCGGTGCTGGCCACGGTGTATTCTCCCTACCGACGGGTGCTTGGAGCTCCGGTGCGCGCGGCGATGGCAGGGGGCACCAACATGTACTCCGGCGTCGCGGTGATGGCAGGGGGAGTCACCAACACTTGCGGCGCCACGGTGCTAGCGGGCGGAGTCACGAACACGTAGTTCGCCTGATTCACCTGATTCGTAGGCGATGACTAGCAACAATTTCCTCCTCCTGCAGAAGAAGTAACAGTGAATCATTTAGATCATCGATTAGATTGCAATCGAGTTGATCCGCGGTAATTAGATTATACTTACCACAATTTCCTCGAATTCCTTCACCGCAGGATCCGCGCTGAGTTGTTTGGTTTTTGGGTCCACATGGTAACGGGCCCTGATGAAGTTTCGAACCTGCCCGGGTTCGAATTTAGCAAAGGGGTTTTCTATCCCCTTGGATCTATACTCTTCGTCCTCCTTATTCCATTTGGCCTCCGCGGTTCTATATCCACCAGATCCGAGATGGTGATGACCTATATTCATCGCCTGCAGCACCTTTCCCCGATTACTATTGGCCAGGGCTCTTTCGGATTCACACCTCTCCTTGAACTCCCGGAACTGATCTTCGGTGATCTGCGGGTCAATCTTCTGGATCTCCTCGAGACTTTTGCCTTCTTTATAGATCTTCTTCTCTATCCGGGTTCTCTAGCTGGTCGTATGGTGCTCATCTTTGTGAGGCGGATTTGTTTACTTCGTTCCATGATAATTTGTGTTACGATACTTAGCGGGAACTTGTATCTTGCGTGCAGCTTCTCGAAGAGGAGTGTGCAGTGCCATTATCTTTATGCGAGAGATTCTCGGTGTTGATCGAGATGGTTGTCCGGTGATCGCCGCCACTTGCCCACGTGCCCTTTGGCGACAAGGTCGGGCTCCAAAGGAACACCAGTTGGGCTCACTTGATAATTCCTCCTGGACCGTGCCGACCATGTTAAGCGCGGTCCTTGGCTTCTTCTTCTTCTTGTTAGGAGGTTGCTACCACTCCCTGTGCCCTCGCTGCCATCGTGGTTTCATCGTCGCCGTTCCTTGACTTGTTCCTCCGCGTCTTCCATCTCATCATCCTCGCTCTCCGAAGGATGGTATTCTTCATCGTCTTCTAGCCGCTGGGCCGCCTCCCAGAATGTCAATTGTTTATTCGGAGGTCTGAGTTCTCCTTCAGCGCTGATGCGCTTAGAACATCCAGCCTCGTCGTTGTCACACATCTTTGCACTAATAAAAAACAAATAATTGGTTAAATGCACGGAAAAATCCGGCATGACCTTTGCTAATTTTCTTAAACTAGGTGCCGATTTACGCGAAGCGGAAGTTAATCAACATTCCGGCAAAAATCGGGACTCATTTCATACAAGAACCTGCATACACGACATAATAAAGTGCTTCATATACAAGCACAAGCACAATTTCAAGTGCTACAACAATAACAACAATCCTTGATGTCATTTGCTTGCAATAAGAAAATGAGAATACACCATACACCATAACAAGCACAAGTTCAGCAGGCAAATGACGGCAACATAATTTTTAGTTCTATGAACAAATGATAGCAAATGACAAGTATACACAGTTCAATTCAGTTCACCTTGGCAAGCACAAGCTCGACATCTAACTTGACAGCAACTACAGGTGCAACTACAGGTGCAAAGCTACCTGAAACAGTTTCAGGTTTGGACTACAGTTTCAGTTTCAGGTTTCACATAAAATAGCTACAAAAGCTAACTGCTACAAGCTACAAGCTACAAGCTACAAGCTACCAAAGCTTAAGCAACTGAAACAAAATACAAAATACTAGGAATATGAACTAGTAATTTGCTTAGCTTTAGATTGCAGAAATTTGCTACTCTGAACCTTGCTACTGATCTGAACCTTGCTACTGATCTGAACCTTGCTTACTCTTGACCTTGTCAACCAAGCTACACTAAATTTTCTATCAACCATACATCTTGCCAGACTACCACAACATAATGTGAGGCATAAAAGTTCGACAAATGCATCATAGCATAACAGACCGCAACTAGAACTACAACAATGACAATCCAACATCAGGACAATATATGAATATTTCAGAGGGGAGCTTTTCCATCAGTTATTTACAACAAATGCATATTGAATGCAACACTAAAACCATGAAACTAGCATATTGGATGCATCAGTTATACCCAGACGCTATCTTCCCTTACAAGTTACAAGGATGTTTCTGGCTTATCATCAACAAAAACCATGAAACTAGCTAAAAACAACAATACGCCCTAACAAGTCTGGAAGCTGCATTAAAAAAGAATGCAACATCGTTTCCAGAATCCTGATCTGCTGATACCAAGGAGCAAGTTGCAACTGGACACACAACGAAGTATGTGAACATCAGCATTACAGACTTAACGATTACAAGAGCACTGCTCGGTGTTCATCATCAAAAAGACAACTAAGTATTCTTCTAATCAACAACAACAACGAGCTCAGACCCAGATAAACATGATTCCCAAACCAAGCATCTGTCCAGTATCAAGCGCTTGATCAATCACCGTCAGATTGGTCACACGGACGGATGTTCTAACCGCATATTCTCGCGGCTTGTTCGTTACTACTCCTACTTCCAACCTAGTACGAAGTAGCGCGCACTGGCCAGGCTTAGAAAAAAACTTCTGCTTCAATGTTTTTCCTCTTCTCTAAACTTACGAAACTATAAAAATACAGAGACAGCTGTAAACTGCAGGTTGCTGCTGTTGTCGCCCAGTTAATATGAACGCGCGCTTGTATTAATATGAACAGGCTGCAGGGTAAACTTACGAAATTATTAATTTGCATGCTATAACCATGTCGATTTTTACAGAAACCCTAACTGAATCATGGAGCCTTGTATCACCAACAATAACCCTAACTGAACCCTAACTGAATCGTCTACAATTTGCCATATGAAGAATCATCTACTAGCAGAGTGAATGCATTTGCAAAGCAGAGGTTGCAATCCAGTTTCACCAACAAGAACACTAAACATTGTCCTACACTAAACTTGAGCAAAGCAGAGGTTGCAACGATGGCCTGCAGAGAGAGGGGAGAGAGGGAGAGAGAGGGAGAGAGGGAGAGAGGCGGCGCTCACCTCGACGTGCAGGCATTTGACGGGCGGACGGCGTCCTCCACCTCCTGAGACGCGGCGGCTGCTCCTCCTCGGAAACGGGCCTCCTCCTGAGACGCGGCGGCTGCTCCTCCTCGGACACGGGCCTCCTCCTGAGACGCGCGGGCAGGCCTCCTCCTCCTCAGACGCGGCGGCGGATCGAGAGCGGCGGCGGAGGCGGATCGTGCTCGGGCTGGGAGATGGAGAGATGGAGAGATGGAGAGATGGGGATGAGAGAGGGGGGTCGGGCGCCACGTGTGGATAAAGACACTTAGGCGTAGCGCACTGAGGCATAGTGCGCTACGGATATCTGTAGCGCACTATGGGCTAGTGCGCTACGCCTATCCGCTTCTAACTACTGTATAAGAAAACTACATCCCCACTATCTAACAACTATACTAGCCTATCCCATTGGTTCTGCCCACTACTCTATTCTAAACCTGTGAGCACCCAGGTTCGAATCCTGGTTCCCCATTTTTTTGTTTTTATTTTAAAAGTACTTTTAAATGTTCCAAAAAATGCCCAAAAGTGGTGATATATGCCATAGAAGTTTTGTTTTGATTTTAAAATACTTTTAAATATTCCAAAAATGCCCAAAAGTGATAATATATGTCATAAAAGTGGTACAAATATGATTTAAAGTATAACTAAATTTCATAATAATTTGTCCATGAATATTACAATCTTTTTCGACCACGCGTTTTACAATATTTTTTGAGCTAGCGTTTTACAATATTTTTTCCCTTCTTTGTCGCGGTTGAATAATTTAGCCCCGGCACTTTAATGTTTCTTCTTTCGAACGGGCTACCTTTTTTGGGTAGGGTTGTCCTTTTTCTTATTGTGATGTATGTTGCTGCATCGTAGTCGTCGTCATCTTCAATCTTTGGATCGCGTCTTGGTCAAGTCTTGCTCGTTGGCGACTCCATCCATTCCGATGATGTTTCTTTTTCCTCTCCTCACGACAACATGGCTAGGCTTTGTCGGGTCGGTAATGAAAAAACATTGGTCCACTTTGGTAGCCAGTACCCACGGTTCATTTTTCGCGGCCACGTTTGCACCGGCGGCCTTGGATTTGGCTGCTTCAGGTATAACCATGGTTGTGAAATACCGGTCTTCTCTTTCGACGCTCTTTGCCCATCTGACACGGAACATCGGCACCTTTTCTCCACAGTAGTCGAGCTCCCAGATCTCCTCGATTCTTCCGTAGAATCTTTCCTTCATGTTGTCATCGGTGTAGAATTCCGACGTTACGCTTGAGTTCTGATAATCACACTTGTTGTCCTTTTCCTCCGTGTAGAATGTGTAGCCGTTGATATCATACGCCTGATAGGTCACCAGGTTTTGCATCGGTCCCTGCGACAAGGTGAATATGATCTTTTCCGTGTCAGAAGAATGCGATCGCGGGGGATTATCAAGGAGCGTCTGCCTAAACCAACGCGTGAAATCTGAGTTGTGCTCTTTGATTATTTCTCCCTGTGTCCTTTGTATGCCCCGGTCACTGTACTTCTTCTCGATTAACCTTTTGTGCTTCTGTACCCAAGGATCGACCAGTTCTAAATGCTGTAGCGCGATGAGGTTTGCTCGATCAAAGACTGCGCGTCGAAAATCGAAGTCTGCATGCAGTATGCGACGACCCTCTCGGTGACCAGATCCGTCGAGCTTGCCAAGGTGCCTGTTGACGGGAAGACCGGCGGGGTTCTCGATGTCTAGATAATTCGTGCGAAGAGATGCACTCTTGACGAAAGCCCTTGGCTATGCTTCCATCTGGGACGGGACACATTGCGACGTATCCTTTGATGTGTCCGTTCATCCTTTCGAACGCCATCATGCTGCGGAGGAACATCGGCCCGAGTTGTACGATGTCCTCCACGACATGGACCAGCAGATGCACCATAATGTCGAAGAATGCGGGTGGGAAGTAGACCTCAAGCTCACATAGTATCACCACGATATCCTCCTGTAGCCTTCCGAGCTGATTCCATGTCGACTTCCTAGAGATGACGTCGAAAAACTTGCATAGGCCAAATAATGTTTCACGGACGTGCTCGTCCATTATCCCTCTTAGTGCGACGGAAGTACTGCGTCATTAGCACGGCACAATCATGAGACTTCATGCCACTGAAACTCTGCTTCGCCTCGTCTAGGTATCTGCTTATCTTGCCAGCGTAGCCGTAAGGAAATTTGACTCCTAGAAGGCACTTGAAAAACTGTTTGATCTCATCCTGGCTTAGAGTGAAGCAAGAAGGAGGGCAGTAATATTCGTTCTTCTTGAACTTTTTACCCTTCCGACGACCTTGTGTCGTCTCCGACTCATGATCATCGTCATCTTCCTGATCATCAGGAGTAGTGCGTCCTCCGTGAAGCTCCTTCCGGATACCCAAGCATATCAGGTCGTGCCTTGCTTTCGGACCATCTTTCATCCTATCTGGCATGTTGATTATGGTGGCGACCAGACTCTCGCACACGTCTTTTGTGATATGCATGATGTCGAGGCTATGAGGCGTGCGGAGAAACTTCCAGTATGGCAACTCCCAGAAAACAGACCTTGTTTTCCATACCTTCATCAGCGGCTTGTCTTGTTGCTGCCTCTTTCGCTTCTTTCCAGGCTTAGGACAATCTTTCCAGTTTTTCAGTAACTCATCCACTTCTTCGCTGCTCCTACGCTCTGGGATTCCTCGGGTCTCTGATTTGCCATCGAACAGGTCTCCACGTTTTCTCCATAGACCATTCTTGCCGAGCCACCTCCGGTGCGCCATGAACACGGTTTTCGATACTCTCCATATACACATGAACACATCCTTACATGGACAACTTACCGAGATGAGAGACCGATCGCGAGAAAGATGGAAAGGAGAGGTGCGCGCGTCGACCGGAGAAGGAGATGAGAGACCGGAGACCTCCTCTATTACTTATGTAACATCCAAAGCAAGTTTTACATGCTAAAAATGGTGAATGGGTGGAGAAATTGAGGTGGGAAGGAGAAGATCCCGACTAGATCTAAGGAGGAAGAAGAAGGGGAAAGTGAAGTGTGGGGTGGTGGATGTGGTCACACATGTGCACATAAAGTGCTGTCCTAAAAAAATTTACACATCCGTGGCGCACACGGCCCTAGTGCGCCACAGGGAGTAGAAACAACCGTGGCGCACTAGGCCATGTGCGCCACAGATGTTCCTACTCCCTGTGGCGCACTAGGCCGAGTGCGCCACAGATGTTTGTGGCCGTTTCACAGCAGAGGGGGCATGCGCTTAGGCGTAGCGCACCCCCCCCCCATGTGCGCCACGGTTGACACTAACATCCGTGGCACACATGGCTGTAGTGCTTCTGTATGTTTGGCGTGGCCCAGGGCCCTGGCCCACACACATCTGTGGCGCACTATAGTCATGTGCGCCACGGTTGTTCTAGTTACTAGTAGGGCACTGCCCACTGGTGAGCCACGCCTGTTTTAGCCGTGGGGCACTTCAACCATGTGAGCCACGGATGTGTTGATTACCTATAGCCATTTTCCTAGTAGTGACTTCGAGCTCGAGCATCAGCAGGGTGTGATTGAGAGGCTTCGTTCACAGAAGAGGGCTCTCAAAGCCAAAGTACAGGCCTTGACTACCAATGTCGAGGAATACAAGACCGCTATGGAGAATGCAGGTCTTACACTTGTTGATGAGGAGGTTGATGCAGAGGAGTAGGGATGACTACTCATTTACCTTTCATTTACCATGCTTTTGATTATTGAGTCGCAATTACCATCCAACATGTGGATGGCTTGCTATTGGTGTGTTTGCTTTTCAAAACTTGTTGTCTATGTTGTTGAACTTTTGTTATTTTGATGCTTGTTTGTGATTGTTTATGTGATGTATTGTGCATGTTAAGCATCTATGGGTATCTCATTCTTATCCTTATGAAAACCACAGATGCCTCCTCGACGTGCCAATCCCAACCCGAACAACAACAATGTCACCCCTGAGATGCAATAGTGATGACAAGATGATAACGGTGATGCGGATGATGACCACTTTCATACGTAATCGTAACAACAACAACAACAACAACAACAACAACAACAACAACAACAACAACAACAACAACAACAACAACAACAACAACAACAACAACAACAACAACAACAACAACAACAATCAGAACAATCCACCAGGTTTTGACATGCTCACCAGATTCCTAAGACTGAGGCCAGCAAAGTTCTCAGGAACTACTGATCCCATGGTGTACAATGATTGGCTACGCTCAGTGAACAAGGATTTGGTAACTGTTGGCTGTACTGATGAAGAGAAAGTCAGGTTTGCAGCACACTTGTTGGAAGGACCAGCAGCTACTTGGTGGGATAACTTCCAGATCACCACTCCTATTGAGGATGTGACATGGGCTATCATTGAAGATGGTTTCCGTACATCTCACATCTCATCCGGAGTGATGAGTTTGAAGAAGAAGGAATTTCATAACTTGAAGCAGGGCCACCGTAGCGTGGCTGAATATATTGAGGAGTTCAACAATCTGGCGCGTTATGCACCGGATGAAGTTAACACTGATGCCAAGAGGAAAGAGAAGTTCCTTGAAGGACTAAACGATGAACTAAATCTGCAATTATCTGTGGCCTATGTCCCCACTTATCAATCTCTTTGTGACAAGGCTACCATCTTGGAGAGCAAGATGAAACAGGTTGAAAGCAGGAAGAGAAAACACTCTGACAAGCACAGCTCGGGATCGTCTCATAAGCGTTCCCATTATGATGATAGTGGGAGTTCTGGATCCCACAAGCATGGAAAGTACAATAGCCACCACAACCACAACCGTCATCATGACAACAAGCATCACCGTAGTCATGACAACGACAAGTACAAGAATCACAAGAATGGACACAAGAGCCACCACAATGGAAGTGGAAGTGTAGTGGAAGCCAGCCTCTCAAGAAGGATCTTAGTCAGATTGATGTTTCAAGTGCAAAAAGATGGGGCATTATGCAAATGAGTGCCTAGAAAAGAAAGTTGAAGGACCCAACAAGCCCAACCCTTTCCAAACGGGACAAGTGAACCACATCAATGTGGAGGAAATCTATGAGGAACCTGATGTTGTTGCTGGTAAGTTCAAACTCAATTCTGTTCCAGTATTTTTTTCTCTTTGATACTGGTGCATCTCATTCATTCATATCAAGAGCATTTGTTGAAAGAAATGAACTACCGGTAGAAACTATTGGGTGTCCTATAAAAGTAAGTTCTCCTGGTGGAGAAATGATAGTGAACTCAGGATGTCATGATCTAGTCATAGAGTTTGGGAAGCATAGGTTTCCTGTTAATCTGATAATCCTAAATTCCCAAGGATTGGATGTCATTTTGGGAATGGATTGGATGACCAAGCACAAGGGAGTGCTAGATTGTGCCAACCATACTGTCACACTCACAACTCCATAAAACAAAAGGATTAGATTCAAGACTAACTTTGAACCAAAAGGGAGTAAGCTAAATTCTCTTAAGGGGGTTAGCATAGACAGTGTGCCAATTGTGAGTGAATATTCGGATGTGTTTCCGAAAGAATTACCAGGAATGCCACCAGATAGAGATGTGGAGTTTCTGATTGATTTGCTACCAGGATCGGGACCAATAGCAAAGAGACCTTACAAGATGTCAGTTGATGAGTTGAAAGAACTCAAGAAACAACTTGGAGAACAGTTGCAGAAAGGATTTATACAACCAAGTTCTTCATCCTGGGGAGCACCAGTTTTGTTTGTAGAAAAGAAAGATAGAAGTCAAAGGTTATGCATAGATTACTGCTCACTCAATGAGGTGACTACCAAGAACAAATACCCTTTGCCTAGAATCAATGACTTGTTTGATCAGCTAGAAGGAGCTTGTGTGTTCTCAAAGATTGATCTCCGGTCAGGTTATTTCCAGCTCAAGATAAGAGAACGAGACATACCTAAGACAGCCTTCACCACTAGGTATGGATTGTATGAGTACACCCTAATGCCATTTGGTTTGACCAATGCACCAGCTTATTTCATGAATATGATGAACAAGGTGTTCATGGAGTTCCTTGACAAGTTTGTCGTCGTATTCATCAATGACATTTTGATCTACTCCAAGAGCAAAGAAGTGCATGAAGGACATTTACGTTTGATACTTGAGAAGCTTAGAGAACATAAATTGTATGCCAAATTCAACAAGTGTGAATTTTGGTTAAATGAAGTTGGATTTCTTGGACACATTGTGTCAGGAGATGGTGTAGCAGTTGATCCTGCTAAAGTGTCAGCTGTAACTGAATGGGAATCTCCTAAGTCAGTAAAAGAAGTTCGTAGTTTCCTTGGCTTGGAAGGATACTACAGAAGATTTATTGAAATTTTCTCCAAAGTAGCTAAACCAATGACAGAGTTACTAAAGAAAGACAAGAAATTCGCTTGGTCTGAAGGATGTGAACTCAGTTTCCAAGAATTGAAGAAGAGACTAGTGACAGCACCAGTCTTATGTTTGCCAGATTTGGAGAAGGATTTCCAAGTATATTGTGATGCATCTCATCATGGATTAGGTGCAGTGCTAATGCAAGAAGGGAAAGTTGTGGCTTATGCCTTGAGACAACTCAAAACTCATGAGGTAAATTACCCTACTCATGATTTAGAGTTAGCCTCTGTTGTCCATGCACTCAAAACATGGAGACATTATCTTTTGGGAAAGCGATGTGAAGTGTTCACAGATCACAAAAGTTGAAGTATATCTCACCCAGAAAGAAATCAACATGAGACAAAGAAGATGGCTAGAACTCATCAAGGACTATGACTTGAGTTTGCAATACCATCCCGGTAAAGCAAATGTTGTAGTAGATGCTCTAAGCCGTAAGGTATTTGTGAATGGCCTTACTAAGGGAGAGTTGCCAGATGATCTGTGTGCCCAATTTAGAGATCTCAGATTGGAGATTGTACCTGAAGGACATCTCATGTCATTGGATGTTCAACCCACTTTGTTGGACAAAATCAAAGAAGCCCAAAAGCCAGACAAGGAAATTGAAGAGATTAAGGAAAAGATTGGCAAGGGAAAAGCCAAAGGATTCCATGAAGACAAACAAGGTACTTTATGGTATGGAAAACGTATCTGTGTTCCTCAAGATCCGGAGCTTCGGAAACTGATTCTACAAGAATTACACACAACTCACCATATTCCATTCATCCGGGTAACACCAAAATGTACATGGATATGAAAGAAAGGTTTTGGTGGAATAATCTCAAGAAAGACATCGCCGAGCATATTGCTTTGTGTGATGTATGTAGTAGAGTGAAAGCAGAACATCAGAAACCAGCAGGATTGCTACAACCACTACCTATTCCTGATTGGAAGTGGGATAAGATTGGCATGGATTTCATCACTGGATTGCCAAGGACCAGGTCAGGGTATGATTCTATTTGGGTAGTAGTGGATCGCCTAACTAAAGTGGCTCATTTCATACCCGTGAAGACAACCTACACAAGTGCTAAGCTATCCAAGATCTATATGAGTAGGATTGTATGTCTACATGGAGTACCCAAGAGTATTGTGTCTGATAGGGGAACTCAATTCACTTCTCATTTTTGGAGGCAACTACATGAGTCATTGGGAACGAGGTTGGAATTCAGCACTGCCTTTCATCCTCAGACTGATGGACAAACAGAAAGGACCAACCAGATTCTTGAAGACATGTTGAGAGCGTGTGCTCTAGATTATGGAGCTAGTTGGGATGAAAGTCTGCCTTACGCAGAATTCTCTTACAATAACAGCTATCAAGCCAGTATTGAGATGGCACCATTTGAGTTTCTCTATGGGAGAAAGTGTACCACCCCATTACTATGGAATGGTGTGGGAGAAAGAAGTTTGTTCGGACCGGAACTAATCAAAGAGGCTGAAGAGAAAGTCAAACTGGTTAAGGAAAGATTGAAGATAGCACAGTCTCGACAGAAAAGCTACGCAGACCCTAAGCGTAGAGAAGTCACCTATGAAGTGGGTGATAGAGCTTATCTTAGAGTGTCACCACTTCGTGGAGTGAAGAGATTTAGAGTCAAAGGAAAATTGGCCCCAAGATATGTTGGACCATTCAAGATTCTGAGTCGTAAAGGAGAAGTAGCTTATGAGATAGAATTGCCAGAATCATTGTCTGTCGTTCACAATGTGTTTCATGTGAGTCAGCTTAAGAAATGCCATTCAGAGATGGAAGAGACTTCTTTGAAGGATACCATACCATTGGAGGAGGTTCAATTGGAAAGTGATCTCACTTATGAGGAAAAACCTATCAAGATTCTTGAGACTGCAGAAAGAGTTACTCGGACTAAGACTATCAAGTTCTGCAAAGTTCAATGGAACCATCATTCCGAAGAATAAGCAACATGGGAAAGAGAAGATGATCTTCGGAAAGACCACCCTCACCTATTTGCTAGCCAATCCAAATCTCGAGGGCGAGATTCACCTTAAGGGGGTTAGATTTGTAACATCCCTAAAATCATATTTTCAAAGCTTTGCATATCATACATGCATTTATGATCATTTAGGGTTCATTTCCAAAGTCAATGCAAATTCAGAAGCATTTGATGCTTATTATTTTATGCAAGCAAGGCAATGGCCATATTGCTACCTTCTAATAGGAAAATACTTATTTTAATCAGTAAGGATTTAAGTTTGAGTTTGAGTGTTGTTCCTAAGGTTTGGACAATGTTTTCAAAAACAAATTATGATTTTAAAACCATTCATGCACTTATTATAAACATTTATATGAGTCATGAATTAAACTTCTTTTCCAAACCCTTTTTGAAATTGAGTGTGTTTAGATGTGTTACACATCCCAGGATGCAAGGTTCAATAAACTTTTGTTTGGAGAAAGTTTCATTTAAAATACATTTGATTTGAGCTTTCAAATTCAAACCAGAAATCTAATCAGAAAAAGAAAAAGGAATAAAGGAGAAAAAATACAGCAGACCAGCTAATCTGGCCCAACCCAGCCACTCAGCCCATTTAGTCCAGCAGCTCTCTCCTGCGAGAAAAACGTTTCACACTCAGAAACCACCCCCTCAGTCACTGACTGCCTCGACCCACTCTTCCTCTCTCTCTCTCTCACTGACAACCACGCCCCACCTGTCAGTCGTCTCTTCAACCCGCTGCAATCAACTCCGGCCGTTTACTCCCCCGTCACTGCCATTGAATTCGCGATTTAAATCCCGTTGATTCGTCGAGTAACTCCCCGTCCAGCTTAGGCTACTTAAACCCCTCCTCTCTCCGCTCATTTTCCCTCACGCGACACACCATTTCCGCCACCAGGCTGCCGGCAATTCGAGCTGCAATGCCGCTGCCCGACGCTCTCCAGCGACCTATTCCGGTGAACCCCTGCTCCCCTTCGCCTCTCATTCTTACGAGCTTGCTTGTCTTTCCCGTGTGCATCTTCTCACACCTTTGGTTTTCCCTAAAACGCCTCAGGTCGTCGTCTCCGTCGAGCCCCGCGAACGACCGAAGCGCCGCTCGACTCCGGCGAACAATCACGGTAAATCCAGACCACCCCTTGACCCCTAGTCCTTACGACTGTGTTCGCCTTGCCTCTGTGCATCTCCTGATACCTTTCATTCATATTATTGCACCGTAGAACATCGCCTCCGTCTCCGGCAGTGAACACCCGGCGCGAGAGTGAACTCCGACGAGGTCTTCCGGTCGTGCCAGTGCGCCCTTGTCCAAGCAAAGACCATGTTGAGCTTCGACATCGTCACGCGCGCTCGGTAAGCCTCTCCGTTGACCCCAACCCCCTCTGTATCCGCCAGAGCATCGCTGACAGAGCGCCGCCGCCGCGCCATCGTCGCCAGCGACGCCAGACTTTGGTTGCTTGATCGGTAGCCATTAGATCTAGATCTAACGCATACGATAGATACACTTAGCGAAGGAGTACGAGTTTGAAATGGCCGTGCGATTTCATTTAGATCATGCGGTCCACGCTGGTCGATCCGTCTTGACGAGCGATTTAATCGTGAGAGCGCCGCGTGGCCTGAGTTTAGATTTAAAACAGAAATTTGATCTATTAGTTAATCAAACTTGTAAAATTCATAACTTTTGATCCACACGTTCAAATTTTACAAATTTTATATCATTGGATTCAGGAGAGAAAATCCTATCTGTTTATCTAATGTGTTTAATGTTTTGCCTCTGTAAAAATGGTTATTTTTGCAGAGACAATTATAGGCATAATTTGAGTATAGTAATTATTTGAAAAATGATTTAAAGATCAAATAAATTTTATTTGGTGTGTTTTGGACTTGTTTGTGTTTCAGTACTGTACACTTGTCTTGTTTGGTGTAGAAAAACCATCACATGGCATTTGCATGCATTCATATATTTTTGTTTGTATAATTTGTTATGTGATTTTGGTGCCATTATTTTATGTGTAGATTTTGGTGCTAATAGTGATTGTGGTTGTGAAGATTGTTGCTACTCCCCAAACTACCAAGGCAAGTGGTACTTCATGATTTTATTCCTATATTTTCCACCTATGCACTAGAAATATTTTTGTATAGGACTTGCATGAATATTTTGATAAGTATCTATATGCTATGCTTGGGAAATCCTAGTAGTTGTAGAATTGTTAGAAATTTCTCTAAGTTAAGATGATTACCATTGCCATGCTTAGTCTAGCTAGTAGCAACCAAGGGTGGTTATATAATCATGCTATGTGAAAAATTTCTAAGTCTATGACTTGTGTTTTTGCTTAATAAAACAACTAAGTGAATGAAACACCTGGGTGGAATGGAAGGAATGGTTTGTGTTGAGTGGTTACACAAGGCCCATTTCTATGGTTTACCTTGTGTATCTCACTTGTGGAAAGCCACCCAGGAACAAAGGGATTTGAGAAGCCAAATGTTAAGAAGCTTCTAGTGCAGCCACATGGCAATATGGGCTCTGCCTGGATCACATAGGTTGCAATAACTTAGCCATTTGGACAGTTGGTGGTAGTGGTATGATAGGTTGGAATGCGTCTATTTGGTCTAAGGGAAGGCTTCTGAAAGGTCCTGTCTTGGTGAAAATCAAGTCTTGTGAGGAAAGTGCACAACCTCTGCAAATGGAAGAATCTAAGTACTTAGCCATGTCCCTGGTATTGGACAACTTGAGAATCAAGACATGGAAGATATCAAGAATCTCCTCATCCCAATTTTCTAAGTTAAAAATTGTGGTTGAACAAGGGTGAAGGTTCACCAATTTCTATTGGTGATTCCTTGGGAAAGTTTTGTCAAAGAAAAACTTAGCGTTTTCAAGTGATAGGTAAAACCTATTTTGAGCAAAGCAAGCCTAAGCTACACTTAGCCAGAATTCATGTAGTATCTAGAAGCTAATATTCTACTAAGGTATCACTTTCCAATACTATTCCAATGTATTGACCCACTGTGGCTGTAACTTGTGATGTTGCAGGTTATTCTGATGATGATTAGGGGTTATGAGTCTACACTCAACATGCTTGCCTGTGGCACATGAAGATGAAGACTTATTTATCTTTTTCTATATTGAACTCTTGTATTAGGCCTATGGCCATGGAGTTTGTAAAAGACTATGTTTTTCTCTGGAATGATATGTAATAATGACCTTTGTTTCTGTGTACTTAATCTTAAACTGTGGATGCTAGCATTGATCCAGGGACTAGCATTGCAATCACAGGGATCCTTACCTTTATAAAGGGAGGGATCTTACAATAATACTGACGTCCCCTCAAGGGGACAAGATGAAATATGTCCTTCGGATGAAGTTCCGCGCATCCAACAATGAGGCTGAATATGAAGCACTCATACACGGCATGACGATGGCCAAGGTGTGCGGAGCCACATGCCTCGTCATCTACGATGACTCCAACCTCGTCGTCCAACAGACGATGAACGAGTGTGACGCCCATAGCGCCAACATGATCGCACACCGTGCGCTCTACAACTCACTCGAAGGGGACTTTGACAGCTGCGAACTTAGGCATGTTGGAACGGAAAGCAATGAAGAGGCTGACAAGCTCGCCAACATCGGTTCCACCTGCGCCCTAGTGCCACCAGGTGTGTTCCTCGAACAAATCTGTGTGCCCTCCATCAAACAGAAATTCCGGAAGGACACAACTAAATCCGCGGGACACTCGGGGGTTGTGCCAACCGAGAAATCCACGGGACCCGAAGATCTTGACACGGAGGTCGAATTGGTGAGCCTCATGCAGGTCATGGCGGTCAAGCATACATATACCCAACCATACCTCCACTAACTGATAAGCAAGCAGCTGCCTGAGGACCCGAGGGACGCCCGACGCATATCTCGCCAATCAAAGGCCTTCACCATCATAAACGACAAGTTGTACAAACGCAGCATCTCGGATGTGCTCTAGCGATGCGTCACTAACAGCGATGGAAAAGCATCCTCCTCGACATCCATGAGGGTATCTGCGGCCACCACACAGGCAGCCGCGCCCTCGTTGCCAAAGCTCTGCGAGCTGGCTTTTACTGACCAACGACGATGCGCAATGGCAAGGACATTGTGTATAGATGCAACTGTAGGGTTTGCAGCATAGAAAACAAAAAATTCCTACGATGGGAATAACTATGTACCAAGATCTATCTACTAGATACAAACAACGGGCGGATGTATATCCGTAGAGAACATACCCTTGAAGACTGACAAAGCTTAACGAGTTAAACTCGTGGTTGATGTAGACGATATCTTGCCGATCTCAAGATCGAGAGCAAGTCCTAGCGCCACAAATCAGCAGCGCATCCGTGCTCGCACACACGTACAAGACACCGAGCAACCTCCGCCTCCTCGCTCCAGCGATGCAGCGGAAGCACAACTCTTTCTTGCCGAATAGCCACCGGGAACATGTATCTCGCTAGTCCGACACCATGGAGGATAAATTCTAGAGGGGGAGAGAGATCCTTCACGAGGAGGTGTGCTTTGAGAGGATGAGAGGGGGGCCTTTTATAGGGGAGAGGGGGGCACCCAAGGGTCATGGCGCCTAGCCATGGGGCTGCCCCCACCTCTTCCACATTCATGTGGGTGGACACTCCACTCACTCAAATGCCTTTCAATTCCCTCAAGTCAAATCCCCATTAAATTTCCACCAAATTTAATGTAAACTCTCATTAAATAAAACTCCTCTTATTTATTCAAAATTTTGTCAATTAATTTAATGACAAACATTCACATATAACCCCTTGCTAGTATTTAATTTCACATGCAAAAACACTTTCTGCAATTTCACCCGAAAACATGTTTCGGTATCTAGTGAAATAAATTCCTGCGCTTGTTATTCTTTCTGGCATGAAATGTTTGCTCCATTTGGATGTCGGTGTATCTTAAGTGTGTCACCCTACGGTTCGTGAATAATGCGGACATGATCGAGACCCCTCTCTGATCAATAATCAGAAGTGGGATCTGGAGACCTATACTGACTCCCACACATTAAACGATGACTTTCTTGTGATCGTCGGAACCTTTTACGCCAGTATCTTAATCCTTTTGTTTCGTGATATATTAAAAGTCCAAGATTCGATCATCGGTATCTCCATACCTAGTTTGATCTCGTTACTGATATGCACTCTTTTCTTGTTCCCGTGATATAACATTCTAGTGATCAAATCACTTGCTTGCAAGCTAACCAATATGATATCACCGAGAGGGCCCAGAGTATATCTATCCATCATCGGGATGAACAAATTCCACTCTCGATCCATGGGCCTCAACATAACACTTTAGTAGTTCTGAATCCATCTTTATAATCACCCAGTTACGGTGTGACATTTGATGTTATCAAGAAACTCTTCCAGTGTTAGTGATTGACATGATCACATGGTCTAAGGATTAGGATCACTTCGTAAGTTGTTATAGCAAAATAAACTCAATGACTTTGATCGTAATGCTATACTTCGGATGAATGTGACACCCCCGGGATCAGGGCTAAACAAATCCCAGACCTCCGTCTGACATAAGCTTAACCTTGAGATCGAGAATATCAAATGAAGAATAGGTAACATGGCAGTGACCCTAGGACACAAAAATTTATTACAGCAAGCTCATAACTGAGCAGAGAACCAAATTATTACAAGCAGGGGTCACTGACCACAAACATCAAACAACGGAAGGCAAGTTATGCTATTAAGTATAGCAAACTTAACAAATGGCCTAAGAGGCCTGAAGCATAACGATGACGTCCTAGCCCATAGATTCCAGGCTGCCGGCCGGGAACCCCAAGCTACTCGTCGATGTCGATGTAGTACGGAACTCATCTTCAGGTGAACATGTACTCTGCTACAAAAGTATCAACAAAGCAAGGGTGAGTACAGGATGTACTCCGCAAGACTTATGGCTGGTGGAGTTATTTTGCATAAAGCCATCTTTGTTTATAAAATGAGAGAGGGAAGAAGCTCGTCTAATCAGAATATTTTACAAGGGGATAAGAGAGCGTCATCTCCGAAATATTGATCATCATCTTTTGATATCCACCGAATCATCATCATCCCCTGAACTAGGATCACCCCCTCGTACCCATGAGGAAGCATCTTTAACAAACATTAGTTGCCAAGTTCTACGATTAGGTTAAAGTTCTCTATGATCTTAGAATCTGGTCACCAAGCGTTCATAACCGTGAACACAGATTTTCGAAAATATTTAACCCTGCAGGGGTGTACAACTTTACCCACACATACCAACCGACTCTTAATGCCAACGTTATTAGCCCTCTTCCTTGGAAGGCCGGCAGAGGGTGGTTGGCCACGACCTTTACCTTGCTTTCGCTGAGACCATGAGTCACGCAATAAGTAAGGTTCCACCATAATGGGTCAAATCCTAAAGCCGGTACTTAAAGATGTGAGGCGAGGTTGGTTCACCAGGGGCTCCATCGACCCCAAGCAACCCCGGCCACGCTTACCTACCTGTTATGAATGCACCAACTTCACCCGGCAAATCTTCCAAAAGATTTTCTATGCATATGTCGAATGGAACGCCCGAACTATGTGACTCATGGAATCTACTAGGCAAGTTAATCAGGCGAGGGGTTCCCAAGCCCCGTGTGGTTGTACGCTCGTCTCGGTTCCAAAGGCAAGAACTCAGGTCCTAGTGGTGGCAAGCATGGGACTAGAAAAACCACATCCCACTGTGGCCTCCCATACAAGCCTTAGCATGTTTAATCTCATATCACCGATCTTATCTCAACACATTCTCCTGTCATACTAGATTCTCTTGCATCTGATACATCATATGGATGGACCAAAACTGACAGCTATGCATGGCTAAGCAAGACTTAGATATAAGCTCTAGCAGTGCACACAAGCCAAACCTAGTGATGCTAGGAGTAGTGGATCAGGTAATATAAGCTCCAAAGGGAGTAATGCAGTAGATAGGATTCTCTATCTATCGACAAAAGACCACGGCAGAATCATATGCATCATGGCAGAAATAGAAATGCTTTCGAAATCATAGGATTATATCATGGTAGGGCTATGCTTGCCTTTGCCAGTTGATAACCGATAAGCAGATCTTCGGGAACCTTGTACTTGACTTGGTTACAGTTGGTCAAGTATTGTGCGTCGATCTTCGAACTTCGACGGTGTTGATCTCTGGCTGCGAGCTCGATCTCGATCTCGTATTCTACCGGGAAGAACCAAACACCGGAAAGAGAGGGAAACAATCAACACATGGCATCGATGCAATGCTCAAGCAAGTATGATGATATGACAAGTTAATTTGCTTTGAAATGTAACCCTAAGGCATGCTCGACAACTTAAACGGGTTCCGAGGAGTCAAAACCCTAACTCGGGGAAACTCCAGAAACACATGAGAGGGGTTGTTCTTCTATTTAAACTTGTCATTTAAGTTGTTGAACAATGCATGATTATAGCTTAAAGAGATAGCTCTCATTTTTCTGAACATTTTGATATATTATTTGTATTTTTTTTACTTAAAATGAATTAGTTATGACTTTTCTCAATTTAAATTTATTTTAGGAAATTATAAAACATTTTTGGATTATTTAAATTATTTTCCAGGTTGGGCCCACATTTCATATGTTTAATCATTTTAGAAAACATTTTCCATAATTATTAAAATCCTGACAGGGGTGGCCCACAGGGGTATTTATAATTCCAGAAATGAATTTATAAAACATTTAAATAAAGCAAAAAGGATTATGACCTCATGCTGACATCAGCAATGGAGGTGCTCTCTGGTGACGCACGGATCGGGCGATTGAGGGCGCGGGAGCAAACGGGACTAGGGGCGTTCGACGCAACGCACTGCACTGAGCCAAATAGAGGCGGCGCCGCTCCAGATTGGTCACCGGAGACGGCGGCTCGACGATGGGCAGCAGCGGCGGACAGAGGCGCGTGACGCGGGGGAGAATCAGGAAGCGAGGGGAACGATGGGGAGCACGAGCGTGCTCCTGAGCTCACCAGCATCGCGGTTGTGGCGTCGGGGAAGCGAGGGGAGGTCAGGAATCGGCGAATCGATGACGACAACTGGGGCGGCCGGCGACACATCGAGCTCGATCCCAGACGATTCGGGGCGCGCCTGCTTGCGCGGTTGGTCTTGGACGAACGAGGGTGGCGAGGGGAACCTCCTAGGACGATCGTCAGGGCACGGGGTGGCCGGAGATGGCAGGGCACCAGCGAGGTATGGCTAGGGTTTGCACGCATGAGAGCCAGAGAGGAAGGGAAGGGAGTGTGGCGTGCTAGGGTTCGTCCTGCGGTGGCAGAGGCGAGTTATAGGCGACCGGGGGTGACAGCGCGCATCTCAGCGGCCTGCTGCGATCGACGACGGTGGCGCAGACACGCAGCTGCTCGCCGTCATTAACAAAAGACGCATTTAACGAGGGTCGGGGTTGCCATGGCTAGCATTTGTGGGCTAAGCCAAGGTGGGCCGGGGAAAAGAAAGAGAGTAGAGAAAGGTTGCTGGGCTACGGCCTGGTGGATGTTCTGGTTATTTTTTTCTTTCCAAAAATCTTTTCCTTTTCTGTTTTGTGTTTTTCTCTTTGTATTTAATTTTTGAAATACTATTTTAAACATTCCAAAAATATCAGGTGTTTGTATAAAGTATATAAAACATTTGTGGTGCCCTTTTAACAAGTTGGGCTCCAATTACTTTGGTATTTTTCAAATTCAACAATTTGAATGGGTTTCAAATAGAGGAGGAATATTAGGGTTTTAGGGGTTTGTTGTATTTATTTAATGCATAATTTAAAACATGATGCACAAACAAACCCTAAATAATGTTTATCTAAAACTAGGGTGTTACAGCTCTATCCCCCTTACGAGAATCTCGACCCGAGATTCCAAAGGTAGGAAGAGAGCAGAGGGAGAAAGAGACAAGTCCACTCTAAAGATAAGAGGGAAACACACTAAACAACACACAGAGTATCTCATGGTCAACTCATGGATGGAGTGTTCAGAAACAACTCTGAGATGACGACATGAAACACATCAAGGTAAAGGAGGAAACAGAAGGAGATGGTTTCAAATTGTTAGATAGCTGGTCTTCATAAGAATTGAGACCATGGAGCTCAGAAGGGTTAAACTTCTGAGAAAGAAGGTTTCAACAGAAAGAATATGACCACAGACTTCGATAGGGAACCTCTACTAAACGGCTTAAATAGATATTTCAGGTTTAGAGATATGGATCAACAAAACCAAGTTGTTGAACTACTTTTGACACAGAAGGGTCACTTTTTCATTCAACGGAAGGCCAAGACAGAAAGGTGTTTTGGTGGAGAGGACTCATAAGAGTCTCAAGAAACATGTAACAAGAGAAACTACAGATTACCAAAATCATAGCCGCTCTTCAAACATGTTTGAAAGAAACAAAGGAAACTCTTTATTCATCCAGGTATATCAAAATCTTCACCAAAGATCATGATATCACTTTACACCACTAGATGAATAGGTAAGAAGATTCCTGAGGACACGAGAAAAAGAAACTTCATTCTCAGACTTCAATTACTTGGCACAACAACAGTTGCCAACATAAAAGGTCTGGAGAATCGACCGAGAGACATTTAGCAACACTACTTTAAATGTTCTCCTTGATATTCGAGAAATCAAACATCAAATAAAGGTCGGACTTCGGATACAAAGGAAACCATAAGCACAACTCCTATAATAAATCATAAAAGAAGCCTTATGAAGAGTGGTTGTTACTGTCGAATCAAGGATTATGACGAAAGGTCTTTCCAGCTAAGTGTGTCAACCATTACATCAACCTTGCCAGATTTACAAAGAGACCTATGTCAAAACCTTGAGGTGCACCAACCATCATTGCTGCTTGAGATTCAGCTTTGGTTAAGTGAAATGATACTTCGGACTCAGCATGTCCGAATAGAATGTTTGCAACATTTACCACAAGGTAAAGTTACTAGAGTCTCAAGATATGAACTATAGTGTACAGCTCCAAAACTGAGCTGGATTGCTATACCCATGTATTAACATCTTGTCAAAAGACAACTGCATACATATATAGTACTAGCAATAAAACACACATATATCCTTGAAGAACGAATATAACTCTACTCGGATCCATGGCGACATCTTTCGGCATTTGCATGTGATTCCGAGAGGGTTACTTCTAACATACAGAACACATACTTCGAGATGACTCAAAGACGGTTCTCAAAAGTTTCCAACATTAATGCCCAATGTTCCATATGTATTCAATCTAACATGGAGAAGATAAGGATGTCATTGATGGGCTCAACAACAAACTTATCAAGACACTCCAAAAAGATGGACTCACATGTTGCTTGAATAAGGCAAAAGTATTGGTCAGATCAAAGGACATGAAGATGTACTCAAGTGAAACATCACGAGAAGAAACACCGTCAAGATAGTCCTTGGAACTGAGTTTGATTTGACGATAACCCAAATCAAATCAAATGTGGGGAATAACATATCCATGAAGGAAATACTATCTTTATTCAACACGAACAAAACTAGACATCCCTTTAAAAAGAAACAGAGTCGGATAAAACTTTTGTCTTACAACTCTCCAAGTTGTTGTTTAAGATCAACCAACTAGTTCCGGGGTATCCAGTACGGTTCCTTGGAGAAAAGTGCAGTTCAGAGAACTTGCTTACTCAAGAACTTGACATCACGGTCATGTGGCAACATGGCGATACTTCTAGAAATACATCCGGAATATCACGAACCACCAATATGTCACTTAGTTTGAGAGGAAACTTGCTTGATAAGGCAAGCAGACATAGTCTCAGAGCTTCGACACAAGCCTAACTCTTTGACTGAAGAGAGTGCACCAGAATAATGGACTTGCTAGCACAATCAAACTTCGCTTAATGATAGGGTTAACCGATCATGCTAAGAATGACGAAAATGTCCTTAAAGTTCAAAGCAATAATAATTGCTAAGAACCTCAGATAGCCACATTATTACGCACACGCATCATTCACGAGTGCGAAGGCTCGAGTAAGGGTGGGTACGATGTGTAAAAGCATCACTTCTTTAAGGGGTCATAAAACTCAGCATGACCTCTTAGTATAAAAGAGTGTGACACTTTAAGGTAGAGCAGACGGGAGCTAAATACCACTTCTTGATATGCGAATTACAACACTTTGACTTGGTCCTAGATACGACGAGGTACTGGAGTTTGTTTCTCCTAAACATACCGAAATGGTTTGTCTGGACGGACCACAAGAGTATCTTGCATCAGAAGACACCGATGCACATTTACTACTTGGCTACCAACTGGTAGACAAAGGTCAAAAAGCAACAAAGGAGGAAGAACATGCTCGGGATAGAATCCCGAGATGTGGATGCATAAGTTAACAATCTTCCGAAAACCAATGCAGAGAAGGGTAAGGTGTGGCAGAGTCACGAGTATAGATGCGAGACTCACGAGGAGTACTATTGTTGTGATCTATTTGGTTCCATTAGAGAACAACAGCCATAGCATGTGGTAGGGGAAGTCCTTTATCGTCACAATTCAATCGCGACAATAACCACAAGCTTGGAGGCTAGAATTTTAATACCAGCCATCCTAAGGTAATGTGTGAACATTAACAACAGGGGGCAAAGGGATGGATCTTGGGTTAAAGGTCAGCTTCATGTACAAGATTCACAACAACAGAATCTAGCACAATCAGGGATCTTCAGTTCAAGTCCAAGGGTTAAAACCCGAGAAAGGAGTAACTACTACTTGAGTGACATAGTGTAAACTACAAGGTAATAATCACGAGGTAGCTTTCAAAAGAAGGAACACCTTCTAAAGTACCCCCACAAACAAAAAGGAGGCACTCGAGGCGAAAGGAAACCTCGAAGCCTGGAATAGAACACTGTAGATCCATCAACATGATATTGTGGGTCCAAAAGATAGAGAGATCATGATAGAAAGGAATCTCTCAGGTGAATAGGAGCAAAGGGAACAAGGAATTCACAACACACCCACCTCTAGAGAATTCAACACTAGGTCAACTGGCTTAGAAACGGCATGCCAAGGAGGCACCTAAGTTTTGAAAGACAAGAAGAGATATCAAAACTTTTCCTAAATCAACACCAGATAAGGTAACCCAGAGTTAGAGCGAAACTAGATAAGGAGAAAAGAAGCATACTAGAGTTTTCGCAAATACTTTTCATCTTTGAAGTAATTTTCACAAACACTAGACTCAACATCGACCAATAGCAAGGTTTTCCTACGGTCGGTACTGCTCTGATACCAAAAACTGTGACACCCCCGGGATCAGGGCTAAACAAATCCCAAACCTCCGTCTGACATAAGCTTAACCTTGAGCTCGAGAATATCCAGTGAAGAATCGGTAACACGGCAGTGACCCTAGGACACAAAAATTTATTATAGCAAGCTCATAACTGAGCAGAGAACCAAATTATTACAAGCAGGGGTCACTGACCACAAACATCAAACAACGGAAGGCAAGTTATGCTATTAAGTATAGCAAACTTAACAAATGGCCTAAGAGGCCTGAAGCATATCGATGACGTCCTAGCCCATAGATTCCAGGCTGCCGGCCGGGAACTCCAAGCTACTCGTCGATGTCGATGTAGTATGGAACTCGTCTTCAGGTGAACATGTACTCTGCTACAAAAGTATCAACAAAGCAAGGGTGAGTACAGGATGTACTCCGCAAGACTTATGGCTGGTGGAGTTATTTTGCATAAAGCCATCTTTGTTTATAAAATGAGAGAGGGAAGAAGCTCGTCTAATCAGAATATTTTAAAAGGGGATAAGAGAGCGTCATCTCCGAAATATTGATCATCATCTTTTGATATCCACCGAATCATCATCATCCCCTGAACTAGGATCACCCCCTCGTACCCATGAGGAAGAATCTTTAACAAACATTAGTTGCCAAGTTCTACGATTAGGTTAAAGTTCTCTATGATCTTAGAATCTGGACACCAAGCGTTCATAACCGTGAACATGGCTTTTCGAAAAGATTTAACCCTGCAAGGGTGTACAAATTTACCCACACATACCAACCGACTCTTAATGCCAACGTTATTAGCCCTCTTCCTTGGAAGGTCGGCAGAGGGTGGTTGGCCACGACCTTTACCTTGCTTTCGCCGAGACCATGAGTCACGCAATAAGTAAGGTTCCGTCGTAACCGGTGAAATCCTGAAGCCGGTACTTAAAGATGTGAGGCGAGGTTGGTTCACCAGGGGCTCCATCGACCCCAAGCAACCCCGGCCACGCTTACCTACCTGTTATGAATGCACCAACTTCACCCGACAAATCTTTCAAAATATTTTCTATGCATATGTCGAATGGAACGCCCAAACTATGTGACTCATGGAATCTACTAGGCAAGTTAATCAGGCGAGGGGTTCCCAAGCCCCATGTGGTTGTACACTCGTCTCGGTTCCAAAGGCAAGAACTCAGGTCCTAGTGGTGGCGAGCATGGAACTAGAAAAACCACATCCCACGGTGGCCTCCCATACAAGAATTAGCATGTTTAACCTCATATCACTGATCTTATCTCAACACATTCTCCTGTCATACTAGATTCTCTTGCATCTGATACATCATCTGGATGGACCAAAATTGACAGAGCTCTAGCAATGCACACAAGCCAAACCTAGTTAAGCTAGGATCAGTGGATCAGGTAATATAAGCTCCAAAGGGAGTAATGCAGTAGATAGGATACTCTATCTATCGATAAAAGACCACAATAGAATCGTATGCATCATGGCAGAAATATAAATGCTTTCGAAATCATAGGATTATGTCATGGTAGGGCTATGCTTGTCTTTGCCAGTTGATAACCGATAAGCAGATCTTCGGGAACCTTGTACTTGACTTGGTTATAGTTGGTCAAGTATTGTGCGTCGATCTTCGAACTTCGACAGTGTTGATCTCTGGCTGCGAGCTCGATCTCGATCTCGTATTCTACCGGGAAGAACCAAACACCGGAAAGAGAGGGAAACAATCAACAAATGGCATCGATGCAATGCTCAAGCAAGTATGATGATATGACAAGTTAATTTGCTTTGAAATGTAACCCTAAGGCATGCTCGACAACTTAAACAGGTTCCGAGGGGTGAAAACCCTAACTCGGGGAAACTCCAGAAACACATGAGAGGGTTGATTTGTTCTTCTATTTAAACTTGTCATTTAAGTTTTTGAACAATGCATGATTATAGCTTAAAGAGATAGCTCTCATTTTTCTGAACATTTTGATATATTATTTGTATTTTTTTACTTAAAATGAATTAGTTATGACTTTTCTCATTTAAATTCATTTTAAATCATTTTAGGAAATTATAAAACATTTTTGGATTATTTAAATTATTTTCCAGGTTGGGCCCACATGTCATAAGTTTAATCATTTCAGAAAACATTTTCTAGAATTATTAAAATCCTGACAGGGGTGGCCCACAGGGGTAGTTATTAATTCCAAAAATGAATTTATAAAACATTTAAATAAAGCAAAAAGGATTATGACCTCATGCTGATGTCATGCTCACATCAGCAATGGAGGTGCTCTCTGGTAACGCACGGATCGGACGATTGAGGGCGCGGGAGCAAATGGGACTAGGGCGTTCGATGCAGCGCACTGCGCTGAGCCAAATAGAGGCGACGTCGCTCCGGATTGGTCACCGGAGATGGCGGCTCGACGATGGGCAGCGGCGGCGGACAGAGGCGCGTGACGCGGGGGAGAATCAGGAAGCGAGGGGGGCGATGGGGAGCACGAGCATGCTCCTGAGCTCACCAGCATCGCGGTTGTGGCGTCGGGGAAGCGAGGGGAGGTCAGGAACCGGCGAATCGATGACGACAACTGGGGCGGCCGGCGACACATCGAGCTCGATTCCAGACGATTCGGGGCGTGCCTGCTTGCGCGGTTGGTCTTGGACAAACGAGGGTGGCGAGGGGAACCTCCTAGGACGGTCGTCATGGCACGGGGTGGCCGGAGATGGCAGGGCGCCGGCGAGGTATGGCTAGGGTTTGCACGCGTGAGAGCCAGAGAGGAAGGGAAGGGAGAGTGGTGTGCTAGGGTTCGTCCTGCGGTGGCGGAGGCGAGTTATAGGCGATCGACCCGGCGGCAATGACAGCCGATCGCTTGACGATCGGCCGTCGTTAATGAAGATTCTGAACAGAGGGTCGGAGGGTTACTGGGGCGGTTGGGCCAAGGTGGGTCTGGGAAAAGAAAGAGAGTAGAAAGGTTCTTTGAGCTACACGGTGGTATTACGGTTATTTTTCTCTTTCCAAAAATCTTTTCCTTTTCTGTTTTGTGTTTTTATCTTTGTATTTAATTTTTGAAATACTATTTTAAACATTCCAAAAATACCAGGTGTTTGTATAAAGTATATAAAACATTTGTGGTGTCCTTTTAACAAGTTGGGCTCCAATTACTTTGGTATTTTTCAAATTCAACAATTTGAATGGGTTTCAAATAGAGGAGGAATATTAGGGTTTTAGGGGTTTGTTGTATTTATTTAATGCACAATTTAAAACATGATGCACAAACAAACCCTAAATAATGTTTATCTAAAACTAGGGTGTTACAGCTCTATCCCCCTTACGAGAATCTCGACCCGAGATTCCAAAGGTAGGAAGAGAGCAGAGGGAGAAAGAGACAAGTCCACTATAAAGATAAGAGGGAAACACACTAAACAACACACAGAGTATCTCATGGTCAACTCATGGATGGAGTGTTCAGAAACAACTCTGAGATGACGACATGAAACACATCAAGGTAAAAGAGGAAACAGAAGGAGATGGTTTCAAATTGTTAGATAGCTGGTCTTCATAAGAATTGAGACCATGGAGCTCAGAAGGGTTAAACTTCTGAGAAAGAAGGTTTCAACAGAAAGAATATGACCACAGACTTCGATAGGGAACCTCTACTAAACGGCTTAAATAGAGATTTCAGGTTCAGAGATATGGATCAACAAAACCAAGCTGTTGAACTACTTTTGACACAGAAGGGTCACTTTTTCATTCAACAGAAGGCCAAGACAGAAAGGTGTTTTGGTGGAGAGGACTCATAAGAGTCTCAAGAAACATCTAACAAGAGAAACTACAGATTACCAAAATCATAGCCGCTCTTCAAACATGTTTGAAAGAAACAAAGGAAACTCTTTATTCATCCAGGTATATCAAAATCTTCGCCAAAGATCATGATATCACTTTACACCACTAGATGAATAGGTAAGAAGATTCCTGAGGACACGAGAAAAAGAAACTTCATTCTCAGACTTCAATTACTTGGCACAACAATAGTTGCCAACATAAAAGGTCTGGAGAATCGACCGAGAGACATTTAGCAACACTACTTTAAATGTTCGCCTTGATATTCGAGAAATCAAACATCAAATAAATGCCGGACTTCGGATACAAAGGAAACCATAAGCGTTGAAGGGGAAGTCAGAGATTTCCCCGGCAGATCCTCTTCGGACTTGTGCTTCAACATAGGCCGAAGCACTCGATCGAGGTCAGCCGAAGACATATCCTCCGACAAAACTCTCGTCGGGTCATTGACACCAGAGTACAAAAACATCGGATGCGCCCCCGCTTGGAGCGGCTGCACCCGACGCTCGAGGAAGGTGCGAATAATATCGACACCGTTGACCTCCTTGCCCAGAATCAGCTGGAGCTCCTCCACTCGCTGATATATCTTCTCTACCTCTTTAGACTCACCCTCCAAAATTTCATTCGACCATGAACACTTTCAGGCGATTTTCTTGGTGGAGTCGAAGGGGGCGAACCCGTAATGCTGGCCGTCCAGCTTGACGTCGCGGATGTAGAACCATTTGCGCCTCCATTGCTGGACGGACTCGCGGAGATAGAAGGAGATGAACTGGATAGTGGGGCGGATGGAAATCCTGCACCCACCCAGTGGATAAACACCATCGATGCCAGATTGCCTCTTCACAGAGTAGAGTCTCCGGAAGAGGCCGAAGTGAGGCTCTATACCGAGCCAGCACTCACAAAGAATGATGAAACACGCAATGTGGAGAAGATAATTGGGGGATATATGATGGAGTTGTATTCCATAAAGAAAAAGAAGCCCACGAAGAAATTCATGGACAGGAAGAGAAAGGCCATGAACAACGAAGGCATAGAACATAACCTGAAACCCTTAGGGTGGGCATGGGATTACCTCCTGATCGGGAAGAAGAGCGTCATCCTTCTTCTTGGAGATCAAACCGGCCTCGCGTAGCTTTGGCAAGTCTGTGTCCCTCATCTGTGTGCGTCGCCATCCACTATCGGTGGTGCGGCTAGGAGAGGCAACCTTCTTCGCGGCGCCGGCGGCGCTCGAGCCCGCTATGGCGGAGGATCTCTTCTTCGGCTTGCCCATCTTGCTGACGTAATGAGGGCGGCGATGCGCGCAGAGAAATGATGAAGGAAAAACACGGAGGATGTCCAGCACGCAGCACATGCACGAGCTCTAGAAGTGCCAGCAATGGAAAGATGAATGCAAATGGCGAAGGGGTAAAAAATGCTCTGTTTTCCCCATAGTATAAAAGGAGCGAAGAAGACGATGCGAAGGCGTTGATACAGAATCCCTAACGCGTGCCCTTCATCTCACCGTACACGTGTCAGCACACGACCGAACCGTCACAAACACGCCGCCCACAATGCACGAAAATCGAGGAGACGCCATAATTTCCGCCCATGTTACGCGTGACTAGTCAAATTCATGTCAAAAGGTGGGACCCACAATCGTCCCGTCGCATCGTCTCTGCTGCCGTAGACGGTTGAGCTCACCAGGAATCAACAATGACATCATCAAAGCAAAGCCAGCAATGGCTCAAAACTTTTGACTAAACAAAAAGTACTTACTTGAGTCTATGACTCAACCAACTACTCGGGGGCTACTCCTATCAGGAGCGCTGGCCGCGCACCTGAGAAACTACAATGGTAAAATTGTTTTGAAGAAATCTTCGAGTCCTACGTCGAGTCTGCGACTACACTATGGACTCGGGGGCTACTCCCATAGGAAGCGCTGGTCGCGCATCCAAAAACATATTGACGTGGATGACATCCGCATAACTAAACTCTCCGCTCGAGTCTACGACTTGAATAGACACTCGAGAGCTACTCTCATAGGGAGCGCTGGTCGCACACCCTATGACCTATTCGAGTGAGATCATATATCACGAAAAAAAAAATTTGGCAACTTTTCCCAACTCAACGCTAGGTGAGAAACAGTCTCCTTGGTCACCGGAAACACCTCCGCAGTGATAAATTTTCGGATGCTGCATCTATGACGCAAAGATAAGCCCTATAGATATCATCTGATGGCCTGGTAACACACCCGACTGCACTCTGCCAGTAACATACCGTGTCAACAGGTATGATGAAAAATCCCGATGGATGCGTTGGGTACCTAACTTAAATCACTAGAGTTCGACTCATGTAAGACCTCAGCGGCCTGAGTCGAATTACACCAGCATTTGTTCCGGATTCGAGTCCGGGGACTCAAGTCTAAAGAAGATCGTGTTGTTTTGTCCTATGACAGTTAACTGACCCTGATCCATTGGGAAAGTCAGGCACATGTATCAACAATCCCTAAGAACTAACATACTTATTCGAATGATAGGTTTGAATGAGAAGCACCCAAAAGATTATAGAATCTCCAGTCGAATCGTAACGACTGAACACTCGGGGGCTACTGACATTGATATACCCTACGGGTGCCTCATATTGGTATACCCGGTCCATCCCAGGGAAGGCCCACTTGAAGACTTGCTGCCCAAGGAAATTCTGGGTGGCCCAAGCCCAGTAGAAGTTCGACTCCTTGGAGAACACAGCTAAGATGTAGGTCGAATATTCAAGGATGAAACCCTAACTTGTAATCGACTCGACCTACCCCGGGACCTAGCCTACCTATATAAAGGCTAGGAGGGCATGGCGAGGAGGCTCTCCCCAACTCATACACACACCTCGTGCCAGATCGCATCTGCGCACCCCCTGTAACTTTCGGTTCCGCCGTAGTCAAGGATAGATAAGCAGGAGTAGGGTTTTCCCTCTGGGGCCTGAACCTGGGTAAACCTCATGTCCTCTTGTTGCGTGTTTGTTAACCGTTTCGCGGTCTCTGGCATCCCCATCTTCTCCAAAACCCAAGTCCATAATAATCGGCATTGACGAGTCGAACCCTCGTCACTACCAGAGCGTGTAGACCCTTTGTCTCCTAAGGCGACCATCTTGTAATAGTAACACCTGAAATGTCAAGATAAAAAACACTTAGCGCTTAGCTACCCGGCAACGGTGCTAGAAAATAGCTTGATGGCTGCAAGTGCACAGATTGTTTGTAGCTAGTTTCAAAGTTAATATGTCGATCCCACAGGGAGCCCAAAGGTAAGTGTTTATTGGTGAAGTCTCTGTCACACCCGAAGTTGTCACATGTCTTCGAGTGAATTGGCTGCAAGTGTTGGAATAAGAATGAGATTTGGATTAAAGTGATTCATTTAAATAAAACTAAAATGTAAACTTTAGAAATAAAAAGCATAAAAATAAAGAACAATTTTTGTGTTGTTCATGGTGATAGTGAATGTGCCAGGTGGATGAGTGATAAGTGTAACAATTATAATCTTATAAGTATGTGTGTAGGCAAGCAACCCATAATTAGCCGGAACTCCTCTTGGTAGATTTCATCCCAACTTCAATAATCTTACTAGCCTTTTTACCACAACCATGGTCAGTCACTAGACGATTAAGATCCTTCAGGTTGCTTAGCAATTAAGCTCCTTGGATCGGACTAATGCAATAAGCTCAATGGATCCTCGTGATCCTCGAGTCAAACTAGTTTCCCATTAATATTCCCGTGTCACTCAGGGACGCCGGTCTGCTAGCGAACAAGATTCTATCTATGTAGAACAAAGCATCATGTTGTCTGGGCCCTTAATTGGACAACATGCATTAAGCATCCCACAGAAAGTCAAGCACACATAAAATAGTAATTAAAATCAACCACAAACTTAATGGAAATTGTATAGGCACATCACATCTCGCCAATCCCCTACAGCTCCCACGCCCAAGGGAACTTACTCACACATGAGAGAAGAAAGCATCATCGATATAATTAAATAAAGGGAGTTTGTTGATATTACTGTGGAGATCCATAATAAGAATAGAAATAACTCCAACACCATTCAAGATGGGAAGAACAATCTCAAACCCTAGTCTCGCAAGGTGGAGATCTCTCTCTCTAGTATAAGTAATGGCTATGGAGGTGTGGTGGCTAGGAGTTCGAAGATCGTGGAGCGAGATGAAGAACGGCTTCCCCTTCTTCTCCGGATCTCTTCTTTCTTCCTCCTGTATGGGATGGCAGCTCGTGTGTTCTGTTTTCTACCTTTGCCTCTTCATGAAAGTTGTCCCTTTTAATAAGACGAAGGAGATGACAGCTATACGGCGGGAACTATACGACCGGAAAAATATTACCACCGTATAGTTGCTCGTTAAAGCTTATGTATCCTCCCCACGATTGCTTCCAAAAAGAGACTTGCTTGTTTTCGACTGAATATTGTGTTTTGCTATTAAATCCCTCTGTTGGTGTCCAGAACCTGAAACACACATTAAAAACCAAGTTTTCTTCGCTATTGAAGTATTAGCATTAGATAAAGCTAGAAAACCATCAAATCCAAATGAAAACCATCAATAAGAACCATAAAAATGTGTAGAATCTCATAGCTATCAAAGCCCGTCGGCGCCTCTTCCCTGCCTCGGCAAGCCAGGAGCCATGGAGGGAGATTACTTGTCATCGCTTAGAGCAACTCTAATAATGCTTGTAAACCGCCCGGAATTGTGAAATTCCGGCGAGTTTACAGGCCCATGCAAATCGTGCCACTCTAGCAAGGCCCGTATACGTGGGTAGGCCTGTAAAACATTTACCGCAACCTATTTAGCGTTCTCCGCGGCCGGTACATATAGGGCGTGCGTGAGAGAGTGAGGGGCCAAACCCGTACTCCTCCACCTTGCTAACCCTAGCGTCGCCGCTAGTCCACCGCTCCGACGAGCAATTCGTTGCATCCACATGCTCAGATCCCGACGATGTTGAGCCAAATCAATAGCTACTATCTTGGGGGCACCGATCTGGAGGCGGGAGAGGTTTCAGCGGTGGAGATCTCTGTTTCGTCGACGAGGTGGCGTTGCATGCCTTTATTCGCTCAGAGGGTGCCAAAAATTGGGTGGCTCGGTGTTGGACGAACCACAAGGAGTCACCGCCATCAAGTCTCCGCGCGTACGCGCCCCCGGGCTTCATCACCATGTGTGGTTGTGCGGCTGGTGAGGGCTCATCCCGCGGTGGAAGCTCCTTGCTCAGACCCGCGCCTCCATGCTCACCGTCCTTTGACAGTGACTACTGGATCTTGCCGTCCCTGCTGCATGTGCGTGTCATCGCGCCCGCCGACTACACCAACGACTCTGAGAAGGAGTGCCTTGTGATGGATATCCTCGTCCACGAGTTAGAGCTGGAGCGGGAGGTGGTGTAACATCCCAAAAATATTGAACAATGATTATCCAATTCCAATAACCAAAATTAGGGTTAACAAAAACTTTTTTTAATTAACATCATATGAATGCAGGTGTGTATGTGATGATTGTATGAATCCATGAATGGACTTGTGTGATTGATCTAAATAGCAAGGAATGGTTTAAAGATGAAAAAAACATCATATAAATCATTTCTAAGAAGAAACAAATCAAGAGAAAATCAAAAAGAAACCAAATAAAGCAAATGGTCATTTTTGCCAATCTTGCTCAATAGGCCACTTTGAGTGTTCCTAGTCCAAGATTTCAAACAGAAACATTTCCATTTCTTTTCACCCCTTGCTAGACCAAGTAAAAGTGAACCAAAGCCCACCTTTCAAACTTACAGAAACATTTGGCAACTTGATTCAAATGACAATTTAAAATTGAATCTTTAACATATGGGAAGATCACCCAATTCTCAAAAACCAACCAAACCAATTCCCCTTGACCTTTCCAACTAACCAGAGACTACTGAGTATGTAACTATTACACCCACCAAGTTTGAACCAAAAATTGAAATTTGAATCTCTTTCGGACATTTCATCAAACACCTTGCAAACACAAATCAAACAGACGTCAAACACTATTGTGAGCACTGATTTGGCCTAACATGTCCCCTCTCTAGCTCACAGCAGACATTTAGTAGATCATCTAACTTAGTTAGCAAGCTCTAGCACCACTATGAGCTTTCCATTGCCATCAATGGTGAGCAGGCCGAGCCTCACCTTGCCACCCCATTGTCGACAGCAAGCTAGGAGAAGCTCTAGCCTCGCCAACCTTGTCTGGGACACTCACCACCGTCCACCGCCACCCCCTGTCCAATGCCAATGAGTAGCAAGCCACTGGACCACTCTAGACACGCCGCGCCCTATGCCTCTACACCATGCCGAGAGCGTGCCAGAGATCCACCCTCGACACTCACCCACAGACCGCGCGCCGCCCTCGCCCCGTGCAAGCGTGATCACCACCACCCCAGCAACCCCACAGACCCGCCCGTTTGTCGCTGCACGACCAGGAGAGCCTGTGTGCCATAAAACTTTCTATCGGACCCGCCTAGAGCACCGCAACGTTCCGACCGTCTCGCACCGCCCACGTCGCGTAACCACGCTGCTGAGCTTCGCCAGGCAGCACAGCACCGCCCCTAGCATCGCCCATGCCGTTAGCCCATTGTGCTGACGACAGCGACGATCTCCACCCGTGCCCTTTGGTCCCCTTCTGGCACTATAAATAGAGGCCACCCCCGCTCGAATTCTTCACACCAACACACTCTCCTCTCTCTCTCTCTCTCAGAAGCACCCCACCTCACCCCCGGAGCAAGGCAAGCAGTAGGTCGCCGGAATTTGGCCGGAGTCTACCGCGGAGGAGGAAGAAAGGAGTCAGCGATTGGAGCCACCCCAGGAGAAGCCGCCGGTACTAGGAGGTTCACCGTCGTCGACTTCGTCGTTCTCCCCCATCGTCGACCCTCGCCTGAGACCCGGTGAGCCCTCGTAGACCCCCACTGGCCGCGCTAGGGTTTTGTCTCGCCGGCGTTGCCCGACGGAGACGATAGGTCACAGCCGTTGGATTAGAGTTCGATCGTGCGGTCTAGATCACCCCGTACTGCTTCGCACCCCCTCTCTCGCTGACTGGTGGGGTCATCCACTTAAACTCACCCGCGTGCACGCTGTGCTCCGTGAGCCGGCCCATTTACATTCCCGTGTGATCCAGTAGTTTGAATTTAGGTTTATTCTTTTAGTTTCAAACTCAGTTTTGTACCTATATTCAAAAATCAACCCAGGTCGATTCACTGAACCAAAATGCATGAAACCAATTTTGTTAGAAAGGTACTGGAATTCTTAATTCAAGCCTGTTTGATTCAATTCATTTGGAATTGGAGATCAACTATAGTAAAAATAACAAAGCAGAAGCTTTTCTGCATTCAAACATTTTTCAAAATTCAACCACAAAAGCTTTTGAGTTGATTCCAACTCTCAAAAATCACATTTAACTAGAACTTTCTAAATATATAAAAATATCTAGGTTTACTTGCAGAAATAATGAACAAGTAATAAAAGAATGCCCATAGGAATTTCTAGTCACTTTATTTAATTAAAATAAAAAGGTTAAATCTTATTAAATTGTGACACCACTTTAAATCACATTCCCAAATACTGAAATATGTCGTGATGACATGTGTCAACATGATCCCATATTTTAGTTGGAGAATATTAAATCTTAAGTAGTTTTTCAATGAGTAGAAATTACTTTTCTAAAATAAAGGAAATAAAACTATTGCCTTAATATTTGTAATGCTTGTGATGATCCTAGATCATCTAGTGAAAACCTTGGTGTGATAAATAGAAGTAGTTAAGTATTGTTTGGTGATTGTGTACCTCGTATTTATTTATAGACGCTAGTACCGACCAAGAATACGAGGAGGAAGGAGAATACTACGAGGAAGAAGCCGAGGAGAAATTCAACCACTGCTCTGCACAAGGCAAGCTAACACTTGTAACTTAGCAAGCAAATCCTTGCAAGCTTATACTACTATCTTAGCAAGCTAACCTAAACCATGCAAGTTTTACTTGCAAGCTTACACCACTTGATACCCAATCCTAGTTTTATTTGCAAGCTTAGTTATTTTATTTCTTTATCAAAGCTTTCTAGTTAAGGTTACCTAGTAAACTGTAGAACTTAGAAAGTTTATTAAAGGTAGCATAAAGAGCATAAAACTTGGCCTAGGTTAGATAATCTTGATGTCATCCTGAGGCATGAGATTGAACTTAGATCATCCCCATTGGTTTACCACCCCTCATTAGTGTTTACCACCACTTGTAGATGCTAGTGCTAAGAATAAAACTTGATCAACTTAGATGGGAATACTTGGTGAAAATGATTATGAAAACCTTAGAATGATGAGTCATTCTAATGAAATGTTTTGACATGTGTTCTTGAACACCAGATGATTTTGATGATAAAATGTTGAGGCATGAGCCTTAGCCTTTATAAAACTGGTGGATTGTCTGGATGCGTTACCATTCCAATTTTACCGTACAACCACAATACCCGAAAACTGGGTAGGGCTTGACTGGAAATTTATATACCTTAGTATGGGTTCCCTTGCGGCCAAGGTTTGAGCTGAGGCTACCTTGTGGAGATTGACCACCTGTGCAGTTCCCAAGATGACAGTTGGTCATGGTTGGGAGGCCAAACTCACAGGAGAGGTTCCCATACTAGGGTGTGTAATTGAAAGGTTAGGATTGATTATCCGCATACTGAGTATGGTGAATTCAGGATTGTTCCTGACGGATGTATCGAATATTTTGGTGAAAGTGTACCACCTCTGCAGAGTGTCAAACTATTCGAATAGCCGCGTCCGCGGTTATGGATAGTTGGAGTGGCCATACTATTCCGTCATCAGATGTTTTCAAAATGACTTATGAAATGAATCATAATTTTGACTTGACCACAACAGGGTTGTGATATGAAATTCAGGTTCCCACCTAGGTGTTTTAAAACTTTTAACTAGCTTTCTTTGCTTCTGAACTCGGTAGAGATAAATCTGGCTTTTGCAAAATAACCTAGAGCTTGGTACTTCCTACCCAAAACCGTCTCACTTGTTAGTATTAGTTTGCGAGTACTTAAAGAGTACTCATGGCTTTGTCCCTGGCTATTCCCGTGGCCAGACTATGAAGAGGACTATCAGGAGGACGGACAGCAGGAAGGTTACGACAACTAGGATCATCTCCCATCGTCAGCATTGCCTGTGACTATGAAGATGGAGCTTCTCCCATGCTATCGTTATCATTACGTTATTCCGCTGCTTGATTTGTATTAAGATTGGATCATCAGATCCTTTATTTGTGTAATACCTTATGTATGGTTTGTAATGGATGATGTACTGTGATATCCAATCTGTTATGTCTCGCAAAAATGATAATCCTGGGATTGTGATGTACAGCATAACAAGCATCTGGGATTAAAAATCCGGGTGTTGACAAGTTGGTATCAGAGCCATCCTGACCATAGGATACCCTAGTTTAGAATGGACGTTTGTATCAAAAACTTAGTTTCAAAACCAAGGAAGTGAGTATTTATGAAAACTTATTCTCATTCTTATCACTTAGACTCTTTCATAAAAATTCATGTTCCTCAAAAATTCTTGCAAACTTACATAAAATTTGACACACTTGATCACTCTACTAACTTACTCATCCTATATTCTTATAGATGGGCGTGAAGTATAGCAAGTTTTATCAGTTGGGGAATGGAGGAAACCTTATCTTTGAGCGTGACTTGGACCAGCTGTCGGAAATGCTGGAGCGTCCACACCCCGAGTTCTTTGGAGCTCAGCTCAACGATCAGGAAGGAGAGTAGTTGCAATGGCTAGTTGTTAGAAGTCTCCGAGGAAAGATTGAAGCCCCCACCTCCGAGGGAATTCAGTTCACCTTGAGAGAGAACAACTGGCTCGATGGACTTGCCGGGGCCATGCAGGAAGCTCTTGCCCATCTATGTGGATAGAGTATCAATCAGATCAAGGGTACCCGCTTTGAGTTCTATCCAAGGAGTGATGTTATGGGACAACCACTAGAGGTCCAATATCACCATGAGCTGAAGAATCAGTTGGACCACCTTAGCTTCATGATGTATGACCGTCAGAAGGAGTTAGACAATGCCCGCTCCTACGCCAATCACAAGTACGCCATCGCTGCCAAGAAGGATCAGACCATTGCCATGCTAGTGAATGATCGCCAGTCTCCTCGCCATTAGCTCGACAAGAAGGAGCTCATCATTGCCCGTCTCCGCCACGGGATCACAGATTTGTAGGAGACCATCCACGAGAGAGACATGCAGCTGGAGGAGAGGGAGAATGCAGGGGAAGACCTTCGTGGAGACCCCTACTCCTATCCCAGTGATGATGACGACTTTATGTAGGATCAGGCCATGAACTTCTTCACCAATGAGGATGACTTCGCCTTCATTGATGATGATGAGGAGGACACCGACTCCGAGGAGTAGTAGCACTTGAGAACTAGCGTTAGGGAGTTGTATTCGGTCCCATTGTATCGTAGTTTCCCAGAATGGTTCTTAAAACCATCTGTTTTCCTTTGTTGTGGTGTGTGTTTGTATCATGTGCTATGAATGAATGAATGAATGAATGAATGAAAAGCAAGTTGCTAGAAAAATCTGAGTTAAACTTCGAAAACATTTCAAACACCAAAACCCTGAACCTTAGAAATTTCCCTCTTTTCTCATGATCTATCTCAATCTTCAGATGCCTCGCGGAGGAAGCAATTCATCCCCGGACCCGATGTAGCAAATATTGCAAATGTTAGTTTCGGACCGCGAAGCTGAAAGAGCCGAACATCAAGCCAACTTATCCACCCTTCAGCACATAGCTCAGATGTCCAACAACCATCAAGGCCATGGAAATCAGGACAACCATGGGTCCAAGCTCAAGAATTTCCAGAACACCAATCCACCCATTTTCACTAAGTCTAAAGAGCCCCTAGATGCCGATGATTGGCTGCAAACCATGGAGAACAACCTAGAAGTTGCAGGAGTGGAAGCCAACGAGAAAGTACTGTTCGCTACCCACTATTTGGTCAGAGATGCAATAGCATGGTGGGACAACGTTCGTGCCATGAATGGAGGTCAGATGATGACTTGGGAAGAGTTCAAAATTAAGTTTAGTCGAACCCATGTGCCACTGGGTTTGATCAAGAGGATGAGAGATGAATTCAGGGAACTGAAGCAAGGAAGGATGACCATAGTGGAGTACTGTGACAAATTTCTATCATTGGCTAGGTATGCACCTGATGAGATTGACACTAAATCCAAGAAGAAGGAGATATTCTTGAATGGTTTGCATGATGAGATGCAGACAGTGTTGGTCAATATCCCATTTGCTGATATTGAAGCCTTAGTGGATTCCTCCATCCAGATGGAAGGCAAGATCAATCAAGCCAATGAGAATCGCAAGCGTAGAATGATGCAACAACCAGGAACCCATCATACCCCAAAGTATCGCCCCAACCCATCTCTAGGATTTTCCCCAAGAACCAACAGACCCCCGATGAACCGTCCCACCTATCCAAACCGTGGAGGAGGAAACCCAAGGCCTGGAGGAAATCACAACAACCTCGGGAACCCCAGCAATTTCAACCGTGCACCACCCAAGTTCAACCACAACAATGCCGCCGCCAACACCAACACTGCCCCAAGGACTGGAAGCAATGCTGTTGTCAACACCCGGATTTTTAATCCTAGATGCCTGTTATGCCATACATCACAATCCTAGGATTACCATTTTTGCGAGACATAACATATTTGGATATCACAGTACATCATCCATTACAAACCATACATAAGGTATTACACAAATAAGGATCTCATGATCCAGTTCTTAATACAACTCAAGCAGCGGAATAACGTAAGGATAACGATAGCGTAGGCGAAGCTCCATCTTCGGGGTCACAGGCAATGTTGACGATGGGAGATGATCCTAGTTGTCGTAACCTTCCTGCGGTCCATCATCCTGGTACTCCTATTCATAGTCTGGCCACGGGAATAGCCAGGGATAAAGCCATGAGTAAGTACTCGCAAACTAATACTAACAAGTTAAGGGGGTTTTTGTAGTAGGATACTAAGCTCTAGGGTTGTTTTGCAAAAAGCCAGATTTACCTCTACTAAGTTCAGAGGCAAAGAAAACTAGTTGAAAATTTTATAACACCAAAGTGGGAACTTAAATTCATATCACAACTCTGTTGTGGTCAAGTCAAAGTCATAAATCATTTTATAAGTTGTTTTGAAAACATTGAAGGGTTTCGCAGCATAGTAAATCAAAATTTTCTACGGAAGTGAACAGAGGGAAAGCCAAGATCTAATCTAGGAGATGCAAACAACGAGAGAGATTGGATTAGATCTTCATACCCTTGAAGATTCACCATGAACGTTCGTCGGAACGTGGGTGATGTAGTCGTACTCGCTTCTCCTCCTCGCGATCCGATCCGATCCAGCACCACAAGTGGCGGTGCCTCCGTGAGATGCACACGTGCGGCACCTCGACGTCTCCTCCTTCCTCGGACCAGCAAGTATGGTGGAGAGATAGATTGGATCTACAACACGGCGCGGTGTATATGGTGGAGAATTTCTGCAGCAGGGCTTCGCCCACAAACAGTCGGGAGGGAGAGAGGAGGGCAGCAGGGCAACTAGGGTTTGGAGAAAGGTGTAGGTTGGGGGGAGGGGGCGCACCAGCCCTCTATATATAGAGGGGGGGTGCGGCCAGCCCTTGCCCATCCTCCAAGCCTATCTCTAGTTTAAACGATTTAAACTCTCCCTTCTAGAAACCCTATCTTATCTCTAGTTTAAACGATTTAAACTTATCTAGGATCGGCTGGGCCCTATGGGGCCTTGTGCCCCTGGCCCAATGCGGCCAGGACACTCCCTCATAGGCCCATGCCCCCCTCCCGGAAGGTGGGGCCACGTTGGTCCCCTTCCGGAAGGTTCTAGAAGCTTCCGGTACAATACCGATTAATCCGGAACAATTCCGAACTCCAAAAACTGCACTGCCTTATATGAATCTTATTCTCCGGACCACTTCGGAACCTCTCCTGATGTCCCGGATCCCATCCGAGACTCCGAACAAAAATTCATAAACCAATTATCCAATCTATCCTAGCGTCGAGACACGTTAAGTGTGTGACCCTGCGGGTTCGAGAATATGCAGACATGATCTTCTATCAATAATCAACAGCGGGGTCTGGGCACCCATATTGACTCCCACACATTCATCGATGATCATATCGGATGAACCACGATGCCAGGATTCAATCAATCCCATATATATATTCCCTTCGTCTCGCGATATTTTACTTGCCCGAGATTCGATCGTCGGTATCGTCATACCTAGTTCAATCTCGTTCACAGCAAGTACTTTACTCGTTCCGTAATCCGATATCACTTTGTGATTAACTCCTTAACCACATGCTTGCAAGCAGTGTTGATATCGATTACCGAGTGGGCCTGAAGTATATCTCTCCGACTTGGGAGGGACAAATTCCATCTCGATACATACAACCCAACAGATACTTTCCGATCACCTGAGAGACACCTTTATGATCACCCTCTCATAGGATGACGTTTGATGACCTCAAAGCTTTCTTCCGATACCAGGGAGTTGTATTATCTCATGGTCTAAGGAATACAATATTTGACATAGGAAAAGCTTCGCAAAGAAGAACACAATGAAACGATCTAATAGCTTTGCTTAGTTTGGGTCTGTCCACCATATCATTCTCCCAATGATATGGTCTCATTATCAATTGACAACTCATGTCTATGGTTAGGAAACCTTAACCATCATTGATCAATGAGCTAGTCCATAGAGGCGTACTAGGTACACGGTGTTGTTCACAAACCACATAAGTATTAAAGTTTCCGCTTAATACAATTCTAGCATGGAATATAAACTTTATCATGAACAAGAATTATAATAATAACATCTTTATTATTGCCTCTAGGGCATAATTCCAACAGTCTCCCACTTGCACTAGAGTCAATAATCTAGTTTACATTTGGCAACAATCTCACACCCATGGCACTGAGGTGCTGATCATGTTTTACACGTGGAAGAGGTTTAGTCAATGGATCTGCGACATTCAGATCTGTATGTACTTTGCTAATCTTCAGATCTCCATCTGCTATATAATCTCGGATTATATGAAACTTGCGGTTGATATGCTTGGTCTTTGGATGATATCTTGGTTCCTTAGCGAGTGCTATGGCGCCAGTGTTGTCACACAATATCTCCAGTGGGTCCAATGCACTTGGAACCACACCAAGCTCATGGATGAAGTTCTGATCCAAACTCCTTCACTTGACCTTCTGCGGCAGCCATGTATTCGCTTCTCATCAGATCCCGCGATCACGCTTTGCTTGCGCTTCTCCTCCAGCTCCTCCATTCAAAATATACACGTATCCCGTCGAGATTTACAATCATCCTTGTCGGTGTCGAAACTAGCATCGACGTAACCTTTCTGACGAGTTGTTCATCACCCCATAGACTAAGAACATTTCTTTAGTCCTATTTAGGTACCTTAGGATGTTCTTCACGGCTGTCCAAAGGTTCCACTCGGATCACTTTGATATCTGCCGTCAAACTAAGAGCATTGGACACATCCGGTCTAGTACACAAAGATGGCATACATGATGGAACCTATGGCCGAGGCATAAGGCACTTTGCTCATAGATTCCCTATCATTTACCGTAGATGGACACTGAGCCTTGCTCAATATCTTAACTGACAACAAAGGCACTGAACCTTTCAATGCCTTTTCCATTCTGAACCTTTTAGAACTTTGTCTAGGTATGTACTGCTTAAAGCTATCAGGCGTCTTTGTCTATCTCTATAGACTTTGATGCCCAATATATAAGCAGCTTCACCTAGGTCTTTCATTAAAAAACACTTGTTCAAATAACTCTTCACATCGTTAAGCATGTCGATGTCATTTCCAATAATCAATATGTCATCCACATATAGTACCAGAAACGTCACCGAGCTCCCACTCACTTTCTTGTAGATGCAAGCTTCGTAGCAATTTGGAACAAATCCAAAGCTCTTGATCACTTGATCAAAGCGAAGGTTCCAACTCCGAGATGCTTGCTTCATCCATAAATGGAACGCTGAAGTTTGCATACTTTATCAAGATCCTTAGGATCGACAAAACCTTCGGTTGCATCATATACAACTCTTCATCAATGTTGCCATTGAGGAAAGCGATCTTGACGTCCATTTGCCATATTTCATAATCATGAAACGCAGCAATTGCTAATAAAATCCGAATGGACTTAAACCTCACGGGAGAGAAAGTCTCATCGTAGTCAACACCTTGAACTTGTCGAAAACCTTTAAACAAGCCGTGCTTTATAGACGGTAACATTACCATCCGCGTCCGTTTTCTTCTTGAAGATCCATTTGCACTCAACAGCCTTTCGGTCGCTAGGAGGGTCCACCAAAGTCCATACTTGGTTTTCGCTCATGAATCCCAATTCGGATTTCATGGCTTCTAGCCATTTCTCAGAGTCTGGGCTCATCATCGCTTCCTCATAGTTCGTAGGTTCATTGTCTTCTACTAACAAGACAAATAAGAGGTTGCCGTACCACTCGGAGGGGCACGCGACCTTGTCGACTGCGACGCTCGATGAGATCGTCCAAGCTTCATGATCCTTGTCGTTAGCTTCCTCTATTGTTGGTGCGGTGACCGAACAATTTCAGGTGATGCGCTACTCTCCAATTCAAGAGAAGGTTCAATAACCTCGTCTAGCTCTACTTTCCTCCCACTCACTTCTTTCGAGAGAAACTCCTTCTCAAGAAAGGAACCGTTCTTCGACAAACACTTTGCCTTGGTTACGTGGTAGAAGGTATACCCAATAGTTTCCTTAGGGTATCCTATGAAGACGCATTTCTCCGCTTTGGGTTCGAGCTTGTCCGGCATCAACTTCTTGACGTAAGCTTCGCATCCCCAAACTTTAAGAAACGACAACTTAGGTTTAGCACCAAACCATAGTTCATACGGTGTCGTATCAACGGATTTAGATGGAGCCCTATTTAAAGTGAATGTAGCGGTTTCTAATGCATAACCCCAAAATGATAACGGCAAATCAGTAAGAGACATCATCGACCGGACCATATCTAACAGGGTTCGATTCCGCTCGTACACACCATTGCTTGTGGTGTTCCGGGTGGCGTGAGTTGTGAAACGATTCCACTTGCTTTGAGATGCGTGAGAAAATCATAACTCAAATATTCGCCCCCACGATCGGATCATAGAAACTTAATCTTTCTGTTACGATGGTTCTCCACTTCATTCTGAAATTCTTTGAACTTTTCAAACGTTTCAGATTTATGTTTCATTAAATAGATATACCCATATCTACTTAAGTCATCGGTAAAAGTGAGAAAATAGCGATATCCACCGCGTCGAAACACTCATCGGTCCATACATCGGTATGTATGATTTCCAACAAGTCCGTTGCTCGCTCCATCATACCGGAGAACGGGTTTTGATCATCTTGCCCATGAGGCATGGTTCGCATGTGTCAAATGATTCAAAATCAAGAGACTCCAAAAGTCCATCGTAATGGAGTTTCTTCATCGCTTTACACCAATATGACCTAGATGACACTGCCACAAATAAGTAGTATTATCACTATCTACTTTGCATCTCTTAGCCTCAATGTTATGGATGTGTGTTTCATCCCTTTCGAGATTTAGAAGAAATAAACCACTCACAAGAGGTGCATGACCATAAAAGATGTTACTCATATAAATAGAACAACCATTATTCTCCGATTTAAATGAATAACCGTCTTGCAATAAACACGATCCATAAATAATGTTCATGCTCAACGCAGCACATAATAACATTTATTAAGGTTTAAAACTAATCCGAAGGTAAAACTAAGGAGAGCGTGCCGGCCATCACATCAACTCTTGATCCGTTGCCAACGCGATCGTCACCTCATCCCTCGCAGCCGCCGTCTATTTCGCAGCTCCTGTTTCAAGTTACAAATATTAGCAACTGAACCGGTATCAAATACCCAGGCACTACAACGAGGGCTAGTAAGGAAAACATCAATAACATGTATATCAAATATACCTTTGATGGTGCCAGCCTTCTTGTCCGCTAAGTACTTTGGACAGTTGCGCCCGAGGACCCTTGTCCTTGCAATAGAAGCACTCGGCTTCCGGCTTGGGACCAGACTGAGCTTCTTCTCAGCAGGGCATTGCTTGCCGCCCTTCTTGAAGGGCTTCTTTGCTCCTTTACCTTTCTTAAAGGAGGGCTTGTTGACCATCAACACATGATTATCCTTCTTGATGTCCACCTCGCAGCCTTCACTTTGCGAAGAGCTCGATGATCGTGTCAGTGGAACCAATCTGATTGTGAGTCACTACAAAACTTTTGTAGCTGGGAGGAGTGATTGCGAACCACTGTCAATCTTGAGCTCCTCTGGAATCTTGCAGTCCAGCTTGCTCAAAGGCGTTGAGTGTAGCCCAGACATCTTAATGGCGTGCTCACTAACGGAACTCCCTTCCTCCATCTTGCAGTTAAAGAACTTCTCGGAGATCTCATATCTCTCGAGCGGGCTGAGTCTGAAACATGGTTTTCAGCTCTTGAGAATCTCAAAGGGCCCGGATAGTTTTCAAAACGATTTTGAAGTTCCGGTTCCATAGCAAACAACATGGTGCTCTTAATCACACCATAAGCATCTTTGCACGACTGATAGACAGCTTTCTCATCACCGTAGCCTTGAGGGGGGTCACTAACGCTTTCCCAAGGACATAGTCCTTTTGTCCGCTGAATGTAATGATTCTTAGATTGCGGAACCAGTTGGTGAAGTTAGACCCATTGTTTCTAAGCTTTTCTTTCTCAGCAAAAACGTTGAAGTTGAAGTTGGACTTGGCCATGTGATCTACAGTATTTGCAAGTACAATTTAGACTATGTTCATGATAAATAGTTCAACTTAATGAAATTACTAGATGAACTCCCACTAAATTCAACATCCCTCAAGTTGTTTAGTGAACACGATCCAAATTCACCACACCTAATCCGATCTTCACGAGAAGAGATGTGGCTTAAATGGTGGACAACGGCGTCGATCATATCATTCATATGACTCATGCTTAACCTTTCGGTTCATGTGTTCCGAGGCCATGTCTGTACATGCTAGGCTCGTCAAGTCAAACCCAAGTATTTCCGCGTGTGCAAAACTGGATTGCACCCGTTGTATGTGAGCGTAGAGTCTATAGCACCCGATCATCACGTGATGCTTGGACATGACGAACTTTCGCAACGGTGCATACATGGGGAGAACACAGTTTTATCTTGATCTTTAAGTGAGGAATCATCTTATAATGCTACCGTCGCGATCTAAGCATAATAAGATACATAAAAGGATAAACATCACATGCATATAACTTTATGTGACATGGTATAGCCAATCTTCGCGCAATGATCTCCATCTTGTGCGTTCCGGCATGATCTCCATCACTCCACCATGATTGCCTCCACCACGAATAGCAACTACAACTATTGCTAACTACTTAGCGATAAAGTAAAGCTATTACATGGCGTATAAGAAGTTGACTCGCAGGTCATACACAATTATAAAGACAACCATATGGCTCCTGCCGGTTGTGAACTCATCGACATGCAAGTCGTGAAACATTACAAAACATGATCATCGCATACATTATACACATCACATCTTGGGCCATACCATATCACAGAAAACACTCCCTGCAAAAACAAGTTAGACGCCTCTACTTTGTTGTTGCATGTTTTACGTGGCTTATGGGAGTAGATGCTAAGAACGATTCTTACCTACGGAAAGCCACAACAGTGATATTATGGTTGCCAAACTTCGGTGTTAATCCCATGACAACTATAGTGAGAGAAACTGACATCCACCAGCCGCATGTATGGTACAAGCCACACGTCAAGTGCGGAGCCGGTCTCGCGAACGACGTCGCGTAAGGTTGGCCTGGACCGCTTCAATATCACTATCCCGCGTCATAAGAAGAACACAAACAAGAGGCTTGCAACAGAAAACATCAACGGCCGCAACAACCATGTTGCGTTCTACTCGTGAAACACATCTACGCATACATCTAGCTCTGATACCACTGAAGGGTTTCGCAGCATAGTAAATCAAAATTTTCTACGGAAGCGAATAGAGGGAAAGCCAAGATCTAATCTAGGAGATGCAAACAACGAGAGAGATTGGATTAGATCTTCATACCCTTGAAGATTCGCACAGCGGAACGTTCGTCGGAACATGGGTGATGTAGTCGTACTCGCTTCTCCTCCTCGCGATCCGATCCGATCCAGCACCACAAGTGGCGGTGCCTCCGTGAGATGCACACGTGCGGCACCTCGACGTCTCCTCCTTCCTCGGACCCCTTCCTCGGACCAGCAAGTATGGTGGAGAGATAGATTGGATCTACAACACGACGGCGTGGTGTATATGGTGGAGAATTTCTGCAGCAGGGCTTCGCCCACAAACAGTCGGGAGGGAGAGAGGAGGGCAGCAGGGCAACTAGGGTTTGGAGAAAGGTGTAGCTTGGGGGGGAGGGTGCGCACCAGCGCTCTATATATAGAGGGGGGGTGCGGCCAGCCCTTGCCCATCCTCCAAGCCTATCTCTAGTTTAAACGATTTAAACTCTCCCTTCTAGAAACCCTATCTTATCTCTAGTTTAAACGATTTAAACTTATCTAGGATCGGCTGGGCCCTATGGGGCCTTGTGCCCCTGGCCCAATGCGGCCAGGACACTCCCTCATAGGCCCATGCCCCCTCCCGGAAGGTGGGGCCACGTTGGTCCCCTTCCGGAAGGTTCTAGAAGCTTCCGGTACAATACCGATTAATCCGGAACAATTCCGAACTCCAAAAACTGCACTGCCTTATATGAATCTTATTCTTCGGACCACTCCGGAACCTCTCGTGATGTCCCGGATCCCATCCGAGACTCCGAACAAAAAATTCATAAACCAATTATCCAATCTATCCTAGCGTCGAGACACGTTAAGTGTGTGACCTCGGGTTCGAGAATATGCGTATATGATCTTCTATCAATAATCAACAAGGGTGCAGGCACCCATATTGACTCCCACACATTCATCGATGATCATATCGGATGAACCACGATGCCAGGATTCAATCAATCCCATATATATATTCCCTTCGTCTTGCGATATTTTACTTGCCCGAGATTCGATCGTCGGTATCGTCATACCTAGTTCAATCTCGTTCACAGCAAGTACTTTACTTGTTCCGTAATCCGATATCACTTTGTGATTAACTCCTTAACCACATGCTTGCAAGCGGTGTTGATATCGATTACCGAGTGGGCCCGAAGTATATCTCTCCGACTTGGGAGGGACAAATTCCATCTCGATACATACAACCCAACAGATACTTTCCGATCACCTGAGAGACACCTTTATGATCACCCTCTCATAGGATGACGTTTGATGACCTCAAAGCTTTCTTCCGATACCAGGGAGTTGTATTATCTCATGGTCTAAGGAATACAATATTTGACATAGGAAAAGCTTCGCAAAGAAGAACACAATGAAACGATCTAATAGCTTTGCTTAGTTTGGGTCTGTCCACCATATCATTCTCCCAATTATATGGTCTCATTATCAATTGACAACTCATGTCTATGGTTAGGAAACCTTAACCATCATTGATCAATGAGCTAGTCCATAGAGGCGTACTAGGGACACGGTGTTGTTCACAAACCACACAAGTATTAAAGTTTCCGCTTAATACAATTCTAGCATGGAATATAAACTTTATCATGAACAAGAATTATAATAATAACATCTTTATTATTGCCTCTAGGGCATAATTCCAACAAGCATCTGATGATAGAACAGTATGGCCACTCCAACTGTCCATAACCGCGGACGCGGCTATTCGAATAGTTTGACACTCTGCAGAGATTGTACACTTTCACCACAACATTCGATACATCCGTCAGGAGCAATCCTGAAGTCACCATACTCAGTATGCGGATAATAAATCCTAGCCTTTCAATTATACGCCCTAGTATAGGAACCTATCCTATGAGTTTGGCCTCCCAACCATGACCAACTGTCATCTTGGGTACTGCACAGGTGGACAATCTTCACAAGGTAGCCTCAGCTCAGACCTTGGCCGCAAGGGAACCCATACTAAGGTATATAAATTTCCAGTCAAGCCCTACCCAATTTTCGGGTATTGTGGTTGTACGGCAAAATTGGAATGGTATCGCATCCTGACAACCATCAGTTTTATAAAGGGCTAAGGATCATGCCTCAACATTTTCATCATCAAAATCGTCTGGTGTTCAAGAACACATGTCAAAACATTTTAGTAGAATGACTCATCATTCTAAGGTTTTCATAACCATTTTCTCCAAGTATTCCCATCTAAAGTTGATCAAGTTTTACGCTTAGCACTAGCATCTATAAGTGGGGGTAAATATTAATGGTGGGTAATAAACAAGTGTATCTTATCTAATTAAATCTCATGCCTCAGGATGACATTAAGATTATCTAACTTAGGCCAAATTTTATGCTCTTTATGCTACCTTCAGTTATCTTTCTAGAATCTACAAGTCACTATGTAAACTCTAAGAGAAATCTTTGATAAAGAAAATAAAGTATTAAGCTTGCAAGTAAAACTAGGATTGTGTATCAAGTGGGTATAATCATATATGCTTAAGGCATATAGTTGGTATAGTAGCAAGCAAGTAATAGCTTCATAAGTAGGGTATCTTGCAAGTGTTAGCTAGCATAATTGCAAGTATAAGCTTGCCTTGTGCAGAGTAGTGGTTGAAGTTCTCCTCGGCTTATTCCTCGTAGTATCCTCCTTCCTCCTCGTATCCTTGGTCGGTACTAGAGTCTATAAATAAATACGAGGTACACAATCACCAAACAATACTTAACTATTTCAAATCATCACATAATAGTTCACACTAGATGATCTAGCATCATCACTAACATTAGAAGATTAAAGCACTTGTCTTATTTATTTTAATTTGAGAAAAGTAATTTCTACTCATTGAAAAACTACTTAAGATTTAATATTCTCCAACTCAAACATGGGATCATGTTGACACATGCCATCACCACATATTTCAGTACATGGGAATGTGATTTAAAGTGGTGTCACAATTTAATAAGGTTTAACCTTTTTATTTTAATTAAATAAAGTGACTAGAAATGCCTATGTGGCATTATTTTATTACTTCAACATTATCTATGCAAGTAAACCCATATGTTTTTATATATTCTGAAAGGTATGATCAAATGTGATTTTTGAGATTTGGAATCAACTCAAAAACTCTTATGGTTGAACTTTGAAAAATGTTTGAATGCAGAAAAGCTTCTGCCTTTCTATTTTTACCATGGTTGATCTATACATCCAAATGGTTTGAATCCAACGGGATTGGATTAAGCTTTTCAGTACCTTTCTAAAAAAATTAGTTTCATGCATTTTGGTTCAGTGAATCGAGCTGGGTTGATTTTTGAATCTATGTACAGAACTGTGTTTGAAATTAAATGAATAAAACTAAATTTGAATTGTTGGGTCATGCGGGATGTTTTACTGGGCCGGCCCACTACGCACAGCGCACACGCGGGCTGGTTAAGTGGCTGTCTCCATACATCAGTGAGACGGTGAGGAGCGAAGCGGTACGGGGCAATGTGGACCGTGGGATCTAGTTCTAATCGAACGGCTCTAGTTCATCGTCCACGTCGGGCAGCACCGGCGAGACAGAACCCTAGCACGGCAGGTAGGGGCGTGGGAGGCTCACCGGGGCTCAGGCGATGGTCAGCGACGGGGGCAAACGACGAAGTCGACGACGGCGGTTCTCCTGGTACCGACAGCTTCTCCTGGGGCGGCCCCAATCGACGGCACCCTTCTCCTCCAGCAGCGGTGGGCTCCGGCCAAATTCTGATGATGCGCTACTCGCTTTGCTCCGGAAGTGAGGTGGGGTGGTTCTGAGGGAGAGGGGAATGAACTGGTGTGAAGAAAACGAGTGGTGGAGGCCTCTATTTATAGTGGCTGAAGGGGGCCGATGGGCCTGGGCTGAGCTCGTTGTGGTCGACGGCACAGAGTGCTACTGGCATGGGCGATGGTAGGGGGCGGTGTTGTGCTCCCTGGTGAAGCTCAACGGCATGGTGGCGAGGCGTGGGATGGTACTGATCGGTCGGAACGCTTCGATGCTCTGGGCGGGTCCGACGGCAATTTTAATGTTGCACAGCGTGCATGTTCCGCGCGGTGGCGAACGGGCATGTCTGCGGGGTGCTGTGGCGGTGGTGATCACGCACGCACGCGACGAGGGTGGCGCGCGGTCTGTGGGTGCTGGTCGAGGGTGGCGCACTGGCGCGCTCTCGGCTCGCACGCAGAGAGGTTTGGCATGGTCTTGTCGTGTGGTCCAGGTGGCTGCTAGGATGTTGCTAGGGGAGTGGCGGTGGAGTGCCTGCTAGACATGCTTGCTAGGCTTGGTGCTGCTCCTAGCTAGCTGTCGACAATGGGTTGGCAAGGTGAGGCTCGACATGCTTGCTATTAATGGCATGGTCTGGTTTACAGTGAGCTAGAGGGGTTAAACAAGTTAGATGATCTACTGAGGGTGTAGAGTGAGCTAGATAGGGAACAAGTTAGGCCAAATTTATTGCACACTATAATGTTTAATGTTTGTTTGATTTGTATCTGCAAGGTGTTTGATAAAATGGCCGCAAGAACTTTGAATTTGAATTTTGGATTCAAACTTGGTGGGTTTTCTAGGCACATACTAGGGAGTGTCTGGTTAGTTGGACAAGTCAAGGGGCACTAGTCTGGTTAGGTTTTGAAAATGGGTGATCTTCACATATGATAAAGATTCAATTTGCAATTGTGATTTGAATGAGGTTGCCAAATGTTTCTGTAAGTTTGAAAGGTGGGCTTTGATTCACTTTTACTTGTTCTAGCAAGGGGTGAAAAGAATTGGGAAAGTTTCTGTTTGAAATCTTGGACTAGAAACACTCAAAGTGACCTAGTGAGCAAGATTGGCAAAAATGACCATTTGCTTTATTTGATTTGTTTTTGATTTTCTCTTGATTTGTTTATGCATGGAAATGTTTTATATGATGTTATTTTCCTCTTTAAACCATTTCTTGCTATTTAGGTTAACCGCACAAGTTTATTCATGCATTTATCAAATCATCTCATTCACACATGCATTCATATGATTTTAATTAATCAAAGTTTTTGTTAACCCTAATTTCAGTTATTATAGTTTGATGATCATTGCTTTATATTTTTGGGATGTTACAGTTGTGCCTGTTGCAGCAAAGGACAAGTCTCAGGTGACTTGTTATGAGTGTGGAACCAAGGTTCACTATTCCAATGAGTGTCCCAAGAAGATTGCCGCAACCCCCAATGCAAATGCCCCAGCTCAGCAGCAGCGTCGTGTTCAGCCTGGAAGAAGGTTTGCCCCAGGGAATTCGCTCAACCGCAACGACTATCTCTTTCTCATGCATGCTGAAGAAGCCCAAGAAGCGCCAGATGTCGTGCTGGGCATGTTTTCTGTTAACTCTGTACTTGCCAGAGTGTTGTTTGATTCTCGAGCATCACACTCATTTGTTACCGAAGAATCTGCATGCACTAGTAAGATTCAACCCACCAAATTGAAGCATGTTATGATAGTTCAAATACCTAGTTCAACCACCAAAGCTAGACAAATTTGCAAGGCCGTACCTATCTAAATCCATGGCATAGATTTTTATGCTAATCTAATAGTACTCGGAACTAAAGGTTTGGAAGTAGTACTAGGGATGGATTGGATGTCGAAACATAAATGATTAATCGACTATGCCAAGAAGGCCATAACCATGACCAGTACAACCGGAATATCAGTAGAGCATGTATCGGAAACCTTGCCCCGTCAATTCAAGTGCAACAAGAGTCTAGCCCAGCCAACCATTTACTAAGTCAGAGTAGTCTGTGAATACCCCGATGTATTTCCAGATGTTTTGCCCGGTATGCCCCCAGATCGGGATGTCGAGTTTATCATTGAACTAATCCCTGGAACTAGACCCATAGCCCAGAGACCGTATATCATGAACCCATCTGAACTAGTGGATCTGAAGAAGCAACAGGATACTATGTTGGAGATAGGATTGATCCAACCAAGTGTGTCGCCATGGAGATCACCTGTTTTATTTGTGGACAAGAAAGATGGAGGTAATCGTTTGTGTACGGATTATCGAAAGCTGAATGATGTTACCATCAAGAACAAGTATCCACTGCCAAAGATAGAGGATCTGTTTGACCAGTTGACTGGTGCCAAAGTGTTTTCTAAGATTGATCTTAGAACTGGTTATCATCAACTCAAGATTCGCGCAGAGGATATTCCAAAGACTGCCTTTACCACCAGATATGGATTATACGAGTATATTGTCATGTCTTTTGGATTAAACAATGCCCCCGCTTATTTCATGAACCTCATGAATAAGATTTTTATGGACTTCCTGGATATATTTGTCGTTGTTTTCATCGATGACATTCTGATCTATTCCAAATCAGAAGAAGAACATGAGCTACACCTAAAGACCATCCTTGGAACCCTTAGGGAGCATATTTGTATGCCAAGTTTAGCAAATGTGAATTCTGGTTATAGGAGATAGGATTCCTCGGCCATATCGTATCAGCCGGAGGAATTGCCTTTGACCCTGCAAAGGTGAAGGATGTTAAAGATTGGCAAGCCCCAACCACTCAAACCCAAGTTCATGCATTTCTCGGATTGGCGGGATATTATCGCCAGTTTGTAGAAGGATTTTCAAGTATCGCAAGACCCATGACCCAATTGTTGAAGAAGGACAAGAAGTTTGAATGGACGGACAAGTGTGAAGCGAGTTTTCAAGAACTCAAGAGGAGATTGATTTCAGCCCCAATCTTGATCATGCCGGATATCATGAAGCCTTTTGATGTGTACTGTGATGCATCCAAGATCAGTCTCGGATGTGTGTTAATGCAAGAAGGCAAAGTTATATCTTATCTATCCCAACAACTGAAGCAACATGAGCAGAATTATCCTACCCATGACCTTGAACTAGCAGCTATAGTTCTAGCCCTGAAAACATGGAGGCATTATCTTATGGGAAACCGTTGTGAGATTTATTCGGATCATAAGAGCCTGAAGTATATATTCACTCATAAGGAGTTGAATATGAGGCAGAGGAGATGGATCGAACTAATCAAGGACTATGATCTGGACATCCACTACCACCCAGGTAAAGCCAATGTGGTAGCAGATGCCCTTGGCAGATTGCCGTGCCGCTTGAACTCCATGATTCTGAAGGAACAACCAAGTTCGCACATGGAGATGGAAGATTTTAGAATGGAATTAGTAAGTGAAGGATTTTTGGCTAGCATAGAACTTCAACCCACTTTGATCAGTCAGATCAAGGAGGCGTAGAAAGGAAATGCTAGTATCGACGGAATCAAACGTCGTATCGGTACAGGCAAAGTATCCTGATTCACGGAAGATGAAGAAGGAGTGTTGTGGTATAAAGGACGTCTCTGTGTACCCGCAGATTCAGAGTTGAAGGAAATTATTTTGAAATAGGCCCATGATACTCTTTATTCTATCCACCCCGGAGGAACAAAGATGTATCAGGATTTGAAGGAACAATTTTGGTGGCATAAGATGAAGAGAGAAATCAGAAGCTATATAGCCAAGTGTGATATTTGTCAGAGAGTCAAGGCAGGACATCAGAGACCCGCAGGACTGTTGCAACCCTTATAGATTCCATAATGGAAATGGGATTCAGTTGGAATGGACTTTATCACCGGATTGCCTACTTCTAGTAGGGGAAATGACTCTATTTGGGTCATAGTTGATAGACTGTCCAAGGTAGCTCATTTCCTACCAATCAAGACCACCTACCAAAGTTCGAAGCTAGTAGAGTTGTACATCGCTAGAATCGTCAGTCTGCAAGGAGTCCCCAAGAACATTGTGTCGAATCGAGGAACTCGGTTTACCTCGAGATTCTGGAAGAAAGTCCAAGAAGGATTGGGAACGAGATTGGATTTCAGCACAGCGTATCACCCTCAGACCGATGGACAAATGGAGCGAGTAAATCAAATACTCGAAGATATGTTGAGAGCATGTGTGCTAGAGTATGGATCTAAATGGGAAGACTGTCTGCCTTTCGCAGAATTTTCGTAAAACAACAGTTATCAAGCTAGTTTGCAAATGGCCCCATTTGAGTTCATGTATGGAAGGAAGTGTCGTACCCCTTTAAATTGGTCGGAAGTAGGAGAGAGTCAGATTTTTGGACCTGACATCCTACAAGAAGCAGAAGAGAAAGTTCACAAGATCCGTGAGCACCTTAAGACCACCCAATCCAGAAAGAAGAGTTATGTTGACAAGAGACATCGAGACCTAGCCTTCAATATCGGAGATTTTGTTTATCTCAAATTGTCACCTTTGAAAGGAATGCAACGTTTCCAACTCAAAGGAAAGTTAGCCCCCAAATATATCGGACCTTTCAAGATTCTGAATCGTCGAGGAGAAGTATCGTATCAACTGGAACTACCGGAGGAAATGTCAGCCGTGCATAATTTGTTCCATATCTCGTAACTTCGCAAATGCCTTGAAGTCCTGGAGAAGACCGAAGTTTTCAAGAATATTGATCACCGCACCATAGAGATCAACGATGACCTGCCATATCCCGAAGTACCCATCCGTATTTTGGAGGAAGCTTTCAGAACCACCAGGACCCGGAGCATCAAGTTTCTCAAGATTCAGTGGAGTAACCACACTGAAGAAGAAGCTACCTGGGAACAAAAATATTAAATCAAGACGGAGTTTCCCGATCTTTTTATATCCTAGTTTTCTTCTTTCTTCTTTCTCAAATCTCGGGAAGAGATTTTGTTTAAGGAGGGAAGGTTTGTAACATCCCAAAAATATTGAACAATGATTATCCAATTCCAATCACCAAATTTAGGGTTAACAAAAACTTTTGTTAATTAACATCATATGAATGCATGTGTCTATGTGATGATTGTATGAATGCATGAATGGACTTGTGTGATTGATCTAAATAGTAAGGAATGGTTTAAAGATGAAAACAACATCATCTAAATCATTTCCAAGCAGAAACAAATCAAGAGAAAATCAAAAACAAACCAAATAAAGCAAATGGTCATTTTTGCCAATCTTGCTCACCAGGCCACTTTGAGTGTTCCTAGTCCAAGATTTAAAACAGAAACATTTCCATTTCTTTTCACCCCTTTCTAGACCAAGTAAAAGTGAACCAAAGCCCACCTTTCAAACTTACAGAAATATTTGGCAACTTGATTCAAATGACAATTTAAAATTGAATCTTTAACATATGGGAAGATCACAAAATTCTCAAAAACCAACCAAACCAATTCCCCTTGACCTTTCCAACTAACCAGAGACTACTGAGTATGTAACTAGTACACCCACCAAGTTTGAACCAAAAATTCAAATTTGAATCTCTTTCGGCCATTTCATCAAACACCTTGCAAACACAAATCAAACAAACATCAAACACTATTGTGAGTAGTGATTTGGCCTAATTTGTCCCTCTCTAACTCACAGCAGACATTTAGTAGATCATCTAGCTTAGTTAGCAAGCTCTAGCACCACTGTGAGCTTGCCATTGCCATCAATGGTGAGCAGGCCGAGCCTCACCTTGCCACCCCATTGTCGACAGCAAGCTAGGAGAAGCTCTAGCCTCGTCAACCTTGTCTGGGACACTCACCACCGTCCACCGCCACCCCCTGTCCAATGCCAATGAGTATAAATCCACTGGAACACTCTATACACGCCGCGCCCTATGCCTCTGCACCATGCCGAGAGCGCGCCAGAGTGCCACCCTCAACACTCACCCACAGGCCGCGCGCCGCCCTCGCCCCGTGCAAGCATGATCACCACCACCCCAGCAACCCTGCAGACCCGCCCGTTCATCGCCGCGCGACCAGGAGAGCCCATGTTCCATAAAACTTTCTATTGGACCCGCCCAGAGCACCGCAATGTTCTGACCGTCTCGCACCGTCCCACGCCGCGTAACCACGCCGTTGAGCTTCGCCAGCAAAGACCAGCACCCTTCTATCGCCCATGCCGTTAGCCCATGCATCGACGACAATTTAGCTCCCACAGCCCTTTGGTCCCCTTCTAGCACTATAAATAGAGGCCACCCCCGCTCGAATTCTTCACACCAACACACTCTCCTCTCTCAGAAGCACCCCACCGCACCCCCGGAGCAAGGCGAGCAACAGGTCGCCGGAATTTGGCCGGAGTCTACCACGGAGGAGGAAGAAAGGAGCCAGTGATTGGAGCCGCCCCAGGAGAAGCCGCCCCAGGAGAAGCCGCCGGTACCAGGAGGTTCACCGTCGTCGACTTCGTCGTTCGCCCCTATCGCCAACCCTCACCTGAGCCCCGGTGAGACCCCGTAGACCCCCACTGGCCGCGCTATGGTTTTGTCTCACCGGCGTTGCCCGACGGAGATGATAGGTCATAGTCGTTGGATTAGAGTTTGATCGTGCGGTCTAGATCACCCCGTACCGCTTCACACCCCCTGTCTCGCTGATTGGTGGGGTCATCCACTTAAACTCACCCGCGTGTGCGCTGTGCACCGTGGGCCGGCCCATTTACATTCCTGCGTGACCCAATAGTTTGAATTTAGGTTTATTCTTTTAGTTTCAAACTCAGTTCTATACCTATATTCAAAAATCAACCTAGGTCGATTCACTGAACCAAAATGCATGAAATCAATTTTGTTAGAAAGGTACTGGAATTCCTAATCCAAGCCCGTTTGATTCAATTCATTTGGGATTGGAGATCAACTATAGTAAAAATAACAAGGCAGAAGCTTTTCTGCATTCAAACATTTTTCAAAATTCAACCACAAAAGCTTTTGAGTTGATTCCAACTATCAAAAATCACATTTAACTAGACCTTTCTGAATATATAAAAATATATAGGTTTACTTGCAAAAATAATGAACAAGTAATAAAAGAATGCACATAGGCATTTCTAGTCACTTTATTTAATTAAAATAAAAAGGTTAAACCTTATTAAATTGTGACACCACTTTAAATCACATTCCCAAATACTGAAATATATAGTGATGACATGTGTCAACATGATCCCATATTTTAGTTGGAGAATATTAAATCTTAAGTAGTTTTCCAATGAGTAGAAATTACTTTTCTAAAATAAAGGAAATAAAACTATTGCCTTAATCTTTGTAATGCTTGTGATGATCCTAGATCATCTAGTGAAAACCTTGGTGTGATAAATAGAAGTAGTTAAGTATTGTTTAGTGATTATGTACCTCGTATTCATTTATAGACGCTAGTACCCACCAAGGATACGAGGAAGAAGGAGAATACTACGAGGAAGAAGCCGAGGAGAACTTCAACCACTACTCTGCACAAGGCAAGCTAACACTTGTAACTTAGCAAGCAAATCCTTGCAAACTTATACTACTATCTTAGCAAGCTAACCTAAACCATGCAAGTTTTACTTGCAAGCTTACACCACTTGATACCCAATCCTAGTTTTATTTGCAAGCTTAGTTATTTTATTTCTTTATCAAAGCTTTCTAGTTAAGGTTACCTAGTAAACTGTAGAACTTAGAAAGTTTATTAAAGGTAGCATAAAGAGCATAAAACTTGGCCTAGGTTACATAATCTTGATGTCATCCTGGGGCATGAGATTGAACTTAGATCATCCCCATTGGTTTACCACCCCTCATTAGTGTTTACCACCACTTGTAGATGCTAGTGCTAAGCCTAAAACTTGATCAACTTAGATGGGAATACTTGGTTAAAATTATTTGAAAACCTTAGAATGATGAGTCATTCTAATGAAATGTTTTGACATGTGCTCTTGAACACTAGATGATTTTGATGATGAAAATGTTGAGGCATGAGCCTTATCCCTTTATAAAACTGATGGATTGTCTGGATGCGATACCATTCCAATTTTACCGTACAACCATAATACCCGAAAACTGGGTAGGGCTTGACTGGAAATTTATATACCTTAGTATGGGTTCCCTTGCGGCCAAGGTTTGAGCTGAGGCTACCTTGTGAAGATTGACCACCTATGCAGTTCCCAAGATGACAGTTGGTCATGGTTGGGAGGCCAAACTCACAGGAGAGGTGACTATACTAGGGCGTGTAATTGAAAGGTTAGGATTGATTATCCGCATACTGAGTATGGTGAATTCAGGATTATTCCTGATGGATGTATCGAATATTGTGTTGAAAGTGTACCACCTCTGCAGAGTGTCAAACTATTCGAATAGCCGCATCGCGGTTATGGATAGTTGGAGTGGTCATACTGTTCCGTCATCAGATGTTTTCAAAATGACTTATAAAATGAATCGTAATTTTGACTTGACCACAACAGGGTTGTGATATGAAATTCAGGTCCCCACCTAGGTGTTCTAAAACTTTCAACTAGCTTTCTTTGCTTCTGAACTCAGTAGAGATAAATCTAGCTTTTTGCAAAATAACCTAGAGCTTGGTACTTCCTACCCAAAACCATCTCACTTGTTAGTATTATTTTGCGAGTACTTAAAGAGTACTCATGGCTTTGTCCCTGGCTATTCCCGTGGCCAGACTATGAAGAGGACTATCAGGAGGACGGACAGCAGGAAGGTTACGACAACTAGGATCATATCCCATCGTCAGCATTGTCTGTTACTATGAAGATGGAGCTTCGCCCATGCTATCGTTATCATTACGTTATTCCGCTGCTTGATTTGTATTAATACTGGATCATGAGATCCTTTATTTGTGTAAGACCTTATGTATGGTTTGTAGTAGATGATATACTGTGATATCCAATCTGTTATGTCTCGCAAAAAGGGCAATCCTGGGATTGCAATGTACGACATAACAGGCATCTGGGATTAAAAATCTAGGTGTTGACAGGTGGAGGATGAGATCGACCAAGCCAACGCGTGTCGGGGCAGTGAAGCTCGTCGAGGCGCGGCTAGCATGGGAGAAGGAGGAGGAGTGCCTGGCAAGGGAGCGCGTCACCACGCCGGTCGTCAAGCTGGAGATGGGGACCTGACCGACCTCATGGACTGAGGTCAACGCCGCCCCCAACATCGCCGCAACCTGCACCTCCGGCCATCACCAAAGCTCAGTTTTGGTCTAGGTTGCGGCGGTGTCCACCGCTAGTAGATTTTCTATGTAAATGCAATTTTTGTGAAGATGCACTATGTGTAATTATAACTAATTTGTGCGAAAACCTTCTTTGTTAATCGATGAACTATGACGTGATTTCAAATAATCAAATATGCAGTTCATGTTTGCATGTTTCATTCTGCGCCGTGAGAAATGCGACATGTTTATACGTTTTCGGAAGCCTGTACTTCGGTTTTACAGTTCGCAAAAATGCATGCATTGTTAGAGTTTTTCTTAGGGCCCCGAAGAGGACTCTGAGCCGTCAAAGATGCCCCAGCCTCATCCTCGGGATGTGTCCATGGATGCCCGAAAGCGCCCCCTCCTGGTCCCATGCGGTCGGGGTTTCCTTCTGCCTACCTTCCCGGTGCGGGAGGAAAGGAACCATGGATAAGAATACACCATCAACAAAAGTTATCATCATGGCGGCAGCCCGCACCCGCGACCATGTAACACCCTAGTTTCACTTAAATATTATTTAGTGTCGTTTGTGCATTCATAAGCATCATCATATAAAAATGCATACAATAAGAAACAAAGATAAAACCATAAACCCTAACCTTCCCCCTCTATTTAAAACTCCTTCAAATGGTTTTGAAAATATTTGAGAAGTACAACATGTGTGGATCCCAAACAGTATGGAGGGCCCCTATGTGTTTCAAATAATCTTTTAAACCTTCTTGTATTTCTGAAATAAACCAAAACAGATTTCAAAATGAAAATACAAAAGAGAAATGGAAAACAGAAAAGAAAAATGTTTCTGATAAAAATAGAGCAGCAGCAGCTACACGGGCCGCATCCCAGCCGGCCCAGTTCCTTCTCCCTCTTTCCATGCCGCTCACGCGTGCCCGCAGTCGGTCCAACACGGCCCATCCTCAGCCCGGTACCGCTTCGATCCCCCTCCTGTCGTCTTCCTCGCGTGGTCAAGCAGGTGCGTGTCCTGTGTGCGGCTACCCGATGCGCACCGCCGTGATTCCCGTCGCTGCTATAGTCGCCTTGCAAGTATAAGATCGCCACGAGAACCATCGTCCACTCTCTCTTCTCATATCCATATCACTCCCCTCGAGCCCTCTCGTGTTTTTCCCTCTTTGGCCGGAACCCTAGATTCTGCCGTCGTCTCGTGCTGCCATTTTCGACCTCCCCTCGTCCATCTAACAATGCCAGGAGCTCTGCCTAGGTCTCCTGCTTTGACCTACCGAAGGAATTGAGTCTGGGTGCTCGCAATCGTTCCCTTCAACAGCGTCTTCCCCGACCCCGACGCCGCTCGCCGTCGCCATTACCGTCGACCTCAACCTCCTCTGGTTAAGAAAACCTCACCATCATCCTCAGGGTGAGCCGCTAGTCCACCTGGACACTTCTCCTCATCCTCTCCCTCTCTGTTTCGCTCTGGCCTCGAACGCCGTCGTCGGCCGCCATAGTATCTCGTCGTGGTGGTTGCTCTGGCAACCATTTCTAGGCGGCGCCACCGTAGCTAGGCTCCCCGCGTCGCTCTGCTTCGAGCCATAGCAACCGCGCATCACCGTGAGCCCCCTATTTCCGCCATTCGCTGCCGTCTGCCCCGTTTGCCGGCGAGCCAATGTGGCGCCGTTGTGGCGCCGACGTGGCCTCGGCCCTACTCGTCAGCCCCAGCGGGTAGCTAGTGCCTCGGTGAAAAAATAGCCCCAACCCTATGGTGACGTCAGCTACATGTCACACCGACACAGTAAAGCTTTTAAATTGGTTAAAATAATTCCAGAAAGTGTTATAATTTTGTAAAATTAATATCTAATTATTTATAAGTCAGAAAAATACAAATAATATACCAAAATGTTCAGAAAAATGAGATCTACCTATCTAAGCTATAATCATGCATTATTCAACAACTTCCATGACAATTTTAAATAGAAGAACATAGTAACCCCTCATAGGTGATTCCGGAGTTCTTCTGAATTAGGTTTTATACCCCTCGGAACCCTGATTAAATGGTCGAGCATGCCTTAGGGTTACATTTCAATACAATTTAAATTGTCATATCATCATTATTGTTTGAGCATTTCATCGATGCCATGTGTTGATTGTTTCCTTCTCTTTCCGGTGTTTGCTTCTTCCCCGGTAGAATACGAGGTCGAGATCGAAGCCAGAGATCAACACTGTCGAAGCTTGAAGACCAACACTTGACCGACTATAACCAAGTAAATTACAAGAATTCTGAAGCTCTGATTTTTGGTTATCAACGGGCATAGGAAAGCATAGCCCCACCATTATATAATCATATGATTTCGAAAGCATTTCAATTCCTTCCATGATGCATACGATTCTATTGTGATCTTTTATCGATAGATAGAGTATCCTATATGTTGCATTACTCCCTTTGAGCTTATATTACCTGATCCACTCCTCCTAGAATAACTAGGTTTGGCTTGTGTGCAATGCTAGAACTTATATCTGTGTCCTACTTAGCCATGCATAGATGTCGTGTCTGGTTCATCCAGATGATGTATCATATGCAGAGAATCTAGTATAACAGGAGAACATGATGAGATGAGATCAGAGGTGATATGAGGTTAAACATGCTAAGGCTTGTATGGGAGGCCACGGTGGGATGTGGTTTTTATAGTCCCATGCTCGCCACCACTAGGACCCGAGTTCTTGCCTCTTGAACCAAGATGAGCGTACAACCACACGGGGCCTGGACAACCTCATGAGCAACTAACTTGCCTAGTAGATTCCATGAGTTACATAGTTCGGGCGTTACATTCGACATACGCATTGAACACGTTTTAAAAGATTTTGCGGGTGAAGGTGCATCATAACAGGTAGGTAAGCGTGATCGAGGTTGCTTGGGGTAGATAGCGTCCCTGGTAAAACCAACCTCGCCTCACATCTCTAGGGACTAGCTTCGAGATTTGACCCGTTACGGCAGAATCATCCTTAGGGCGTGACTTATGGTCTCGGCGAAAGCAAGGTAAAGGTCGTGTCTAAACACCCTCTGTCGGCCTTCCAAGGAAGAGGGCTAATCATGTTGCATTAAGAGAAGGTTAGTACATTTGGGTAAAGTTGTACACCCCTGCAGGGTAATAATCTTTTCGAAAAGCCGTGTCCGTGGTTATGGACGACTTGGGAATGGACGTGATGATCATATAGAACTTGAACCTAATCGTAAAACTTGGCAGATCAACGTGTGCTTAAGGATGCTTCCTCATGGGTACGAGGGGTGATCCTAGTTAGGGTTCAGATGACGATGACTTGGTGAATATCAACATGATGATCAATATTTCAGAGATGTCGCTCTCTTATCCTCTTTTTAAAATGATATGATTAGACGAGCTTCTCCTCCCTCTTGTTTTATAAATAAAGATGGCTTTAAGCAAAACAACTCCACCAGCCATAACTCTTGCGGAGTACACCCTGCACTCACCCTTGCTTTGTTGATACTTTTGTAGCAGATTAAGTGTTCCCCATGAAGACGAGTTCTGTACGACATCGACACCGACGAGTAGCTTGGGGTTCCCGACTGGCAGCCTGGAATCTATGGGCTAGGACATCGTTATTATGCTTCAGGCCTCTTAGGTCATTTGTTAAGTTTTCTATACTTAATAGCATAATTTTCCTTCCGTTGTTTGATGTTTGTGGTCAGTGACCTCTGCTTGTAATAATTTGGTTATTTGCTCAGTTATGAGCTGGCTTTAATAAATTTTGTGTCGTAGGGTCACTGATGTGTTACCGGTTCTCCACTGGATATCCTCGAGCTCAAGGTTAAGCTTATGTCAGACAAATGTCTGGGATTTGTTTAGCTCTGATCCCGGGGGTGTCATAGACTAGAAGATATCGTTTCCTCCCATACGCAGCAACCAGATGGGCGTAAGCTCCTGGCATCAAGGCAACCCCTATGGAGGGAGATGGACTGGGTCATCGTTGAGGGTCCCGAAGTTTTCTCCGAGCCGAGGACACTCGCCGAACCCAGAGTTGGGAAAGACTCCTCGGATTCCAGAATACGCCTCCTCCCATCACTCGTAGCTTCGCCAAGAACATCTCAAGACCCGCGAGGGCTGGCGATCAGAAGATCGCCGACCATGCATGGAAAAATCTCGCCCCGAACAACTGTGTTATTAGGGGTACCCTCAAGTGGCACCCTTGGTCCGACCCCCATCTCTGACACTGCCAATTTCGGAAGTGCCCTGGCCAAGGATAGCGGGAAGATCCTCTAGGGGCATCATTGATGGCCCTGTCCTAGTGCCGAGCTAGGGCATACCCTATAGGCTCCCCGTGGAACCTAGGAACACCCCCAGATTCCTGAAAGAGCCTCTACCTACCCTGACAGGGCCCGATCTCCGACCATCAACTATACTAGCAAGGGCCCCCAGATGCCTAAAAGAGCCTCTCCCTACCCCGACAAGGTCCACGAAGAAAGGGCGTCAACATTAACCATAATGCATCGCCCGAGAATCACATAGCTACTCAAGAAAACATGAAGAAATGTCGTGACTAAGCGAAACCTCGTCCAATAGGACCACAGAGGGAGATGACCATCGTGTCATCGCCCATGGCCCCGGTGTCAAAATCGAGCTTATCCTTTTTCTCTGGCTTTAGGAATCGGGAAAATAGGCTAAGATGCCCGAAGGCGCCTCCTCCTACCCCCACCAACATGCGAGCGGGGGAGCCCTTGAATGTCCCCCAGATGCTCGCTTCAAGATCTTACATCACCAAGCTCGTGCAGAAGAAGTAGATTAAGGGGCACCACCACAAAGAGGTGCTCCCCGACATCAAGAATCGCGTGTACAACTCATCGACAGTTACCGACCCAGGATATCACGACTGGAGTCCCTGGCTAGCACGGGGCATGCCCCCAACAAACTCGGGTGTTCCCCAAGATCACCAAGTTCTCATAAATGGGGTCAGGAAAGGTACTTAACCCGAACCAGCTCGGCCGCAAGAAGATGAAACTGTGAGGGGCCTGCGGCAGGAGGCCGGAGGTTTCCCTCGCTTTGAAAGACGTCAAGCCACAAGGGCCGCAGCGCTCAAAGACGTTTGTTGCGTCCCCCTATAGATACAACGACTCGTGTTCACCAGATAGGGGCACCATAAGACTAAAACTCAAAGGGATGCCCCTTCCAGGGGAGCCCATTGACGGGACCATCGTGAAAACAAGTAGCAGCTACATGTCCACCCCTTTCCCCGCATGAGCTGATGAGGGGTGTAGGGGATATGGTGGTTCGCTAGGGGTGGGACCTAAGGCAGGTAGCATACCTCTCCCCATAAACTAGGCGCGGCCCATCCGGGAGGAGGAGAGGGATGTCCAACTTGGGACCCCAAAAAAGGCGTCACGACCCGGCTTTGGCTAGAGCGAAGATGGAAGGTCAGGTTTATCCTAAATAAACTCTTAGCATCGTGGCCTCTAGTTACTTCGATAAAGTGTATCCGGGCTTGCCTGCGATTGGACTCACATTACGGGCGAAAGCCCCTCGTGAGCAGACTACTTGGGGTTGTCCCTCTCGTAATGAAAATCTTTGTGTGGTGGCTGGGTCCCATAGCACAAGCAATGTATCTAGAAGCAATACCTGTGGATGAATACAGATGAGTGGATCTTTCGCACACTCATCTTGGTTATCGTTCATTCGGGCTGTTTTGTTAATGGAGAGTCATGTTTGGATCGTCCGCGTGTTTTTCTTGGCATCCCTGGATGGGGTGCAAATCAGACTTGAAGGTTGCCAACCCCTTCCCGAAAGCAAACTGGGAGGTACCCCCACCGAAGCCATGGCTTCAACAAGGGGGGTCACTAGTGACTTCTACCTTAGCCCCAGAAAGATAGGTTCATTCTCAGAGCAAGTTTCCTGGGCACCGGCTACTTCAGCCTAAAATCTGCCCATAAAGAAGACGTACTTCTCGGGCCCTTGCGGGGGAGGTGCTATCCGGGGAATGCATTTAGATAGCGATGGTCATCCCTCAAGTCACCCTTAGAAACTAAAAAAATAGGAGATAGACTCCTTAACGAATTGTTTCTCTCCCTCCTCCCGCCAAGGGAGGGGACATTTGCTGCACATGGAAGCTGATTGAAGAGTCACGGCTAGAGGCTATGACCAGAATCACCGGCTTAGGGGACGGTGACTCCCCTGAACTGAAACTCCACTCGCTTGTGGCAGCCATCAAAGACTCTGACCAAAAATTCTCCATGACCATCGAAGCAGAAGAAGAGGAGATCTCCAAGCTTGAGGCAATGGGAGGACGCAAGGCGTATGTCCCCATCCTCGCCCGAAGCACAACTTCTCGCCTGCTCCATGAAAGACCTTCACCGGTCCCCGTTCGCGGCAGCATCCCTCAGCCACCATCGACACACTTCGAGGGAAGTTGCCTCCAAAGGCCTCGGAGACCGCCTTAGAGAGTTCCAAAACCCTCTCGGGCTCGTGAACCAGCATCAAGAAGAACTCGAATCCATCCAAATGAAGCCACCATCCGAAAGGATGGCTGTTTGAAGGGACACAACCTTCCGTCAAATTTCCCTATAGCCTGGTCGTCCCCCTTCTGTCTTAAGGACTCGTCCTCAAGAAGATCAGGTGGCAATCCGACGACTGGGATCAAGGACGGCGGACGAAGTGTCTTGGAGGACGCCGCCCTACAGTGGCATCCATGGAGCATGGATGATAGTTGAGTGGAGTTTGTCCTCTCAACCATGCGAACAAGTCACCAGATCAAGCCACAAGATATAGAAAGAACCGAAGGGTAAGCCCGTGTCTCAAGGCTGGAGCAACGCCTCAGGCGTAGTCAATCCCTACCCCTCCAAGCGGAGCCACAACTAAAGTGTCACGGGCTCACCAAAGATGAGCGCGCAACCCCAGCCTAAGCCGTTCTGGCTGGGGCACGCCCGGGGACTATTGTCGCATCTGTGGGTCTGGGGTTCCCCGGAGCCGACGGGAGGGCCACGACCCATGCCTATTGACCTCATGGGAGCTTGGTTGGGGCATCCCCTCGGGGGCCCGACTGCGCTCCCCGGGGACCTCGTGCTCCCGGGAAGCCAACCCATGGCAAGACCCGGCTGAAGGGACATGCGCTAGTGTTACACTGCTCAGTGCATGCGGTGAGAGACACGCAGTGTGGTGACAGTATCAAACACGCGTGGTGACCGACCCTTGTGGTGTCCCCTGCCCTAATAAAAGGAGGTCCATGTCGGTCGAGGGGAGAGATGGGATTTCTAGCTAGAGATTTCTCGGGGAAGGAACCATTATAACTGTGATCATCCACCACATAGTCGATAGTTCTCAACAACATCCACTCAATAAACTAACATAACCAACTACACATACTAAGGTTGCACCTCCATAAGATCACCTTCCATGGCCGTGACAGCGAACACCGCCTTTGTGGAGGTGTTGACCCTGAAGATCTTGAGCTTGAAGCAAAAGGTCATCCAACGACGGACATTGCGTCAGACGCTCGGGAATCCACCCTAGAACCATCGACCGGGCTGGGATTTTTTCCTAGCGTAGACAATTAAGCGTCCCATTGTGGGTGCTCTAAGAGAAACTTTCGCATATTCTCTAGATTATAAGGATTCCTTAAAAATAGATAATTTGGGAGTGCTCTCAGTTTATTCTCTTTTCTTTTATTTTCTCTTGTTCGTCTACGTTGGCGGGTTTCACAAGCTAAGAAGAGGTTCTTGCGAGGACGAGAAGCCTGACACAGATCCATGTATGCTTGTTGTCACAACCTCTTTCCCGGTAGCCAAGAGCCACAAGGTGTTAACCGGTGAGAGGACGGAGATGGCGGTTTGGAGCCCGGGCTTGAAGCAAAGGTGGCCTGGCAACTGCACACCCCCGCGGGAGGACTCCTCTCTAGCTGTTGTCGCGGCGTGCGAGCAAAGGTGAGGGATCAAGGCCGTAGACCATGAGCGGGTGACGTGACATCATTGGAGGCGGGGAACGACTCTAGGGCGGAAGTGGCGGCATAACTGAACATGCACATGAGAGAAAAATGATGTTGGTCTCACTTAGAGAAAATTCCCTCTAAATTTAAAGACTGGTTGGTTGTTTAGAATTTTTTCTAAATAATTTGTAGATATGGGAAGATTTTAGAAAATCAGCTAAAAGTGGGTGTGTTTTTTTTTCGAAAAGAAAAAAATAGGTGTTTTTTTCTTCTGCATTGACGGTCTTTAAAGGAGGCCAATAGCTGGGCCGTCGGCTGTTGCCCGCAGAAACGGGAGCAGCAACAGCAAGACCCCTTCACAAAATCGTGCCTGCCTCAGTGCCTCCTAAGTTCACCACGCAGTCCTCGCCTTCGCCTTCCCCTGTTCCGAATCCCCTTCCCCTTTCGCGCCTCTCCCAATCGCCAAAATGGCCGACAGCCGACGCTCTCCTCACGCCGACGACCCCAGTTGCGACGGCGGAGGGGACAACTCCTCCATGTCGCTCCAAGAGTCCGAAGATACCGAAGGCTACTCCCCAGCTGCTCCCCCTCCGAGCGTGCACAACTCCGGTCAGCCGGTGAGGTCGATCTTCGTCAACGAATTGCCGAGCGATGGTCCCACCATTGGCGCCGCCTCTTCCTCCGCCTGGGGATCCGATGAAGACGAAGATGCCAAGATCACGGACAAGACCGCATCCCCCTTCCTCTTGGGGCCGCGGAGTTCGAGCAGCCCCATGGGGGCCTCGGACTCCAATTCCGACGGCGACGGCGAGAGATGGATCGGCTTCAGCGACCGTGCCGGCGGCGAAGCCTCAACCTCTACGAGCTCTCCCGACGCCTACGACTACCGGACCTTCTTCGGCGACCCCCATTCCTACGTGGAGATGCGTGACCAGGTATTGCAAGAAACCCTAGTTTCATGATTTGGGATCGTCTCTGTAACTAATTTGATGAAGTCTTATGAAAGATTGATTCTCTAAATCGTATGGTTTGGATCTTTGGCGAGGACTTGCGATTGGTTTGGAAACATTCATTTTTAACATCACAAACAAAAATTTATTGTGTCCTCATAAAAGCTCTGCAGATGAAATGTTGAGTCTTGCGATTGTTATAAGTTTCCAGCAATACTACTGGAGTACTGGACCTAATTTTCACCGTTTCTTTCATACCAAAACGAAATGTGGGTAGAGAGATGTTATAAGTTGTGCTATTCTTGATGGTTTCCCTCAGTTCTTGCTAAGTCCAGTTGGGATGCCAATGGTGCTTGTTCATTTACAAGGTCAATCATGTGGTTCACCTTCGAGGCCTATAAAATCTTAGTGCTGTTAAAGTCCTATATGATTGTCTCTTTCCGGGATATAAGGTGGAATTGGAGAACCAATTGGAGTTTTGTATATTGCTTCTGCATCCCTACGTATTACTTACTCCTGTGTGTAGAGTTGTGTGTTAATAACAGAAGGTTTTTGCTTGGTTCGAACAAACCTATGTATTCTATCTATGCATTCTTTTTATTTTGGAGTGTACATAGCGGGTCGAGATTTTAGACTGTAGCAATTGTACTAATGTTAAATGATATTTGGTTATAGGTCACTTCTCTGTATGGTATTCACAGTTCACGTGATCTTTTGGCCTTTTATGAACTTTATCGCTGTATATTAGCTTTGTGTATAGATAGAATGATATCATAGATAAGGATCGGCGATAGCACGAATAGTCTGTACCACTAAAAGTTCCTTATCTTGCTAGTTAAGATTTTATTTTCGCACAAATCTTGCTAGTTTAGATGCTAACCATTTGTTGTTCAACATTTTTACAATAGAGGAATCTCCTAAGAACTTAATATGATTTTCTCCACCAATTCGTTTGTTAAATCTTATGTTTGGTGCCCAGTTATGCAACAGATTCTTCTTGTTTGGTGCACTTTTATGAAAACCAATGTTTATATTTGTAACATTATGTTCATAGCTTAATTAGCATTATTTTTACTTTCCCAAGTTTCTGCTTTTTGACCGAATCCAGGTACACGTAAAATGTGCTGGATCTCATACAATCATGGCCTCAAATATGATCAGGACTACAGTCCTAACTCAAATTGAAACTAGGCATCCTGCAAACTGTTCACGGTTCTTCTTTGAAATAAAAAATCCCGCACGTGTTCGTAACTTTCTAAAATGACTTTCTGAAGTATAATTAGTTCAGTACATATCCAAACTCAAAGTTTGCCCAAATGATGACACGGGAACTGTAGGTAAATGCTAGCTAGCTTAGAATTAAATGTTCTAGACATTTGTAATTAGTCGACCCACTCGACTCTGTATGGAGAAAAACATCTACATCCAAAATTTCCGTCTAAAGTTTTCTTGATCTAGCCTGAACTGAAATGCTGTGAGAAACATCAACATATAAGTACTTAGCTTTATGCATGTCATAAAATATGTATATACACAATCTAAAAAGTTTCCAGTATACTACTATTGCATATTCAAAAATATGGAAGCCGGACTAGTTACTCGTTTCTTTTACTCATTGTGAAAAAGTTAGTTATCTTTATAAGTAAGTCATGACATAAGCTACAAGGGAAAATGTACTGCACCAGCTGGGTATGCAACTTTGGTTTAGCAACCAATTAGCAGTAAGCCCACTTCTATCTGTATAAATCGGGTGGATTATGGTACCAAATTTTAACTGCCAGATGTCCTTTTATTCCAAGGAATGAACACATCAGATTACAATACTAGAAGTATATTTCCCTTTCATTGTCAATGACAACCAATTTCTGTTGATTTTCAGTGCAATACTCCAAATCTGTTTATTAAAGACTTGGAGCAGTGGGTGTGGATAGCCGGTGTACATCATTGTACTGCAAATTCCTGCAATATAGTAGAGAATGTGTCCTACTGACTGTTCCGTGGAGTTTGATGTAGTAAGGATTCAGTAGGCATGCAGTGCATCCCACTGAAGTTTTCATTTGATTTATGTTTGTTTATCTCAAGCATATTCATTTTCGCTTATGTTCTTTTGTGGAGCACAAATGAGATCAGAAGTAAATGCATATGGCTTATCATCTATAGTCCTATTTGCAGATTCTGCGACATTCTTTTTGGAGACATGAGGACGAGGCATGTGATGATGTGAGGGCTTATTTTTATAATGCATAGTCTAACTAACTATCCCTCATTGTTTCTTTGTTAACCTCTTCGTAGCTTCAGTTTTCTATGGTTTTGCAGACATCACAAAATGGCAGCCGCAAAATTCTTGAAAAGGTTAATTTTCTCATTGAGTATGCGCATATGTCTGAGGCTAATTGATGGCGATTTGGGGAAACTGCATTGTTTTGTGATATACTAACTGAAATCTTCTTGGTGCAGGAACCTTTATCATCTCTACCGGCTGAGTTTGTGTACAAGGTTATGAAAGATAAATCAAATGTAAGTACGACTTATGGACCATTAAATTTATACTTGTTTTGTTTACTCGCTTGTTTGCTATCTGTTCTCATCTATTATTGTGGGCTTTACCAGATGCTTTTGGCTAATTACTCTGAATACCGGAAAGTATCTGGAGATGGCAGTTGTTTCTACAGATCGTTCATATATTCATATCTGGTATGCTGATATCTTGTTGAATCATTCTTGTTGCTAAATTTCTCCCAGTTCTGCACCTTAAAGTTCGTGGTGCCTAGTGATGGTTTTATTTTGTCAATTGGGTATATAGGAGCAGCTTGTGAAAGCATCTCCTGACGAGGAACTACGTTTGCTTGGGGCACTTGAACCAATGCAAGAGAAGTTTCAAAGACTGCATTGGCCTGATTCATATGCTGATGGTTATAATGTAAGACTTCTTACATAGTTTCATTAACCAATTTGTTTAATCCTAAAGATCAGAAGCTCCAATTGCAATCAAGTCATATATTCATAATTTTGTAATCAATCCAGGCTTTTGTGGGCTTGATACTGGAATGTATGGAACGAAAGCAAAGAATGTTATCAGTAAGGTGGGTCCTTGTTCAATATTGACATTATTGCAACAATTAAGTATGCTGCATACTTATCTTGTAAATGTTTTTGCAGTGACTATGAAAACTGGCTATTTCAGGAGAGTGAAAATGAGTGGAAGTTTGCCAAGAGTGAGGAAACACAACAACTTTCTTAGTTATTTTGCTAACATACTTTAATTTTCTGACTCCAACTATTTTTATTGTCCAGTCATATCGTATCTTCGACTCCTGACAGCAATTGAGATGAGCACCGAGGCTGAGAAGTTTCGTCATTTCATAACTGATCTTGATCCAGAAAATCCTGATGTAGCAGGGGTGAGTGTTTCCTTTAGGTGATGCAAACCGTCCCAAAATAGATGTCTCGAATTTATCAAAATTTAGATTAATCTATATACTAAATAGTGTCTAGATTCATTCAAATTTTGACAAATCTGAGACATCTATTTTGGGACGGAGGGAGTATCTGAAATGAATTATCATATGTTTTACAAGAAGCAATCAGTATTTATCTCGTTGTTCTGCTAGTTATTCCTTTTGTGTGATGCAAGTGCATAGTAAGAGGAAACTAGGTACATCATGTTACTTATACCAGCAAGATGAATTTGTTTGTACAAAAATTGATGCGAAGTCCTTAGTTTCAGATCACTTATCTGTTTTCAAATTGCAGTGGTGCCGACAGCACGTCATCCCAATGCCCGAAGAGGTAGAGGAATTCCATGTGGTTGCGCTCATCGATGTGCTGCATGTTCCAGTTCGAATTGTCAACGTTGACATTTCAGACACCGTGGAGCCATACACCCACAACATCTACGAGTCACCAGACGCTTTGCCCTGTGTGACACTGTTGTATAGGCCAGGTCACTATGATATCCTCTACTAGTAGTATTTGTAGACTTGACTTCATTGATACCATAGCATGAGATACAATTCAAGGCTGATCCAAGTCAGTCTCTCTTATACATGTAAAATTACCCTGGTTGATTTGATTGTGTACAGACATATACCGCATTATTTCTATCCTCTCTGCATCTGTACAGAAAATCTTGAGCTTTCTTACATGGTAGTATGCCTCTGTTATATGTGTGGCGAAATATTGGGTTAGAAAAATGCGGCTGAAATTTTTCCTGGAGCGACCAGCAAATTTGCAGTGAAGAGGTGAGGACAAGATTATTATAGCTTGTAAAGGTGATAGAACTGGAGTATGCTTAATGCAGTGAAGAGGTAAAGGATCCTTAAAGAATAATTTCATCAAAAGAGAAGATATAAACTGTAAGCTATAAATCGCCTTACAAGATACATAATCAGTTGTTGTAAGCAAAATAAACAAGGAGATGCTGAGACAATTTCATAAAAAAATTACTGCTCCAGTACTAAATTTATTATCAGTAGTTACAGTTTATCAAAGGTGAGCTCCTCCCAGGCGGTGCTCCGTTTGGCCTTGAGCCTCCTGACATACTTGTCCATGAAAAACCAGATGATCTCATCGTGCCCACGACACCTGCGGGACAGCTCCTTGACGCCGCGCTCCGCCACGGCGAAGGCTTCCACGTGCCGTGACAGAGCGGCCAGGGCCCTGACGTAGTCCACGTACGCGTACTGGTCCATGGGGAAGGCCTTCAGGAGCGCCTCGCCCACTGCGCGCACGCGCTCCACCTCGCCGTTCTTCACCTCGAACTCCAGGTACTGCTTCCAGCCTTCCTTGCCGAGGCCGCCGCCGCCTCGCGGGAGCCGACGCACCCACCGCTCGAGCACCCGTCGATGCCCGTCGACGTCTCCCAACTTGCGCTCCGCCGTGGACCAGCTCCAGTAGACGGAGTTCTCTATGGCGGGGTCAGGGAACGCGGCGAGTGTTCGCTCGTAGAGGGCGCGGCCCGCCTCGATGCCGCCGCCGCCGTCCCCCAGCTCGAAGCTCATGAAGCGGGCCCACAGCTTCACGTTCCCTGGGTCGGCGGCCGTGGCGGACTCGAATTCTGCTCGCTTCGCGGCGGCCTCCTCTGCGGACATCCTTGTGACCGATTGCTCTGCCATCGCCGGATCTTTCTTGGGTTGTCGAGCGATGAGTTGTGCGATGCCTCTCGTGGTCGTGGGTACTTATCGATGGATTTGGTAGGTCGATGCGTCGTCGAATTCCTAATCAGATCAGACTCGGATCAACAGGAACGTACACGTCGATCCTATCCCGGTTGATACTGCAACATGTACGTACATGACCGGACGAGGCGCGTCGTCTTCGTCAGGCCTGATTCTGAGCAACAGCAGATAAACACACCGAACCCACGTGATAGAAAACACAGGGGACACAGAGAGTTTTTGCTGAGTACTGCCTCGCAGCGTTTCGTTTCTCTAATCTGTTTACAAACTCGCCACGATTACCAGGCCTCGTGTCCTAGACTAAGTATAAACTCTGAAACTTAGACAAATACTATGTACACAAACACAGGACTTATTCAGACTGAACACTGAAACTGAATTTCAGCGACTCGGCCTTAACTGAAGCTAACAGTTCACCCCCTTAAACCTGTTGCCTTGACTTTCTACGCCGAGCTTCTGTCTCATCTCAATGAATTTGATTGTCCCAACCCAACGCTTTGGTCAGAACATCTACAAGTTGTCCTTCGCTGACATGCTCAACATCCAGCTTCCCTTCCATGCACTCACGAATAAAATGAAACCGAGTATCAATATGCTTACTTTGTTCGGTGATGCACGTGATTTTTGCCGAGTGTGATCGCTGACTTGTTGTCCACACGAAGCCTGAATTTGAGTGGATCCTTGCCTGCTATACCAGGGAGCATTCAGCCGAGCCACACTCCTTGGAATGCGGAGCTGCATATGCCGCTAGGTATTTTGCTTCGCAAGAAGGGAGGTGTTCGTGGTGTTGTCAACGAGTATGTCATTGGGGTCCTAATAGCGAATTTAGAGTATCGGGGGTGTAAAGCGGTCAGCGTCCCGAATAGAATATAACACGAGTTATCTAGATTCAGATCTCACAACGACGACGAGATTCTACTCCTACTATAAATCACTATAACAACAATAACTCAAATATTATAGGGATTGTATGTATTGATGCCCTTAGGCTCCCACAGTCTGGCTTATAAGGGCGCCACTACCTAGGGTTACATGAAGAGTCCTAGCTAGATTGGTCACAGGGTTCTAAGGTAACACAGATGGCCAGGTCTTGTCCTCCAAGGCGTCGGCTTGAGTGTAAGACGGTGGCACGCCGCCTTCCATCTCCTAATGCTAGACCTCTAGCTTGCTATCAGCAGATATGTGCAATAAGTTCCGCCGTAATAAGTGTTCCTTGTTGTAGCATCCCAATTGTCTAACAATTGTAATGCTACTTGGTCTAGTAATATAATGGCTACTTCAAACATATAATTGTTGCATCATCATTATATCATGCTCATGTCATCATGCCACCTTGCATTTGAGCATTATATAAAACCCTTTTGATTTGGTTCTTATCTCATATGCATTATTAACTGTATTTGCCTCTTGATATTGTATTTGGGTCTTGATATATTGTTCAAATGCCCAAGTTGAGTTGGGGGCATATCTTTCATTAACTCCACCACCTTTCTTTCATCACCTCATAATTCCACCATCCAACTAAATATGAGCTTGGCACTTATTGGTTTTACCTCTAGCTCATGTGGGTTGGGATGGACCCAATTCTTTTCCACATGCTCTCATTTTGGCATCATGTTGTTTTCACATTATTGATATATGAGAGCCACATGGCCACCTTTGCATGCCTTGTGAATGGAACCCTTTTTCCTAGCTTCCACATGGACGAATATGGATTATGCTCATGTTGGGATATTTTTGGGACTATTGAGCATCTAGTGGCACATACACACTAGCAAGTCCCATTTCTATTCAAACATGGTCATCCCCATCTACTCCACATGGGGCATCCTTTTTTTTAATCCTTTTGCTTGGCTTTATTCCACTATTGGAAATGCAAATGAACAATGCCATGTTTAATATTATTGTTTTCACAAGAGTCAATATGGCAATAAATATTTTTGCATGGGCCATGCAAGTGCCACCTTTTCTAGTATTTGGTTTTTATTTGAATTTTGAGTGGATCATCCCTCTCTCTCTACCTCTATCTTTTCTTTTGGCTTGATCTATGATGATCTTGCTTAAACCCTAGCACTCCATCCCTCTCTTTCTCTTGTCTTGATCTTGTTTGATCTTGGTTGTTCTTGGCTTGATCTTGTCCAAGGCAAACCCTAGCTACAAACCTCTCCATCTCTCTCTAAACCCTAAGCCCTACCCTCTCTTCTTTATCTTTTCTCCAATCTACATCTAATCTACCCATACCCCCCATCTAAACCCTAACTCTAGCATACCACACCTTCCCCACTCTCGGCCTCTCTCCTCTCTCACCATCTGGCCACCCCAACCAAACCCTAGCTCCACCCCAACTAGCTACCCCCAACCCTGGTACCAACCCTAAACCGAGGCTCCCCCAAACCCTAAACCCGAGCCTACCCTCTCTCCCTCTTTTCTCTCCCTGCCTTGTGGCCCCTAGCCCGAGCCTGCCCCTGCCTCCTTGGCCTCGCCCTCTGGTCCACCTGGAAGCCCCCATGCACCTGTCCTGGCCGACCCAAGCACGTGAGGAGGGGAGGAGAGAAAGGTGGCACCGAGGCCACCTTTTCCCATCTACCCCATCTCCCCACGGCACCCCCTCTCCCCCTCTGCTTTACCACCACCTCACGGTCCTCCTGCATCTCCAGATCTGGCCGAGGCACCCGCCTCCCTCTCTTCTCCATCGCCCATTAACCATCGCCGCCACCGTCGGCCAAGGCCCACCGCAGACGAGGCGGGCGTGGTGTTGTGGACGAGGAAGGACAGAGATCCCGGCGTCGCCTCAGACACAGTGCAGGAGGAGGAGCCCCAGCCTGAACACCGCGCCCGACCCTCAAACCCTAGTTCGGCCTCTGCATCGCATCATCGCCTGCTGCGCCTCGAGCCGATCCACCTACATCGACGAGACTCGGTGAGCTACCCAACCCCAGACATCCTCGTCGTGCAGCCTTGCCTTCTCGTCGGACAATCCGACGAACGGCCTCGTGTACGGCGTCACGTTACCATAGCGTCGCGTAGCCCTATCTAGCCTCGCCCATCTCCGACAAGAACCCCAGCCCGCGGTGGCTCCAGCTCTCCATGAGCCCTAGGTCCCGCGTTTGATCTCCCATCCTACCGCCACACATGAGCACCGTCATCGCGAGGAAGATCCACGATGGCGGCTTTTTGCACAAACCCTCCCCGCCTTTTGACTCCTGCAACCGCTCCTCGAGCCCACCATTGGGCCCTCTTTTTCCAAAAAAGCACCCTGCACGTTGGTCGCATCAACCCGCAGTCCCCCCTGAGCCACGTGGTCAGCCCTCAGCATCCCTCTGTCAAGTGGGCCTGCGAGCCAGCGGGTCCCACCTGTCTGTCTCCGAGACTAGAGCAGTCCGCGGTGTAAAACGTTCTTCTGCGCGCGTGTGTCCCAGTCAGCAGAGAGGCCCACCCGTCAGCGTCAGGGGCTAGGCTAGTCTGGGTATAAAAAGTATGTATGCTTTTCTGTTTAAATTCAAATCTTTTCCAAATTAAATCAAATTCAAATTTAATTCTGTTTTAAAATATCTTTTAAAATACAAATCCAAATAATGCAAATAATATATGTTTTGAAATCAGGAAAATGTGAGGAATTTAAATATGCCATTCAAAATATATTTTGGACACTTAAAAATTTCAAGTTGAATTAAATTACAATAAGATGCCCTTTTTCCTTAATTAATTAATAACTTTTGATTTATAAGTCCAAATTTAATAAATAATATGTCTAAAATGATTAGCTCGACGAGACCTTTCTGTTTATGCATTCCTTGTTCTGTTTTGAAGCATGCATCATGTAAATATAATGTGTACAGCAACTAATTTGAGGTTAAAATGTGATTAAAACCCAACAAAAATGTTTATTATTGTAATCCACACCTCACCCATGCCATGCTACTTTAATGCCATGCAAATTGTGCATCATTCATCATGGCATGATTGTTTGCTTGTCGCATTTATTCATATGCTTGTGCACTTTATTTATGTTGGCCTTGTTTGTTTGGTTCTTCTTCGAATAGACGCTGAGCAGGGGATTTATCAAGAGAACCAGGAGCACTACCCAGATCCATCCCTTGCTTCAACTGAGCTGCCAGGCAAGCACTACCACTTGCTTGCATACATATAGTACCTATTGCCTCTATCTTACTCTTGCATCATTGAGTCGCGATTGCATTACTCTGAATCCCAAGTATTGCATAGCCTTTACTTTTAAACCCCACCGAAGCTTGTTCCTCCATCCCATGAGCCCTTACTACAGGAGTTGTTTGAGCCATGCGAGTCGTAGAACCGCATGTGTAGGGTATGCGAGAGTCTGATGGATAACGAGGCACCCAAACAACTTAACCTGAGTAGTAATGGGATAACTAATGAAAGTGGCACCGGTGAGCCATATCTGTTATTTGGTTTTTCAGGCTCACTTGTGTCCCGTAGGACCCCGAGTACTTGATTCCTGTTCCTTGAATATTCGCGCTATCCACATCCGGGAGGCTTATGAACCCCCCTGAGCCAGAGCTTGATTCATTCTTATTTCTTGGGGCCACAAACTAGTTTGAGGTTTTATTTACTATCCTGTACTTATGCCATGCTTTACTGCTTTAATTTAAATTGTGCGAGGTAATGCACACTGTACTGTTTAGGTCCGTGACCCGTTTACGCTGTATCGACAAGCCCAGTCACACTTTCGGGTTCCCAGTCGTTTACAGCCGGCTCCACAAACCTTGAGGCCGTCTCGGAGTCAGCTAACTTCGTTGCGGGTAGCTCAATGGGGTGGCCCCCTGAAATATTTCTGAATCCTGTAATTGCTTTGTCGTGACTGCCTCGTTGGGTTTTGGTTTGGTTTTTCCGAGGCATATCGAGTGTGTGTTGCTATTTGTGCACCTCTGGAGGGTAAAACTTTCTGAAAGCCGTGTCCGCGGTTATGGACGACTTGGAGCACAGTTTCTCGATCATAGACAAGAATAACTAAAGTACCGCTTTTAATTTGACTAAGTACCTGACTAGTAAATAGTGCAACACTCATGGAATGGATAATAAAACTGCCAACGGATGGGGGGTTGTTCGTCCGCTTCCTCGTCGGTAAGCGAGGAGGAGGATGGATCTGTTAAGATTACCGTTATAACTGTTGTTATTAATTCACGGACATCCGTCTATCTCTGGTTAGGCGGATGGTTAGCGTATCTATAGAATTGCTAGGGTTTATCTTTTCTGCAATTGCGTCACCCGGTTGTGTCCCTTTAGAGGCATAAAGACTTGCCGAAATTTCCTAGGGTCTCACACGATAAATTATTGGTTCAGATGAATGTACCTCGCAAGATGGATACCGGGTGGAAGAGACAGACGATGTGGGCAACGATCATTCAGTGTAGAGATTCCGAACGGGATCCGCGAGATCTGTATGGATGTGTTTATTTATGGGGCATCTTATGCCGATTTGCTTCTTATCCGTACTCGGATTTTGTCTTCCGCTTCCGCTTGATACTCTGATGTTTGATGTATGAGGAGATATCCTAAACTATTATATATATCTAGGACATTTGGATCTTGCCGTATGTATGCTATATATTTCCTTTCTTTTTAGATGGAATGGCTCGATGTACTATTGTATGGTGGCTTGCATACATACTCATTTGTGTATGTAGTTGATCCTTCGCTGCCGACATTACGCCTGCTCTTGTCCCGATGTTTGGAGATGGTTGGGACGGCCGAAAGGTCTACCTGAGTGGCATTTAGGCCCCACTGCATTATTTCAACCATTTCGCTCATCCAGCTTGTAACTAGGAGCGTAATTCACCGAGGTAGTTACAATTGGTATCGAGCCATCCCGCCTTCGTGGTCTCAGCCAAATGGTCGTTGTCTGTCTAGCAAATATTTTTGGTAGTTATGTATACTAGGGAAAAACAAAACGTGAGAGTAGGATTGCTTCCACTTTTCTTCTTATCCAACCACCACCCTTTTCTGGTAAGGAAGTGTAACGTTTTCAATCCTCTTCTTAAAATTCAAACTAGGATTCACGTGTTCTGGGTTTCCGTAGTACCATAGAAAGTGTGTGTGTGTGTGTGTGTGTGTAATTCCTTGTCTATCTGTTGCATCCAACTTGTTATCTTTATCTGCCTTTGGTTATCAACTGTTGGTACATTCCATATTGACAGGCTTTTGAAAACCGGCGCGATCTATCTGACTCCTTGTTAACCGGTGCCATCTTCTTAAGGGTGTCCTTCCTTCTAGCAACTCCACATTCTGTGAAAGCATCTGTTGCTAATCTCTACCTGATAAGTGATTTTGCGCATCTATTGGTATTTTAATGCCGAAAAATGCGGAATTTTTTTCTTTGATATATCTGTGTTTCCACACTCCTTTCCACTCGTGTGTGAAACATTATCTATCTCCCTTTTATCAGCATGTCCATGCTAAATCATTCTTTTGTCACCGGCGCTTAATCCTGGAGTTTTATTTCATCTCCAATCCTCTTGGGCTAATTACATAACGTGTGTCGATCCGATGCTGGTGATTGTAATTTGGCTCTCAGCATAGCTATATTCCACTCATGATAAGTGTCGATTGGAATATGGAAAATGCTATCAACTCTATCCTCCAAATGGTGACGGTTATCTCCTGTGATTTTTAGTACACCTTGATCATATCTATGCATATTCAAGCATCTTTGGCAATCCGGAGTTTCTCAAAGCACTACAGTGGTCTATCATCTGTTTATCATGCTTCACATCTTTTTGAGCTCCATATCTGCAAGATCCTCTTTCATACGAGGGAATTGCATCTTTTCGCTTCTGATAGCTTGGCTTAAGGTAGGAGCTATCATCGTTTCTTATCCAAGATCTCTTTATCTTTGTACCCGGCGATCCAATCGACAATGTGAACCTGGTGACATCTCTCTTTCTTCCGAAGGACCAGATAATCTATTCTTCCAGTGCATCTTCTTCAACACGAACCCGTGCTCTTAATATTGATCTTTCTAAGAGCGTTGAGCTCAGGAAGTGTTCGAGCATTTGTTTGTTTCTCTCGTCTTTTGAGCTTGGTATTCTGGGAATATCTTGTTGATCCATGGTGGTATATGTGATAATATGCTTTCCTATTCGATATCAATGGAAGAACATGGAAGATCATCTGTGTCTTTTTCTCTCAAGCTTCGTGAGCACTGCCTGTGTGCAAAGTCTCAAAGTGAGAATTCTGACTTTTTGAAGTCACCTATCTCGGCCACGTCCTTCGGCTAAATAGATCGCTTCAATTCTGGAATTAGCAAGTCCATTGTTAATTCCATCTTCCATCTTCAATCAAACCCGGAGTTTTCCTTGTTGGAGAGTTATCATCGTCGTTCCGCCATAGGTTTCCTCAAAACTGCTAAATCTTTCTCAATCATTTCCAGAAGAACATGGAGATCTTTCACCTCAGTCTCGTCAAGTTATCTCTTGAAACCCTCTCGTTCTATCATCAATGCTCAATCCATCGGAGGCCATGAAGACCTCCCAGATCTTCTATTCCTTCCGTTCAAGTTGGTGCTATCTTTTCTGTAGCTGTTGAATCTTGCAGTTCTTCTCCGTAATCTTTCTTCATATCTTTCCGGTGGCTTGGTACTTCTGACATGACGACAACATCATCATCTTTATCTATCTATGAATCCGGCGAATCGTTTGCATCTATCCTTGTTTTCTAACGAAGTTCCACGAGTTTTGTCAATACCTTCAGTCTGTTTCGGTAGTTGGGTTGCATGGTTTTCTTATTCATGTGTGGAGTAATGCTTTGAGTGCGGGATGGAGTAGCTACCATACCACTACTCTTATCATTCGCTCTTGTACATTGAATTGGTGAATTAATGTGATTTCACTCATTCCGCGGAAGTTAGAAGTGGCCTTTATCCCTCGATACTTTTACTTCCGTCTTTGTTTTTCCGGAGTGCTCTCTCGAAGAAAGTAATCAATAATCTCTTGTTGGTGATCTCACCCTTTCTACACGGAGCAAAATCCTCAATTATCTGGTGGAAACAAACGCAAACTCTTTTTCTATCCTCGTCTTTTTACCGGTGCTCGACATCCACAAACAAGATGAAAGGAAACTATCTCTCTTTGCTTCATCAATCCTTTTCTGTGGTAAAGCCAATTATGGTTGATGCCATCAGACGCAAATCTATTGCGTTAGCCTCAAGGCTAAAGAAAGCAATAAGTATCTCTACAATAAACTCCAGATCCTCCATATTCTTTGTTTCTCAGGATTCTACCATAATCTGGCTTCACCTCCGTCTCTAGAAGTTATATCCGCGCACGTCAATTGCGTGATCCTTCAGTTCTTACCGGCGCAACAAGAATCTACTCCGACGATGTCTATCTAAATCTTTCTGTTGATATCAAGGGACTCTATTGTTTGAAGGCAATATTGTTTCCGAACTTCATTTCTCAAATCTGAGGGAAGGTACGATGCTATTATCATAGTGGTTCAAAACCTCTCCAATCTAGCTCTTTTCTTCCGGCGACATAAAGATTCATCCTCTCTAGTATCGGTAAATCTTCAATCGTAACGGTGTGCCTTTCTATATCCATGATGCATCATCTTGTCCTTTCTTTCACAAGTGGTTCTATTCTTTTATCATGTTTCTTGAGAAAACCGGAGCTATGTTCATCCTATCCTTCTTGTCTCACGACAATCCTTCAACTCTTCTAACCGTTGTTTCTCTAGCAAAACACAAGACTCGCAACAAGTCTAGCAAGTTTCGCAAGGTGCAGTGGTCGCACCATTCCGTTGATGAAGCCACTTGGGAACGTGAAGATGAGCTCCGTGCCAAGTATCCTACCCTCTTTGTGCCTTCTTCTTCATCCTAGAATCTCGGGGCGAGATTCCTGTTTAGTGGGGGAGAGTTGTAGCATCCCAATTGTCTAACAATTGTAATGCTACTTGGTCTAGTAATATAATGGCTACTTCAAACATATAATTGTTGCATCATCATTATATCATGCTCATGTCATCATGCCACCTTGCATTTGAGCATTATATAAAACCCTTTTGATTTGGTTCTTATCTCATATGCATTATTAACTGTATTTGCCTCTTGATATTGTATTTGGGTCTTGATATATTGTTCAAATGCCCAAGTTGAGTTGGGGGCATATCTTTCATTAACTCCACCACCTTTCTTTCATCACCTCATAATTCCACCATCCAACTAAATATGAGCTTGGCACTTATTGGTTTTACCTCTAGCTCATGTGGGTTGGGATGGACCCAATTCTTTTCCACATGCTCTCATTTTGGCATCATGTTGTTTTCACATTATTGATATATGAGAGCCACATGGCCACCTTTGCATGCCTTGTGAATGGAACCCTTTTTCCTAGCTTCCACATGGACGAATATGGATTATGCTCATGTTGGGATATTTTTGGGACTATTGAGCATCTAGTGGCACATACACACTAGCAAGTCCCATTTCTATTCAAACATGGTCATCCCCATCTACTCCACATGGGGCATCCTTTTTTTTAATCCTTTTGCTTGGCTTTATTCCACTATTGGAAATGCAAATGAACAATGCCATGTTTAATATTATTGTTTTCACAAGAGTCAATATGGCAATAAATATTTTTGCATGGGCCATGCAAGTGCCACCTTTCTAGTATTTAGTTTTTATTTGAATTTTGAGTGGATCATCCCTCTCTCTACCTCTATCTTTTCTTTTGGCTTGATCTATGATGATCTTGCTTAAACCCTAGCACTCCATCCCTCTCTTTCTCTTGTCTTGATCTTGTTTGATCTTGGTTGTTCTTGGCTTGATCTTGTCCAAGGCAAACCCTAGCTACAAACCTCTCCATCTCTCTCTAAACCCTAAGCCCTACCCTCTCTTCTTTATCTTTTCTCCAATCTACATCTAATCTACCCATACCCCCATCTAAACCCTAACTCTAGCATACCACACCTTCCCACTCTCGGCCTCTCTCTCTCTCACCATCCTGCCACCCCAACCAAACCCTAGCTCCACCCCAACTAGCTACCCCAACCCTGGTACCAACCCTAAACCGAGGCTCCCCAAACCCTAAACCCGAGCCTACCCTCTCTCCTCTTTCTCCCCGCCTTGTGGCCCCTAGCCCGAGCCTGCCTCCTTGGCCTCGCCTCCGTCCACCTCGAAGCCCCCATGCACCTGTCTCGGCCGACCCAAGCACGTGAGGAGGGAGAGAGAAAGGTGGCACCGAGGCCACCTTTTCCCATCTACCCCATCTCCCCACGGCACCCCCTTTCCCTCCGCTTACCACCACCTCACGGTCCTCCGCATCTCCAGATCTGCCGAGGCACCGCCTCCCTCTCTTCTCCATCGCCATGCCTAACCATCGCTGCCACTGCTCGGCCAAGGCCCACCAGAGTAGGAGGTGGGCGTGGTGTTGTGGACTTCGAGGAAGGCCGCCTCCACAGAGTAGGAGGAGGAGCCTCAGTCAACACCGACACGCCCGACCTCAAACCCTAGTTCGCCGCTCGGCCTGATCATCGTCAGCTCAAGCGCCGAGCCGATCCACCTACATCGACGCACTCTCGGTGAGCTACCCAACCCCCAGACATCCTCGCTGTCAGCCTTGCCTGGTCGCTGGGACAATCCGACGAACGGCTCGTAAGGCTATGTGACGCTTTCCTCGCCATAGCGTCACAGAGCCCTATCTAGGCCTCGCCCATCTCCCCGACAAGAACCCCAGCCTCACGCAGGGCTCCCCCTCATGAGCCCTAGGTCCTGCTCGATCTCCCATCCCGCCTCGCACAAGGCCAGCACCGATCTATCCGCGAGAAGATCCACAGCATGGCGCTGCTTTTTGCACAAACCCCCGCCTTTTGACTCGCAACCCAAGGCCGCCTCGAGCCCCACCCAGCGCTCACACCTTTTTTCCAAAAAGCACCCTGCACGTTGGTCGCATCAACCCGCAGTCCCCCCTGAGCCACGTGGTCAGCCCTCAACATCCCTCCGCTGTGGGCATGCGAGCCATGGTCCCATATGTCTGCCTCGAGACTAGAGCACCATGTAAAACGCTCTTCTCATACAAGGTGTCCTGCAACAGAGAGGCCCACCCACAGTAAGGGGCTAGGCTAGTCTGGTATAAAAGTATGTCTGCTTCGCTTAAATTCAAATCTTTTCCAAATTAAATCAAATTCAAATTTAATTCTGTTTTAAAATATCTTTTAAAATACAAATCCAAATAATGCAAATAATATATGTTTTGAAATCAGGAAAATGTGAGGAATTTAAATATGCCATTCAAAATATATTTTGGACACTTAAAAATTTCAAGTTGAATTAAATTACAATAAGATGCCCTTTTTCCTTAATTAATTAATAACTTTTGATTTATAAGTCCAAATTTAATAAATAATATGTCTAAAATGATTAGCTCGACGAGACCTTTCTGTTTATGCATTCCTTGTTCTGTTTTGAAGCATGCATCATGTAAATATAATGTGTACAGCAACTAATTTGAGGTTAAAATGTGATTAAAACCCAACAAAAATGTTTATTATTGTAATCCACACCTCACCCATGCCATGCTACTTTAATGCCATGCAAATTATGCATCATTCATCATGGCATGATTGTTTGCTTGTCGCATTTATTCATATGCTTGTGCACTTTATTTATGTTGGCCTTGTTTGTTTGGTTCTTCTTCGAATAGACGCTGAGCAGGGGATTTATCAAGAGAACCAGGAGCACTACCCAGATCCATCCCTTGCTTCAACTCGAGCTGTGCAAGCACTACCACTTGCTTGCATACATATAGTACCTATTGCCTCTATCTTACTCTTGCATCATTGAGTCGCGATTGCATTACTCTGAATCCCAAGTATTGCATAGCCTTTACTTTTAAACCCCACCGAAGCTTGTTCCTTCATCCCATGAGCCCTTACTACAGGAGTTGTTTGAGCCATGCGAGTCGTAGAACCGCATGTGTAGGGTATGCGAGAGTCTGATGGATAACGAGGCACCCAAACAACTTAACCTGAGTAGTAATGGGATAACTAATGAAAGTGGCACCGGTGAGCCATATCTGTTATTTGGTTTTTCAGGCTCACTTGTGTCCCGTAGGACCCCTAGTACTTGATTCCTGTTCCTTGAATATTCGCTATCCATATCCGGGAGGCTTATGAACCCCCGAGCCGAGCTTGATTCATTCTTATTTCTTGGGGCCACAAACTAGTTTGAGGTTTTATTTACTATCCTGTACTTATGCCATGCTTTATCGCTTTAATTTAAATTGTGCGAGGTGACCTGCTTTAAAGCTTGTCGACAAGCCCAGTCACACTTTCGGGTTCCCGATCGTTCTGGGCTCCACAAACCTTGAGGCCGTCTCGAGTCAGCTAACTTCGCTATGGTAGCTCAATGGGGTGGCCCCTGAAATATTTCTGAATCCTGTAATTGCTTTGTCGGATCGCCTCGTTGGGTTTTGGTTTGGTTTTTCCGAGGCATATCGAGTGTGTGTTATTTGTGCACTCGCAGGTAAAACTTTTCAAAGCCGTGTCCGCGTTATGGACGACTTGGAGCACAGCTTGATCATAGACAAGAATAACTAAAGTACCGCTTTTAATTTGACTAAGTACCGACTAGTAAATAGTGCAACACTCATGGAATGGATAATAAAACCGCCAACGGATGGGGGTTGTTCGTCCGCTTCCTCGCCGGTAGTTTAGGAGGAGGATGGATCTTAAGATTACCGTTATAACTGTTGTTATTAATGGACATCCGCTCACCTCTGTTAGGCGGATGGTTAGCAGTATCTATAGAATTGTTAGGGTTTATCTTTTGCCGCAATTGCGTCACCCCATGTTGTGTCCCTTTAGAGGCATAAAGACTTGCCGAAAATTCTAGGGTCTCACACGATAAATTATTGGTTCAGATGAATGTACCCTCGCAAGATGGATACTTGGTGGAAGAGACTACGATGTGGGCAACGATCATTCGGTGTAGAGATTCCGAACGGGATCCGCGAGATCTGGGCGGATGTGTTTATTTATGGGGCATCTTATGCCGATTTGCTTCTTATCCGTACTGATTTTGTCTTCCGCTCACCGATACTGATGTTAGATGTATGAGGAGATATCCTAAACTATTATATCTATCTAGGACATTTGGATCTTGTCGTATGGCGTTGCTATATTTCCTTTCTTTTTAGATGGAATGGCTCTGATGTACTATTGTATGGTGACTTGCATACATACTCATTTGTGTATGTAGTTGATCCCTTCGCCTGCCGATTACGCCGCCCGTTCTTGTCCCGATGTTTGGAGATGGTTGGGACGGCCGAAAGGTCTACCTGTGAGTGGCATTTGGGCCCCACCGTACTATTTCAACCATTTCTGCTCATCCAGGCTTGTAACTAGAAGCGTAATTCACCGAGGTAGTTACACTTGTAGTGCAAGATGTTGCCTCAAAACTTACCAAACCGAGGGAGCGCAATCATTGTGCCGCTTCCCGCGCTCGGAAATCGAGGCGATCTGTACAGTCAAATCACCCACAATAAAGTTACCGTGCAGCTTTTAGGGTCCAACCGTGAAAATTGTGGACGGGTCTCTTGTGAAATGTCATGGTGTAAAGTGAAGAAACATGGTAACAATATCCAATTACACAGATTTTAGTGGAGTGAAACAGAATGGGCACTTCTCACCGACAACGTTATAATTGTTGTCACATTTATATATTTTTTTATTTTTAAATTTTGTCCCGTTCACATAATTCACATACTTTGATCGAAACACATCTCTATCTTAGTGTAGGATGTATCCATTACATTTAACAATTCCATCGAACCAATTCAGGGTTCTACTAAACAGTTTTTTTTTTAGGATCACGCATCCCTATTTTTCTTTTTGATTGAGGAACCCTATTTTCTTCTTTGGCACAGAACACCGTGAGTCCGTGGTCCCCGCAGGAAGCGAGCCGAATCGACGAGTACAAGGATGGGCCTTTAATGCGCTGTGCTGGATCGATGCCTCTACAGCCCATCGCGGCACGAAGGCCCGGCCCACCAAACTCCCATCCCAGTCCTTAAAAACGGATCCCGTCCCACTCACACTCACACGCACTTTCTCCAGCGGTTCCTCTCCCCGTCCTCCCGTCTCTAGCCGGAACTCAAGCGGCGCCGCCGCGTCCATATCTGTCGCGCTACGATCTCGCCCGACGCCGCGTCTCTCACGTTCGGACAAGCCGATCGCCGCCGTCCTCCTTCCCCAAGCCTCGGGGACCTTCAGCACCGAAAGATCCATCTTTGGAATGGCGAGCCAAGAGAAGCCCGCCACGCCCTCGCCGTCCTCTCCACCGCCGCCCCAACCGCCGGCGCGTGATGGATTCGGACGAATCGGGGGGTTCGGCGGAGGCGCGGGGGGCGGCGCGTACCCTAACCCGCCGGACGCGGCGCCGCCCGACGCGGCTACGCTGCGGGAGCAGTGGCGGTTCGCGGTGCGGCAGTACAGCCGGATGTACTCCCACGCCTGGGGCACCGCCATCCTCGCCGGCGGCGCCTTCTTCGCCCTGGGCTGGCTCGTCAAGGGCTCCAACCCCCTCCCTTCCCGCGGCGAGCCCCATGCCTCCAACGACGCCAAGGCGAACGAAGAGAAAAAGTGACTGGTGAGATTGCACGATTCTTGTTTGATACAGTCTTCGGTTTGTTTAGATTCGAACTCTTAACCGTTGATAGATATTGGGAATGTGATGACGGTTGGCGCCGAGATTAGTTTTGACAAGATTGGACCGATAAAGAGTGAAATTTGTGCAGGATTTGGGTGCTAGGTTGTGTGTCACGTACATTACAGAACTGGTACTTGGTAGTACCTTGTGTTTAATGAATAAATTGCAGCCTTGGAATTAGTTGTTTCAAGTAATTGAATGAAATTGTTTCAACATCCAGTTAGTCTGAGCATCTTAAAGCTTCAGTGCGGAAATGCAGAAATTGAATATGTAGTTGCGTATCTGAGGCTTGGAGGGATTATGTTAGTCAAAGCAGTTGTGTTAGATGACTCGTTGTGACCTCTTGGTTATGTACCTTGTTAATATTTTGTCTAGAATGTTCAGCATCTCATCACATATAGTTGGCCTACTGCATTTTCAGAGCGGACTTCAATTTTTTTTTTGTAAAGGCTTAGCATTGAAGGAGCATATTTTAGAATATGAATCTTGTTTTGATCTCTGGGGTCCAAAGGAATCATACTTTTGCAGACAGAAATGATAGAAGTAGTTAGTTGCTACAGACTGCAGATTGTTAACATGGTTGCTTGCACAACCATTTTGGATTAACAATTCTGTTAAGAAATACACAGAATAGCTGCTTTTTAAGAATTACCAACCTCGTTTGTTATATGCTACTAGTATTTTTTGTTTTGTTTTCAGTACATATGCTAGTTATATTGTAGCTTTGTTGTACCAGGCGTTTTACCTCGGTTCTTGAGTATTAACTTATCACTAAATTCACACAGTATTATCTCTCATCTTTTAAAAGCACATTTTTTGGAAAGATGAGAGAGAATACCTTATGTTGTTAGTCATGTGTAAATTCTTATGAATACCTTGTTAAGAAAGTATGCAAATATGCATCTCATAAGCAAGTCAGAGATGAAACATCCAATCATTTGAGTTCATACATGTACCGTGTGAATGAGAAAAATAGTTCAAGGAAAGGTGAAAGGTTTATGTTCTAAGTGAGACTTAGGCAAGCGATGCAATTTCTACCAATTCTATAGTGAGCAAAATCCTAATGACTTTGCAGACTTGCTAGCATAGGAGAATTCAGAATATTAGTCAGTTCTTAGTTTACCTTAAATGATGCCATGCAAAAGTAATCTGGAGGACAAAAACTAGGGTGAACACTGACATCCTAATGCCTTTGCAAGCTTGCTAGCATCATAAATTCCGTCTCATTCTCCGATTGCCATGCTTTCTATAGACGAGAGCTGATATTTTGTGCGGAAAATAAAATGCACAACTAGTTTACTCGGAGCTCATGTTGTACGTGGCTTTCCTGGGCTTTCGAGAAATGTGAAAGAAATTATGGGTATAAGATATGTGACATCTTGTGCACGTACACAATTTCATCCATAAGAAGACCATTTGTGGCCTGCACAAGAAAAAACGAGTGACGTGAATAACACGATATATTATTCACTTGTCTCTTTTTCTTTTTTTGCACAGGTCACATATAGTCAATTTTTGGATGAAATTTTGTAGGTGAACATGATAACAACATAATCTATACCCTTCGATCTTTTTCACTTTTGGAAACTCAGAAAACTACATGTAATGGGTTGCGAGTGCAACTAGTTGTGGAAGGTGCACATTCTGTGCTTAGTAATGTCCTGATTCTTAGAAACACAAATACACACCATGATATAACAAGCTATGAGTTACACTTGAATATCTAATAAAAACATTTCTCATTTTCTTTTTGTAAGGCATTTAGCATTTCAGGGCTCAAGTTTGGCCGACAATTAGACTAATAAAGTGTCGTTTATTTGACAAAAAAATGATATCATTAAATTTGCATTGAGAAGTAATGATATCACCTTTGTGTCATATAATCCACATTTTATTAGTCTAGTTGTTGGTCGAACTTGAATCTTGTGATGTGTGGATGCTTTGCATAATGAAACAGGGGGAATGGAAAATTTAAAACTAGGTTTGCTGTCTACAAGCAATTCCTGATATTTTCATCAGTTTGTTTGAAATAAAATATTAATTCACTTCTCTGAATGTCCAATTGAGTTAACATTTCTACCTTATCTGTAATACCTTCATGTGTTGAACATTTGACACTAAATGAGCACATACATTAGACACTAGACTAAGTTATTGGCTGTAGTCTTCACTAAGAACAACACATGAGGTTAACTGCATAATTATTTGAATAGCAAGTTAGTAATAACCAAGTAAAATCCAGAAGTTGACTCCCTTGATCTGAGCATTCTTGCCTACCGGTCCTGGTCTTCTCTGAACCAACACCCCAAGAAGCAAAAATATATCAGCCAAGGAATTGAGTAGACAAATTATTCCATAGCGAAAAGACCCATGTACAATACAGAAAGAGAACTATTTAATTTTGATATGCTATTCTTTATCATTGACTGCTTGATCTTATAAGATAAAGAAAAGGAAAACAACCTCTATTGGTAGACTGGGAGTATTGAAATATGAAACTACTGTCCTCACTCAGCTACCTTTTTCTCCCCATGGATAGTCAAAATTGGTTACGTATTTCTTCTGCATGCTGGCACATTTTGCAAGTAACGTATTTTGCAAGTAACGTGATTTTATGACCGTAATCTCCTTCAACTCGTTGGCATCCTAACGTTCTCTTATGAATTTTGTTTTGTTGAGGTACCATTGCTAAAGGTGCTTCAGAGGAATCCTTTCTTCTCACCTGTGCAAAAGCTAGAGGAAAGCTGGAAGAGAAATTCTGCGTGGTTCAGACTATTCAGTTTGTGTCTGTCAGCAGTTGTATATTAGCTGAAATCTGCAAAGTAAGGAACTGGGCGTTGCTTGTTTCCTGTAAGTGAAGCTCTGGAGTATCTTGTAAATATAACGAGATGTTTGGTGGATTCATCATATAATAAAAGAGTTGTTTCAGAAAGTTTTTTAAAAAACAGTCATCTCACAATTTAACACTTTGCGATTCTCCATGTCTTAGTTTCGGGTTTACATTAAGCTTTTCTTTTTGATGAAAAGATGCTTATAAGGAGGACAAGACTTTGGAGATAAGCCACTAGACTTCGTATAGACTATTTTGTGCATACGTGCATAAGTAATCGATCTGGTGATGATAGTGTTACAGTTGGAATCCAACTTACACCAAAACTGTACTAATGTGAATCTATGGGAATTTTAACAACTGTATTCAGACTCTACACAGGAGCTCTATTACAATCTGACAGCACTAAAAACTTTGTCTTGATTTTACATTGTTTGCTTTTAGAAGCAACTCAGGTGTAAGACTTCTTGCATTATTCTAGTATGTATACTTGCTACAAAATGTGTCTATAAAAGGCCAGCATTTTGAAGTCCAAGCACAAGCCAAGTAACCAAAGCACTTGGCACTGTACTTCTGGTGTAACCGGTGACACCATTTCACAAGTCACTACACACCCACAACAGCTAAATACGGTGCCCAGGTAACATCACCTTAGACTACTGGACATCATGAAAGCGTCCCAGCAGAAGATACTCCAGATTCCCCGCCATGTCAAAATTAGACGGCCTGATCATGCTAGCATCTGCATGATGATATCGTTCCATGCCTCGATCGGTCCAGGCAAGCACCAGTGCAGGCAGTCATTCTGGACTGTGCCTGTCCTCTCCTTGGCGAAAGGATGAAATGTTCTGTAAGGCCCAGAGTGCGCATCAGGCCTCTGCAGCGACATCTCAAACGTGTCGAGCAACTTCAGACGGCCAGCGTTGCTAGCCCTGTCATCCGCCGCCGCCTTGGCGAACTCCGCCCTCTCGATCCTCCACATAAGGTTGTCCAATTGCCTATTACCGGTCTGCCATGGCTTGAATGGCACCTTCCTGTCGCAGGTACCCCCACTGAACCATTCACCGTTCTCGAAGTGTGACGGCGACCACGTCCTGTAGAAGACCACCGGTTTGTGAGGTGACGTCGTGATGAACCTGAAGGCCTCCCTGAGAGACCTGCGGAAGGACTGCTCAATGCTTATTTCCTTCAGGCTCTTGTCTTTGCAATAGTGGCAGCCAATCGCAGCTCCATTCTCCAGGTAGACTGCGATTTTGAAGAACCATTGCCCGGTGGATATGATGACATAGTCAAAGCTGTTCCACTGGCTTATCCAGTTGTCGTCAAGGATGTCAAAGTGCAGCCGGGGCTCAGCGGACGATATCCCATTCTCATCCTCGAACATTTCAGACTTGACTAGAAATGGTGCCCAGACAAGAGAGAGTGTGAAATTGTATGAAGCGAAGTGCCATCTCCTATTTTGCCAATTGGTATCATGATAGGCGTCGGTAGGATCTTCTACCTGGATAAGGCAACGGAACAATTTGCTTGTTAAAAGACTTTGGCTTCTGATAGATATAATTGTTAAACTCAACCAAGCACAACAGATATCATCGACATACAGAATAACATACCACACAAATCTGAATGTGGGAAAGGGCAAGGTGAGATTTACAAACTACAGTTATTACTACTTTACTAAGTAATAAAATGACACATCATTAGCAGATCCATAGTTTGTAACAAGAACATAATGCATCAAAGATTCTCCAGGGTTAACTAATATTTGTTGCCCCCAGATGTTCAGATTCCGATTTTTTTTATCAAGTACGGAGTATAAGAATAGACATTATTAAAGACACAAGATCAAATTAATGTCTGATCGAAAGGTGATAATATTTGTCCCTTCCTTCCTGATAGAAATAGAGCAAACTATTCAGCTTATTAGCAATAACAAATAAACATGTAATTCTTGGGAAATTTGTATCCTTCTCTTTAAGCTCGATACATTTAGTCATGTATACTACTAAAGTAGAAACATAGACTAAATAAACTGTGCAGCAAGGGAAAATACAAGGTAAACAAATTTCTTACGTGCATGTTTAATTCTTAAACTTTTCATAATAATATGTATTTTATGATGGCAATCCTGTCTTCCTATTACGAAAGATGCATAATGCGGAGAATTAATCCATATCACCCTAAATAACCTCATGGAATAATACCTTAGCAAGAAGGCAGACCAAGGACTGGGCGTGATTGCGGAGGATCGAATCGCCAACAAGCGCCCAGTGTTTGCCCCGCATGCCCTCCAAAAACGCCTTGCCATCAAATGGCGGTAGCACATCGCAGCCGTACGGCTTCCATTTCCAGTAGAGATAGCCATCGTCGGGCCTCCCATTTGACATACAGTTCTGTGGAACCTCAATGAACCGGCAGGTTGCATTGGTGTAAGCTGGGCCAGACGAATCGGGGACCCATTCCCCATGGAAGAGATCACACTTTGCTGGAGCTGTCAAGGGAAAACAAAGGGGGACATGATTGTCAATCAAGGCACCTCTAGCTTTTTAGTACTACTAGTACAGTCTTAGCACAGTTCAGAAGGCAGCACCGACAGTCCATACTGAATCTGTGGAAGGGGTTAATGGATCAATGCCAGCTTAATTTCTAACAGCAGGCATTCTCATCACCAGAATAAAATAGACTAAGTGCATGTGCCAGGTGCCTCGGATCAAGACTGCAGTCTCTAGTGAGGTCAAACAAGCTCTAGCAACGAGACGAGATCCACACGGCCCCCCGGAACACTAAACTTTATATTAAGCTGTGATTTCTGAACATGATGGCCATAGGGCATAGCTTTCTGGGCCGGGAAAGGTAGATCATTTCACCCAAGGAAATTTTACTGTTCACATTTTTTTTCACAGCCAATCTGTACAATCTTGTTTTGTTTAACCAAGAAACTATCGTGGATCACCACGCATTTGATAGTACTACTTCAGTTCATCCCTCCCTTGATGAAATGAAGAAGAGGCAAATGTCCCCCTAGTGTTTAGCTTCAGTTACCTGATGAGTTTCAGTAACCAAAAAAAGACATATTTTCATGCTGCAAATCCGAGCAATTTGATCAATACTACCCCCAAGATTTAACTCGTACCGAAACCGCAAGTGCTAATTCTCCGCTGAAAGCTCTAGCTGTCTTTCCATGTACTATGTGTGGAGAGTAAAAGAGCAGGGCAGAAAAGGAAGGCAGAGATGGCAGCGAACAGAGAGACATTCCAAGAAAACTCAGCTCACCGTTGGGAGGAGTTACAGGCGTCGCATCCACAGCGTCGGCGCCGTCATGCGCCGGCGCCGTGAGGGCGAGCAGCGAGGCGGCCTCCTCCGGCGCGGCGGTGCGCGGCAGGCGGTAGGAGGCGCAGTGGTCGGCGAGCAGCCGCAGCGCGAAGCCGGCGGCGAGCACGGACAGCAGCAGCTTCAGGGCCACCCGTCCGCCCGCCGGCTTCTTCTGCCCCGGCACTGGCACCGGCTCGTACTCCATCCCCATCCGGCCGAACAGCACCGACGCTCCGCACGGTGTGGGTGAGTGAGGGATGCAGCAGCGGCCAGTCGGTGGTTGGTAGGTACACTGGGTAGGGGCAGGGACTGAGCTCTAGATGCCAGAGTCACAGTGAATCGCGTGTGGCAGTCGGTGCGTGTTTGTTACTTCTATATATGGGCGGTGCGGTGCCGGTGCGGCGCTCTGTGTTGAAGACGGGGAAGAGGACGAAGGGCAATATCCGCAAATGAAGGAGGAAATGGTGGCCACGGTGTTCAACTCGTCAGTTGTCGGCGTTGAACTAGTGGGGTGGTCGCAATTTGCAGGAACCACCTCGGGTTTTCGGGAAGGTGGTCGTTTGTAGAGGCTCGTTTTTATTCATTTATTACTCACTTTTTGCTTGTACTTATCAGATTTGTTTTCCTGCTTACCAGGAACTTACCTTTTCATTTCATTAAGATCATGTAAAACAGTAGGAATGTTTTTCTTTTGAGATGGGGAGCGAAGCCCGGGCTCTGTATCAAGCGATGCACACAATCTTTTATTTATTATTAGAGCAACAAAGCGTGGCAAAAGCCATTATAAAGATTATATAACCGAAACCGCCAAACTAAAACACCGAGCAAAACGATAACCATATCGCCAGCTCCCCGACAAGATCTAGCAAACACCTAGATGCCTCATGCACTCCAGGAGACCAGATCCGCGTAGCCTATCCACGAAACGGTGTCCACGCACACGCTCCAGGTGTCACCGCCTCCACTATCTTTTGCCAAACCATCATCAGCATGTATATCAATGTACAAACTCTCTCCACACAAGCCACCGACACCACCATGGTGTCAAGTAGCACCACCTCCCTGCGCACTATCTCCAAAGCACGTCGTGGTTGCCACCGGTATCCCGCAGTTCCATGCCGCCAAGTACCACCAACAAACATAGCTTGAAGTCTTCGGAGGATCTGTCGTGCGTAGCATATGCCGAACATGCATGACTCAACATAGCACCTGTTGGTAAAGCATGACTTGACATCGCCGTCGAAGCTCCATGCAAGACAAAGTCGCTCCACCTGTCCTACCTCTTCCATCAAGCGCTGCTCCACAAGCGATACTCCCAAGAGAGAACACGACACCGCGGCGCCACCATCGCCCGATCCAAAGATCTTAGGGTTTCTCCCGGAGTAGCTGATGTCTACGCACTTCTATTCTTGTAGACAGTTGTTGGGCCTCCAAGTGCAGAGGTTTGTAGAACAGCAGCAAGTTTCTCTTAAGTGGATCACCCAAGGTTTATCGAACTCAGGGAAAAGTGGTCAAAGGTATTCCCCCTCAAGCAACCCTACAATCAAGATACAAGAAGTCTCTTGTGTCCCCAACACACCCAATACACTTGTCAGGTGTATAGGTGCACTAGTTCAGCGAAGAGATAGTGAAATACAAGTGATAATGGTGCCAAAAAATAGCTTCTGACTTGTTGTTGATGTGGGGTAACGGTGCTAGAAAAGAGCTGATGGCGTGGAGGAACGGTAAAAGCCCAAAACCTTCTCGACAAACGGAACAAAGATGGAAGCAAGCAAACATGCAACAGATCTAGATGCAAACGGTGTTTCAATGTTTAGAAGCAAGGCCTAGGGATCATACTTTCACTAGTGAACACTCTCTCATATAAATATCCTCTCTTCATGATACTACTCTTAACTACTCTCCAGTTGGACACTCTAATCCATGGTAGGGCTATAACAGCACTCCTCAAAGTTCGCATTCCCTAATCTAGATAACCCCACACTGTCACCTTGAGCACTAGATGGTTTCAACAAACACCACAATTTCATAGAGACGTCCAACTCCAAATATAACTCATAACAAATATTCAATCTAGCCAAAGTGCCACACACGGTATGCACACTGTCACTTTCACACACATGGGGAAAAGCATAGATCTATTAAAGCACAAAGAGTATTTATGTAGACTCAAACCTAAGTGCCACCATGGCGTGCACGCTGTCACTTTCACACACATGGGGAGAGCAGAGATCTAATGAAGCACTTGAGTAGCAAGGTAGATCTACTTGATTACAAAGCTTATGGCACAAGATAATGCATAGAGAGAGAGAGAGAGAGAGAGATGAACACATAGCTACCGGTAGAGCCCTTAGCCTCGAGGAAGAACTACTCCCTCCTCATCATGGGAATCAGCAACGGTGATGGAGATGGTGGTGGAGATCGATGGAGATGGCTCCGGGGGCACTTCCCCATCCCGGCAAGGTGCCGGAATAGAGACTTTCTGTCCCCCGAATCTCCCCTTCGGTGGCGGCGGCACTATAGAGGTTTTCGTGGATTTCTTCTAGATCCCCTAGGGTTTTTGGGTTGGAGGATTCATATAGGCACAGGAATCAAGGTTGGTGGGGGTCCAGGGGGCCCACACCCCATCCAGGCGCCTCCAGGGCTTGCCCACACCTAGGGGGTGCGGCCACCCTGTGCCCCCTCCGGCTCTGCTTCGTGGTTCCGTGTTGCTCCGGGAAAAATAATAACTTTGGATTTTGTCCTGTCCAATTCCGAGAATATTGATTTTCTGCCTTTCTGAAACCAAAAACAGAAGAAAACAGGCAACTGGCACTGTGGCAACTTGTTAATAGGTTAGTTTCAGAAAAGATATAAAAACACCTCAAAGTGTAGACAAAGCAAAGAAAAGTAGATACAAAACAAGCATGGAGCATAAAAAATTATAGATACGTTTCCGACGTATCAAGCATCCCCAAGCTTAACTCCTGCTCGTCCTCGAGTAGGTAAGTGATAAAAAGAATAATTTTTGAGGTGAAATGCACCATCACAATAAAGATCCGATCATTTGCAAGCATTGAAAGCTGGGATCAAAGAACTCTAAACATGTGTATGAAAGATGGAGTTCTAACAGTAAGACAAAGTAACTATGCATGCAACATGAAAGGCTACAAACAAAGATCATGAATAACATGCATTGAAAAATGTTTGTTTATTTCACATACAGAAAACATGGCATAGTGGCAATCAGCTTGTCCCTCACAGAGTAGCAAATAGATGCATAGGACACCTTCAAAGTTCACAAGGGTGACTAGAAATAAATAGCACAAGAACAAGTAATATCACAATATGCATCAATCAATAAGTTTTGGAACACTGAACAAAGAATGACAACTATGCTCTCTTAATGGTGCCTAAAGGTAGAAGGTGGAGACTCAATAATGGTGAAAGAAAAGCCTTTTTTATAAAGGAAGCATGGGTTATAAGTTTCAAAAAGAGCTTCTAAAAATTATGGTACTTGTTAGCTTTCAGCCCTCATTGCTCCTATCATAAGCATCTTGAAGTGGTTAAGGTTAAAGTGGCAAATATGGAGTATATGCTTGACGAAGTATAAGTTGGCAATCTCAAGTCCCTTGAATACGAGGGCCACACCTCATGCATACTCAACTTCGATCACAGGTAAATTCTTGTCATTGTAAGTATTTGCATATCATTGAGAACCGCCAACGGGGTACCCCTTGCACATGGTACAGGAGCTATCCCATAACCAAAATGACAAGAAAAGCAGACAATGAGCATCTCAGCAATCTTCTTATTTACCATGGTAATATGGTGCTTTTTCTCTTTCCTCTTTTCTCAATGTGTCTCTTTTTTTATAAGAAGAATGCTTCATAGATGTCACTATGGTTAGGCATAGCTTAGGCTAGCGGCTTAGGCGTTTCTCTAACACAGGATACAAACTCCATAGACTTACAAGTTCCCTCTTTATTTCACACCGGTGACATCCATAGACAAAAGAGCATGATATCAACTGAGTACAAAGTACAAGTGCAATGTTGAAAACGTTCCCCGTGACAGCACGATTCGGCTAATTCCAACTTATAAGTGCAAGAATATACAACATAGATGACACAACGGTTAAAGTTTATTAGGGGCAAAAAATATAAAGTGTGCCATCAAGTTTGAGAGGGCTTTAATCACTAAATTTTTACATAACAAAATAGTTTTTAATTGGAAGATAGCTGAAAACAAGAATATACTTGGAATGGTGGAACACACCATGCATAGGAGTTTATAGTGGACACTTTGGAATAACTTGGTTTCTTGGGAGTTGGAGGCATGAGTAGAGCTTACTCATACAAGTGGAGGCTAGAAAAAGACTGGGAGCAACCAAATAAGAGATCAATAATGGCCATAATCATGCAGTGCAACAAAGCATTACTAATCAAGGCATCGAGTGGTACTACAAGTCAAGGACTAAATGATCATAGAGGCTATGGTGACTTGTTCATAGTCATAACATGGTGTATGCTATGCTTTTGTATGCTAAAACAAAGCATCAAAGGAGAATACCGCAATACTATGCTTTTGTATGCTAAAACAACGCATGATTCTTTCAAGGCACACTAAGCAATCCCAAATTTTTGGAACAAGTCATTATACAGCAATAATCACTAATCATAGGTTAAAACAACATCTAGCATGACATGATAAAGTCTAAGCCACAGTCAAAACAAGCTCCCTTTTGTACCACTATAAGCATGAAACTTTCTACTCTTTTCCAACACCAAACAACTTATTTGAAACAACTCACAAAGATAATAATTAATAAAGATCAGTGAGCTTGTCTCACAAATCCACAAATAAGAACTAAAATTTCTAAGCTGAAAGCACAAGAAAACTAGGCTAAACACAGTGGTAGCAAAAGTGAACACTCACAGAACAATAAGAGTGAAAACTAGAGTGTTCTAGGCAATGAAAACAGAGTGTGTCTCTCTCCAAAAGAAGTGTGTTTTAATCCAAGCAACTTACTCAAGCAAACTAAGCAAATGAAAACTAAGACGCTCCAAGAACAACACAACAATGCATGAAACAAAAAAAAACGAAGTGTCTAGAAAGACCTAAGCTTGGTAGGGTTTCGTGGCATGGAAAACAAAATTTTTCTACCGCATACAAACAAACAAGCCGAGATATATCTACTAGATTGTAGCAACGAGTCGATAGAATAACTCACCCTCGAAGATTCCAAAGTGTTTAACGAGAGCGGATTCTCGTGGGTGATGTAGTCGTACTCTTGCCGATCTCAAGATCGTAGAGACGATCCTTCAGGCCAGGCTGTGTTCAAGCAGCCCCGCAATCGGTCACACGCTCGATTTCGGCGAAGACCTTCCTCTCCCTTATTCCAGCAGCGGAGGTTGTAGCACTCTCTCGCGATTCCGCAAAGACAACGCGTGGTAATCAAGTAGAGGGAGATCTCGCAGGCTTCGCTTAAGCCGGAGCGAGTATGGTGGAGTATGAGAGAGCTCCTCGGCGATCTAGGTTTTAGACACACCAAGGAGGAGGTGCTAGAGCCGGCGGCTAGGGTTTGGGGCACCCCAAGTCGGCGGCTAGGGCAACCCTAGGAGGCGGCGGCAGCTGCAGGAGGTGGTGGCGCCAAGCTAGGGTTTGGAGGAGAGGTACTTGTGTGTCCTAGGAGGGAGCCCTGCCCCTCCTTATATAGGTGGAGGGGCCGGCCGGCCAAGGGGAGGGAGTGGAGTCCCTCCCCAACTCGGCTTGGGTGGTGCGCCGGCTTGGGAGGAGGACTCTCCCAACCTGCTTTCCTTCCTCCTCTTTTCCTCTTTCCAAATTTAGCCGTTTGACTTTTCAATTTAGCTATTTGACTTTTCAAACTAGGATTTGAATTAATCCTTTATTTGGAACAGCGATGACACTTAGTACATGATGCAATCATACCAACTTGATACAACACATCCATGTACCCTTCCCCTCCGGAGTGCCGGACATTCCGGAACATTCTAGAACATTCGGTGAAAACACCTAAACATTCCCCAACTCAAACGGACTTTCCTTATATGAATATTATTCTCCGACCATTCCGGATCTCCTCGTGATATCCCGAATCCCATCCGGACTCAACAACATTCGTCTCTTTCTCATCATTCCATAACTACTCAAAACAACGTCAATCCTTATGTGTCTCCCTACGGTTCGTGAATTATGCGGACATGATCGAGACACTTCTCAACAATAACCAATAGAGGAATATGGAAATTCATATGGCTCTACATATTTCTACGATTACTTACATCGAATGAACCACTTACATACGATATCAATTTCCCTTTGTCTCACGATATGTTACTTATCCGAGGTTATGATCGTCGGTATCTCTGCATACCTAGTTCAACCTCGTTACCGATAAGTACTCTTTTCTCGTTCCCGTGATATGTGATCCCTTGTGAGCCAGTCACATGCTTGCAAGCTAATTGGATGACATTTCACCGAGAGGGCCCAGAGTATCTATCCGTCATATGGATGGACAAATCCCACTCTTGATCCATGTGTTTCAACCAACACTTTCCGAACACTCAATGCCACCTTTATAGCCACCCAGTTACGGTGTGGTGTTTGATGTCATCAAAGCATCCATCCGGTAAAGGTGATATGCATGATCTCATGGTCAAAGGAATTAGATTACTATGTATCAGAAAGCATATAGCACTTGAACTATTAAAATGACTTGATCATTATGCTACGCTTATCTATAGGAGTATGTCCATCATATCATTCTCCTAACGATATGATCTTGTTGTTAATAACATCTCAATGTTCATGATAGGGAAACCACAATCATCTATTAACCAACAAGCTGGTATTATATAGAGGCTTTACCAGGGACTTCAAATTAAGTTTACAAATCACACAAGTATTAATGTTTCCTTGTTAATACTATTATAGCATGAATGTAAACATTTATCATAAACACAAAGATATAATAATAACCACATTTATTATTGCCTCTAGGGCATATCTCCAACAGTCTCCCACTTGCACTAGAGTCATCTAATCTAGATTACATGGTAATATACCGAACACCCATGGCAGTTTGGTGCTGGTCATGTTTTTCCCTCGGGAGAGGTTTAGTCAACGGATCCGTCACATTTAGATCTGTGTGTACTTTGCAAATCTTTATCCCCATCTTGGATATGTTCTCGAATAGCGTGAAAACGTAGCTTGATATGCTTCAGCTTCTTGTGTGACCTTGGTTCTTGCGCATTGGCTATGGCGCCCATGTTATCACAGTAGATAGACATTGGGTCCAGACTAGGAACCACACCCAGCTCAGAATGAACTCTTTCATCCATATCGCTTCTTGTGAAGCCTCCGGCAGCCATGTATTCCGATTCAGTTGAAGATCTCGCCACAACGCTTTGCTTTGCACTCCTCCAGCTAATCCGCACCATTCAAAATAAATACGTATCCAGATTGTGATTTAGAATCATCCGGATCGGTGTTCCAACTAGCATCGTGTTACCATTAACAACGAGATTGTGATGACCTCCATAAGAAAGTACCATATCCTTAGTTCTTCTCAAGTACTTAAGGATGTTTTTGATCATTGTCCAATGATCCACTCCGATCACTTTGATATCTGCTAGTTAAACTAACAGCATATGCAATGTCGGGTCTAGTACATAGCATGGCATACATTAGAGATCCTATGGCTGAGGCATAGGGAGTCTTACTCATCCTTTCTCTATCTTCTGCCGATGTCGGATTTTGAGTTTTACTCAAGGTCGTATTGGGCAACATGGGCAAGAACCCTTTCTTGCTATCTTCCATTCCAAACCTCTTTAGAACCTTGTCCAAATATGTACTTTGTGACAATGATATTTGGCGTTTTGATCTATCTCTATAAATCTTTATGCCTAATATGTAAGCTGCTTCGCCAAGATCCTTCATTGAAAAACTATTATTCAAATATTCCTTGACACTATTAAGAAGGTCTACATCATTCCCAATCAACAATATGTCATCCACATATAGTATTAAGAATGCTACAGAGCTCCCACTCACTTTCTTGTAAATACAAGCTTCTCCATAAGTTTGTATAAAACCAAAACTTTTGATCACCTTATCAAAACGTTGATTCCAACTTCGGGATGCTTGCTTCAATCCATAGATGGACCGTTGAAGTTTGCATACCTTGTTAGCATCTTTAGGATCGACAAAACCTTTGGGTTGCATCATATACAACTCTTCATCAATGTCTCCATTGAGGAATGCTATTTTGACATCCATCTGCCATATCTCATAATCGTAATATGCAGTGATTGCTAACATAATCCTCACAGACTTTAGCTTCGCTACCGGTGAGAAAGTCTCATCGTAGTCAACTCCTTGAATTTGTCGAAACTCTTTTGCGACAAGTCGAGCTTTATAGATGAACATTACCATCAAGATCTGCTTTTCTTCTTGAAGATCCATTTGTTCTCGACAGCCTTCTTCCGCCATCCCGGTAAGTCCACCAAAGTCCATACTTGGTTTTCGTACATGGATCCAATCTCGATTTCATGGCTTCTTGCCATTTATTGGAATCTGGCTCATCATCGCTTCCTCATATGTCTCGGGTCATCGGTGTTGTCCACCAACATGACACTCATAACGGATCATACCAACTGGAGTGGTACGAAGTTCTCGCTGACCATGAGGCTCAGAGCAACTTCAACCAAGTTTCATGATCATCATCATTAGCTTCCTCTCTTATTGGTGCAGCCACAGAACTTCTTCCGGTGCCGCTACTGCAATTTCGAGAGAAGGTTCGACAACCTCGCGAAGTTCTACTTTCCTTCCAGTCACTTCTTTCGAGAGAAATTCCTTCTCTAGAAAGGATCCATTCTGGCAACGAAGATTTTGCCTGGATCTATGATAGAAGGTATACCCAATAGTTTCCTTCGTATCCTATGAAGACGCATTTTTCCGCTTTGGGTTCAAGCTTGTCCTGTAACTTCTTTACATAGGCTTCAACCCCCAAACTTTAAGGAACGACAATTTAGGTTTCTTCCCAAACCATAATTCATACGGTGTCGTTTCAACGGATTTAGATGGTGCCCTATTTAAAGTGAATGCGGCTGTTTCTAATGCATAACCCCAAAATGATAGCGTAAATCTGTAAGTGACATCATAGAACGAACCATATCCAAGAGAGTTCGATTACAACGCTCGGACACACCATTACGCTGTGGTGTTCGGCGTGTCAATCTGAAAGTATTCCACATTTCTTCAAATGCTCGCCAAACTCGTAACTTAGATATTCACCTCCACGATCGTAACGTAGAAATTTAATCTTCTTGTTACGTTGATTCTCTACCTCACTTTGAAATTCCTTAAACTTCTCGAAAGTTTGGACTTATGTTTCATGAAATAGATATACCCATATCTACTCAAGTCATCCGTGAAGGTAAGAACATAACGATAACCATCGGCGATGCTACACTCATTGGACCACACATCGGAATGTATGATTTCCAATAAGTCCGTAGCTCGCTCCATCATACCGTAAAATGGAGTCTTAGTCATTTTACCCATCGACATGCTTCGCATTTATCAAGTGATTCAAATCAAGTGATTCAAGAAGTCCATCGGAATGGAGTTTCTTCATACGCTTCACAATGTGACCAAGACGACAGCCACATATAGGTCAAGTTATCGCCGATTTCAAACGTTTAGCCTCAATGTTATTAATGTGTGTATTTCCACTGTCGAGATTCAATAAGAATAGACCATCTATCAAAGGTGCATGTGCATAAAACATATTACTCATATAAATCGAACAACCATTATTCTCGGATTTAAACAAGTAGCTGTCTCAATAAACAAGATCCCGATATAATGTTCATGCTCAACGCAGCACCAAATAACAATTATTTAAGTATAAAACTAATCCCGATGGTAGATGAAGGGTAGCGTCACCGCGATCACATCAACCTTTGATCCGCTTCCACGCCGCATCGTCACCTCGTTCTTCGCTAGCTTCCGCTTATTCTGCAAGACCTGTTTGAGTTACAAATATGAGCAACCGAACCAAGATCAAATACCCGTGCACTACTACGAGTACTAGTGAGATACACATCAATAACATGTATATCGATATACCTTTCTTCTTGATGTTGCTTCTTCAAATCCGCCAAGTACTTTGGGCAATTCCGCTCAAAGGACCTTCTCCCTTGCAAGAAAGCACTCAAGATCGTGCTTAGGTCCAGCCTTGGTCTTCTTCACGGCATGGTAACTTTCTTACCACCCTTCTTGAAGTGTCCCTTCCGCTTAGACTTGCCTTTCTTGAATTTGGTGGTCTTATTGACCAACAACACTTGGTGCTCTTTCTTGATCTCCACTTCGCAGACTTCAACATGGCAAAGAGTTCGCAACGTCTTGTTCATGTTCTGCATGTTGTAGTTCATCACAAAGTTCTTGTAACTTGGTGGTAGTGATTGGAGGACACGGTAAATCCCCAAAGCATTAGGAATCACTATACCCAAGCTTTGAAGTTTGTTTGCGTGCCTAGACATCTTAAGCACATGCTCACTGACGGAGCTGCCCTCTTCCATCTTGCGCTTAAAGAACTTTTGAAGCCTCATAGCTTTCAATTGCGCATGAGTCTCAAAGATCAATTTGAGATCCTCGACAATATCATATGGGTCTGAATTCTCAAACCTTTCGAAGCTCCGATTCTAAACCGTACATAAGATAGCACATCGAATCGTGGAGTACCGAGTCTTCCGAGTGAGGTAAACATTCTTTACTTCATCGGAAGCATCACCGCAGTGGGTCACCCAATGTGCATCCAAAGACATAGGTCAAATTACCAGCTGTGAGGACAATCCTCAAATTGCGGAACCAATCCGCGAAGTTGCTTCCATTGTTTTTCAACTTTTATTTCTCTAGGAACGCATTAAAATTGATGGTAGGGGCTGCCATTGATCTACAACATATTTGCAATAGTTTAGACTAAGTTTATGATAAATTGAGTTCAAATTAATATTAAAATTAATCTAGGTGAACTCCCACTCAAAACAATATCTCTCACATTGTTTTAGTGATCACACGAACCAAATCCACCACATCAACACCGATCATCACGAGAGTTGACATAGTTTCAATGGCGAACAATCAACATGTTCATCATATCTACTATATGATTCATGCTTTACCTTTCGGTGATCCGTGTTCCGAGACCATGTCTGTACATGCTAGGCTCGTCAAGATCAAACCTTAGTTTCCGCATGAGCAAATCTGGCTTGCTCACGTTGTATACACTTGCGGAATCTAACACACCCGATCATCACGTGGTGCTTCGAAACAACAAGATTTAGCAACGGTGCTAACTAAGGGTCAACACTTTATGACTTGAAATTCATGTGCATGAGGGATCATCTTATAATGCTACCGTCGTCTACTAAGCAATACAAGATGCATAAAGGATTAACATCACATGCAATTCAAAATATGTGATATGATATGGCCTTTCTTCTTTGTGCTTCCGATCTCCATCTTCTAGCACGAACATGATCTCCATCATCACCGGCATTGCATCAAGGTCAATGACGCTTCTCCATGGTTGTCGCCCACGCTTCAACTATTACAACTACTTTGAATAGACACGAGTCTTAACATAAATTAAAGACAACCATATGGCTCTGCCGTTGTCAACTTACAATAAGGAACATTGCATACATCAAATATAATCACAATCATGGCCATATCACATCATCGACACCCTGCAAAACAAAGTTAGACGCCTCTACTTTCTTTGCAAGTTTTACGTGGTTTGGGGCTTTCAATAAGTGTCGTTCTAACTTACGAACATGAACCACAACATTGATACTAGTATTGTTAATCACCCGTTGTAAATTGGATCTTAACTATGCTAGGAGAAACAGGCACCCGCAAAGCCACTTATGCAATACAAGTTGCATGTCAAGCGTGGAGCAAGTCTCATGAACGATGTCATGTAAGGTTAGCCCGGGCCGCTTCATCCCAACATACTGCAAGATGCAAAGTACACAAGAAGCAATCGACAATAAAAGCATCAACGCCCACAATGACCATTGTGTTCTACTCGTGCAACAGATCTACATATAGACACGGCTCTGATACCACTGTAGGGTTTTGTAGCATGGAAAACAAAAATTTTCTACCGCATACAAACAAACAAGCCAAGATCTATCTACTAGATTGTAGCAACGAGTCGATAGAATAACTCACCCTCGAAGATTCCAAAGTGTTTAACGAGAGCGGATTCTCGTGGGTGATGTAGTCGCATTTTGCCGATCTCAAGATCGCAGACGATCCTTCCCTGCGTTCGAAAGCGCTCCCGCAATCGGTCACACGTTCGATTTTCGATGAAGACCTTCCTCTCCTTGTTCCAAAGCAATGGAGGTTGTAGCACTCTCTTCGCGATTCCGGTAGCACAACGGCGTGGTACCGGAAGTAGAGGGGAGATCTTGCAGGGCTTCGCCTTAAGCAAGAGCGAGTATGGTGGAGTATGAGAGAGCTCCTCGGCGATCTAGGTTTTAGACACACCAAGGAGGAGGTGCTAGAGCCGGCGGCTAGGGTTTGGGGCACCCCAAGTCGGCGGCTAGGGCAACCCTAGGAGGCGGCAGCAGGAGGTGGTGGCGCCAAGCTAGGGTTTGGAGGAGAGGTACTTGTGTGTCCTAGGAGGGAGCCCTGCCTCCTTATATAGGTGGAGGGCCGGCCGGCCAAGGGAGGGAGGGAGTCCCTCCCAACTCGGCTTGGGTGGTGGCTGGCTTGGGAGGAGGGACTCCTCCCAACTCGGTTTCCTTCCTCCTCTTTTCCTCTTTCCAAATTTAGCCGCTTGACTTTTCAATTTAGCTATTTGACTTTTCAAACTAGGATTTGAATTAATCCTTTATTTGGAACAGCGATGACACTTAGTACATGATGCAATCATACCAACTTGATACAACACATCCATGTACCCTTCCCCTCCGGAGTGCCGGACATTCCGGAACATTCTAGAACATTCGGTGAAAACACCTAAACATTCCCCAACTCAAACGGACTTTCCTTATATGAATATTATTCTCCTGACCATTCCGGATCTCCTCGTGATATCCCGAATCCCATCCGGACTCAACAACATTCGGTCTCTTTCTCATCATTCCATAACTACTCAAAACAACGTCAATCCTTAAGTGTGTCTCCACGGTTCGTGAATTATGCGGACATGATCGAGACACTTCTAACAATAACCAATAGAGGAATCTGGAAATTCATATGGTTCTACATAATTCTACGATTACTTTTCGATCGAATGAACCACTTACATACGATATCAATTTAACTTTGTCTCACGATATGTTAATTATCCGAGGTTATGATCTTAGGTATCTCTGAATACCTAGTTAAACCTCGTATCGATAAGTACTCTTTTCTCGCTCGTGATATGTGATCCCTTGTGAGCTACCACATGCTTGCAAGCTAATTGGATGACATTTCACCGAGAGGGCCCAGAGTATATCTATCCGTCATATGGATGGACAAATCCCACTCTTGATCCATGTGTTTCAACCAACACTTTTCGAACACTCAATGCCACCTTTATAGCCACCCAGTTACGGTGTGGTGTTTGATGTCATCAAAGCATCCATCCGGTAAAGGTGATATGCATGATCTCATGGTCAAAGGAATTAGATTACTATGTATCAGAAAGCATATAGCACTTGAACTATTAAAATGACTTGATCTTTATGCTACGCTTATCTATAGGAGTATGTCCATCATATCATTCTCCTAACGATATGATCTTGTTGTTAATAACATCTCAATGTTCATGATAGGGAAACCACAATCATCTATTAACCAACAAGCTGGTATTATATAGAGGCTTTACCAGGGACTTCAAATTAAGTTTACAAATCACACAAGTATTAATGTTTCCTTGTTAATACTATTATATCATGAATGTAAAAATTTATCATAAACACAAAGATATAATAATAACCACATTTATTATTGCCTCTAGGGCATATCTCCAACAAGCTTTTTATTGATGTAGAAGGGGATGCCTTGGGCATCCCCAAGCTTTAACGCTTGTACCTCTTGAATATTTTTTGGGGTGACACGGGGTGGAATACCCAAGCTTGAGCTTTTGTCCATTCTTCATCTCATTACATCATTCTTTTCTCTACACCTGCAAATTTTCCTTCATACAAAACTTCACACAATCTTCATTAGAAACATTAGTATATTCAAAAGATATTAGACCTCTGGCAAAGCTTTAGAACAGAAAAACTTTTCACTAAAAACACAAGCTACTGTAGAAAATCCTTCAAAAATCTCAATTCACCTAAAGAGAACTCAAAAAGGAATCAATAAGAAGCAAATGCAAATAATGGCAGAAATCTGTCAAAACAAACTAGAAGGTAGAAACCGATTTTTTCGAAGACCTTTTGTTGCTTAAATCAAAAAGTGTTGTACTAACGAAATTTAGCTAACATACTGGGGGATTTATTCGTAAATTTTTAGCTTAATCCGAGTTACAGAGACTCCTCACGATTTTTTATGATGGAGGACAGAAATCTGTTATGGGACAACAACTCTCCAAATCTTACTTCCCTCTCATTAGAGGTCATTCTTGACACAAAAAGCAAATAAAAAGGATAAGGAGAGGTCATTACTGAAGTAATAACTTCCAAGACTCAAGGAAACTCTTTGATTATCTCCCAACAAGTACTTTTCTTTAACGCCTGTAAGTTAGGCTTGATAGTTTGAGAAGATGCTCACATAAGAAATATGAATTGATTTAAAAGAGAGCATCAAGAAGCAAATTCAAAGAACATTTAAGTCTAACCCACTTCCTATGAATAGGGATTTTGTAAAGAAACAAGTCATGAAAGCACAAAGCAACAAGCATAGGAAAGCAAAATAAGTGCATCTTCAAAACTTTCAACATAAAGAGGGGAAACTTAATGTTTTTGAGATGCATAAGACCATGTTTCCCTCTCTCATGATAACTTTCAGTATCATCATGAATAAAATTAACAATATAGCTATCACATAAAACATTCTTATCATGAGCCACATGCATAAAATGATTATTACTCTCCACATAAGCATAGTCATTTTTATTAATTGTAGTGGGAGCAAATTCAACAAAGTATCTATCATTATTATTCTCATCACCATAATCATCAAATATAGGAGGCATATTGTAATCACAATTAATTTTCTCCTCAATAGTAGGTGGACTGAAAATATCATATTCATCATTGTAATCATCATAAATTGGAGGTTTGATATCATCATAAGCAATAGAATAGCTATCTTCCAAAACTAGGGGACTAAAAAGATCATTTTCATAAAAACTAGCTTCCCCAAGCTTAGACTTTTCCATAGCATTAGCAACAATGGTGTCCAAAGAGTTCATACTAATAACATTGCTATTAGCATGCAAATAAAGTTCCATAGGTTCTTTAATTTTCTCTTCAAACACTTCATGTCCTAACTCAAGGTAAACACTATAGAGCTCTCTAATTTTGTTGTTGTTTTCCACTAAGCCTAACTAGTGAAAACAAGAAACAAAAAAACAAGACTACAGAATCTAAAGGAAATAACTTCGAGCACTCACACCGGAGGATGTGAGTACCTTTTACCTTACCTCCCCGGCAATGGCGCGAGAAAAGAGCTTGATGTCTACGCACTTCTATTCTTGTAGACAGTTGTTGGGCCTCCAAGTGCAGAGGTTTGTAGAACAGTAGAAAGTTTCCCGTAAGTGGACCATCCAAGGTTTATCAAACTCAGGGAGGAAGTGGTCAAAGGTATTCCCTCTCAAGCAACCCTGCAATCAAGATACAAGAAGTCTCTTGTTTCTCCAACACACCCAATACACTTGTCAGGTGTATAGGTGCACTAGTTCGGCGAAGAGATAGTGAAATACAAGTGGTAACGGTGCCAGAAAATAGCTTCTGACTTGTTGTTGATGTGGGGTAATGGTTCCAGAAAAGAGCCGATGGCGTGGAGGAAAGGTAAAAGCCCAAAACCTTCTCGGCAAACGGAACAAAGATGTAAGCAAGCAAACATGCAACAGATCTAGATGCAAACGGTGTTTCAATGTTTAGAAGCAAGGCCTAGGGATCATACTTTCACTAGTGAACACTCTCATATAAATATCCTCTCTTCATGATACTACTCTTAACTACTCTCAGGTTGGACACTCTAATCCACGGTAGGGCTATAACAGCACTCCTCAAAGTCCGCCTTCCCTAATCTAGGTAACCCCACACTGTCACCTTGAGCACTAGATGGTTCCAACAAACACCACAAATTCATAGAGACGTCCAACTCCAAATATAACTCATAACAAATATTCAATCTAGCCAAAGTGCCACACACGGTATGCACGCTGTCACTTTCACACATGTGGGGAAAAGCATAGATCTATTAAAGCACAAAGAGTATTTATATAGACTCAAACCTAAGTGCCACCATGGCGTGCACACTGTCACTTTCACACACATGGGGAGAGCAGAGATCTAATTAAGCACTTGAGTAGCAAGGTAGATCTACTTGATTACAAAGCTCATGACCACAAGATCATGCATAGAGAGAGAGAGATGAACACATAGCTACCGGTAGAGCCCTTAGCCTCGAGGAAGAACTACTCCCTCCTCATCATGGGAATCAGCAACGGTGATGGAGATGGTGGTGGAGATCGATGGAGATGGCTCCGGGGGCACTTCCCTGTCCCGACAAGGTGCCGAAATAGAGACTTTCTGTCCCCCTAATCTCCCCTTCGGTGGCGGCGGCGCTACAGAGGTTTTCGTGGATTTATTCTGGACCCCCTAGGGTTTTTGGGTCGGAGGCTTCATATAGCCACAGGAATCAAGATCGGTGGGGGGGAGGGGGTCCAGGGGGCCCACACCCCTCCAGGCACCTCCAGGGCTTGCCCGCGCCAAGGGGGGGTGCGACCACCATGTGGACCCCTCCGGCTCTGCTTCGTGGTTCCGTGTTCCTTCGTGTTGCTCCGGGAAGAAGGCCTCCGGGATGATTTCCCCTCCGGCAGGGTGCCGGGAAGAACTTCAGATCCCCCCGATCTAGGGATGATGGTGGCGGTGGCTACAGAAGGTTTCGTGGAGTTTTGATCGGGTTCCTAGGGTTTCTGCACCGGGGTCTTCTTATAGGCGAAGGGGCGAGCCAGGGGGGCCACACCCTACCCAGGCGCGTGGTGGGACCACCCGTGCCAGGGGGTCTGGCTGCCCTGTGGCGCCCCTCCGTCTCGTCTTTCTGGCTTCGTGTCACCCACGGTAAACTATTGACTTTGGCTTTTGTCCCGTCCAATTCCGAGAATATTGATTTTCTGCCTTTCTGGAACCAAAAAATGTAAGAAAATGCATAACTAACCTTTGTGACAACTTGTTAATAGGTTAGTTCCAGAAAAGATATAAAAACACCTCAAAGTGTAGACAAAGCAAAGCAAAGTAGATACTAAACAAGCATGGAGCATATAAAATTATAGATATGTTTCCGACGTATCAATAGCACGATTCAGGTCGGCACTAGGTGCACGACGATGTCTTCATCAAGGTAACGCCGTGTTAACGCCGTCATCGCCCGCCAACGGCTCGGTTTTCACCAGCACCTAGGTCTCCCCGCCTCGCTGCCAGTACTAGATGACGGATCCTGAGATCCGCCAAACCAGCCTCAGGCCGACCATCTTCGATGAAGAATATGCCCACCACCACCAAACCCAGGGCCTCTGCCCCGAGCGTCCTCATGATGCATAGTAGAGTCTAGAGAAGACGCACGGCGTCCGACCAAGGACGATGGATGACAAAGTAGCAGGACGATCAAAGAAACCCTAGATCGCCGCCTCCAACTTCCCAGCCGCCTTTAGCCATGCCGTCGACGCTCTCTTGCCACCGCCACGATGCCATCACCGCCGTCGGTCGAGCTGAAGGCCGCTGTCGCCACCACTCGAGGCTGAGACCACCGCCACCAAGATATGGATCAGATCAGGACGAGAGGAGAAATGCCGCCGCCGCCGCACCGCGAGGGATTTGCCCTGCGACGTTGTCGGCGGCTATGGGGAGGAGGGCATTACAAGTAGGGGAGTACCGGTTGGAGAGGTGGATGTCCGCCCGGTGCGGCCGCGGGGCGGCCGCACGGGAACGGGAGGGGATGTCTACAATGTTATGTATACAAGAGCCCGGGGCTATATTTTGCATAACCCAAGCTAAAGTAAGTGTACTCCGATCTATATCTCTATGTGACTATCTCCACCTTGAGGGTCAACCATTTTCTTTGAAAAAGTACCCTCTCTATCCTTTTCATTTCAAAACATAATATAGAGAGGAAAACGCAGCTAAAACTTGCCTAGTGGACAAATGGGAAAAAGTCCTGAACAACAATATAATGAGCCGGTAGTCCCTAATATACTAGTTAATTATCTCAAAAGACCGATCTGATGGAAAGAGACTATTGTCGTGGTGGTATCACGGCATATGCCATGGGTAGGCTAAAGTTGGGGCCGATGGACGTGGAGGAATCCGGGGAGGGATGATGCGGTGAAGACCGCACTCATATGAACAAAGAGAAATACAATGTATACATCTATTCCCTCATAATCTTGCCATACATGTGGCTACAATCATGCTCCTTGAGATATTTCCCCTATGCTTCTATCTAAGCTCTCTGTGAGAGTGGAGGAAGAGGAAGGAGAGCTCCTAGTGAGCAGAAAGGAGAGGAGCCCTTTGGGGCCTCTCTCCTGAACGATCCCCCTGGTGCTCCTTATAAAGGGGAGCCCAGGGGACAAGACTTGTTCCCCACGTTCGGTATCTAAGCGGCATATTCCTAGCATCTTAGATGCTCAGCATATTCCTTGGCATCTTCGGAGGTGCCATGGCATATTCCTTAGCATACTCTTGATGCCAAGGGCATATTCCTTATGCCATGTGCCAGTCTGAGCCCTGGGCGTCCTAAGACTGGCACGGGACTTGTTGATCTTGTCTTGGCCTGAAGGTATGTCGACGTAGCAGTCGCGGAAGCGTTCGGGGGTGAATGACAGGGCGTCTGGGGTGAACTGATTCGGCCCAGACGTCCCAGGTAAACTTCGGCCAGTCTTGGCTGATTCGGCCTAGGAGAAGAAGTGGCCAGTGGCGAGATGCCGGCCAGTAGAGTCTTTGCTCAGCCGAGGTAGCTCCTATTCGGCCCAGATGGAGCAAATTGTTCTCGGGTTGGGCAGCGATATAGCTCCTATTCCTATTGGGTTAATTTGCCCAAGTTGTTTCCCTTTCCTCCTAGTTAATTCAGCCATGGAGATTGTGGACTGGGCCGAGATTCCCCTTACTCGGCCCAGTTGTTCTTTCCTGTCTTTTCCCCTTTTCTATTTGATACTCTCTTCACATATACTTTCGTCTATTCTTGTTTCTCATTTATGCAGCAACTCTGGGGTACCTGGGGGTACACCCCCGACATTAGTCCCCGAGGCCATGTGGGATTTGTAGAATCGCTCATGGGCTTTATATCTAAATATCCCCAGAGTTGTTTTCTGACATACAACCTCTTCGTCATATATTTCTTGGTCGCATAATCCTTTTGGGTAAGTTTTTTGACTTCTGGCCTTCTTGGGCACTGGTCATAACCCCTTTGAGTAAGTTTCTGGACTTCTGGCCTTCATGGGCACTGGTCATAACCCCTTTGGGTAAGTTTCTGACTTCTGGCCTTCATGGGCACTGGTCGTAACCCCTTTGGGTAAGTTTCTGACTTCTGGCCTTCATGGGCACTGCTCTTTTAACCCCTTTGGGTAAGTTATGAGTCTTGGCCTTCTTGGGCACTGCTCTTTTAACCCCTTTGGGTAAGTTATGAGTCTTGGCCTTCTTGGGCGCTACTCTTTTAACCTCTTTGGGTAAGTTACGAGTCTTGGCCTTCTTGGGCACTGCTCTTTTAACCCCTTTGGGTAAGTTATGAGTCTTGGCCTTCTTGGGCACTGCTCTTTTAACCCCTTTGGGTAAGTTATGAGTCTTGGCCTTCTTGGGCGCTGCTCTTTTAACCTCTTTGGGTAAGTTACGAGTCTTGGCCTTCTTGGGCACTACTCTTTTAACCCCTTTGGGTAAGTTATGAGTCTTGGCCTTCTTGGGCGCTACTCTTTTAACCTCTTTGGGTAAGTTACGAGTCTTGGCCTTCTTGGGCACTGCTCTTTTAACCCCTTTGGGTAAGTTATGGTCCGAGTCATCTGTTTCCGAATCAGAGTTATTTTACTCAAAATTGACTTATGTCTTGAGTTGGAGTCCTCTGACTTGAATCCGAGGTATACGACTTAAATCCGAGTTGTCTCATTCCAAATCCGAGTTACTTTACTCAATTTTGACTTATTTCCCAAATCTGATTCATCTGACTCAAATCCGAGTTAACTCATCTCAAATCCGAGTTACTTTACTCAATTTTGACTTACATCCGAATCTGAGTCATCTGACTCAAATCCGAGTTAACTCATCTCAAATCTGAGTTACTTTACTCAATTTTGACTTACATCCCGGATCTGAGTCATCTGACTCAAATCCGAGTTAACTCATCTCAAATCCGAGTTACTTTACTCAATTTTGACTTACATCCTAAATCTGAGTCATCTGACTCAAATCCGAGTTAACTCATCTCAAATCCGAGTTACTTTACTCAATTTTGACTTATATCCCGGATCTGAGTCATCTGACTCAAACCCGAGTTAACTCATCTCAAATCCGAGTTACTTTACTCAATTTTGACTTACATCCTGAATCTGAGTCATCTGACTCAAACCCGAGTTAACTCATCTCAAATCTGAGTTACTTTACTCAATTTTGACTTACATCCCGGATCTGAGTCATCTGACTCAAATCCGAGTTAACTCATCTCAAATCCGAGTTACTTTACTCAATTTTGACTTACATCCTAAATCTGAGTCATCTGACTCAAATCCGAGTTAACTCATCTCAAATCCGAGTTACTTTACTCAATTTTGACTTATATCCCGGATCTGAGTCATCTGACTCAAACCCGAGTTAACTCATCTCAAATCCGAGTTACTTTACTCAATTTTGACTTACATCCTGAATCTGAGTCATCTGACTCAAACCCGAGTTAACTCATCTCAAATCCGAGTTACTTTACTCAAAATTGACTTTATGTCCTAAGGATGAGTCATCTGGCTCTAATCCGAGTTATATGATTCAAATCCGAGTTATATGTTTGCCACGATATAACTTGATTTGGCGTGATGATGATAATTTTCCTTTGATATGGATCCAAGATATAGATCCGAGATTAAGCTTTGGGATATGATAATGATAATTTGCCTTTGATATGGATCCGAGATATAGATCCGAGATTAAGCTTCGGGATATGATAATAGGGCTAACCGCTGAGTGATCTGATTCGAGATGTAGATATGAGATATAGATTCGAGATATGATAAGCTGGCCAATAGCCATCCGAGATATGGGATAACCTGGCAAGATGGTGAGATATCAATCCGAGTCATAACATAACCTGGCAACCTGGTGAACTGAATAAAGCTTCGGCCTGAATCAGAGATATGATTAGTACGCTGAGTTTGAATACCAATCCGAATCATAATATACCCTGGCAAGCTGAATCAAATGTTAGTCCGAATCCAAGACAATCTACCGAAAGTTAAAGGTTAATTTAAAGCATAAACAAATTGACTTCAAGTTATATCCGAATCATCAATAAGCTGGCTGGTAAGCTGAGTTAAAGGACAATCCAAAGCATAAATAAACTGACTCAAATTCTATCCGACTCATAAGTAAGCTGACTCAAATTCTACCTGAATCATAAATAAGCTGACTCAACTTCTGTCCGAGTTATAAATAAGTTGGCTAGGGAGCTGAGTTAATGGGTAATCCAAAACATAAATAAACTGACTCAGAATCTATCTGAATCACAAATAAGCTGATTCAACTTATGGCCGAGTTAACTGATAAGCTGGCTGGTGTACAGATCTAAATCAACAGGATGTTCTCTTAATCCAAAGGTGACTCTAAGGATAAGTCGGCTAGTCCCCGGGTTAAGTTCTTTTCTCCCCGGGGTGAAGGATTGAGTGTAGGTGACTGAGTTATCTGGCACTTATAGTATACTTGAGGAAGTGTTTGAGTGAGTCTTGCTAAGTCATACGTGCCTTGCTAAGTTATTTGGTACTTACAGTAGGCTTGGAGTAGTGCTTGAGTCCTTGTTGAGTCTTACCTGTTTTGTTGAGTCAGACTTGGAGACCCTTTGCGCTTACCTCTTTGTTCTCTGTTCGCTTGGTGAAGCTGAATGAGCCCTATGAGGAAGAAGTTGATGAAGATGTTCCCGTCCGGATGGAAACCCAACCAACGCCACTAAAGGCCCCACGGTGGGCGCCAAATGTCGTGGTGGTATCACGGCATATGCCATGGGTAGGCTAAAGTTGGGGCCGATGGACGTGGAGGAATCCGGGGAGGGATGATGCGGTGAAGACCGCACTCATATGAACAAAGAGAAATACAATGTATACATCTATTCCCTCATAATCTTGCCATACATGTGGCTACAATCATGCTCCTTGAGATATTTCCCCTATGCTTCTATCTAAGCTCTCTGTGAGAGTGGAGGAAGAGGAAGGAGAGCTCCTAGTGAGCAGAAAGGAGAGGAGCCCTTCGGGGCCTCTCTCCTGAACGATCCCCCTGGTGCTCCTTATAAAGGGGAGCCCAGGGGACAAGACTTGTTCCCCACGTTCGGTATCTAAGCGGCATATTCCTAGCATCTTAGATGCTCAGCATATTCCTTGGCATCTTCGGAGGTGCCATGGCATATTCCTTAGCATACTCTTGATGCCAAGGGCATATTCCTTATGCCATGTGCCAGTCTGAGCCCTGGGCGTCCTAAGACTGGCACGGGACTTGTTGATCTTGTCTTGGTCTGAAGGTATGTCGACGTAGCAGTCGTGGAAGCGTTCGGGGGTGAATGACAGGGCGTCTGGGGTGAACTGATTCGGCCCAGACGTCCCGGGCGAAGCAGAAACTCGGCCCAGGTCTTGGCTGATTCGGCCTAGGAGAAGAAGTGGCCCAGGTGGCGAGATGCCAGCCCAGCCGAGTCTTTGCTCAGCCCGGCCGAGGTAGCTCCTATTCGGCCCAGATGGAGCAGCCTGTTCCTGGGTTGGGCAGCGATATAGCTCCTATTCGGCCCGGCTGGGGTTAATTCGGCCCAGCCGGGTTGTTTCCCTTTCCTCCTAGTTAATTCAGCCATGGAGATTGTGGACTGGGCCGAGATTCCCCTTACTCGGCCCAGTTGTTCTTTCCTGTCTTTTCCCCTTTTCTATTTGATACTCTCTTCACATATACTTTCGTCTATTCTTGTTTCTCATTTATGCAGCAACTCTAGGGTACCTGGGGGTACACCCCCGACAACTATAATAGCCAATTATCTCAAAAGACCAATCTGATGGAAAGAGACTACGCAGTATATTTAACAATCTTCTCATGTCTAGCATGGGATAGGAGTAGGCCGTAGAATCTGTTTTCTTTTTTTAATACTGCGTGAGCAGGGTCTTAAACTTAAGACCTCTTAGTTCTGATACCATAAAAGATTTATGCACTATCCAATTATCTCAAAAGACCGATCTGATAAAAATTTATATTAAGAGTCCCAACAATGGTGAAAGATACGCAGTGCAATTTTTTTGCAGGGTAGTCAATTTTTGAAAAAGGACCAAACGGCGTCACACTTGGTCATCTTCTAAACATGGGATCATTGTGTACAAAATGAACCAAATTCATTAGTTGGCCCCCAGTTCGCGGCTCTTTTTGGTATTGGTTGACGGTTGAATGTGTTTGTCCTATGGCACCGGAACTAAGGGCAGAGACAAGTAACGTGTCGAAAGTATTTTATCGTAAACTTAAATGTTGCCAGCTTCATACGTTTCTTTACGTTATCTTGTCTGGTTTCATGAACTTATAGGCACATCTCAGATCTGCTAGCGCCGCCAGACGATTGAGGGGGCCAGCCCTAGCGCCAGCCTTCAGCCTTTTCCCTTCTTCTCTTTCCCTACCTTGTCGCCCCCGGAGAACATTTCAAGTTGCTACCCTAGTATAAGTAATTCTTTTTTTTAGAAAAACAGGGGGGCCGAAACCGCCCCAGCCCTACATTTTATTAAAATTAAGCCAGAAAAACAGTGCAACACGTGAGAAGAGAAAATATAAACTCCTAGCTAAAATCACTTATTACAAAGCATCAATGTTAGATACACAGTTTCCACCAAAAACCTCAGCAAACATCTTTCAAATTTGTCTAGCTACCACACATTCAAAGAACAAGTGAGTAATAGTCTCAGTTTCAGTATAAGTAATCCTTCTAAATAGCATTCGACTTTTTTCATGATTGTGTGCCTCTAGTCCCTTTACTTACTCTTGCGGTTGTGATATATCGGAAGCTTGGAATGGAAAACAAGTACCAGAGCCTTTAATTAAAAACTAAAAACATATTTCAAAATTTTAAAAAACTTCTAAAACTAATCCAGGTGCTACACGAGGATTATTACTCATGTCCCACATATGCACTGTCCTCTAGGGAAGCCTGAGAGATAATTTCTAAGAACTTCAGGGATCAAAGTCCAAAACGTACCAGTAGTTCCAAAAGTCTACGGTGATTGTACCTGCTCTCGCATGCAGTACTCTCGTAGCGCAGGTTCACCCCTACACAATAATATTTCTGCTTCGTGCTGGTAAACTTTCTGTCGCTGGTCGGTGCGGTGCATGCACGCATGCAACCATGCACGGAACACATGTCCTCTCGTGTGTGACATGTGGCGCGCCAAAGCCGACGTGTCCGTTGATTCCTTGCGACCAAGAAGCATGGACGGCTTTGACGTTGTCGATCGAGCACGTAGGATTGGTAGGATACAGACTTGTGTCGGTGCGTACGTGACCTAGCCACGAACTTTGTCTCCATCCTGAAGTCATCTTTCTTTCTGCATGATCGATTCAGGAATGACGAGGGTGGGGGTTGATCTTGATCTTTATTAATGATGTGTGCATATGGCACATTCATGATAGATTTGGTGCATTCGCTTTACTAGTTTATTTATATAACTTTGCACCGAATGGCATGATCGATTCATGATGTGTGTAGGACAAGAATAAGATATACCCATCTTCTCTCCCACCTCGTCGGCGACGATCTAGCCGCTAGCGTTGAGAAGGGCGAGATTTTTTTGATCGCCGTTCTGATCGCCGTTTCCTTGGAGTGGTGAATCTCGTCCAATCTACTCGTGTTCTAAGTTTGGTGTTACAAGCTTCAGATCAATTCAACGTCTCAATAGCGACGACTTCAGCTCTGGAGCGATGGTCCTTAGGGACACGTGCACGAAGACTTTCCGACTGTCATCAACAACGTCAGACCGACTCCGATAAGGGAGCGGCTACAGCGGCACGTCGGCGGCTCACTCGGCAGTAGTGGTCGTTAGGTGGTCCAAGAACATCGATATAATTTTTATTATATTTAGAATGCTTTGTACATCTTGTGAACTCATGAAATTGATCCGCATCTCCCCACCCCCCACCCCACCCCCAAAAAAGAAATTAATCTAGCTCTTATCTTTTTTAGACGGTTATGATGAGCAGTCTCCAATAACCCGTCTGAAGTGTGCATTTTCTTTTGTATAAGTAATAAGGTAACAATAACCAATACGACAAATAAACGATTGAGTAAATAGCACTCTAATTAAAACTCTTAGAACATGTACTAGTATAAAAATAAGCCATGTGGGTTGTCTGTGAATCAAGTCCCAACCATGCCACTCCGTCGAGTTGGAGTGTTTCTTCTAAATAACTAGTTGGAGGTCTAGCTAAACCATGCCTAGCATTTTCTCTCTTTTCGATTGTCCTTATCAAGGTTGGTTATTCTCTTCGATGGTACATATTTAGACATCTTTTAGTGTTTAAATTTAAAGCGAACATATATATTCGATTGTACACAGTAAAAGATGTCTAAATATATTATTCTCGTAACATAGCCCCGGGATTACTACGGGGCAGGTGTATCGAACACATGCGTGCAGCGCACGGCGCCACACGTGGAGATCCATCGAGCAGAAAAGGGTGCGAGTCTGAGCTCGATTTCAAAACCGTCCTGCTGCCTCCTCGCTACGGACAGTAGCATCAAATCGAACGTATACCACGCTGCACACTGTCACGTAGTACCGATTATTATTGCATCAAAAGCGACGCCGATCAGTTTTTTTTCCTTTTGGGGATCGATGGACGATCAAAAGTCACGGGAATCAATAGTGCATTGTAATACACAGTACTGTATGAGATAGAACATGCAATGTTAATTACTCCTAGTACTCCACTAGTAATATGAGATAGATCATGCAACAAGGTAGCTAGCCCCTCGAATCACTCAAGGATGCATGCAGGAAATCATCTGCAAGACTGCAACTACCGGATCCCCTTTTCCCTGTAGTAATATGAGTACGTAGTAACTTTTGTGTGTTTCCCCGATCACCCTTAATCATTGGATCCTTTATTGATGCTAACTTGTTGTCGCCCGTCACGGAGATTCGTTGCCGAGTAGCCACAGCGCCACACACACGAGCCCCTCGGAAAAAAAAGGCAACAACCTACTCCCTCCGTATATAAGATGTTTTAGCTTTATAAAAGAAATGTATTTAGATTTTTTTAATATATAGATTCAGTGTGGATCATATGCACTAAAAGAATATCTAGATATACTCTTTTTATAAATGTAAAATATCTTATATTATAAAACAGAGGAAGTATGACGAACGTCTCTCGCCAGGCGTGGCCGGCCGACAGTTTTGCGGCAGATAAGTAACCGCGGATCGAGCCAGTTATCAGCTCCAGGCTCCCTGCTGATAGTGAGATCCACCGATCCTTCATTCCCGGTCTGGTGATTGGATCGTCGACATACCTGCAGATAGGTCCTACCTACTGCCTGTGTCTCTGAATGTCGGGCCACGGCGTGTGTGTGAGCATCAAACACCGCCTGCACGTATGTACTCTTTCATGAAACGGGAAAACAGACGCACACGGTCACCAGCTCCGGCCGTGTTCTACACGTCGGGACGTACGAGCTTCAGTTCGTGTGGAACTCTTGCCGCTAGAGCATCTTCACTCGTCTACTCAGGAGACCGATTCGGACGTTAAAGTTATGTTCGAACGCCGAAAATCGGTTTTGTCGTGTATTCAGAAACCTCTTTTCGTTTGGATTTAGATCAACTTTGGTCCAGACTACCCAGGCCGAACCTAGGATCCAGGGTACGTCCTAAAAACGCCGAACGCAGTGAATTGGCCGAGTGGACCAACCTGTCAGCGATAGAAGCCGAGTCGTTGTCATCCTTCCCGTCGTTTTCTTTTTCTCGCTCTCGTCGCTACACCCCTCGCACCCTCGCCACCGAACTCTGCCTATAAAAGACGTACATCTCGTCGTCTCTCTTCACAGTTTCTCACACCACTCCTAACTCCGACGAACTTTGGACGTTCACACCTTTTTTTCTCCTCAACTCCGTCGAGAAGCCATGGCCGAGGGATTTTCTGACCGACGCACGATGCCGCCGTGGGAAGCCCGGCTGGTCCACGAGGCGCGCTCCGGACACTCGTCTCCTTCGCCGGGTAACTTCGCGCGGCGGATCCTGTTCCGCCAGGTTACCGACGAGGACCTCGCCGGAGAGATCCAGGCGGCTATCGCTGCCATGCAGGACCCGGATCTCGCCGAGGATCCTGGCAACCTGGTCTTATGGAGGCAGTTCTTCGCCGACAGGCGCCTCGAGGAACTCGCCCGACACGACGGACCACCGGCCTCACCGCCGCCGCGTAACAATGTGGCTTTCCGTCGCCGCTGGTGGAGTGTTCCAGGGCGAACTCTCGACGGCGTCATGGAGCACATCCAGGCCGGCAACCACCCCCGTCTCAGCCTGTAGTTGCGGCGTCCGACGTCGATCACGGCAGCGGCGGTCCTTTTCTAGTTATTAAATTCGATGTAATATGTGCGTCCTTGTCTTACTTAATAAAATCCACCTATATTTGCCCATATTTCGCCGAGTTTAACTGAATTTCGTCGAACCTGGGACTCGGTCTGGGTACGCGAGTGAGAAGCTCGGCGGACCCAGGCCGAAAACTCGTTTCGTCCGACCAAGAAAAGTTCGATTTTCGGCCTGGGTTCGCCCAACTTATCGGGCGCGTACTATCAAAATTAAAACCTTGGTACTACTACTCGTTTGCTGATGACGGGTACATACACTTTTTAGATGATGGGGTACATTGCTTTTTAAGTGTTATCCGTGTATTCGGCGATCAGTGCACGCAGATGCAGAGGGTGGAGTGGTTTCACTCGCTCGCTCACCTTATTCTTCTTCTTCCTTTTTCATTTTGCGCGCAAGTTATTGACCAGTATGCCCTCGTCCTAGGATTGGTGTCATGTCCTGTTTTAGCCACACACAAAAAAAGAGCCAAAGGTGCATACGTATGGTTGTGAAACCATCTTTAACATCATTTTCTATAGGAAAGGAAATATTGTTCGACTTTGTTGTATGTATGCTCTTTGCAGATCAAATTCCACCATAAACACCATGTTCTTATACTCCCTCTCTAACCCATATTAATTGATTTGAATTTGTCAAAATTTCGACAAACCTATATGTTAAATAGTGTCTAGACTCATTCAAATTTAGACAAATTCAATTTTGTATGGGTCGGAGGGAGTATGTGATTATGGAGGTTTTATTTCTAGACTATGTATGTGTGGCTCGCTAAACCTTTTGACCTCGAAGTTTTCCATCAGACCGTAAAGAGAAGTTTTTCTCTCTCTTTTTTTTACGCGCGATATGATCTAGTGGTGGTTTTACATTCCTATCTTGAAGAAAAAAAAATGTCCTCCTCCTTTTTTCTCACGTTCCTAAGATTTGCACAATAATTCATCCTTCGTACAAGAAAGGTCCTCTTCTAACCTCGATTGGCCCAGTCGACCCGATAAATGGGCCAAGATGCAGCGCCATGCTGTCTTGTCCCTTGCACATCCGCCATCCAACATGGGTCCGTTTGGTTGGTTGGTTTGATTCCTCTTAACCCGATCCGCGCGGGCCAACAATACAAGAACTGTTTTTTGTTCGTGTGACCCGTGAGCCATGACGTCCCATGTACCGGTGACGAACTGACGATAACTGTTGTCCCGTCCATCATATCGTATCAGACTCCCACGAGAGAAAACGTTCAGATCGGACCCTCACGCGCGCGGGCATGGCGCGGTGTAAGCGCTCGCCGTCGTCGTCCTGTTCGCGGTCGTGGCTGACGATGGCCCGCCGCTCGTGCCCCGCGATGGTCGCCGGCCGCAACGAGGCCCTGGAGTGGCTGACGTATCCTACCATCCTCCACGCGCGCGTGGCCTCCACCGCGCTACCTACCCAATTACCCATCCTCCACGACCACGAGCGTCCATCAGTCCATGGCACGGCGCAGCCGCGCTCCGTGACGTCGTTCGACTCGCCGTATATCGTCTGGTCCCGGGCGTGACGCGCGCCGTCGCAGACGTAGCCCCGCCGCGCGCACGTCCCAGCCCTGATTCCTGGCCCCGTCGTCGTGGATCGGCCTGCTGCGCTGACACACACACGATCATGGTGCCAGAACTGGAAAGCGAGCTCTGTACTCTGTAGCCCCAGTGGACCCAGAACCATGGCATGGTTGCATCAGGAAATGGGCAGGCCATGTGGCCAGATTATCTTCATCAGGTCTTAAACACTTCATCTTGACTCTTCAGGTAGGGCAACTAACCTTTCTAAAAGCGCATCAGCACCACGATGCTCCTAGTTTCTGTCTCTGTTTGATTGCAGGTTCTGGGACGGGCTTTTCCTGGAATGAACGTGCTGGGTTTTCACACCCGGCAACAGGTTTTAGAGTATTATACGGCGGGGGAAATGAAATTGTCCCGAAACAGACCCGTACTGAAGACTGAATACAGCTAGTATCTTTTGGAATATTTAAGATTTATACAACTGACATACATATGCCATTGCCTTGCGCAAAGAAATTCTCAGAATTTGGTGGTTCAATTTTCCTTCCTCTCCTTTTTTTTTAGAAGGCCCACTTGGTGCATTTCAGACTCAAGGCAAATGTTCAGGTTTCTCTCCCAAGGTTTATCAAGGAATATGTAACACACAAGCAAAGAAACAAAGAAACAAACAAAATCGACCGACTTTCACTCAAGACGGGGCTAACTAGGCAGTAGAAAATTAAAAGCATGTCTCCAAATGGCAACATATACATAGGAGGCCTCAGACAAAGAATTCGATAATCAGGAGAGCTGGACACACTGCCTGAAGCCGAAAAGGAATCCTGGAGACCTACCACCCTTGGTTTATCCCCGAGTTTCTCCGAATTCGCCATGTTCTGAGATGCGGCTACGTCACTGATTTATCACAGAGCTTCTCCGCGGGCTATGGTTGAGCCGTGTTGGCCTGTCACGATAAGCTTGGGGACTCGCATGCCAAATCCTCGCCTCAGCTTCTCAACACTGTATTTTATAACAAATATAAATAAAAACCTTAGAACAGAGATATACATTACAGCTAGCAGAGTCTGTTCACTGAAAGATACAGGTGTGGTCCACGGCAGAGCAGCCACACTAATAACTGAACAAATACCGAAACTGTTTCTGAACATGGCACCATGTGCGCGTTGATCACGACACATGCTACTTCGAGAATTTCACAAAAAAATGCATTCAAGAGTAATCAACATGCTGTCTAGACAGGATTTTGTGATAAAAAAATAAACTGATCATGGTATGAACAATCTGTGACAACACTATTGTCCAAGTTTTCAGTCACATGGATAGTCAACTAATGTACTAGCTCTTAAAAACAGGCTGTCGGCTGTCCAAAAGTTATGTATGTGGATGATTTTGGATCTGCCTACAGGCAGTCCTAAGGATCGGGCTCTGCCGATCACACCTGGCACTTGATAGATCCGTGACCAGTTTTTTTTTCTTTTTTTTTTGGAAGTAGATCTGTGACCAGTGAGGTTGTATAATTTTTGAACACTCATACTAGTTTGGTACAAGCACTATATTAAGAAGCTAAAATATATCATCAATGAATAAATTATTGACCTGCAATTCTATCATGATTTCAGCAAATAAAGAAGCTCTATATTTATCTGTCTTGTGGTAAACAATATTACGCACAACACACACTAACCCATTTGCTATTAGCTTAGTTTCTTAATTCATACTATGTATAATTTCTTGGCAATAGATCCGATATGACCCTAGATTTTCTTCACCAAAAACAAAATTATCTCGATTCGAGTTACGTATTGCACTGACTGCACTTGTAGGCAAAACTTATGCAGATGAGGAACTCGAGTGACTTAAAGGAAATGATTTCAATTACTTTGCAATCATAGAATTTAAAGTGATTAACGAGGTGCTTACGTGGGTGCAAGCTTGCCAAGCCCATAAAGCTCTTCACCAGATGCTTCATCTGTAACCTTCCCAGAATTTTCGACAACATAAGATCTTTCAGGGGAATCAGAGAGTCCACGAGCTACAAGTAAATCCAAATCCTTCTGGTGGAGTTCTCTTCCGTTAATATATATGCCAGTGTTTCCACCACCGCATTTCTTGGGCATAGGGTAATTAAACTCTGGAATACATGGCTGCAAGCAACAGATCCACTTAGAAATTTAAGCAGCACAATGTGGAATAACGAATTGCACAAATTCCACAAGCTCTTACCGGTATCATGCCAAGGCAGGGCTGCCCGACCACACCCCAGAACCCAGCACGGTAGTCATACCTAAGTACGAGAATATTAGAGAACATTTTGAGTATTCATACGAGAAAGAGGACTTGTAGGTAAACATGACATATTTATTATACAAATTAACTAAAGTATGTGTTTTCTTGGTTAGTGATCTTAGCTGCCTAAATTGTAAAATTCATGAGGTAAAACCAAATACAGAATACAACATGAGCAATTTACCAGTAATCACCAGGATAAATTGCTCCAGCTAGCTTCTCAGCTTTCCTGACCGCACGGTCCGGGATAGGGAAACCATTTACAAACACCCTTGATCTTCCATTGCGTGTTCCATTGTTCATTCTGAAGCTCTTCTTTATAAGATTGCTGAGAAATGAATCACCCACCTTTGTCGCCCTAGTGTGGTTTGAATCTTGTAGTACATTTAGCATATCTTGTGTGTAATCAGGATCATCAAACTCATTGTCTGACGACTGCATCTCATTTGCTACACATACATCTTTGATTGAGTTCTGCTTGCAACTTTCAGTTAACAGCACAACCTTTTCATGTTCAGAACGGGTACTTCTGCTTCCTATTCCAGAACCTTCAGATGGTGACAATCCACAATGATCACGACGTGGTAAACTCGGTGTGCGGGAAATCACATTGTCTTCAGCAGGAAGGTCCCTGGATTGAGGACTGTCCTCGGAGTTAGTCCCTAGAGGGGTATGTTTGCTGCCTGATTCACCTGAATTTGAGTGCTTATCTTTTTCCTGAGATTGATGGCTTCCTACAGAAAAGGAATATGGTGGAAGCAACCTCTCATCAGCAGTAGCACACAAGTTGTCTGCCATGTTATCAGCAATGTTATTTTGCAGTGTAGGAGATAAATGTGCACTTGGTGCAAGTTCTGATACGTCAAGCCTGGTTCCATCAAGCTTGATTACAATTGTGTGTGAGCATGATCCACACCGCAATTTATACTCCTTCCCCAACAATGAACGTTTCTTCGGTAGCTGCAGTACTTCGTAGCAGTTGTAGCATATGGTGAAAGGAGCACCACCGGCAATTGGCTCAAGAGTTTGTGCTGGCTTTCTGCTTATGTTGGTCCTTGGGTTATTCCGCTGCAAGGAAGGATTAGCGCCTCTTGAATTGTACCTTTGCTGACCAAGCAAGGGACCATCCACAGGATAAGCCCCATAACTGTTCACAAGATATGGTGCTCTCTGATCATTGAAACCCAGGGGAGTTCCTTGTACAGGCAAGAACTCTCGGTGGTAGCAATGTAAGCAAGAACAGGCAGCCTGATGGTAGAAACCTTCGTGGTGGCAAGCGAGGAGAGGATCAGGATCATGTTGTCCAAAGAAATAGTTATCAAAATTTCTCCATGGGTGAGGGCCAGCAGGATAGCTAGAGGTTCGTGTATGTGCAATCGGTTCCACATATCCACGAAGGTTTTTCTGTGCAGGCAATGGATCATAAACATGTGCAACGCTAGGACTCCGCACATTCATGGAGGGAGAGTGGTGAGAAACCTTCTGATGCAATTGAGATCGATCATGCCTCAGCTGACTCAACCGTTCATGAATACCATATGAACTTGAGGCACCAGCTGCTCTATTGACTGCACTTGTATCCGGCCCATTTACCTCACAGGATTGCTGCACCTGATCTCTCAACTCATCAAGCATCCTCAACAACTCGGCTCGATCTTTCTCAAGACCCCTGACTCTGCTTGGACCATCCAAATCTGTTTCATTGACATGCTCCCGGTTGGAATACGTGTACCTCGACTTTAAATGCTGGTCAACAGGGCCTTCTCCCTGAAATGCATTGGCTGGAATACTGTTGATTGGGGACTTTGGGCGTATGTCAGATACACCTCTTGCTCTTACCAGATGTGCAGTCTCTCCATTTTCCACATTACGAAAGCGCATGTACTTAGCCTCTCTGGCATCATCTCTTGCATTAGCTTTGACATTTGAGGTGCTTGGCTCTCTTGTAATCCGACTGTTATCACGGCTGTAAGCTGATCTGCTGTGCAAAGGTGGCATTCTATTGGGAACTGATTTATCATCAGTGCTAGCTCCAGCCATTGCTTCAGATGTCTCTGGCACACTCTCCAGTACTTCCAGGTATTTCACATTTCCATTATCAGAGGTATCCAAAGATTGGCCCGAGTTTTTTTTCTTGGCTGCAAAATTTCAGGAGAGCAATAATGTCATTTCCAGTTCATACTAGCACCCAATGATAGATATTAATTTGAAACATTATTGAAGAAGGCTTAAAAATACCAAGTCATACTATGACAACAAGTTACAAAATAAACAAAGATCACAGAGAACACAAATGGCACCGGCATTGGCTCCAATTAGCTCCAGAACTACCTAGTAAAGCACAACCGAAGACTAAACATGCAACTAGATCCTAAACTTATACTACAAATAGCCAACGACAGGGCATAAGCTGGATTTTAAAATTATTGAACCATCATCAATTAATTTAACACATTTTGGTCAAATCCAACTATAAAATTACCACCAAGATAGAAAAACAAAGCTGTAAGAACTAGTCATAAACTAGAGCTTTCAGCTTCGGTCTTTCTCCACGATATTTTTTTCCAAAGTTTTATGTTGCAAGAAACACTAGGAAAAATGAGACCTGGTACTCCCAAATCAAAACCTCGGGATGATCACATGCTTTCAGAGAGGATACATTTTTTTTTCATAAAGTAACATGTGAATTCAGATATTTGAATTTTGTTCCAATAATGTAACAGAAAAAAGTTGGCAAAAAAATAACCTAAAATGGAACATCCAATATTCAAAAGGGGTAGTGCTCTTCAGAATTCACAATAAACTGTATAGGATTAAACTTTCTGCAGGGCAGAATAAAAATAAAAATAGCAGGGGAATCTGTGTCCACAAAAGGAAATAATGTCAGGAGAGCAATAATGTCATTTCCAGATTCATACTAGCACCCAATGATAGATACAGTATTAATTTGGAACATTATTGAAGAAGGCTTAAAAACACCAAGTCATACTACTATGACAACCAATTACAAAATTAACAAAGATCACGGAAGGATGTGCCGAACACAAATGGCATCGACATGGCCTCCTATTAGCTCCAAAGCTATTAAAGAAAAGCAAAACCGACGACTAAACATGCAACTATATCCTAAACTAATACTACTACAAATAGCCAACGACAGGGCATACGCTGGATTTTAAAATTATTGAACCATCATCAAGTAATCTAATACACGTAGGTCAAATCCAACTATAAAATTACCACCAAGATAAAAAAAAACCAAAGCTGTAAGAACTAGTCATAAACTAGAGCTTTCAGCTTCGGTCGTTCTCCACGAGATTTTTTCAAAGTTTTCTGTTGCAAGAAACAGCAAGAAGAAAGAGACCTGGTCCTCCCAAATCAAAAATCCTTGGGATCGCGTCACATGCTCTCTGAGAGGACACGAAAGTAACATATGACTTCAGAGGTTTGAATTTTGTTCCAAGAATGTAGCAGAAAAAGGTAGGATAAAACAGCATAAAAATAAGATGAACTGAATTTTGTTATCCATTCGTTCAGAAGGGGTAGTTTAGAATTCACAATAGATAAACTGCATAGGATTAAACTTGGTGCAGGGAAGAATCGTGAGAATAGAAATGGCAGGTGAATCTGTGTCGCTGAAAGAAAAGGAAATATCTCCCCAAGCGTCAGTCAGCATTTCCAAGACAAATGACAAAGAAATGCAGGGTTTGACTAATTACTGGTGGAAGTATGTTTTATCAATTCCCCCTGCCCACCCTGTCTGAAGCCAGTGGAAGACAAAAAAAGAATATTCACGGCAGTTAGTGGTAGCAAAAACAAAGGCAATCGACGAGCAAGCAGAGACAGCCCCGAAAACCCGACATTTTTTCCTTCCCGTGATACTAAACGAAAACCGCGCGGCTGAGCAATAACTGAAGCGGGCAGTTGAGAGGAGGAGGAGAGGTGCGTTACCTTGTAGTGTGGCGCCGCATCCGCCGCAGACGTAGACGGAGTAGGCGGGCAGCTCCGGCAGGAACTTGTCGCAGTTGGGGCAGCGCACCACCCTTATCCTCGCCGCCGCCGCAGCAGAAGCAGCAGCAGCCGCCGCCTCGTCCCCTTCCATTCAATTCAAGACAGGCGACAGGACAGCCTCCCCGCCACCGAACAGCCTCTTTCGCCCTCCTCTCCCGGTCAGAAGCGCCGCCGCATTAACGAAGGATCCCCAACAAACAAACAGCAAGGAGCGCAGGCTGAACTTGAGCAGACAGGCAAAGAAACGGGCAGCACGAGGGCAGAGGCAAAGAACCCACTCCCTCCCGTGATCCGAGCGCTGCGACGCGGAAAGAAAGCCGAGGAGAAGGAGCAGCGACCGGCCGCTGAGCTGGGGAACGGAGGAATGAATGCGTGGGAGAGAGGAGAACGGGGGAAGGACCGGAGGAGAAAGGGCGGGGTGGCTGGCTGGCTGGTTGAGGAGGTGGGAGGGAAAAAATGATGTGTTGGGGAGAAGAGAGGGGGAGGGAGGTGGAGGTGAGGTGGTTGCCCAAATTAAATTGACCCGTCACGAGGTGGCCATCCTCTCTCTCTCTCTCTCTCTCTCTCTCTCGTCTCATCGGCCTCTGACTCCAATGCTTCGGCTTTTGTCTGCTGCTGCCGCGCTGGCTCAGATCAGCTGGAAGAGCTGGGTGCGCTGCGGCTTTGGCCTCGGCCCGTTGTCTTTCGCTCTCTTCAACGCGGCGCACAGAGCAACAGTCTCGTGGTGGTGTCCAGCGGAAATTGACATTGTCGCGAGAGAGAAATGGAAAAGGGGCTCCGAGTCGCTCAGCTACACGCAACATACCAAAGAACATCCTTGCTGCCAAAAATACTCCCTCTATTCACAAATAAGTGTATTTCTAACTTTTACCTAAGTCAAATTTTATTAAATTTAATCAACTTTATAGATAAATATAGCAATATATATTACATCAAATTAATATATTATCAAACTAAATTTAAAACATATCAATAGATCTCAATTTAGAGTCATAAATATTAATATACTTTTTTTATAAAGTTAGTCAAAATTTACTAATTTTGACTTAGAATAAGACTAGAAGTACACTTATTTGTAGATGAAGGTGAGTATGCTTAGGGCATCTTCATCGGTCCGACCCATCTAAGCGTGACCGAACTCGTCTGCGCGGACGAGCACGACGTTCCAGTGGCTCGACCCATCCGGACAAACGTCTCTAGCTCGACCCATCCGTGTATCAAATCTAAACAATGGTTGCGTTGGTCCAGACGTGGCGGACAAGCGGGTGTTCCTGCCTATCGGCCACTCGGGACCCATATGTAAGTGAGACATTAGTGTTTAAAATAGTTATTCATTAGATTAAGCCCTGCCAATTAAAAAGACCATTTGAACAAAATAGGAGATACTACTACTGCTCCTGCTATTGCTTGAGGAGGACGTTGCGGCGGCTACTCGCTGACGTTGCCATGGCCACCATTACCGCTGTCGTCGGTCCCGTCGATTGCCACCCTAGCAGACCAGATGGCCCGCTGCTGAATGGGTTCGCGGTGACGGTCGCGCACATGGCAGTGGGCCACCGCCTTGCCTATCGCCTTCCTGCGCTCCTCATCCGCCCGGTTCGCTAGGGCCTTGTCCATCTGAGCGGCCCAGTGGTCCCTCGCCTCCTGGTCGGCGAGCTCCTTCGCCACAGCAATAGCGAACGCCTGGTGCTGGAGTTCTATCTCAGCCGCAAGCAACTCCATCGGAGAAGGAGCAGGAGCCGGAATCGAAGCACCATTAGGGTCGAAGCCCAGCGCCTGCACGATCCTGCACGGGGACGGTGATCGCCGCCTCCCCCTCCTCCTCCAGTTGGTCCACCTCCTCCCCCTCCTCGTCGTCGTCCTCCGCCATCTTTGTCTCGTCGCCATCGATGAGAGCCCACGCGGCTGCCGCCTCAGCGGCCAATAGCCACGCGCTCCTCCTCCGCTGCCGAGTCAGTGACGTGCTCGCGTTGCGCCTCCTCCGCGTCGGTGCATGCTTTGGCGGCGTGGCAGAGCTCGCGGACGGCGACCTTGACAGCCTCCTTGGCCACCTCCTCCAGCGTGGTCATGGTCGCTTCATGGCGGATCTCGTGAAGAGCCGCTGATGCAGCCTCCAAGGCTACCTCCTCCAGCGTGGTCATGGCCGCTTCGTGGCAGATCTCACGAAGAGCCGCTGATGCGGCCTCCAAGGCCACCGCCTCCTTGATGGCGACGTGGTGTACGTCGCTCATCGCCCATTGGGCGGCCACCGTGGAGGCTGCCTCCACCACCCGCTCCATCGCCATCTCGGCAACATGGCCTTCCTTCTCGAAGGCCAACACATGCGCATCGCTCATGCGTCGGGCCAGCAACGTGGCCTCGAGGTGGACCTCGTTGGCCTCCAGGTTCGGGAAGCGGGTGCGGCATATCTCCCGGATCTTCGTCCAGTTGGCGATCTTGCGGTGAGGCATGGTTGCTGGTGGCTGGCGCTTTTTTGGCTGTTGGTTTGCTCTTGCTTTGGGCTTGTTGTCTCCGCCGCGCCAGCGGCCGTCTTTTATAGACCGTGGCGAAGGCGGGAAACGACCTGGGAGGCGTGGAAGGTATTCTCGCCACGGAAAATGAGGCGCGCGCGGAAAACGATGGCGAGAAACACAGGTCACGCACGAAGCCGCCGGCGCTTATAGCCGACGTCGCGTCGCCATTAACCTCCCATCTAGAGGGTGTCAAGCGGCGACGGCAAAAGAAAGACGGATAGATGGATCGGGCCGCTGGGCGCGGTCGGCCGAACAGGCCAAACTTTGATCCCAAAGTGATCGCGGCTCGACCTAAACAGACAAAACCGGACTGTTTAGGTCGACCGGATGAGTCGGTTTGGTGAAAGATGCCTTTGTCCGCCGTCCGGGTTGTGCGTCTGCCGATGTTCTTTCTCGCTGCGCGTTGACCTCGGAAAATTGTGGAATGGGTGTAGCACATTAGATCTTAGTCTTAAGCAGATCATGTCAGCGGCTCGGGGATACTTACGGGCACGTACGAGTTGGCAGCGGGAGCGCAGCTGAACTGGTCGCGCTTAAATTTTCCTTCACCCGGGGTAGATCAAGTGGCAACCACGCAAGATGAAACGGTCTCCAGCGCGGCAAACGCCGACTTTGTCTAGCTCGGATGCTTGCCCGGAGCCGCCCGGACTGTTGTCTTTGTCTTTCTGTTAACTGCTTTTGGATGTCTGAATTTTATCTCGGAGTTGAATTGGACTGAAAATTCCAAGTCCAAAATAGAAAAAAAATGGTCTCCATTTCCAATTTCGTCGTTTGGATGTGCATGGAATTTATTGTTGGATTCAAAAAGGTAGCTAGCATCCAATTCCAAATCCTGTTTGGATGTCCAAACCATGGAATTAAATGTTTTGTTGAGTTTTAACATTATAAACTTGTGTGCATGTATTAAAATAGTTGTGTATATTTGATGTTTATGTTATTATTTTTATACACATAATTACATTAAAATACCACAACATGGATAATAACTTTATCTCTAATTAACAAATAGCACACACAACACAAGTGGATAGTTCATAACATAGTAGTACGCTTCAATATGAATAATTTACATCTCTTACATAGAGCAAAAACATAACACAAGTGGATAGTTTACAATCAACCAAGTACATAACATAGTAGTCCATGTCAACCGGCACTCATCATACCAACCATCAAGGCAAGTTCAACAAGTAATGCTTCTTCAAGTTTTCGGGGAGCGCTAAGAAGGCTTCAAAGAGGCTGAAAGGATCGTATGGACACCTAGAGGGGGGGTGAATAGGTGCTACTTCAATTTTATTATTTTTCAAATTATTAGGGTTTGACAAGAAAGGTAAATTCTCTAGAATATGCAACTATGGTGAATTTATCTATATGTCAAACAAGCACAAACTAACACAACACTAAGCAAGAACAAGTAAGTAAAGTGTGGTAAAGGATAGAAGTAACAAGGGAGTGGACGCGAAGACACAAGGATTTGTTTCCCGTAGTTCCTTCCTTTTGAGGGGAAGTACGTCTACGTTTGGAGAGAGGGTGGTTTCAAACCACCAACGCCACGAGAGGTCTCCCTTGTTCTCCGATGAACCTCACCCCAACGGGCTCGATTCACCTTCCACTATATCGGCAACCTTCGAGGTGGAAGCCGGCACCTTTACAACAAGTTCGGGACACACATCCACAACTGAATTTGAGGCTCCCAAATACAAGCAAGTTGTCAAGACAAATCAAAGACAAACTTGTAAGAACCAAATCAAAAGTTAGGGTTTCCAAAGAAACACTAGAGCTTGGGGGCCCTCAAGTGAATGAGGGGGAAATGAAGATCTCTCTTGGTGAAGATGTGGATCAAGGCCTCCTCCTTCGATTCTCCAAAGATCAATGACTTTGGATGGTTGGATGAAGATATCTTGTTGATTTGGTGGCTCTAATGGTGTTGGTGTTCTTGAGCAGCTCGAGCAACTGGAGGAAGAAGATAAGGGTCCCTATTTATAGACAGTCCCCTCCACGAACCATTTTCTAACCGTTGTAGAAAAGTCAGACCGGAGACTTCGGTCTACACCGAAGACTCCGGTCAATCTCCGGACCAGTCTCCGGAATGGCCTTCTGACTGACCCAGCCCATTTCTTCACCAGCAACACCGGAGACTCCGGCCTTCTGACACCGGAGACTCCGGTCTGACCAAAGTCCGGAGACTCCGGAGTAACCTCCGGTGCAGCCTCCGGACCCCTAGTCAGAATGTCCTAGCCATGTCCTGGGAGGCTCCACCGGAGCCAGCACCGGAAACTCCGGACCACACCGGAGACTCCGGTCTTGGCAGACCGGAGACTCCGGTCTGGAGTTTCTAGAACAGTGGCAAATGTATGTGGTCTTTTCCCAAGAGTATGTGTGATGTTTATCTGTGGTCATACCAACCTGTGGACAATAACAAACTGTAAAATGATCAACTTGTTGTTACCGAACACCAAAAGTGATTATGACAATAAATGCCCTTTCAATCTCCCCCTTTTTGGTGTCCGGTGACAACAAGTGATTTGCATGGAATAACATATAAATGTGGCTCCCCCTGACTATGTGCAGCAGGATAATGAAGTAAATCATGTAAGGGAGATAATATCAATGATAGCACACATAAATCTCACATGAGTTACAATAGGTGTTGCACATAAGCACATAGTCATAGGCACTCATAAGAACAGCAGATAACACACATAAAGTTCAAGTTCGATCCAAATAAATAAAAGGCAAATAACGGCAGATAGTCGCAAAACCCAAGTCCCATGCAAAGCGATGAGAATGTCTTCTCCCCCTTTGGCATCGAAACGCTGAAAAGGGAAAAGACCTATACTAGCGCCCCAATAACTCAGTAGTCATCATCATGCTCGTCATCCTCGGCATCCTCATCCTCATCCTGGTCGTCCTCGTCCTGGTCACCCTCATCCTGGTCATAGTCATCATCATCATCATCCTCCGGGATAGCAGGCCCTTTGCCGTGAGGGCGAGAAGAGGAAGTACCCTGGTATCCAAACCCAGAGGTGACATCGAGAAGCGTCTTCCGTGCCACGGACTATCTGTTGGGCATTCCATGCCCCAAATGAGAGAGTGTGATCAGATTCGTGGACTTTGGGCCCCATGCTCATCATTGTATTCATCTTCACCTTCCTCGATGCGCAGACACTCGGTCCTTGATCTCTTTGAGGAGCTTCTCAATGGCGGTTGCTTTGGTAAGATGCATCTTGCCGCTTGCGAATGTCAACGTTCATGCAAAGAAAGAGTCCTCTCGAGTGGCCTTCTTGACCCTCTCATGCACATAGTCTCTGGTCATGGTAGGCATAGGGACATTGGAGGCATTCTTCCTCCAAACTCTAGGTGGAGAGGGATCCCTCTCCGTCTCAATCTCCTCATCATCATCATTTCCATATCGGCGCCTTGGAGCTAGCCCCATGTGCCCCTTCTGCTGCAGAGAGACCAGAGAGTGCACCGTGAGGTGTGTGTAGGGGTTCGTAGCATGGAAAACAAAAATTTTCTATCGCATACAAACAAACAAGCCAAGATCTATCTACTAGATTGTAGCAACGAGTCGATAGTGGAACTCACCCTCGAAGATTCCAAAGCGGTTAACGAGAGCAGATTCTCGTGGATGATGTAGTCGTACTCTTTCCGATCTCAAGATCGTGTAGACGATCCTTCCAGCGCCACGTTCCAGCAGCGCTCCCGCAGTCGGTCACACGTTCGGTACTCGACGAAGACCTTCCTCTCCCTTGTTCCAAAGAAAATGGAGGTTGTAGTACTCTCCTCGCGATTCCCAAGACAACTGGCGTGGTGCAGGAGGTAGAGGGAAATCCCTGCAGGCTTCGCTTAAGCCGGTGCGAGTATGGTGGAGCTTATGAGAGAGGCTATTAGTGGTCTAGTAATTAGACACACCAATTAGAAGGCTCTAAACCAATTAGAAGGCTCTAAACCAATATAGCTCTAAACCGGGGTCTAGATCTAGGGTTTAGTTTAGAGGATAGGAAACTTGTGTGTCTTAGGAGGAGCCCCGCCTTCTTATATAGGTGGGAGGGGCTGGCCAGGAGGAGTGGAGTCCCTCCCCAACTCGGCTTGGGTGGTGGCCGCCGGTTGGAGGAGGTCTCCCTCCCCAACTCGGTTTCCCTCTTTTCCTCCTCTTTCCACTTTCCAAAACTTGCCGTTTGACTTTCAAACTAGCCGTTTGACTTTTTTTAATTTAGGATTTAAATAAACCCTTTATTTTGGACAGCGAGAACACTTAGTACATGATGCAATCATTCCAATATGTAATGACACATTCATGTACCCTTCCTCCGGAGTGCCGGACATTCCGAACCTTCTAGAATGTTCCCGATGAAAACACCGAATCATTCCGCTACTCCAAACGGACTTTCCTTATATGAATCTTATTCTCCGACCATTCCGGATCACCTCGTGATATCCCGGATCCCATCCGAGACTCAACAACATTCGGTCTCTTTCTCATAATACCATAACTACTCAAACAACGTCAATCCTTATGTGTCTCTCACGGTTCGTGAATTATGCGGACATGATCGAGACACTTCTCCGAACAATAACCAATAGAGGAATCTGGAAATTCATATGGTTCCACATATTTCTACGATTACTTTGCGATCGAATGAACCACTTACACGATACCAATTTCCCTTTGTCTCACGATATGTTACTTATCCGAGGTTATGATCGTCGGATCTCTCAGTATACCTAGTTCATCCTCGTTATCGATAAGTACTCTTTTCTCGTTCCTGATATGTGATCCCTTGTGACCAAGTCACATGCTTGCAAGCTAATTGGATGACATTTCACGAGGGCCCAGAGAATATCTATCCGTCATGTGGATGGACAAATCCCACTCTTGATCCATGTGTTTCAACCAATACTTTCCGAACACTCAATGCCACCTTTATAGCCACCTCACGGTGTGGTGTTTGATGACATCAAAGCATCCATCCAAGAAAGGTGATATGCATGATCTCATGGTCAAGGAATTAGGTTACTATGTATCGGAAAGCATATAGCAATTGAACTATTGAAATGACTTGATCTTTATGCTACGCTTATCTATAGGAGTATGTCCACCATATCATTCTCCTAACGATATGATCTTGTTGTTGATAACATCTCAATGTTCATGATAGGGAAACCACAATCATCAATCAACCAACAAGCTAGTGAAGTATAGAGGCTATACCAGGGACTTCAAATTAAGTTTACAAATCACACAAGTATTAATGGTTTCCTTGTCAATACTATTATAGCATGAATGTAAACATTTATCATAAGTATGAAGATATGATAATAACCTACTTTATTATTGTCTCTTGGGTATATCTCCAACAGTCTCCCACTTGCACTAGAGTCAATAATCTAGTTTCAAACCTTTGTGTATTCAACACCTATGGCTTTCCGGTGTTTGTATGTACACGATTGCTAGTGGTCAACTGATCTCCGGATCTGACACTTCCAGGTCCGTGTGTAATTGCATGTCTTTGCGTCCCTACGCATCACTCATTCTCTAATGAGATGGCTTTGTATAAATTTGGTCTTTCGGTGTGACCTTTAGTTCTTTGGGGTTAAAACATGTTGACAATATTGTCGTACAATATATCTTCATAGTATTATCCCGCTGTGAACTACACCTAGTTTGATAACAAACTACTTGACACAAATGCCCTATTTTGCTGCTATAACAGCAGTCATATACTTAGCCTTTTGTTGTAGTATCTGTCACAATGTCTTAACTTTGGAACTCATCCAAATCCATTATGGAACTCACTTTCCATTATATTGTGCCACCCTTAATTTAGATTGAGATAAACTTAATTTGTACTCTGTGACAAAACTAGTATCAATGTAGTACTTTTACAATGAACTAATCATCTATTTGTCACTTCTACAAATAATATACTCTTAGTTTCTTCCAAAAGATCATAAGAATATCCTTACTATCGTCCAATGATCATCTTATGAATCATTCTGGTATATGCTCATAATATTTACAGCATAGGACATATCTGGATTTGTACATATCACAGTATGATTGATATAAATACTCTTTGTGATTTCATACATCAAGTATCAATCTATACTTGAATCTTTGTTTCACTTACCAAATGTCAATACATTTGAATATATCATCAACATTGAACTCATTCAATCCTTTCTGTGCGACAAGAACCTTTCTTGTAGTTTCTATATTGAACTCATTCAATATCTCGTCTATGTACTTCTGGCACAACCATATTAGCATCTATTGATGCCAAATATTTGGGTTTTGCCTAAGTCTTTCATCGGGATGAAATTCTTAATATGTGTTAATAAAAGATACATTATTTCCAATCAACAATATGTCCTCCACATAATGTATTAGAAATATGTCTTAGCGCTCCCACTTAATTTCTTGCAAATGCAAGCATCTTCATTGTCTCCGATGAAATTTAAACTCTTTTAACAGTTTCATCATAGTGAAGATTCCAACTCCGCTATGCTTACTTCAACCATTGAAGTTTGCATATGCTTTTAGCATCCTATGAATTAACAAAACCCTTTGGACCGTGTCATGCACACGTCCTAGGTAACCATTCTATTAGAAGAACTTGTTTTGTTTATTCTACTACCACATAACAAATTATATATAGTGGTTGCTACATTAATCCGTCTAGACAAAAAAATCGCTATGAAAGATCAAATCTTGTCATATACAACCTTTGAACATTGTTGTGAACTCTTTCCCAACATGTCGACTATTTCATAGATGTGCAACATCCATGTCTATTTATTTATAGATCCAAACACGACTGTAAGGTCTTACACCTTTCTCGAGGGTCCTTCAAGTTCAAAACTTGATTTCGTGTATGGAACTATCACGGATTTTATGGCTTCAAGCCATTTGACCAGTCGGGCCCATCATCGCTTCTTTGCATGTAGTCTGTTCATTATTCTCAAATAATGATTCAACCCTCAAATCTTGGTATTTGATTGTTTATCCGACCTACTTGTTTCAATAGGAACTTGGATCTCCGTGACCACAACCTTTTGAGGCACGTGAGCCATGAGCATTATTGTCGCCTCCTAACACTTTTCAAGGCCAAGCAACTCTGCACATATAGCTAAGGTTCCTTTAACCTTATCAAAGTTCTATTGTCCTCCCACTTAACTTTTCACGAAAAATTCCTTCTCAAAGAAACTTGACGTTCTAAGCGACAAACACTTTTGTCTCCGGTGTTTATGGAGGAATACTTAACATTTATACAAAGACAGGTTTATCCGACTTTGGTTGCACACATCTTTATTATGCATAGCATACCAATGTTTTAAGAAAGGACTACTTGGGTTTTATCCCAAACCATAACCTTATATGGTGTCATTTCAGCGGATTATGATGGAGCTCTTTTAGTGGAAAACGGTAGTCTCTAAAGCTTTTAATCTTTAAAATATAATAGCAGTTTTATGAATTATACCTTCGATCTTACCATGTCAAACAAGGTTCAATTACATATCTCGAACGCTCCATACTCTTATGGTGTTTCGGGAAATGCAAATCCACGGATCGATTCCTTAAATCTTAGGTATTATGCTAAACTTGTAACTTAAATATCTTCCTTTATGATCTTATCATAAACTATTTATATTCTTGTTACAATGATTTTGCACTTCATCTTGAAAATCTTTCGAACTTTTCAAATATTTCACACTTCATCCTTATTAAGTAAATATTCACATATTCACTCAAATTTTCAGAGAAAGCATATGAAGTTGAAATCCATCGCTCTTGACTACACATAATGGAGTTCGTACAACAATATGCACAAGTTCCAATAAGCTAGTCATTCATTCCCTTTTGGCCTATGAACGAAGTTTTAATTATCTCTAGGAAAGTTTCACAAACGTCATTTGATCAAAATCAAAAGACTCCAAAATTCCATCCCCATGGAGTTTCTTCATGTTTTCTTTCCAATATAATTTAAACGGCGATGTCACTTCCTAAGTGATCTTTCAATCAATTTGTCTTTCGACAATTTTAGCACTAGTTTTATGGATGTGATTTATCCATCGAGATTTGTGAATCATCCATCTTTTATGGATTACGGCAATTATTTGAACAACCCTTTTGTTCTCATAATACCGATAAAACAAATCCTGAAGGCAAGCTTTGATGTTTAACGAGCAACACAATAACCCTTTATTTGTTTTCGATGAACATCATCACATATTCTTTTGCTAGTTACTTAGGCCATTGTAGTTCATGAATTGTGTTGTTTCGTATGACGATTCACACCAACAAATTCAGTATCAAATACTTAAGAACCACATTGTTTAATAAGCAAAGAATATAGCCATAACATGTATATCATCTATATACTTAAACTGAACAATTCTAGTCTTTTCTTTTCTGCCATATACTTATGAGATTCTCTTCAAGATTTTCCTTTTCTTGAAAGAATCTATCAACATCAATAGTGGAGTCATACATATGACACATAGTCCAAAGCGTATAGTTAAATACCAATGTCTTTGGACTTGCACTTTGAAGTAGATCACCATCATCAAATGTTTGGTGTTCTTTCAAATTCCTTTCTTTAGTAATCTCTTGGTGTAGTAAACATTTTACCTACATCAAATTTTCACCTTCATCATGGATTTATCCATGATCAAGCTACTTTAGCTTATAACGGTGAATCGTGAGTATAATGTTGCTCTCCAAAACCTTTTGGAAGATTAGGACAACTAGTGTCTCCAACCTTTTGCAAATTCTCATCAAATATGAGAACATGACTTTTGCCATATTATACTCTATCATGTTGTAACAAAACTTCGTTTGAGATATCACAATATCTTCCACACATCATGGTTTCAAACAACTCTTCAGATCCTAGATAACCTTGATATTAAGATAATCTTTTGAATATCAAGAATCATGGAGACAAACATGATACTCATATACTAACACTTTGGAATTGTCACTCTTGTTTTAATACCAATTATTAAACTTCATGGAGTAACCGGAACTTACTTAAAGTTTGCAATAGGACTTTTAAACTTTAGATTAACACTTCAAAACAATACGATACCAGTTCGTAAAGTAACTAACCAGAATTCTATAGTTCTATCATCTCAATTATAACTAAGCGCAAGGTGGTAAACGGATGCCAATGACTACAACAACTATGCAAATTCACTTTGATTTAATTTATGATAAATTGAGTTCTAATTAATAATTAAATTAATCTAGGTGAACTCCCACTCAAAACAACATCCCTCACATTGTTTTAGTGATCACACGAACCAAATCCACCACATCAAAACCGATCATCACGAGAGTTGATGTAGCTTCAATATAACAATCAACATGTTCATCATATCTACTATATGACTCATGCTCTACCTTCGGTAATCCGTGTTCCCGAGGCCATGTCCGTACATGCTAGGCTCACAAGATCAAACCTTAGCTACCGCATAAGCAAATCTGGCTTGCTTACGTTGTATTCACCATGAATCAAAGACACCCGATCATCACGTGGTGCTTCAAGCGCAAGCTTTGGCAACGGTGCATACTAAGGGTGAACACTTTAGAACTTGAAATTTATGTGCATGAGGATCATCTTATAATGCTACCGTGCCTACTAAGCAATACAAGATGCATAAAGGATTAACATCACATGCAATTCATAATATGTGATATGATATGGCCTTTCTTCTTTATGCTTCCGATCTCCATCTTCAAGCACGAACATGATCTCCATCATCACCGGCATAGCATCAAGGTCAATGACGCTTCTTCATGGTTGTCGTCCACCAGCTTCAACTATTACAACTATTTTGAATAGACACGCAGGTCTTAACAGAATTTAAAGACAATCATATGGCTCACCGTTGCCAACTTACAATAAGGAACATTGCATACATCAAATATAATCACAATCATGGCCATATCACATCATCAGACACCCCGCAAAACAAAGTTAGACGCCTCTACTTTCTTTGCATATTTTACGTGGTTTGGGGCTTTCAATAAGTGTCGTTCTAACTTACGAACAAGAACCACAACATTGATACTAGCATTGTTGATTACCAGTTGTAAATTGGATCTTTACTATGCTAGGAGAAACAGGCACCCGCAGAGCCACTTATGCAATACAAGTTGCATGTCAAGCGTGGAGCAAGTCTCATGAACGATGTCATGTAAGGTTAGCCCGGGCCGCTTCATCCCAACATACCGCAAGATGCAAAGTACACAAAAAGCAATCTACAATAAAAGCATCAATGCCCACAATGACCATTGTGTTCTACTCAGGCAACAGATCTACATATAGACACGGCTCGATACCCTCAGAGGGGTTCGTAGCATGGAAAACAAAAATTTTTCTATCGCATACAAACAAACAAGCCAAGATCTATCTACTAGATTGTAGCAACGAGTCGATAGTGGAACTCACCCTCAAGATTCCAGCGGTTAACGAGAGCAGATTCTCGTGGATGATGTAGTCGTACTCTTCCGATCTCAAGATCGTAGACGATCCTTCCAGCGCCACGTTCCAGCAGCGCTCCGCAATCGGTCACACGTTGGTTTTCGACGAAGACCTTCCTCTCCTTGTTCCAGCGCAGCGGAGGTTGTAGTACTCTCCTCGATTCCCAAAGACAACGGCGTGGTACCGGAGGTAGAGGGGAAATCCCGCAGGGCTTCGCCTTAAGCCGGTGCGAGTATGGTGGAGCTTATGAGAGAGGCTATTAGTGGTCTAGTAATTAGACACACCAATTAGAAGGCTCTAAACCAATTAGAAGGCTCTAAACCAATATAGCTCTAAACCGGGGTCTAGATCTAGGGTTTAGTTTAGAGGATAGGAAACTTGTGTGTCTTAGGAGGGGAGCCCTGCCCCTCCTTATATAGGTGGGAGGGGGCTGGCGCGCCAGGGGGAGGGAGTGGAGTCCCTCCCCAACTCGGCTTGGGTGGTGGCCGCCGGTTGGAGGAGGTCTCCCTCCCCAACTCGGTTTCCCTCTTTTCCTCCTCTTTCCACTTTCCAAAACTTGCCGTTTGACTTTCAAACTAGCCGTTTGACTTTTTTTAATTTAGGATTTAAATAAACCCTTTATTTTGGACAGCGAGAACACTTAGTACATGATGCAATCATTCCAATATGTAATGACACATTCATGTACCCTTCCCCCTCCGGAGTGCCGGACATTCCGGAACCTTCTAGAATGTTCCCGATGAAAACACCGGAATCATTCCGCTACTCCGAAACGGGACTTTCCTTATATGAATCTTATTCTCCGGACCATTCCGGATCACCTCGTGATATCCCGGATCCCATCCGAGACTCCGAACAACATTCGGTCTCTTTCTCATAATACCATAACTACTCAAACAACGTTGAATCCTTAAGTGTGTCTCCCTACGGTTCGTGAATTATGCGGACATGATCGAGACACTTCTCCGAACAATAACCAATAGAGGAATCTGGAAATTCATATGGCTCCCACATATTTCTACGATTACTTTGCGATCGAATGAACCACTTACATACGATACCAATTTCCCTTTGTCTCACGATATGTTACTTATCCGAGGTTATGATCGTCGGTATCTCTGTATACCTAGTTCATCCTCACATCGATAAGTACTCTTTTCTCAGTCCCGTGATATGTGATCCCTTGTGACCAAGTCACATGCTTGCAAGCTAATTGGATGACATTTCACCGAGAGGGCCCAGAGAATATCTATCCGTCATGTGGATGGACAAATCCCACTCTTGATCCATGTGTTTCAACCAATACTTTCCGAACACTCAATGCCACCTTTATAGCCACCTGTACGGTGTGGTGTTTGATGACATCAAAGCATCCATCCAAGAAAGGTGATATGCATGATCTCATGGTCAAGGAATTAGGTTACTATGTATCATAAAGCATATAGCAATTGAACTATTGAAATGACTTGATCTTTATGCTACGCTTATCTATAGGAGTATGTCCACCATATCATTCTCCTAACGATATGATCTTGTTGTTGATAACATCTCAATGTTCATGATAGGGAAACCACAATCATCAATCAACCAACAAGCTAGTGAAGTATAGAGGCTATACGGGGACTTCAAATTAAGTTTACAAATCACACAAGTATTAATGGTTTCCTTGTCAATACTATTATAGCATGAATGTAAACATTTATCATAAGTATGAAGATATGATAATAACCTACTTTATTATTGCCTCTTGGGTATATCTCCAACAGTCTCCCACTTGCACTAGAGTCAATAATCTAGTTTCAAACCTTTGTGTTTTCAACACCTATGGCTTTCCGTGTTAGTATGTACACGATTGCTAGTGGTCAACTGATCTCCGGATCTGACACTTCCAGGTCCGTGTGTAATTGCATGTCTTTGCGTCCCTACGCATCACTCATTCTCTAATGAGATGGCTTTGTATAAATTTGGTCTTTCGGTGTGACCTTTAGTTCTTTGGGGTTAAAACATGTTGACAATATTGTCGTACAATATATCTTCATAGTATTATCCCATGAACTACACCTAGTTTGATAACAAACTACTTGACACAAATGCCCTATTTTGCTGCTATATATAACAGCATATACTTAGCCTTTTGTTGTAGTATCTGTCACAATGTCTTAACTTTGGAACTCATCCAAATCCATTATGGAACTCACTTTCCATTATATTGTGCCACCCTTAATTTAGATTGAGATAAACTTAATTTGTACTCTGTGACAAAACTAGTATCAATGTAGTACTTTTACAATGAACTAATCATCTATTTGTCACTTCTACAAATAATATACTCTTAGTTTCTTCCAAAAGATCATAAGAATATCCTTACTATCGTCCAATGATCATCTTATGAATCATTCTGGTATATGCTCATAATATTTACAGCATAGGACATATCTGGATTTGTACATATCACAGTATGATTGATATAAATACTCTTTGTGATTTCATACATCAAGTATCAATCTATACTTGAATCTTTGTTTCACTTACCAAATGTCAATACATTTGAATATATCATCAACATTGAACTCATTCAATCCTTTCTATGCGACAAGAACCTTTCTTGTAGTTTCTATATTGAACTCATTCAATATCTCGTCTATGTACATGTTATCTTGCACACACACCTACACTCAACACAATATCGGGTCTAGATGCACAAAGGTAAAGCAAAGAACCAATCATAGACCGGTATACCTTTTGATCCACATCTTTACCATTTGGATTTTGTTCTAGATGAGTCTTTGTTGCCATGGGAGTTGGGGCTCCATTCAAATCTTGCATTTTGAATCTCTTGAGCATATCTTGAGTATACTTGGCTTGATTGAAGAATGTTCCTCCTCTAACTTGCTTGATCTCAAAGCCAAGAAATACTTTCAACTCCCCCATCATGGACATCCGGAACCTACTAGTCATAAGCTTTGAGAATTCATCATTAAAAGCTTTGTTAGATGATCCAAAGATAATATCATCAACATATATTTGGCATACAAAAAGCTCCCCATTGACCCTCTTAGTAAAAAGAGTGGGATCGATTTTCCCAACCTCAAAGCCACGGTCAAACAATAACTCTCTAAGGTGCTCATACCACGTGTGTGGGGCTTGCTTGAGCCCATAGAGCGCCTTATCAAGTTTGTAGACATGGTTTGGGAAGTTGGGGTCCTCAAATCCCGTGGGTTGCTTAACATATACCAATTCATTTAAAGGACCATAAAGGAATGCACTCTCTACATCCATTTGTTGCAACTTAAAGTTATGATGTGCCGCATAAGCAAGAAGGATACGGATGGACTCAAGGCGAGCCACGGGTGCATAAGTCTCTCCATAATCAATGCCTTCAATTTGGGAAAAACCTTGTGCAACCAATCTAGACTTGTTCCTTACAATAATCCCATGCTCATCTTGCTTGTTCTTGAATATCCACTTTGTTCCAATAACATTGCGGCAATCCTTTGGCTTCTCAACTAACTTCCACACTTTGTTTCTCTCAAAGTTGTTGAGCTCTTTGTGCATAGCTTCTAATCAGTCCGAATCTTCAAGGGCTTACCACACTTCCTTTGGTTCAATCATGGAGATGTGTGATTGGTGTTCACTGAACCTCTTCAATTGTGCTCTTGTGGAAATTCCTTTCCTTAGATCTCCAACAACATTTTGGAGGGTGTGGTCTCTTAATTCCAACATTCTTTCTTTTCTAGCTTCGCGACGAGCGTGGATCTCCTCATTGTTTCTTGGGGGACCCTCTTCATCATTTTGATCCTCGTCTTGACCATCAAATTGACCTTGATCATCATTGGAGTCTTCCTCTACATTGGGAGGCAAGGATTGACCTTGGTCTTGATCAAGTGCTCTTCTAGCCTCAATTTGAGCTCGTCTCAAAACAGTTTGGATGGATCTTCCTTGACAAATTGACTTGGCACCACTTGACAACCCATCGAATGGACCAAGATCCCTTTGATTAGAGTTCACACATTGATCACTATGTTGAGGGTCCACATCTTGTCTTTGGCTTGAGTCAATGTCCTCATTGGTAGATGGAGCATGTTGAGGTTGTGAAGATGAGGGCTCCAGTCGAGTGGAGCATAGTTCTTCTCGATCCGCCATAAGGGGTTCCTCAACGGGGCGGATATAACCCACACCCATTCTTCCTATGGCATCCTGAGGCATTTCATCATCTGCATCACAATCATCAACATGCCCCCCTTGGGGACCATCATATTCTTCGAAGGTCACACTACAAGATTCTATGACGGCTCCGGAGAGCTTGTCATAGATTCTATAAGTGTGAGATTCGAGACCATAGCCAACAAAAATACCCTCTAATGCTTTAGACTCGAATTTAGACAAACGAACACCTTTGATGAGATAGAAACACTTACAACCGAACACCCGGAAATAAGATATGTTGGGCTTGTTACCGGTAAGTATCTCATATGGAGTCTTGTTGATTTTCTTGCGGAGGTAGAGCCGGTTTGAAGCATGGCAAGCGGTGGAGACGGCTTCGGCCCAGAAGTTGTATGGAGATTTAAACTCCGTCAACATGGTCCTAGCCATCTCAATAAGAGTCCGATTCTTCCTTTCGGCCACACCATTTTGTTGAGGGGTGTATGCAGCGGAATATTGATGTATAATCCCCTCATCACTAAGAAAACCATTCAAGGTGTAGTTCTTGAACTCGGTGTCGTTGTCACTTCTTATAATCAACACGGGAACATTGTGTTGCCATTGAACCAAGTTGATGAAGTCGATAAAAGTCCTTTGAGTTTCACTCTTCAACTTGAAGAAATAAACCCAAGAGTATCTTGAAAAGTCGTCAACAATCACCAAACAATATTTCTTCCCACCAAGACTTGCATGAGATGGAGGACCAAATAGGTCCACATGGAGGAGTTCCAAGATCTTGTTAGACTTGATTTGGTTCATGGGCTTATGAGGAGCGTCATGCATCTTCCCTAGAACACATGCCCTGCAAACACGATCTTTGGCAAAGGAAACATTTTCTTTTAGTCCAACAATATGGCCCTCTTTATGGAGACTTTGCAAAGTTCTCATATTGACATAGGCTAGTCGGCGGTGCCATAGCCAACCCACACCGGCCTTCCCGTATAAGCACATCGGACCTGCAGTGGCTTGCCCCGAAAAGTCCAGCACATACAAGTCATTTTCGACGTACCCAACGAAAGCGACCTTGAGAGACTTGCTCCACATGAGGACCACAATATCATTATCAATAAAGACGGCAAAGCCCATCTTTCCAAGAGCACGGACAGAAAGTAAATTGTATCCAAGGGTTTCAACAAGCATGACGTTCACGAGTGTAATGTCGTGAGCCACCACTACCTTGCCGAAACCCATTACCGTAGACTTTGACTTGTCGGCATATGTGATGGTGATTTGATCTTCATTTGACACCAAGTCCTTGACAATAGACGAGCTTTCGGTCATATGACTTGTGCAACCACTATCGATCACCCATTTTGACCCTCCGGAAGCATAAGTCTCCGTTCCTCTTGCCATAAGGCAAGTGACGTTCTTGGTGGAAGAGTTCTCATTTGGAGAGTCGAAGAGTGAGAGTGTCGGAGTAGAGGTGGTAGCTAGAGCAGCCACACCATGTGAAGTTTCTTCTTCCTCATCTTCATCATCTTCATTGTCGGAGGAGTATTCTTCATGAGTGATCAAGACAATTTCTCCCGACTTCTTGTTGACAGGATTCTTCTTGATGAAGGGTTTCTTGTAAGGTGCCTTGAGAGTCTTCTTCAACACAAGCTTACCACCATTATCTTCTCTCTTCTCATAAGGGCAGCTTGCCACAAAGTGATAGCGGTCACCACAATTGAAGCAAGTTCTCAACCTAGTGGTATTCTCTCTTTTCCCATTTGGATTGCTTCTTCGTTGCATTTCCATCTTGGCCTTGGCGGGGTTCTTCTAAAAATTCTTTGCATAGAAAGCCATATATTGACTATGAGCAATCTTGACATCATCGGGATGGTCCAAGGAGAGGCCTTCATCACTATCATCTTCATCTTCAAAGTCCACAACTTTGGCCTTCAAAGCAACATTGACCACATTGCTCATACCGAGGGCACGGGCATCTTTGGCATTCTTGGCGACGACCTTGAAAGCGGCCATCTCTTGCATAACTTCATTTGAGGTCATGAGATGGTAGTTGTGTCTTCCTTGTAAGCTCTTCAAGTCGGTGGGCTCAAAAGGCATGAGTGCACTCACATATTTCCTTTTTATCCATGCATCATCCACATGTGAGGCACCCACATTTCTGAAAGCGGTGGCGGTGGTCTTGAGCCTTCGATACATGTCTTCGTGATCTTCACCTTCTTTCATGTAGAAGCCTTCGGCTTCATTGCTTAGAGCATCATATCTGTTCCTCCTCATACTCTCATTTCCAACAAACAACACAGTGAGAGCATCCCAAGCTTCCTTGGCAATGCTAAAGTGCTCAATGTGTGGATAATCCTTTGTCCCCAAACCTTGTTGAATCATATGCAGAGCAGTGGCATTGAGTTGACTATTGACAATCTCTCTTCTTGTCAAGTTGGTTGGATCCCCAATAAAGAGTCCATGCTCGATGATGTTCCATAGTTCAATGCAAGAGCTGCGCATATGAGTTCTCATTAGTGATTGCCATTGAGCAAAAGTAGCGGATTCTTCAAGCTTAGGTGGGTCACCTATATTGTATACATGAGGGTGAGGGATTGGAGGGTCGGGAGAGTACCATGAGTCACGGTGCTCACCCTTCCCACCATTATTGTGCGTGGAGGAATTAGCGTTGTCTGGTTTACCCCCTACCAATGCACCCTCGGGGGATACTGACGTATTCCCTTTAGGTAATATGGATGGTTGATCCTCTTGAGGAGATGGGGGTGATGAGCCTTCTTTGCCTTTAAGAAGTTGCTCAAGCATCTTCTTGACTTCGTTGACCAAGGAAGAGCTCAATCTTGCTTCCAAGTTTTTGAGATCTTCCATGGTCACAGTGGTCGGCTCACCATCACCATCTCCTTCACGGCTACCCATATTCTCTTAGGCGGTAAAGCCCAAATAAAGAGCCGAGGCTCTGATACCAATTGAAAGGATCGTATGGGCACCTACAGGGGGGGTTGAATAGGTGCTACTTCAATTTTACTCTTTTCAAATTAGGGTTTGATAAGAAAGGTAAATTCTCTAGAATATGCAACTATGGTGAATTTACCTATATGTCAAACAAGCACAAACTAACACAACACTAAGCAAGAACAAGTAAGTAAAGTGCGGTAAAGGATAGAAGTAACCAAGGGAGTGGACGCGGAGACACAAGGATTTGTTTCCCGTAGTTCCTTCCTTTTGAGGGAAATCGTCTCACGTTTGGAGGGGTGGTTTCAAACCACCAAGCGCCACGAGAGGCCTCCCTTGTTCTCCGATGAACCTCACCCCAGCAGGCTCGATTCACCTTCCACTATATCGGCAACCTTCGAGGTGGAAGCACCTTACAACAAGTTCGGGGCATACATCCACAACTGAATTGGAGGCTCCCAAATACAAGCAAGCTGTCAAGACAAATCAAAGACAAGCTTGTAAGAACCAAATCAAAGTTAGGGTTTCCAAAGAAACACTAGAGCTTGGGGGCCCTCAAGTGAATGAGGGGGAAATGAAGATCTCTCTTGGTGAAGATGTGGATCAAGGCCTCCTCCTTCGATTATCCAAAGATCAATGACTTTGGATGGTTGGATGAAGAGATCTTGTTGATTTGGTGGCTCTAATGGTGTTGGTGTTCTTGAGCAGCTCGAGCAACTGGAGGAAGAAGATAAGGGTCTCTATTTATAGACAGCCCCTCCACGAACCGTTTTCTGACCATTGTAGAAAAGTCAGACCGGAGACTCGATGGAGACGAGACTCGGTCGATCTCGGACCAGTCTTGGGTGGCCTTCGTGACCAACCCATTTCTTCACCAGCAACACCGGAGACTCCGGCCTTCTGACACTGGAGACTCCGGTCTGACCAAAGTCCGGAGACTCCGGAGTAACCTCCGGTGCAGCCTCCGGACCCCTAGTCAGAATGTCCCAACCATGTCCTGGGAGGCTCCACCGGAGCCAGCACCGGAAACTCCGGACCACACCGGAGACTCCGGTCTTGGCACACCGGAGACTCCGGTCTGGAGTTTCCAGAACAGTGGCAAATGTATGTGGTCTTTTCCAAATAGTGTGTGTGATGTTTATCTGTGGTCATACGAACCTGTGGACAATAACAAACTGTAAAATGATCAACTTGTTGTTACCGAACACCAAAAGTGATTATGACAATAAATGCCCTTCCAGAGGCGCTCGTTGGCAACCAACTTTGCAAAAGCTGTCTTCAAAGCATCATCAAAATAAGTCCTCTCGTTGAGACATGATTATGATACAATGCACACGCCACTTTTTTAGGAATTAAATCAGAGCGTAACCACTTCAAATCAAACATGCATATCACTCTCATATTACATATTCATATTCAGCATTTTACATGAAGCAACATCACATGCATATATTATAAATTCATATGAACAAAACATACTATGAGTACAGAATACGGAAATTATACCTTCAATTCGACTTAGGTCCTAGTAATTTTCCTGAAATTTGCAGTTCAAACAAATTAAGCATTAGGCAAGAAAAAGAATGGAGAAATATGTTGGAATAAGATATAGAAGGGGAAGAGGAGGGACAGGGAGAGGATTGCTTGGGGAGGGTCGGTGAACAGTCTTCGTCCCCCATCCCTCGGTTGTTTCCCCTGCCGCTGCTGGCCGTCGGCGCTCCCGCTCGGATTCTCTAGGGTTTGGGGGTGCATGGTCGTCGAGGGGACATAGGGGAGGAGGGAGGGGAAGGGAGAGGACAAGGGGATTATGACGGAGATAGGGGAGGACAACGAGGAAGGGAGAAGGGGAGGGAGCTCATCGGCGCCGCCGGCTGCCTCCTGGTCGCGCGGGTCGAGAGGGACTAAGGAGCAACGACCTCTATTTCGCTCGCCTCGCTCCTGGGACCGATGGGTCCTGCCGGACGTGTCAGTCTGGATAGGTCGCGTCGCTGGAGGGTGCGTGAGTACGCCCGCGTCCATCAGACCATTTCAGACATGGCATGACCGTTTGAGTCATGCTGCTGGAGATGCCTCTTTTACTTTCTCTAGTGTTAATCAACACAGTTTGGTCCAGGCAAAATCTTATAAGATTGCAATGTGTGTGGCATTGCAATTATGTGTTTCTTCTATTAGTGTTGTTTGGTTTAATCCCATATTGGAAATTTGATGTGGGGGGACCCAATTTATAAGGTGGGGCAAACCTCACCCATAAGGCTGGTATGACACTAACTCGTGTAGTGACGAGCTAGGCCAAACCATTGTGCACTCTAAGGTCTTCCACAATGTCATCGGTGCCTAATACACACAAAAATTGTCACCTCAACAGTGATGCCTAGAAAAAAATTGACGCACCATGCTCAATTGTGCGTGACGAGCTAGGCCAAACCATTATGCACTCTAAGGTCTTCCACAATGTCATTGGTGCCTAATACACACAAAAATTGCCACCTCAACAACGATGTCTAGAAAAAAATTGACGCATCATGCTTACAACGTGAGGACTTTGGGCATCAGTAAATAGTAGGATCCACACTTGATAAATAAATAGACGACTTTGGGCATTGGTAAATAGGACCCACACTTGATAAACAAATAGGCTGCCAACTTTCAGCACTTTCTCTTCACACGAATTCCTCTCATGCAATAGTACATAGGTACTAATATTTTAACAGTTGGAAAGTTGCGGCATCCGAGCACCTACTTGCTCCGATTCCTTGGAAAAAAAATTGGGCACCACCCGTGCAGTGGAGGGCCTAACGAGCGTGTCTTTGGAATATGCAATCAAGAAGAACCTAAGCATTCACGTCTTATTAGTTTTCTTGACTACAGACGGCAGAATCGATAACCTACGTGTATGGCGATTCATCGGTCACATTCTCCTCTCCATGTCAATTTGCAACCTCTCACCACTCATACCCCGCTCGTGGATGTGTGCATCGTCGACACTCACACACACGGCTCCATTCGCGTCACCATGATCCATGAGCTCCAAAGAGCATCATCGCCCAGCAGAGGTTTGGTCCATCCCCAGATCACCCTGCGGCAGCCGGACAGGAGGAAGAAGACGACGCTGCTTTCAGTTCTCCCCTTTGGCTCTTTCCACAGCCTCTCTCTCTCTCTCTGCTCCAGCGTTCGCTGCTGGCTACTACACTGTCGCAGTCCCCACTACAGTGATGCAGCCGCTGCTGCACTGCTGCACGCTGCCATTCCACTGCACACGTGATCACCTCTGCACGCGCCACTGCGCTAAACTGAAACGGATGCCCGATCGTACTCCGAATAGTATACTACTACTTGAATGTGTCTGGACAAACTTTGCATACTTCAATACTGCCACTGCAGGCATCCTTATAAAATTATTACTGTGTAACCGAACTACATGCTGAAGATTATAGGAAATCATGGTTTTCTGGAAAAATTCTGGGGAAAAGGAAACACTACGCATGTGTTTGGAAGATATGCTAGAACACTATCTTCTTGTAGCTGATCTCTCGCAAAGGTTATTATCATCTCTGATTTTGATATACTACTGGGATTCAGCATAAATCAGGAGGCAATCAGGTGAGCTAATTACGTCCTTGATTCCAGGAGAGAAGGAACGTGCGCCTACAGGCTACAGATACAGAGTAGCAGTGGCCAAACGGCCAGACCAGCACATGAGTGAATGTTGGATCTAATTTTTGTTGGTCCCCTAAATATAGCATTGAATTCTGATGAAGGCGCTCACATTATGGTCCGCATCAAAAGGGTAAAAAGGCGCCGAGCGGCCAAATTCAGTAACAGGGGAAAAGTGAAAGTGTGTGATACTATAGGGAGAGGGCGACCGACGCACTCACATTACCTCTGTGACGATCCCCCAAGAGGATCTGCGGCGATGCGGATGTCGCAACAGATCATGGGATCACACTTCACAGACTGAATACATATTTTTTTGTGGTACGCCTCCTCTGGAGTAAGTAATTTTCTCTATCACTGCGTCTAAACCTGCTAAGACAGTGCAGACCGCAGTTCCAGGCAGCAATGCATGTCCCTCTAAAAGTGGCCATGATGCCCCCAATTTGCATCGAAAGAAGGGTGGCATGGAACAAAGCTAAAGACACCATCATCTTTGACCAAAAGATTAATAACCGGCCAATGCAACCTTTAGGCTCTACTCCTACAAAGGAAGAAACTCCCAATCGCTCGCACGTTACAATTGCAATGGACTCAACACCATATATTGGTATTACTATGATTCAAGTGACATGCTCCTGATGTTGTTCTTAAAGAGCGCGAACTAGAATAATTTGTAATCTTCCCCGCTTAATATGATCCGATTTTACCCGCAAAAAAAAAACTGTAACAGAAACACTATTTGTTTTTTATTATACTCAATTAGATGGGTGCTGACTGCTGACCGGGACAAAAGAGAAATAAAATACATAAGTATGAGTAGTGAAAAGGGGATGAGCATTACATAGTAATTGGCAGCTAATCTAGCAAGAGCCAAACTGTTGGACTTGGACATGACACAAAAAAAGTTCACCTAAACTTGACCATGAACAAAACATATCCTATGTTTGAACTACTCTTGGCGTAGTGGCACTTCAAAATAATGACAAAAATAACAAAAATATCGGATGGTTGCTATATTAATATAGCGATACGTGAAGGATGTTTCAAAGAAAATAATGACGGAAAAAATAAAATTGGTCGCATAAGCTTGGCTGCGGGCCAAAGATATACTAATAAGTTTGAACTGCTATTGCCGTAGTGGCGTAGTGGCGCTTCAAAAATAATGCCAAAAAGAAGAAGATGGAGGACATGATCAAAGCAGACGACACAATCACCTTTGGGCAAAAGATCATCAGCCGGCCAACGCAGAACTTTTTTAGGATCCCGAAGGAAGAAACTCCCTACAGATTTCGGTACCAACGAAATCGACACGAAGACCGCTTTGAAGGTCCAGCTTTCGTTTCAATCTGGATCCCCACATCCTGTCTCGGAAACGTCCTGGAAACCTCTGCCTCATGAGTGTTCCTTCCTTGATGCGCAGAGGCCAATGCAAAGACAGTGTTCTTGTATCTCGTCTCTCCTGAGGAAGATGCATCAGCATGCAAGGCCTTTATGGTCTTTGGCACTTTAGCTCTTTGTTTTGCTTTGGTCTCAAAGTCGATGTTCAGATTTATCTTGGATTCCGAAAGCTGGCACTGGCGGGGGTGCTGCGCTGCGCCAGTGGGCAGTGGGCACTGGCCACTCTCACAGTCTCACTGCTCGCCCAGTTCGTTGTAACAGTGACAGAGACGAGGCTGTAGCACCCACTGACAGAGCTGGGCAGCAAGCAGTGTATGTGAAGTCGAGATAGTGGCCTTGGTGGTGGCATGTTGTGTATGTCTTCAACTTCAGGTCCGGGATACGAACATGCAGGCTCAGCCTCTTGGTCTACCTCTTGTCCAAATGGTCAAATGTTCCTCTGGGTTTATTACAGCGAGTACATTTAGGGTGTATTTGGAAGGCTGTGTCAACTCAGAATCACTATCTCCACCTATATATGCTGCCCCTAGACAAGCTCATATCAGATTTTCTCTGGTGTTTGGTGGCTCGGGTTTGCTGAAACGATCTGGACTGAGATGTTGTTTGGTGACCCGTGTGAGTTGAGACTTGCTATTTTCAAAACATTTACACAGAGATCCTTGGACAGAAAATAAAAAAGCAATCGGACCCTTAGGCAGAAAAATATAAAAGCAATCGGGTCCTCACGAGTTCATCTCCTTGATGCGTGCTCTGCCGTGAGGCCATGGCTGGCGCTAGGAGGCGGAGCTTGGGTTGCTGGGTGGCGGCGCGGTGAGACAGAGCTTGGCCACGCGACGGGACGGAGGATGGGCTGGAGCTTCATGCCAGGACCTCTCAGCAGGAGACAGAGGCCGAGGGCAGGCGTGGCTGGCCTCTGCCGATCCAGTAGGTGGTCCAGCGGCGGATGCCGGCGTCGGAGAGGAGGCGGCGGAGGCCGGCGTACAGAGGAGGCAGGGAGAGGAGGAGGTGACGGCAGCTCTGGGTGGGGGAGAGAGAGCGGGTTGCGGCGCGGGGGAGGGGGGAGAATGAGGTGGGGTTTGACCCCTGTTGGTCTCGTCCGATGGGGGCAATTTTCGGGGCGAGCTCAGCCCTGCCCAACAGTGAAACTCGTTTTCGGCTTCTCAACCGGGCAGTGCCTAGAGGCCTTTTTTGCATGAGGTGGGCAGTGCTCAGACTGTCATGGTGGTGGCACGGCAGACGCCATGGGTAGGCTTAAGTTGAGGGGCCAATGGATGCAAGTGGGATCCAGGGAGGAAAGATGTAGTGGTTTCTCACACAGAACACTAAAACTTGATCTTTATTCAACATCAGTGGAGTTACACTTGCTCCTCGATTTATTTGAGCGAGAGAAAGAAGAAGCTACTACAAGTGCACATTAAGAAAAGATAAATCGATCCCCTCTCCAGGAAGCCCTGCCCCTCCTTATAAAGGAGTGGCCTGGTTCCTTTTAGGGCTGACGTGGACAATCATATTCGTAAAATATGCTTATCCCAAAATAGTAACTCGATGGGCTTCTTTTCGTGTCCCCCTTCTATCGATAGCAAAGACTCAGAGTCCACCACATATGAACCTCGGGCTTGTGGATTGCTACCTCCGTGACCTTCTTCTGCTCCGCTGCCACTCTGTCTCTTGGTTGTAGCGCTTGGCACTGTGCAGATTCCTAAGGAGAGACAGTGTGTAGTGTTGACTTCGGGGTCCGCCTTCTCCTTCTCGAGCAAGCTTTTCCTGACTCGGCCTTGCCCCGTATGACTCGGCCAAGCCCTAACACGCATGTACAACGCGCAATAGCTGCAGACCGACATAACTCATATGTCGGCCGAGTTAGGTTTTAGCTACTTGACTCGGAGTAAGTCGGATCTTATTCGGCCGGCCTCTATATAAATCGGCCGGATCATTCTTTGACCCGGTCCAACTCCATGAGAGTTTTCCCTTTTTTCTTAGCTTGACCCTATCTAGGAACAGACCATCAACCCAATCTAACAAACACGCGAATTCGGTCTAAGATGGAAGATTCTGGGTGGAGCAGGGCTACCAAACACGCCCTTAATAATTTTGTACCGCAGGCGCCAAGGGTACCGCTCGGTAACTGGTCTCCAAGATTCTAGCCATCTCTTTCGATTGAAGCTGGTTCATGTTTCGTGTTCTGACATCTCAATAAATCAGTCCACGTGTTACGACTGTAGTAGTGTGAATACGACCGACTTTGCGAAAACGAGAATCCAATGTACAGTTCGACAGTTTTACAGTACATGAGGGGTTCTTAAATGTCTCTGCTCGATCCAGAGGGCTTGCAGCTATTCCTGCACGCCGATGGATCAATCTGCAGGAAATGGGACAAATGTTCGCTCCGGGTAAACTTTTCGGACAGCTGACACCATCATCATCTTTGCCAGGAAGACAGCGCCACCAGCTACAGCTTGAATTTCTCTGATGATCTTTGGTGTCTGATTCAAATTTGAATTGTATATCTCGAAACAATCGAGAAAATGCAAGAGAATGTTTCGGCAACTTATTATGGCCGAGAGAAAAGGAAGGTCAAATCGTCGGCCCAAACTCAAAAGAGGCCATCATATTTCAGGCCCATGAATTCGTACAGCTCTTCAACGAGCTGCTAAGAAAACACTCATTCGGCAGTTTGGGATATACTAGTACTCTCACAGGTATCATGTAGAAACATGATTTAGTACTTAACTCAAAGAGTACTTTCTTTTCAGGTAATACGTGTCTCAGAATAAAGACAAAGTTACAAGTACGTACATACAGTGACGACATAACTGAAAAGATAGGAAATCCTTAGCTATTGCAAAAAGGATCCTCGATCAAAAAGAAAAACTACAATCCAGATCAAAGAAAACCGTTGAGCAAAGTACCAAAATCCGTCACTCGCCTCAGGCACTGGCGTAGAGCCACCCAAGGAGAAGCGGACATATCACCTCTTCACCTAAGCTCGACGCGGCTCCATCGCTAATCTGCAGCTTTACGGACCTCTGAAGTAGCTTGCCAAAGACATGACAATTGTCGTTGAAAGAATCAGGCCGGTGCAGCACCCCGAACGCGCCATCAAACTCCAAAATCTAGCACCCCAAGTGACGATATCGAGGGAGGAAAACATATCTGCCAACCTTCAACCACGAACCCAACACAAGATTCAACATCTTCCAGTTGTCACTAAAGCAGATGATACGTCCAAAACATATCTACTTTTTCGAACACTTTTGCTATTGTTTTTTCTCTAAACTTGTGTGATTTGGATACAACTAACACGGACTGACACTGTTTTCAGCAGAATTCCATTGGTGTCTAGTTTTTGTGCAGAAAATCAACTATCAGGAAAATTTCCAAAAAATATGCCAAAAATTATATTTCACCAGAAGAACCACGGAGCCAAGGCGAACGAGTGGAGGGCAAGGGCCCACACCTTGCCAGCGCGGGTGGGCCCCTCACGCCTAGGGGTGCGGCCATCCGAGCACCCTTCGGCTCCCTCTCAAGGCTTATAAGTTGCCCCTTGACCTAAAAGCCGAGGGGGGTTCGACGTTTTCTAGAGAAGAGTTCCGCTCCGCCGCCACCATCAGAAACCAAGATTCAGATCCAAAAACTCTGTTCTGGCACCTGCCGAGATGGGGAATTTGGAGAGGATCATCGTCATCGTCATCACCAACGCCTCTCCATCAACCATCAATGTTTCCATCATTCATGAGTGAGTAATCCCCCGCTGTAGGCTATGTGGATGGTAGGGATTGGATGAGTTCTATCTTGTAATCGAATAAGATTGTTAGGGCATAGTGCCTAATATCTCTATTAGTGCTATTTGACTTTGTTGCAACTTGTTGTGCTTAATGCTTATCACTAGGGCCCGAGTGTCATGATCTCAGATCTGAACTTATTATTAAATCATTATGATAATATTGTTTGTGATCTTATCTGCAAGTTGTGTACACATATTATTGTCCGGATCCAAAGGCCCCGAAGTGATAATAATTGGGATAACCGGAGGGGATGACTGTGGTATGAGGATCACATGTGTTCACGGAGTGTTAATGCTTTGCTCCGGTGCTCTATTAAAAGAAGCACTTTAATTGAAGTAGTTCCCTAGAGGCCCCGCTGCCACGGGCTGGCTGGATAGAAGATGTTGTGCAAGTTATCATTGCGAGCACGTATGACTATATATAGAGCACATGCCTAGGATTGTTTAATACTTGGATGCTTGTTATTATTTATCTGCAATGCTCTAGATCTTGAAGTTACATGTTTAGACTCGTCCATGCAACGCCCGCCCATCCATCCCTATGCCTGTCGCGCTCGTATCCCACTGTTACCGTTACTGTTACTATTGCTCATGTTTCACTGTTGATGTTGCTTTGTTGTTGCTACTACCGAACTATTGCTGATGATAAACTTATGTGAGAAAGAACGATTTCCAGGTGCAGCTGAATTGACAACTCAGTTGTTAAGGCTTGCAAGTATTCTTTGGCTCCCCTTGTGTCGAATCAATAAATTGGGTAATACTACCCGCGAAGACTGTTGCGATCCCCTATACTTGTGGGTCATCAATACTATTTTCTGGCGCCGTTACCGGAGAGCATAGCTTTATTTGTAAGTTCAATTGGATCTATGATGTCTACGCACTTCTATTCTTGTAGATAGTTGTTGGGCCTCCAAGTGCAGAGATTTGTAGAACAGCAGCAAGTTTCCCTTAAGTGGATCACCCAAGGTTTATCGAACTCAGGGAGAAAGTGGTCAAAGGTATTCCCTCTCAAGCAACCCTGCAATCAAGATACAAGAAGTCTCTTGTGTTCCAAACACACCCAATACACTTGTCAGGTGTATAGGTGCACTAGTTCGGCAAAGAGATAGTGAAATAAAAGCCGTAACGGTGCCAGAAAATAGCTTATGACTTGTTGTTGACGTGGGGTAACGTGTGTGAAACTAAAATAAAGATGGAAGCAAGCAAACATGCACCAAATATAGATGCAAACGATGTTTTAGTGTTTATAAACAAGGCCTAGGGATCATACTTTCACTAGTGAACACTCTCTCATATAAATATCTTTTCTTCATGATACTACTCTTAACTACTCTCTGGTTGAACACTCTAATCTATGGTAGGCCTACAAAAGCACATCTCAAAGTCCGCCTTCCCCATCTAGATAACCCCACACTGTCACCTTGAGCGCTAGATGGTTCCAACAAACACCACAATTTCATAGAGGCATCCAACTCCAAATATAACTCATAACAAATATATATGTAGTCTAGCTTAAGTTACACACACACGGTGTGCACGCTGTCATTTTCACACACGTGGGGAAAACATAGATCTATTAAAGCACGATGAGTATTTATGTAGACTCTAGCCTAAGTGCCACCATGGCATGCACGCTGTCACTTTCACACACACGGGGAGAGCAGAGATCTATTGAAGCACTTGAGTATCAAGGTAGATCTACTTGATTACAAAGCTCATGACCACAACAAGATCATGAATAGAGAGAAATGAACACATAGCTACTGGTAGAGGCCTTAGCCTCGAGAGAGAACTACTCCCTCCTTATCATGGGAATCAGCAACGGTGATGGAGATGGCGATGGAGATTGATCCGGGGGCACTTCCCCGTCCCCGAATCTCCCCTTCGGTGGCGGCAACGCTGCGGAACTTTTCGTGGCTTTTTGGTCGATTCTTTAGGGTTTCTGAGTCGGGGGATTCTTATAGGCGAAGAAGTCAAGGTCGGTGGAGGGCCAGGGGGCCCACACCCCCTGAGGGCGCGACCAAGGTGGGACCCGTGCCCACCTAGGGTATGGCCACCCTGGTGTCCTCCTCCGCCCCGTCTTCGATTTTCCGTATCGCTCACGGAAATATATGAACTTTGCCTTTTTTCTGTCCAATTCCGAGAATATTCATTTTTTAGCTTTCTAAAACCAGAAACAGCAGAAAAAAGGCAACTGGCACCGTGGCATCTTGTCAATAGGTTAGTTCCAGAAAGTGTATAAAAATACCTCAAAGTGTAGACAAAACATAGCAAAGTTGATACAAAACAAGCATGGAACATCAAAAATTATAGATATGTTTACGACGTATCAAGCATCCCCAAGCTTAACTCCTACTCGTCCTCGAGTAGGTAAGTGATAAAAAGAATAATTTTTGAGGTGACATGCACCATTACAATCAAGATCAAACCACTTGCAAGCATTGAAAGCTGGGATCAAAGAACTCTAAACATGAGCATGAAAGATGGAGTTCTAACAGTAAGACAAAGTAACTATGCATGCAACATGAAAGGTTACAAACAAAGATCATGAATAACATGCATTGAATTTTTGTTTGTTTGTTTTACATACAGAAAAACATAGCATAGTGGCATTCAGCTTGTCCCTCATGTAGTAGCAAATAGATGCATAGGACACCTTCAAAGTTCATAAGAGTGACTAGATACAAATAGTTCATGAGCAAGCAATATCAACAATATGAATCAATCAATAAGTTTTGGGACAATGCACATAGAAATAAGAATGGCAACTATGCTCTCCTAATTGGTGCCTAAGGATAAAAGGTGGAGACTCAATATAAAAGTGTAAGAAAGTCCCTTCAAAGGGAAGCAGGGATTTCAGGTCTCATAAAGAGCTTCCAAAAATTATGGTACTTGTTAGCTTTCAGCTCTCATTGCCCCTATCGTAAGCATCTTGAAGTGATTAAGGTTAAAGTGAACAAACTATGGAGTATATGCTTGACAAAGTATAAGTTGGCAATCTCATGTCCCTTGAATACGAGGGACGCACCTCATGCTACTCAACTTTAGTCACCTGTAAGTTTTTGTCATAGTAAGTACATGTGTATCATAGAGAACCGCCAACGGGGTACCCCTTGCACATGATACAGGAGCTATCCCATAATCAAAATGACAAGGCAAGCAGACAATGAGCATCTCAGCAATTTTCTTATTTACCATGGGAAAATGATGCTTTTTCTCTCTTTCCTCTTTTCAATATGACTCCTTTTTATAAGAAGAAAGCTTCATAGATGTCATTATGGTGATGCTGCAAGTTTCCACCATGATTAGGCATGGCTTAGGCTAGCGGCCCAGGAGTTTCTCTAACACACATACATAACTCCATGGACTTACAAGCTCCCTCTTTATTTCACACTGGCGACATCCATAGACAAAATAGCATGGTATCAACTGTGTACAAAGTACAAGTGCAATGTTGAAAGCGTTCCCCATGATAGCACGGTTATGGTAATTCCAACGTATAAGTGCAAGCATATACAACATAGATGACATAATGGTTCAAGTTTATTAGGGGCAAGAAATATAAGGTGTGCCATCAAGTTTGTGAGAGATTTAATTAAGTTTTCACATAACAAAAAGACTTTTTAATTGGAAGATAGATGAATACAAGAATATACTTTGAATGGTGTAACACATCATGCATAGGAATTTATAGTGGACATTTTGGAATAACTTGGTTTCTTGGGAGTTGGAAGCATGAGTAGAGCTTACTCATATGAGTGGAGGCTAGAAAAAAGACTAGGAGCGACCAACTAAGAGAGCAATAATGGCCATAATCCTGCAGAGCAACAAAACATTACTAATCAAAGCATAAAGTGGTACCACAAGTCAAGGACTAAATGATCATAGAGGCTAAGGTGACTGGTTCATAGTCATAACATGGTGTAAGCATGTGGCTAGTCAACTCAAACAAAGCATCAAAGGAGAATACCACAATACTATGCTTTTGTATGCTAAAACAACGCATGATTCTTTCAAGGCACATTAAGCAATCTCAATTGTTTGGAACAAGTCATGCTACAACAATAATCACTAAGTATAAGGTCAAAACAACATCTAGCATGACATGATAAAGTCTAAGCCACAGTCAAAACAAGCTACCTTTTGTACCACTATAAGCATGAAACTTTCTACTCTTTTCCAACACCAATCGACTTATTTGAAAATAATCACAGAGATAAAGATCAGTGAGCATGTCTCGCAAATATACAAAGAATAACTAAGCACTAAGCATAAGAAAACTAAGGTTAAACACAGTGCTAGCAAAACAGAACACTCACAAAACAATAAGAATGAAAACTAGAGTGTTCTAGGCAATGAAAACAGAGTGCGTCTCTCTCCAAAAGAAGTGTGATGTGATCAACCAACTTATTCAAGCAAACTAATCAAAAGAAAACCAAAAAATAAAACTAAGATGCTCCAACAACAACACAACTGTGCATGAAACAATAAAAACAAAGTGTCTAAAAAGAGCTGAGCTTTTTATTGATGAAGAAGGGGATGCCCAGGCATCCCCAAGCTTTGACGCTTGTACCTCTTGAATATTTCTTGGCGTGACACGGGGTGGCATCCCAAAGATTGAGATTTTGTCCATTCTTCATCTCATTACATCATTCTTTCTCTACACCTGAAAATTTTCCTTCATACAAAACTTCACACAATCTTCAGTAGCAACATTAGTGTATTCAAAAAATAATAGACCCTTAGGTTTTAGTTTTAGAACAGCAGAACTTTCACTAAAAACACAAGCTACTGTAGCAATTCCCTCAAAAAGCTCAATTTTCCAAAAAGAACCCAAAAAGGAATCAATAAGAAGCAAATGCAAATAATGGCAGAAATCTGTCAAAACAGACCAGCAGGTAGAAACCGATTTTTTTGAAGACCTTCTGTTGCTCAAATCAAAACATGTTGAAATAACGAAAGTTATCTAACATACTGGGAGATTTATACACAAAATATCAGCTCAATACGACTTATAGATATTCCTCACGAATTTTTACGGTGGAGCACAAAAATCTGTTTCGAGACAGCAACTCCCCAAATCTTACTTCCATCTCATTAGAGGTCATTCTTGGCACAAAAAAGCAAACAAAAAGGATAAGGAGAGTTTATTACTGAAGTAATAACTTCCAAGACTCAAGAAAACTCTTGGGTAATCTCCCAACAAGTACTTTTCTTTAACGCCTTTAAGTTAGGCTTGATAGTTTGAGAAGATGCTCACATGAGAAATATGAATTGAAGTAAAAGAGAGCATCAAGAAGCAAATTCAAAACATATTTAAGTCTAACCCACTTCCTATGCATATGAATATTGTAAAGAAACAAGTCATGAAAGCACAAAGCAACAAGCATAGGAAAGCAAAACAAGTGCAACTTCAAGACTTTTAACATAAAGAGGGAAAAATTAATATTGTTGAGATGCATAAAACCATGTTTCCCTCTCTTATAATAACTTTCAGTAGCATCATGAATAAAATTAACAATATAAGTATCACATAAAACATTCTTATAATGAGCCACATGCATATAATAATTATTACTCTCCACATAAGCATAGTCATGCTTATTAATCATAGTGGGAGCAAATTCAACAAAATATCTATCATTACTATTCTCATCACCATAATCATAAAATATAGGAGGCATATTTTAATCATAATTAATTTTCTCCTCAATAGTAGGTGGACTAAAAATATCATACTCATCATTCTAATCATCATATATTGGAGGTAAAGTATCATCAAAGTAAATTTTCTCCTTCGTGCTTGGGGGACTAAAAAGATCATTTTCATCAAAACTAGCTTCCCCAAGCTTATACCTTTCCATAGCATTAGCAATAATGGTGTCCAAATAATTCATACTAATAACATTGCTATTAGCATGAAAATAGAGTTCCATAGGTTTTTTAATTTTCTCTTCAAACACTACAGGTCCTAGCTCAAGATAATTACTATAAAGGTCTCTAATTTTGTTGTTGTTTTCCATTAAGCCTAACTAGTGAAAACAAGAAACAAAAAGACAAAATTACAGAATCTAAAGGAAATAACTTCGAGCACTCACACCAGAGGATGTGAGTACCTTTTACCTTACCTCTCCGGCAACGGCGCCAGAAAATACCTTTGATGGAGCTTGACGTGGAGGAAGGTAAAAGGACCAAAACCTCCCCGACAACGGCGCCAGAAAATAGCTTGATATCTATGCACTTCTATTTTTGTAGACAGTTGTTGGGTCTGCAAGTGGAGAGGTTTGTAGAACAGCAACAAGTTTCCCTTAAGTGGATCACCCAAGGTTTATCGAACTCAGGGAGGAAGTGGTCAAAGGTATTCCCTCTCAAGAAACCCTGCAATCAAGATACAAGACGTCTCTTATGTCCCCAACACACCCAATACACTTGTCAGCTATATAGGTGCACTAGTTTGGCGAAGAGATAATGAAATACAAGTGGTAACGGTGCCAAAAAATAGCTTCTGACTTGTTTTTGACGTGGGGTAACGTGTGTGAAACTGAAATAAAGATGGAAGCAAGCAAACATGCACCAGATCTAGATGCAAATGGTGTTTCAATGTTTAGAAACAAGGCCTAGGGATCATACTTTCACTAGTGAACACTCTCTCATATAAATATCTTCTCTTCATGATACTACTCTTAACTACTCTCTGGTTGAACACTCTAATCCATGGTAGGCCTACAAAAGCACACCTCAAAGTCTGCCTTCCCCATCTAGATAACTCCACACTATCACCTTGAGCGCTGGATGGTTCCAACAAACACCACAATTTCATAGAGTCATCCAACTCCAAATATAACTCATAACAAATATATATGTAGTCTAGCTTAAGTGCCACACACGGTGTGCACGCTGTCATTTTCACACACGTGGGGAAAAGCATAGATCTATTAAAGCACGATGAGTATTTATGTAGACTCTAGCCTAAGTGCCACCATGGCGTGCACGCTGTCACTTTCACACACATGGGGAGAGTAGAGATCTATTGAAGAAATTGAGTAGCAAGGTAGATCTACTTGATTACAAAGCTCATGACCACAACAAGATCATGCATAGAGAGAGAAATGAACACATAGCTACCGGTAGAGGCCTTAGCCCCGAGAGAGAACTACTCCCTCCTCATCATGGGAATCAGCAACGGTGATGGAGATGGATCCAGGGGCACTTCCCCGTCCCGACAGGGTGCCGGAACAAAGACCTTCTGTCCCCCAAATCTCTCCTTCGGTGGCTGCGGAACTGTGGAACTTTTCGTGGCTTTTTGGTTGATTCTTTAGGGTTTCTGAGTCAGGGGCTTCTTATAGGCGAAGGAGGCAAGGTCGGTGGAGGGCCAGGGGGCCCACACCCCCTGTAGGCGTGGCCAAGTTGGGACTCGTGCCCACCTAGGGTGTGGACACCCTGGTGTCCTCCTCCGTCCCGTCTTCGATTTTCCGTATCGCTCACGGAAATATATGAACTTTGGCTTTTTCCCGTCCAATTCCGGGAATATTCATTTTTTAGCTTCCTGATACCAAAAACAGCAGAAAACAGGCAACTGGCACCGTGGCATCTTGTCAATAGGTTAGTTCCAGAAAGTGTATAAAAGTACCTCAAAGTGTAGACAAAACATAGAAAAGTTGATACAAAACAAGCATGGAACATCAAAAGTTATAGATATGTTTACAACGTATCAATCTACTATTGTTCACTGCTAGTCCTTTCATCATGGGGAAGTCTCGTGATGGAAATTTTCCTATTTTACCATCCACTACAAGAATAGGTACAGTCCTAAACACCTCTGTTTCTCTTGATTCACCGTATGTTATAAGTAAGCTTGTTACACCACCACCACATGCTCATGCTACACACACTGCTACTGCTGCTGAATCTGAAACTGCTTTTGATGCTCATGATGTTACTTCTATTGTGCTTGATGCGATTGGCTCATTAGGTCCTTTCCTAGATGCTACTATGGCTAGTTTAGGAAATACCGAAACTCCTAGTGAAGACATTGTTACACCTGTTAGCTCACCTGATTCTAGAGAGAGTTATGATATTAATGATGGTTACATTGAGTTCACTGATGAATATGTTGAAGATTGCCGAAACACACATGGTACTAGTGCTATTAAGAGTCTCCTTGCTAGACGCACCATTATTCCTAAGTTGTCCTCTGATCCTAAGTTTTCCACCTCTCCCATAGATATTAAAGATAAATATTATGATTTCTCTCTTGATTTATCCTATTTAGATATTGTTGAGAAAGAACCTTTCTGTGGGACTAAAAATGAGAGTGTTCTGGCTCATATGAATGAGCTTTCTACTATGAGTGCTTTATTCTCTGATGATTTTGAGATGCGCAAATACTTTGTTACTAAGATCTTCCCTTTTTCACTAAAAGGAGAATCTAGGGCTTGGTTTAATAGATTACCTCCTGGTTCCATTGATAGCCCTGATTGCTTGATTGCTTCTTTCTTCCAGAAATATTTTCCTACCAGTGCTAGACATGCTGCTTTGTAGAGACTTTTTGATTTTAAACAGGGAGAAGAAGAGAAATTGCCTGAGTCATGGACAATGTTATGTACCTTGATTCATGCACATCATGGATGTCCATTGCCTAAGAATGAGCTTCTTGATATTTATTATAATGGACTAACTGATTGTGAGATCCCACCCTTATAAAGGTAAGGATCCCTGTGATTGCAATGCTAGTCCCTGGATCAAATGCTAGCATCCACAGTTTAAGATGAAGTACACAGAAACAAAGGTCATTACTACATCGTCATTCCAGAGATAACATAGTCTTTTACAACTCCATGGCCATAGGCCTAATACAAGAGTTTAATCATAACAATATAAATAAAGTCTTCATCTTCATGTGCCACAGGAAAGCATGTTAAGTGTAGACTCATAACCCCTAATCATCATCAGAGTAACCTGCAACCTCACAAGTTACAGCCACAGTGGGTCAATACATTGGAATAGTATTGGCAAGTGATACCTTAGTAGAATATTAACATCTAGTTACTACATGAATTTGGATAAGTGTAGCTTAGGCTTGCTTTGCTCAAAATAGGTTTTACCTATTAGTTGAAAACACTAAGTTTTTCTTTGACAAAACTTTCCCAAGGAACCACCAATAGAAATTGGTGAACCTTCACCCTTGTTCAACCACAAGTTTTAACTTAGAAAATTGGGATGAGGAGATTCTTGATAGCTTCCATGTCTTGATGCTCAAATTGTCCAATACCAGGGACATGGCTAAGTACTTAGATTCTTCCATTTGCAGAGGTTGTGCAGTTTCCTCACAAGACTTGATTTTCACCAAGACAGGACCTTTCAGAAGCCTTCCCTTAGACCAAAATGGACGCGCTCCAAACCTATCATTCCCCTACCACCAACTGTCCATTTGGCTAAGTTATTGCAACCTATATGATCTAGGCAGAGCCCATATTGCCATGTGGCTGCACTAGAAGCTTCTTAACATTTGGCATCTCAAATCCCTTTATTCCTGGGTGGCAATCCACAAGTGAGATACACAAGGTAAACCATAGAAATAGGCCTTGTGTAACCACTCAACCAAAATCCACCAAGCAATTACCATTCCACACAGGTGTTTCATTCACTTAGTTGTTTTATTAAGCAAAACCATAAGTCAAAGACTTAGCAATATTTTCCTTAGCATGATTATATTCCACCCTTGGTTGCTATTAGCTAGGCTAAGCATGGCAATAACAAGTATCTTAACTTAAGGACATTCTATCATTTCTATAACTACTAGGATTTCCCAAGCATAGCATATAGATACTTAGCAAAATATTCATGCAAGACCTATACAAAATATTTCTAATGCATAGGTAAAAATATTGGGACAAAAATTATATGAAGCACCACTTGCCTTGGTAGTTGGGGGAGTATCAACAACAATCTTCACAATCACAATCACCACTAGCACCAAAATCTACACATAAAATGATAGCACCAAATTCATATATCAAAATAGACAAACAAAAATATATGAATGCATGCAAATGCCATGTGATGATTTTTTTTCTAAGTCAAACAAGACAAGTATACAGTACTGAATCATAACCAAGGCAAAAACACACTAAATAAACTTTATTTAGTCTTTAAATCATTTTTCAAACAATTTCTATACTCAAACTAAGCCTATAAATGTCTCTGCCAAAATAATCAATTTTACAGAAGCAAAACATTAAACACATTGCATAAATGGATAGAATTATTTCTCCTGATTCCAATGATATAAAATTTGCAAAATTTGAACGTGTGGATCAAAAGTTATGAATTTTGCAAGTTTGAATATCTAATAGATCTAAATCAGATTTTTAAAACAAATAACAAGCCACGCGGCAGCGTCTGATTAGACGATACAGCTTTGCACTAGATCACGCTCGCGGACCGTTGGATCTAACTAACTGCGCATGGTCCAGATCAAAACTTACCGCTTCGTTACAGATCTAATCCTAAGCGCTGGATTCAGATCTGACGGCTGTCGAGCACGCGACCATGGATGGGCGGCGCTAGTGACGGCGGCGCGACTCTGCCAGTGGTGTTCCGGTGGCTACGGAGGGGGATGGGGTCAGCATAGGGGCTTACCAGACTCGCGGGGTCACGAGGAAGCTCAACGTGCAGACGGGCAGGTTCGGGGCACGCTGTAGAGGTCGCTGGGGCTCGTCGGACTTGCGGACGGCGTCGGGTTCTTGCAGACGATGACGTTGCCGACGATATAGACCGCCCTAGCACAAACCAGTTGTGTCAGGAGGTGCGCAAGGTTGTGTCGAACACGACAGGGTCAAAGGGGAAGCAAGGGGCGCTCGAAGATTACCAGTATTTCTCGTCGGAGTTGGGCGGCAGCACTGACATTTGCGGGCACGAACGGGAACATCGACCTGGATCAGGAGAAAGCAAACGAAAGGAATCAGGGGATGCGCAAGAACATGCTGGTCACGCTCGTTTGAAGCAGAGGCAAAGGGGCGGTCGAGGCTCACCGGAATCAGTCGCTGGAGGTCGCCGGTACAATGGCGGTTTGAGCTCGAATGTGCGCAGCCTGGTGGAGGAATGAGCGAGGAAAGTGGGGGAAAATAACCGCGGTGGCGAGGTGCTTAAGTAGCCAGGAGCGGGGCGAGAATTACGCACGCAATCAACGACAATCAATTGATTTTAAACGCGGCAGTGAAGGAGGAGGAGGAAACGGCGAGGCTAGGTCGTGGGCGGGGTTTGGGGACGACGATGACGGGGCATGTGGGGTCGGGCTGGAAGCGAGTGGGTGCGCGCGGTTGCGGTGAGAAACAGAGGGGAAAGGAAAACCCCGGGTGGGCTGTTTTGGCTACTGGGACGAAAGGGTGGCGCCGGCCCATTTCTTATTCTTTAACCTTTTTCTATTTGTAATTCGATTTTCAGGAAACATTTTCAAATGAGTTTCAAATAGTTTGAATTTAAACCACTTCTGGATTTTTTTATAAAGTTAAATTTGTACACATTTGGTTGCAGAACAATGTTGCACACTTTAAAATAATTTGGCACTTTGGAATTTTAAAATAAACAATGTTTTTACCCATTGCTTAATAAAGACATAGAAATGGTTTAAATTTGTTTCTTTGTTTTGAAATCTTTGTCCAAGCTTTGGAAATTATCAAACAAACCCATGATCAAACATCTTTGGTTTAAAACAAATAATCTCTTACCAGAGAGTAGCATTGGATCAATGCCTTGCTTACATAAAATAATAGGCATTCAAATGCTCCTGTTTTTGTAATGACTTTGCAAATGATCCTAAAATGATTATGAATGCATGAATGATATGCAAGCTTTGAAAATATGATTTTAGGGATGTTACAAATCTAACCCCCTTAAGGTGAATCTCGCCCACGAGATTCGAATTGGCTAGCAAATAGGTGAGGGTGGTCTTTCCGAAGGTCGTCTTCTCTTTCCCATGTTGCTTCTTCTTCGGAATGATGGTTCCATTGAACTTTGCAGAATTTAATATTCTTAGTCCGAGTAACTCTTTCTGCAGTCTCAAGAATCTTGATGGGCTTTTCCTCATAAGTGAGATCACTTTCCAATTGGACCTCCTCCAAAGGTATAGTATCCTTCAAAGAAGTCTCTTCCATCTCTAGATGGTATTTCTTTAGCTGACTCACATGAAACACATTGTGAACGGCAGTCAATGATTCTGGCAATTCAATCTCATAAGCTACTTCTCCTTTACGACTCAGAATCTTGAATGGTCCAACATATCTTGTGGCCAATTTTCCTTTGACTCCAAATCTCTTCACTCCACGAAGTGGTGACACTCTAAGATAAGCTCTGTCACCCACTTCATAGGTGACTTCTCTACGCTTAGGATTTGCGTAGCTCTTCTGTTGGGACTGTGCTATCCTCGGTCTCAACTGAGGGAATACTTGCTGATGTGCTCTTCACGCCTTGCTCTTGGGGTTCCCAACAAGACTCCACATCAAGCACCAAGTTCCCTGGTGCCACCTAGGAGTCATCAACAAGTTTTCTAGCGCTGTTGCCAGGGAGGCTAAGGACGTCTTCACTAGGAGAGTCCTTCACTTCCTTTCTCTTTACTTTGTTTTTAGTTTGCTTTGTTTCTTTTGCTTGGTTTTGTTTGCCTCTTTTCAAAAAAAACCAAAAAATTAGTCTAGTTTGGTTTGCTTGCTTTATTCAAAAACACAAAAAAATTAGTTCCTGCTCTAGCTGTTGCTGCTGTTTTTGGCTTGCCCACCTTTGCCAAAATGAACTCTGCTGAGAACACCAAGTTGTGTGACTTCACTAGCACCAACAACAATGATTTCCTAAGCACTCCTATTGCTCCACCTGCTCCTGATGCTACCTTTTATGAAATTAAGCCTGCCTTGTTGAATCTTGTGATGAGAGAGCAATTTTCTGGTGCTGGTTCTGATGATCATGCTTCCCATCTTAATAGCTTTGTTGAACTTTGTGAGATGCAAAAGTATAAGGATGTAGATGGAGATATTATTAAGCTCAGACTTTTTCCTTTCTCTTTGAGGGGAAAAGCTAAAGAATGGTTGCTATCTTTGCCTAAAAATAGTATTGATTCTTGGACTAAGTGCAAAGATGCTTTTATTGGAAAGTACTATCCTCCTGCTAAGATTATATCTATGAGAAGTGACATTATGAAATTTAAACAACTTGATAGTGAACATGTTGCTCCAGCTTGGGAAAGAATGAAATCTTTGGTTAAGAATTGTCTACTCATGGACTCACTGCTTGGATGATTATCCAGACTTTTTATGCAGGTTTGAACTTCTCCTCAAGAAATCTGTTGGATTCGGCTGCTGGAGGTACTTTTATGGGACTCACCTTGGGAGCTGCAACAAGGCTCCTTGATAATATGATGGTTAACTACTCTGAATGGCATGTTGAGAGAGCTCCACATGGTAAGAAGGTAAATTATGTTGAGGAAACTTCCTCTTTGAGTGAAAAGATTGATGTTATTATGGCTATGCTTGTTAATGGTAAAGCTCCTCTAGATCCTAATAGTGTTCCCTTAGCCTCTTTGGTTGCTCAAGAAGAGCAAGTTGATGTGAACTTCATTAGAAACAACAATTTCAATAATAATGCCTATAGGAATAATTTTGGTAGCAACAACAATTATAGGCCTTATCCTCCTAGTGGAAATGCTTATTAGGATAGATCTGGAATGCCTAGTGAAGAGAGGATTCTAGAAGTTGAGAGATCCAAAAAAAAATTATGCAAATGCAATATGAGCAAAACAAGATTTTCACTAAAACTATGGAGGAACAATCTATTATCTTGAAAAACATTAGTCTTCAGCTTGAGAATCTGAATAGAGAAATTCCTAGTTTACAATAAAAAAAATTGAGTGCTGAGAAAAATATATCCTCTTTGTCTGAAGCACAAACTTCCTTGGTTAATAAAATGACTGCTAAACCTGAAACTATGGAAAATACCTTTGCTACTGCTAATTCCATACAGGTTACTATTGATGAAAATGTTAGGCTGTTAGCTCAACCTCATGCTAAGTGGGAAATGGTAGCTGAAATTGATAGAAACAATAGTGTGTGCACTATCACCACTAAACCACAAGTAGCCCCTATTCCTCCTCCTACTATGCCTACCACTAGTGATGCTAAGTTTGACTTTGATATTGATGGTTGCAATATTTCTGAAGTGATTATGTTCTTGCAAAAGCTTGCTAGAAGTCCTGATGCTAGTGATATGCATGTTGCCTTTACCAAACACATTACAGATGCTCTTGTCAAAATTAAGGAAGAGAAGCTAAAACACAAAGCTTCTATTCCGAGGAAAGTAGAAGATAGTTGGGAACCCATTATTAATATGCAAATGAATGACTTTGATCTCAAAGCTTCATGTGATCTTGGTTCTAGTGTCTCTATTATGCCTAGGAAGATTTATGAAATGCTTGATTTGCCACCATTAGAAGATTGTTATTTGGATGTCCCACTCAATGATAATGCTAAGAAGAAACTCATGGGGATTATTAATGATGTTATCATCATGGTTAAAAATGCTTATGTCCCTATTGATTTCTATGTTTTGGATGTTGAATACAATGCTTCTTGTCCTATCACTTTGGGAAGACTTTTTCTTAGAATAGTTGGTGCCATCATCGATATGAAAGAAGGCACCATTAAATATCATTTTCCATTCAAGAAAGGTATTGAGTACTTCCCAATGAGAAGAGAGAAGTTGCTCTTTGCTCCTCCTTTGAAAGCAAGATTTGATGTTAATGCTTCCTCGTTTGAAAATACTTGATTCTTCTTGCTTCTTGTGCCTAACTTAAAGACGTTAAATAAAAGTACTTGTTGGGAGATAACCCAAGAGTTTCCTTGAGTCTTGGAAGTTATTACTTCTGTAATAACCTCTCCTTATCCTTTTTTGTTTGCTTTTTGTGCCAAGAATGACCTCTAATGAGAGGGAAATAAGATTTGGGGAGTTGCTGTCCCGAAACAGATTTCTGTCCTCCACCAAAACCATTCGTGAGGAGGCTCTGTAACTCGGATTGAGCTCAAACTTTACGAATAAATGTAACATCCCTAAAAATCATGTTTCAAAACTCATTCATATCATTCTTGCATCATTCATTCATATAGGGTTTTTCTCAAAATCATTTAGAGGCAGAAGTTTGAGCTATGATTTCATGTGGGCATTTTATCTCAATTGGCCATCACCCTTTGAGATTTGAATGCTTAGGTACTTGTTTGCTTGCCTCCATGGTTGGAAAGATTAGGAGTAGCTTTTAAACCCAAGATTCCAATTTAGAAATATTTTCTAAACCCTATTCCAAATAATTGCAAAGAGACAAAGTCTCTGTTTATTTCAAAGACCCAAGCTTGACCAAGCCTTGCAAGGTGACCACATGGTTATTTGACTGCATTTGAACCCACAAGAACCCTGCAAAATCAAAGAAGTTTGAATTCAAAAGGATTTGAATTCATATCAAATTCATTCCAGAAAATGAAATTAGAAAAAGAAAAGGCTAAGGAAAAGAAAGGCCGGCGAGAATCTGCCCAGCAGATCCAGCCCAGCAAGCCCACCCGGGATCTTATTTTTCTTCTCTCACGCATAGCGCACGCCTGACAGCCCACAGCAATGCGACCACGTCGCCGCGGCAGTGAAGGCCGGTAATGGCGCGGCGTAAATGGGCATTAAACCCGAGCGTTTCCTGTAGATTCCCCGGCTATAAGATCCTCTCTGCTCCACGATCTTTTTCCCCCAGACACCTCGCTCACTCCGCCACCAGGCTGCCCTCAATCAGCTTTGCACCGCCGCGGACAGAGCCTCTCCGGCGATCGATTCCGGTGAGCCCAGTGTTCCCCTCTGCCTCTCGTTCTTGCTATCCTGCTCAGTGAATCCTTGCGCATCTACCTCGCTAGTCGTCTGTCTTCGCCCGTGTCGCCGGTTCCACTTGACACCGCGAGCACCGACGGCGACATCAACTCCGACGAGCTCTAGTGGTAAGTCCAGACCGCCCCGCGCCTCCTAGTTCATGCTCACTACTTCGCCTTGACCCTGTGAACCTAACCGTGTCCTCGACTTGCCTTGGGGTGATCCACAGCGACGTCCCGGCGACCACCCGACGCACGACGCCGCCGAACTCCGTGAGGAATCGCGGCCGTGTGAGCGCCTTGACCAACCGCAAGTACGACGAGCTTCGCCGTGACCTCCTGACCCCGGTGAGCTACTCCTCGATCTTCCTTACTCTCTGCATCATCGGCAACGTCGTTGACCGACGGATCCGCCGCCGGTAGCCACCGCGCAGCGCCGCCCATCTGTGGCCAGGCAGCAGCAGCCGTTAGATCTGGATCGAACGCCTACGATAGATCACTTAAACCCGAAGCGGTACGCGATCTGAGCCGCACCTGCCCCTTTAGATCCTACGGCTGTGGAGCTCGATCCAGCGCGAACCGGTACGGGCGAATAAGAATAAGACGCGTGGCTAGGTTAGATCTGAGAATAGAATTTAAAACCAGAAATTTGATCCAAATTCAAATGCCTATATCTTTTGAATGCCACGTTGGAATTTTGCAAACTTTATACCGTTGGATTCAGAAAAACAAGACCTTTCTGCCTATCCTTTTTGTTTAGCATATAGTAACCATTAGATGTGCTAAAATTGCAGAGACTTGTTTGAGGCCATTTTAAGTATAGATTTAGTTTAGTATTTTTGTTTTAGGGTTATTTAAGTTGTCTTGGATATATTTGTGACTTGTTTAGATTCTGTAAACATGCACTTGCTTGGTTGAGTTTTCAAAAAAATCATCACTTGGTAGATTCATGCATGCATTCATTCATACTATTTCTTGTTTGTATATATTTGTGTGTAATTGTGTGCTACAACTTTGTGTGTAGATTTTGCTAGTGATTGTGATTGTGACGAGTGCTACTCTCCACACTACCAAGGCAAGTGATATCATCATGAATATTCCATTCCTATATTTTTATATATGCATTAGTATTATTTTTTTTCTAAGTATAGGACTTGCATGGTTTTTAGCTAAGTACAAGCTATGCTTTGGGAAAACCTATTAGATTAAGCCTTAGTGAAAATTTCCTAAGTCCAGATTCCTATTACTATCATGCTTAGCCTAGCTACTAGAAAACAAGGGTGGTTTATATATTCACTATGGAAAAATTTCTAAGTCTAAGGACTTATGTTTTGTAAAATAAAACAACTAAGTTAATGAACCACCTGGGTGGAATGGAAGGAATGGCTTATGTTGAGTGGTTCACAAGGCCAGGGACTGGCTTGTGTATCTCACTTGTGGATGGCCACCCAGGAAACAAAGAGATTTGAGATGTCAAATGTTGAAAAGCTTCAAGTGCAACCACTTGGCATTATGGGCTCTGCCATGATCTTAGGATGCTGGAACTTAGTCTTTTGGACAGTGGGTGGTAGATGGGATGATAGGTTGGAACGCGTCCATTTGACTAAGGAAAGGCTACTGAAGGATCATCCTTGGGAAACCAAGGCTTGTGGGGAAAGTGCACCACCTCTGCAGAGTGTAAAACCTAAGTACTTAGCCATGTCCTCAGTAAAGGACAATTTGAGCATCAAGACATGGAAACTTCAAGGATCTCATCACTCCAATTTCTAAATAAAACTTGTGGGTGAACAAAGGGATAAAAGGATCTTCAGTCATTGATTGCTAGATGCCCTGAGTGGATCTAGAGTCTTTGTTGATAGATGCCTTGGGTGTTTTTGCCAAGTATATCTTCAGTCCTTGATTAGTAGATGCCTTGAGTGGATCTTCAGTCTTGGATTGGAAGATGTCTTGGAAAGTTTTTGCCAAACAAAAACTTAGTATTTTCAAAAGATAGGAAAAATCTATTTTGAGCAATGCAAGCCTAAACTCCACCAGCCAAATGCATATAGTATTTTTAGTCCACTTAAAATATATTAAGGTATCACTTGCCAATACTATTCCAAAGTATTGACCCTTGTGGCTGTAACTTATGATGTTGCAGGTTACTCTGATGATGATTAGGTGTCATGAGTCTACACTCAACATGCTTGCTGTGGCACATGAAGATGAAGACTTATGTTTATTTACTTATTCCATAAACTCTTGTACTAGGCCTTTGGCCATGAGTTGTAAAAGACTATGTTTTATCTCCGGAATGACTGTAATAAACGACCTTTGTATCTGTACTTCATCTTAAACTGTGGATGCTAGCAATGATCCAGGGACTAGCATTGCAATCACAGGGATCTTTTCCTTTAATAAGGAGGGATCTTACAGATGGTATCAGAGCACTGTGTTGCCTGTAGGATTATGACCCTAGGATTGGAAACCACTAAGGAAAATTTTAACTTCTTCTACACTTGTCTATTCTTCTCAGAACTTTTCTAATCTTCTTCTTCTCATCTCTATTTGTAGATGAACTCACAACGAAGCCGTGAAGAAAGGACCACTCATGACCATGACCTTGGAGTGTGAGACTGAGTTTCCCAAGAATCTCAAGGACCTCATGGAAACCATGGGAGTACATGGTGCAGCAGTGTACAAAGGCTTTCCAGTGATGGAGGATGGAGTGGAGTATTGGTGGGTGCAACTTCACTTGTACAAGAACAAGGAAGACAACCACAAAGAAAAAGGCTTCTGCATGTACACCAACACTTTTATGCACACCACATTCTTTGAGTCAGCAAAAGAAGCAGCTTGGAAGACTATCAAGGAACTAAGTGCTAGAGTCAAGTGCAGGATGCTCAACCTCCAAAAAGACTTAGAGAAAGAGAAGGAACATACCCAAGAGTTGGAAGTCACCAACAAATCCTTAAGAGGAGATATTATAGACTTAGTGATAGAAGCATGTGAACAAGATAGGGTGATTGCCACTAGGAACATTGTGTTAGCCACCAGATCCAATGAGATAGGATTGTAAGCGCACTTCGTTAGTTGACCACCACCTATCACCTTATTTTCCAAAATAAGACCTTAAATAAGTTTGAACCTTGGTTGATGTAATGAATTTATGTATGCATGACTTGTATGATTTATGTGTGTCTCAAGAATGTGTTTGAATGTTTGTCTTGTTTATCTTAAATTGTGTTGCTCTAACTTTTCAATCTTATAAATAGATGCCTATTGCCATCAGCACTGTTGAGGAGTTCCAGGCTACCCGTTTTGGTCCTCGTATCGTAGAGCTTACTACTTTACTCTATCTCCCTCTTCCTATCATTACGGTGCACCCACTCACCAAGTTTGAGAGGAAGGACCTTTGGGGCTTCAAGGTGAACCAGCCAGACGCCAAAGAGCCTACTCGGAGGCCATCGTCTTCAAGCTTATGCACGATGACAGGGAGAGAGGCATGGAGGTTGTCATGCAGGATCTGATAGGACGACTATTAGGACGTCACTCCCGACAGGTTAGAGGCACTCACTTCCACGCCTTCGGAAGGCGTGATGATGACGGAGAGTCCATTGACTTTGAGGACGACTCGAGGGTCACAGCAGAGCCGATACGCCTGTACCTCCAGGACTTAGAGACTCTTATTAGGCACGTGGATACCGATAGGACCAACGTCATGCTTAGTAATGAAGCCTGTGCAGCTTCATGAGAAGGACAAGCTCTTCGCAGCAGGACGAGATAGTCAAGGAGATGGAGGCAAAGTTCGAGACCCAAGACCGTAAGTTCAAGAGTCAAGAGAAGCGTGTCCAGGATAGGAACAAGAGGATTCGTGATATGACCGAGGAACTACAGTCCAAGGACTTCGAGTTAGAGCAGCAGCAGACAGAATGGAGAGGCTTGTTTCGAAGAGGGCTCTCAAGGCCAAGATCGACTCTTTGACCACTACCATCGAGGAGAACAAGACCGCAATGGAGAACGCAGGTCTTACCTTTGTCGAGGAGGAGATTGATGCCGACGAGTAGATTTGACTACTCAGTTATCTTTATTTTCCGCACTTATTATTTGAGAACTTATTGTTGGACCATCCGACATGTGGATGGCTTGCCACTTGTATGTTTGTACTTTGAGATTTTGTTCTCTTGTTGTTTAGCTTTTATCCTAGTGTTGCTTGCTATGTGTTGGTTTGAGTAATGTATTGTGCATAAATCATATAAGGGTATCTCATTCTTATCTCTATATGAACAAACCACAGATGCCTCCCCGTCGCGCAAACACCAACCCCAACCCCAACATTACCCCGGAAATGCAACAAATGATGAATGCGCAGACTCAGCTTATGCAAATGATGACGACATTCATCCAGAACCAGAACAACAACAACCCCAATCCCAACAACAATAACAACAATAACAACAACAACAACCCTCCAGGTTTTGATATGCTTACCAGATTTCTGCGTCTGAGGCCAGCTAAGTTTTCGGGAACGACTGATCCCATGGTGGCCAATGATTGGCTACGTTCTGTGAACAAAGACTTAGTGACCGTAGGATGCACAGATGCTGAAAAGGTCAGGTTTGCAGCACATCTGTTGGAAGGACCAGCCGCAGCATGGTGGGACAACTTCCAGATTACCACGCCTATTGATGAGGTGACTTGGGCTATCTTTGAAGATGGATTTCGTACTACTCATATCTCACCAGGTATGATGAGCTGAAAAGAAGGAATTTCACAACTGAAGCAAGCCACCACAGCGTGGCTGAATACATTGAAGAGTTCAACAACCTGGCACGCTATGCACCAGATGAGGTTGACACTGATGCCAAAAGGAAGGAGAAGTTTCTGGAAGGCTTGAATGATGAGCTGAATCTGCAACTGTCTGTGGCGTATGTGCCAACTTATCGATCCATGTGACAAGTCTGTTATTGTGGAGAATAAGATGAAGCAAGTCGAGAGTAAGAAGAGGAAACACTCCGACAAGCACAGCTCGGGATCATCTCATAAACGATCTCACCATGATGATAGTGTCAGCTCAGGATCCCACAAACATGAGAAGTTTAACAAACACCACAACCACAACCGTCATGACAACAAGCATCATCGCAGTCATGACAATGATAAGTACAAGAACCACAAGAGTGGATATAAGAGCCACCACAGTGGAAGTGGAAGTCAGCCTAAGACGGACATCAGCCAGGTCGAATGCTACAAATGCAAGAAGTCAGCATTATGCTAATAAGTGCCCTGAAAAGAAAGTGGAAGGACCTAACAAGCCAAATCCTTTTCAGAAAGGACAGGTTAACCACATCAATGTGGAGGAGGTCTTTGAAGAGCCTGATGCTGTTGCTGGTAAGTTCAGACTCAATTCCATCTCAGCATTTGTACTCTTTGACACTGGTGCATCTCATTCATTCATATCTAAAGCATTTGTCGAAAGAAATGAACTACCGGTAGAAACCATTGGGTGTCCTATAAGAGTAAGTTCTCCTGGTGGAGAAACGATAGTAAACTCAGGATGCCATGACCTAGTCATAGAGTTTGGAAAATATAAGTTTCCAGTGAACCTAATAATCCTAAATTCCCAAGGATTGGATGTGATTTTGGGAATGGATTGGATGGCTAAGTATGAGGGAGTACTAGATTGTGCAAATCGTACAGTTTCACTCACAACTCCTGAAGGTAAGAGGATAATATTCAAGTCTAACTTTAAATCAAAAGGGAGTAAGCTAAATTCTCTTAAGGGGGTTAGCATGGACAGTGTGCCAATTGTGTGTGAGTATCCGGATGTGTTCCCGGAAGAGTTACCGGGAATGCCACCAGATAGAGATGTGGAGTTTATAATAGATTTGGTACCAGGATCTGGACCAAGAGCAAAGAGACCTTATAAAATGTCAGTTGACGAACTTAAGGAACTCAAGAAACAACTTGGAGAACAATTGCGAAAGGATTCATCCAGCCAAGTTCTTCATCTTGGGAGCTCCAGTTTTGTTAAAGAAAAGAGATAGAACTCAAAGATTATGCATAGATTACCGTTCTCTCAGCAGGTAACCATCAAGAACAAATATCCTTTGCCAAGAATCAATGACTTGTTTGATCAGCTAGAAGGAGCTTGTGTGTTCTCAAAGATTGACCTTGATCAGGTTATTTTCAACTCAAGATAAGAGAGCAAGACATACCTAAAACAGCATTTACCACGAGGTATGGATTGTATGAGTACCTTGTGATGCCTTTTGGATTAACCAACGCTCCAGCATACTTCATGAATATGATGAATAAAGTGTTCATGGAATTTCTCGACAAGTTTGTTGTCGTTTTCATCGATGACATCTTAGTCTACTCCAAGAGCAAGGAAGAACATGAAAGACATCTACGCTTGATACTTGAGAAACTAAGGGAACATAAACTTTATGCCAAGTTCAGCAAGTGTGAGTTTTGGTTAGAGGAAGTTGGATTTCTTGGTCATGTTATGACAAAGGATGGTGTAGCAGTTGACCCTGCTAAGGTTTCAGCCGTAACAGAATGGGAATCTCCTAAGAATGTAAAAGAGGTTCGTAGTTTCCTTGGTTTAGCAGGTTACTACAGAAGGTTCATTGAAAATTTTTCTAAGGTTGCTAAACCAATGACGGAATTGTTAAAGAAAGATAAGAAATTTGCTTGGTCTGAAGGATGTGAACTCAGCTTTCAAGAATTAAAGAAGAGACTTGTGTCAGCACCAGTTCTGTGCCTACCGGATTTGGAAAAAGATTTCCAAGTGTATTGTGATGCTTCGCATCAAGGATTAGGAGCCGTACTTATGCAAGGCGGAAAAGTTGTGGCTTATGCCTCGAGACAACTCAAAACTCATGAAGTAAACTATCCTACTCATGATTTAGAGTTAGCTGTTGTCCATGCACTCAAAACATGGAGACCTTACCTTGTGGGGAAAACGTTGTGAATTGTTAACCGACCCTATGAGTTTGAACTATATCTTGACACAGTAGGAGATCAGTATGAGACACAGAAGATGGCTAGAACTTAGCACGGATTATGACTTGAATTTGCAATACCACCCGGTAAAGCAAATGTAGTAGCAGATGCTCTAAGTCGTAAGGCGTTTGTAAATGGTCTTACCAAAGGTGAATTGCCTGATGATTTGTGTAAGCAATTCAAGGAACTCAGGTTGGAGATTGTGCCAGAAGGACATCTCATGTCTTTGGATGTTCAACCCACTCTGTTGGATAAGATTAAAGAAGCCCAAAAGACGGATAAAGAAATCGAAGAGATTAAGGAAAGGATTAGCGAGGAAAGCTAAAAGTTTCCATATGGACGAACAAGGTACTTTATGGCACGAGAAACGTATTTGTGTACCACAAGATCCGGAATTGCGGAAACTGATTCTGCAAGAAGCCCATAACTCTCCGTATTCTATTCACCCGGGAAACACCAAAATGTACATGGATATGAAAGAAAGATTTTGGTGGAACAATCTTAAAAGGGACATCGCCGAACATATTGCTTTGTGTGATGTGTAGTAGAGTGGCGAGCATCGAAACCAGCAGGTTTGCTTCAACCAATGCCTATTCCTGAATGGAAGTGGGAAAATATCGGTATGGATTTCATTCTTTGGATTACCAAGGACCAGGTCAGGGTATGATTCCATATGGGTAATAGTAGATCGCCTAACTAAAGTGGCTCATTTTATACCCGTAAAGACAACTTATACCAGTGCAAAGTTAGCCAAAATCTACATGAGCAGAATTGTATGCCTTCACGGTGTACCTAAGAGTATTGTGTCTGATAGAGGAACTCAGTTCACTTCTCACTTTTGGAGACAGCTTCATGAATCTCTAGGAACGAGGTTGGAATTCAACCGCTTTTCATCCTCAAACCGATGGACAAACAGAAAGGACTAATCAAATTCTTGAAGACATGTTGAGGGCATGTGCCCTAGACTATGGAGCAAGTTGGGATGAAAGTCGCCTTACGCAGAGTTCTCTTACAACAATCACCAATCTAGTATTGGGATGGCACCATTTGAGTTTCTATCTGGAAGAAAGTGTACCACCCCATTGCTATGGAATGGTGTGGGAGAAAGAAGTTTGTTTGGACCAGACCTTATCAAAGACGCCAAGAAAAGGTCAAATTGGTTAGAGCAGATTGAAGATAGCACGGTCTCGACGAAAAGCTACGCAGATGCTAAGCGTAGAGAAGTCACTTACGAAGTTGGGGATAGAGCTTATCTTAGAGTATCACCACTTGGAGTAAAAAGATTTGGAGTCAAAGGAAAGTTAGCACCAAGATATGTGGGACCATTCAACATTTTAAGTCGCAAGGAGAAGCTGCATATGAAATCGAGCGCCAACATCTTTACTAGCAATCCATAATGTTTTTCATGTGAGCCAGCTCAAGAAATGTCACCCGGAAATGGAAGAAACATCTTTGAAAGATACCATATCTTTGGAAGAAGTTCAACTAGAAAGTGATCTCACCTATGAAGAAAAGCCTGTCAAGATACTTGAGACCACGTAAAGAGTCAAGAACAAAGACTATCAAGTTTTGCAAAGTACAATGGAATCATCATTCAAGAAGAAGCAACATGGGAAGAGAAGATGATCTTGGAAGACCACCCTCACCTGTTTGCTAGCCAATCCGAATCTCGAGGCGAGATTCATTTTAAGGGTTAGATTTGTAACATCCCTAAAAATCATGTTTCAAAACTCATTCATATCATTCTTGCATCATTCATTCATATAGGGTTTTTCTCAAAATCATTTAGAGGCAGAAGTTTGAGATATGATTTCATGTGGGCATTTTATCTCAATTGGCCATCACCCTTTGAGATTTGAATGCTTAGGTACTTGTTTGCTTGCCTCCATGGTTGGAAAGATTAGGAGTAGCTTTTAAACCCAAGATTCCAATTTAGAAATATTTTCTAAACCCTATTCCAAATAATTGCAAAGAGACAAAGTCTCTGTTTATTTCAAAGACCCAAGCTTGACCAAGCCTTGCAAGGTGACCACATGGTTATTTGACTGCATTTGAACCCACAAGAACCCTGCAAAAATCCCCAAAGTTTGAATTCAAAAGGATTTGAATTCATATCAAATTCAGTCCAGAAAATGAAATTAGAAAAAGAAAAAGGCTAAGGAAAAGAAAAGGGCCGAGCGGCCAGAATCTGGCCTAGCAGCAGATCCAGCCCAGCAAGCCCACCCGGGATCTTCTTTTTCTTCTCTCACGCATAGCGCCTTGAGCCGCTGATAAGCAGACCCACACACCGCGCACCTCGGCAGCCAGCAGGCAGGCCAGTTCGCGTCTTCCCCAGACGCTGCGACCCGTCGCGGCGATGAAAGCGGTAATGGCGGCGTAAATGGGCATTAAACCCGAGCGTTTCCTGTCGATTCCCCGGCTATAAGATCCTCTCTGCTCCACGATCTTTTTCCCCCAGACACCTCGCTCACTCCGCCACCAGGCTGCCCTCAATCAGCTTTGCACCGCCTCTCTCCGTGATCGATTCCGGTGAGCCAGTGTTCCCCTCGCCTCTCGTTCTTGCTATCTGCTCGGTGAATCCTTGCGCATCTCACCCTCGCTAGTCTGTCTCTGTCTTGCCCAGTCGCGGTTCCACTTGACACCGCGAGCACCGACGCGACATCAACTCCGGCGAGCTCTCTAGTGGTAAGTCAGACGCCCGCGCCTCCTAGTTCATGCTCACTACGCCGCCTTGACCACCTTGAACCTAACCGTGTCCTCGACTTGCCTTGGGGTGATCCACGGCGGCGTCCCGACGACCACCCGGCCTTTTGCGCGCGCGAACTCCGGTGAGGAATCGCGGCCGTGAGCGCCCTTGACCAACCGCAGTACGACGAAGCGACCTCTGAGCCCGGTGAGCTACTCCTCGATCTTCCTTACTCTGCATCGCCAGCGTCGTTGACCCGGATCATCCGCCAGCGTATCACGCCATCTGTGGCGAGCGGCGTTAGATCTGGATCGAGCGCTCGATAGATCACTTAAACCCGAAGCGGTGCAGCGATCTGAGCCGCACCTGCCCCTTTAGATCCTACGGCTGTGGAGCTCGATCCAGCTCGAACCGGTACGGGCGAATAAGAATAAGACACGTGGCTAGGTTAGATCTGAGAATAGAATTTAAAACCAGAAATTTGATCCAAATTCAAATGCCTATATCTTTTGAATGCCACGTTGGAATTTTGCAAACTTTATACCGTTGGATTCAGAAAAACAAGACCTTTCTGCCTTTCCTTTTTGTTTAGCATTTAGTAAGCATTAGATGTGCTAAAATTGCAGAGACTTGTTTGAGGCCATTTTAAGTATAGATTTAGTTTAGTATTTTTGTTTTAGGGTTATTTAAGTTGTCTTGGATATATTTGTGACTTGTTTAGATTCTGTAAACATGCACTTGCTTGGTTGAGTTTTCAAAAAAATCATCACTTGGTAGATTCATGCATGCATTCATTCATACTATTTCTTGTTTGTATATATTTGTGTGTAATTGTGTGCTACAACTTTGTGTGTAGATTTTGCTAGTGATTGTGATTGTGACGAGTGCTACTCTCCACACTACCAAGGCAAGTGATATCATCATGAATATTCCATTCCTATATTTTTTATATGCATTAGTATTATTTTTTTTCTAAGTATAGGACTTGCATGGTTTTAGCTAAGTACAAGCTATGCTTTGGGAAAACCTATTAGATTAAGCCTTAGTGAAAATTTCCTAAGTCCAGATTCCTATTACTATCATGCTTAGCCTAGCTACTAGAAAACAAGGGTGGTTTATATATTCACTATGGAAAAATTTCTAAGTCTAAGGACTTATGTTTTGTAAAATAAAACAACTAAGTTAATGAACCACCTGGGTGGAATGGAAGGAATGGCTTATGTTGAGTGGTTCACAAGGCCAGGGGGCTTGTGTATCTCACTTGTGGATGGCCACCCGAAACAAAGAGATTTGAGATGTCAAATGTTGAAAAGCTTCAAGTGCAACCACTTGGCATTATGGGCTCTGCCATGATCTTAGGATCTTTGGAACTTAGTCTTTTTGGAGTGGGTGGTAGATGGGATGATAGGTTGGAGCAACGTCCATTTGACTAAGGAAAGGCTCTTGAAGGATCATCCTTGGGAAACCAAGGCTTGTGGGGAAAGTGCACCACCTCTGAGTGTAAAACCTAAGTACTTAGCCATGTCCTGGTAAAGGACAATTTGAGCATCAAGACATGGAAACTTCAAGGATCTCATCACTCCAATTTCTAAATAAAACTTGTGGGTGAACAAAGGGATAAAAGGATCTTCAGTCATTGATTGCTAGATGCCTGAGTGGATCTAGAGTCTTTGTTGATAGATGCCTTGGGTGTTTTTGCCAAGTATATCTTCAGTCCTTGATTAGTAGATGCCTTGAGTGGATCTTCAGTCTTGGATTGGAAGATGTCTTGGAAAGTTTTTGCCAAACAAAAACTTAGTATTTTCAAAAGATAGGGAAAAATCTATTTTTGAGCAATGCAAGCCTAAACTCCACCAGCCAAATGCATATAGTATTTTTAGTCCACTTAAAATATATTAAGGTATCACTTGCCAATACTATTCCAAAGTATTGACCCTTGTGGCTGTAACTTATGATGTTGCAGGTTACTCTGATGATGATTAGGTGTCATGAGTCTACACTCAACATGCTTGCCTGTGGCACATGAAGATGAAGACTTATGTTTATTTACTTATTCCATAAACTCTTGTACTAGGCCTTTGGCCATGAGTTGTAAAAGACTATGTTTTATCTCTGGAATGACTGTAATAAACGACCTTTGTATCTGTGTACTTCATCTTAAACTGTGGATGCTAGCAATGATCCAGGGACTAGCATTGCAATCACAGGGATCTTTTCCTTTAATAAGGAGGGATCTTACAATAAATCCCCCAGTATGTTACCTAACTTTCATTAGTGCAACACTTTTTGATTTGAGCAACAGAAGATGTTCGACAAAATTCGTTTCTACCTGCTGGTCTGTTTTGACAGATTTCTGTCATTATTTGCATTTGCTTCTTATTGATTCCTTTTTCAGCTCTCTTCAGGTAAATTGAGTTTCTTTGAAGGATTTACTACAGTAGATTGTGTTTTTAGTGAAAATTCTTCATGTTCCAAAGCTTTGCCAGTGGTCTAATATCTTTTGAATAAGCTAATGTTGCTAATGAAGATTGTGTGAAGTTTTGTATGGAGGAAAAATTTCAGGTATAGAGAGAGAATGATGCAATGAGATGAAGAATGGACAAAAGCTCAAGATTGGGGATGCCACCATGGTGTCACCCCAAGAAATATCCAAGAGGTACAAGCGTCAAAGCTTGGGGATGCCCAAGGCATCCCCTTCTTCATCAATAAAAAGCTTAGCTCTGTCTAGACACTTCGTTTTTATTGTTTCATGCATAGTTGTGTTGTTCTTGAAGTGTCTTAGTTTTCATTTGCTTTGATTACTTTGTTTAGTTTGATTGAATAAAGTAGTTTGGACCCCCGTTCTCGTTGTGTTGTTTGAAAATAAGTTTGCTTGGTGTTTGGAAAGGAGTAGTAAGTTCTTGCTTGAAGTGCAAGAGGAGCTTGCATTGACTGTGACTTAGACTTTAGCATGACATGCTAGGTGTTGTTTTAGCATTATGCTTAGTGATTATTGCTGTAGCATGTCTTGTTCCAAACAATTGGGATTGCTTAATGTGCCTTGAAGAAATTATGCGTTCTTTTAGCATGCAAAAGCTTAGTATTGTGGTATTCTCCTTTGATGTTTTGCTTGGGTTGACTTGGCACATGCTCACACCATGTTATGACTATGACAAGTCACCATTAGCCTCTATGATCATTTAGTCCTTGACTTGTAGTACCACTCTTTGCTTTGATTAGTTTGCTTTGTTGCACTGCATGATTTTGGCCATTATTGCTCTCTTAGTTGGTTGCTCCCAGTCTTTTGCTAGCCTCCACTTGTATGAGTAAGTTCTACTCATGCCTCCAACTCCCAAGAAACCAAGTTATTCCAAAGTGTCCACTATAAACTCCTATGCATGGTGTGTTACACCATTCCAATTATATTCTTGTTTTCAACTATCTTCCAATTAAAAACTATTTTGTTAGGTGAAAACTTAGTGATTAAAGCCCTCACAAAATTGATGGCACACTTTATTCTTTGACCCTAATAAACTTGAACCATTATGAAAAATTTGTTGTATATGCTTGCACTTATAAGTTCGAGTTAGCAGAACCGTGCTGTCACGGGGAACGTTTTCAACATTGCACTTGTACCTTGTTGTACTCAGTTGATATCATGTTCTTTTGTCTAGGGATGTCACCGGTGTGAAATAAAGAGGGGACTTGTAAGTCCATGGAGTTTGTATCCTGTGTTATAGAAACGCCTAGGCCGCTAGCCTAAGCCATGCCTAATCATGGTGGAAACTTGTAGCATCACCATAGTGACATGTATGAAGCATTCTTATTAAAAAAAGAGGCACATTGAGAAAATAGGAAAGAGAGAAAAAAGCACCATATTCCCATGGTACATAAGAAGAATTGCTGAGATGCTCATTGTCTGCTTGCCTTGTCATTTTGGTTATGGAAAAGCTCCTGTACCATGTGCAAGGGGTACCCCGTTGGTGGTTCTCAATGATATGCAAATACTTACAGTGACAAGAACTTACCTGGACCCAAAGTTGAGTATGCATGAGGTGTGGCCCTCGTATTCAAGGGGCATGAGATTGCCAACTTATACTTCGTCAAGCATATACTCCAGCTTTGCCACTTTAACCTTAACCACTTCAAGATGCTTATGATAGGGGCAATGAGGGCTGAAAGCTAACCAGTACCATAATTTGTCGAAGCTCTTTTTGAAACTTGTAATCCCTGCTTCCTTTACAAAAGGCCTTTCTTTCACCATTATTTGAGTCTCCACCTTCTACCTTTAGGCACCATTAAGATAGCATAGTTGTCATTCTGTGTGCAGTGTTCCAAAGCTTATTAATTGATGCATATTGTGTTATTACTTGATCTTGTGCTACTTGTTTATAGTCACCCTTGTGAACTTTGCAGGTGTCATATGCATCTATTTGCTACTCTATGAGGGTCAAGCTGTTTACCACTATGCTATGTTTTCTGTATGTGAAACAAACAAACGTTTTTCAATGCATGTTATTCATGATCTTTGTTTGTAGCTTGTCATGTTGCATGCATAGTTACTATGTCCTATTGTTAGAACTCCATCTTTCATGCACATGTTTAGAGTTCTTTGATCCCAGCTTTCAATGCTTGCAAATGGTTGGATCTTTATTATGAGGGTGCATGTCACCTCAAAAATTATTCTTTTTATCACTTACCTACTCGAGGACGAGCAGGAGTTCAGCTTGGGGATGCTGATACGTTGGAAACGTATCTATAATTTTTGATGCTCCATGCTTGTTTAGTATCTACTTTGTTTTTCTTGTCTACACTTTGAGGTGTTTTTTACATGTTTTCTAGTACTAACCTATTAACAAGTTGCAACAGTGCCAGATGCCTGTTTTCTGCTATTTTTGGTTTCAAAAAAGTTAGTAAAGAAATATTCTCGGAATTGGATGGGACAAACGTCAAAGTCAATTACTTTCCGTGGGGAACAAGAAGTCCAGAGGAGAGCCAGAGCAGGGGGGCAGACCCACCCCAGGCGCGGGGGCAGGTGTGCCCACGCCTGGCTAGGGTTTGGTGTCCCTGGCTGCCTCCCTGTCTCGCCCCTTCGCCTATAAGAATCCCCCGATGCAGAAACCCTGAGTACCCTATCAGAAATCCACGAAACCGTCTGTAGCCGCTGCCACCATCGTCCCTAGATCGGGGGATCTGAAGTTCTTCCCGGCACCCTGCCGGAGGGGAGATCATCCCGGAGGCCTTCTCTTCGGTATGATTCGTGAGTAGTTCCACCTTGGACTATGGGTCCATGTAGTAGCTATATGGTTGTATATCCTCCTCTGTGCTTTCATGTATAGATCTTGTGAGCTCCGTTCATGATCAAGATCTAATCTATTTGTAAACATGCATGTTATGTTTGCGGGGATCCGATGGATATTGAGATTATTATGTCGGTTTGATTAATGGTTTTGTCTTTATGATTCTATCATGTCTGTGTTGTTTGTGATCTTGCATGCTCTCCGTTGCTAGTGGTTATCTTGGCCAAGTAGTTGCTAGTGACTCCAAGAGGGGGTATTTATGCTCGATAGTGGGTTCATGCCTCTAGTTTCCAAGGGAAGTGACAATAATCTCTTCGGTTGTAGATATGTTGTTGCTACTAGGGAGAAACAACGGTCTCTTGTTCATGGAACATGTGGACTGTTTACCTTACACACTTTGCTTAAAGAAGTTGTGTGTTGCTTGCAACTTAATACTGGAGGGGGTTCGGATGATAACCTTAAGGTGGACTTCTAGTCATAGATGCAGCTGGATGGTGGTCTATGTATATTGTTGTATTGCCCAATCAACCTCATAGGATCTTTCTGGCTAGTAATTGCATTGTTATGCCTTGCTCAGTTCCTGTCAATTGTCCCGCTGTAATTTGTTTACCCTTCATGCCATGTTGTTTATCTAAGGAGAGCACCTCTAGTGAACTATGGACCCCGTTCCAATCTTTACCATTGATACATCTTCCATGGTTACTTGTTTACCTGCTGCAAACCATTACCTTCCACACCATACGTTTAATACTTTGTTACAGCAAACCGGTGAGCTTGACAACCTCACTGATTCGTTGGGGCAAAGTCTTGAGTTTGTGTTGTGCAGGTCTCCGCATTGCTTGCAACACCTGTGTGACGTTTCCTTCCTCCTACTGGTTCGATAACCTCGGTCTCAACTGAGGGAAGACTTGCTGATGTGCTCTTCACACCTTGCTCTTGGGGTTCCCAACAAGACTCCACATCAAGCACCAAGTTCTCTGGTGCCACCTAGGAGTCATCAATGCTATTAAATTGCCTCCTTATTCGAAGGATATTGTCTCAAATAAAAGGAAGATTCCTAATGAGGAGATTTCTACTTTGCTTGCTAATTATTCCTTCAATGGTAAGGTTCCAAAGAAACTTGGTGATCCAGGTATACCAACTATTCCTTGCTCTATTAAGAATAATTATGTTAGAACTGCTTTATGTGATTTGGGAGCTGGAGTCAGTGTTATGCATTTTTCTCTCTACAAGAGACTCCAACTAGAAAAGTTTATACCAACTGATATATCTTTGCAAATGGTTGATAAGTCAACTACTATTCATGTTGGTATATGTGAGGATGTTCATGTTCAAGTGGCTCATAATTGCTTGGTTTCAACTTATTTTGTTGTGCTTGAAATGCCTAAAGATGATAATATGTCTATTATTATTGGGAGACCTTTTCTTAATACTGCAGGTGTTATCATCAATTGTAATCCAGGGAAAGTAACATTCAATATTAATTACAAAGAGCATACTGTCTATTTCCCCTAGAAGGTTGCTAAGAGCTATTGCCTGAATTCCATTGAAAGTATTGAGAGCATCAAGGTTGGAGAAATATATTGTCCCATTTCACAAGATAATTTTGAAACTATTATAATTGGGACCATTGCTATCAAATATGAGGTAACATAATAACCTTGTGGATTGCAAAGTTCTGTTTCATATAAGATTGTTTTGGTAACAAGACTTGATCAACCTTGTTAACAAAAGGATTTTAATGAACAAATTAATGTTTCCACTGTGGTTATACTTGCTTTCTTTTACTTTTCTCCTTCCTAGTCTTTGCTTTTGCTCTTGTTAGCTACTTGTTTGCTTGTGAGAGTGTCTTAGAACTTCTGTAGTTTGGTTTTTGTTTGCTTTTGCTTCTTCTGAAAAAAACTATTTCTGCGAGAAAATCAATTTTCATACCCTGAAAATTGGCCAAAAATAAAGTTTCCCGAAAAATTCCAGAAAATTCAAAATATTTTTTTCCTCGAAAAAAGGGGCAAACGGACACCTGGAGTGACCCTGGGGGCCACCCCAGGCGCCCACACCCCAGGTAGGCGCGACATGCCCGTGGGTGGTGCCTAGGGGGGGTCTAGCCCACCTGGGCCCCTCCAAGGTGCCCCCTCACAGCCATCTTCTTTATCTCTCCCGATAAGCACCGGAAAACTTGATCAAGCTCGAGTTCTTGTTGTTCTTGCTCGCGATTTTCGATCTCCTTGCTCATCCCCTCTTTGCTGCTAATTTTTGGAGGGATTGCTCCTTGGTATGTGCCTCCTCCACTTGTCCAATTAGATTTGTGATTGGTAGATTATATCTTGAGTATTTTGCTGCTATAGGTGACAGGCTGTGTGAGCTTGCATGCTTGTTCTATGCTTAGAGATTTCATTTTGATGCATGTGTAGCCCTCTAGCAAGATCCTATAGTAGTTGCTCATCATTTATCAACTTGGAAATCACTTGGTTTGATGTTTGTCTAAAAATTTCATCAAGGAGGATGAGTGCTTATCCACTGAATCAATATGACTTGATGGTGCCTGAGCCAATGAAGGTTCATCGTGAGGAAGGAGTCTTTCCTTCCATATATCCATGCCAGAAATTTATGAGAACCACGTGAATCCTCCAGGATTTCCAAACTATGATTCCCAATGCAGGGTTGGAACACTTTGTTGAAGGTGAACCTTTTCAATATGTTAAGCTAACCATGGTTGTTGTGCAGGACTTCCGGTTTACTTGGTCTCCATCTAATCTCATGTTCCATTACAAAATATACAATATAGTTGTCGACCTGCCGTTTGCTGATTTCTGTGCAGCTATTAGAGTGCCTTGTTGGGGATCTTGTGAGAAGATCAAGGAGAGGCCTAAGCAACTTATGGATTAATATGCTGAAATTTTCCAAGGCTTCGACTTCTCAAAGGAAAGTGGTAAAATTCGGAACATTCGGTTCCCAGCCATTAGATATTTTGCTTACTTCATTACCAAGTGTGTTCTTGCTAGAAAGATTGCTAGAAAGTTATCTTCTTTTGATCTAGCTTTTATCGCAGCTGCTTTGAATAGGGATAGATCTTATAACTTGGGTGCTTTCATAGCTTACCATCTCACCACTAATCGCGAGAAGGGTGGAATTTGTGGAGGTCTCATTGCCTCTAGGTTGCTAGCTTTCCATGGTTTAGAGCCTCACTACTCAGATTATCGGTTCCCCATAGAGAGGCTTGATCTTGAATCCATGATTCAACATGGTTTTGTTTCCTTGGGGGCTAATGTGATAAGTTTACCATATGAATTATCTTTTGCCCAGCAAGGTTGGAGAAAGGGTAGGACTAAGAAAATAGTTTATTTGCCTGCACCTGCTTTGTTTAACTTTTTTTGAACCTCTAACAGTAGGAAAGGCTCCTACTGCTTTGCCATTAAATAAATATCACAGAAGTCTTTTTACATATTTACAATGGGCAATGCCCAGCAGGGTAAAGGCAAAAGAAAATTACAGAGAGGAAATAATGTTTTGGATGTGAGGATGGAGATCCTCCTTAGTCCTATGGACTAAAAGATTCAAGTCTAAGACCAGTCTAGCCCTCCAGGAAGCTACAGTTGGTTGAATACCATTGAATAATAAGTTATTCCTTTCTTTCCAGATGTTCCAGGCTCCTAACAAAACAATTTCCATGTACAACTTTTGGTTCCAAGAAGCCTTCCCTAATTCAATTATTTGTAATCTTGTAGTTCTTGTAGTTCCTGAGGGCCAAGTTATATGGAGAAGGTCCCAACAAGATTTGCTAAAGGAGCATTCAAAAATCATATGCTCGATAGTTTCTTCTGGAGGATTGGCACACATTAGGCAATCATAACCTGAACTTAGAGAGAAATTTCTTCTTCTTAGCATATTTCTAGTGTTTAGTCTGTCTGATAAGACTAGCCATCCAAAAAAATTGACTTTTGGGGTGCATCTGGCTTTCCATAACCATTTAAAGGCGATGTGTGGCTCTAAGTCCTTGAAATAGAATTGATAGTATAGACTTGAAGAGAATTTGTCACTACCCCAAACATATGACCATTTGTCTGAATTATCTTTGGTCATTGTTACTTCTCTGCAGATATTCTGAATGTCTTTTAATTCCTTCAGGGCTTCAGGAGAGAGAGGCAGGAAAAAGTACTGTGTAGTGAATCTGATGAAAGGAATTCTTGAACAGACATGTCTTCTTTCCTGAGATAGGAGAAAATCCTCGGATGACTGTCTTCAAACACCCCATGTTGCCAATTGTCCTTCCAAAATAAAGTTGAAGTGCCATTGCCAATTGAGCTCAAATGAATACCTCTAAAAATGTGAGACAGTTTAAAAACATCCTTCCACCAGAAGGATCCTCTAGGAGATAGAGCATGGGGAATCTTATCACTATAGTAGGCATTCCAAATCAAAGTGACCCATGGAGTGTCAACTTTATTATAGAATTTATGTAAATATTTTAATAAGAGCCCATCATTCTGTACCCTAAGATTTAGAATTCCCAGTCCTCCTTTCTTCTTTGGTCTACAAATTCTGTCCCATGCTGCCAATGAATAACATTTCTCTCCATCCTCTGCTTTTTTGTTCCATAGACAGTGTCTTTAAATTTTCTCCACATGATTTATGATTTTCTCTGGTAATTTAATTGAACACATTGAAAAAGTTGCAATGGAATCCAATAAAGAATTTATAACTAAAACCCTGCCACTATATGAAATCATTAGAAAAGAAGCTGAAACTTTCCTTTCAATCCTATCCACTAGAGGCATTAAATCATATACAGTAGGTTTGGTAGTCCCCAATGGTAGACCTAGATATGTAAAGGGCATAGAGGCCACAGTACAGCCAATTATATTTGCAATTTCCTTAGTCTTGTCTTCTGACAAATTAATGGGTATCATGTTGGACTTTTGAAAATTGATTGTCAGTCCGGTAGAAGTGGCATATTTCTGAAGAATCTCCTTCATGACATGAACTTGATCTATGCAGGCAGGCATGATAATTAATGTATCATCAGCATATTGTACAACTGGGAAATCTTGTCCAAAGTCAGGAGAGAATGGAGCATGCAAAATATTTTCCCTGAAGGATGGCAGACTGTAAGAGGTCAGCAGCAAGAACAAAAATTAGAGGAGAGAGAGGATCTCCTTGTCTGACACCCCTCACACAGTGAAATTGTCTGCCAGGGAACCCATTCAATAAAATAGCTGATTTACCTGTCCCAAAAATAATTTCAATCCATTTCAACCATCTTTCATCAAATCCCATTTGTCTCATAATCTTGATCATAGCAGAGTGATCAATTGTGTCAAAGGCTTTGGCAAAGTCCAACTTTAATAACATGATTTCCTTTTTTGAAGTCTCACATTAGTAAATAAATTCAAAATCCCAAGCCAAGCAATCTTGTATGTTTCTCCCTTTAAGAAATCCATATTGATTTTTGTGCACAATCTGAAGGACTACCTTCTGTAATCTATTTGCCAGTATTTTGGTAATAAGTTTTAGTATACAATTCAGAAGAGTGATGGGCCTATAATCATTAACAGTTTCAGGGGAGCCAAACTTTGGAATTAGAGCAATGTGTCTCATGTTAATGCTTTCCAAGTTTAGATTTCCTTCATGAAACTGGAAACATAATTCATAAATATCCTCTTTGATAATATGCCAGCAACTTTTGAGAAATTGGCCATTGAAACCATCAGGGCCAGGTGCTTTGTCAGTTGGCATTTCCTGAACAACTTTATCAATTTATTATTTAGTAAAAGGATCAGATAGTATATCAAGTCCAGGTGTAGGGGTAATAAGATCTTCTAATTCCAATACCATAGCTGGTTGAGTTGCAGAGCCCAGTCTTTCTTTATATGTTTGATAAAAGATCTCCTCCTTGTTAACATGCTCTGTCACCAGTGACCCATCAGAGAGTCTGATTGAGGCTACATTGTTCCTTCTATATCTTTCAGTAGCATAATTATGAAAAAATAGTGTTCTCATCCCCAAATTTTGTCCATCTTACTGTACACCTCTTTTTCCAATAGATATTCTGATATTCTAACAATCTGGCCAAGTGTGCCTTTAAGATTTTTTGAAATTCTTTTCATGACAAAAAATACCTCTTTTGTCTTCAAGATTATCCAATTCAGCTAAAGTTTTATTTGTATTTTCAATACAAATTGAAAGTCTGGAGATGGATTTACTCCAAAATTTCAAATCATACCTTAGTCTCTTAAACTTAGCATTAATGTTGGCTGCACAATTCTTTTTAAAGGTTGGTTTCTCCCAACTTTTGGACACTATTTCTAGGAAGCCAGGATGGGCAACCCAGTAATTTTCAAATCTAAAAGTCTTACTTCTAGGAATCTTTGTTTGAATTGTGACAATACATGGGGAGTGGTCTGATGTTGGCTTCCATTGTGAAGTAACCACTGTATTTGGGTAACTTGCAGTCCAATGGATAGAGGTGAAAAACCAATCTAGTTGCTCAAGGAGAGGATCATTTTGCATATTGCTCCAAGTGTATTGCCTTCCCTTAATAGGCAGTTCAGTCAGATTTGGTCCCTTATGAAATCATTAAAAATTAGCATGTCATTGACATTTCCTCCAGGTTTGTTTCTGTTATTAGGAGATCTAATAAAATTAAAATCCCCCATAATAATCCATTCTTAATCATTAGGAATTTGTAGCTAAAATAACCATCTCACAAATTGCTCTCTCCTTTCTCCAGCACATGGTCCATACCCATTAATTAATGTCCAAGTTCGAGTAGACTGTGTTGAAGTAAAATGAAAAGAAATAGCAAATTGTTCACAGTGCATAACCATTCCAGAGAATAAAGAACTATTCCAAATAATGATTAAACCACCAGAAGCACCAGTTGAAGGAACATAGACATAATCATCAAATCTTTTGGGACAACATGATTTAATAAAAGCCACATCAAAAGATTCCTTCTTTGTTTCTTGCAGGCATAACACAGAACAACCACTCTCATTTATAACATTCATAAGTGCTAATTGCTTGTACTTAGCATTTAAACCCCTTATGTTCCAACACAAAATAATCCATTGTTTGAAAAACATAATTATTACAAGAGATAATAATAGATGACAGTTAAACACTGTCAGTGCCTTCTTCCTCCTGGAGAGGGGCCCAGAGCTTTTTAGGAGTTAACTCCTGAAGTCGGACACCACATAGACCAGCACCAATAGCTTGAATCATGGAGATGGTTGTTGGAAGAAGTGTAGGGTCAACTCCTTGTGCCTAAAAGGGAGTGATCATCTGTTGCACCTCTTCTTCTTCTTCAGTAATCTTCACCCCATGTACAGTTCTAGGATTAACTTTTGATTTTATTTTTTTCACATCTCCTGTAACAATAGGGTTGAAACCCCTGTACCTTGTTGCCCTTGAACTTCTTCTGACAAGACTGGTTGAGATATGAGTTACATTTTCAGACAGTTTCCTTTTCTTTCCCACTTACCCCATGCTAGTAACAACGGAGTCTTGTGATGGAATGTGAGTGCAGAGTTTCAAAGAAGGTGTTTTGGGAGGAGACAAAAGAGATATCTTCCTAGAGAGCTGCAATGCATTCCACTCTCCAAACAGTTCAAAATGTATAGCAAAAGTAATTGGAACCTTGACATTGAAAAGGTGGTCCTCATTCACCAAACTGGGGAGCATGCAATCCTTAAGAGCAGCTCTGGTAAGTGTCATCATAGCCCAAACTTTAGAGTGGACAGAGGAGGCAGAGTCATCCAACAGAACGATATTCAAAGTTAAGTTTGTTTCCACCTGCATATTGTCAGAATCTGAGGAAGTTTGCCCATCTGAAGTTGCAGATAAACTTTCATGCCAAGCTTGCATTGGGTTGTCCACAATCTTAGTTCTAGGTGGATGGACACCAGCATCAAAAGAAACCCCCTGCTCCTAGAGAATAGCTTGAAAGTTAATCAGTGGGAGGTTCAGAGGTAAGGCAACTACAACATTGTTGTTCATGTTAGCAACATTTCCCTCTGCCTGTTCCAACACATTATCAAACAAAGCAGCAATGTCTTGGGCATGGACAAAATTCCCCTGATAAGCATGATTACCTTGTTGATTCTACACCATAGGTGCAACTCCTCCACCTTGCTGATTCTGGTGCAGCCAAAGTGCTAACTGATGTTGATATAGTTGCTCAGCAGTGGGCCCTTCTCCAAAAAAAGGGTAGAGATCATTGTTTGGTGGGTCCTCTAGAGGTGGGGCACATTATGCACATGTGCATTCGAATCAGCCGACCTGAGAAGGACAATGGGTACAGCCCAGCTACATCTAGCACCTCCTAACTGATGTAAAACCAGACTCTTAGGAACAAACTTAGGATCCACTAACCAAACTTTGACTAAAACAAATTTTTCATTCCCCCTAGGCTCATGCAAGATTGAAAGAAGACCAAAATCTTGCACAACTCTTTTAATGATGTCCATTGTTTGATAATCAGAAGGGAAGCCTAGTAGTAACATCCACTGTTCACGACCAAAAGCAGTAAGACACATGTTCCTGGCAGCATTATGCTTCACAAAAGTAATTTCTTGCCCTTCCTCAAATCCCTCATATTCCTCTACCATTAAAGTGACTCCCACAGCAGTATCTGTCTATAGTGTCTCAGCCAATCTGAAAATGCCCAACCCAAAGGGGTGATCATCAAAAGACCGTACCTCTAGATTGATCTCATGTAACATGCCTCTGACCACATGACACAGATGATGTCGATGATGAAGTGGTACGAAGGGTTGGTCTCTGCAAGGATGGTTGATCTCATGTAACATGCTTTGTTTAATTTTGATAACAGGCAAGGATGGTCGCTCATGGAGGAGGAGTTTGACAGATATGTGGGGGAGCTCTCCCAACAAGAGGAAAATGTTGGAGAGGATGCCTAAGATGATTTGGTTCAGCCCTCCAACTTGGGAGAGTCTTCATACCAGCAACCCTCATTTGATTGGGGCGCGTCTTCTTCTTCATCGCAAGCGCCTGACTATGATCATTCCTATGATGACCCACCAGCTTGGGGTTACTACCCGCGCTATTGAGCCCCACTTAGGCCAAACGCCTAAGCTTGGGGGGAGGTATACCGACATCACACTCATATATATATCATGTTCGGTCGGTTCTTTGTATATCCATTGTTTCGCTTTCTTTTTGGTTTTTGTTGCTGCTTTCTTAAAACACAAAAATACCAAAAATATTTTCGTTGTTTCTCTTGGTTTGTTTCTTTGCTTTAGTTTGCCTTAAAAGAAAAATCCAAAAAGATTTTGCTTTGTTTGGTTTTGCTTTGTTTGGTTTGCTTTAAAAATCGAAAACACCAAAAATATTTGTTGTTCTTCTCTGGTTTTGTGAGTTCTTTGCGGGGTTCAGCCGTCCTCAGTGGATTTTGGTTTCATGTTATTATTCAAGTCACACAAGTGAAGGACAATAGTGAATATTAAGACAACTCGAGGTGTGGTAAGAGGATGGTAATGAACTCTATTTGTTTTCATTTTTGTACATATACTCATCATTGTGAGCATGCTTAGTCTGTTCATTGTAAGGCGTATGTTACTGATGGATGCTTAGTAGTTCTTGCTTGTCTATGATTAGCTCCAGCTTGCTAATAGTTTGTAGCATGTCATATGAATGTTTGATTGCATTGTTTTATTCATATTTTGGTATGATATTGTGGTATCCTCCTCTAAAAGTTTCATGTGAATCGACTTGGCACATGCTCACGCATGCATATGACTAAACAATAGTCAGTAAGCCTCGATGATTTATCTTTCCTCAGAGTTCTAGTATCACTTTCATGCCATAGTTAGTCCTGTTTTGTTGCAAGCATGATTTTGACAATTATTGCTCTCTCGTTTGTCACTCCCTCTATATTGTAGCCTTCACTTGCACTGAGTATGTGCTCTACCTGTGCTTCCAACTCCCCAAAACCAATATTGCCACTATGTCCACCATACCTACCTATTAGCATCATTTGTTATTTCAGTGCATATTCAATATGCCTTGTTTTCTTCCAAATAAAATGTTTGTCTGTTTTGAGAAAGTTAGTTAGTAAAGCTCTCATGAACTTGATGGCACACTTTATTCCTTGCACTTAATAATCCTGAACCATTGTGACCTGTCCATGAAAGTTATATGCTTGCTAATTATATCTTTGGGAGTCGCAGAACCGTCTTTATCACGAGGCGCTTTCAACACCTTTTGGATACATATCCAGTTGATACCTTGCTCTTTTGTTTGCGGATGTCGTCGGTGTGAAATAAAAGGGGAGCTTGTGAGTTCATGGAGTCTATACATTGTGTTAGAGAAATGCCTGGGCCGCTAGCCTAAGCCATGCCTAATCATGGTGGAAACTTGCAGCATCACCATAATGAGCATTTATGAAGCATCCTTAATAAAAAGTTATGCACATAGTAAATAAAAAGATCGCTGAGATGCTCATTGTCTGCTTGCCTTGTCATTTTGATCACGTGATAGCTCCTGTATCATGTGCAAGGGGTACCCCGTTGGCGGTTCTCTATGATATGCATGTATTTACAATGACAAGAACTTATAGGTAACCAAAGTTGAGTAGCATGCGGTGACGAGGTTTAATCTCGTCAATGCCCATTGTTATGAGCTTGGGTTTTGGAGAAGGTGAGGATGCTGGAGATCATAGAACGGTTAGCAAACAAGCAACATGGGGACACGAGGTTTACCCAGGTTCAGGCCCCCAGAGGGAAAACCCTACTCCTGCTTGTCTACTCTTGATTACGGCGGAACCAAAAATTAAAGGGGTGCGCAGATGCGATCTGGCGTGGAGGTGTGTATGCGGTGAGAGTTGCTCTCCTCGCCGTGCCCTCCTAGCCTTTATATAGATAGGTAGGTCCCGGACGTAGGTCGAGTCGGTTACAGGTTAGGGTTTGCCCTTTGAAATTCTATCTACACTAGCCTTGTTCTCCATGCATCCAAAGGCGTCATGGGCCTGGGCCACCCGGAATCTCCGCAGGCCACATATATTGCAGTGGGCCTTCCTTCGGACTGGACTAGGTATGCTGATGTTGTGTACCCACGGGGTATAACACCATGTCAGTAGCCCCCGAGTGCTCAGTTGAATCGCAGATTTGGCTGGGGACTCCTCAATATTTCGGTTGCAGTTTTATGCCTGTTTACAAGAGAATGGTTTTTTAGTTTGTAAGGATTGCTGATGCGTGTGCCTGACTCTCCTGACGGATCAGGGCCAGGTAACTGTCATAGTACAAAACAACACGATCTTCTTCAGATTCGAGTCCCTACACTCGAACCTGGAACGGATGCTGGTGTAATTCTTCTCAGGCCGCTGAGGTCTTACAGGAGTCGAATCCCAGTAGTTTTCGAGTGATGTACCCAACACGTCCGTCAGGATTTTTATCGTGTCTGTTGACACGGTGTTTTACTGGCAGAGCGCAGTCAGGTGCGTTACGAGGCCATCATATGATATCTGTAGGTCTTATCTTTGCGTCATAGACACAGCATCCGAAATGTTATCACCGTGGAGGTGTTTCGGGTGACCAAGGAGATCGTTTCTCTCTTAGTGTTGGTTTGGTAAAAGTTGTCGAATAAGATTTTGTCGTATTTGATCCGAAGGATCTCAGTCGAAGAATTTATAGGGTGCGCAGCCAGCGCTCCCTATGGGAGTATCCCCCGAGTGTCTGTTTGAGTCATAGACTCGAGCAGAGACTTTAGTTCAGTTGTTTTTGGCTTCAGGTCCGAAGGACACAATTTTTTTGGATGCTTGAATCAATCCTCCCTATGGGAGTAGCCCCTGAGTCCCTAGTGGAGTCGTAGACTCGACGTAGGACTCGAAGAATCGTCAGTGGTGTAGCACCTTAATCATGCCTCAGGTGCGCGGCCAACGCTCCTGATAGGAGTAGCCCCCGAGTAGTTGTTCGAATCATAGATTCGAGGAAGTACTTGTTTTTTCAGTCATAGAATTCCAGCTGTTGCTAGACTGCTTGATGACATCAGCGCTGACAGTCGATGACCTCAACCGTCTACGGTGCCAGAGGTGACGTAACATGACGATCGTGGGTCCCACTTTCTGATTTGAAGTTGACTAGTCATACGCGACGTGGCGAGCATTATGGCGTCTCCTCGATTTTCGTGCTTAGTGGATGGCATGCGGGCGACGGTTCACTGCTATCTTGACACATGGACGGTTGGATCTGTCCCTGGCGTTAGGGCTTTTGGATGAACGGATCCTGTTCGTCGTCTTCATCCTTATAACCGTGGGGAAAACAGTGGTTTGTTTTTACCCTTTGCCATTTGCTTTCACTGCCTCCATTTTCACAAGCTCGTCCTCGCGTGCACTGGACGTTCTTCGATCTTTTCCCTCTTCTTTCTTGCGCGCGCACCACCGCCGTCGGTGCTCCGTGATGGTGAAGTCAAAGAAGGCCTCCGCCGGAGCGGGCTCGAGTGCTGCTGCCGACGACAAGAAAAGCACCACCGCTGCTCGGATCACCGATGGCGGGTGGAGGCGTACGGAGACGCGCGAGGGTGACCTGCGCAAGCTGTGCGATGCGGGTTTAATCCCGCAGGACAAGGAGGTCGTCAAGATCCCCGGCGATGAGGTAATTCCCCATCCACCCGTAGGGTTTCGGGTGATGCTTGTCGCCTTCGTTCTTCGCGGCCTCTCACTCCTAGTCCACGATTTTCTTCGTGGAATTTTGTTTTTCTATGGCATCCAACTCCACCATCTTTCGCCTAATTCTCTTCTCCACATTGCCTGCTTCATTACTTTTTGCGAGTGCTGGCTCGGTATCGAGCCATACTTTGGCCTCTTCCGGAAGCTCTATTCCGTGAAGAGGCAGTCTGGCACTGGCGGGGTCTACCCGCTTGATACGTTGGAAATGTATCTATAATTTTTTATGCTCCATGATTGTTTAGTATCTACTTTGCTTTACTTGTCCACACTTTGAGGTGCTTTTTTACGTGGTTTCTGGTACTGACCTATTAACAAGTTGCAACAATGCCAGATGCTTGTTTTCTGTTGTTGTTGGTTTCAGAAAAGTTAGTAAAGAAATATTCTCGGAATTGGACGGGACAAACGTCAAAGTCAATTACTTTCTGTGGGGAACAAGAAGTCCAGAGGGGAGACGAGGAGGCGTGCCAGGGCGGCTAAACCCACCTAGGCGTGGGTGGGCCCTACCCCGCGCCTGGGTAGGGTTTGCCCCCTCTGGATGCCGCCTCGGCCTCCCCCTTCGCCTATAATAAGCCCCCGATGCAGAAACCCTAAGCCCCCGATCAAATCTCCACGAAACCGTTTGTAGCCACCGCCACCATCGTCCCTAGATCGGGGGAGGGGATCTGAAGTTCTTCCTGGCACCCTGCCGGAGGGGAGATCATCCCGGAGGCCTTCTCTCCGGTATGATGCGTGAGTAGTTCCACCTTGGACTATGGGTCCATGTAGTAGCAAGATGGTTGTATCTCCTCCTTTTTGCTTTCGTGTATAGATCTTGTGATCTCCGTTCATGATCAAGATCTAATCTATTTGTAATCATGCATGTTGTGTTTGCGAGGATCCGATGGGTATTGAGATTATTATGTTGGTTTGATTAATGGTTTTGTTTTTATGATTCTATCATGTCTGTGTTGTTTGTGATCTTGCATGCTCTCCATTGTTAGTAGCTATCTTGGCCAAGTAGTTGCTAGTGACTCCAAGAGGGGGTATTTATGCTCGATAGTGGGTTCATGCCTCTAGTTTCCAAGGGAAGTGAAAGAAATCTCTTCGGTTGTAGATGTGTTGTTGCCACTAGGGAGAAAACAAGGGTCTCTTGTTCATGGAACATGTGGACGGTTTAGCTTACACACTTTGCTTAAAGTAGTTGTATGTTGCTTGCAACTTAATACTGGAGGGGGTTTGGATGATAACCTGAAGGTGGACTTCTAGTCATAGATGCACTTGGATGGCGGTCTATGTATCTTGTTGTATTGCCCAATCGAATCTCATAGGAAATTTCTGACTAGTAATTGCATTGTTATGCCTTGCTCAGTTCTTGTCAATTGCCCTAATGTAATTTGTTTACCCTTCATGCCATGTTGTTTATCTAAGGAGAGCACCTCTAGTGAACTATGGACCCCGGTCCAATCTTTACCATTGATACATCTTCCACTATTACTTGTTTACTTGCTGCAAACCATTACCTTCCACACCATACGTTTATTACTTTGTTACAACAACTGATGAGATTGACAACCTCACTGTTAGTTGGGGCAAAGTCTTGAGTTTGTGTTGTGCAGGTCTCCGCGTTGCTTGCAACACCTGCGTGACGTTTCCTTCCTCCTACTGGTTCGATAACCTCGGTTTCTTAATAAGGGAAGACTTGCTGCTATACTGCTTCACACCCTTCTCTTGGGGTTCCCAACAGGCTCCACATAAGCTGTGCAAGCCATCACCGCTCGGCGACTTCATTATTTCCCTCCGATCTTCTGTTCTCTTCTTTTCCTTTTCTATGTCCGAGTCCATCCAATACTGGCGGAAGAAGTGGTTTTATATCCGCGACTCCACAGTGGACGGGCAAAAATTTGGCCTTGCCCCCTTCGACTCTGCCTAGGAGATCCTGTCGAAGAGATCCTGGAAGAACCATATCCTGGAGGGCGAGGTGGCGGAGGTAGAGGAGCTCTAGCGTCGGGTGGAGGCTCTCCAGATGGAGCCTGGGAAGGAGGTCAATGGTGTGGATATAATCCACACATTCCTCAAACGTCGGGTGCAGCCGCTCCAGGTGAGGGCGCATCCGATGTTTCTTTACGCTGGCCACAACGACCCGACGAGGGTCTCAGCCGAGGAGTTATCCCGAGGCGACCTCGATAGAGTTCTTCGGCCGCTGCTGAAGTACAAGTCCGAGGAGGATCTTCTGGGGAAGTCGTTGACGTCCCCCTTTAGTGCCACGAAACCAGTTCTGCAGGTGTAGATTTGCGACATGCGCGTTGCGCCTTTTTCGTGTGCTTTTCCTTATGATTTCTTATACTAATCTTTGATGTCTTCATTATGCAGGAGTTCAAGGTGGATGGCATGGTGCCTCCACTACCCAAAAAGTTTCCGATTGCGTCGGACAACAAAGTTGTAGACTCCGAGTCCAAGCTTCCGTCGGTGCAGTCGCCAACTCATGAAGCCCCAAGGCGAGCGAGGGGCAGACCCGTAAGCGGGCACGGAGTTCGAGTGAGTCTTCAGATGCCTCGACTCCGCCAACTCCTAGGGACTCATCCTTCCTTGTGTGCCATAGCGGGGATGACGGCGCTTCCTGCTCACCGTTCCTGGCCGTGCCTCTGCGGGCTATGGCGCCGCAGTCGCCGGCCAAGAAGAATAAGAAGGAGAAGGCGCTGCCCATCTTTGATTTGAGCGACATGGACTCGTAAGTACCTCTGGATGCTATTCGTTCTGTTTTTTGCGCGTGCACTTTTCTTCTTGCTTTGATGAATATTTTTCTGACAGCCACTCCTCGGAGGGCTCTCTTAGTGAGGGCGCCCGGGAGGCTGTATGGTAGTCGAAGCCGACGGCCCCTCCCTCTCAGATGGTGGCCAACTCTAGCGGCGATGCTCTGAACCCCTCTCCGCAGGAGGCTCGAGTAGTCGTCACTCAGAAGACTGCACCAGGACATTCGGAGTCCCCGTCTAAGCATGTAAGTTGTTTTTTCTTTTGTTCTAGGGGGATCCCCCGAGCCTTTTTCAAGTCATTTTGTTCGATGTTTTGCTCGTTTTAGGGCGCAGCCCCCGAGCCCTTTTCTTGATGATTTCTTGATTGTTTGCTTCTGCTTCTTTCCACACCCCGTTGTGCACGGCGTGAACCTGCTCATCCAGCAGCATCTGGCGCTGGAGGCCGGTTTGCAGCAGCTCTGAGGTATGTGTCTTGCTTGCTCTTGTCTTTTTTACCTGTTTCCTGAATGTAGTTTGTGTTGCTTATGTGTGTCCTTGATGCTTTGTAGATGAGAATAATGCAGCCCTTCGCCGGCTGGACGCTCTTCAAAAGAGCCTTGGTCGCGTGGAGAAGCAGGCTGCTGATGCCGTGGAGGCTAAGGAGCGCCTGCAGCAGGAGTTGGCGGATGCTACCGAGGACAAGGAGCGCCTACGGCAGGAGGCTTCAGTTCGCGAGGAGCAGCTCGCAATTGTTGTGGCTGCACGCGAGAAGGAGGTGGCCGAGAAGCTGATGGCTGCAGCCAAGGCCTTCTCCGGTAATTGTCTTGCATAAACATTGGTCTTTTGGATTTTTGACTGCTCTTTCTTCATGTCCTTATTCGACTCCTGCCTATTCTTATTTGCGCCAGATGATTCAGGCATTGCGTTTGATCGCAGTGTCTTAGAGAACGGGAGCGCTTTGGATGATGCCACCGCAGCGGTCGAAGATCGCTGCGGCACTGCTACTGGTTCCCTTGCTAAGGACAAAGAGGTTCTCCAATGTTTCTACAAGGAGATCATGCCCAAGGGCGCTTCCCTTGAGGATGTTGATTCTCTGGCGGATGCGCTGTCAGAGGATGCCCCTGCGGCCTACAAGCGCAAGCAGAAGGGCATCGGTGCTTCCATGGGGCTGGCTATGGCCATGGCGTCCGGAGCAGAGCTGGATCTTCACCACGTCACCTCCCAGATCCCAACAGCTCCCGATGGCTCTGAGGTAGCCTTTGCTCTCTTCGCCTCTCGTTGTAAGCGGTATGGTCTGAAGCTTATCGACCTGCTGACGGACTACGCGGCAAGGCAGCAGGGAGAAGCCAAGGGCAGGCAATCTGGCTCCGAGGCTACCCCGGATGCGGGCGCCTAAATTTGTTGTAGCTAGGATAGCTTTTCTTGTTATGTTGCTATAATATTTTGTCGAACAATTTCTCCTTGTGCCACGCAGTGGCTTTTTGATGTATATAAATGATGCTTCGAGCTATTGCCAGAGAAATGTGTTGTTCATATTCTTACTTGCTTGCCTTTAGGGACCTTCGGGTGTGGCTCCTGTGGACTCTTCGACTGTCCCTCAGTCACGACCATCTTTGGATGATGCGTCGCAGCTTGTTTTTCTTCGTGATCGCGTCTATAGCTTGGAGAAGGAGATCCTTGGTGTTCGAGGCCATGCGGACGTGTGGAAGTCGAATACTGAGCGGGCTACCACCAGGGAGGAGTATCTGATGGGGGAGCTGTGGTAGTTGAGCGAGCAACTGCAATGCGAGCTTTCTTGAGCTGCTACTCGTTTTTGGATGCGCCTTGTTGTTGCGTCATCTTATTCTGAGTTTTATGCAGGTGCCAACCTTTTTCCGAGGAAGGAGAAGGAACGCGTTGCAGTTCGGATCAATTGCCTGACCCAACATGATATGGAAGCTGGAGGCATTTTCTGGATGGACCGCGACCGGGCCACCGTCCTTGCGACGGTGCAGGATCGTGTTCATCAGGTGTCACGGGTGCTGAGGCAAGTGAAGACTTTCCTTGCGTCGATTATGTACGTCATGTTTCCTCTGGATGAGGCACCGTCCACCTTGTGGGGTTTGTTGTCGAAGTTTCGGGACGTGAATCGCGTGAGGGAGTTGGTGCGGCAACAACTGGTAGCAGGGGTGATAGCCGCCCTTTCGCTTGTTTGTCTGCATCGCCCTGACATTGATCTTGCGGCGGTGGCGGATGGGACGTCCCCTCGACCAGATGGTGGCCTCTGGGACATGCTCCCGCATTACCCTGCTGTTAGGCAGTATGCCGAAGAGATCGTGGATCTTTTTGAGCATCGGGTGACGAGGTTTCGACTCGTCAATGCCCATTGTTATGGACTTGGGTTTTGGAGAAGATGGGGATGCTAGAGATCGTGGAACGGTTAACAGACAAGCAACCAGGGGACACGAGATTTACCCAGGTTCAGGCCCCCGGAGGGAAAACCCTACTCCTGCTTGTCTGCTCTTGATTACGGCGGAACTGGAGGTTACAGGGTGCGCAGATTCGATGGCGAGTATAAAATAGGTCAGAACTGACCAGAGAAAAATCCAGAATATTCTCCAGATAAATGGGCCAGAGGGAAGGAGGGTGGCGTACACTGGAGTCAATACGCGGATTACCTATAAAAACCAATAAATACCTTGCTCCTGAGTAAAATATGTAAATACAAATCTGGCGTGGTGGTGCGTATGCGAAGGTATGAGTCGAGAGATCTAGGCCGTGCCCTCCTAGCCTTTATATAGACTTAGGCAGGTCCCGAGCATAGTCCTAGTCGGTTACAGGTTCTAGGGTTTTAACCCTTTGAATTTCCTATCTACTGTAGTCTTGCTCTCCAAGGATCCAAAGGCGTTATGGGCCTGGGCCACCCGAAAATCTTCATGGGCCGGCGTATATCCACCATGGGCCTTCCTTGGGCTAGACCAGGTATGCTGAGACCACGTACCCGTAGGGTATAACCATGTCATCGGGCCCCGAGTGATCAGTCGAATCGTGGATTCGGCTAAGGACTCTCCAATCCTTCTGGTGCAACTATGTATTAACAGTATGTGTGTAGGGATTGTTGATGCGTGTGCCTGACTCACCCGACGGATCAGGGTCAGTTAACTGTCTTAGGACGAAACAACACGATCTTCCTCAGTTTCGAGTGCCTTAACTCGAAACTGGAACATATGCGGGCGTAATTCAACTCAGGCCGCAGAGGACTTACATAAGTAGAATTCCAGTGAATTTAATTGATGTACCCAACGCGTCCGTCGGGTTTTTTCATCGCACCTGTTGGCACGGATTCATACTAGCAAAGCGCAGTCGGGTGCGTTGCCAGGACACCAGATGATATCTGTAGGTCTTATCTTTGCGTCACGGACGCAGCATCCGAACATTTGTCACCGCGGAGGTGTTTCGGGTGGCCAAGGAGATCGTTGCTCACTCGGCGTTTTGTTGGGGCAGAGTTGCCAAAAAGTTTTTACATGCTGATCCGAAAGATCGCAGTCGAAGATTTCATAGGGTGCGCGACCAGTGCTCCCTATGGGAGTAGCCCCCGAGTGTCTGTTCGAGTCGTAGACTCGAGCGGAGACTTTTATTCAGGCGCTTGTTCAGTGTTAAGTCCGTAGGACACAAAAAAAATCGGATGCTTAAATCCATCCTCCCTATGGGAGTAGCCCCCCGAGTCCGTAGTGGAGTCGTAGACTCGACGTAGGACTCGAAGAATTATTTTGTCTTTATTCGTCTGTCGGGTGCGCGGCCAGCGCTCCTGATAGGAGTAGCCCCCGAGTATTTAGTCGAATCGAAGATTCGAGTGAGTACTCTTAGCTGTGAAGCCGAAGAATTGTAGTTGGTGCTAGTATAGCTTTTGATGACATCATTGCTGACGATCAATGACCTCAAGCGTCTGCTACGCCAGAGATGACTTGACTTGACGAAACGTGGGTCCCACTTGCTGACCTTGAATTGACCGGTCACGCGCGGCGTGGAGATAATTACGGTGTCTCCTCGATTTCCACGCGTAGTGGATGGCGTGGTAACGATGGTTCGTTGTGATGCTGACACGTGTACGGTCAGATCTGTCATTGGCGTTAGGTCTTCTGGATGGACGGCTGTCGTGCGTCGTCTTCGCTGTTATAATCATTGGGTAAAGCCGCGGTTTGTTTTCACCACATAAGTTCTTGTTTTCACTGCCTTCTTGTGCTCTAGCGATTCTTGCTGTGCGCTGGGATTTCCTTCCACATTTCCATCTTCCTTTCTGCGCTTTCACCACCGGTGCCGCCGTAGCACAATGGGGAAACCAAAGAAATCGTCATCTGCAGTTGGGACCAGCGCCGCCGGAGGAAAGAAAAGCGCCACCGCTACCCGTGTCACCGATGGTGGCTGGCGGCGATCAGAGACGCGGGAGAGCGATCTCCGCAAGCTTCGCGAGCGGGGTCTGATCCCGCAAGATAGGGAGGCCGTCAAACTCCCCGGCAATGAGGTAATCCCCCGTCCCCCATCTAGGTATCAGGTTATGTTTCTCGCCTTCGTTATGCGTGGCTTTTCTTTTCCAGTCCACAACTTCCTCCGTGGATTACTCTTTTTCTATGGCATTCAGCTTCACCATCTGTCGCCCAACTCTCTTCTCCACATTGCTTGCTTCATCACTTTTTATGAAAAGTCGGCTTGGCATTGAGTCAGCATTTTTGGCCTCTTCCGGAAACTTTATTCCGTGAAGAGGCAGTCTGGTTCGGATGGTGTTTATCCCATTGGGGGTTGCATCATCTCCCTTAGTCCCAATCTTCTTTTCTTTTCCTTTTCCATGTCCGAATCTGTCCAGTACTGGCGGAGGCGATGGTTTTACATCCGCGACTCTGTAGTGCCTAGGCAAGAATTTGGTCTTGTTCCTTTTGACCCCTCCCAAATGATTGAGCCGAAGAGGTCTTGGAAAAACAAAATCTTGGATGGCGAGGTGGCGGAGATAGAGGCCCTTTACCGTCGGGTGGAGGATCTCCAGCTGATTCCGGAGAAGGAGGTGAACGGCGTGGACATCATCCGGACGTTTCTTGAGCGTCGGGTGCAACCTCTCCAAGCGAGGGCGCACCCGATGTTTCTTTATTCTGGGCGCCGTGATCCGACGAGGGTTTTGGCTGAGAAAATCTCCGAGGAGGATCTTGACAGGACCCTTCGCGCGCTGCTGAAGTTCAAGGCCAGAGAAAAAATCCCGGGGAAGTCGCTAACTCCTCCGTTTTCTTTCTTCGACGCCGTTCCCGGTGTAGATTCGTGCGTGGCGTTTTTACGATTTGCGTGTTTATTTCCTTTTTTGCTAACAAAGTCCTTCTGGTTTTCCAGGCTTCAAAGTGCCGGGCATGGTGCCGCTTGTTCAAAAGTATCCGAATGCGGATAATGAAGTGGTGGAGTCCGTGTCGAGCGCCTTAGCGACCTCCGGAGGATGCCGACGAGTCGAGTGAGGACCATACGCTGGAACGATCTCGAGCTCCAGAGTCTTGGATGCCTCGACCTCCGACCGAAACCCTCTGGGCCTTGGCGTCATAGTGACGGGCATGGAGGCTCTTCCTCTCCCATTCCTGCCATTCCTGCAATGGCTGTAGCACCACACCCGCCAAATGGGAGAAGAAGGAAGATAAAAAGGAGGAGAAGAAGGAGGAGAAGAGAGCCCGAAGGACTCCTCCTGTCTTTGACCTGAGCTCACTGGGCTCGTAAGTTTCTTTTTGTACTATTGTCCTTTTTCCTCCATGATTTTTGCACTTGTGCTGATTGCTTCGTATGCAGGCATTCCTCCCACGATTCCTCCAGTGATGGTGCATTGGAGATGATGGGGGAGTCGAAAATTGCGTCTCCTCCTCCTCAGACGGTGGCGACTTCGGGTGGCGCGGCTCCGGATCCTCCGTTGCAGGAGGTGCAGGTGGTTGCGCCTCAGAATTTCGCCAGCAAGCCTTCGGAGTCGCCATCAGAGCATTTAAGTACCTCTTCTTCGTACGGGGGGAGCCCCCGAGTGTCTGAAAAATTACTTGTCTTGTTCTTTTTGCGAATCTTCGGGGTGAAGCCCCCGAGTGTCTTCGCGTTCAAGTGTTGCCTTTATTCCTTGATGCTGGGCGCAACCCCCAAGTCCTTTTTTCTTACTTGTGTTTCTTGTTTTCTGCAGCCTTTTGTTCAGGAGGCCAAGCGACTGGTGCAGGAGCGCCTAGCGCTGGAGGCTAACCTTCGGCAGCTTCAAGGTACCTATTTGCCTTTTGGTGCTTTTTTCGTTTATTCCTTTCCTGCTTTCTGACGTTTGCTTGTTTTGAATGCAGAGGAGCATAATACTTCTCTCCGTGAGGTCGACGGTCTCAAGAAGAGCCTTGGTCAATCGGAGCAGAAGGCCGAGGCCGCCGTTGGCGCGAAGGAACGCCTCGAGCTAGAGCTGACTAAGGCAGCCGAAGCGAAGGAGCGTCTGCAGCAGGAGGCCGCGGATCGTGAGGAGCAGCTGGCCACTGTTGCGGCTGCTCGTGAAAGAGAGGTGGCGGCGAAGCTCATGGCTGCTGCCAAGGCTATTTCGGGTGAGTGTTGTATTTGTGTTTGTTTCTTCGTGTTTCCTGTCTTTGTTTGTGCTGCTTTTCTTCATGTCTTCTCTCCTTTTTTTGTCTCAGATGCCGCAGGCATCGAGTTTGACCGCGGTGCTCTAGAGCACGGGAGTGCTCTAGATGATGCTACTGTGGCGGTCGAAGATCGCTGCAGCACCGTCGTTAGCTCCCTTGCCAAGGCGAAGGACGTACTTGGCCGCTTCTACAAGCAGCTTGTCCCTAAGGGCGTGGCCCTCGATGATGTAGATGCTCTGGTGGAGGATCTGTCACCGGTTACCGCAGCGCATAAGCGCAGCGTATGGGCATCGGTAGCGTCTGTCCGGGCGATGGCGGCCTTGGCGGCTGGAGCGGAGCTGGATCTGCCCCAGATCACTTCCCGGATGCCGACGACCGCAGATGGATCCGAGGTAGCCTTTGCTGCCTACTCTGCTCGCTGCAAGCGATATGGGCCCAAGCTCATTGATTTGCTGTCTGAGTATGCACTGCGGCAGCAGGGCGGGGCCAAATCTAGGCAGTCCGGCTCCGAGGCGACTCAGGGTGCCGCGTCTTAGACGTTGTAGACGTAGGATAGTTTGTAGTCTACTTTTGCTGTAAATATTTTGGAGAACACAATCCTTGTGCCATGTAGTTGCCTTATATGTTTAAATGAATTCGCTTGAGGTGTGCTTCTACCACTGTCTAAATGTTTGTGTCCTTTGCTTTCCTGCTGTTCTAGGTTCCTTCGGGTGCCGACCCTGTTGACACCTCGCCTGCAGCGCAGCTGCGGCCATCTTTGGATGATCCTTCTCAACTCGCTTTTCTTCGGGACCGTGTGCGTAGTCTGGAGAGGGAGTTGCTCGGGTTGCGAGGTCATGCCGATGTTTGGAAGTCCAAGGCGGATCGTGGTGCAACCAGAGAGGAGTACTTGATGGCGGAACTGCTTCGGCTGTCTGAGCAGCTTCAGTGTAAGTTGTTCTTTGTTTCGAGCTGTAGCTCAATTCTTCGAGTGAGCCTGCTGGATTTGCCTCTTATTTTGTGCAAATGTCGCAGGTGCTAACCTTGCTCCTAGGGAAGAGAAAGAGCGTGTCACTGTTCGGGTCAATTGTTTGACTCAGCAGGACATGGAGGCTGGCGGCTTCTTCTGGATGGATCGTGATCGCGCCATGGCTCTGGCGACGGTGCAGGATCGTGTGCATCAAGTTTCGTGGGTGCTTCGCCAAGTGCAGACATCGCTTTCCTCTGTGTTGCACGTCATGTTTGCTTTGGATGCCGTACCGACGAGCCTTGCGGGTCTTCTGTCAAAGTTTCGAAGCGTGAGCAATGTCAAGGAGTTGGTGCGGCAACAGCTCGTCGCTGGAGTCAAGGCTGCGTTGTCTCTTGTGAGGCTGCACCGGCCTGATGTAGATTTGGCTGTTGTGGCAGCTGGGCCACCTCTTCGGCCGAATGGTGGTGAGTGGGACATGCGGCCACATTACGCGGCTGTAAGGCAGTATGCCGAACAGGTCGTAGATTTGTTTGAGCAGCGTGCTCAGGTTATTCTTCAACATAGGTAGTACCTGTAAAAAGAGATAAATGTAAAATTTGTATATTTCGACCGGGCGTGTTGTGCCCTTTGTAAAGGTTTGTTTGTTTGAGTACGTGTCCTTTTCGTTTGCCTGACGTTGTCAGCTACTCAGGTGTACACGTGTGATCCTCAGTCAACGAAATCGTGAGGTGGGGGGGAGCCCCCGAGTGCGTTTGCAGCGTAAAGTAGAGTTGCAAATAATGAACTGGAGTTTGGGGCGAGACACTTAGCTTTATTTATATCGTAATGGAGGGAGTACATTGTTCGGCTGAATAGCCTTGGCTGAAAGCCTTATTGAAAGTAAAGGGGGTAGGTAGCTAGGGGTAGAATCGTCGCAAGTGCGAGATGTTCCATGGGTTGGAGTATGCGACTCCAGACTCCACGTGCTTGAGGCGGTAGGCGCCACCTGGAATGACTTCGGTGATGACGTAGGGTCCTTCCCATGGTGACTCGAATTTCGTCGGTCGTTCTTGCTTGAGTCGCAAGACGAGGTCTCCTTCGACGAAGGACCTTGGGCGTAGCCGGCGGCTATGGTAGTTGCAGAGACTCTGCTGGTACACCGCTGATCGAGCTGCTGCTATGTCTCTTGCTTTGTCGAGTGTGTCGATGGCATCTTCGAGTGCAGCCGTGGATTCGGCTTCGCTGTAAGCGACGACCCGGGGGGCTTGGTGACGTACTTCGGCTGGTAGCACGGCTTCAACTCCGTGCACCATGAAGAACGGTGTGTAGCCTGTGGAGCTGTTTGGCATGGTCTGTAAGCTCCATAGGACGGATGGTAGCTCTTTCGTCCAAGCTCCTGCTTTTCGTTCGAGTGGAATCATGAGGCGCTTCTTGATGCCAGCGCCGATTAGGCCGTTGGCCTTTTCCACTTGCCCGTTCGTTTGGGGGTGTGCCACTGAGGCGTATGTGATGTTGATCCCAAGGCCTTCGCAGAAGTCTTGGAATTCCTTGGAGATAAAATTCGATCCGTTGTCGGTGATGATGCTATGCGGTACGCCGAACCTATAGACGATGGACTCGAAGAACTTGACGGCAGTTTTGCCCTTTTGGTTGGTGACGGGCATGGCCTCGATCCATTTGGTGAATTTGTCGACTGCGACCAGGAGGTAAACGTGTCCCCCTTTCGAGGACTTTGGCAGTTTGCCGATCATGTCGAGGCCCCATTGAGCAAAAGGCCAGGCTATGGGTATGGGTCTGAGCTCGGACCCGGGTGCGTGCGGTTTGTCGGTGAACCGTTGGCATCCATTGCATCTTCGGACGATGTCCTTTATGCCGCTCATGGTCATGGCGATAGAATCCGGCCCGTAGAGCTTTGGCAACTAGGGAGCGGCTGCCTGCATGATGGCCGCAGATGCCCTCGTGGATGTCTTGGAGGATGGCTTTCCCGTCACCGATGGTGACACACCTTTGTAGTACACCCGTAATACTGCGCTTGTACAGCTCGCCATTGATGGTGGTGAAGGCTTTTGACCGACGAGAGATGCGCCGGGCATCTGTCGGGCTGTCAGGCAGTTCTCCATTTAACAAGAACTGGAGGTATGGCCGCGTCCAAGTTTCTTCGACTGCCATGACCTGCATTAGGTTTACCATGGCGACTTCTGTGTCCAGTTTCGCGGGTCCTTCATGTCCTTCGGGCAGTGTAGCCCTCGAGTGTTCTGCTTCTTCGGGTGATCCCTTAGGGAATTTCCGCTTGATGGATGGCACACAGATCTGTTCGAGGAACACACCTGGTGGCACCTTCGCGCAGGTGGTGCCGATGTTGGCGAGTCTGTCGGCTTCCTCGTTGCTTTCTCTTTCAACGTGCCGAAGCTCGCAGCCACCAAATTCTCCTTCAAGTGCGTTGTAGAGTGCGCGGTACGCGATCATGTTTTCGGCGTGTGCGTCGCACTCATTCATCGTCTGCTGGACGACGAGGTTAGATGACCAGGCGCGTTGCGCCGCATATCTTTGCCATCTTCATGCCGTGGATGAGGGCTTCGTATTCGGCCTCATTATTAGAAGCTTGGAATTTCATCCGAAGGACGTACTTCATCGTGTCGCCTTGTGGGGAGGTCAGTATGATCTCCGCTCCAGCTCCAGCTTCTCGCTTGGAGCCGTCGAAGTGCATCGTCCATGACTGTGACATATCTAGGGTGTCTGGCAGCTACAGCTCCATCCAATGTACTAGGAAGTCCAGAAGGACTTGAGATTTGATTGCGAGTTGCTTCTCGTAGACGATATCCAAGGGTGACAGCTCGATGCCCCACAGGGCCACGCGTCCTGTGGCCTCTGGATTATTCAGGATGTTGTTCAGGGGTGCTTCGTTGACGACCATCACTTGGTGCTCCTGGAAGTAATGGCTCAGCCGTCGAGCCGTCATGAACACGCCGTAGGCGAGCTTCTGGTAGTGAGGGTACCTCTGCTTTGTTGGTGTCGATTACTGCCGAGGTAGTAAATTGGGCATCGGACCCGTGGGTCTTGCCTTCTTCGGTCGTTCGACCACGAGTACGGTCTTGACCACTGTGTGTGGCTGCTATGTATGCAGAAGAGAGGCTCGCGCTCCTTTGGCGTGACCAAGACGCGAGGTGGAGAGAGCCGCTGAGGCTTTCGAATGCATCGTTGGCTCGTGTCCACTCGAACTTGTCCGCCTTGCACAGGTTGGTAGAATGGCAGGCCTTCGCCCATGCGGCTGATGAATCTGCTTAGCGCCGCTATTCGCCCTGCGAGCTGCTGGACGCCTTTGAGGTTTTTCGGCTTCTCCATTGCCATGATGGCTCTGATTTTCTTCGGGTTCGCCTTGATCCCTCGCTGAGAGATGAAGTACCCAAGCAGCTGACCCGATGGGACGCTGAAGGCGCACTTTTCCGGGTTGATCTTGATCCTGTAGCGATCAAGGTTGTCGAACGTCTCGCGGAGATCGTCGATAAGTGTTCTTCCCTCTGTGGTTTTTATCACTATGTCGTCAACATAGAATTGGACGTTGCGACCGATCTGGTCCTTGAGGCAGGCCTGCATGCATCGCTGGTACGTAGCACCTGCGTTCTTTAGCTCGAAGGGCATTGTGTTGTAGCAGAATACTCCGAACGGTGTGATAAACGCCGTTTTCTCCTGATGTTCGACCTTGAGTCGAATCTGATTATAGCCTGAGTAGGCGTCGAGGAAGGAGAGTTTCTCACAACCTGCAGTCGAATCGATGATCTGATCGATCTGAGGAAGAGGGAATTGGTCCTTTGGGCAATGCTTGTTTAGTGACGTGAAATCCACGCACATTCGCAGGATGTCCGTGTCCTTCTTTGGGACCATGACTGTGTTTGCCAGCCACTCGCTTTCCTTGATTTCCCTGATGAAGTCTGCAGCGAGTAATTTGTTGATTTCCTTGCCGATGGCTTCGGCTCATGGTTCGGACAGTCTCCGGATGGACTGCTTGACTGGCTTGGTGTCTGGAAAGACGTTGAGTGCGTGCTCGGCGAATTCCCTGGGAACTCCTGGCATGTCCGCAGGACACCAGGCGAAGATTTCCCAGCGCTCATGGAGGAATTCGATGAGCGCGCCTTCCTATGCGGGGCTGAGGTCGTTGGCGATCAGCGCCGTCTTGGAGGCGTCAGTCGGATGGACCTGCACCTTCTTTGTGTTGATGGTGGAGTCGAAAGACATGTCAGGTGCGTTTTGCCTTGTGACTAGGGGTGCCCCGTTGTCCGTCGCCTCGCGGAGCCTTACGAGTTCCTCTTGCATGCCGAAAGACTGGGAGATTTTGTTGAAATCCCTGTCGCATTGGTCCGATCGGGTGAAGCTCCCGTGGACTGTGATGACGCCCTTCGGCCCTGGCATCTTGAGTAGTAGGTATGCGTAGTGTGGGACAGCCAGGAACCTTGCGAATGCTACACGCCCAAGGATGGCGTGGTATTGTGATGGCCAGTCCACCACTTCGAATTCGAGTCGCTCCTGCCGGAAGTTGTCCGGCTTCCCGAAGATGACGTCGAGCCCTATCTTGCCCAGGGGGAATATGCCCTTCCCTGAAACGATGTCGTGGAACGTTGTGTCTGACTGTTCCAGGCTGCATTGCGGGATCCGCATTGCCGCTAGAGTGCTTGCGAACATTAGGTTGATGCCGCTGCCGCCGTCCATGAAGACGCGACTCATCTCGAAGCCTCCGATCAAGGCCTCCCAGACTGTGGCAGCATGACTGGGCGAGGATCCGCAAGGGTGATCCGCGCGAGTGAATGTGATGCAGGACTCCGATCCACTAAGGTACTCAGGGATTGCAGGCAGAGTTGCCACGGCCAAGTTGATTTGTCGGGTGATTTTCTTCTGCACCCTGTTCGTGGGGCGCCCCTTCTGGATCATATTTAGTGCTCCTTTCGGTGGGGGGGGGTACCCGTTCCCAGCGTTGTTTTGTGCTGGTGCGACTAGTTGGTTTGGGCCTCCAATAGGCGGTGGTGGAGGGGCTCCGAGCACTATTTCTCCTGGCGCAGGTGGGTTTCCAAACGCAAGTGTTGGGGCTTGTTGCCTCATGTACACCATGCTTTCACTGAGTTTCTGGAACTCACGGCAGTCCTTGAGCATATGGCTGGCTTTCTTTTTGACATCTTGCTTGTCGATGTAGAAGTGGATGGTGCATGGCCCCGAAAGTTTGTCGTATGCTGAGGGTCCGTTGTCGCGGTCGCGGCGTTGCCACGATCGTGGCGTCACCGTCATGGAAGTTTCCTCCGCGGTATCCTCCGCTGTTGTGGCTGTTGTCGTTGCGGCGGTCGGCGTAGCCGGCCGTGACCATGTCGGGTCCGTCGCGGTCCTCATATACGCGCGATCTCCTCTTGCTGCGTCGTTCCCGTCGTCGGCCGTAGTCGTCCTCTTCATCCGATTATGCTCGGTGAATGCAATCTTCGCCGTCTGCCCACCTGTTGGCGATGTCCATGAGGTGGTCAAGTGTTTTGGGCTTGACGCGCCCAAGCTCCTCCTTGAAATCTTGGCGTTTGACGCCGTCCCTGAAGGCGTCGATGGCCCTCTCTTCGGATATGTGTGCCACGGAGTTCTTGGTGGTAGACCAGCGTAGTATGTACGACCGAATAGATTCACCCGTTCTCTGAGTGCAGGCTCGCAACTCTTCGATTGAGGCGGGCCTCTTGCTGGTGCCTTTGAAATTTTGGATGAAGCTGTAAGCTAGCTCCTCCCAACTTCGAATGGACCCTGATGATAGGCTGCTGAGCCAGACTCGCGCCGCGCCTATCAGCTGCAGCTGAAGGCATTGCATGGCGGTTTCTTTGTTGCCGCCGTGCAGCTTGACGGATGACAGATGGTCACTGAGCCAGGATTTTGGATCTTGCGTGCCGTTGAACTTCGGAGTATCCGAAGGAAGCTTGAAATTGCGTGGCATCTATGTTCGCCGAACAGATCTGCTGAAGCATCGGGCTCCACAGAGTTCTCCTTCGTCTTCGTCCATCTCGGATTGAGCGAGCATCATGCGTTTGGCTGCTTTGTCGATTTTGGCGCGTGTAAGCGCGTCTCAGCATCGTAGTCGCGTTTCTGATGTGCGACTCTTATTCCTTCGAGGAAGGTCGTGCTCCTCTTCCTCTTCGGATGAAGGGGTGGGGCTCCGGTCGCGCCTAGCCGGAGCTTTCTTCGTCGGCTCAGTAGGAGCGTCTTCGTGGAGCGCAGCTCTGACAAGTCCGAGTCCGGTGAGTGCGGACTTATGCATGGCTCTCTTCGGGTCCCCCTCCGGAGGTTGGTGGGCCGCGAGATACGCGGTGGCTGCCATGATCACATCTTGTGGTGTCTTCGGCATGATGTTGCCGTCGGCATCCATCTCCATGAACGATGTGTGGAGAGTTCGGGTCACATCACGGCGCTCCTTGGGATCCATGTTCTCCACCCGCGAGCGGTGCTTGTTTCCTTGGTTTCCGTTCGTGCTAGAGCCGGGGGCCATGGCGGAGAGCGCAGCTCGTCGTGCGTTGGACTCAGAGGCTGCTTGCTTGCGTTTGTCAAGTGTTTCCTGCATCTTGACTTGCTTCTTATGCTCCTCGATGAGGAGGTAATGGCATGCCATCAGTAGTTCACGTGAGGAGTCTACAGGCAGGACTATGTCGCTTGCTACGGCGCGGCGTGCCTGGACCCATCCTTCTTTGCTAAGTTGGATGACGGGTTGTTTTTCTCTTCGGTGGGGGACTGGCTTCTTCTGTTCCCGCCGTTTCCGCCGTTTCTATCCTGCGGGTTGGGGTTCGTGTTGGGCGGCGGGTTAGGCGTTTGCTGTTCCTGGATGACTGTGGCGCATTGGTAGCGCTCGTAGATTGGTCCGCTGCTGCCGCAGCTTTCGGACCCGGAACCGTAGGTCCCTTCATCCGAAGGTGGATCGCACAGATCAGAGTTGCAGTTGTTGCTGTCGTAGAACTCATCTGTCGATGGTTATGTGCGCAGCACAGGGTGTGGAGCCCATGAGGCGGGCCTGATTGATGGCACGGGCACCCGCTCAGGAAGGCGGAGGGTGCCATTTTGTCCCACCTGGAAGCAGAAGCTCCCGAACAAGATTTCGAGTCCGTCGCCTACGGGCTCGAAGTCCTTCATGGTGGCCGGCGAGTGAGCGGTGAAGTCGAAAGCGCCGAAGAGAAGGTGACTCTCCGTCGCCGCAGAGTTGTAGATCGATCGGGTCAGGACCGTCACGATCGCACAATCAGCAGCCCCGATTCCCACAGACGGCGCCAATTGACGAGGTTTCGACTCGTCAATGCCCATTGTTATGGACTTGGGTTTTGGAGAAGATGGGGATGCTGGAGATCGTGGAATGGTTAACAGACAAGCAACTGTGGGACACGATTTACCTGTGTTCGAGCCCCGAGGGAAAACCCTACTCCTGCTTGTTTGCTCTTGATTACGGCGGAACCGAAGGTTACAGGGTGCGCAGATTCGATCTGGCGTGGTGGTGCGTATGCGAAGGTATGAGTCGAGAGATCTAGGCCGTTCCCTCCTGGCCGTTATATAGACTTAGGCAGGTCCCGGGCATAGTCCTAGTCGGTTACAGGTTCTAGGGTTTTACCCCTTTGAATTTCCTATCTACTCTAGTCTTGCTCTCCAAGGATCCGAAGGCGTTATGGGCCTGGGCCACCCGAAAATCTTCATGGGCCGGCGTATATCCACCATGGGCCTTCCTTGGGCTAGACCAGGTATGATGAGACCACGTACCCATAGGGTATAACCATGTCATCGGGCGCACGTGATTCTTCAGAATAGGTAGGTCCTATAAAAAGATAGATGTAAAATTTGTATATGCTCGAGTGGGCTTGTTATGCCCTTTTATGTAAAGCTTGTTTGTGCTAGCACATGGTGCCTTTGTTGTGTGCATGTCCTTTTTGTTAGCCTGACATGGTCAGCTACTCAGGTTACATGCGTTATTCTCAGTCGACGAAGTCATGAGGTGAGGCGGAGCCCCTGAGCGTGTTATAGCGAAAAGTAGTGCAAGGAAAAGAAATTTTTTTGGGCGAGACACTTAGCTTTTATTCATATCGTAATCGAGGAGGTACATTGTTAGACTGAGTAGCCTTATTGAAAGTAAAGGGATAACTAGGGGTAGAAGCATCACAGACGCGCGACGTTCCAAGGGTTGGAGTATTCAACTCATGATGCGATGTCCTTGAGGCGATAGGCGCTGCCTGGGATGACTTCTGTGACGATGTAGGGTCCTTCCCAGGGTGACTCAAGCTTTTTTGGCCGCTCTTGCTTGAGTCGTAGGATGAGGTCTCCTTCGACGAAGGACCTTGGTCGCAGCCGCCGGTTGTGGTAGTTGCGTAGGCTCTGCTGGTAGACCGCTGAGCGAGCCGTGGCGATGTCGCGTGCCTCGTCGAGTGTGTCGACGGCATCTTCGAGTGCAGCCGTCGATTCGGCTTCGCTGTAGGCGACGACCCATGGGGCCTTGTGGCGTACCTCGACAGGTAGTACGGCTTCGGCTCCATGCACCATGAAGAAAGGTGTGAAGCCAGTTGCGTTGTTCGGCGTTGTGCGTAGGCTCCAGAGGACGGAGGGTAGCTCTTCTGCCTAGGCTCCCGCAAGCCATTCGAGTGGGCTGAGCAGGCGTTTCTTGATGCCTCCGCCTATGAGGCCATTGGCCTTTTCGACTTATCCGTTGGTCTGCGGGTGCGCCACCGAGGCGTATGATATGTTGATTCCGAGGCCCTCGCAGAAGTCCTGGAATTCGTTCGAGATGAAGTTGGAGCCATTGTCCGTGATGATGCTGTGCGGCACGCCGAACCTATAGACTATGGACTCAAAAAACTTGACGGACGTTTTGCCACTTTGGTTGGTGACGGGCATAGCCTCGATCCACTTGGTGAATTTGTCGACTGCGACCAGGAGGAAGACGTGGCCTCCGGGCGAAGATTTTGGCAGTTTGCCGATCATGTCAAGGCCCCATTGGGCAAAGGGCTAGGCCAGTGGTATGGGCCGGAGCTCCGATCCTGGTGCGTGTGGCTTATCCGCGAACCTTTGGCGGCCATTGCATCTTTGGACGATGTCTTTGGCGTCGTTCATGGCCATTGGCCAGTAAAATCCAGCTCGTAGAGCTTTGGCGATGAGGGAGCGGCTGCCTGCATGGTGACCGCAGATGCCTTCGTGGATGTCTTGGAGGATGGTTTTGCCATCACCGATGGTGACGTATATTTGTAGCACACCCGAAATGTTGCGCTTGTACAGCTCGCCATTGTGGAGAGTGAATGCTTTGGACCGGTGAGATATGTGTCGGGCATCTGTCGGGTCGTTAGGCAGTTCCTTGTTGAGCAGGTATCGAAGGTACGGTTGCGTCCATGTCTCCTCGATCGCCATGACCTGCATCAGGCTGACGAGCTCGGCCTCTATGTCGAGCTTTTCGGGTCCTTTTGACCCTTCGGGTGGCGCTGCCCCCGAGTGTTCTGCTTCTTCGGGTGATCCCTTGGGGAATTTCCTTTTGATAGAGGGTACACAGATTTGCTCGAGGAACACACCTGGTGGCACCCGTGCGCAGGTGGAGCCAATGTTGGCGAGTCTATCGACTTCCTTGTTGCTTTCCCTTCCAACGTGTCGAAGCTAGCAGCCGTCAAAGTCTCCTTCGAGTGAGTTGTAGAGTGCGCGATACGCGATCATGTTGGCAGCGTGGGCGTCGCATTCGTTCATCATTTGCTGGACGACGAGGTTTGAGTCGCCGTAGATGACTAGGTGCGTTGTGCCGCAAATCTTTGCCATCCTCATCTGTGGATGAGGGCCTCGTATTCGGCCTCGTTGTTGGAGGCACGAAATTTCATCCGAAGGACGTATTTCATCTTATCGCCTTGCGGGGACGTCAGTATGACACCAGCTCCTGCTCCAGCCTCGTGCTTGGAGTCGTCGAAGTGCATCGTCCATGACTGCGTCATGTCCGGGGTGTCCGGCAGCTAGAGATCCATCCAGTGGACGAAGAAGTCAGGGAGGACCTGAGATTTGATCGCATGGCGCCGCTCGTTGTCGTGGTGGTGGCACGGCAGATGCCATGGGTAGGCTTAAGTTGGGGGCCAAATGGGTGCTTGTGGTCACCGGGGAGGGAGTGCACGATCGAGCCATGCCCGAAGAACAAGAAGAACTCTCCACACTTGACAATTTGATTGATAGCCCCAAGAGTACAAGTGATCCTTGAGTTGTATTGGCTAGAGTATGCAGCCCCTGTTCTCTACTTCGTCCAACCTCCTTCTACTGCCGCTATGCCCTCCCTTATATAGGTAGCGCTAGCTAGCTAATACCCCTTTGGGTTCTAGGGTTTAGTATTTGGGTCTTGGTCCCTACCATATGGGCCGGGTTATGGGCTCGCCCTTATCCCATAGTCCCGGTCCATAAAGCTTGACAGCTAACGGTCTTCTGGTACGCTGCTTCTTATTCATTTTGGCGTCACGCAGTTACTTTGTACGTCAGCGCTTGCTTTGGGCGTCACCCGACATCGCCCTTCTCTTTTGACCATGCTTTACCATGGTCCTTCCTGAACCTTACTCGTAAAGGTGCCACACGTCCTTCCTGACTCGGCCCTTCCTCGGTTGACTCGGCTCGTTGGTACCTGCAAGGGTTGCAACTTTGTCCTATACTGGCCGAGATAGTTATATCTCGGCTTTCTTGCTTATCTTACCCGGTCGTCCTTACTCGGCCTGGTTCGTTTTTCACTCAGAGCCAACCCAGCTGCGCTATGTTTCCCCTCTCATGACCCTACCGGGGGTTATCCCCCTGACATTAGTCCCCGAAGCTGGTGAGGTCTAGCAGTTTTAGTTGTTAGGCGTCTCCAGGTTCCTTTTGTGTGAATGGAACTTCAGTTTTTGTCTTTTATCTACCTTAGTTGTGCATCTTGTCGGGTTAGTCTGACAATTTTGGGTTAATTCTTTGACTTCTTGGCTCATTCTTGCCTCGAGCCGAGTTATTTTGGCCAATTCCGGGTCATTTTCGGCACGCTTCAGTCACTGACAACCTGTAATCATGATTACTTGCCTCAATTTTTGTTCCAAGCTCTGGCGGCACAGTGACGGCTGCGCAGTTATTCCCCGTCACTGTGGTAGTCCCATCGGTCTGCGCCTCTTGTCCTTCTAGCCGTGACGTGGCATTGGGTTTTTCGTGTATCTCTGGCTACGTGGCGCTCGCTGATTGGCTCACCCGGCGTGGTATATGGCCACACGCCGGCCGCACGGCATAGTTAGATCCCACTATGGGGGGTTTTACCGCCCTTAAGTAGGGGTTGGGGGTTTCCACTTCCCCCACGCCCGTTCAGTTTCCTTAGCTCTTCTTCCTCCTCGCGCCTGCAGGATTGAACCGCCTCCTTTGCGGTTCCTTCTTTTTCTTGCCCTAGCGCTGCGATTGCCCCTGCCCTCTTTCGATTTCAGCATGGGTCCTCATTGTTCCAAGCCTTTCCTTTCCGTGGAGAAGACAGACTCCGACGATCCCATGGATGCCGGTGACGGCGCTGATGGCGCTGAGGAGAAGGAGGCTCCCTCCGGCGAGCGCGGTGGTTGGGAAGGCTCTGAGGTTTCCACCGAAGAGGTGGAGTGGCTCCGCTCCACCAGACGCATTCCACTGCAAGTGGATTGCCGTCTCCCAGCCGGTGAGATTTCCCCCACCCCTCAAGCTGGCGAGCGGGTGGTTTTTCTTTCACACTTTGAACGTGGTTTTGCTCTTCCTGTGAGCACTTTCTTTTCCTAGTTTCTTTCTACCTTCCATCTTCAGACCCACCATCTTCCTGCCAACACAATTGGCTCTCTCTCTTGTTTCATCTCTGTCTGCGAGGCCTATCTTGGAATTTGGCCTACAGTTCTTCTGTGGGCCAAGTATTTTCGCTTCAAAGTCCAGGTTGTCCCCTAGCCTGGTGCTCCTTGATCCGAGAAAAGGCCGACCCGGAATGGTGCTGCTAGCATCACCCCCAGGAGAGATTCTATCTTTCCTCGGGTTACCGACATTGACTCTTGCAAGAAGTGGCATAGAACCTTTTTCTATGTCAAGAACAGCGGGTCCACCGATAACATCCGGCTTCCCTCTTTCTCGGACGAGGTCCCCGACAGAAACATCAGCAACTTGACCCAAGGCGACCAAGACGCTGGTTAACGAGGCAAACGCTTATCTCGGAAAGGTTGTCGTCCGGATGAGAAATTTCGTCTCGCCGACTATGACCTCATGTGCACCTTCATCTCACGCCGGGTAAGCCCCATCCAAGCCAGGAGCCACAAGATGTGCTTCATGAGCGGGTCACATGATCCCACTCGGCATTCCACCAAGGAGCTCACCCATGACTCCATAGCCCGCCGGGTAAGCTCAATCTTCAAATTTAACTTGGCGGATGGTTGGGCTTGGAGCTGCCCACCGTTTAGCCGGGTCAGGCCTGTCCCCTGGGTAAGTTTCCGGATTACTTCTTCGCCGAGTAGGCTTTAGCTTTTTTGCCACTCTTAGCTTAGTTTTTAGTCTCTTATTTTGTTTGTCTTTCGCAGAATCTCCTTCACTAGGTTGATGACAGTACTGCCCCTCCTGCTGGTTATCATGGGGACCGTTCTGACTCGGATGAGGCCGAGTGCGACCTGGAGTGCTTCATGCCGATTCCGTACACTGCGGCTGCTTCAGCTTCCGGTAAGAGTCGATCTCATAACCCCTTACAAGATTGGTCTGACGATGATGAGGATGATGATTGTACGCTTTTGGAGGTATACGCCTTGTAACCTTAGACTCTTTGCTTATCCAAGTAATCTTGTTATTTACTTATGCAGCTGGTCAGGTACACGACACTCCTCCTCTCGCCGTGGGTGGAGTCTGCAAGATTCCCGTTGCTAAGCCGAAGCGACGCGTAACCTCCTCCAGCACCCAGCCGGCTAAGAAGAACAAGCCCACTATGGCTGCTCCTGTTGCCTCTGCTGCTGCCAGCCTGAGTGAGACTCGCCAAGCTGCTGGGTGCCGAGTCTCGCGCCGAGTCATCCGTGACCCGGTTGTCACCGGGTAAGTTTTTGCTCTTTGCTTTCTTTGCTCTTTTCTTTCTCATCACTGCTGCTCTCTCATATATATCTTGTTATTTTCAGTGTTGCACCTTTGACGGCGAGTCAGGATGCTTCTAGCATTGCCTCGCCGCTTAGGCCTACACCTCCTCCAGCTGACTCGGCGGCACCGAGTCCCGTCCGGGTTGAGGCTCGCACTGCTGAGGCTCATGCTTCTCAGTGTCAGTCAGACCCGGTGGATCACTCGGCTAGTGCCCCTATCGGTGGTCAGGGAAAACTTCCTGATCTTGGTGCCCACAAGTCTGGCACCGAGAAACCCTCTGCCACCAGTTCCTCTGGCATCAGCCCTCAAGCTGATGTGAATGAACAGCTTCCTGATCTTGGAGCCAACAAGACTGCTGAGCCCAGTCAGGAGGCTCCTCGATCTTCTACAAATCCTCCTGCTCGCTCTCAAACTTTGTCAAAGGGCCAGATCCAGCTCAAGGCTTCTGGTTCTTCCCGCCCCTCTTCTGGCAAATCCGCCTCTTCCAAGCAAGCAACTCTAGTTTGCGCTCCGGGTTCTGCTCCTCAGATCCAGCCTCCGACATCGGCGACAATACTCGCTTCAGCGGGTAAGGGGGACGGATCTGCTGCTGGGTCGTGGCGACTCAGGTTACCTCCACACTTCTGCCGCTGCAACCCGTGCCACTGTGGGAACCGCCCTGAAAACGAGTCAAGTTCTTACTCAGACGCTTAGTGGCAAGAGCCTTGGTTCGGCTGAACCTTACGCTGTGGCATGGAATGCAGTCGGCGAGCAGGAGGTCAGCACTCGTGCCGGGAAGAAAGTGAAGCTGGGCCCCAAGGCTGTTTCCGACATGACCCAGCAGGCCATTTCTCTGATGGCCCGTGTTGAAAAAGTGAATGAGGTAAATTAGCTTCTTACTCTTTTGTATCATTGAGTATTTCCTTTATACATATCACCTAGTCCCCGAGGTTACGATGGTCGAAACTTACTCTACCAGTAAGCTCCTCAATAGTCACTCAGCCTTCAAATCCTTTAATCAAAGCTTGTACGTTAGGACTTCGATCCCTAGCCCTCGAGGTTACTGCCGAGTAAGGAACTTACTCGACTGTAAGCTCTTAAGCTCTTTTTACTCGGCAGGTCGCCTGACTCGGTTCTTTCTTTGTTATCTGTCTTCTTTGATTAGCTTACGCATAACGAGCGCACCAAGGTGCACCAAGCTCTTGTCCTGGCGCATCGCAAGCTTGAACTTGCGTATGAAAAACTACAGACTGACACCTTCGGCCAAGGTAATATCTTTGCTTTTCCCTTTTCTATTTTTTGGTGTGATTCTCCTTGGTTCATCTTTTCATTTTTCCTCTCACTGTTGTCTCACAGCCACTGCTTAGTCCACCATCAACGAACTTCACTCGTAGATCAGCAAGGCCGAGAGTAACTTTCTTATCTCCGTAAGCCAATTGCTGAAATTTTGTTTTGTTGGTACTCACAAATTTTGTTCTCAATAAGCAGAGAAGCACCAAGCCAAACTCCAGAATGAGCATGATGAGGTGACTCGGCTGAAGAAATTGATGGCCGAGACGGAGGAGAAACACTTGGCCGAGGTGAAAGGACTGAAGGAGGAGCTTGCCGAGAAGAGAGAGCAGCAGGCTGCTAGCACCGAGAAGACTAAGAAGTTGCTCGACGAGGCCGAGTCATTGGTCGAGTCGACCAATATGAACCTCGACGCCCTTCAAGCCAAGACCAAGACTTGGCATAGCAAGCTCGCTCCATCAACTTCTTTCTCGGTAGTGAGTTCTTACTCTTTACGCATTGTCCAAGTCCTGCTGGATTTCTTCCATCTTCCTTTGCTATTTGTTAACTTTCTCTTTCTTGCAGAGAACTTTCCTGAGGCCAACATGTTTGCCATCCGAGCCATGAATAAGGTGAGAGCTGAGGCTGGTGCTCCTGCTAACGGCGATGTGTCCATGGAGGATCTCCTTGCAGTGGTGTCTGAACGGGTCAAGACCCTCAGATCTTGTGGTGTGGACTTGCTCAAAGCGGCTATCCATGCGTTTCGCATGCCCTGGCCGGGTGAAGACCCACCCTAACTCATCGAGCCACTCGCCGACAGACTGCTCCTCACTGAAGACCGGCTGGATCAATGGCGCGAGTCGGCCGGCCGGGCTGCAGCGGACAAGGCTCTCTCCTTCGTGCTTTCATGGTACGAGGGCATCAACCTTGACGTTCTTGCTTGCATAAGGGGAGATGGAAAATGGTTGAATGACCCGGAGCTGATCAAGAAGCGCCAGGAGCGAGCTTATGCTATGATAGAGTACACCATGGTACACGCTTGGTGTGAAGGGCCCAGCTTCCTCGACCTTGGCGATCCGCTCGTCGAAGTTCCTGCTGAAGATGGTGGCGATAGCGAGGCGACCGAGTCAGATGATCCAGATGACCCGGCCATAGATGCCCCTCACCCGGCCGATGCTCCAAGCACTCCTGCTTCCGAGAATGCTCCTCTGAGTTCTCCTGCTCCTTAGGCCAACAAATACTTGAACTTTTATTAGATCCCCGGTATGTCGGGTACAGATGTAACGTACATTGCACTCAAAGTTTGATTATGTGCCTTTTGATAGGCTTTATATGTTTGCATCATGCTCTTAGTGCGAATCATTCAAGGGCAAGTCCCCGAGTTTCATTCTGCAGTGTCACCTTTCCTTGCCGTTGGCCCTTGTCTACCATTTTTCGGTGTTCGACATTAGGATCCCAAAGGACGAAGGATTTAGTTAGCGGATATGAAACTTGGGTAACTTGGCCGAGATTACTCGACACATAGTATAACACAACCTGCAGAGAGTTAGGCACAAACTAGAGCTGACTCGCGTTTCTCCCTTGTACTTATCCGGCGTTCGTGTTTACCCGTCTTAGATCTTTTTCTCTTGCTTGCCATGAAGCCGTGTTTTCGGACAACGGCATAGTCGAAGAGCTAATTTCTTCCGAGTAAACACTACTTGTTCCGAAATAAATTCCGGGTATCACGCCAGCCGACGTAAAATAATTGAAATGGAAAGCCTAAGGGGTAGTCCCCGAGTCAGTTTTCCGAATCATACCACTTTATTATTAGCACATAGCCGGCAAACACATCCGGCATACGAGAGTTCGAGTGATACATGCATTGCTTCTCCTAAGTGTAGAAGGGACAAAGCAGTGCCACATTCCATGGCCTTTTGGTTTCATCTCTTGACCTGTCCGCCTTGTTCTTTTGCGCTTCATGAGCGTCTATGAGATAATAGGAATCATTGTGCAATGCTTTGCTTACAATGAATGGACCTTCCCAAGGAGGCGATAATTTATGCATTCCGGCTGTGCGCTGCACTAGCCTTAGCACCATATCTCCTTCTCGGAAAACACGAGGTTGCACTTTCTGGCTGTGGTAGCATCGAAGGTTTTGTTGATATATAGCAGATCTGGAAAATGCCAGTTCCCTTGCCTCTTCGAGTAAATCTACTCCATCTTCTCGAGCCTCTTTCACCTCGGCTTCCGAGTATTGCCTTATCCTTGGCGAGTCATATTCTATGTCGGTCGGCAAGACTGCTTCAGCCCCATATACAAGGAAAAATGGCATATAACCAGTTGATCGATTTGGAGTCGTTCTTAAGCTCCACAGTACTGAGGGTAGTTCTTCTATCCAACAACCAGGTTACCTCTGGAGTGGTTCCATTAAGCGGGGTTTTATACCGGACAGAACTAAGCCATTAGCCCGTTCAACTTGTCCATTTGATTCTGGATGGGCGACTGACGCTACGTCAAGTCTTATTCGGTGTTTCCCACAGAAGCGAGCAAAAGCCCCTTCGGCAAAGTTTGTGCCATTGTCAGTGATCACACTGTGCGGGTAGCCATATCTGAGGATTATATCCCTTAGGAATGTGACGGTTGTTTTACCGTCCAATTTCTTGATTGGCTTCACTTCTATCCACTTGGTGAACTTATCGATCATGACCAAGATATGAGTCATGCCTCCCCTTGCTGGTTTGATTGGTCCTACCATATCCAGGCACCATACTGCAAAAGGCCACGTGATTGGTATAGTCTTCAATTCTGACGCTGGCAAATGTGACTTGGACGCATAGTGTTGACAATCACTGCATTTCCCGACTAACTCTTGTGCTTGTGCCAATGCGCTTGGCCAGTAGAATCCATGTCGGGATGCCTTGGCTACCAATGCTCTTGATGATGCATGGTGCCCGCACTCTCCTTGATGGATATTCACTAAAATCTCCTGGCCTTTCTCTGAACTAATACAACGCTGTAGTACACTTGTCACACTTCGTTTGTATAGTTCCTTGTTGATTATGGTGTATGCTTTTGCCCTTCGTGCTGTTTGCCTTGCCAACATTTCGTCACTTGGCAAGGTTCCATCCTTCAAATAACAGAATATTGGTCGTTCCCACGTAGGTATTAGTGGTTCCGGGTCTCCTTCAACATCAATATCCATTGGTTCTGCCGAGATATGCTCTGCCGACATAACCTGAGGAGTCCCTGAGTGTGATTCAGTTACCCCTGAGGTGAATGGATCAGTCCCCGAGTGACTCGAACCTACCCCTGAGTCAATATCCATTGGCACTACCCCTGATTCCTGACTCGCCGGGATGACCCTGATTGATTCGGACTCTGGTGAGGGCATGATCGATGGCTTCCTGAGATGCTCCAATGCTACCCCTGGTGGTATTGCTTGTCTAGATGATCCTAGCTTGGATAACACATCTGCAGCCTTATTTTCTGCTCTAGGAATGTGATGAAATTCGCAACCGTCAAAATATCCCGAAATTTGCTGCACGTGGAAGCGATATAATGCCATGTTTGGGTCCAGTGCGTCCCAATGTCCAGACACTTGCTGAATCACCAAATCCGAATCACCAAAACACATGATCCTTTTGATACCAATTTCCTTGGCTACTTTAATGCCATGGACGAGTGCTTCATACTCGGCAACATTGTTAGAAGCAGCAAAATGAATCTGCAAGACATACCTCAGTTGATCCCTCTTTGGAGATGTGAGCACTATCCCGGCGCCCAGACCCATTCTCGTCTTGGACCCGTCAAAATGCATTATCCAGTAATTTGGATCTGGTAGCGGTGGCTCGTATTGTATCTCCATCCATTCTACAAAGAAATCTGCAACGGCTTGAGATTTTATTGCATCCCGCCTATCATATTGCAGAGTGTATGGTGCTAGTTCAATGGCCCATTTGGCTACTCGGCCGCTGGTGTCTTTGCTGCCCAATATATCCGAGATAGGTGCCTCACATATTACCCAGATCGGGTGTTCCTGAAAATAATGTTTCAGCTTCTTTGCTGCCATATATACCCCATATGTCATCTTCTGATAATGCGGGTAATTCTGTTTCAAGACAGAGAGCACTTCGCTCAAGTAATATACTGGTCTTTGGACTGATTTGCCCCCTTCTTCACGTTCAACCACTATTACTGCACTTACAACTCTGTTGGTTGCGGCAACATAGAGCAGCATTGGCTCCTTGGATAGTGGTGACGCTAATATTGGTGTTGTTGCCAACATTTTCTTTAATTCATGGAAAGCGCTATCAGCTTGTTGTGTCCATGTGAATTTGTCTGATTTCTTCATTAGCTGATATAGTGGTAGGGCTTTTTCGCCTAGCCAACTAACAAACCTGCTCAATGAAGCCAAGCATCCAGTAAACTTTTGGACGTCATTGAGGGTTTTTGGCAATTCCATTCTTTTGATGGCCCTGATCTTTGTCGGGTTAGCTTCAATTCCTCGGCTGGATACAAGGAATCCGAGTAACTTGCCAGCCGGGACACCAAATGTACATTTTTCCGGGTTAAGCTTCATCCGGAATCTTCTCAAGTTTGCGAATGTTTGATGCAAGTCCTCGATTAGAGTATGACTTTGTTTGGTTTTTATTACCACGTCATCGACGTATACTTGAACATTTTTGTCCAATTGATCTTGCAAGCATTTTTGCATGCATCTTTGATATGTTGCGCATGCATTTCTTAATCCGAATGGCATGGTGCGATAGCAACAAGCCCCCTACGGGGTGATAAAAGCTGTCTTTATTTGATCATTTGGATTCAGTGGAATTTGATGGAATCCTGAATACGCATCCACAAATGACAACAACTCACACCCAGCAGTAGAATCTATGACCTGATCGATCTGAGGCAGAGGAAATGGATCTTTTGTACATGCCTTGTTGAGGTTCGTGTAATCAATACACATGCGCCATACCACTGCCACATTCGGGTCATCTTTCTTCTTCTCGACCAGGACTGGATTTGACAACCAGTCCGGGTGCAGCACTTCCATGATGAATCCAGCAGCTAAAAGTCTTGCAATCTCGGCAGCTATTACTTTCCTCCTATCTTCGGCGAAGCGGTGGAGGGGTTGCTTCATCGGCCTTGCATCTGGTCTTACATGAAGACAGTGCTCAGCCAGCTCCCTCGGAACTCCTTGCAGATCTTGAGTGGACCATGCAAAGATGTCCCGATTCTCACGGAGGAAGCTGGTGAGCACGCTTTCCTATTTATCTATAAGGCCCGTCCCAATGGTTACTGTGCGCTCTGGGAAAGTTTCATCCACCTGCACCTTCTTGGTTTCTTTGGTAGCTTGAAATGACACATTGCCATGCGGGTTGGTGAGTGTCGGCATGGACATTTGTGCTGCTTTGGCCAATGCTGCCACCTCCAACATCTGACTTTTCTCTTGGGCGATGACGAGTGACTCGGCCAGTGAAGATCCGGCTGAGGCACAAGCAATGGATCTTTTGTAATCTCCTTCAACTGTGATCACCCCACATGGGCCTGGCAGCTTCATCTTCAAGTAAGCGATGTGAGGAGTAGCCATGAACTTTGCCATAGCCGGTCTGCCGAGTAAGGCATGATATGAGCTCACCAAATCTACTACCTCGAACTCTATGGCTTCAGTGCGGCAATTTTCTCTGTTGCCAAATAAGACGTCGACCCAGATCTTGCCAATTGGCTCACAGGACAATCCTGGCACAATCCCGTGGAAAGTGGTCTTAGTCGGCTCCAGCATGTTCATGGTAATGCCTAACTTGAGCATAGTATCCTTGTACATGATATTGATGCTACTGCCATCGTCGATTAACACCTTTGAAAATTTCACGTTGATATCTAGGCCCATGAACGTTGGATCCAGAACCAGAGCATATCCTCCTGGGGTTGGCATGATTCTGGGGTGATCCTTTATACTCCAAGTTATCTCTTGCTCAGACCAATGCATGTACTTGGGAATTGCCGGCATCGTGGCATTCACTTCCATCATTCGTCATTGGCTCTTCTTGTCATTTGGCTCTGTGACAAAGACAACATAGCTCTGGTGATGTTCTCTATACTCATTTCTGGTTCCATGGCCTATATGAGCATCGTCACCTCTTGGATTGTGCACCCGATGCACAACTTCTCTTCTTTACTGATTCTGATATCTCGGCTGCCTGTTTTCATATTTGTTATCTGCTCCTACTGCTTGAGCATTTCCTCCTGTAAGTGGTGGAGGGGGAGGTGGTGGAAGCTGCTTATTCGGTGAGTCCACTCTATCTCCTTTCTGAAACCAAGTGCATTGCCTTGTTGAGTGATTTGCCGGCTTACTCGGACTAGGCGTGTGAAACTTACACGGCTGATCCAGCATCATCTCATAGGTGTATTTTTGTCGATCTTGGTACTGTTTCCTATGATCGTATGGCCTTTTGCCGTCATTCTTTGGCATCCATTGTTGTTGACCATTTGTCCTTTGACGCTGACTGCTTCCAGCATCTGGATGATCCTGATTTACTGCAGCAACCTGAGCCGAACCATACCTGTAATTCAGCCTCTCGTCCCTTCTCTTGCTTCTGTATTCGGATCTCTCCTGGCGCCTTTGCGACCCGGCAGCGTCATAGATCTGAGTCTCAGTCATCCCGTTTGCCGACATGAGCAGCGGCTGAGTCGGATCTCCTAACGCGTATGAGTCGGTGATTCTTATTGTCTCTGCTAGACTTGTCGGCATATCTCTTTGTAACCTTTGCCACAACACACTCCCATGTCTGCGTCCTTGTGCAAACCATGCGATTGCTTGTGACTCGATTACCCCTTCGCAAGAGTTACGTATCGTACACCACCTTGTGAGGAACTCCCTGTCTGTCTCATTCGGTCTTTGCTTGCACATTGCTAGTTGTTGTGGGCGATTCGGCCTCTTGTAAGAGCTCATGAAATTGCTCATGAAGGCGTCGTGAAAATCAATCCAACTGTTGATGCTTCCGGGTGGCAAATTGTTCAACCATACCTGAGCTGGTCCTTCCAGCATTTGCGATACGTAACGTACTGCTCATCTCAAGTTTCCCTGTGCTATCTTTACAGCGGTTCCATAATCTATGAGCCAATCCTCCGGCTTTGTGCTTCCATCATATGTTTTTGTTCCTCTGGCCAGCTGGAAATTCGACACCGGTGGCTCCTTCATGATCCTTGGGCCAAAACATGGTGGACCCTACGGACCTTGCGATTCAATTATCTCCACCATTTTTATGCGGTCAAGCTTTAACCTGGCATCATCCGGCTGAAGGTTTCTACCCCCGTATCTTGCTCCCATTGCTTGATATGCATGGTCTGACAGCTCATACCCGTCATTTACCATAGCCGAGTAACCATCATTGTACTTATTCGCGTTCGGGTCAGCTGGCTGTTGAACTGCTTCTCCCGCGCTCTGCTGTCTTCTTTCCGGCTGAGCTGGTGCGTTATTCGGAACTATATTTCCTCCTCCCGCTGAGTGAGTTGCGTGCCGAGTATGAGGCACAAAATTCTTCCCTCTGTTGTCATTTCTCTGTCCAATTTTTTCCTGGTTTTCATTTTCCCGGGGATTATTTCTTTTTGCCCCTTGCGCACGCGTCGGGTTTGCTTGAACTGCTGTCGGATCATAGGCGACCATCTGCTTGTTTCTTCCAGAATCCACACTTTTCTCTTTTCTCGGCATGGGTGCCGCTCCTGGTGAGGATGCCGTGTGCCCAGCCGATCTTGCCGGAACAGGAGTTACCGAGTGAACCAGCTGTGATCTCCCTGCTATGCCCGGATTTGCTCTGTAATATGCCTCATTTAGCATGCTGGATGCTTTTACTAACTCATTGACCCGTTCTTGCTGCCTTTTCTTTGCTTCCCCCTCCAAGTGGGGTAACTCTGCCATTGCTGCCTCTGCTGCTCGCAGATTAGCTGCTGCTGTGTTGTATGTTGGGCGCATGGGTGTCTCATTGCTATTCTCTGGTGTTGTCTTTGATGTCGCATCTGCGAGCTCTTCATTGAGGTTCCTTCCTCTCAATCTCGTCGCATCAAGCCGGGTCTTTGCGCCCTTGACTCGATTTGCCGAGTTAAGCTCTCGGATAGTGATATCCACATCCTGTTGTAACTGTGCCAACTCCTTTGCTTTTTCCAGAACTTTTGTCCTGGTTTCTTCCAACTCGCCTTGCACACGTGCCGGGTCAGTCGCCTGTGTCACTGGCTCTGCCAACTTGTCTATTGCTTCCTGCAGCTCCTTAGCTCTTTTGCTCCTAGCTATGTTCTCTGGTTTATCCAGCAGCGCCTTTGTTGTTCTTGCAGCCCTCGGCGTTTCCTCATGATTTCCTCCCTCTGTGTTTCCATTTACCACTGGAACTACAGTGGGAGCTACGGGGTTTGGAGCAGTCATCATTACCTCCATGGAGATGAGTTGGAGAGGCTTCCTGATCGCTGCCATTGGGGATCTGTGCCGGAGACGATGTGCTCAGGATATGCGCGCTCCACGCGCACCGCGACGTAGACCTGGTGCTCGCCAAATTTGACGAAGCGACCGCCCCTAGGGAACGGCTGGGTCCCGAAGCAGCCCGCGTTGTCGCTGACGAAGTTGAGCGCTCCAAACCTCTGGATGAGGCCGGAGTAGACGCGCTTGCCGGTCTTGGCGATGATGTTGCCCGTCCGGATGAAGACTCCATCAAGCACCTGCTTCTGCCCCATGGTGGGCGCCAACTGTCGTGGTGGTGGCACGGCAGATGCCATGGGTAGGCTTAAGTTGGGGGACGAATGGGTGCTTGTGGTCACCGAGGAGGGAGTGCACGGTCGAGCCATGCACAAAGAACAAGAAGAACTCTCCACACTTGACAATTTGATTGATAGCCCCAAGATTACAAGTGCTCCTTGAGTTGTATTGGCTAGAGTATGCAGCCCCTGTTCTCTACTTCGTCCAACCTCCTTCTACTGCCGCTATGCCCTCCCTTATATAGGCAGCGCTAGCTAGCTAATACCCCTTTGGGTTCTAGGGTTTACTGTTTGGGTCTTGGTCCCTACCATATGGGTCGGGTTATGGGCTCGCCCTTAGCCCATAGTCCCGATCCATAAAGCTTGACAGCTAACGGTCCTCTGGTACGCAGCTTCTTATTCTGTTTGGTGTTACGCAGTTACTTTGTACGTCAGCGCTTGCTTTGGGCGTCACCCGGCTCCTTTTGTGTCATCTGGCGTCGCCCTTCTCTTTTGACCATGCTTTACCATGGTCCTTCCTGAACCTTACTCGGAAAGGTGCCACGCGTCCTTCCTGACTCGGCCCTTCCTCGGTTGACTCGGCTCATTGGTACCTGCAAGGGTTGCAGCTTTGTCCTATACGGGTCGAGATAGTTATATCTCGGCTTTCTTGCTTATCTTACCCGGCCGTCCTTACCCGACCTGGTTTGTTTTTCACTCGGAGCCAAGCCAGCTGCGCTATGTTTCCCCTCTCATGACCCTACCGGGGGTTATCCTCCCGACACCCGTAGACTATGTCTAGAGGAGATAGCTCGATGCCCCACAGGGCTACGCGTCCTGTGGCTTCGAGGTTTTTTAGGATGTTGGACAGTGGCGCCTCGTTGACAACCATTATCCGATGCTCCTGGAAGTAGTGGCTCAGCCGACGAGCTGTCATGAACATGCCGTAGGCGAGCTTCTGGTAGTGAGGGTACCTCTGTTTTGTTGGCGTCAGTACCTCGCTGAGGTAGTAGATTGGGCGTTGGACCCCATGGGTCTTGCCCTCTTCGGGTCGCTCGACCACGAGTATGGTTCTTACCACCTGGTGTGTGGTTGCAATGTATATCAACAGAGGCTCGCGTTCCTTGGGCGTGACCAGGACATGCGAGGTGGAGAGAAGTCGCTTCAGATCTTCGAATGTGTCGTCTGCTTCGGGTGTCCACTCGAATTTGTCTACTTTGCGTAGCAGTTGGTAGAAAGGCAGGGCCTTCTCACCCATGCGGCTGATGAATCTGCTCAGCTTCTCCATGGCCAGTATGGCCCGGATTTTCTTCGGATTCGCCTCGATTCCTCACTGGGAGATGAAGTAGCCGAGTAGTTGGCCAGATGGGACGCCGAAGGCGCATTTTTATGGATTCAGCTTGATCTTGTAGTGATCAAGGTTATCGAACGTCTCGCGGAGATTGTCGATCAGTGTCTTGGCTTCCCTGGTCTTGATGACTATGTCGTCGACATAGAATTGGATGTTGCAACCGATATGGTTCTTCAGACATGCCTGCATGCACCTCTGGTATGTGGCACCTACGTTCTTCAGCCCGAAGGGCATGGTGTTGCAGCAGAATACCCCGAACGGCGTGATGAACGTCGTTTTTTCCTGATCTTCGACCTTCAGACGAATATTATTGTAGCCTGAGTAGGCATCAAGGAAGGAGAGTTTCTCGCATCCTACAGCCGAATCGATGATCTGATCGATCTGAGGAAGGGGGAAGTGGTCCTTGGGGCAGTGTTTGTTGAGCGACGTGAAGTCCACGCACATCCCCAGGATGTCCGTGTATTTCGTTGGGACTAGCACAGTGTTGGCTAGCCACTCGCTCTCCTTGATTTCTCGGATGAAGTTGGCGTCCAGGAGTCTGTTGACTTCGATTCCAACTGCTTCTGCTCGTGGTTCGGACAGTCATCGGATCGACTGCTTGACCAGCCTTGCGTCCGGGAACACATTGAGTGCATGCTCAACGAATTCCCTGGGAACTCCTGGGATGTCCGCAAGACACCAGGCGAAGATTTCCTAGCGCTAAGGGAGGAATTCGACAAGCACGCTTTCCTATGCGTGGCTGAGGTCATTCGCGATCAGCGCCGTCTTGGATGCGTTGGTTGAGTGGACCTATACCTTTTTCGTATTGACTGTGGAGCCGAACGACATATCATGTGAGTTTTGCCTGGCGACTAGGGGTGCCCCGTTGTCTGTCACCTCTCAGAGCCTTGTGAGTTCCTCTTGCATGCTGAACGACTGAGAGATTCTATTGAAGTCTCTATCGCAGTGGTCCGATCGGGTAAAGCTTCCCTAGACTGTGATGACGCCTTTGGGCCCAGGCATCTTGAGCAGCAGGTACGCGTCGCGCGGTACTGCTAGGAACCTTGCGAATGCTACACACCCGAGGATGGCGTGGTACTATGATGGCCAATCCACCACTTCGAACTCGAGCCGCTCACACCGAAAGTTTTCGGGCTTGCCGAAGATGACGTCGAGCCATATCTTTCCCAGGGGATATATGCCCTTCCCTGGTACTATGTCTTGGAACGTTGTATTAGATTGTTCCAGGCTGCATAGCGGGATCCGCATGGCTATGAGGGTGCTGGCGAACATTAGGTTGATGCCGCTGCCGCCATCCATGAAGACGCGGCTCATCTCGAATCCTTCGATCTGTGCCTCGAGCACCAGGGCAGCATGACCTGGACGAGGGATCTGGCGGGGATGGTCTGATCGATCGAATGTGATGCAGGACTCTGAGCCACTGAGGTACTTAGGGATGGCTGGCGGAGCGGTTACAGCGAGGCTGACCTGCCGTGTGATCTTCTTCTGCACCCTATTGGTGGGGCGTCCATTCTAGATCATGAGAGACCCTTTTGGCGGTGGTTATCCGCCTATGCCGTTGTTTGGCGTAGGTGCGATCGCGGGATTCGACGGTCCCACGGGTGGTGGTGGAGGAGCTCCGTGGGCGATGTCACCTAGTGCGGTGCGGGTTCGAACCTAGGGTTCACAATCTGGCGTCGCATTTGGGTGAGGCCCTCGCTGAGTTTCTGGAACTCACGGCAGTCCTTGAGCATATGGCTGGCCTTCTTCTTGCCATCCTGCTTGTCGATGTAGAAGTGGATGGTGCATGGACCCGACAACTTGTCGTATGCTGAGGGTTCATCATCACGGCCGTGACGCTTCCATGTTTGTGCTGGGCGTCCTCCATCGTAGAAGTTGCTTCCGCGGCATCCTCCGCTGCTGCGGTTGTTTTTGTTGCGGCGTTCGGCGTAGCCAGCCGCAACCATGTCGGGTTCGTCGCGATCGTCGTAGACGCGCGATCTTCGTTTGCTACGGTGCTCACGTCTGCGGCCGTATTCATCCTCCTCATCCGAATGTGCTCGGTGGAGGGAATCCTCGTCATCTGCCCACCTGTTAGCGATGTCCATGAGGTAGTCGAGTGTCTTGGGCCTGACGCGCCCAAGTTCTTCCTTGAAGTCCGAGCACTTGATGCCATCCTTGAAGGCGTCGATTGTTCTCTCCTCGGAGATGTGTGCCGTGGAGTTCTTGATGTTGGACCAGCGCAAGATGTACGAGCGAATGGATTCACCCGTATGTTGAGTGCAGGCCCCCAGCTCCTCGATCGAGGCTGGCCTCTTGCTGGTGCCTTTAAAGTTTCGGATGAAACTGTACGCCTGTTCCTCCTAGCTTCAGATGGAGACTGAAGACATGCTGCTGAGCCAGATCCGGGCTGCGCCTGTCAGCTGCAGCTAGAGGCATTGCAGGGCGGTGTTCTTGTTGCCACCATGCAGCTTGACGGACGAGAGGTGGTCGCTGAGCCACGCCTTCGGATCCTTCGTGTCGTTGAACTTCGGAGTGTCCGAAGGAAGCTTGAAATTTTTTGGCATTCGCGTGCGCCGAATAGATCTACTGAAGCATCGAGCTCCACACAGTTCTCTGTCGTCATCCTCTTTGGATTCGGTTGAGCACGCGCGTTTGGCGCGTGCCTTGTCGACCTTACGCTGGGCAAGGTCGTTTCGAGCGTCGTAGTCGTGGCTGCGACGTCTTGGGCTCTTGCGTCGTCGAGGTAGATCATGCTCGTCCTCTTCCTCGTCGTATGAGGGTGTGGGGCTACGGTTGAAATTGACCGTAGCCTTTTTCTTCGGCTCCGTAGGAGCTTCTTCGTGGAGCGCAGCTCCGACGAGTCCGAGTTCGGCTAGTGTGGACTTGTGCATGGCACTCTTCGGGTCCCCCACCAGAGGTGGATGGGACGCGAGATACATGGTGGCTGCCATGATCGCAGCCTGAGGCGTCTTCGGTATGACGTTGCCGTTGACGTACATCTCCATCAAGGACGTGTTGAGGGTTTTGGTGACCTCATGTCTTGCGGCGGGGTCCATGTTATCTATGCGAGAGCGATGCTTATTGGCGTGATTGCCGTGCGAGATGGAGCTACCGGCGGCAGAGAGCGTAGCTCGCCACGCGCTAGACTCCGAGGCTGCCTGCTTGCGTTTGTCGAGCTCCTCCTGCGGCTTCACCTGCCTGTTGTGCTCGCCGATGAGGAGGAGGTGGTATGCCATCAGCAGGACCCGTGAAGAATTCATAGGTAGGATCTTGTTACCCGCCACAACTTTGCGTGCCTGGCTCCAGTCATCCTCGTTGAGGTTGATCCGTTGATAGGCGGCAGCGTCGCCCTCATTAGGCTGGAGGGGCGGTGTCCTCCATTTCCTCCATTCCTAGCCTGCGGGTTGGGCGGTGGATTTGGTGGTGGGTTGGGCTCAGTCGAATTTGGCTGCCCTTCCGTTTCGCCAAGAATGACTACGGCGCATTGGTATCGCCTGCAGATTGGATCGCTGCTGCCGCAACTTTCGGATCTGGAACTGTAGGTAACTTCGTCTGATGGAGGGTCACATAGATCTGAGTGCAGTTGCTGCTGTCATAGGACTCATCTGTTAGCGTTGACGTGCGTAGCACGCTGATGGGTGGGACCCACGAAGCGGGCCTAATGGATGGTGGTGGCACCCGCTCTGGGAGGCGGAGAGTGTCGGTCTGCCCCACCTTGAAGCAGAAGCTCCCAAACAGAATCTCGAGCCCGTCGCCTACGGGATCGAAATCCTTCATGGTGGCTGGCGAGTGGGCGGTGAAGTCGAAAGCGTCGAAGAGGAGGTGGCTCTCCGTCGCCAAGGAGTTGTAGATCGCTTCGGATGGGACCGTCACGATGATACGTTGGAAACATATCGATAATTTTTTATGCTCCATGCTTGTTTAGTATCTACTTTGCTTTACTTGTCCACACTTTGAGGTGCTTTTTACATGTTTTCTGGTACTAACCTACTAACAAGTTGCAACAGTGCCAGATGCCTATTTTCTACTATTTTTGGTTACAGAAAAGTTAGTAAAGAAATATTCTTGTAATTGGACGGGACAAAGGACAAAGTCAATTACTTTCCGTGGGGAACAAGAAGTCCACAGGAGAGCCCGGGAGGCCAGCCAGGGGGGATAGACCCACCCTAGGCGCGGGTGGGCCCTAGCCTGCGCCTGGCTAGGGTTTTCCTGCCCTGGCCGCCTCCTTGGTCTCCCCCTTCGCCTATAAGAAGCCCCCGATGCAGAAACCATGAGTACTCGATCAGAAATCCACGAAACCATCTGTAGCCGCCGCCACCATCGTCCCTAGATCAGGTGGGATCTGAAGTTCTTCCCGGCACCTTGTCGGAGGGGAGATCATCCCGGAGGCCTTCTCTCCGGTATGATGCGTGAGTAGTTCCACCTTGGACTATGGGTCCATGTAGTAGCTAGATGGTTGTATCTCCTCCTTTGTGCTTTCATGTATAGATCTTGTAAGCTTCGTTCATGATCAAGATCTAATCTATTTGTAATCATGCATGTTGTGTTTGCGGGGATCCGATGGATATTGAAATTATTATGTTGGTTTGATTAATGGTTTTGTCTTTATGATTCTATCATGTCTGTGTTATTTGTGATCTTGCCTGCTCTCCGTTGTTAGTAGCTATCTTGGACAGGTAGTTGCTAGTGACTCCAAGAGGGGGTATTTATGCTCGATAGTGGGTTCATGCCTCTACTTTCCAAGGGAAGTGACAATAATATCTTCGGTTGTAGATGTGATGTTGCTACTAGGGAGAAAACAACGATCTCTTGTTCATGGAACATATGGACTGTTTACCTTACACACTTTGCTTAAAGCAGTTGTCTCTTGCTTGCAACTTAATACTGGAGGGGGTTTGGATGATAACCTGAAGGTGGACTTCTAGTCATAGATGCACTTGGATGGCGGTCTATGTATCTTGTTGTATTTCCCAATCAACCTCATAGGATCTTTCTGACTAGTAATTGCATTGTTATGCCTTGCTCAGTTCCTGTCAATTGCCCTGCTGTAATTTGTTTACCCTTCATGCCATGTTGTTTATCTAAGGAGAGCACCTCTAGTGAACTATGGACCCCGGTCCAACCTTTACCATTTATACATCTTCCACTGTTACATGTTTACTTGTTGCAAACCATTACCTTCCACACCATACGTTTAATCCTTTGTTATAGCAAACCGGTGAGCTTGACAACCTCACTGTTCGTTGGGGCAAAGTCTTGAGTTTGTGTTGTGCAGGTCTCCACATTTTTTGCAACACCTGTGTGACGTTTCCTTCCTCCTTCTGGTTCGATAACCTCGGTCTCAACTGAGGGAAAACTTGCTGCTTGCTCTTCACACCCTGTGCTTGGGGTGACAAACAAAGTGCCACGTCGAGCACCATCAAGTCTTTCTGGCGCTGTTGTCGGGGAGGCTAATGACGTCTTCACTAGGGGAGTCCTTCACTTCCTTTCTCTTTACTTTGTTTTTAGTTTGCTTTGTTTCTTTTCCTTGGTTTTGTTTGCCTCTTTCCAAAAAAAACCCAAAACAATTAGTCTAGTTTGGTTTGCTTGCTTTATCCAAAAACAAAAAAAATTAGTTCCTGCTCTAGCTCACCATGTTGCTCCCCAAGTTTGCCCTGAAAGATCTTGCAATAGGTAGTGGCTCCATAATTGGGAAAGATAATATTGAATAATTCTTTAATTATGTTAGCAAGCATGAGGATATTGAGGATAAATCTATAGCAGAGCTTTCTCCTAATTATGAGATTGCTGCAGCTTCTTTAGTTCATATGTTGGAGGCTAGGTTTGTTAGCCTTAACCCCTTCATACAGTTCTTGTTTCTAAAACTAAAAGAAGAGAAAAATGCTGAAAAGAGGGAATTCATCCTTGAAACTTTATCAAAAGAACTCCATGATGTTGCTAGGGAAGCTAAAAAGGTTTTTGAGCATTTCAATATGTTAGGATCAAGTGTAGATGTTGTGGGTATTTATGATAAAACTAAGCCTAGAGAGGAATTCAATATACCCATACCGTTCAAGCTTGTTGGAATGCATGAAGACTTTGAAAAGAACTTTGATTGGATTGCTCCTGAAAATCTTTTTGATGAAATTAGTAGACCAAAGAGAGATGAGAAGGTATCCTCCAAAATCCATTTGGATGAGATACCTTTCATAGTTGAAGATTTTTCAAGTATGAATGTTAATGCTTCTTCATTTGAAAATACTTGATTCTTCTTACTTCTTGTGCCTAACTTAAAGGCGTTAAAGAAAAGTACTTGTTGGGAGATAACCCAAGAGTTTCCTTGAGTCTTGGAAGTTATTACTTCAGTAATGACCTCTCCTTATCCTTTTTGTTTTATTTTTGTGCAAAATTTACCTCTAATGAGAGAGAAGTAAAGTTTGGGGAGTTGCTGTCCCAAAACATATTTCTGTCCTCCACCAAAAAAATTTCATGAGGACGCTCTATAACTCAGATTGATCTCAAAATTTACTAATAAATCCCCCAGTATGTTATCTAACTTTCATTAGTTCAACACTTTTTTATTTGAGCAACATAATATGTTCGAAAAAATCGGTTTCTATTTGCTGGTCTGTTTTGACAGATTTCTGCCATTATTTGCATTTGTTTCTTATTGATTCCTTTTTGAGTTCTCTTTAGGTAAATTGAGCTTTTTGAAGGAGTTACTATAGTAGATTGTGTTTTTAGTGAAAAGCCTTGATGTTCCAAAGATTTTCCAGTGGTCTAATATCTTTTGAATACACTAATGTTGCTAATGAAGATTGTGTGAAGTTTTGTATGAAGGAAAAATTTCAGGTGTAGAGAGAGAATGATGCAATGAGATGAGGAATGGACAAAAGATCAATCTTGGGGATTCCACCATGGTGTCACCCCAAGAAATATCCAAGAGGTACAAGCGTCAAATCTTGGGGATTCCCAAGGCATCCCCTTCTTCATCAATAAAAAGCTCAGGTCCGTCTAGACACTTCATTTTTATTGTTTCATGCACAATTGTGTTGTTCTTGGAGCGTCTTAGTTTTCGTTTACTTTGCTTAGGTTATTTAGTTTGCTCGAATAAAGAAGTTTGTACCCCCGTTCTCGCTGTGTTGTTTTGCAAGTAAGGTTGCTTAGTGTTTGGAAAGGAGTAGTTAGTTCTTGCTTGAAGTGCAAGAGGAGCTTGCATTGACTCTGACTTAGACTTTAGCATGACATGCTAGGTGTTGTTTTATCATTATGCTTAGTGATTATTGTTGTAGCATGTCTTGTTCCAAACAATTGGGATTGCTTAGTGTGCCTTGAAGAAATTATGCGTTGTTTTAGCATGCAAAAGCATAGTATTGTGGTATTTTCCTTTGATGCTTTGCTTGGGTTGACTTGGCACATGCTCACACCATGTTATGACTCTCACAAGTCACCATTAGACTCTATGATCATTTAGTCCTTGACTTGTAATACCACTCTTTGCTTTGATTAGTTTGCTTTTTTGCACTACATGATTTTGGCCATTATTGTTCTCTTAGTTGGTTGCTCCCAGTCTTTTGCTAGCCTCGACTTGTATGAGTAAGTTCTACTCATGCCTCCAACTCCAAGAAACCAAGTTATTCCAAAGTGTCTACTATAAATTCCTATGCATGGTGTGTTACACCATTCTAGTATATTCTTGTTTTCAACTATCTTCCAATTAAAAACTATTTCGTTATGTGAAAACTTAGTGATTAAAGCCCTCACGAACTTGATGGCACACTTCATTCTTTGCCCCTAATAAACTTGAACCATTGTGACAACTTTGTTTTATATGCTTGCACTTATAAGTTGGAATTAGCAGAACCGTGCTGTCACAGGGAACGTTTTCAACATTGCACTTGTACCTTTTTGTACTCAGTTGATATCACGTTCTTTTGTCTATGGATGTCACCGGTATGAAATAAAGAGGGGACTTGTAAGTCCATGGAGTTTGTATTCTGTGTTAGAGAAACACCTGGGCCGCTAGCCTAAGCCATGCCTAATCATGGTGGAAACTTGCAGCATCACCATAATGAGCTATCTATGAAGCATCCTCAATAAAAAGCTATGCATATGGTAAATAAAAAGACTGCTGAGATGCTCATTGTCTGCTTGCCTTGTCATTTTGGTTATGGGAAAGCTCCTGTACCATGTGCAAGGGTACCCGTTACGGTTCTCAATGATATGCAAATACTTACAGTGACAAGAACTTACCTGGACCCAAAGTTGAGTATGCATGAGGCGTGGCCCTCGTATTCAAGGGACTTGAGATTGCTAGCTTATACTTTGTCAAGCATATACTCCAGCTTTGCCACTTTAACCTTAACCACTTCAAGATGCTTATGATAGGGGCAATGAGGGCTGAAAGCTAACAAGTACCATAATTTTTTGGAAGCTCTTTTTGAAACTTGTAATCCCTGCTTCCTTTATAAAAAGGCCCTTCTTCCACCACTATTGAGTCTCCACCTTCTACCTTTAGGCACCATTAAGAGAGCATAGTTGTCATTCTGTGTGCAGTGTTCCAAAGCTTATTAATTGATGCATATTGTGTTATTACTTGCTCTTGTGCTACTTGTTTCTAGTCACCCTTGTGAACTTTGCAGGTGTCCTATGCATTTTATTGCTACTCTATGATGGACAAGCTGAATGTCACTATGCTATGTTTTCTGCATGTGAAACAAACAAACGTTTTTCAATGCATGTTAGTCATGATCTTTGTTTATTGCTTGTCATGTTGCATGCATAGTTATTATGCCCTATTGTTAGAACTCCATCTTTCATGTACATGTTTAGAGTTCTTTGATCCCAGCTTTCAATGCTTGCAAATGGTTGGATCTTTATTGTGAGGGTGCATGTCACCTAAAAAATTATTCTGTTTATCACTTACCTACTCGAGGACGAGCAGGAGTTAAGCTTGGGGATGTTGATACGTTGGAAACATATCTATTATTTTTTATGCTCCATGCTTGTTTAGTATCTACTTTGCTTTACTTGTCCACACTTTGAGGTGCTTTTTACATATTTTCTGGTACTAACCTACTAACAAGTTGCAACGGTGCGAGATGCCTGTTTTCTGCTGTTTTTGGTTTCAGAAAAGTTAGTAAAGAAATATTCTCGGAATTGGACGGGACAAACGTCAAAATCAATTACTTTACGTGGGGAACAAGAAGTCCAGAGGAGATCCCGGGAGGCCAGCCAGGGGGGCCAGATCCACCCTAGGCGCGGGTGGGCCCTAGCCCGTGCCTGGCTAGCGTTTGCCTGCCCTGGCCGCCTCCTCGATCTCCCCTTCGCCTATAAGAAGCCCCCGATGCAGAAACCCTGAGTACCCGATCAGAAATCCACGAAATCGTCTGTAGCCGCCGCCACCATCGTCCCTAGATCGGGGGATCTGAAGTTCTTCCCAGCACCCTGCCGGAGGGGAGATCATCCCGGAGGCCTTCTCTCCGGTATGATGCGTGAGTAGTTCCACCTTGGACTATGAGTCCATGTAGTAGCTAGATGGTTGTATCTCCTCCTTTGTGCTTTCATGTATAGATCTTGTGAGCTTCGTTCATGATCAAGATCTAATCTATTTGTAATCATGCATGTTGTGTTTGCGGGGATCCGATGGATATTGAGATTATTATGTTGGTTTGATTAATGGTTTTGTCTTTATGATTCTATCATGTTTGTATTGTTTGTGATCTTGCATGCTCTCCGTTGTTAGTAGCTATCTTGGCCAAGTAGTTGCTAGTGACTCCAAGAGGGGGTATTTATGATCGATAGTGGGTTCATGCCTCTAGTTTCCAAGGGAAATGACAATAATCTCTTCGGTTGTAGATGTGCTGTTGCTACTAGGGAGAAAACAACGGTCTCTTGTTCATGGAACATGTGGACTGTTTACCTTACACACTTTGCTTAAAGCAGTTATCTGTTGCTTGCAACTTAATACTGGAGGGGGTTCGGATGATAACCTGAAGGTGGACTTCTAGTCATAGATGCACTTGGATGGCGGTCTATGTATCTTGTTGTATTGCCCAATCAACCTCATAGGATCTTTCTGACTAGTAATTGCATTGTTATGCCTTGCTCAGTTCCTCTCAGTTGCCTTGCTGTAATTTGTTTACCCTTCATGCCATGTTGTTTATCTAAGGAGAACACCTCTAGTGAACTATGGACCCCGGTCCAACCTTTACCATTAATACATCTTCCACTGTTACTTTTTTACTTGCTGCAAACCATTACCTTCCACACCATACGTTTAATCCTTTGTTACAGAAAAACGATGAGCTTGACAACCTCACTGTTCATTGGGGCAAAATCTTGAGTTTGTGTTGTGCAGGTCTCCACGTTGTTTGCAACACATGTGTGACGTTTCCTTCCTCCTTCTGGTTCGATAACCTCGGTCTCAACTGAGGGAAAACTTGCCGCTTCCTCTTCACACCCTGCGCTTGGGGTTACCAACAAAGTGCCACGTCGAGCACCATCACACGATCGCAGCGCCCCTGATTCCCACAGATGGCGCCAATTGACGAGGTTTAATCTCATCAATGCCCATTGTTATGAGCTTGGGTTTTGGAGAAGGTGGGGATGTTGGAGATCGTGGAATGGTTAGAAAACAAGCAACACGGGGACACGAGGTTTACCCAGGTTCAGGCCCCCAGAGGGAAAACCCTACTCCTGCTTGTCTGCTCTTGATTACGGCGTAACCGAAAATTACAGGGGTGCGCAGATGCGATCTGGCGTGGAGGTGTGTATGCGGTGAGAGTTGCCCTCCTCGCCGTGCCTTCCTAGCCTTTATATAGATAGGAAGGTCCCGGGCGTAGGTCGAGTCGGTTACAGATTAGGGTTTTCCCTTTGAAATTCTATCTACATTAGCCTTGTTCTCCAAGCATCTGAAGGCGTCATGGGCCTAGGCCACCCGGAATCTCCGCAGGCCACATATCTTGTAGTGGGCCTTCCTTCGGACTGGACTAGGTATGCTGATGTTGTGTACCCGCGGGGTATAACCATGTCATGCGGTGCGGCCCTCGTACTCAAGGGACTTGGGATTTCCAGTTTATGGTTTGTCAAGCATATAACTCAGATTGGACCTCACTTTCACCTTAACCATATAAAGATGCCTATGATAGGGGCAATGAGAGCTCAAAGCTAGCGAGTACCTTACTTTCAGCATTTGGAAGCCTTTCAAACTTTTAAAAACCTTTTCACTTCCATGTCGGGTTACCACTTATTCTATGAGCACCTTCTTGAGAGCATAGTTTTCATTCTTGTGTTTGTTCCAAAACTTGGTTAATTATGTCATAACTTTGATGCTTGTATCTCTGACATTTTTTACTTCTAGTCTTCACTTGAACTTTAGAGGTGCCTTGTCATTTATATTATGCTCTATAAACAAAGGCAAGCGAGATACCACTCTATCATACTTTATTATGAGCATTGCAATGTTGCTTATGTTTATGTTTCATGTCACTTATTATTATTGAGTTGGTTTCTCTTCATAGCTTGCAATGAATATTGAGTAGACTTAGTTGCATACTTCTTATTATGAATGGTTTAAGCATCTACTCCTGTGTTGAGAATATATACATCATATGAAGCAAATGTGTTTGTGAAAGTTCTTTTAACGCACTCAGTTTTCAACTGAATTGCTTGAGGACAAGCAATAAGCTAAGCTTGGGGGAGTTGATACGTCCAAAACGTATCTACTTTCCCGAACACTTTTGCTATTGTTTCTCCTCTAAACTTGTGTGATTTGGATACAACTAACCAGATCATTTTCAAGCAGAATTACCTTGGTGTCTAGTTTTTGTGCAGAAAATCAACTATCAGGAAAAATCCCGAAAAATATGCCAAAAATTATATTTCACCAGAAGAACCACGGAGCTAGAAGACGAAACGGAGTGGAGGCCTGGGGGGCCACACCCCTGCCAGACGCGGGTGGGCCCTGCCCCGCGCCTAGGGGGCTGCGGCTACCCTAGGCACCCCCTCGGGCTCCCTCTGTGCCTATAAGTTGTCCCTTGACCTAAAAACCAAGGGGGGTTCGATGTTTTCCAGAGAAGAGTTTCGCTCCGCCGCCACCATCAGAAACCAAGATTCAGATCCAAAAACTCCATACTGGCACCCTACCGGGACGGGGAATTTGGAGAGGATCATCGCCATCGTCATCACCAATGCCTCTCATCAACGTTTCCCTCATCCATGAGTGAGTAATCCCCCGCTGTAGGCTATGGGGATGATAGGGATTGGATGAGTTCTATCTTGTAATCGAATAAGATTGTTAGGGCATAGTGCCTAGTATCTTTATTAGTGTTATTTGACTTTGTTGCAACTTGTTGTGCTTAATGCTTGTCACTAGGGCCTGAGTGCCATGATCTCAGATCTGAACTTATTATTGAATCATTATGATAGTATTGTTTGTGATCTTATCTTCAAGTTGTGTACACATATCATTGTCTGAATCCAAAGGCCCCGAAGTGACAATAATTGGGACAACCGGAGGGGATGGCTGTGATGTGAGGATCACATGTGTTCACGGAGTGTTAATGCTTTGCTTCGGTGCTCTATTAAAAGGAGCACATTAATTGTCAGTAGTTCCCTAGAGGCCCCGCTGCCACGGGCTGGCTGGACAAAAGATGTTGTGTAAGTTCTCATTGCGAGTACGTATGACTATATATGGAGCACATGCCTAGAATTGTTTAGTACTTGGATGCTTGTTATTATTTATCTGCAATGCCCTATATCTTGAAGTTACATGTTTAGACTCGTCCATGCAACGCCCGTCCATCCATACCTATGCCTACTGCGCTCGTATCGTACGGTTACAGTTGTTGTTACTATTGCTCCTGTTTCACTGTTGCTTTGCTATTGCTACTACTAAACTGTTGCTATTGATAAACTTCTGTGAGCAATAACTATTTCTGGGTGCAGCTGAATTGACAACTCAGTTGTTAAAGCTTGCAAGAATTATTTGTCTCCCCTTGTGTCGAATAAATAAATGGGTAATACTACCCGCGAAGACTGTTGTGATCCCCTATACTTGTGAGTCATCAGCAGACTATCGTCTGCTCACACTCCTGAACAACATCCCAAGTTCCACTCCGATGTAGAAGCGACAGCGGAGCCCGAGGACACAAATCCATCATAAGGATTTTGCCCCCGTCACGCCATCCCCACTTGAACAGACTGTTGGAAATATGCCCTAGAGGCAATCATGTATGATGAGATTTCCCATTGTATTCATAAAGATATAAAGTTGTCCTTGTATAAACATCTGATGTGTATCATTGAATATGTGATTCGGTTGTGGAACTATGCATTCATGTTGTTTGTACTAAATATCCTTGGTCATCAAGGTTGTGCTGGACACACAACTTAGACCAATGTGAAAGTCGGCTTGATGACTCGGTTCCACTTGTCATGGGCATGGAGATGCCATTCCGACTTACACAGATTTGGCTAAAGAGTTTAGCGAGTCGTATTGACCCATATTGAGGTACAACGAACAAAGTTATGTATATCTCAATCAATGTAATCCTTAGACCTGAGGTTATTGCATTGTCTGAGTTGAGGATCACCGACTTAGGTTCTGTCAAACGCAGATCCGTAACTAGGCAGTCATAAAGGCAGAGTTCGGGTCAACTAAGAATCAAGCTGCGTGATGTGAATAACCAAGACGGGATTTGCCCCTCCATTCGGAGATATATTCTCTGGGCCCTCTCGGATGATATGATTCAGAAAGCATGGCCATGCACGACTCGGTTAAGTGTTAACCGAGGCGATCGACTAAGAGTTAGTCAGGTGAATCACTTATCTCGGATCGAGAAGAGAGTCAGACTATTTAAGGGATGACAATTATTCGCCTATAGTCTCACAAGGTATATCGTGAGGCAAAAGGGACTCGGACGTAAGTCACATTGGAAAGGCGAGTCGTCATGACTCTTTGGTACTTGGGAGTCGGCATGTTCTGCTAGGAGCCGCTGTCGACTGATCGATTGTGAGTCGGACTCCAATCGTGTCCGAGTAGCCACGAGCCTGCCGGGTCACACACTTAAGAGCGGGAGCAAGTTCGGATTGGATCTGAACCGAAAATCTGGTCGGGTTGGACCCGAGCCGGATCAGGGCTGAGTCAGTGAGTCGGACTCACGGTGACTAGTATTATATGCGCTTTAGTGAATGGGCCACGAGAGTGGAGCCCACGTTCACTCCCTATATATAGTGGAGCACCGTAACCCAGAAAGGTTAATCGTTGATCGTTTAGGTCATTTCATGTGTTGGAAACCCTAGCTCTATAGCAGTCCTGCCGTCGTAACGAATCTAGCAGTTCGCCGCCGGTGCTCCTCCTTGCATGTGTGGATACCAGCAGAGGTGTTGTACGATCAGCACCTGGATGATCGGATCGCAAAGAACTGCACTGCATCAACTGACGCGCTTTACAGTAATCCGCAACTGCGCGTCTAGTGGTAAACCTCGTGGCCTTCTACCTCGGCTAGATCTTGGGATCACCACGTTAGAGGAAAAAGTTTTGTTTTATCTCACGCGGGCCCAACAAAGGGTATCAGAGCAATAGCTCCTGGTTTTAGGCTCGAGATCTCGCATATGTGATATGCGGTTGGCTATAGATGAGATCTATGTGCTGTTTTGGTGGTCGATCTATGAGATAGATCGGTTTTGTACGAGGTTGATTGGATCAACTGTACTCGGGGAATGGTAGATCTGATTTCCGTGATCATACTGCTGAGGTCGCGGAACGACATACCCCTACCGGTCGGCTTCCGCCATCGGGGTAGACTGTGACACGTAAATCCAGAGGCGGTGATCGAAGATCAAATAGTTTGATCGAATCGGAACAATGGTCGGAATCCATGTCCGGATCATAGATGAGACTGGGACCGCCGGCTTCACCCTGTCGTAGCGCGTTAGACGTCGTTGCGAGTTTCACAATGCCGGTAGATGTTGTATCTATGCATAACTTGTTTTTATAGGAAGTTGTGAATGGTATGGTTCATGTGCATGTGATATATGTGTGTAATCCATACGTGATCTGTGAATCACGGTTTTTGTCAGCCGGCTGGAGCCTAGGCGCTGTCATTTTATTGTATAACGACCTGCGTGTCGGATTCTCTATGTAATTTACTTTACTAAGCTAGTGTAGCTGTTTGAAGAATCCGGATGACATGCAAGGCGATGTACATGTTGGCGACATGGAGTAAGACGACAAGTGACAAGAGTTGGCACGAGTCGGATTACAGGTTTTGTGGAGATGGAGATCGCCATGAAGGGAGCCATACCATTTCACATTATAATTGCTTTATTTTGTGTTATTGTTATGTCTCTGTTTTACCTCTATTAGATAGTCGGTAAAATTTAATCTCTCAAAGAAGGTCTAGTCGGTTTTCCCGCCAGTGTTTGCACCATCATAAGTCGGACATTTTTGGTAGTGGGCTCATAAAATTGAGATGCTGCCAATTCTTTCCGACTAGGTGGGTTCGAGTCGGACTCTTACTACCGAAACAATCGGTAAGCTAGACGGGTCTATCACAACGGTTGTGGGGCTCGGGGAAAAGTCGGATGGGAGCCGGGGCATGTGATGCCACCCGTCCAACAGGAGTCGTATGAGATACGATTGACAAGGAGTTGTCTACCTAGATCACTTGGCGGCTAGCGGTGATGCTAAAGCTCACTAACCGACTTGCTTATTTAGGGTCCTAAATCACTAAGTAACCATCAGAGGGGTGTTGGTTCTAGTGGGAGCATAAAATATTAAAGTGTTTAATATGCTTGCTCTTTTATGAATACATGTCTTAAGTGTTTTGCATTTTTTCTATTGTAGATCATGGCACCAAGTAGTAGTCACTCTCAGATATCTGGTTTTGCGTTGAGAACTATCCTTGAGAAAGATAAACTGAACGACACAAATTTTACCAACTGGTATCGAAATCTAAGAATTGTTCTCAAACAAGAAAAGAAGGACCATGTCCTAGACAACCCACTTCCAGATGAGCCGAATGAGAATGCGACTGTCGCTGCCACCAATGCCTACCGTCGGGCTAAGGATGAGTCCACAGATATTAGCTGTCTTATGCTTGCTCACATGGAACCGGACTTGCAAAAGCAGTTCGAGAATGTTGAGGCCTACGATATGATCGAAAGCCTCAAAAGTATGTTCCAGGCTTAGGCGAAGACTGAGAGGTATCAAGTCTCTCAGGCTTTGCTGAGCTGCAAGCTTAAGGAGGGTGATCCACTGAGTCCGCGTGTGATCAAAATGGTTGGTTACGTACAGTCTTTGGAGAGGCTTGGCTACCCCATTAGCGAAGATTTCGCTACGGATATAATTCTGAACTCTCTTCCTAGTGCATATGGGCAGTTCATTTTAAACTACCACATGCATGGTATGGATAAGAAGCTCACTGAATTGCATGGGATGCTCAAGCAGGCAGAGGCGGATCTCAAGAAGGGCGCCAGTCAAGTGTTGATGGTGCATAATAAGCTAAGTTCAAGAAGAGTTCTTGGACTAAGAAGAAGGCTAAGTCAGGAGTAAAGCAGGCTCAGGACCCGGTCTCAAGCGCTTCCTCAGGGACTAAGCCATCTCCTTCAGCCGGATCCACTTGCTTCTACTGCAAGACGGATGGCCACTGAAAGAGGAACTGCAGCAAGTATTTGGCCGACAAAGCCAAGAGTGGAGGTATGACTTCCGACTCAGGTACACTTGTTTGCAACGTTATAGACATATATCTTGCTGATGCACCTAATAGTTCTTGGGTATATGATACCGGATCAGTTATTCACATCTGCAACTCGTTGCAGGGACTGGTAAGAACTAGGAGCGTAGCAAGAAGCGAGGTTGATATTCGAGTCGGCAACAAAGCAAGAGTTGCTGCATTGGAGGTCGGCACGATGCAGCTTCATTTACCTTCCGGATTCATTATGGAACTGAATAATTGTTATTATGTTCCAGTGCTTAGTCGAAACATTATTTCTGCTTCATGTTTGATGAGGCAAGGCTATGAGTCGAATATCAAGAATAATGGTTGTTCTTTGTATTTGAATGATATGTTTCATGGCTTTGCACTCGTCCAGGACGGGTTATTTATTTTGAATATTGATGGTGAGTCGGTTTATAACATAAATGTTAAAAGGTTGAAACCAAATGATCTGAATATGACTTACTTTTGGCATTGTCGGCTTGGTCATATAAGTTGGAAACGCATGAAGAAGCTCCATGATGATGGACTCCTAACTTCATATAAGTCCGAGTAGCCACGGGCCCGTCGGGTCACACACTTAAGAGCGGGAGCAAGTTCAGATTGGATCTGAACCGGAAATCTGGTCGGGTTGGACCCGAGCCGGATCAGGACTGAGTCAGTGAGTCGGACTCACGGTGACTAGTATTATATGGGCTTTAGTGAATGGGCCACGAGAGTGGAGCCCATGTTCACTTCCTATATATAGTGGAGCACCGTAACCCAGAAAGGTTAATCGTTGATCGGTTAGGTCATTCCATGTGTTGAAAACCCTAGCTCCACAGCAGTCTTGCCGTCGTAACGAATCTAGCAGTTCGCCGCCGGTGCTCCTCCTTGCACATGTGGATACCAGCAGAGGTGATGTACGATCAACACCAGGACGATTGGATCGCAAAGAACTGCACTGCATCAACTAACGCGCTTCATCAGTAATCCGCAACTGCGCGTCTAGTGGTAAACCTCATGGCCTTCTACCTCGGCTAGATCTTGGGATCACCACGTTAAAGTAAAAAGTTTTGTTTTATCTCTGCGTGGCCCAACACAGACTACCACCCAGATCCATCGCCGACCACAAATTAGAACACCGTATCGTAGGAGGAACTGGAACGCTTTTATTCATCGCCGTTGTCGCTTTCACCGGAGCCAAGACATCGAGTGGCGGAAAAACCTAAACTACAGAGGACCTAACCCTAGAGCTACACATATCCACACACGCGAGATCTGGCGACCCCCCTCACATCTGACAACCAGGAGGTCGTCAGTGGAGGAGAGTCGAAGAGAGCCTAGATCGCTTTTCCTCGCGAGGAAAAAGAAACGATCAGAGATGCAAACTCAAAGAATACATGCCAAGTTACATTCATCTCAGGGAACGATATTTTATAGAAGTACTGTATTCCCTACTCCCTCCGTTTCAAAATATAAGATGTTTTAGGTCTGTGAAAACAATGTATCTAGACTTTCTTTAGTGTGTAGATTCACTCTAATCTACACACTAAAGGAAGTCTAGAAGGTGTGGGAGGGAAGGAGGAGGCGAGGCCCCTTCAATGTGTATTCGACTACTCATTACAGAACCACCGATTGATCCGATTAGACTTCCCACGGGTAGTGCGGGAAACTTGCTTAATCAACTCCTTGGAATCGGAGGCCTGCTTGAGGGTCAATCCTATGGGAACCCCAAAACCTAGAAATGTCTGTTTCACTTCTTTAACAAAGCCAACTGAGATGCTCTGTCTCGATGTTGACGTAACATGGATTGATTCTCAATTCTCAAGGGTCTCATCCTTATCTCGCAAACGATCAGCAGTTAGACCGACTATGGGTGGGTTGGTTATATACTGCGCCTTCCTTCTTCGAACCTTTTGGTATGTATTGCCCCCTAACTATAGATCAGATCCACCGGACCAGAAACTCAATTCCGCACTACTGCTGAGTCATCAGACTTATCCACCTCAGGGATTCATGGAATTTCCATTTTTGAATTGCGTTGGGGAAAATTTACCAGGTTTTAGGTTTGTGAAGAAACTGTATCTAGACTTCTTTTAGTGTGTAGATTCACTCTGGAGTCTAGATATATTTTTTTTACAAACCTAAAACATCTTATATTTTAAAACGGAAAGAGTATGTCTTAAAAAGAATGTCATAAATTTATAAATTCAAATGTATCTATATAATAAATAGTGTCTAGATTATATTTAAATTAGACAAATCTACAACGTCCTTTCAGGACTGACAGTGTTTTTATTATTTATTTTAAAAAAAGGTACTCTGTATCTTTTTTTCAACTCAATAAACAATATATAACTCCTCGGTCTCAACGGAATGACGCGAATCTAAACTACTTATAAAGGCACAAACAAAAACTTTGCTAAACGCACCCTGTCAAACAGAAACACGTCCCTACAACCGTACGATCAGGCCACCAGAGACAATCCAACTACTTGAATTGTCCAGATTTTTTCTTTGGTACACTTAGCAAATACCATTGACGGACTAAAACTCTGCCCCCGCACTCTCTCCGCACGGAAAACTCGACTGGCAGCGAAAAAAAGGCCAAAAATCAAGGAACTCATCCATCGCAAAAAGGGAAACTGATCAACACGATCTTTCGTGAACACCGGCCTCGATCGTCGCCACCACGCCTACGCCACCCGGCAACACCATCGCCTCCCGGCAGCACCATCATCTCCCTGGACGGTGCGGTCGCTGCCGCTTGGCACCTTCCTCAACAGCGACCTCGACGCCGCACTCCTTTGCGGCGAACTCGAGGCTGCCATCGCACAACCTCAACGCCGCCTTCGCCGCATTCCTTTACAGCCAACACTATCTCACAACCTCGACGCCGCTATCCCTGGACGGCGACTTCGACGCCGCCGCTCGGCGCCTTCCTACAAGACGACTTCCACGCCGCCATCACTGCATTCCTTTACGACGACCTCCACGCCGCTGTCGCCGACTTCCTGGACCGTGACTTCGACGCCCGGAGTAGGAGCCTCTTCACTGCTGTCGCACCGTCACCTCCCTGCACCGGGTTCGCCTTCGCCATCCTGTAAACACGGTGACATTCAAACTTTCAGTAAAAATTTAAGCCTGACAATCATGTCTATTGCTGCTACCAAACAAATACGGATACAATATTATCTAGAAAATGTATGAGCTCAAGGGAATTTTAGAGATATATATTAGTTTAACTGGTCATATAGCAATTGTGCACTGACTGAAGTAAATTAGGGGAGATAAATCTATATAAACCATGGTAGAATGAGCAGAATCATATGTCAATGCTGGCAGTTGCAGTCCAGATCTTGACAAAATCTATGACTTGCTAATTGAACAAGACCTGACTTATAAACTCAAATAGCTTGCAGCCTTGAATAACACCTGACTTATATAACTTTTGTTTAGAGCTTGACTTCAATAGAATTTAGAAGGTGCACTTATTATATGGCAGCCTCTAGAGTAGGAACATCATGTGTAATAGGTGTACTGCCTGACTAAACTACGATCGAAACTCTACTAAACACGCTGTAAACATCTGCCTCTATTAAACTAATCTAGCACGCCTAAATGTAGTACTATAAGTTATCCTCTTCAACAAAAGAGACATACCAAATGCATTTTAATAATATTTGAAAGCTTGTCGGTACTAATGGTAACCTTGCATTTGACGGTGGTGTTCATCCTTACATGTCACAATAACCGTATTCTTTCAAATTTAATGAAATGCATATTCACAGGATAGAGGAACCATCAATCAACTGGTATGTCATTTACCAATCGAGTGGGGGGCATAAATCGATGCAGAGAGTGTGTGTATAACATTGTCAAATGTAATTTTATATTGGTAAACAGAATTAGTACCTTCTTTAGCATTCACACGTGAATTTAGAAGTCACCTTTCAGTACAGGGCTCAGATTACCATCTTGACTGAGTGTTTGGATGTGAAGGAAATAACTAAGACAAAATGGTGAATTGGTGATGCCATATTTGATGTATGAATCTAACTACAAAGAAGACCAACCTGCGGGTAATCAGATTGAGAAGCTGTTCTGAAAGAAGACCAACCTACTCCATTACTCCTTGCCTGGTCCCAGTGCACACAGCTTGCCAAAAAAAATGCTCTCAATCTAAATCGTGTTATGACAGGCTTGCTAAATCCAACGGGTACAGCTCCATCCCAAATATTTACATTTCACTAATGTGCTAGAATGTGTTAATGCCAAAATGCTTAATTTTCTAATAATGCATATATCCAACGGACGTGAAGAGGACCAACTCATCCTTTGTCATGTAAAGTCACTATAGATGCAGCTTGTTAAACTTGTAGTACCAAAATCCATATGCCAATCAGTATACCATCGTACTGTTTAAACAGATCAATGTTTAACTGCATCTGTCTGGTACTGCTACGAATCAAGTCAAAAAATTAATACTTCAACCAACATCGAACAAAGCAGTTCCCTTAACATCTCTACCGGCATGTCCAGGTACGCACCCTTCTGCTACGGCAACAAACCAACCTAGCGACATGACGAGATTAATGTACCTCTTCAAGCAGCAGCACGGGTACGAATATGTGGATGACCTTCGTCAGCACCTAGCTCAGGGTCACATGTCCTGCCAAGAGCACGCCGAGCTTGAGCGCTGCCTGCTCTCCACAAGGATGTCCAGAGGCAGGGGAAGGGGGCTGGTCATCGCGGCAGCGGAGAGGAGGCAGGGAAGGGGCGGAACTCTATGCAGCAGCGGGAAGGCAGGGAGGAGGAGGTCCACTCGCCGGCGGAGGGGAGACAGGGGAAGGGCAGCCCTCCGCAATGGCGGCAGGGAGCCAGGGAGGCAGTGGAGGGGAGTCAACAGGATAGTCGATGCGGCTTGAGGAGTGTTTTTTTAGGAGTTGAGGATAAGGAAAGAGAGACGCAGCTTGAGATGTGTTCAGTTCGTGCTGTGTGTATTTTTTCCCCAAGTGGGTTCAACTCAGCAATAAATGTTAGATTTGCTTTGCTCCAGCTAGCATTACATATCAAGATTTTTAGCATCCTATTTGCCTAATTTTAAATCTCATAATATTTTTTTGATATTTGGTTTTAATTGATTATATTTAAAGATTCATCATTTTCTCAAAAATGAATCATTCAAATTATGCAAGTAGGTAAGTCATCTTCTGGTTTGTGGATGTTAAGCTTTATGGAATATGGACCGGGAGATATTTTGTCCGACAATTCTACTTTGTTCTGTATCATGATATTTATTATATGTCATATTATTGTTGGGAAAAACAACTCTGTTTACTATTTACTAGATTCATGTTAAATATTTTAAAGCAAAAGCTATTATTTTACTTGAACTGGGAACGAGGGAGTGAGAAGCAGATACTTCGAATATGATGAAGCAATATGGATCCCTCGGACTGAGAGGATTCGTAGGTTTCATGAGCACACTTACACCTTTCGTTCATAGGACTTATATAATTCAAAGTGCCTGACTGTGTAAAAAACAACTCAATAAAAAATGTGATTTAAATATTTGTGCCATTGTATTTTGAGAGACTCGTGCATTGCACGTACAGGCTTACTAGTATCTGAAGATAACCCAGGGGTGAAAACGGAAACTGAAATTCTGAAAAAGCTCAAAGTGCTCGCCCACCAGGCCAACACCACCACCACCGGTGCGCTGCTGCCTGCTCCGTTCTCCCCCAGGCCCCCACCCCCCTCGTTCCCAATTCCAAACACCAAATATACGAAGAGGAGAGGAGCAGCGGGGCAGTGGAGGGCGAAGAGGAGCAGGAGGAGACGATGCAGTGGTATTTCGTGGCGGCGCTCCTCACGGTCCTCACCAGCTCACAGGCAACACCCCTAAAACCCTCGCCGCCTCCGCCTCCGCCTCCCCCCACCTCTTTTTTGTTCTCGACTTAATCGTACTGTAGCAAGCCGGATCTCTCCATAAGCGGGATTTGTTGCGCAATTCGTTTGGTGCGTGGTTGGGGTTCGTGTTGAGATGGCGGTAGAGGACTGTAGGCAGCAGCTGTGGCTTCGATCTGCAGTGTTGTGCGTTATGCCCAAATGCAGTTGCGGTTCTTCTTAAGGCCTCGTTTGGCACACATGGTTTAGAGTGTATTCTAGAGTATTATTATCCCTGGTGTTTCGGGTGGAAACACTTCCATCACCCAGTCCACTCGAATCCTCCTCTTACATCTTATTTCCCTACAAAACACTCAATTAAAACATGTTGTTTGGTAGACAGGGATTGCTTCATCGAAAAACTTATTGGACTCTGAATTCCAAATCTGAATAAACACAGGCCAAAAGTACTACAGTTGGAATCATGTCGATGCTCCTACGAAATTCCAATGCAGATTTTAAATGCATAACATTGCTATAAAACCTGGAGTAATAAAGTTCAGAAACCTCACCAGCACTCACTCACGAATTGTCCATGGCACAGATGCATTTCTAAAACCTGATGGAGTTAGTGGACGCCACACGTACATCTTCATCAACCGATGTTCAACTCACACCCTTGTGATGTATACTTCACTTGATAATTTCATTGCCATCCACCCACCACAAGTCGGTTGTGCACACGTTCTCTGACAGAGATAACACAAGAACAGAGCAAGCGCAATCGGTCTTTACCAGTTGAAGGGCTAGGCATGAGGCGGAAGAGCTGGTGTGGTGTGACAGACGGAATGCAGAGAAGACAGCAGCGGCGCTGATGGAACTGGAAGACGGCCTGAAGCAGCTGGAAAGAGCCAGGGCAGAGGACAGGCCGCGGCGCCGCTGCACCACCAGGGCAGCGAGATCTCGAGCGGTCAGAAAGCACGAGGTGGGTGGGGCATCTCTAATCCCCTTCAACCTGACAAGTACTGGGGTGATTTGTAGGGATCGGCCCGTCCAAGACCTGTCTACAAAATGGTCCGCAAAGTGTTTCAGCGTGTATTTGATTGGACCGGGAAATTACACAATAAAACCTGTCAAACCCGGCCTGCCAAACGAGGCCTAACAGGAAACAAGTGTGGTTCAGAATAATGGCGGCCTGGACTCCTGCAGTAGTCAGAATGCTAATAAGATGTGCTCCAAGTCTAGTGGAACTATACATTGTAATGGGATGAGGTAGAGGGATTAGTTTAGGTGGAACTGAAGATGCCCGGGCTGCGGGTTGTTGAGAAAATATTGATTACCTAGTGAGTAGTGAGTTGATCATGGTCATTGCGCAGTCTGGAACCCAATGATCGTTGGTCAACAATGACTGAAAGCAATAGTTAAATAAGCTTGGAGCATTGTACATGAATTGTTGTTTGACTTGGTTTATCAACTGTATCATATTATGTTTCTGATTGTATTATGTATGCACAGGGTATATGGACTACCCTCTCACAGAGCAATGGCAAATATAAGTATGACTATGCGACCATTCCATTCCTTGCAGAATTCTTCAAGGTACATGTATTGCAATTCTCTGGAATCTTGTGCTACTGTCGATATCAATGTTTGGACCAATATATCTGTTTCAACCAGTGGCGCAAATATCTAGAGTAGTAGACAATAATTTTGGGACAATTAAATCTGTTTATCCTAAGTGGTGCAAACCTATAGTGTAGGCCTGTAGCAGACAATGAATTCAGAACTTTATATCTCGTTATCCTAAGTGGATCAAACATGTAGCAGACAATGATTCATCTATGTTAGCTCTGATTTTATCCCATTCTCAACGCAGTTGTCAGTCTCGAGCTTCTTCCTTTGGAAAGAATGCCAGTCTGCATCACCACCAAGGATGACAAAGGAGTGGAAAAGTGTGCGACTATATCTGGTTCCTTCAGTTATATACCTCATCCACAACAACGTCCAGTTTGCGACCTTGACCTATGTTGATCCATCTACCTACCAGATACTGGGGAACCTGAAAATTGTAACAACTGGCATTTTGTTCAGGTTCACCTCTTCATAACAATGCCGCTGTTTTATGCTTCCTTTGTGTGATATAATCTGTACTTCAGTCCCATGTACTGTGTGCATAATTCAGTCTTTTATGTGGTCCACCTCAGGCTTTGCTTCCTTTTACCAAAATCCAAATGCATGCTATCTTCGAAAATATTCCAACTGTTTGAGATAATTGAATTGTTGGGAAATTCTAGTTTGTTTTGTTCCAAAGTTAAGCAGTTAGCTTACTCAAGATACCAATTATGATATGTATATATCTTCTGGTTTTTGATTATTCTCGACCATTTGGGTTCTCAAAGTGCATCTTGTGATTTATTGCACTTCACTTTTTGATTTTTAAGATTTTTCTTCAAAATGGATATGTTGGCAAATACATGGACACTCCCCCACCCCCATATTCCTGCACAACTATTTCAATACTTGTTTTTTCTGGCAATATAATTGTTCCATGTTGCCTACACCGCAATCTGAAATTCTTATATCCTTTTGCTGGCTTGCATCACAGTCAGAATTTTCACCTAATCAGCACATGGTCGCGGGACCTGTGGAAATTGAGATATCCATAATATTATGTTTGTTTCTCTAAAATCAATTTTTTAGATTACAATTACTTTAATCCCAGCAGTAAGTTGCTCTATTATGAGAAAGTTGCTGGTGCATCCCAGCCTTAGATGCATACCTGTGCACAGTCTACAGAGGTCAGAATGTAACCAAGCGTTCTGCAAAGTTGGAACACAAAATCAACTTACGACAGGAAATCAAAATTTCTGTGGATAATAGCTTTATCTTTTCTAATTTATTTATTATTTTTGGTTTTATTTGCCCGTAAGATTTGTATTTTGTTTTTCTGTTTCTCCATGCACAGTTCAATTTTAGATTTGAAATTTGTGACATTATAAATTGTTTTGTGCCACTTGTCTTCTTTCCTGATTTTACATTTCCATCTTGTTTCGAAGGGGATACATGGTAGTGCATATGCTCTCACCCTATTAGTAAATATAACATGCCCACCTAAGTATATCCAGTGCAATTGATGCTTGGTTCTTCCTCCCCTTGATTGACTAATGCTCTTTGTCTGTGCTAATTGTGTTAGGCTTGTCTTAAAGAGGAAATTATCAAATCTACAATGGATGGCAATTATTTTACTAGCCGTGGGAACAACTACAAGCCAGGTTTGTTATTGATGCGATTTTTTCCTGTTTATTTTAGTTTTCTGTTTCATGCTTATTGTGATCAATATATGAAAAAAAGCTTTGTGCTTAACTTATATGTTTTCATACTCTCTCCAAGTGATTTCAGTTTGCCTGTTTATTTGGCATTTATAGTTAGGATTAAATGGTACATATTTGTATTTGCATACACACAAACACTAAGCTATACCTACGAGTGCAGTACTGTATGCTTACTTCTACAACACTTTGATGGATTGGTGTGTTACCACAAGGCATCCACATGTTAGCATTTAATAATCTTTTTATGGCTAAAATTTTAAATCCATAACAGATTATCCTATCCATGCTTTTAACAGAGGTTGATATTACATATTACTATATTTAGAGTACAAAATGAGTAACATGTGTTACAAGGTCTTTATAGGCATAAAATGGTAACTTGTTTAGTCAATAACTGAAATATGCGGTCTTTGGTTTAGTAATTAGTACGTACTAGTTGAATGCCCATGCGTTTCCATGACCCATCAGGTTTCTTTCCTCGCCGCACATATGATATATGTGAATTTCACATGTATAGAAACGATAGCTACACATCGTTGTAACTTTGATACCACTTTTATGCAGTATTTGATAAAAGATATTGGAGTAGTATGTTCAATTACTCAGCTCTTATAAACCAAGATCTACTCCCCGAGACGCTTTCGATATTTCCTCGCGATTGTTTTCTCTGTAAAACTTGAGTTTTCAGCAAGTTTAGATACTCCCAAGTTTTGTTGTGTAAAACTTGGTGAATTTTTAGTCCCTTTCTTACGGCCCATCTTAGTGCCAGGATTTATGAAAAAACGCAGATAGAAAAGGTAATAACAATTGAACAATGAGAATAATTAACCAACGGAATCTCTGCATTTCAAAAATACATTCAGGTACATAAATTGGTAAGTAAAATATGGTACAAAAATAAACACTAAAAACTCAGTTAAAATGAAACTATCAGCATCTTCAAAGTTTAACTTCAAACCGTTCACCTGAACATTTTTTTCCTTTTCTGCACCAATCTACCAAGAGAGAATAATATATTGTTCCTTTGTAACGTATGCATTATTTTGAACTCTAATTTCTTTTGCCGAGAACTATGAATTATTCCTTTGTTCCACATGTTAGCATTTAATAATCTTTTTATGGCTAAAACTTTAAATCCATAGCAGATTATCCTATTCATGCTTTGAACAAAGGTAGATGTTATGTATTTTACTATATTTAGAGTACAAAATGAGTAATACATGTTACAAGGTCTTTATAGGCATAAAATGGTCACTTGTTTAGTCAATAACTGCAATATGCGGTCTTTGGTTTAGTAATTAGTACCTATTAGACTGGAATTGTGGCTCGCTCATTTAGTTACTGCAGCAAGGGTCCAAGCTGATACCTATTCCAATTAATATTTTCCCATTACCCCACGAGATCTATGTTATTTTCCATTACATTATGTATTAATTATAATTGAAAGGCTTACTCATTTTGGGATCCTTCCTATCATGGTTTTTTTCCTGTTGTAAAGACAAAAAAATAGTGTCAACTTATTCCATTGTGCCTTTTATTGTCATGAATTTAGACTGCTTTGTAACTATTCTTCCCTTGCAGGTAAAGGGATGCGGAGATGCGCCATGTGATTCGCTTTTCTCAGCACCATTGCAGGGCTACTTGCTTGGGATACTTTCTGCTTGTCTTTCTGCACTAGCTGGAGTTTACACTGAGTACTTGATGAAGAAGAATAGTGATAGCCTGTACTGGCAAAATGTACAATTATATATGTAGGTATCCATATCTAGCACTGGTCTATTGTCAAGAATTGACAACCCTAACTCTCATCTCATCACCCTCAGTGCACAGCTGCATATGCATTGTTTTCATCCGTACATTTTTTAAGACTATCCTATGAAGAGTATTTTATATTCATCTTATTTGCTGTCAGGTTTGGAGTTATCTTCAACATGGGTTGGCTTATCTATGGTGACTTCAAGGCTGGATTCGAGATGGGTCCATGGTGGCAGCGACTTTTTAATGGCTATTCCATCACAACATGGATAGTTGTGTTCAACTTAGGGTCTACAGGTCTGCTAGTCTCATGGCTGATGAAGTATTCAGACAACATAGTGAAGGTGAGATCCTCTTGACTAAGCATGTCAACTAAATTTCAAATTTCTGATCCTTCTCTTATTTCCTGTAAAGTCGCATTGTGGTTTTCAGTTAGTCGTATTGCTATTTGTCAGAGAAAACTGGTTGATTTGACCGCTCAACCTCCTTTCAAGAACGCTTTAGATTCCTCTAGTTATGTGCTTAAGTAAAAGAAAAGGAAGTTAACAGTCCATATTACTAATCTAACCTGATGGTTATGCTTTTTTGTTTGATCATTTTGATCCTATGCAAAACCAAATGAAAGATCGTTTCACCTTTCTGTTTTAACAGGTATACTCAACTTCAATGGCCATGCTTTTAACGATGGTTTTGTCTGTATATCTTTTCAATGTCAGAGCTACAGTTCAGGTAGGACTATTTTTTTGTGCCGTGGTCCTTTTGTTTATGTCAATTTTATAATTAGATGTTTGGAGATGAAATATCATTGGCTATCTATTGGCTAATACATGTTTATCAACTCTGTTCTGCAGCTTTTCTTGGGCATTCTCATCTGCATAATTTCCCTGCAGATGTATTTTATGCCTGTGCACATGTTAGTTGAATTGCCACAAACATTGCCAGCTACATCAAAGTAGGTATGGACCATTGTTATCTAACCTGTTGATCAGAGTGATTCTGGACTGTTGATCAAAGGAGCAGCATTAGTTCATTATCTTCGGCCCAGCTTTAATCGAGTCATCCTTGAAAACTTGAGGCTGCAATCTTCAACAGCTTCACTAGTTAGCTTCACGTTGTAGAGAAGGTAAATAATGAGTGAAGTGAACATGTGATATTAGTGGACAAAAGGCTAATTGCTGTTGGCTTTGCTAATTTGTGTTCAGGTGGAGGATGAAGGATTGATTGCTATGTTCCTTTTGGCTTTAGAAATGGAAATATGTACACATTCTTCAGTTAGTTCAAAATGGTTTGCTAACCATTATGCTCTAATTTTGCCATTCACATGGAAGAATGAATACAAGACTGGTGACTGAACATGAGTTATTACATCCTTGGTGAAGATTTAGAATTTCTTTTGTTGCAGCAATTTTACTCTTTAGATGCCCTTATTTCGCGTATGCTGGGCAGATTTCATACGGAGTTTGTTGTTACTAGGCAGATTTCATACATCACATTCAAGGTTTTGAGAAATCGGATTATTTGGTTGACATCCTGTTAGATGGTATACTCTGCCAGTAGGTGTATCTAGCTTAGTTGCTATTACCTTGGTCTTTGAACATCACAACTGGAGATAGGGTATTCCACACCTCCATGCGCCAATAACTCTCAAAGCACAAGGCATAGCACTCCCTGATTTATTCAATTTATGAACAACATATACTCTACTAGGACCTCTTCTCTGATCATACTTCTCAAGTGCCTCTTGGTCTTGACCTCATTGGGATATTAACAAGCCATGATTCTGCCGTGGGATGTTTCATATGAAAAATAGAGAGGCCATATGGCCTGTATTGATGTACTCAGTGAAAATGCATGTAAGATGGTTGTTGCTCGCAGTGTAGGTTGTGTGTGTGTCTGTAGTTCTAGTTCTGTCCAGAATCCCCTGAATAGTGTTCCTGGTCTCAAGTAGTCCAATCGGATATTTAACTGTACCATGTTAGCCCTAGATGTTGAAGTTCAGTTCATTTCATTTATACCAGCAAAACCTGCCTGGGTTCTTTCCCGCTTTTACAAAATTCTATCTAGTACCAGTATGGTGCCATTGTAATTTGTAAACAGTGCCATGATAAGGGTGGTTGTTAGGATCTGTTTAAGAAATAAGGTCTGTTTTTGTATTATTTTCCTAGACCTAATCAAAGGCGCTCCATGTTTTGATAACATTTGCTCTATCTCTAAATATGCATTGTTAATTTGGCATGTGTTTGACACCGTGTAAGGACACTACATATATCCTTTTTTGCAATTTCAATGTACTCTTGCTCATTTCTTTCTAGTAGCGAAATTGCATCCTTCTATGAGTGACATCATTATGCTTTTCATATTCTTTCCCCTCCCTCAAGAAAACGTTACCCTCCAAAACTGTTGTCTGTAGTCTACTTTCTAGTGCTATAAATGCTGGCTCGATCATACTATGAACTGGGCACCTTGCTTAATCTTTCTAGCGTGGGTCCAGTGATGGCGTGATTGCCAAGATATGCAAATATTAGTCTGATGTTTTCTAAGAGGATTTTACTTCATGCATTATAGTGTTACTAGTATGATTAAATGTTTACTATAGCAATTACATGTGTGAGAGGAATATGAAGATGTGAAACTAGTAGTTAGGAGTAAAATCAAGTGATTCCTCCTACTTTGCATTTCATGAAAAGCTTAACCTAGTATGAGATAATGTGCTTGGCTCTAAGTCTAACTAGGCCTGGGTTATACCTACTGGAATTTATCATATTGGTGCATATTCCTTCTCAGGTGGTAAAACCACAAAATGTTTTGATTTTTCTTGCATGAAGGTCTGTATTATTGATTTCTCTAGGGATTTCTTTATGCACTGGCAGCTTCCAAGATTATACTCCTCCCCAATTCCAGATGGGAATTATTCGCTTCTAGAATTGTTGGGAGGGGAAAAGAAAGGTAGACAAGGTAGCTTGTAGAGTTAGCGCTGCCTTGAGATTTTCTTTTTCGTGTGGTATGATGATATGTAGCAACTTGTCCATGGCCTGAGTATATGTTTCTTGTCTTGTGCACTGAGCTACTTATGCCCGAACACAGGCCCGTGCATGGCCATGTGCAAGGTGAACGCCCAATAACGTTTCTCAAGTACTAGTACTAGTACATGAGTAATAAAAGTCATCTAAAAAAAATAAAGATGCCCCCCAAAAGTACATAGTATTACTAAGAAATCAGCAGAGATTGGCCACTGCAAAAATATAAGTAATTATTTGGCCAAACAAACAATTTCAGTCTGCATTCAGAGAACTGTCAATCTGTACTATCTCGCCTGGTATGTCAGGTTCTGGGTGGTAACCGCCAATGACCACTAGGAAATCAACCACTCCCGATCGATGACTCTTTGGTTGAAGGCATTAACCACCTCACGTTGCCGCTGGTTTTGTCCTCAAGGATTCCCTCGTTTCTTTCTTGAGAAGGGGGAAAGGCAAAGCAAGACGTACATTCCTTGCGGCGCATGGCACTCGCCCGAAAAGGATGGCCGGATTTGTTTTGGCCAGACAGGGTTACACTGAGAAAAAAGGAATGTGAAGAGAAAATGTCTGCATATTGCCTGAACGAGGTTGCGGTTGGCGACGCCCCCTGTTTCTTGTCGCCCGTAGTATCGGCATGGTGCCCACAGGATGGGAGCGCGTGCCCGGCAGAATGTCACATCCCCTGGGAACAGAAACGCTTCTGCCCCAAGCTTGCTGGCCTGCCATGCCAAACTCATGTATAGTAGTAGGTTCATCAAAATGGGTTCAGGAAATTTGGAGAATTGTACAGTCCAGTGAGCCGTCTCGGCACAAATGTGGAAGAGCTTTCGTGCAACTGGAGATGATTTAGCACGGTGGAAGATTCCTCTGGTTCTGAGTGGCCTAAGCTTCCACCACGACACAAGCAATTAGTAGCCAGAATGGCACGGCACCGTGTCTTAAATACGCGTGTCAAACAGGTTTATATCAGCATCAATCGACATATGTCTAGCACTCATTGTGAAAAATAAAAAAAATACACTCATTGCCAAAAAAAAAAAAAAGTCTAGCACTCTCCATATTATTCCACGCTCACACTCCCATCTATAAAACCCCTTCCTTTCTCAAATCAAACGCAAGCCACAACACGAGTTGACAGAGCGTTGAGAGGCAGAAGCAAGCAAACACGCGCGCACGCATGGGATCCCTGGGCCCTGCCGTGGGCGCGGCCAAGGCCAACGGCGGCACGGCGGCCGTAGGAGGTGCCCAGCAGCTTCAGCAGCAGCAGCAGCAAGCGGAGCGCGGCATGTTCAGCTGCGGCTTCCGGATGCCGCTGCACTACCCGCGGTACAAGAAGGCGGACTACGAGGCGATGCCGGAGTGGCGCGTAGACTGCCTGCTCCGGGAGTACGGCCTCCCCGTCGCCGGCAACGTCGACGACAAGAGGCGCTTCGCCATGGGCGCCTTCCTCTGGCCCGGCCAGTACTGATCGAGCTCCTTACACGCCTTAGTTGCCACTCGGGATCAGAAGCCGACGATCAGCAAGCTAGCAGAGACTCACCAGCGATTGCAGCAGCAAACATCACATGCCCTGCCATGTAATGTATGAAGACCTCGTGTCCATATTATATTCTTATATGTCCATCTATATATATCATCGAATCGAAATAGCCACATAGAAAAGAGTGTTTCTTGGACTATATATATACTGTAATACAAGCGATGGAAGGTTGTGGTTGTTTCTAATGTCCCTGCGTGTCATTTGTCAATGATCGTTTTGGTACGCAGTTCTGATCAACTTTGTTTCAGGCGCGCGACGCGATATTTCTGCGTGTGTCTTCTGAAAGTCTGAACTGTTGCACGATTTGGACTGCTCTTGCAATTGATTACCACAACTTTGCCACATTTGCATTTGGTTTCTTGAATTTTGGGATGAAAAGGAGGTGCCGAACCTGGAAGGGTGACAGTTTGCTGCTACTAGCAAGCTAGTCTAATTAACAGAAGGCAATGTTCATTTACCAGACTGAATTTATTACCACTACAAAATCATGTCTATGGACAAAATTGGGGTAGCTTTTGTATAAGTTCAAATTAACAAAGATCTCATCCACCCTTCTTCTCATTATATGTGGACCCAAAGAGTTAAGGTCTCAACAAACATGCCGTCCTACGTTCGTGTCCATGTGAACTCAATAGAGGAAAATTCTCATCGGGTATGCTAGTTCCATGATGAGACCATGAAGAAGACTCCATATCCGGATGATCATCATGGTGATCTTTGTGTAGAAATCCTGATGCTTCCAAGTCCAAAGATATTTGGGATTTCAACTGCATTGCAAAATCAGTTTCAACTAGGTGGAAAGTTTGTGTACATGAACCTAGTAATGAATATCTACTCCTTGCTCAGTCTCCTTACGATGGGTTTTTTGTGAATTATGATCATACTCCATCTCCCTTCTCACGCTTAAATAGGAACACTATTGCATTCACATTTGATGCCATTAGGTGTAACAACCATGCGATGGATGATTCCATGTAGTTAGATACTGCAATAAGGAGCACATGGGCATTCCTATACTGTTACGAGCACCCACTCCCTCAATAAAGTAGCTCAATGACAAACATTTTTGGCCATATCAATTCAACTTCACAACGCACTTTCTTTAGATGACCATATATAGTAAAGCCTTGCAATCGCCATCTCACGTTGCACCAACACTACCAAGCGAAATAGGCCTAAGCAAGCATAATGTTCAGAATGTACAATCACAGGTAGACCAAAAATCATTAAATCATCATTTGGTAAAAAGGTGCCTAATTCTCCCATGTACCACTCCATTGTAGTGCGCGAATAATGTGCTCATGTGTGATTCGACTCCGGTCTCACAACCAGTCTATTGGGCTAGAGAACACGAAGGTGGTGTTTATATATTTATAAGAACTTAATATCCCTAGACCAGCATGCCATGGTGGCAAGTTGGTGCCAAGGGTAGTCTTGGACCAATATCCATACAAAGTCCAAGTTAAATGTGTTGTTTTAACAATTTGACAGTATGGACTAAAGTGAACCCACAAGAAAAGGTTGAAAAACCTCATGCACATTTATCTCTCTTGGATATATGTAGAATCAAACTTATTGCAAATTTCAACCGACTATACATTTTATTATTTTGGAGTATTTAGATTTGATACTAAAAACATAATGGTAAATTTATTTCAGGAAGAATATTCCGAATATTTAATTATTTCTGGTTTTATAAATATTCGTTTTTAATATATTTAGTCACTTTTATGATCTAGACCGTGGTCATGTTCATAACATAACTTGTGCAAATCCAGAGAGAGTAATCGTGCTTAAAAGGACCAACCAATGAGAGAATGATAGGATATCCAATTAAAACCCCTTTGGATATCAAGGTTTAGATAATATATTAATAAGAAGGTAACATTTACATGTCATGTACTTTAGTGCCTACAAAATCTCATGAAATTATGGAGGCAGTAATTTTGGATGGTGCATGGAAAAAAACAGAAGAATGTTGATGGAATAAAGATTAGAGTAAAGGGAGAAAGAAAGAGTGCGTTGGGCTACTCAGAGAATAAATATAAGAATGTCTAAGCTCATGTTTAGATTCATAAATAGTTGGGTGACATAGAAATGCATTCTCTACAAATTTGATAACCTCAATTCTATGATTCCAACACCCCTGGGTTCTTTATGACTGAAATCTTCCTATCTGTTTTTTCAAAACTATATGGCCAGACTCTTCCTAAAATGTGACCGAATCATTTCTTTGCACATATCTTTAAGGAACCCCTTCAGTGATTTGAGAAACTATGTATAATTGTGAACTCAATGGAGGGACAATCATATAAAGTATGCTAGTTCCATGATGAAAGCATGTAGAAGAGTCCATAACTAGATGATCATCATGGTGATCTTCGCGTAGAAATCTTGATACTTCCAAGTCCTAAGATATTTGTGATTTTCAATAGCATCACAAAATCAGTTTTAACTATGTGCAAAGTTTGTGTAAATGAACCTAGTAATGAGTGAGATATACTCCTTTCTCGTTCCCAGGTACTTGCGATGGATTTTTGTGAATTATGATCATATTCCATCTCCCTTTTCACGCTTAAATAGCAACACTATTACATTCACATTTGATGCCATTAGGTTCAACAACCATACAATGGATGCTTCATGCAATTAAATATGGCAATAAGGAGCACATGGGCATTCCTATACTGTTTTGAGCACCCACTCCCTCGAGAAAGCAACTCGATGATAAACATTTTTGGCCATATTAATTCACTTCATAGTGCATGTTCTTTAGATGACCATATTTATAGGAAGCCTTTGTAGTCCCCATCTCAAGTAGCATCAACATTAATAAGCAAAAATAGTCCTAAGAAATCATAATGTTCACAATGTATAATCGCACGCCGCCAAAAATCATTGAACCATCATTTGGTTAAAGAGATGCCTAGTTCTTCCATGTACCATCGCATTGCAGTGTGCAAATAGTGTGCTCATGTCATGTGTGATCACCGACTCTGGTCTCACAACAAGTCTACTGTGTCGAAGAACACAAAGGTGGTGTTTAAAGTTTTGTAAGAACTCATGATCCCTAGGCCAGCATGCCATGGTGGCAAGTTCGCACCGATGTCCTCAGTCTTTGACCAATATGCATACAAAGACCAAGTTAAATAAGTTGTTTTAACAATTTGACGCCATGGACTAAAGTGAACCCACAAGAAAAAGTTGAAAGACCTCAAGCACATTTGACTCTATTGGATATATGTAGAGTCGAACTTTTGAAATTTCAACTGACTATATATTTTATTATTTTGGAGTATTTAGGTTTGATACTAAAAACATATGGGTAAATTTGTTTTAGAAAGTATCTTCCAAATCTATAATTATTTATGGTTTTATAAATATTCATTTTCAATATAATTAGTCAATTTTATGATATGGAAAATGTTATCATGTTCATAAGATAACTTGTGAAAAATCGGAGAGAGTAACCATGCTTAAAAGGACCAGCCAACGAGAGAGAATGAGTAGGATTTCCAATTAAGACCCCCTTGGGATATCAAGATTTAGATACTATATTAATAAAAAAGGTAACATTTATATGTCATGTACTTTAGATGCCTACAAAATCTCATAAAATTATGGAGACAGTAATTTTGGATGGTGCATGAGAAAAACACAATAATGTTGAAGAAATAAAGAGAAATGGAGTAAAGGGAGAAAGAAAGAGTGCATTGGGCTACTTAGAAAATAACCATGAGAACATTTTTGAGCTCATGTTTAGATTCATATAGAGTTGGGCCACGAGAAATGCATTCTATACAATTTGACAACCTCAATTCTATGATTCAAACACCCCCGCTATCTTTACGATTGAAATCCTCTATTTTTTATTTCAAAACTATACTATCAGGCTCTTCCTAAAATGTACCTGAATCTCACATTTGCCTTTGACAGCCTTCTGCTCGAGGGTATCAACATGACATTTTTGTTAGAAATAATTGGCTAAATCATTAGACCCATGTGTGATTTCAGTTTTTTCCCTAAATCTCAAAGCCCATGTATATGGAAACCCATATGTGATTTGGTCCAAGTTGGTGGCAGCTCACATGTGTGTGGCAGGACTGGAGTGAGAGATAAAATTTAGTCTCACATGGGAAGTTGAAGAAGAGTTGCACCACCTTATAAGGTGAAGTGTTGCACCACTTTGTAAGTGAGTGACAATAAGAGAGCTACACGCGCGCTCCTCCTCCGACGATGCCCGCCCGCCCATCCCGCGCGCATCGTCGATTGCGGGAATCTCGCTGAGCCAAGCTTTTTTTGCTGCTCAGGGATCGTGGGCTATCTGTAACTATATAAATGCTTGTACGGCTTCCACAATGCACGACACCAAACCAATCTAGGGTTTTGCCAGCCTCTCTGCTTGTGCTGCCATCGTAGTCTACTCCATCTCGCTTGCTGGCGTGCACCGGCGATCGGGATAGCAGGTCTCCAAAACTATTCATCTTTGTGATCCTGTACGGGAGAGTGCGACTAAGGTTTTTGGGAAGTGCTCTGCACGACTGCTTGATTTCTACACCACAGGTCGTCTTCTATCCAAGTCAGACGGTGCTGCCTATCACCGTCTTTGCCGTCGTCTGTTTTGATCAATCTTTCCCAACTTTACTACAGCGACTTCATCGGAAACCGATCAGTACGTATACCGTGATCCGATCTATTGCTACACTATGTCTTTTAATGCATTTGTTCTGCTACTGTTCATGTTGATCAATACATCTAGTATGTTAGAGGTTCACGTGATTGTAGCTATTATTTTCGTGATTTATATTCTGGAATTAATTGTAGAAATTATGCCTAATAATTCTACAATCTAAAAACCTTATTATAGGCAATTTCCTAAACATGGGGCACTTGGCCGATGCAATGAAGCCGGGAAAGTTTACCCGTGTTCATTTTAAGAGGTCGCAGTATAAGACCACTATATGGCTGCAAGCTCTGAAAGTATTCGAGGCTAGTGAGGATTTACCTAAAGGAACTACATCTGGTGAGGTTTAGAACAAGTTTAAGGAAACCAATCTTGCATTTGTGGGATGCGTTCCGAGTGTTCTTAATAACAAGCTGTTTGATGCGTACATGCACATCAAAGATAGAAAAGAGCTATGGAAGGCATTGAACGCTAAGTTAGGTGTAGCAGATGCTGGCAGTGAGCTATACATCATGGAGAACTTTCATGATTATAGGATGGTTAACAACCATGATAATGCATAGAGGGAGATGAGTTTGAGACCTACACTATGAGTTGATCACAGTGGTAACCACTCTATGTGATCGAAGATCCCGTAAATTAAAGTTGGGATACAAACTGTTGATCAGCTGAGAGGAGAGTATCCCTATATAATATTTACATCTCCATAAAGATGCAATACTCTCTTAATCTGCATGACAACTTGATATTTACCTTAATATGTTCCAAGTGGCTTTTATAAGTAGAGATGTTGTCCTGCATAATATCTCCCAAGAAACACACATATATGAGTCTGACTATCAAACATCATAGTCCGTGAGAGTTCAGTTCTCTCTAATAAACTCATGAAAGGTCTGGAGTATGATGCATAAGCTCCAAACCGCGGGAAGCCCTGTATCGGCCTAGATTTTATGTGAAACTAGTGTGCAGAAAACTTGTAGTTCAAGGCATAGTCCATTATTCAAGTTGCTAGCTAGTGTAGCATGAAGTTTAGCATGGAAGTTCAACTTAACACTCTCCACTACACACCGGTATATAAAACAACGTTCTAGAACAAAAGTGATGTGATGTCCCAATGAGAATGTGTGTGTGAGGGGGGGGGGGGGGATTGTTGGAATTTGCTGAGTATTGGGACGTTGGCCCATAAGACAAATTCTGAAATTATCTCTTTGGCCTATGCATGGAAGAATATAGCTATGCTAGTGGTGCTAAAGTTTAGTCTCATATTTTTAGTTGAGTGAAAGTTACACCTCCTTATATACTAGGCTATTCTATCACTCACTAAGGTATGAGAAGAAGAGCAGCTCTTGGGCACTCCTCCTCTAACGCCACCACCTCGCCTTGTCTCGCCCCATGACGACGTGCGCACGCCCCGCGGGTTGCGAGAATCTTGCTGAGCCGAGCTTTATTTTACTGTTCAGGAAAATTAATCATAAATTAATTATGAGTCATTAACGGACACGTTAATCAACCATTTACATATTTTCTGGATCATGGGCTGTTACTGACTCAGACATAGGTTGTGCCCCAAGATCTCCTTGACCTGCACTATATAAGCGTCTGCGCTGAACCTAATCGGCACTATCTGACACACGCACATATTTCCAGAACCTTGTGCTGCTGCCTTCATCTTCCCCATCCCGGCTTGCGGCGTGCACCTTAGATCTAGACAATAGGCCTCCGGAATCCCGCATCTTGTGAACCTGTATGGGTGATGGGTGATTAGGTTTTTGGGAGTGCTTAAGCACGACTACTGGCAACCACGGCGTTGTCTGACGACGAGTTCCTGAATAACAACTTCTTCCCGGACGTCACCGACCTCTTCGGCAATCTCAACATGGACACTACTACTACTGCTGCTGCCGCCACCTTTACTGCTCTTCCTGCACTGTACGTGATCTTGAACTCTCTCTTTTTGATTATGCTAGAGTTCCTTATTCTAGCGTTTGGAGTAGATATGATCAGTCTATCCTATTTAGATGCAATCTTTTCATCTACTCTGTTAGTTTGCGTGATCCTATTATTTGATGTCTATATGATCATGCTTTATCAATTATTTATTCGGTTTAAATCATATAGATTACTACTTATATTTTCAACAGTTAAATACCGCAACAAGGAGCACATGGACATTACTATAATGTTACAAGCACACACTCCCTCGATAAAGTAGCTCAATGACAAACAATTTTTTACCATATCAATTCAACTTCGCAGTGCACTTTCTTTAGATGACCATATAGAAAGCCTTGCAATCTCCATCTCCAGTGCAGCAACACTAACAAGAAGAAATATGCCTAAGCAATCATAATGTTCACAATGTACAATCACACGTTGGTCAAAATCATTAAATCATCATTTGGTAAAGAGATGCCTAATTCTCCCATGTACCACACCATTGTAGTGCACGAATAATGTGCTCATGTGTGATTGCCGACTCCAGTCTCACAACAAGTCTATTGGGCCATAGAACACGAAGGTGGTGTTTATATATTTATAAGAAATCAATATCCCTAGACCAGCATGCCATGGAAGCATGTTGGTGTCAAGGGAAATCTTGGACAATATCCATACATCAAAGGCCAAGTTAAATGTGTTTTTTTAATAATTTAACAGTATGTACTAAAGTGAACCCACAAGAAAAGGTTGAAAGACCTCGGGCACATTAACTCTGATGGATATATGTAGAATCAAACTTATTACAAATTTCAACCGACTATATATTATATTATATTGGAGTATTTAGATTTGATACTAAAAACATAATGGTAAATTTGTTTTGGGAAGAATGTTCTGAATATATAATTATTTATGGTTTTATAAATGTTCTTTTTAATATAGTTAGTCAATTTTTGATTTAGAATGTGGTCATGTTCATAACATAACTTGCGCAAATCCAGAGAGAGTAACCGTGCTTAAAAGGACCAGCCAATGAGAGAATGATAGGATAGCCAATTAAGACCCCTTTCGATAGCAAGGTTTAGATAATATATTAATAAGAAGGTAACATTTACATGTCATGTACTTTATACGCCTACAAAATCTCATGAAATTATGGAGACAATAATTTTGGATGGTGCATGAAAAAACATAAGAATGTTGATAGAATAAAGATAAACAGAGTAAAGGGAGAAAGAAATAGTGTGTTGGGCTATTTAGAGAATAAACATAAGATTGCCTAAGCTCATGTTTAGATTCATATAGAGTTGGGTGACATAATGCATTCTCTACAAATTTGACAACCTCAATTCTATGATTCCAACACCTTTGGGTTCTTTATGATTGAAATCCTCCTTTTTTTTCAAAACTATACGGCTAGAATCTTCCTAAAGTGTGCCCGAATCTCATATTTGACCTAATCAATTTTTGCACATACCTTTAGGGAATCCCTTCAATGATTTAAGAAACTCTGTATAATTGTGAACTCAATGGAGGGATAGTCATATAATGCTAGTTCCATGATGAAAGCATGCAAAAGATGATCATCATGGTTCCCTATACTTCCAAGTCCTAAGATATTTGTGATTGCAAAATCAGTTTTAACTATGTGCAAAGTTTGTGTAAATGAACCTAGTAATGAGTGACATATACTCCTTGCTCGGTCTCAGGTACTTGCGATGGATTTTTGTAAATTATGATCATATTCCATCTCCTTTCTCACGCTTAAGGCTGCGTTCGTTTGTTGTGGTTTCAATCCAAACGTGGAACTGTTCCAGTCATGGATTGGGTGAATCCAATCCCATCACCCAATCCCCACTAATACCACTCGAACACCTTTCCCATTATCCCTTGTATACAATCTAGTCGTTCGGTTGATCCTGGCTAGGCTGAGCGTGACTGGCCGTCTTCTTCATGCGCTAGCTCTCTCGTCCTGAAAATTATTTCACGCGTCCGGTGGGGATTTTTTCCAGTCCAAGATAGTGGTAGGTGGGTGGGGTGGGCTAGGATAGAAACCCGTCGTGGTCTAAACGAACACCGTAATTTTTATGGGCTAGATATTTACCAAGGAGACCTGCAAAACCAGGATCGATCAACGATCCATGACAATCCCTGCCTTCCTGGGATCAAACGAATGAGGCCTAAATAGGAACACTATTACATTCACATTTGATGCTATTAGGTGCATCTATCATGCAATGGATGCTTTCATGTAGTTAAATATGGCAATAAGGAGCACATGGGCATTCCATCTCTCCTTAGGCTAGTCATAGTAGGAGTAACTTGAATAGTAACATAGTCCTACATGTATCGTCAACTAAGCATTTAGATGATATGACATGCAACTAAATTATGAGAGAGAAGTTTGTGATAACTAGCTATGTTACCATAAGCATCACATATTTTAAGACAATATGAGTCTTTTCAATAAATAAGACTTTGCATGATACCATACATATGTTATTTTCCACTATGAAGATAGTAACTTAGACTAGTAATATATGCATGTTACTACTCTAAGTTACTCTCCACTATGACCAGCCTTATGATCCTATAAGGTAAAGAAACTCGATGATAAATATTTTTGGCATCGATAAAGCAGCTCGATGATAAATGTTGTGAGAACCCACTCCCACGATAAAGCAGCTCTATGATAAATATTTTTGACCGTATTAATGGAGTGGCGCGTCGACTGCTGATGACCCACAAGTATAGGGGATCGCAACAGTCTTCGCGGGTAGTATTACCCAATTTATTGATTTGACACAAGGGAAGCCAAAGAATACTTACAAGTCTTAACAACTGAGTTGTCAGTTTAGCTGCACCTGGAAATAGTTCTTGCTCACAGAAGTTTATCAGTAGCAACAGTTTGTAGTAGCAACAGCAATAGCAAAAGTGAAACATGAGCAATAGTAACAGTAGGATTCGAGTGGGTAGGCATAAGGATGGATGGACGGGCGTTGCATGGACGAGTCTAAACATGTAACTTCAAGATCTAGAGCATTGCAGATAGATAATAACAAGCATCCAAGTACTAAACAATCCTAGGCATGTGCTCCAAATATAGTCATACGTGCTCACAATGAGAACTTGCACAACATCTTCTGTCCAGCCAGCCCGTGGCAGCGGGGCCTCTAGGGAACTACTGACAATTAAGGTGCTCCTTTTAATAGAGCACCGAAGCAAAGAATTAACACTCCATGAACACATGTGATCTTCACACCACAGCCATCCCCTCCGGTTGTCCCAATTATTGTCACTTTGGGGCCTTTGGATCTGGACAATGATATGTGTACACAACTTGCAGATAAGATCACAAACAATACTATCATAATGATTCAATAATAAGTTCAGATCTAAGATCATGGCACTCGGGCCCTAGTGACAAGCATTAAGCACAACAAGTTGCAACAAAGTCAAATAGCACTAATAGAGATACTAGGAACTATGCCCTAACAGATCTTATTCGATTACATGATAGAACTCATCCAATCCCTACCATCCCCAAACCTACAGCGGGGGATTACTCACTCATGGATGAGGGAAACATCGGTGGTTGATGGAGATGCGTTGGTGATGACGATGGCGATGATCCTCTCCAAATTCTCCGTCTCGGCAGGGTGCGAGAACGGAGTTCTGGATCCGAATCTTGGTTTCTGGTGGCGGTGGCGGAGCGAAACTCTTTCTGGAAAACTATCGAACCCCCCTCGATTTTTAGGTCGAAAGGCAACTTATAGGCGCAGAGGGAGGCCGAGGAGCTGCCTGTGGTGGCAGCACCCCCCTCAGGCGCGGGGTCAGGTGGGCCCGTGCCTGGGGTGGGTCTGGGCCCTCCAGGACCCCCCTCCGTCTCTTCTTCTGGCTCCGTGGATCTTCTGGTGAAATATAATTTTTGGCATATTTTCCGAGATTTTTCCTGATAGTTCATTTTATGCACAAAAAACAAGACACCAAGGTAATTCTGCTAAAAACAACGTCAGTCCGTGTTAGTTGTATCAAAATCACACAAGTTTAGAGAAGAAACAATAGCAAAGTGTTCGAGAAAGTAGGTACGTTTTGGACGTATCAACTCCCCCAAGCTTAGCTTATTGCTTGTCCTCAAGCAATTCAGTTGAAAACTGAGTGCGATAAAAGAACTTTCACGAACACTTTGCTTTGTATGATGTATATATTCTCAGCACAGGAGTAGATGCTTAGAAAATTCATAATAAGAAGTATGCAACTAAGTCTACTCAATAGTCATTGCAAGCTATGAAGAGAAACCAACTCAATAATAATAAGTAGCATGAAACATAAACATAAGCAACATTGCAATGCTCATAGTAAGGTATGATAGAGTGGTATCTCTCTTGCCTTTGTTTTGAAGAGCACAATATAAATGCCAAGGAACCTCTGAAGTTCACATGAAGACTAGAAGTAAAGATATCAGAGATACAAGCGTCAAAGTCATGACATAATTAACCAAGTTTTGGAACAAACACAAGAATGACAACTATGCTCTCAAGAAGGTGCTCATAGAATAAGTGGTGACTCAACAAAGTTTTGGAAACAGTTTTGTGAAGGTTTGAAAGGCTTCCCAATGCTAAAAGGAAGGTACTCATTAGCTTTCAGCTCTCATTGCCCCTAACATAGGCATCTTCATGTGGTTAAGGTGAAAGTGAGGTCCACTCTGAATCATATGCTTGACAGACCATAGACTGGAAATCCCAAGTCCCTTGAGTACGAGGGTCACTCCGCATGCTACTCAACTTTGGTCACCTGAAAGTTCTTGTCATTGTAAATACATGCATATCATCGAGAACCGCCAATGGGGTACCCCTTGCACATGGTACAGGAGTTTTCCCATAACCAAAATGACAAGGCAAGCAGACAATGAACATCTCAGTAATCTTTTTATTTATCATATGCATAGATTTTTATTGATGACGCTTCATAGATGCTCATTATGGTGTTGCTGCAAGTTTCCACCATGATTAAGCATGGCTTAGGCTAGTAGTCCAGACATTTCTCTAACACAATGTATAAACTCCGTGAACTCACAACCTCCCCTTTTATTTCACATCGTCGACATCCGTAAACAAAAGAGCAAGGAATCAACTGGATGAGATATCCAAAAAGTGTTGAAAGCATTCCCTGTGGCAGCAAGGTTCTGCTAACTCCCAGTATATAATTAGCAAGCATATAACTTTCATGGACTAGTCACAATGGTTCAAGATTATTAAGCATATAATTATCAAGTTCACGAGAGCTTTACTAACTAACTTTCTCAAAATAGACAAACATTTTATTTTGGAAGAAAACACGACATATAGAATATGCATTGAAATAGCAAATGATGCTAATAGGTAGGTATGGACACATCTGGCAATATTGGTTTTTGGGGAGTTGGAAGCACACGTAGAGCACATACTCAGTGCAAGTGAAGGCTAGCAATAGAGAGGGAGCGACAAACGAGAGAGCAATAGCTGTCATAATCATTCTTGCAACAAAACAGGACTAACTAGGACATGAAAGTGATACAAGAACTCTGATGCAAAATAAATCATCAAGGCTTACTGACTATTGATTAGTCATATGCATGCGTGAGCATGTGCCAAGTCGATTCATATGAACATTCAGAGGAGGATACCACAATGTCATACCAAAGTATGAATAAAACAATGCAAGCAAACATTCATATGACATGCTACAAACTATTAGCAAGCTGGAGCTAATCATAGACAAGCAAGAACTACTAAGCATCCATAATGACATACACCTTACACAAATAGGCTAAACATGCTCACTATGATGAGTATATGTACAAAAATGAAACAAATAGAGTTCATTACCAGCCTCTTACCACATCTCGAGTTGTCTTAATCTTCATTATTGCCCTTCACTTGTGTGGCTTGAATAATTAACATAAAACCAAAACCACTGAGGACGGCTGAACCCTGCAAAAAACTCACAAAACCAAAGAAGAACAACAATTTTTTTGGTGTTTTCAATTTTTTTAAAGCAAGCAAACAAAGCAAAAACAAACAAAGCAAAATAAAACCAAAAAGAAAAACTAAGACGCTCCAAGAACAACACAACTGTGCATGAAACAATAAAAACGAAGTGTCTAGAAAGACCTAAGATTTTTATTGATGAAGAAAGGGATACCTTGGGCACCCCCAAGCTTTGACGCTTGTACCTCTTGAATATTTCTTGGGGTGACATGGGGTGGCTTCCCCCCAAGATTGGTATTTTGTCCATTCTTCATCTCATTACATCATTCTTTCTCTACACCTGAAATTTTTCCTTCATACAAAACTTCACACAATCTTCATTAGCAACATTAGTGTATTCAAAAGATAATAGACCTTCAGGTTTAGCTTTGGAACAGCAAAACTTTTCAGTAAAAACACAAGATACTGTAGCAACTCCTTCAAAAAGCTCAATTCCCCAAAAGAGAACTCAAAAAGGAATCAATAAGAAGCAAATGCAAATAATGGCAGAAATCTGTCAAAATAGACCAGCAGGTAGAAACCGATTTTTTCAAACATCTTCTGTTGCTCAAATCAAAAAGTGTTGAACTAACAAAAGTTAGCTAACATACTAGGGGATTTATACGTAAATGTTGAGCTCAATCCGAGTTACAGAGACTCCTCACAATTTTTTATGGTGGAGGACAGAAATCTATTTCGGGACAACTCCCCGAATCTTACTTCCCTCTCATTAGAGGTCATTCTTGGCACAAAAAGCAAACAAAAAGGATAAGGAGAGGTCATTACTGAAGTAATAACTTCCAAGACTCAAGGAAACTCTTGGGTTATCTCCCAACAAGTAATTTTCTTTAACGCCTTTAAGTTAGGCACGCCGAAGAGTAAGGATTGGAAAGGAGAAAAATAAAAGTGAGCAAGTATAACCACTGTGAAAGCATTATTTTGTTCATTAAAATCCTTTTGTCAACAAGGTTGATCAAGTCTTGTTACCAAAACAATCTTATATGAAACAAAACTTTGCATTCCACTAAATAATTATGTTACCTCAATCTTGATAGCAATAGTCCCAATCATAATAGTTTCAAAATTTTCTTGTGGAATGGGACAATATATTTCTCCAACTTTGATGCTCTCAATATTTTCAATGGAATTCAGGCAATAGCTTTTAACAACCTTCTTGGGGAAATAGACAATGTGCTCTTTGTCATTAATATTGAATGTTACTTTTCCTTGATTGCAATTGATGACAGCACCTGCAGTATTAAGAAAAGGTCTCCCAAGAATAATAGACATATTATCATCTTCAGGCATTTCAAGCACAACAAAATCAGTTAAAACCATGCAATTATGAGCAACTTGAACAGGAACATCCTCACATATACCAACAGGAATAGTAGTTGACTTATCAGCCATTTGCAAAGAAATATCAGTTGGTATCAACTTTTCTAGCTGGAGTCTCTTATAGAGAGAAAAAGGCATAACACCAACTCCAGCTCCCAAATCACATAAAGCAGTTCTAACATAATTATTCTTAATGGAGTAAGGAATAGTTGGTATACCTGGATCACCAAGTTTCTTTGGAACCTTACCATTGAAGGAGTAATTAGCAAGCAAAGTATAAATCTCCTCATTAGGAATCTTCCTTTTATTAGAGACAATATCCTTCATATACTTTGAATAAGGAGGCAACTTAATAGCATTAGTAAAAGGAATTTGTAAGAATAAAGGTTTCATCCACTCACAAAACTTGTTGTAGTGTTCTTCCTCCTTTGACTTGTGTTTTTTACCTGGAAAAGGCATAGGTTTCTGTACCCAAGGTTCTCTCTCTTTGCCATGTTTATTAGAAATAAAATCTTCCTTTGTGTACCTAGTGTTCTTAGTGTGCTTCTCAGGTTCTTCCTCACCTTCCTCCTTATCAAGAGACTCATTATTATTACCACTCTCAGTTTCAGCATCAGAGACAGATATACTATTAGGATCTATAGCATGTTCAAGTGGTTCCTTAACTATCTTATGTTTCTTTTTCTTTCTCCTACGAGGACTACCACTATATTCACCTAGTTGGGAATCCTGCTCTATTCTTTTACGGTGTCCTTCAGGATATAAAGGATCTTGAGTAGCTATACCACTCCTAGTTCTAATTCCATAAGCATGTTTATCTCCTGAAGCATTAACTAACATATCCTTTTGTACCTTAGCAAGTTGATCAAGTTGGGTTTGAACCATTTGAAAGTGTTTACAAAGCATTTTAATATCATAGAAGTTCTTTCCACAATATCTTTCAACTCATGGATAGCTCTAGAGTTTTCCAATAAATGATCCTGAACTTGTTTATTAAAATGACCTTGTTTAACAATAAAAATGTCAAGTTCCTCTAAGCATTGATCAGGAGGCTTACCATAAGGAATATCACCTTCATCAAAGTGTTGGAGAGAGTGTACCTCAATAGTAGATGAGTGGGGAATTGGTTTGCATAATTCTTCTATAGGAGGTAGATTCTTTACATCTTCAGCTCTAATACCATTCCCCTTTAGACACTTCTTAGCTTCCTTCATCACTTCATCATTTAATGCAATAACTCACCTCTTCTTTGTTGTTGGTGTTGGGACTGGTTCAGGAACAACTGGTTCAGGAGTAATAGGCTCGGGTGCATTCACCTCAGTTGAAGTCCAATCATAATAATTCTTGCTTATCTTGGTCATTAATTCTTCAACATCTGTAGGAGTTCTTTTCCTGAAAACACAATCAGCAAAGCTATCTAGGTAGGTCCTAGAATCATCAGTTAGTCCATTATAATAAATATCAAGAAGCTCACTCTTATGTAATGGACATCCAGGATGTGCATTAATCAAGGCACATAATCTTTTCCATGACTCAGGCAATTACTCGTCTTCTCCCTGTTTAAAATCAAAAAGTCTCTCCAAGGCAACATGTCTAGCACTGGGAGGAAAATATTTCTGGAAGAAAGAAGCAATCAAGCAATCAGGGCTATCAATGGAACCAGGAGGTAATCTATTAAACCAAGCCCTAGCTTCTCCTTTTAGTGAAAAAGGGAAGATCTTAGCAACAAAGTATTTGCGCATCTTAAAATCATCAGAAAATAAAGCACTCATAGTAGAAAGCTCATTCATATGAGCCACAACACTCTCATTTTCAGTCCCACAAAAAGGTTCTTTCTCAACAATATCTAAATAAGATAAATCAAGAGAGAAATCATAGTCTTCATCTTTAATATCTATGGGAGAAGTGGCAAACTTAGGATCAGAGAACATCTTAGGCATAATAGTACGTCTAGCAAGGAGACTCTTAATAGCACTAGTACCATGTGTGTTTCGGCACTCTTCAACAAAATCATCAGTGAACTCAATGTAACCATCATTAATATCATAACTCTCACTAGCCTCAGGTGAGCTAACAGGTGTAACAATGTCTTCACTAGGAGTTTCGGTATTTCCTAGACTAGCCATAGTAGCATCTAGAAAAGGACCTAATGAACCAGTCGCATCAAGCACCGTAGAAGTAACATCATGAGCATCAAAAGTAGTTTTAGACTCAGCAGTAGTAGCAGTGTGTGTAGCATGAGTATGTGGTGGTGGTGTAACAAGCTTACTTATAACAGATGGTGAATCAAGAGAAGCAGAGGTGTTTAGGACAGTACCTCTTCTTGTAGTGGATGGTAAAATAGGGAACTTTCCATTACGAGACTTCCCCATGATGAAAGGAGTAGCAGTGAACAATAATAGATCCAAGTGAACTTACAAATAAAGCTATGCTCCCCGGCAACGACGCCAGAAAATAATCTCGATGACCCACAAGTATAGGGGATCGCAATAGCCTTCACGGGTAGTATTATCCAATTTATTGATTTGACACAAGGGGAGGCAAAGAATACTTGCAAGCCTTAACAACTGAGTTTTCAGTTCAGCTGCACCTGGAAATAGTTCTTGCTCACAGAAGTTTATCAGTAGCAACAGTTTGTAGTAGCAACAACAACAGTGAAACATGAGCAATAGTAACAGTAACGGTAACAGTAGAATTCAAGTGCAGTAGGCATAGGGATGGATGGACGGGTGTTACATGGACGAGTCTAAACATGTAACTTCAAGATCTAGGGCATTGCAGATAGATAATAACAAGCATACAAGTACTAAACAATCCTAGGCATGTGCTCCAAATATAGTCATACGTGCTCGCAATGAGAACTTGCACAACATCTTCTGTCCAGCCAGTCCATGGCAGCGGGGCCTCTAGGGAACTACTGGAAATTAAGGTGCTCCTTTTAATAGAGCACCGGAGCAAAGCATTAACTCCTTGAACACCTGTGATCCTCACACCACAGCCATCCCCTCCGGTTGTCCCAATTATTGTCACTTTGGAGCCTTTGAATCCGGAAAATGATATGTGTACACAGCTTGCAGATAAGATCACAAACAATACTATCATAACGATTCAATAATAAGTTCAGATCTGAGATCATGGCACTCGGCCCCTAGGGACACGAATTAAGCACAACAAGTTGCAACAAAGTCAAATAGCACTAATAGAGATACTAGGCACTATGCCCTAACAGATCTTATTCGATTACATGATAGAACGCATCCAATCCCTACCATCCCCAAGCCTACAGCGGGGGATTACTCTCTCATGGATGAGGGAAACATCGGTGGTTGATGGAGATGCGTTGGTGATGACGATGGCGATGATCCTCTCCAAATTCTCCATCTCGGCAGGGTGCGAGAACGGAGTTCTGGATCCGAATCTTGGTTTCTGGTGGCGGTGGCTGAGCGGAACTCTTTCTGGAAAACTATCGAACCCCCTCGTTTTTTAGGTCGAAAGGCAACTTATAGGTGCAGAGGGAGGCCGAGGAGCTTCCTGGGGTGGCAGCACCCCCACTAGGCGCGGGGTTAGGTGGGCCCGTGCCTGGGGTGGGTCTGGGCTCCCCAGGCCTCCCCTCCGTCTCTTCTTCTGGCTCCATGGATCTTCTGGTGAAATATAATTTTTGACATATTTTCCGGGATTTTTCCTGATAGTTCATTTTCTGCACAAAAACAAGACACCAAGGTAATTCTACTAAAAACAGCTTAAGTCCGTGTTAGTTGTATCCAAATCACACAAGTTTAGTGAAGAAACAATAGCAAAGTGTTCGAGAAAGTAGATACGTTTTGGACGTATCAATTGCCTACTCCGGGAGTACGGCCTCCCATCACCGACGACATCGACCATAAGAGGCACTTCGCCATGAGCGCCTTCATATAGCCCTGCCAGTACTGATCGAGATCCTTAGTACATTTCCAGCGGGACCCGAACCGGGGCTACATCCGGTCTGTTTCCGTCTGGATGGATCAGCATGAGGACAAAATTTGGATCACGGTTCAGCCTGTCTGACTATGCGCCTAGTAGTGTGATACTCCCAATTTGCATCATCATTCTATATCATAATTTACCTCTATTCATTGATATTTGTCTTATTATGAGGTATTACTTATGGCCTTTCATCTGTTTATGCATGTTGGATGATTCTTGGAGGATGGACTGCCGGAGTCTGGATTCTGATGGAAAATAAGGCGTTTCGGTGCAATTTCGCAAAGATCAGAAAAATATGGAAACATATTATTTTACCAGAAGACGAAGGAAGCCAGAAGGAGGGACGAAGAGGGGCCTCAGGGGGACCACACCCCCTAGGCATGGGCCCACCTAACCCCGCGCCTAGGACAGGTGTGGACCACCTGCCCGGCCTCCTACTCCGCCCCTTCGCCTATATCTTCCCTTCGAAACCCTAAGGCTCGGGGAGCCACCATAGATAGATTTCCGCTGCCTCTGGGGGGCGGAAAACACCGAGAGAGAAAGATCTCTCCGGCAGACAGATTTCTGCCAGGGGAATTCCTTCCTGGAGAGGGGAGACCGTCGCCATTAACACCATCATCAAGCTAGTCTTCACCGGGATCATCATCATCCACACCATCATCTCCACCAGCACCATCATCACACTCCGTCCCGCTATAACAATTGTGTTGGATATTGCTTTAGTTCTTAGGGGAAACTTTCCCGGTGTTGATTACTATTGTAGTTGATGCTTGTGAGTGGAACCATTGGATTATTGTTTATGTTCAGATTGTTATCCATTACCATATCATCTTTGATCTTGATCCATATGATGTCTTGTGAGTAGTTCGTCTAGTTCTTGAGGATATGGGAGAAGTCATGTTGTTAGTAGTGAATCTGTGATGAGTTATTATTCAATGGTTTAGTATTTAAGTTGTGGTGCTATTCTTCTAGTGGTGTCATGTGAACGTCGACTACATGATACTTCACCATTTATGGGCCTAGGGGAATGCATTGTGTATTTGGCTACAAATTGTGGGGTTTCCGGAGTGACAGAAACCTGAACCCCCGTTAGGACACCTTTGCACAAGGGAGCGCAGGATCTCAGAGTTTAAGGCTATGGTTAGATTTATATCTTAATTACTTCCCTATAGTTACAGATGTTTACAGGGGGTTTAATCACAAGTATGTATTAGTCCTAGGAAGGGCGGTATGTTAGCACAGGTTCACCCACACAACACTTACAAACACCAGCGAAGAGTACTCAGCTATTTGAAGCGAAAGCACTTGACAGAATTCCCATGTGTCCTCGAGAACGTTTGGTCCTTATAAGTATTTCCACCGGCTTGTCCTTTGCTAAGAAAGGATTGGTCCACTTGCTCCGTTTGTCCGTTACCTCTGTTACTTGCTCTTTGTTTTGTTGCCTTGTTAGAAAACCACTAAAAATCCGTTTGCTAAGTATTCACAGGGATTTCCTGCTCCATACCACTGTTCAGCACCTTCTGCTCCTCGTTGGGATCGACACTCCTATTTATCGAAAGTACTAAGATACACCTCCTATACTTGTGGGTCATCACAGTGCGACCTATAGTGACCTCCCCTGCCTGCTGTCAAGATCTGACGCTCTGTCTCTATTGGCGATTGGACGTTGCCAATTCCTGGCGCCGGATTCCCATGCGAGTTCTTGCTTATGTTTTTCGCGCGCGGCCATGGATTTCCCGCGCTGGACGTGAACTATAAATCACAACCACGACGAGGGAAAACCATCGTCGAAAATAGATAGCAAGAAACAATGGCTCAAGGTAGCGCTGGCTGCCTTGGCTACAATAGTGCATCAGATGCATCTAACAGTCGCGTCCATGGAGGGGGCTGAGGAGGCGGCACGCGAGGCCACCGCAGAGGAAATTAGTCGCTTTCTCCCCCTGTCTGATGCATCGAGGTTCAACATGTCCCGCTTGCTACTGCCGCGGCAATGGTAGGGGCGATAGGCCTTCCAATTGAAGAGGACAACTTTGACCTCGACCGGGAGGCGAGGGCACACTGGGCAGTGGAGATGGAGATGATGTACGCTCGCCATTCTGATGAAGAGCGGGCGAGGATAATGGAGGAGGCTATGGCGGCTATGGCCAGCGCATTGGGCGCATGGCGTCAAGGCACGGGAGAGGCTAGATTAGTTATAATACTGCCATAGGTCTTGATGTAGTTGTAGTAGTAGTACTAGGTTATCAATGTAATGGAAATGTTATGTGCTTTGACACTCAGAGCAGACGCCAACCAGCAAGCTACATCAACAACATCACATGCCCTGCCATGTAATGTGATGGCTAACGTGGAGCCTGTTGGGAACCCCAAGAGGAAGGTGTGAATCAGCACAGCAGCAAGTTTTCCCTCAGTAAGAAACCGAGGTTATCGAACCAGTAGGAGGAAGGAAACGTCACACAGGTGTTGCAAGCAACGCGGAGACATGCACAATACAAGCTCAAGACTTTGCCCCAATGAATCAGTGAGGTTGTCAAGCTCACTGGTTTGCTGTAACAAAGGATTAAATGTATGATGTGGAAGGTAATGGTTTACAGTAAGTAAACAAGTAACAGTGGAAGATGTATCAATGGTAAAGATTGGACCGGGGTCCATAGTTCACTAGAGGTGCTCTCCTTAGATAAACAACATGGCATGAAGGGTAAACAAATTATAGCAGGGCAATTGACAGGAACTGAGTAAGACATAACAATGCAATACTAGACAAAAAGATCCTATGAAATTCGATTAGGCAATACAACAAGATACATAGACCGCCATCCAACTGCATCTATGACTAGAAGTCCATCTTCAGGTTATCATCCGAACCCCCTCCAGTATTAAGTTGCAAGCAACAGACAACTGCTTTAAGCAAAGTGTGTAAGGTAAACAATCCACTTTTTCCATGAACAAGGGACCGTTGTTTTCTCCCTAGTAGCAACATCACATCTACAACCAAAGTGATTTCTGTCACTTCCCTTGGAAACTAGAGGCATGAACCCACTATCGAGCATAAATACCCCCTCTTGGAGTCACTAGCAACTACTCGGCCAAGATAGCTACTAACAACAGAGAGCATGCAAGATCACAAACAACACAGACATGATAGAATCATAAATACAAAACCATTAATCAATCTGACATAGTAATCTCAATATTCATCGGATCCCCGCAAAATAACATGCATGATTACAAATAGATTAGATCTTGATCATGAACGGAGCTCACAAGATCTATACATAAAAGCACAAGGGAGGAGATACGGCCATCTAGATACTACATGGACCCATAGTCCAAGGTGGAACTACTCATGCATCATACCGGAGAGAAGGCCTCCGGGATGATCTCCCCTCCGGCAGGGTGCCAGGAAGAACTTCATATCCCCCCGATCTAGGGACGACGGTGGGGGCGTCTACAGAAGGTTTCATGGAATATTGATCGGGTACTTAGGGTTTCTGCATCGAGGGCTTCTTATGGGCAAAGAGGCAAGGCTGGGAGGTGGCCAGGGCCCCCCCACCCTACCCAGGGGTGGGGCAGGTCCCACCCATGCCTGGGGGGGGTCTGGACGCCCTGGTTCGCGTCTCCATATCGTCTTCTGGATTCTTGTCACTCACGGTAAAATATTGACTTTGGCTTTTGTCCCGTCCAATTCCGAGAATATTGATTTTCTGCCTTTTTGGAACCAAAAACAGAAGAAAACAGACACCTCGCACTATGGCAACTTGTTAATAGGTTAGTTCCAGAAAAGATATAAAAACACCTCAAAGTGTAGAAAAATCAAAGTAAAGTAGATACTAAACAAGCATGGAGCATCAAAAATTATAGATACGTTTCCAACGTATCAAGCATCCCCAAGCTTAACTCCTGCTCGTCCTCGAGTAGGTAAGTGATAAAAAGAATAATATTTGAGGTGACATGTACCATCAAAACCAAGATGAAACCATCTGCAAGCATTCAAAGCTGGGATGAAAGAACTCTAAACATGTGCATGAAAGATGGGGTTCTAACAATAGGACATAGTAACTATGCATGCAACATGAAAGGCTACAAACAAAGATCATGAATAACATGCATTGAAAAATGTTTGTTTGTTTCACATACCGAAAACATAGCATAGTGGCAATCAGCTTGTCCCTCATAGAGTAGCAAATAGATGCATAGGACACCTTCAAAGTTCACAAGGGTGACTAGAAACAAATAGCACAAGAACAAGTAATATCACAATATGCATCAATCAATAAGCTTTGGGACACTGCACACAGAATGACAAATGTGCTCCCTTAATGGTGCCTAAAGGTAGAAGGTGGAGACTCAATAATGGTGGAAGAAAAGCCTTTCATAAAGGAAGCAGGTATTTCAAGTTTCAAAAAGAGCTTCCAAAAATTATGGTACTTGTTAGCTTTCAGCCCCCATTGCCCCTATCATAAGCATCTTGAAGTGATTAAGGTTAAAGTGAACAAACAATGGAGTATATGCTTGACGAAGTATAAGTTGGCAATCTCAATTCCCTTGAATACGAGGGCCACACCTCATGCTACTCAACTTCAGTCACCTGTAAGTTCTTGTCACTGTAACTATTTGCATATCATAGAGAACCGCCAACGGGGTACCCCTTGCACATGGTACAAGAGCTATCCCATAACCAAAATGACAAGGCAAGCAGACAATGAGCATCTCAGTGATCTTTTTATTTACTATATGCATAGATTTTTATTGAGGATGCTTCATAGATAGCTCACTATGGTAATGCTGCAAGTTTCCACCATGATTAGGCATGGCTTAGGCTATCGGCCCAGGCGTTTCTCTAACACAAAATACAAACTCCATGGACTTACAAGCTACCTCTTTATTTCACACCGGTGACATCCATAGACAAAAGATCATGATATCAACTGAGTACAAAGTACAAGTGTAATGTTGAAAACGTTCCCCATGACAGCACAGTTCTGCTAATTCCATCGTATAAGTGCAAGCATATACAACATAGATGACATAATGGTTCAAGTTTATTAGGGGCAAAGAATATAAAGTGTGCCATCAAGTTTGTGAGGGCTTTAATCACTAAGTTTTCACATAACAAAATAGTTTTTAATTGGAAGATAGCTGAAAACAAGAATATACTTGGAATGGTGTAACACACCATGCATAGGAGTTTATAGTGGACACTCTGAAAAAACTTGGTTTCTTGGGAGTTGGAAGCATGAGTAGAGCTTACTCATACAAGTGGAGGCTAGCAAAAGACTGGGAGCAACCAACTAGGAGAGCATAATGGCCATAATCATGCAGAGCAACAAAGCATTACTAATCAAAGCATAGAGTGGTACTACAAGTCAATGACTAAATGATCATAGAGGCTATGGTGACTTTTCATAGTCATAACATGGTGTGAGCATGTGCCAAGTCAACCCAAAGAAAGCATCAAAGGAGAATACCACAATATTATGCTTTTGCATGCTAAAACAGCGAATAATTTCTTCAAGGCACACTAAGCAATTCCAATTGTTTGAAACAAGACATGATATAGCAATAATCACTAAGCATAAGGTCAAAACAACACCTAACATGTCATGCTAAAGTCTAAGTCACAGTCAATGCAAGCTCCTCTTGCACTTACAAGCAAGAACTTACTACTCCTTTCCAACACCAAGCAACTTCTTTGCAAAACAACACAGCGATAACGGGGGTCCAAACTACTTTATTCAAGCAAACTAAACAACCTAAGCAAAGCAAACGAAAACTAAGACGCTCCAAGAATAACACAACTGTGCATGAAACAATAAAAACGAAGTGTCTAGACAGACCTGAGCTTTTTATTGATGAAGAAGGGGATGCCTTGGGCATCCCCAAGCTTTGACGCTTGTACCTCTTGGATATTTCTTGGGGTGACACCGGGGTGGAATCCCCAAGCTTGAGCTTTTGTCCATTCTTCATCTCATTACATTATTCTCTCTCTACACCTGAAATTTTCCTTCATACAAAATTTCACACAATCTTCATTAGCAACATTAGTTTATTCAAAAGGTATTAGACCTCTGGCAAAGTTTTGGAACAACAAGTATTTTCACTAAAAACACAAGCTACTGTAGAAACTCCTTCAAAAAGTTCAATTCACCTAAAGAGAACTAAAAAATGAATCAATAAGAAGCAAAATGCAAATAATGGCAGAAATCTGTCAAAACAGACCAGCAGGTAGAAACCGATTTTTTCGAACACCTTATGTTGCTCAAATCAAAAAGTGTTGAACTAACGAAAGTTAGCTAACATACTGGGGGATTTATTCGTAAAATTTCAGCTCAATCTGAGTTACATAGACTCCTCACAATTTTTTTGGTGGAGTATAGAAATCTGTTTCGGGACAGCAACTCCCCAAATCTTACTTCCCTCTCATTAGAGGTCATTCTTGGCACAAAAAAAGGAAACAAAAAGGATAAGGAGAGGTCATTACTGAAGTAATAACTTCCAAGACTCAAGGTAACTCTTGGGTTATCTCCCAACAAGTACTTTTCTTTAACGCCTTTAAGTTAGGCACAAGAAGCAAGAAGAATCAAGTATTTTCAAATGAAGAAGCATTAACATCAAACCTTGCTTTCAAAGGAGGAGCAAAAAGCAAATTCTCTCTCCTCATAGGGAAGTGTTCAATACCTTTATTTAATGAAAAATTATATTTAATGATGCCTTCTTTCATATCAATGATGGTACCAACTGTTCTAAGAAAAGGTCTTCCCAAAGTAGTAGGACAAGAAGCATTGTATTCAACATCCAAAACATAGAAATCAATAGGGACATAAGAATTGTTAACCATGATGAGAACATCATTAATACTCCCCATGAGTTTCTTCTTAGAATTATCATTAAGTGGGACATCCAAATAACAATTTTCCAATGGTGGCAAATCAAGCATTTCATAAATCTTCCTAGGCATAATAGAGACACTAGAACCAAGATCACATGAAGCTTTGAGATCAAAGTCATTCACTTGCACATTAATAATAGGTTACCAACTATCTTCTACTTTCCTAGGAATAGAAGCTTTGTGTTTTAGCTTCTCTTCCTTAATTTTCACAAGAGCATCTATAATGTGTTTGGTAAAAGCAACATGCATATCACTAGCATCAGGACTTCTAGCAAGCTTTTGCAAGAACATAATTAATTCAGAAATATTGCAACCATCAATATCAAAATCAAACTTAGCATCACTAGTAGTATGCTCAATAGGCTTAGGCATAGTAGGAGGATGAACAGGGACTACTTGTGGTTTAGTGGTGATAGTGCACACACTATTGTTTCTACCAATTTCAGCTTCCCTTTCCCACTTAGCATGAAGTTGAGCCAACAACCTAACATTTTCATCAATAGTAACTTGTATGGCATGAGCAGTAGCAAAGATATTTTCCATAGTTTCAGGTTTAGCAGCCATTTTATTAATCAAGGAAGACTATGCTTCAGACAAAGAGGAAATATTCTTCTCAATAGTTAAGAGTTTCTCCTCCACAGTCTTGTTGAAAGCAGTTTGTTTACTAATAAAGTCTTTGAGCATGACTTCGAGTTCAGAGGGGGCACTTCTAGCATTGTTGTAAGAGTTTCCATAGGAATTTCCATTATTAGGAGGATAAGGCCTATAATTGTTGTTACCACCAAAATTATTCCTATAGGCATTGTTGTTGAAATTGTTGTTTCTAATGAAGTTCACATCAACTTTCTCTTCTTGAGCAACCAAAGAGGCTAAGGGAACACTATTAGGATCTAGAGGAGCTTTCCCATTAACAAGCATAGCCATAATAACATCAATCTTATCACTCAAAGAGGAAGTTTCCTCAACAGAATTTACCTTCTTACCATGTGGAGCTCTCTCAGCGTGCCATTCAGAGTAGTTAACCATCATATTATCAAGGAGTCTAGTTGCAGCACCCAAAGTGATGCTCATAAAGATACCTCCAGCAACTGAATCCAACAAGTTCCTTGAGGATAAGTTCAAACCTGCATAAAAAGTCTGGATAATCATCCAAGTTGAGTCCATGAGTGGGACAATTCTTAACCAAAGATTTCATTCTTTCCCAAGATTGAGCAACATGTTCATTATCAAGTTGTTTAAATTTCATAATGTCACTTCTCATAGATATAATCTTAGCAGGAGGATAGTATTTTCCAATAAAAGCATCTTTGCACATAGTCCAAGAATCAATACTATTTTTAGGCAAAGATAGCAACCATTCTTTAGCTTTTCCTCTCAAGGAGAAAGGAAAAAGCTTGAGCTTAATAATATCTCCATCTACATCCTTATACTTTTGCATCTCACAAAGTTTAACAAAGTTATTGAGATGGGCAGCAGCATCATCAGAACTAGCACCAGAAAATTGCTCTCTCATCACAAGATTCAACAAAGCAGGCTTAATTTCATAAAAGGTAGCATCAGGAGCAGGTGGAGAAATAGGTGTGCTAAGGAAATCATTGTTGTTGGTGCCAGTGAAGTCACACAACTTGGTGTTCTTAGCAGAGTTCATTTTGGCAAAGGTGGGCAAGCCAAAAACAGTAGCAACAACAGCTAGAGCAGGAACTGTTTTTTGTGTGTTTTTAAATAAAGCAAGCAAACCAAACTAGACTATTTTTTGGGGTTTTTTGAAAAGAGGCAAACAAAACCAAGCAAAAGAAACAAAGCAAACTAAAAACAAAGTAAAGAGAAAGGAAGTGAAGGACTCCCCTAGTGAAGACGTCCTTAGCCTCCCCGACAACGGCGCCAGAAAGAGCTTGATGGCTAACGTGCAACCTGTTCGGAACCCCAAGAGTAAGGTGTGAAGCAGCAGAACAGCAAGTTTTCCCTCAGTAAGAAACCGAGGTTATCGAACCAGTAGGAGGAAGGAAACATCACACAGGTATTGCAAGCAACGCGGAGACCTGCACAACACAAACTCAAGACTTTGCCCCAACAATGGCATGGAAGGTAATGGTTTGGAGCAAGTAAACAAGTAACAGTGGAAGATGTATCAATGGTAAAGATTGGACCGGAGTCCATAGTTCACCAGAGGTGCTCTCCTTAGATAAACAACATGGCATGAAGGGTAAACAAATTATATCACGGCAATTGACAGGAACTGAGCAAGGCATAACAATGCAATACTAGACAAAAAGATCCTATGAGATTCGATTGGGCAATACAACTAGATACATAGACCGCCATCCAACTGCATATATGACTAGAAGTCCACCTTCATGTTATCATCCGACCCCCCTCCAGTATTAAGTTGCAAGCAACAGATAACTACTTTAAGTAAAGTGTGTAAGGTAAACAATCCACTTGTTCCATGAACAAGAGACCGTTGTTTTCTCCCTAGTAGCAACAGCACATCTACAACCGAAGATATTTCTATCACTTCCCTTGGAAACTAGAGGCATGAACCCACTATCGAGCATAAATACCCCTACTTGGAGTCACTAGCAACTACTCGGCCAAGATAGCTACTAACAACAGAGAGCATGCAAGATCACAAAAAACACAGACATGATAGAATTATAAAGACAAAACCATTAATCAATCTGACATAGTAATCTCAATATCCATCGGATCACCGCAAACACAACATGCATGATTACAAATAGATTAGATCTTGATCATGAACGGAGCTTACCAGATCTATACATGAAAGCACAAGGGAGGAGATATAACCATCTAGCTACTACATGGACCCATAGTCCAAGGTGGAACTACTCACGCATCATACCGGAGAGAAGGCCTTCGGTATGATCTCCCCTCCGGCAGGGTGCCGGGAAGAACTTCAGATCCCCCCAATCTAGGGACGATGGTGGCAGCGGCTACAGAAGGTTTCGTGAAATATTGATCGGGTACTTAGGGTTTCTGCATCGGGGGCTTATTATAGGCGAAGATGCAAGGCTGGGAGGCGGCCAGGGGCCCCACACCCTACCCAGGCGCGGGGCAGGGCCCATCCACGCCTAGGGGGGTCTGGCCGCCCTGGTCCGCGTCTCCGTCTCGTCTTCTGGATTCTTGTTCCTCACGGTAAAATATTGACTTTGGTTTTTGTCCCGTCCAATTCCGAGAATATTGATTTTTTGCCTTTCTAGAACCAAAAACAGAAAAAAAAACATGCAAGTGGTACTGTGACAACTTGTTAATAGGTTAGTTCTAGAAAAGATATAAAAACACCTCAAAGTGTAGACAAAGCAAAGCAAAGTAGATACTAAACAAACATGGAGCATAAAAAATTATAGATACGTTTCCGACGTATCATAATGTATGAGGACCTCGTGTCCATATTTCTTATCTATCTATATCCATAATCGAATCGAAATAGCCACATAGGAAAGAGTGTTTCTTGGACTACATGTAGTAAACAATGTGTTTTTTCACGATGACAATTTGATATTTATTCCTCTATTGTAAATTTGCTTGTTCTATATGATGAATCATCCAAATAGCCTTTGGTTTATCTTTCTCACGTTCGGTGGCCAATATATTTGGTAACTGGTTGCATTTATTCTTCCATTGCAAATTTGCTCGCTCTATATGGTTATTCATCCAAATAGCTTCTGGTTTATCTCCTCCATGTTCAATAACCAATGTTTTTGGTAATTAGCTGCATGGAATTATTGATAAGTACAAAACTTTGTTTAGGGTGGGAGCGCTTGTCATTGTATGGTCGCTATGGCTTTGTAGAAATGACAAGATTTTTAATAATATTATGTCTTCTCCTCTGCAGGTTATTTATCGAGCCACGACTATCCTCCGATAATGGACTATTCTACAACGAATGGAGTTTCATGACTTATTTATGGAGGGATGCACGCGATTGGAGGACACACTGAGGGATATTTTCTTCCGACATGGATGGCCACGTGATTTGAGGATTGATCTACCTTAGATTAAAGATAATTATTTCGATACTGTTTTTTAATACTTGTCTTTCTTTTTTCCCTTGTTCTATCGTTCGTGTGGTTGTGTGCATCTTAGTTATGCAGAGGCCGGGTGTAAACATTAAACATTTTATGTTAATAAATGCGCCTATTTCCAACAAAAAAAATGAATACATGACTCTGTTTAGGGTAAGAGTGTTTGCCATTATTTGATCGATATGGCTATATAGAAATGAAAAGATTTTTAATAACATTGTGTCTTCTTCCTTGCAGGTTATCTATCGGGCCACGGCTATTCTCTGGTCATGGATTACTCTTTAACGTATGGAGTTCCATGACTTGTTTGCGGAGGAGTGTACACATTGGAGAATACGACGAGAAATATTTTCTCCCGACATGGATGGCCGCGTGAACTGAGATTGATCTTTCATAGCTCGAGACAGTTTATTTTAATATGTTACTTATAATGTTGGTCTACTTACTGTGTTCTCTAGTCGTGTTAATTGATCGGCTGTCTGCATCCTTATTATGCAGAGACCAGGTATAAACACTACATTAAGTAATAAACTGTTCATTACACAAGACTTCTACTTCCAGGCTACTGGATGGCGGCATGCTAGAAGAATCCTAGATGGATAGTTTCATTTTGCTTCTCATTTTTCGCTGGTTATTCATGTCTCAACCTTAGCTGATCTGTGATTGTAATAAATTACTATAACTAAAACTATGCAATAAATGAAAGACTGTGTGCATCACTTGATACAGAGACCAACGCTATGTTCCTATTTTGAAAAAAATAAAATAAAAATACCCATTTCAAGAAAAACATATTGTACAAGTCGATGGAAGGTTGTGTTGTTTCTAATGTCCTTCCGTGTCTGTGTATACGTCCGGCATTGATCGTTTTGGTACGCAGTTGACAGTTCTGAACTTTGTTTCAGGCGTGAGTTCGATATTTCTGCATGTGTCTTCTGAAAGTCTGAAATGTTGCATGATTTGAACTGCTCTTGCAATTGATTACCACCACTTCATTTGCAATTTGGTTTCTCGAATTTATTTCGGATGAAAAAGAGGTTTCCGAACCTGGAAGGATTGCCCCCTGACAGTTTGCTGCTACTAGCAAGCTAGTCTAAGTAAAAAACAGGAGGCAATGTTCATTTACCAGACTGAAATTTGCTCGAAAGTCCGCCAAAACACCCCCCAAATCGTCCACTACGAAATCGTGTCCGTGGACAAACTTTCAACTCGCTGGGCAGCTTTTGTAAGTTCAAAAATGAACACCTCCTCTGCCCTTCTTTTCGTTATATGTGGACCCAAACTATAAATGACTCAACAAGCCAGCCCCAAAAATACACCGGTGCACTGGATACCAGTGCACCCTATATGTGCAAAAAAAATAGCAATTTCAAAAAAGGTAAAAAAGAATCGAATATTTTTAGGAATAAAAATAATCAAGTATCGTACCCGTATAAAAATGTTTGGCCAATTCTAAAATAAAATGTTTGGCCAAGAAATGACTTTCATTGTTTCCTGGGTCAAAGAAACAGACTTGAACACCCTATATACAAGTGCTATTCATGTTGTATTCGTCATCAATTATTATTTTTTGTCATGAATTCGATGAGAATTATTTCTTGGCCAAACTTTTTATACGAGTACTATACTTGATCATCGTCGTCCGAAAAGATTCATTTTTAATTACTTTTTTTGAAAAAAAATTGGCGCATATGGGGTGCGCTGGCACCCGAGAGCCACAAGTGCGTGTTACAAGCATGATGCTGCATTCCTTTCCATTTCTTTCTTCTATGAAAAACCCATCAAATTTGTTGCTCATATCTATAGAGAATCCCTTTGATGATCTACGAAACTATGTGTAATTGTGAAGTCAATGGAGGAACAGACTCACCATGTATGCTAGTTCCATGATGAAACCATGAAGAAGAGTCCATATCCGGATGATCATCATGGTGATCTTTGTGTAGAACTCCTGATGCTTCCAAGTCCTACGATATTTGTCATTTTCAACTGCATTGCAAAATGAGTTTCAACTAGGTCCAAAGTATGTGTAAATGAACCTAGTAATGAATGTCTACTCCTTGCTAGGTCTCAGGTACATGAGATGGATTTTTTGTGAATTATGATCGTATTCCATCTCCCTTCTCACGCCTAAATAGGAATACTATTACATTTCACATTTGATGACATTAGGTTCAACAACCATGTGATGGATGCCTTCATGCAGTTAAATACCGCAATAAGGAGCACATGGGCATTCCTATACTGTTGTGAGCACCCACCCCTTGATACAATAGCTTGATGATAAACATTTTTGTACATACGAATTCAACTTCATAGTGCATGTTCTTTAGATGACCATATTTCTAGAAAGCCTTTGAAATTGCCATCTCAAGTAACGCAAATAATGTGCCCATGTCATGTGTGATCGCCGACACCGGTCTCACAAAAAGTCTAACTGTGTCTGAGAACACAAAGATGGTGTTTATATATTTGTAAGAATTCAAAATCCCTAGGCCAACATGCCATGGTGGAAAGTTTGTGCCAATGTCCTCGGTCTTGGACCAATATGCATACAAATGTCAAGTTAAATGTGCCGTTTTAATAATTTGATGGTATGCATTAAAGTGATCCCACAAGATAAGGTTGAAAGACCTCGGGCACATTTAACTCTATTGGATATATGTAGAATCAAACCTTTGCAATTTTAACTGACTATATATTTTATTATTTATTATTTAGATTTGATACTAAAAACATATAGGTAAATTTGTTTCAGGAAGTATCTTATACATATTTATCTTTAATATAGTTAGTAATTTTTATGATCTGGATACTATAATCATGTTCATAAGATAACTTGTGCAAAACCAAAGAGTAACCGTATTTAAAAGGATCGGCCAACGAGAGAACGACTAGGATATCCAATTAAGACCCCCCTTAAATAGCAAGATTTATATAATATATTAATAAAAAAGGTGACCTTTACATGTCAAGTACTTTGGATGCCTACAAAATCTCATGAAACTATGGAGACAGTAATTTTGGATGGTGCACACAAAAAACAAGAATGTTGAAGGAAGAAAGAGAAATAGAGTAAAGGAAGAAAGAAAGAGTGTGTTGGGCTATTCAGAGAATAAATATAAGAATGTTTTCAATCTGGATTCATATATAGTTTTTTTGACAACCACATATTTGATAAAAAAAAGTTACATGAAGCAACACATGCGGACACTAAAAGACAGACTGATACGTCGGAAACGTATCTATATTTTTTTATGCTCCATGCTTGTTTACTATCTACTTTGCTTTGCTTTGTCCACACTTTGAGGTGTTTTTATATGTTTACTGGTATTAACCTATTAACAAGTTGCCACAGTGCCAGTTGCATGTTTTCTTCTGTTTTTGGTTCCTGAAAGACAGAAAATCAATATTCTCTGAATTGGGCGGGACAAAAGCCAAAGTAAACATTTTACCATGGGAAACACGAAGTCCCTAGATTGGGAGGGGGGACTTCATTTGCAATTTGGTTTCTTGAATTTGTTTCGGGGTGAAAAAGAGGTTCCAAACCTGTAAGGAAATGCCCCGCTGACAGTTTGCTGCTACCACCAAGCCGGTCTAATTAACAGAAGGCAATGTTCATTTACGGGACTGAATTTTGCTCCAAAGTTCGGCTAAACACACTTCACCCCAAATCATCCACTACAAAATTGTGTCCGTGGACAAACTTTCAACTCGCTGGGTAGCGTTTGTAAGTTCAGACGAAGATCTCCTCTGCCCTTCCTTTTGCGGTATGTAGACCCAAACAGTCAGTGACTCAACAAGCCTACCTTCCTACATTCCTTTCTTGCTTTCTATATCTTTTGGCAAAAAACCATCAATTTTTTGCACATATCTTTACGAACCCCGTGGACAAGACTATTTAATTATGATCTTGATAGTCACACAGTCTTGTGAAGTATGCTAGTTCAATGCTGAAACCATGAAAAAGAGTCCATATCTGCATGATCATCATGGAGATCTTCATGTAGAAATCCCGATGCTTCCAAGTCCCAAGATATTTGGGATTTTCAATTGCATTGCAAAATCAGTTTCAACTAGGTGGAAAGTTTGTGTACATAAACCTAATACTCCCTCCGATTCATATTAATTGACTTTGATTTATCAAAATTTGGATAAACCTATATACTAAATAGTGTCTAGATTCATTTAAATCTAGACAAATCTGGGTCAATTAATATGGGTCAGAGGGAGTAATGAATATCTACTCCTTGCTCGGTCTCATGCACTTGCGATGGATTTTTTTGTGAATTATGATCATACTCCATCTCCCTTCTCACGCTTAAATAGGAACACAACTACATTCGCATTTGATGCCATTACTTGCAACAACCATGCGATGGACGATTCCAGTTAAATACCGCAATAAGGAGCACATGGGCATTCCTATACTGTTACGAGCACTCACTCCCTCAATAAAGTAGATCAATGACAAACATTTTTGGCCATATCAATTCAACTTCACAGTGCACTTTCTTTAGATGACCATATAGAAAGCCTTGCAATTGCCATCTCACGTTGCACTGACACTAACAAGCAGAAATAGGCCTAAGCAAGCATAATGTTCACAATGTACAATCACACGTCGACCAAAAATCATTAAATCAACATTTGTTAAGGAGATGGCTACTTCTCCCATGTACCACCCCATTGTAGTGCACGGATAATGTGCTCATGTGTGATATCCGACTCTGGTCTCAAAACAAGTCTATTGGGTTAGAGAACACAAAGGTGGTATTTATATATTTGTAAGAACTCAATATCCATAGACCAGCATGCCATGGTGGCAAGTTGGTGTCAAGGGCAGTCTTGTACCAATATCCACACAAAGGCCAAGTTAAATGTGTTGTTTTAACAATTTGACAGTATGGAGTAAAGTGAACCCACAAGAAAAGGTTGAATGACCTCGGACACATTTATCTCTCTTGGATATATGTAGAATCAAACTTATTGCAAAATTCCAACCGACTATACATTTTATTATTTTGGAGTATTTAGATTTCATACTAAAAACATAATGGTAAATTTATTTCAGGAAGAATATTCCAAATATATAATTATTTCTGGTTTTATGAACATTCGTTTTAATATAGTTGGTCAGTTTTATGATCTAGTCTGTGGTCATGTTCATAACATAACTTGTGCAAATCCAGAGAGAGCAACCGTGCTTAAAAGGACCAGCCAACGAGAGAATGGTAGGATATCCAATTAAAACGCCTTTGGATATCAAGGTTTAGATAATATATTAATAAGAAGGTAACATTTACATGTCATGTACTTTAGTGCCTACAAAATCTCATGAAATTATGGAGGGAGTATTTTTGGATGGGCATGGAAAAAACAGAAGAATGTTGATGGAATAAATATAAATAGATTAAAGGGAGAAAGAAAACGTGAGTTGGGCTACTCAGAGAATAAATATAAGAATGTCTAAGCTCATGTTTAGATTCATAAATATTTGGGTGACATAGAAATGCATTCTCTACAAATTTAACAACCTCAATTCTATGATTCCAACACCCCTGGGTTCTTTATGATTGAAATCTTCCTATTTGTTTTTCAAAACTATATGGCCAGACTCTTCGTAAAATGTTACTGAATCATTTTTTGCACATATCTTTAAGGAACCCCTTCAGTGATTTGAGAAACTCTGCATAATTGTGAACTCAATGGAGGGACAATCATATAAAGTATGCTAGTTCCATGATGAAAGCATGTAGAAGAGTCCATAACTAGATGATCATCATGGTGATCTTCGCGTAGAAATCCTTATACTTCCAAGTCCTAAGAGATTTGTGATTTTCAGCATCGCAAAATCAATTTTAATTATGTGCAAAGTTTGTGTAAATGAACCTAGTAATGAGTGTACTCCTTTCTCGGTCTCAGGTACTTGCGATGGATTTTTGTGAATTATGATCATACTCCATCTCCCTTCTCACGCTTAAATAGGAACACTATTACATTCACATTTGATGCCATTAGGTTCAACGACAATACAATGGATGCTTCATGCAATTACATATGGTAATAAGGAGCACATGGGCATTCCTATACTGTTTTGAGCACCCACTCCCTCGATAAAGCAACTCGATGATAAACATTTTGGCCATATTAATCCACTTCATAGTGCATGCTCTTTAGACAACCATGTTTCTAGGAAGCCTTTGTAGTCCCCATCTCAAGTAGCATCAACATTAATAAGCAAAAATAGTCCTAAGAAATCATAATGTTCACAATGTATAATCGCACGCCGCCAAAAATCATTGAACCATCATTTGGTTAAAGAGATGCCTAGTTCTTCCATGTACCATCGCATTGCAGTGCGCAAATAGTGTGCTCATGTCATGTGTGATCGCCGACTCCGGTCTCACAACAAGTCTATTGTGTCGGAGAACACAAAGGTGGTGTTTAAATTTTTTGTAAGAACTCATGATCCCTAGGCCAGCATGCCATGGTGGCAAGTTCGCACCGATGTCCTCAGTCCTGGACCAACATGCTGCATACAAAGACCAAGTTAAATAAGCTGTTTTAACAATTTTCCGCCATGGACTAAAATGAACCCACAAGAAAAATTTGAAAGACCTCAACCACATTTTACTCTATTGGATATATGTAGAGTCAAACTTTTGAAATTTCAACTGACTATATATTTTATTATTTTGGAGTATTTAGGTTTATACTAAAAACATATGGGTAAATTTGTTTCAGAAAGTATCTTCCGAATCTATAATTATTTATGATTTTATAAATATTCATTTTTAATATAATTAGTCAATTTTATGATTTGGAGAATGTAATCATGTTCATAAGATAACTTGTGAAAAATTAGAGAGAATAACCGTGCTTAAAAGGACCAACCAACTAGAGAATGAGTAGGATTTCCAATTAAGACCCCCTTTGGATATCAAGATTTAGATAATATATTACGGAAAATCTAGACAGCGACCGGTCTGAAAAATTCCAAACCCGACGGGCGCGCATATAGTGCATGTTCGGTGCCCATGTACCACTAAACAACAAATCGAATCAAAGCCAGCTAAGGAGTAAATCAAAAATTTAAAATGTTTTCTAGACCAAACCATTTATCCGATTTAGGATCCGTTTTCACCGTTGGACTAGTCGCGATGAGATCTTTAAAACTAGATCCCATATTGATATATTTTAATGAAAAAAAATTGACCAAAAATAGTTATCCATATCATAGTATGTAAGTTATCCACCCTAAAACATATAAGTTATCCAACATATAAACGGGTTGAGTCGAGATGTTCTCGTATTTCTCATGTGGGTAACTTTTATATCTTTCTCGCCTCATGAAACCTCGATTGCCCCATGTATTTTAGTACAATTAATTAAATATGAGCTATGAGCTAGTTTAATTAGGACGCGGTAGGCTAGGTGTTAGGGTACCGAGAATTTGTGTTAGGGCATCGACAAGCGGTGAAGGCTTGATACCCTAACACCCTTTGAGACTTCGTCACCCGTACGTTGCGTAGCGACTAGTCGGCGACGAGAGATGAAGTCGGGTGTTAGACTGATGGTTGCGTGTTCTGTTTGTTCATTACAACTTAGGATGGTAGATGGGTGAGAGATAAGAGCCCATTTATTATATTATTGTATGCAAAAGAAAGTAAGATTTAATCCCTTTAAAAAGTTATCAATCCCTAACATGTGAGTTATCCATGTCATAGTATGTAAGTTATCCACCCTAAAATTTATAAGTTATCCAACATATAAACGAGTTTAGTCAAGATATTCTTGTATTTCTCATATGGATAACTTTTGTATTTTCTCGCCTCATTAAACCTCGATTGCCACATGTATTTTAGTAGAGTTAATTAAATATAAGCTACGAGCTAGTTTAATTAGGACGCGGTAGGTTAGGTGTTAGGGTACCGAGAATTCGTGTTAGGGCATCGACGAGCGGTGAAGGCTTGGTACCCTAACACCTTTCGAGACTTCGTCACCCGTACATCACGGTAGCGACCAGTCGGCGACGAGAGATGAAGCCGGGCGTTAGACTATTGGTTGCGCGTTCTGTTTGTTCACTGTCGACTTGGTGAAAGTGGACCCGAAATCTAAGAAGTTCACATTTATGTTTTCTGTACGCATACAAAAACTCAAACACACAACATATTTATAGGGTGGATAACTTATATGTTAACTTGTGGATAACTTATATAGTACAGCTTGGATAACTTATGTGTTACAGATGGATAACTTTTGCGCGAAAAAGAAAAGTTGTCGAAACATATCAACATGAGATCTACTTTCGAAGATCTCGTCATGACTAGTCCAACGATAAAAACGGTTTATAAATCGGATAAACGGTTTGACCTACAAACCATTTTAAATTTTCCGATTTCGTATTTAATTCTGATGACATCATCTATTTTGTTTTTTATGTTTAACACTAGACTCATTTTCTATTTTTGGTTGTAACACACGCGAAGGCGAGCAACGATGCTGTTGGTGTACCTATCCGCCAGGATTTACAATCCGAAGACTGGTCTAAACGTAGCACAGTCCATATATTAATAAAAAAGGTAACATTTATATGTCATGTACTTTGAATGCCTACAAAATCTCATGAAATTATGGAGACAGTAACTTTGGATGGTGCACGAGAAAAACACAATAATGTTGAAGAAATAATGAGAAATAGAGTAAAGGGAGAAAGAAAGAGTGCATTGGGCTACTAAGAGAATAACCATAAGAACGGTTTTGAGCTCATGTTTAGATTCATATAGAGTTGGATGACATATAAATGCATTCTGTACAAAATTTGACAACCTCAATTCTTTTTTTTTGAGATCAACAACCTCAATTCTATGATTCAAACACCCCTAGTATTTTTACGATTGAAATCCTCCAATTTTTTCAAAACTATATTATCAGAATCTTCCTAAAATGTACCCGAATCTCATATTTTCCTTTGAAAAAAATTTCCATTCCTTCGTTTCCATGTCATCGCTGTCTGAAGACAATTCTTTACTGTCATCTTGAATCTTCGGTTCCCTGTTAAAATGAAAATAAAACAGTAGTAGAAATAAAACTTGAATTTCCGGTCTCATTTTAAGCCCTTGCACTTGACAGTCTTCTGCTCGAGGGTATCACTTATCAGCATGAGGTTTTGTACCGCAAGCATGGAAGTATGGAACGGAGACGCGTCAATGTACCTAATCAAGTACCAGATCTTCTCCAAAACTCGTGTTTGAGAACAATCTGATCCATGTGCTCGTCAAAGATCTTCCCACCCCATGATATGACACGTTATTGACACTTGTAATCCGGCGCATATTTTACTCTCTTTTGCAATCATTATGGAGAAATAACTAGGGCGTCAAGCGGGGCGGGTTGCGGCACAACCTTTTCACTAATCATTCTCTAATTTTACTAACTTTTGGGACCCCTTTTTGCCTATATTTTGTTTTGCGGGTCGTTATGCGGGTGCCGCTTGCCACCCTAGAAATAACTAGTGAACAGATTTGTTATCCACACCTTGCTTTCCAAGTTTCAAACTGCGTCCAAACAACTAGAGGGCCGCAAAAGAGAAATTTCTGGATCAAGTTGAAACACAGTTTCATCCCATATAGGTAACCCTATATAGAGTCACCCAGCAATCACTGTCCCATGATCCAACTGACTAATACCTTGAATGTTACCTCGTAATCATGCAGTCCTCCGACAGCGATGCCAGAGGGAGCTAGGGGCTGAACGCCCTGAGGTCGACGACACTGCCACACTGTTGAGGATGGAGCACAGCGTTTCCTGATTTTATTGCCGTACTAGCGTGTTCATTGTTTCGCCAGCGAAGGGAGTTGGCTCGAGTTAGCACTCTCGTATGGCAACCCGCTCGCTTACTGCTTTCCCTTTCAGTGGTATTATTGTAGGGGTCAATCATTTGTAGTATGGGGATTCTACTGGACATGATCGTTCCATCGTATGCACCATGAAAGCTCCAGAGCTCATGATTTTTTTTTTTGAGAGAAGAGAAGCTTATGACCATAACTGAAATATATTCTACTTAGATATATATGTACTCTCCTAGACGTATCCCTGAGGATTCAACAATCCAGCGAGCGGTCTTAGTAAAAATGTAGAAGGCCTTTCGTGCAATTTGAGAGAAAATTAGCCCTGTTTGGAATACAGAAATTTCGTAGGAAGCGGCTCAATTATGCGATGAATTTGGAATTCCACACAACACAAGGAGAAATTTCTTCCTTTCGGGAATAATTAGCTAGAATGATACGGCACAACCTTTTAAATGCGCACGTTCGAACTATTAAAATGACTTGAACTATTAAAATGACTTGATCTTTATGCTACGCTTATCTATAGGAGTATGTCCATCATATCATTCTCCTAACGATATGATCTTGTTGTTAATAACATTTCAATGTTCATGATAGGGAAACCACAATCATTTATTAACCAACAAGCTAGTATTATAAAGAGGCTTTACTAGAGACTCTAGTTTAGTTTATAAATCACACAAGTATTATTATTTCCTTGTTAATACTATTATAGCATGAATGTAAATATTTATTATAAACATAAAGATATAATAATAACTATATTTATTATTGCATCTAGGGCATATCTCCAACAGTCTCCCACTTGCACTAGAGTCAACTAATATAGATTACATGGTAATATACCGAACACCCATGGCAGTTTGGTGTTGGTCATGTTTTGCCCTCAGGAGAGGTTTAGTCAACGGATCCGCCACATTCAGATCTGTGTGTACTTTGCAAATCTTTATGTCACCATCTTGGACATGTTCTTGAATAGCGTGGAAACGTAGCTTGATGTGCCTCAGCTTCTTGTGTGACCTTGGTTCTTGCGCATTGGCTATGGCGCCCATGTTATCACAGTAGATAGACATTGGGTCCAGCGCACTTGGAACCACACCGAGCTCTGTAATGAACTCTTTCATCCATATCGCTTCTTGTGAAGCCCCCGAAGCAGCCATGTATTCCGATTCAGTTGAAGATCTCGCCACAACGCTTTGCTTTGCACTCCTCCAGCTAACTGCTGCACCATTTAAAGTAAATACGTATCCAGATTGTGATTTAGAATCATCCGGATCGGTGTTCCAACTAGCATCGGTGTAACCATTAACAACGAGCTGTTCATCACCTCCATAAGAAAGAACTATATCCTTAGTTCTTCTCAAGTACTTAAGGATGTTTTTGACCGCTGTCCAATGATCCACTCCTGGATCACTTTGATATCTGCTAGTCAAACTAACAGCATATGCAATGTCGGGTCTAGTACATAGCATGACATACATTAGAGATCCTATGGCTGAGGCATAGGGAGTTTTACTCATCCTTTCTCTATCTTCTGCCGTTGTTGGACTTTGAGTTTTACTCAACGTCGTATTGGGCAACATGGGTAAGAACCCTTTCTTGCTATCTTCCATTTCAAACCTATTTAGAACTTTGTCCAAATATGTACTTTGTGACAATGATATTAGGCGTCTCGATCTATCTCTATAAATCTTTATGCCTAATATGTAAGCTGCTTCGCCAAGATCTTTCATTGAAAAACTATTATTCAAATATTCCTTGACACTATTAAGAAGGTCTACATCATTCACAATCAACAATATGTCATCTACATATAGTATTAAGAATGCTACAGAGCTCCCACTCACTTTCTTGTAAATACAAGCTTCTCCATAAGTTTGTATAAAACCAAAACTTTTGATTACTTTATCAAAATGTTGATTCCAACTTCGGGATGCTTGCTTTAATCCATAAATGGACCGTTGAAGTTTGCATACCTTGTTAGCATCCTGAGGATCGACAAAACCTTTGGGTTGCATCATATACAACTCCTCATCAATGTCTCCATTGAGGAACGCTGTTTTGACATCCATCTGCCATATCTCATAATCATAATATGCAGCGATTGCTAACATAATCCTCACAGACTTTAGCTTCGCTATAGGTGAGAAAGTCTCATCGTAGTCAACTTCTTGAATTTGTCAAAACCCTTTTGCGACAAGTCGAGCTTTATAGACAGTAACATTACCATCAGCATCTGTTTTCTTCTTGAAAATCCATTTGTTCTCGACAGCCTTCCGGCCATCCGGTAAGTCCACCAAAGTCCATACTTGGTTTTCGTACATGTATCCAATCTCGGATTTCATGGCTTCTTGCCATTTATTGGAATCTGGGCTCATCATCGCTTCCTCATACGTCGCAGGGTCATCGGTGTTGTCCACCAACATGACACTCATAACAGGATCATACCAATCAGGAGTGGTACAAGTTCTCGTTGACCTGCGAGGCTCTGTAGCAAATACAACCGAAGTTTCATGATCATCATCATTAGCTTCCTCTCTTATTGGTGCAGGCACCACAGGAACTTCTTCCGGTGTTGTGCTACTCGCAAGTTCGAGAGAAGGTTCGACAACCTCGTCGAGTTCTACTTTCCTTCCAGTCACTTCTTTCGAGAGAAATTCCTTCTCTAGAAAGGATCCATTCTTGGCAACGAAGATTTTGCCTTCGGATCTATGATAGAAGGTATACCTAATAGTTCCTTTGGGTATCCTATGAAGACGCATTTTTCCGCTTTGGGTTCAAGCTTGTCCGGCTGTAACTTCTTTACATAGGCTTCGCAACCCCAAACTTTAAGGAACGACAATTTAGGTTTCTTCCCAAACCATAATTCATACAGTGTCATTTCAACGGATTTAGATGGTGCCCTATTTAAAGTGAATGCGTCTATTTCTAATGCATAACCCCAAAATGATAGCGGTAAATCTGTAAGTGACATCATAGAACGAACCATATCTAAGAGAGTTCGATTACGACGTTCGGACACACCATTACGCTGTGGTGTTCCCGGCGGTGTCAATTGTGAAAGTATTCCGCATTTCTTCAAATGCTCGCCAAACTCGTAACTTAGATATTCACCTCCACGATCAGAACGCAGAAATTTAATCTTCTTGTTACGTTGATTCTCAACCTCACTTTAAAATTCCTTAAACTTCTCGAAAGTTTCGGACTTATGTTTCATGAAATAGATATACCCATATCTACTCAAGTCATCCGTGAAGGTAAGAACATAACGATAACCACCGCGCGATGCTACACTCATTGGACCACACACATCGGTATGTATGATTTCCAATAAGTCCGTAGCTCGCTCCATCATACCAGAAAATGGAGTCTTAGTCATTTTACCCATCAGACATGCTTCGCATCTTTCAAGTGATTCGAAATCAAGTGATTCAAGAAGTCCATCGGAATGGAGTTTCTTCATACGCTTCACTCCAATGTGACCAAGACGGCAGTGCCACATATAGGTCGAGTTATCGCTCAATTTCAAACGTTTAGCTTCAATGTTATTAATATGTGTATTTCCACTATCGAGATTCAATAAGAATAGACCATCTATCAAAGGTGCATGTGCATAAAACATATTACTTATATAAATCGAACAACCATTATTCTCGGACTTAAACAAGTAACCGTCTCGCAATAAACAAGATCCCGATATAATGTTCATGCTTAACGCAGGCACCAAATAACAATTATTTAAGTATAAAACTAATCCCGATGGTAGATGAAGAGGTAGCGTGCCGACCGCGATCACATCAACCTTTGATCTGTTTCCCACGCGCATCGTCACCTCGTTCTTCGCTAGCTTCCGTTTATTCTGTAGCACCTATTTCGAGTTACAAATATGAGCAACCGAACCAGTATCAAATACCTAGGCACTACTACGAGTACTAGTGAGATACACATCAATAACATGTATATCGGATATACCTTTGTTCTTGATGTTGCCGTTCTTCAAATCCGCCAAGTACTTTGGGCAATTCCGCTTCCAGTGACCTTCTCCCTTGCAGTAAAAGCACATCGACGCTTAGGTCCAGCCTTGGTCTTCTTTCGTCGGTAACTTTCTTACCACCCTTCTTGAAGTGTCCCTTTGCTTAGACTTGCCTTTCTTGAATTTGGTGGTCTTATTGACCATCAACACTTGGTGCTCTTTCTTGATCTCCACTTGCAGATTTTAACATGGAGAAGAGTTCGCAATCGCTTGTTCATGCTTTGCATATTGTAGTTCATCACAAACTTCTTGTAACTTGGTGGTAGTGATTGGAGGACACGGTAAATCCCAAAGCATTAGGAATCACTATACCCAAGCTTTGGAGTTTGTTTGCGTGCCCAGACATCTTAAGCACATGCTCACTGACGGAGCTGCCCTCTTCCATCTTGTAGTTAAAGAACTTTTCAGAAGCCTCATAGATCTCAACTGCCGCGTGAGTCTCAAAACTCAATTTGAGTTCACGGACAATATCATGTGGGTCTGAATTCTCAAACCTTTTCTGAAGCTCCGATTCTAAACCATACAAGATAGCACATGAACGTGGAGTACCGAGTCTTCCGAGCGAGGTAAACATTCTTTACTTCATCGGTAGCAGATGGCTAGCGGGTCACCCAATGTGCATCCAGACATAGGTCAAATTACCAGCATTGAGGACAATCCTCAAATTGCGGAACCAATCCGCGAAGTTGCTTCCATTGTTTTTCAACTTTTCTTTCTCTAGGAACGCATTAAAATTGATGGTAGGGGCTGCCATTGATCTACAACATATTTGCAATAGTTTAGACTAAGTTTATGACAAATTGAGTTCTAATTAATAGTTAAATTAATCTAGGTGAACTCCCACTCAAAACAATATCCCTCACATTGTTTTAGTGATCACACGGACCAAATCCACCACATCAACACCGATCATCACGAGAGTTGATGTAGCTTCAATGGCGAACAATCGACATGTTCATCATATCTACTATATGATTCATGCTTTACCTTTCGGTGATCCGTGTTCCGAGACCATGTCTGTACATGCTAGGCTCGTCAAGATCAAACCTTAGCTTCCGCATGAGCAAATCTGGCTTGCTCACGTTGTATACACTTGCAGAAGCTAACACACCCGATCATCACGTGGTGCTTCAAAACAACAAGCTTTAGCAACGGTGCTTACTAAGGATGAACACTATAGAACTTGAAATTCATGTGCATGAGGGATCATCTTATAATGCTACCGTCGTTAACTAAGCAATACAAGATGCATAAAGGATTAACATCACATGTAATTCATAATATGTGATATTATATGGCCTTTCTTCTTTGTGATTCCGATCTCCATCTTCAAGCACGAACATGATCTCCATCATCACCGGCATTGCATCAAGGTCAATGACGCTGCTCCATTGTTGTCGTCCACCAGCTTCAACTATTACAACTACTTTGAATAGACACGTGGGTCTTAACAGAATTTAAAGACAACCATATGGCTCCTGCCGGTTGCCAACTTACAATAAGGAACATTACATACATCAAATATAATCACAATCATGGCCATATCACATCACAGCACACCCCTGCAAAACAAAGTTAGACGTCTCTAATTTCTTTGCATGTTTTACGTGGTTTGGGGATTTCAATAAGTGTCGATCTCACTTACGAACAAGAACCACAACGTTGATGTTTGAACTATCAAGTGGCCGTTGTAAATTGGATCTATACTATAATGGGAGAGACAGACACCCGCAAAGCCACTTATGCAATACAAGTTGCATATTGAGCATGGAGCAAGTCTCATGAACGATGTCATGTAAGGTTAGCCCGGGCCGCTTCATCCCATCATACCGCAAGATGCAAAGTACACAAGAAGCAATTGATAATAAAAGCACCACCGCCCATAATGACCATTGTGTTCTACTCGTGCAACAGATCTACATATAGACACGGCTCTGATACCACTGTAGGGGTTCGTAGCATGGAAAACAAAATTTTTCTACCGCATACAAACAAACAAGCCAAGATCTATCTACTAGATTGTAGCAACGAGTCGATGGAATAACTCACCCTCGAAGATTCCAAAGTGTTTAACAAGAGCGGATTCTCGTGGGTGATGTAGTCGTACTCTTGCCGATCTCAAGATCGCGTAGACGATCCTTCCGGCGCTGCGTTTCGGCAGCGCTTCCGCAATCGTCTGCGTTCGGATTTGACGAAGACCTTCCTCTCCCTTGTTCCAGCAGGCAGCGGAGGTTAAAGCACTCTCCTCGCGATTCCGGCAGCACGACGGCGTGGTACCGGAAGTAGAGGGGTGATCTCGCAGGGCTTCGCCTTAAGCCGGAGCGAGTATGGTGGACTATGAGATAGCCTCGGTGATCTAGGGTTTAGACGCACCAAGGAGGAGAGGCTAGGCCGGTGGCTAGGGCAAGGGGATGCCCCAACTTGGCGGCTAGGGTTTTTCCCTAGGCGGCGGCAGCAGGAGGTGGCGGCGCCGGCGGCTTGGGGCTAGGGTTTGCAGGGTGCAAGGTGTGTGCTTGGAGGGCACCTGCCTCCTTATATAGGTGGAGGGGCCGACCAGGGAGGAGTCCCCCAACTCGGCTTCAAGGCGGCGGTGGAGAGGACTTCCTCCCAAGTAGGTTTCCTACTCTCCACCAAGCAAAATAGCCGTTTGACTTTTCAAATTGGCGTTTGACTTTTCAAACTAGGATTTGATTTATCCCTTTATTTCGCTCAGCGATGACACCTAGTACATGATGCAACCATTCCAACTTGTTATGACACATTCATGTACCCTTCCCCTTCGGAGTGTCGGACATTCCGGAACCTTCTAGAACATTCCCGATGAAAACACCGGAACCATTCTCCAACCCCGAAACAGGACTTTCCTTATATGAATCTTATTCTCCGGACCATTCCGGATCTCCTAGTGATATCCCGGATCCCATCCGAGACTCCGAACAACATTCAGTCTCTTACTCATCATTCCATAACTACTCAACAACGTCGAATCCTTAAGTGTGTCTCCCTACGGTTCGTGAATTATGCGGACATGATCGAGACACTTCTCCGAACAATAACCAATAGAGGAATCTGGAAATTCATATGGCTCCCATATATTTCTACGATTACTTTGCGATCGAATGAACCACTTACATATGATACCAATTTCCCTTTGTCTCACGATAGTTTACTTATCCGAGGTTTTGATCGTCGGTATCTCTGCATACCTAGTTCAACCTCATATCGATAAGTACTCTTTTCTCGTTCCCGTGATATGTGATCCCTTGTGAGCCAGTCACATGCTTGCAAGATAATTGGATGACATTCCACCGAGAGGGCCCAGAGTATATCTATCCGTCATATGGATGGACAAATCCCACTCTTGATCCATATGTCTCAACCAATACTTTCCAAACACTCAATGCCACCTTTATAGCCACCCAGTTACGGTGTGGTGTTTGATGTCATCAAAGCATCCTTCCGGTGATGGTGATAAGCATGATCTCATGGTCGAAGGAATTAGGTTACTATGTATCAGAAAGCATATAGCAATTGAACTATTAAAATGACTTGATCTTTATGCTACGCTTATCTATAGGAGTATGTCCATCATATCATTCTCCTAACGATATGATCTTGTTGTTAATAACATCTCAATGTTCATGATAGGGAAACCACAATCATTTATTAACCAACAAGCTAGTATTATAAAGAGGCTTTACTAGGGACTCTAATTTAGTTTACAAATCACACAAGTATTAATGTTTCCTTGTTAATACTATTATAGCATGAATGTAAACATTTATCATAAACACAAAGATATAATAATAACTACATTTATTATTGCCTCTAGGGCATATCTCCAACAGGTACAATTGTCGGATGAACATGATAAGTTTATGTGGAACTTAACCTCGTCTGGTGTGTACTTAGTAAAATCCATGTATGAAGATGTGATGAATGATCATATGGTCTTTCTATATAAATATCTTTGGAAATTGACGATCCCTCTTAAGATTAAATTTTTTATGTGGTTCCTTCAAAATAAAATGCTTCTTACTAAGGAAAACCTGGTTAAAAGAATTTGGGTAGGATGTACAGATTGCTGCTTCTGTGGATTGCCGGAGACCATAGAGCATCTATTTATATCATGCCCTTTTGCTTGTCTTGTGTGGCGCATTGTCAATTTTGCTTTTGATCTACCCCTTCCAACTAATATAACAAATATGCTTGGGAATTGGTTGAATGGATTTGATAAACCATCTAAGGCTAGAATTCACATTTGTGTTTATGTCTTATGTTGGTCTATTTGGAGATGCAGAAATGACATTATCTTTAACAAAACAACATCTTTCATTTTTTTGTAGGTTATCCACTTGGTGGCACATTGGGTAAAACTTTGGGCGCAACTATTTACACCCGACCAGCGGGATACTATGGCTACTGGGTGTAGCCATTTGCTGACGGTCGCCCACCATATATTTGGCCAGTCATGTTGGCAGCCGCTTAGTCGACTACGAGATGATTAGTTTTCATATGTTCACCATTTTTCGTTGGCTGATCCATGTATCAATGCTAAGCGATTCATGATTTGTAATTTGTGTTGAATGTTGGATGGTTTTAAATAAAGGTTGTGTGCATCAACCGATGCAGAGGCCGGGGCTATATCCCCTTTTTGAAAAAAAACAGGATCGTGTCTATGAACAAACTTTCAATTTGATGGGTACCTCTTATAAGTTTAAATGAAGATCTCACTGCCATTCTTTTCATTTTTCAATAAAGGACACTTTATTGCTTAATAAAAGATTTATAACCATTATATTTGGTTCTCTGCATAAATAAGATGCATATGTCCACAACAAGTCTAACCAAAATAAAAAGTGAAATACAAGTAATCATCCAGAAAATGTAATTCGCCTCTGGTGATGGATGACTAATCTGTATATCACGCCGCTATCCATTTTGAATAAAAAATATCTCTCATTGTGTCTTCCAACCGTGTAAATCCCTCTGTAAATAGGTCACCATTCTCTATGCGATGTAGAGACGACAATGAATGGAACAAAACAGTGCACCGGAACATTACCTGTATGAGAGAACTTTTTAATCACTAGAAACCTTGTCACTTATATATAGACAAAAGGACCAAATAACAACGAGAGATCCTGCCCTAATAAGGACTCTAAAACTGTGGTCAATACCATGTAACTAGTTGCCAAAAGCATAGCAACACTAAGTGGTGGATACAAACTAGAAGTAACACACAAATTTCCATTGAAAGAGTAAGTGCTTGGTTGTCTCATCATGATGATAAAATACACACTTCGTACTTTCATGCCAATTGTGTTTTGCTTAGTTGTCTGGTGAGGATTATCCTCTATGAAGATACCAAGCAATTTTTTAGATTTTAGTGGTATCTTTATTTTTCCTTATTTTATCAACTGCCACCTCCTGAGAATTCAACTTGCTAGATAACTTGTATGTTCAATATGTGGAACCACACAATCAATTACTCAACAAGTCTGCCTTTCTACTTTTCTTTCTCACTTTTCGTGTCTTTTTTGGGTGGGAGCGCTCGATGAATCAATAATCCCATCGTATTTTTAACGAATCTTTGGTGATCACAAAAAGTTTGTTTAATTGTGAACCAGATCAGTCAGCGGAAGTATGTTTGTTCCATGATGAAACCATGAAGAAGATTCCATATCCAGATGATCATCATGGTGATCTTCATGTAGAAATCATGATGCGTCCAAGTCCTAAGATATTTGTAATTTTCAACTACATTGCTAAATCTGTTTCAACTAGGTGGAAAATTTGTGTACATGAACCAAGCGATGACTGAGATCTATTCCTTACTCAGTCTTAGGTACTTGTGATGGATATTTTGTGAATTATGATCAAATTACATCCCTTTCCTCACGCTTAAACAGAAATACTATTACATTCACATTTGATTAGGTGCAACAACCATGCGATGTATGCATTCATGCAATTAAATACCACAATAAGAAACACATGGGTATTCCTATACTGTTGTCAGCACTCACTCCCTCGATGAAGTACCTCAATGGTAAATATTTTTTACCGTATCAAATCAACTTCATAGTGCACTTTCTTTAGATGACCATATTTCGAGATAGCCTTTGCAGTCGCCATCAAATTTTGTACCAACACTAACAAGCAGAAATAGGCCTAAGCAATCACACACTATTCACTATGTCCAATAACACGTCAAACAAAATCATTGTATCATCATTTGGTAAAATAGATGCCCACTTCTCCCATGTTTCGACACATTGTAGTACGAGAACAAAGTGCCCGTGGGTGATCATTGACTCATGTCTCACAACAAGTCTATTGTGTCGGAGAACACATGAAGCCGATGTTTAAATATTTGTAGAACTCGAGATCCCTAGATCGTGCCATGGTGGCAAGTTCGCTCTGATGTACTCAAACTTGGACCAATATGCATACAAATGGCAAGTTAAATGTATTGATACTTGACAATATGAACTAACGTGAACCCATAAGAAAAGTTGAAAGAGCTTGGGCACATTTGAGGAGAATCGGATTTTTGAAATTCGTCCAACTATATATCTTAGTATTTTGGAGTATTTAGGTTTGATACTATAGTACCTTCGAATATATAATTGTTTCTGGTTTCAAAATTATTCATTTTAATATTGTTAGTCCATTTTGTGATCTGAATTATGTGGTCATGTTCATAAGATAACTTGTGCAAAACCAAAGAGAGTAACCGTCTTTAAAAGGACTATCCAATGAGAGAATGACCAGGATATTCAATTAGGACCCATTTGGATAACAAGGGTTAGATAATATATCAATAATAAAGTCACATATATATGTCGTGTACATGGGAATCCTACAAAATCTCATGAAATTATGAAGGCGCTAAATTTGGATGGTGCACGAAGAAAACACAAGAATGTTGAACCAATAAAGGAAATAGAGTAGAGGGGAGACAGAAAGAAAGAGTGTGTTGGGGTACTCTGGGGATAAACATAAGAATGTTTGAGCTCATGTTGAGATTCATATAGAGTTGGGTGACATAGAAATACATTTTATATAAATTTGACAACCTCAATTCTATGGTTCAAACAACCCTGGTGTTTTTATGATTGAAATCTTCAAAAAAGAAAAAAACAACTATACAATCAAAATCTTCGTAAAATGTACCTGAATCTCAGCCTTTGAAAATTATCAATTCTTTGATGTCCATGTCATCGCTTTCTTAAGCCGGTCAGCTTGAATCTTTGGTTCCCTGCTTAAGTAAAATGAAAGAAATAAAACATGAGCCTCCGGTCTCATTTTAAGCCTTGCCCTTGAATAGCCAACATGACGTTCTGTACCGCACAAATGGAATAGACAGTTTGAGAACAATCTGATCCATATCCCCGTCAAAGATCCTCCCTCCCCACGATCACACGTTATAGACACTTGTAATCCGACGCATATTTTACTCTTTTGGAATCATAATGGGGAGTCAACTAGTGAACATATTTGATCTACACCTTGATTTCCAAGTGTCAAACTGCGTCCCTTCAACTACAGGATGACAAAAGAAATTCATGGATCGAGTTGGAACGCAGTTTCATCCCATACAAGTAAGGGCATCTCTATCGAGCCGACTCATCCGGTCCTAGCGTGTCCGAACTTGACCGCGCGGGACGTGCGTGGCGTCCGGGCCGACCCATCCGGAGAAACGCGTCAGGCTCGATCCATCCATGTATCTAATCTGGGGCTTGATTGCGTTGGCCCGGACACGCGCGGACAGCGCGGGTGTCCTGCCTGCGCGTTCCACTGGCTCACCCGTCAGCCACCTCTTACCGGCGGCATTGATTCAGACGCGGTCAGTGGCATCGATTCAGACGCAACCGCGACATCGATTCAGAGGGAAGGCTGATCGGTGGTAGTCTGCGCCATCAATGGCGACGAGACGGCACGCTGACCCACTAGGCGACGCCTGCGTTTTCGCGTTGGCATTGATGGCGAATAAGCGGGAAGCTGCGCGTGTTCGCGGGCGAAGGGGCTATTTAACCCTGTGCCCGATGATGCCTCACTCATCACCTCTCGCCATCACAAAACCCTAGCCGCCGCCACCACCGCCAACGATGAAGACGCCGTCGTGGCTGAAGAAGGGGAGGAACAAGAACGACCACGAGGCGTCTGGATCTAGCAGCCAATGCTCCCGGTTGCCGGCCTTTCTCCGCGACACATCCCTGCCGCCTCCGCCGTGGCCGGAGGATTTTCGGGGCCACCCCGTAGAGGTTCACCCGCCTCCGCGGGAGGGCGAGCGCCGCGAGCGGCAGTACTTCCGCATCGCGGAGTGCGAGCGCCGCTAGAGGGAGGGCTAGGGCATCAGACACAACGACGTGTCCCTCCCCACCGGCTGGCACCTCAACCGGGACCGCGTCTCGGTGCCGCCCGTGCCCAAGAAGGGCAAAGGGCTGGAGGAGGAGATCCGCCGCCGGATCAGGAGCCTCCCGCCGGCCCAACGGTGGGACGCTGCCTACCAATCTGAGGCGTACCGAAAAGAGTTCCTTGAGTGGGAGCACAAGGCGCGACGCGCCACCACCATCCGCCGTGACCTGCAGCTGTGGGAGGTCTACGCCGTCCCCGACATCGACTCGGACGATGAGGGAGCCGTCAACCACTCTGACGCTGAGCTCGGTAGCGAGGACGACAATGAGGAGGAGGAGGACGACGACATCGTTGTCAAGCAGGAGGCAGTGGACGACGTCGCCGCGAACCTGCCCCCGGAGTACCGCGAGGTGCTGGCTCGGGGCTACGACGAGGACGCCTTCACCGAGCAGGCCATTACGGCCAACGCGCGAGAGGAGGAAGCCCGGTGGGTTGGCTTCGAGAAAGCTGTCCAGCTCACCGGCATGGTGGCACGGACGACCGCCAGTTGCCTCCACCGCCACCGCTGCCGGGTTGGGCGCCTCCGTTCGCGTCAGAGGTGGGGATGGAGCTGGAGTTGGAGCACCTCCAGCACGGTTGGGCGTCGTGGCCTGGGCTGGCGATCAACCCGCCTGCGCACGCTCCCGCTCCGGCCCTGCCGCCGCCCAACCTCTGGACGCCGCCGGAGTACATCGACCTTGACCCGTAGATGGACAAGACGGCGCTGGTGCGCGAAGATCGGTAGATAGGGCTAGGATTAGTTTAAATTATGTTTTTTATATTTTGAATGTATATTAAGTACGAACTTTGCCAGTTTTTAGCGTGAATTGTTTGTGTTTAAATCTAGAAAAAAAAAAGTTGTCTCGTCCAGGCCGAACAAATGGTTAGGCGCGGCTGGTCGAACATGTCAGACTCCCTACCCAAATCAACCATGACCTAAACCAAACAAACAGAAACGGACTTTTTAGGTCGTCCGGATAGGTCGGTCCGGTGAAGATGACCTAATCCTATAGAGTCACCCAGCAATCACTGTCCCATGGTACTCGAATCATCTGTTCATGCACCTCCATCGGGTGCAAGAGATCACGTACATTGAATGTTACTGTACCTTCCTAAGCATACAGTCCGCGAGTGTCTTTTTCGTACGTGTAGCCACGTCCTATCCTTGATCGATCATGTGGAATAATGTAGCGGCACGACGACACGCCAACACCGGCGAGAGCGAGGGGATGGACGCCGTGAGGTCGACGGCGCTGTCCATCCCACCGGCGAGGACGGAGCACAGGGCTGCCGGAATTCATTGCTGTACTAGTGCACGCCATTGCTACAGCATGTTCTAACACTTGTTCACTGTTTCGTCATGAGAGAGTGGAGCTAGCGGTCCCGTCAGGCAATCCGCTTTGAATGATTGAGAGGGTCAATGATTTGTTCTGGGATTCCACATTTCCACTGGACAGTGATTCGTCGGATGCTCTAGGAAAGCTTTATAGCTTTTGACTGTGACTGAACTTGATTGAGCAGCTGATGTGCACCCTCCTAAACGTGCCCCCCAGGATGTTGCTTCGTGTAGCCAAGCCCTTGATCAATCATGCAGCATTTTGAAGATTTACTGATGTATACCATTGGGAGATGTTGTGATACTTGTTCGTTATTTTTGGGCCAAGAACGGGGTTGGCTTCGAGTTAGCGCTCTCGATAGGCAATCCCCTTACTAATTTCAGTGGCATATTGCAAGGATCAATGATCTGTTTGGGTATTCTAGACACGGATATGGTCGATCCATTGGCTGGATCAGGAGAGCTCTAGAGCTTATGATTATTTGTTTGCTGAGCGAGAAGAGAGGCTGCTTAAGGTTGTGACTGATCTATTGCGCTGTTGTGAACTTTTCATTTTTCAAATGGAGGCACATATTTTGCCTCCCTTGAAGAATAAACAATTTGATTTCTTTGCAATGCATAGAGCCTCCTGCTCGTCTGGTCTAATAATGTAGTGCATACTATTAGTTTTGGTCAAATTTGAACAACATAAATTTTGACCAAATATACACTGGAAATATCCAAATGTAAAATATCAATTACCTAAAATATGACATACTTCATGATTTTTTAAAATTATTTATTTAGTGTTTTAGATATTGATACTTTTTTTATGTACTACTTCAAAAATTAAGAAGTTTGTCTTTGCCCAAAACTAATACACACTATATTTTGGCATATAGGGAGCATTAGTTTACTTGTATTGCAAATCCCATAATACTGTCATGATCTTATTGCTCTGCCCATATTTCCCCGTCCGTACCAAAAAGCCTCATGGACAAAATGGCACTATGAATCGTTTGTGTTGTGTGCCACACATTGGAGATCGCGGGCTGTTCCATACGGAAACTGTGCGATGCACTCGGTTCACAGCTTCCTACATTATCCATTTGGGTGAAACCCCAGACCCCTTGCTTCTCTTCTCGTCGATTATGTATACAATCAGTCAATTTGTTGTGTGAAATTTATGAGGGATAATTTTTTGTTGATTTCTTGATCCGCTTCCAGGTTCCTGTTGACACGCTACTTATTGTTGTAACATTATTTTCCTGGAACCATCGGTTTCCATGCATGTAGCGTAGTCAATCCTGATTGTTCGGATCAGGACTCTCAACGTGCGGCAAGTGTGCCCACGATTCCCTCTCTGTATAAATACGTTTTGTAACTGAATCAATGAATCAAGCGTTCGACACAATTCAGCTTGGTATCAGAGCCAGAACGCTCGCCTTCTCCTATGGCCGACCCCAATGCCTCCGTCTCTTCTCCTCCGGCCACGGCCACAGCCGCTATGCCCTCCCTCACCTCTCCCCTCGACTCAGATCCCCACACCCCCATGCTGCAACGGCCAATCCCCATGCCCCGAGCTCCTCCCACTCCCCTACAGGGTGACCGCCTCGCCCTGTTCGGCCCCGATCTCCCTAACAACCTCCCTCCTTTTCGCAACTCCGGCGATCTCCCCACTGCTACTTCTGCTCCGTCCACCGCCGCCCCACCTCCGCCCACCATCCGTGACGTGAGTATCGCCACGCACATCGACTACAAAGTCACCACTGATGGCACCAATTTCTCCAAGTGGCGGCACACCATTACCCTCATCCTCACTATGTATAATGCCCTTGATCACGTCACGGAGGGCGCGGCGCCGGCCGTTCCTGACGACAACTGGCGCGCCGACGATATCCATCTCTCCTTATGGTTCATGGCCACCATCTCCGACGACCTCCTCCGCCTCGTCCAAAGCACGGACGGCCGCGCCGCCACGACGTGGGCTCGTCTCCACAACTTCTTCTTCGCCAACCGCTCGTCCCGGTACGTCTACCTGAGCAAGCTCTTCCGGAACACGCCTCGCGGGGACATGACGATCGCCAACTATGCCAGCCGCCTTCAATCCATTGCCGACGACCTCGCCAACATCGGCTATCCGTTCGCCGATCACGACCTCACCATGCAGTTCCTCGATGGTCTCGGGGGTAAATTCAAGCTGTCGTCGGTGATGATCCAGAACACCGTGCCCCTCCCCACCTTCTCCGACACATGTTCTCGGCTTCTCCTTGCCGAGATCTCCATCGACAAAGAGCAGCAGGAGGAGGCCTCGCGGGCCATGGTGGTTCAGGGGTCCTCCCAGGACCGTGGCGCCCGCGGCGGCGGACAGCATGGTAGCGTCCCGACCGGCGGCGGGCAGGCTGGGGGGGGGGGGGGCTCGCGCCACTGTCCACGGTGGTGATGGCCACTCCAGCGGCGGCGGACGCGGTGGCATGCCCCACGGCGGCTACCCCGGCGTCAGCCCAAACTACAGGGGTAAAAACCCCATTCCCGGCTACCAGCCTGGCGGCGGGCGTGGCACCTACTAGCAGAGCGGCGGCTCCGCCGGCCGCAACCGCCATGGCGGCCCTAGTGGCGGCCCGAACGGCAGCCAGAACGGCGGCGCGTACGGGGGGGGGGGGGGGAGGGCAGGTGGAGGCGGCGCGTACGGGGGGGCAGGTGGCTCCTCCCTGCCAACTTGGATGGGAACGTCTGGTGGTTCCTCCATGCAGCCTTGGATGGGATATTTTGCTCCCTGGGGCACGCCCTTCCCACCACGCGCGTCCTGGGTGCCACCCAACGCTGCAGGCGTCCTTGGGCCACATCCTGGTGCACCCACGCAAGCGTACCCGCTGATGTTCCACGGCGGAACTCCCCCCTCGGCACCACCGTCCGCAAACCTGCCATACTCCTTCGACCACGCCGCGCTGCTTCATCAAGCCATGAGCAACTCCAACGCCGCCTCGTACCTGACCCAGCCGCCCGAGTGGATCATGGATTCCGGCGCCTCGTCCCACGTCACCGGTAAGACGGGTAACCTCACTACTACTCACTCTACATTAGATCATTCAAATTCTTCACATATTGTTGTCGGAAATGGGTCGAAACTTCCTATCACAGCTATAGGTTCTGTCCAAATTTCCTCCCTCCCTCTTTCCTTACAAAATGTCTTAGTTTCTCCTAGCATTGTTAAAAATCTCATATCCGTTCGGCAATTTACTCGCGATAATTTTGTCTCTATCGAATTTGATCCCTTTGGTTTTTCCGTGAAGGACCTAGCTACCAAGACCACTCTTCTTCGCTGCAATAGTGACGGGGACCTTTATCCCTTCTTCGGCTCTCCATCCACGACGCGCGCAGTCCTCTGCACCACCGGCGGCGATCTTTGGCATCGACGCCTTGGGCATCCTAGTTCCTCCTCCATTTCCCATTTCCCTTTAGATTTTCTTGCCGATCGTAATAATGCTAGACCTCGTCGCTCTCCCATTTGTGATGCTTGCCAACTAGGTAAACAAGCCCGCCAACCATTCCCCACCTCCTCCTCTCATACATCTGCTGCATTTCAACTTATTTATTGTGATTTGTGGACATCTCCCATTACTAGTTTTTCTGGTTACAAATATTGTTTAATTCTTCTCGACGATTTTTCCCATTATTCCTGGACCTTTCCTCTAAAGAATAAATCCGACACTTGTGCAACCATTCGGCGCTTCTTTCATTTTGTACAAACTCAGTTTCATGTCTCTATACAATGCTTGCAATGTGATAATGGTGGTGAATTTCTTACCTATGCCCTGCGTGATTTTTTTGCCCATCGCGGTGTTTGTTTTCGCCTGTCGTGCCCTCACACCTCATCCCAAAACGGTAAAGCCGAGCGCCACATTCGCACCACCAACGATGTCATCCGCACTCTCCTCATCCAAGCCAACCTCCCACCATCCTTTTGGGTCGAAGCCCTCCATGTCGCCACCCACCTCCTCACCATACGGCCCTCTCGCGCCGTCAGTTTTCATACGCCTCACTTCCGACTCCATGGCTCCCACCCCACCTATGACCATTTGCGCGTCTTTGGGTGCTTATGCTATCCCAACCTCTACGCCACCACGCCTCACAAGCTCGCACCTCGCTCCACCCGCTGCATTTTCCTCGGCTATCCCCGTGAACAAAAAGGGTACCGATGCTTCGACCTCACTTTGTGTCGTGTCATCATCTCTAGGCATGTGGTCTTTGACAAAACTTGCTTCCCTTATTTTTCTGCTGACCATCTCTCGCCTGCTGCAGAAACCCAGCCCCAGGTGGACTCTGTTGCACCCCATCCGCCTCGGCTCGCCCGCCCTGCACGTACTCCCGTCGCTCGTACCTTGTCCCGCTCAAATCAACCCGCTACCCCCCCTGCGCCTCCACCTGGCGGCCCCACAACCCCACCCTTGACCACACCCCCCACGGGATCCCACGCCCCGTCGCCCGATCAGCCTAGCCCCACCACTCGCCCGACCGCACCCCACACGGGATCTCTCCCCACACGGGATCGCGCCCCATCGCCAGCCGCCTGCTCCCCGCGATCCAACATCCCTCGCGATGCTAGCGTCTCCCCCTCGTCTGTCGCGCCCTCTACCGATTCGCCGCCGCTGTCGCCACATGCTCCTTCCTCACGTACCCTGCCACCAAAAATTGTCCCCGTCGATCCACCCCAGAATACACACAGGATGCTCACCCGCGCCAAATCTGGCTATTCTTTTCCAAAACAACACTTCACTCTTGCTACCACTTCTATTTCTCCACTTCCTGCCACCTACAAATCTGCTCTCAAAGACCCAAATTGGTACAACGCTATGCTTGAAGAATTTAATGCTTTAATGCAGAATGACACGTGGTCTTTGGTTGTTCGTCCTGCAGGTGTTAACGTGGTGACTGGGAAGTGGATCTTTCGCCATAAATTCAATCCCGACGGCTCCCTTTCGCGGTACAAGGCTCGTTGGGTGGTTCGCGGCTTTACACAGCAGCCTGGCGTGGATTATGGCGAGACTTTTAGCCCCGTGGTGAAGTCGGCGACCATTCGCCTTGTGCTCAGTATTGCCACGATGCACTCGTGGCCAATTCATCAGCTGGACGTCAAAAATGGGTTCCTTCATGGGCATCTTCAAGAGACCGTCTATTGTGAGCAACCTTCTGGGTTTTTTGACTCTTCCCGCCCCTCACATGTTTGACTTTTGCACAAGTCGCTTTATGGTCTCAAACAGGCGCCCCGCGCTTGGTTCCATCGCTTTACCACTTTTATCACCTCTCTTGGCTTTGGTGCTTCCAAGTGTGATTCATCCCTCTTTATTCTCCGTCTTGGTTCTTCTATTGCTTATTTGTTGTTATACGTTGATGATACCATTCTCACTGCCAACACCACTACCCTCCTTCACTCCGTCATTCATTCTCTCAAAACCGAGTTCTCCATGAGTGACCTCGGCGACATCCACCATTTTCTTGGCATCAACGTCCACCGCACCCATGAGGGCTTGTTCCTCTCCCAACAACAATATGCACTAGAGATTCTTGAACGAGCTAAGATGCTTAATTGCAATCTCATCTCCACGCCCATAGACACCCACTCCAAAACCTCGGCCACTGACGGTGCCCCTTGCCATGATCCGAGCCTATACAGGAGCCTCGCCGGCGCGCTCCAGTATCTCACTCTCACTCTCCCGGATCTCTCTTTTATGCTGTTCAGCAAGTGTGTCTATTCATGCATGCCCCTCGTGATGTCCACTTCCAGCTTATCAAACGCATCTTGCATTATGTGCGAGGCACTACTCATTATGGCTTGCAGCTCCACCGCAAGTCCTCGCTTGATCTCATTTCTTATTCCGATGCTGATTGGGCGGGGTGTCCTGACACTCGCAAGTCTACCTCCGGATTTTGTGTATTTCTCGGCGACAATTTAATCACTTGGTCTTCGCGCCGGCAACCCACGGTCTCTCGCTCTAGCGCCGAGGCTGAGTACCGTGCGGTCGCTAATTGCATTGCCGAGTCTTGTTGGTTGCGCCAACTCTTACAGGAGCTTCATCATTCGCCCACACGCGCCACGGTGGTTTACTGTGACAACGTGAGCGCTATGTACATGTCCGCCAATCCCATCCAACACCAACGGACCAAACATATCGAGATTGATTTACATTTTGTGCGCGACCGTGTTGCGCTTGGAGAGGCCAAGGTCCTTCATGTTCCCACGAGCTGCCTGTTTGCTGACATATTTATCAAGGAGCTGCCGACCAAGGTGTTTCAGGATTTTCGATCAAGTTTGAACGTCGTCCCAAGCGTCGTTCCCACTGCGGGGGTGTTGACACGCTACTTATTGTTGTAACATTATTTTCCTGGAACCATCGGTTTCCATGCATGTAGCATAGTCAATCCTGATTGTTCGGATCAGGACTCTCAACGTGCGCCAAGTGTGCCCACGATTCCCTCTCTGTATAAATACGTTTTGTAACTGAATCAATGAATCAAGCGTTCGACACAATTCAACTGTTCCAACTACGCATGGAGGTAATTATTCTTCACAAGCCAAAGCATGCAACACGGCAGCAGTAGCTCGATTACAGCTGAAGGGCCGAACCTGAAACCTAACAGGTTACCCGCTACGAGGTCCGATCTGTAAGAATTGAACGAGACAAATGAATCGAAAGGTACTTTTCCATTGATGATTGAACGCTTATATACAGGAGGAACGGCGACGGTTCAGAAGGCGGTTCCCGAAGACGACGCTTCAGGAACAATAGGTCGGTTTCCACATCGTGGGAATATCCACGTGCAGTTACAAGTAGAGATTAATTTAACTAATTATATTAATTAATTAAATTCTAACACTCCCCCTAATCTATACTTGTCCTTTTGTCCTTAGCGTGTTCATCATCTTGAAAAAGTCTCCTCCAAAAACCCTGTGGAAAAAATGTGAAGAGTATGGTAGGATATGCTGTTAAAACTCCTTCAAAAACCCTGTAGAAAATAAGGAGAAAATGACACAGCATATAATGATTATCGCCTCTATTAACTCAATATGAAATAAATCCATAGAATCTAGAGGTCAATAAATATGTCGTTTATACCATCTTAAAAACCCCGATGGGGAAAACGGATAGTATGACATATGATCTTATGTTGATATTACCTCATTAAAAACCTTAATGAGAACCTGAATAGTAAACTCATCAAGGGAAAAAGAGTATAATATGATGCTTTGAACAGGCATAATTCAGGAAGACACTCCCCCTGATTCTTGCAAATCTCGAAGCCGTCGCATACCAATTTCATGAATATATTTTGGAATGTTGAAGTTGGCAGAGACTTCGTGAATAGGTCAGCGAGATTATCACATGACTTTACTTGCAAGATGTTTATTTCCCCGCTCTTTTGGAGCTCATGAGGATAAAACAATTTAGGAGCAATATGCTTAGTGATATTGCTCTTGATGTATCCTGTTTGCATCTGTGCAATACAAGCCGCATTATCCTCATAGATAATGGTAGGTGATTCGATAGAACCAATTCCACATGACTTTTGTATGTGGTTTATCATTCTGCGAAGCCACACACATTCGCGTGATGCCTCATATAATGCAATTATTTCAGAATGATTGGTAGAAGTGGTAACCAGAGTCTGTTTCGAAGACTTCCATGATATAGCGGTTCCACCATGTAGGAACACAAAGCCGGTCTACGATCTGGCATTATGGGGATCAGATAAGTAGCCAGCATCAGTGTATCCGATTATACTGGAGTCTAGATTTCTCTGAAACTGAAAGTATAGACCAAGATCCTTTGTGCCTTGGAGATATCGAAAGACATTCTTGACTCCCGACCAATGGCGTTTGGTGGGAGTTGCGCTGTGTCTAGCAAGTAGATTCACTGCAAATGCGAGGTCAGGTCTCGTACAATTTGCAAGATACATGAGCGCACCAATGGCACTGAGATATGGAACCTCGGGTCCCAATATCTCTTCTCCATCATCCCTTGGCCTGAACGGATCTTTCTCTACGTCTAGGGAACGAACCACCATGGGAGTTTTAGATGGATAGGATTTGTCCATATTGAATTTCTCCAATATTTTCTGGATATAGGCAGCTTGGTGTACCATTATTCCTGAGGGAAGGTGCTCGAGTTGAAGACCCAAGCAAAATTTGGTTTGACCCAAATCCTTCATCTCAAATTCTGTCTTTAGATGATTGTGTGCTTCATCAATATCTTGTGTGTTGCCAATAATGTTGAGATCATCGACATACACTGAAATGATGCAAAATCCTGAAGAGGACTTCTTGATGAAGACACATGGACAGTCATCATTGTTGGAGTAACCCTTCTGAAGAAGGAACTCACTAAGTCGGTTGTACCACATCCGTCCCGACTGTTTCAAGCCGTATAAAGACTTGTTCAGTTTTACACAATACATGTTGCGTTTAGCGCTTGCATTCGGGACAGAGACTCCATCAGGAACCTTCATGTATATGTCTGAATCTAGTGACCCGTAAAGATATGCGGTCACGACATCCATCAACTGCATAGATAGATGATTTTGCACTGCCAAAGATATAAGATATCGGAAAGTGATACCACTCATTACTGGAGAATATGTCTCATTGAAATCAATGCCGGGTCTCTGCGTGAAACCCTGTGCTACGAGCCTCGCTTTATATCTCACCACCTCATTGTTCTCATTCCGTTTCCAGAGGAAAACCCATTTGAATCCCACAAGGAAAACATTGGGAGGTGTTGGTATTGCTTCTGTGAATACCTTCCTTTTATTGAGCGAAGCAAGTTCTGCTTGTATTGCTTCCTTCCATTTAGGCCAGTCGGAGCGTTTCTCACACTCAACAATAGTCCTTGGATCATGATCATTGAGAAGGGTATCAACAATTGTAGCAGAAAAATAAGTGTCGACAATCGTAGACTTACGGTTGAATGATTCTCTAGAATCGATATAGTTGGTGGATATCTCATGCACCCTTGATGACTCTTCGTGATTTCCAAATACGCGTGAGTCTAGGTGTCCCGATGTCCCAGCCAGTGTGTGCAAGCTGGAGCTGGGTTGTGGAGGTTGCCCTTCCACTGGGTGTATACTACCCATAAGGTGTTCGTCAACGTTGAGCTGACTTGCATTTACCGTTTTGGAGGATTTTCTCCTCTCTCTCCTTTGTTGCTTGCGAGAAGCAGGTTCCGGGTCAGAAACCGTACTACTCCCCCTCTTTTTAGGATCAGGGAGTTGAGTGGTTTTTGTTGGTACCTCCACTCTTTCTGGCGCATTTCTGGCCGGTTTCCAGGATTTAGTAACACCTTTTAGATCAGTAAATGAATCTGGCAGATTATTTGCAAGATGTTGCAAATTGATAATTTTCCGAACTTGGAGTTCGGTCTCTTGGGTACGTGGATCAGAGGTTGAAATGGCGATAGCATTCCAATCAATTTCCGGGCATTCTTTCTGGTACTTGAAATCTCCCCCTAATGCCGGAAAATGTTCCTCATCAAATATGCAATCAGCGTGACGGGCTGTGAATAGATCCCCAGTAAGGGGTTTCAGGTACTTAATAATCGACAGCGATTTGTACCCCACATAGATCCCTAGTTTTCTGTGCGGGCCCATGGATGTCCGATGTGGTGGTGAGATCGGGATGTATGCAGCACATCCGAACTTACGCAGATGGGAAATGCTAGGAGGATTTCCACGTACCAATTGCGTAGGGAAATCTTGTGATATGCGATGAGTCGCAATTGGATTAGGTCAGCGGCGTGTAAAACAGCGTGACCCCAACACGAAGTTGGCAAGCTGCAATTCATTAACAAAGGTCTTGCAATGAGTTTGATCCTCTTTATTAGGGATTCAGCCAAACCATTTTGAGTGTGGACATATGGAACAGAGTGTTGAACTTCAATTCTCAAGGCCATGCAATAGTCATTGAAGGCGCGTGAAGAGAATTCTGCAGCATTGTCCATGCGAATTGATTTAATTCGACTTTCTGGATAATGGGCCTGTAACTTAATTACTTTCCTCATTATCTTGACAAATGCATGGTTTCGTGTGGAAAGAAGACACACATGTGACCATCGTGTAGATGCGTTTATCAAAACCATGAAATACCTGAATGGTCCAGATAGTGGTTGGATATGACCACAAATATCACCTTGAATTCGTTCAAGGAACTGAAGTGGTTCAACTTGTATTTTGAGGTGCGAAGGTCTCAAAATTAGCTTCCCTGTGGCACATGATGTACACACAAAGTCGATGGTAGGGAATTTGGACTCATGCAAATTATGACCAATGGAATTGCTAGTAATCTTCCTCATCATCCCGATACCGGGATGGCCTAGGCGATCATGCCAAGTTTGAAATGCATCAACATTCTGGAAGATTACCTTGTAAGCAACATGTTCTACGGGCTTGATATACGTATAGTACAATCCGGACGACAGAGAATGAATTTTTTCAAGTACTTGCTTGCCATATCCGTTATCTTTTGTGAAGAGCAGATACTCTTCTTTGTTGTCTTCATGGGTTTCAATATGAAAACCATTCTTACGGATATCTCGATAACTGATTAAGGTACGCGACGAGTCGGGATACAACAAGGCATTCTCAATTGTCACTTGTGTACCGTTTGAGAGGGTAAATATGGCACATCCAGTGCCAACAATTACCGTATCGCGTCCAGTGATAGTCAAAATATCTCCATTCATCTTTTTCAGAGTCTGAAAATATTTCAACTCCCTCAGTATAGAGTTTGTGGTAGCACTGTCCACAAGGCATAATTCCTCTTCCATCGGATTGTCCCCGTAGAGAGCTATATATAAAAATGAAGAATTTTCAATAAGAAAACCTTATTTAGATACATAGAATACAATCTTTATTATATCAAAGTGCTGATACAATATAAATGACAACAACAATACTTATGTTCTTATTACAACATCACAAATGGACATAAAATAAAGTGATCACTAAGGAGATAGTGGGACTAGTCAAAGTCTCCAAACACGTCGCTTGAGGCATACTCAATCATCATGTTCTCCGTGCTCATAGGATCCTCGGGCTGCTGGAGAGTTATGGTGTTGCTAGGTCCAGGAGGAGCATCTTGCGAACAACCAGCTCCATTGGTGCCATCTGAATGAAGGTTGAAGTTGGCTTCAAACCTTTTCCCTTGAGGTGCCTTGCGTCCTTGGGATTGCTGGTAGAGGATTGCCAGATGCTTTGGGGTCTTGCACTTGTTAGTAGGATGCGTGTAGCATCCACACTTGTCACAAAGCCTAGTTTTGTCATACTTTGGCTTTGCGGTGCCTTTTCCACGGTCCAAGTTTCGAGGCTTCCTGTTTCGGTTGCGCTTACGCTTACCCTTGGAGTTTGGTGGGTTACCGTTGAAGGCACCACCAAACTTTCTTCCGTTCGCAACATTCATATGAACTTCCGGCAAAGGTTGGGAACCAACCGGACGCTGAGAGCCATTCTTAGCAAGAAGCTCATCATGCTTTTCAGCCTGAAGTAGGATATGAATAAGGTCTGAATAGACCTGGTAGTCGCGAGCGCGGTATTGCTGCTGGAGGAGCCTTTCAGATGGGAGCATAGTTGATAGAGTTTTTTCTATCTTTTCCGCATCTGTAGGTTCCTTCTCGCAAAAGCGCAACTTGAAACTTATCTTATGAACCTCATGATTGTAATCCCCGACGGACTTAAAGTCCTGGAATCGAAGATGAGTCCAATCATGAAGTGCTTCGGGCAGGACAACTGCCTTCTGCTTTTCATACCTCGTCTTGAGGGCCTGAAACAAAGTAAATGGAGATTCCTCCTCCAAATACTCGGACTTAAGATCCGGGTGAATATGATGCCTTATAATGTACAAGGCAGCATATTTCTGCTCTTCTCTCAGCGGTGTGGCTCCAGCCGGAAGAGGGTCGTCCGGGTTCTGGATGGCACGCACTATCCCACGGGACGCAAGAGCGATCTTGATGTCCATGGTCCATGTAGGGTAGTTGTGGCCGTTAAGCTCGAGTGAATCGAACTCTTTTCCAGCCATCGGTTACCTACATGGTAAACCAGAGAATATTAATCTATATTCGGTAAATTAAAATCCATCATGGTCATGTTGTAATGAACTATGCGAAATTAAATGATGACTTTAAGAAGTGGGCTTGAAATCATTAGTGTGAACTTCAAATTGTTAAGTATGACACATTGTAGATAATCTCCGAAGAATATTTGGAGTCCGTCTCGCAGCACTAGAGAGTATAATCTGATGAAATCAGTAGATACTCATACTTCTAATGCCTTATGTCATGACTTAATAAAATGTTTGGGAGAGCACATTGTTAAGCAATCATAGTGTCAAAAATGACAAAATATAGGCTTTAAACAGTAGTGGTGATAATCTGCAGTGCAGTAGATCTGGCCACTACCTTGTGTTCCCAAAACATTAATTTGAAGAAATCACTTTAAAATTTTGCATACCAATTCGTGCTCGTATCGAGTCAAAATGACTCAATTAAGACGATAAATTGATCTATTGCAAGAAATTAAAAATCTCAATTGCAAATAATAAATGTAATAAATCTCAACATGTGCACACACACGGAAATATATTACATCAAATATTTTTTGGAATACACATAGTACTTGACAAATAAACAGTACTATGTTTTGATTTTTTTAACATAATCTAAAACAGGGTAGTTTGGATTAAAAGTACTGCTAGATTTACTGGTAACTAGATTTGAAATACGTAAAGTATTCTAATTAGTCAGGACACATTGGCTGAATTAAGGCCATTGAGCGGTCTATAGACAAGCTACTAGGCCATACGAGAGGTCTCGTCCGTCCATGGCACCGAGGAGGTCGGCTCCACGAACTCCGCCCAAGGCCCCTGCAACCGCATCAGCTTCCGTCATCGGCGGCCGGAGGTGCTCCCGCCGCAGATAGCTTCGTCGGAGGAGTTACTGGGGGTGGGCGCTGGGCGCAACGCCATCTGCGCGGCCGTTCGGCGGCTCGAGCACGGACATGCTCCATGTCCCCAAGCGACGCATGCGGCTGCTTGACGGAGAGGCGGACGCCGGGCTGGACAGAGGTAGACCAAGAGCCGCCAGGCGACGGCGAACGTCTGTGCGTGGCGAAAGCGGAGTACTCGTTGGGGCCGGGGGCGGCAGCCGCATCGGAGCAACGGCATCGATGGTCGCGGCGCGGGACAAGCTGTCCACGCCGGAGCCAAAGACGAAGAAGGAGGCTCCGGTCGGCGCCGAGACAAAGGCCAGCGCGTCGTCCATGCAGACCTGCACGCAAGGCGCGCTCGGGAGGCGCGGCACCGACGGAGGCATCCCCAGGGACGGCGCGCCGGCTCCGATTTCGACAGCCCTGGGAGTCGTGGGCGGAACCATCGGCGCGATGTCGTCGGCCTCGGGTGCTGCCGCGCTGGACGCGCCTCCAAATTCGAAGATGGAGGTTGGCGACTGCCTGCGGGCGCCCAGGCCGACGGAGAAAGTCATCGGGGATGGCAGAGAGGCGTCCTCCGGAGGTGATGCAGCGGGGCCGTACTCGTGCAGGGGGCAAATTACCCACCCGTGCATCGAGCACCAGAACCATGGCGGCGGCGCCGCGAGTGCCGGGTCGATGTTCTCATCGGCCTCAAGCAATGGTGCGGCCAGACCAGCGCGGGGCCGGTTGGGCACCGCCGGCGCGACCTGCTGGTGGCGGTGAGGGCCACGGTAGCCCCGACGGGGACCTCCACCGTGGCGGCGACCAATAAACCGGCGGAGGTCACGCAGTGAGCGGTGAAGGCGACGGCGACCGCCGGGACCATGGTAGCCGTAGCGGGCGAGACGGCGGCGGCCATCATCCCGAAGCAGACTAAGGTACAGTGCTTGAAGTCCACGAGGCATGACTTTTCCTTACCTTTTTGCCTGTGAACTCCCGTCGGTATCTTCTACTCTCGTAGAGTCTAGGTGCTGATAACGTGTAAGAATTGAACGAGACAAATGAATCGAAAGGTACTTTTCCATTGATGATTGAACGCTTATATACAGGAGGAACGGCGACGGTTCAGAAGGCGGTTTCCGAAGGCGACGCTTCAGGAACAATAGGTCGGTTTCCACATCGTGGGAATATCTGCAGTTACAAGTAGAGATTAATTTAACTAATTACATTAATTAATTAAATTCTAACACGATCCAAACCTAGAACCTCAGAATTTTATAGAGGTCCAGCGGTCTAATAACAGGTCCAAACCTGACCAGACCACTTGCATCTCGACTTCTTGATCTCTCCTCACTTTGAGCTTCGCCATCCTCCATCCCAGCGCCACCAAAGGTAACCTCTACCCAACAAGAAACACCAATTTATTCTCTTTGTGCGCATCAGCCCCAAAACACAGTGCTGAATTCCATTCAGATGCATTGTGCTATATTCTCAGCAGCACTCGAATATGTAATTATCCAGAGTCAAGTTCAGCAACACACACAAGAAAAAACAGCATCACAACCACCAGCAGAAACACCGCAGCTGAGCTTTGACTTATGGCCAACCAGCGAATTTGTTTGAGGATACCTTCACAAGCTTAATGTTTTGTCGACGGCAAAGTTTGTAGGCACTTAAACTGGTAGGCTGGAAATAAGATACTACAGTTAGAGAGCTCATCCAGGCATATTTACACATGATGAGTGCTAGGAAATTCTTCAAAAGCATAAGACATCTGCACAATCTTGCCAAGAGGTTTTAAGAGTACGCAATAGGATAGCAACGCAATTATCCTGGTGCTAGCAACAAAACAAAGCTTAAACTTCTCGAGGTAACTGAGGTCAACGAGCATTCTTCGCTGCCTCGCGGGCTTCCCTGTGACAAGAACATTTTGAACACAAGCGTTATAAGAAATTTATGTATAAGTCCTTTTCCATAAGTTTTTAATCACAACAAAGGAATACAGTGCACTGGTCAAGACTAGGTGCGTAAACTGCTACAACTGAAGAGTTCAAAGTCAACAGGCCCTAAATAACTTAACCCATGTGATATCCATCTAGAGAGGGAGACCATCTTCGACTTAACTCGGAGTATGTACTATAACTTACCCATCTTCGACTTGACCCATGTAAATAACTTAACGCATGTGATATCCATCAAAGAGAGGTAGAAATAGAATCATCTGTCTTCTACAAGTCCTTTCATATACTCCTGGGAGTATGTACTCCTACATTTAATATAGCTTTAAAACGAGTGTGCTATACCTCTCTATCATCTTACTTACCTCATTAATTGTTTTAAGATACCTCAGTACGTACTACGAAAAATATATCATCAGAGCCCTTAGGCCTTTCACAATGGGGTGTATCTTAGCACGTCATCCTAGAAAAAATAAATGGTTAAGATACAACTTCTCCAATGCATTGTTTCTTAAGTGGTGTCTTTACATTTAATGATTTAGATGACATGCATGCATTTGATTGGCCTAACCATGGTTTTTTGCCTATGGTTTCGTGCAAGAGGTGTTTCTTAGCTAAGATACAACATCACTCTCTTTCCTCATTAACTATAGTGCCACATAGGCAAAGTGCCTAGGATACACCGCTAAGAGCCGCCCATTGTGAAAGGCCTTAGTTTTTTACTACTACTCCCTCCGGTGCATATTAATGGACTCAACTTTGTCTACATTCGAATGCATCTAGACTAAATACTTAACTAGATACGTACGAATCTAAACAAAGTTGAGTACATTAATATGGACCGGAGAGAGTATGATTTTTACGTATAGAAAAGCAGTATATCTACAATAATTGAAGTATATAGACTCAAATGAATTTTTTCATAGAACTCACTTTAGGGTATTTAGTAATGAAGTATATTAAAAATGATAAAAAGGTAGTATAATCCATCCATCTTTGTGGTATACTGAATCTGGGAGTACATACTCCTAGGTGTACCATACCATTTTCCTATATATGATAGTATCATTTATCCTTTCCTGAACTTATGAGGCACGGAGTGCATGAGACGCTTCACACCATGAAAACATGGACAAATTACCTTAAAGCGTTTGCAATTTCACCACTTGTAGGCTCAAGCTTCAAGCCATCTACAAAAGCCTCACATGCTTTCTCATAGTCCTATAAGTAGATGCAAGCAAATGATCAATTCTATGGCCATGACCATGGAAGTTATTCTTTTTACCTTCAGTAACATAAAAGCTGCTCCCTGTCGGTAACAGGCTTTTGGCCAATGAGGTCGTGCCATTCTGCACATGGCAGCATCAGAGAGAGCAGTTCTTCCATTCCCGGCACGCAATGAGCAAAGACTCCTATTTGCCAATAAGATTGCAAAATCATCTGGACTAGGGTCAAATCCCATTGCCTACAGTACACCAATCACATACAGCTTATAACAATACCTAAAACACCAGCCAAGGCAATAAATATAACAATGAGGATAACGCTCAAATGGCGATATGCTCATTGATATAGACTGCGCATGAAACGAGCAACTGTATTGGATAAGGTGGTACATTTTAAAGTAGAAACCAGTACTGTGTCAACGCATCCCTGTGAATACAAACTGCTCGACTATGTCATAACTACTAAGATAGAATATATGCCATTTAACAGATTAACAACACTACACAGTGTGGTACTTTGACCACTAATTTCTATAGATGTATGTTGTAGTAAATATAAATACATATATTATGAAACATGTTCTCATGATAGATCTAACGAAAGATACTAATTTGATGTTACCCGTACTATTTTACATATAAAGTTTGACTAAAATGTCATATACTGGAATGGAGGAAGCATATAACAACATACGTTTTACCAGAAAGATGCACCATTGCCTTTCAACAAAACTAGAGTGTTGACTGAGGTAGAAATATAAAAACACCCGTCATTTATTCAGGCAATTCAGATCTGCCTCTCTGACTTACATTGCTATACAAAAGTGCAGCTATAAAATATTCCCCTCTCTGAAAGGCCTCCTTAGCTTTCTGTTTCAATCCAGTTCTTCTCTTTTCACACTTCTGTTTATCCTGAGTAGAATAATTGTGGTTAGAACAAATATGTAGAACTAGCCTTTCATGAAAAATGTGCCAATTTTGTAAATTTCGGCCTATATAGCCTAAATGATATACTTAGTTACATACCAAGAAAAATTTGTGTTATATTGTAGTTTTGCCGGGTTTATCATATAAATTCATAATAAAGACCAATGTCTGGAGCAAACAACTGCAGAAATTTGCGCAATAGTGTCCAAGATAACTTGATGAGTCTAGCACATTACTATTTGATCATAGGTAATACCCGAAGATTGGAATTTTGCCAGTAGTGATGCAAGGGGTCAAAAGTAAAATTTGCATGGCATACTTTTTTTTTTGGACATTGGACTTTATGACAATCTTGAGTTAACACTGTTTCTTATCTGAATGACATGCAGAACTGCAGGAGAATAGAACTATAGGAGATTGATAATAATGCATGGAGATAAACGGCAAGTGAGCATAGAAGGAAACACATACCCTTGGCTTCAAACCAAAGGATTTCACATGAGAAATGATTCCATCAATACTCCATTCCGGCACCATTGGAATTGGAGAAGTTACAAGGAATAACATTTCAACCATGTCCCTTCTGCCTTTAGAGGCAGCAAATTCAATTGGAGTTATACCAAACTGCAAGAGTAACAGAAATGGTTGGTTTTACATTTAATCACCCAATATAAATAATTTGTATAGATCGAAAATTTCCATCAATAATAACTAGGAATCAAAGTATTAACATCTAAAACAAATGGCTAGATGGACATGGACCTCAAAGGAGTGATGGGGGAGCCTCGTTCATCCTTCCGAACAAAATTTGTAAGACTAGGTTACATTTTGGAATGGTGATAAAAGTTACGTCAAGTACTGTAAAAATAATAATAACCTAAAGCTTCAATTAATATGCTTGTATTGGATAAACTTTTGAAGGTGATATTAACACGAAAATATACATGGAAGTCGAAAAGAAAATCTTCGCAGAATTAGCCATTTTGAGTTTCTTTCACTTCTATAGGACTATGAAGAAGCTGGAGATTTTCCAGGGTACCTAGATTAGTAGACAACACACATTTACATGACATATTCTGCAATTTACAATGCAAGAGATTTAGACCTAAAATGTTTCAACACATAAGTACTGAGATTAAGAAAAGAAGAGAAAATGACACTTGAAAGAACTGCAGTAGCAGAAGATACCTACTAACAGAGTGTATGAATGAACTCATGGCAAGTGATAACAGAAAAATAGGATAATGATAAAACTCACTTCATCTGGAGTATTTGGGTTAGCACCAGCATCTAGTAAACACTTCATAATGCCTGGTGAGCCATATTCCACAGCCAACATTAGGCTTGTAAAACCACAGGAGCCAATAAAATTCACATCAGCGCCTGCCTGCATAAATGAACAATTATTTGATCATTTGAGTTAATGCTTGAAGTGTTAGGAACGAAAATTTAAGATGTACACACAAAGAAGATGAAGCTGGCACAGAGTACACTTTATTAAAGTTCCACACAGAGAGAGTACTGACCTGAATGAGTAGCTTCACACAATCTAACGACTGAGTAGGCATGGCCCTTAGGGCCCAACTCAATGGGGTATAATCAAGACTGCAAACCTTATTAGGCTGTGGAAAATGGAAGAATCAATAGCTTCCACTTGTCAAAAGAGAGGGAATAATAGAGAATTTCATTTGAGATACACCAACAGCAAAATAACATCAGTTCGTAGTGTTAATTATATTTTTATTTCGGAAGGAAAGACCAAAAAAATATTTCTATATAAGTTAGACATAACACAAACTTCTAGGAAAGTGAGCAGGTTCCACTCTAGGATAAATAATTATTGTCTATGTTGAATTAGTGTTTGTTTCATGCAACATAAACTCTTTGGTTTAAATGGAGCACAAGTACCATAGGCCACAAGATCTTCATTAGTGTTTGTTTCATGCATCGTAGTCCCAAATCTGTAACATCTATAAAGTTGATCCCCACCATAAACATTTAATGTATGCAAGCTTCACATGCAAAGTGCATGCCTCATCAGCCGCATGACCATGCATGTAGTTTTCTTGAAAAATGCATGCAACTTTAATGTTTGCAAGCTGCACACATGCTGAGTGTCCACGTCATCAGTGAGCCCCTGTCATCCGCATGACCATGCATGCATGAGTTTTTTTTTTCTCGCAAAGTGCGTGCAACCGAATTTATACTAATTTTTGCATATATGAAATCATCTTTCATTTTCGCAGCAATGCACAGGGTATCAACTAGTAAAATATATAGAAGAAGCACATAAGGAACTGACCACAAAATTTTCCATTTCAGAGTTTTCTTTTGCACACACACAACCAAGGAGAGAACAAAGAAACTAGAGTCTTACATCAGCATGGTGCTCCAATAAATTTTTCATCGTGCGATCTTGCTTATAAAGAGCTGCTGCATGCAACGGTGTACCACGTAAAGAATACAAATCCACATCGATTCCTCTTGAAAGCAGCAGTTCTACTATTTCACAATTTCCTGGAAAAGTTATAAAAAATGTGACAACATGAAGCAGTAGCTGTCTTTGACAATAGATTTGCATTGAAAATAAACTCTCGCCAAGGCTTCGGTCTACCAATCATGAACTGCTCATAAACCTTTTGTTACCACTGATCCCATACAGGAAAAAGTGTACAAATGTGGTCGCACTGGAACTATTTGTACTTTCACTAGTTGCAGCCCTGGGCCATCATTGTGTGTTTCATGCTTACTTTATTCCTCGACCCAAGTTTCTTCAAACAGAGAAATCTTAACAAAAGGAAGACTGATCTTATTGAAAGCATAATAATATAAAATTTGAAGGAAACAATCAACTAAGGAATACATTTGGGTGCCTATTTTGCCAATCAATGGAAAAAATTAAGGAATGGGACTTATTTCTCAGTTTACGATCTGTGCAGCATGTATATTTTAGTAATTTTGTCTTTTCATTCCCATGTCCAACTCATATCCCAGCCTTCCCCTTTTTGAGTTCAAAACATGGGGATATGAGCCTCTCATATCCCTACCCAAATTCATGTCCTTTTATTTTCTCATTTCCACCATTCAGACATATGATCCTTTTTTTTGTTTCTCACTCCCTCCATCCAAACATAGGAATGGACTATTAGACTTAACACCAGCAAGAATTTCTGATTCCAAGCTTTCATATCCCTGAAGCTATAAGAGCCCTAAAGGAAAAGAAACAACAACGGTGTCAAAGAAGACAACCATGTCTCCCGAACCCCTCTCTGGTTTTTCTTGCTCTGCCAGTTCTTCAATTGTTTTTAAGAGTCTAATGCTACTTCTATCCATCGATATGGGTTCTAACAAAAAAGATCAAAGTGACTATGTATGCCCTAAAATATGTGATGAATGTATCGATTCCAAATATACTTCTTGAGAAAGAGAGAGACCTTTCGCTGCAGCGCCATGGAGAGGTGACCAAATTTTTCCAGCTAATGGATCAGCACCATGATCAATAAGATATCTTGCAGCAGCAGCTCCCCCATAAAAGGCAGAAGTGAACAGTGGCGTCTCGCCTGCAACAACCCGAAAAAAGAAACATCAGAGGCACAACACTCACATCATTCCTTCCCTCTACCAGAAATAAATCATTCATACACAAGGAATCTGGTCAGCTATACACAAAAGAACCAAATGTGATGACAGTTCTCCATCTGACATATGATCAATGTTGACAGTTGAAGAGGTGACAACATTGCACGATTACTGATAGAAGTGACACTTTAGATACATTCCACAGATATTGATTTGCCCATATAACACATCTGAAGAAAAATTGATATTTTTTATATGGTGCATGAACTTTCTAGGCATGGCTGGATTGCATACATTGGATTTTCAAACTCCATTTATAATCTAATTGTAGATGCATACATCATGTAACACCAAAATTTGAAGCCTAAAATACAAATTTCACATGGTAGTGACTAGTGATAGTAGTCACCAACACAGATAACGAAGTAAACGTTGAAGATCTGCAAAATTGACGCGATGCAAACTGTGGAACTAGGGACGAGGATGAAACCTTTCAGGTTGAGTTGATTAACATCGACGCGGAGCTCCTCGACGATGTACCTGCAGACCTCCACCCGCCCCGCCCCGGCCGCCAGGTGCAGCGCGCGGTTCCCCTCGCCATCCGCCACTGCCGCAAGGACCGCGGCCTCGTCTTGGCCCCCCGAGTCGAGCCCCCGCGCCATCTCTTAGCATACGCACGCAATGCGAGAAAAAATGGGAGCCAAGTCAAGTACAGTACTAATCACGCTACTACCAAACCCTAGGAGTATAAGGAAGCGGCGGGGTTACTCTTGAGGAGGGGGAGGTTGCCGTCGGAGGCCGCGGAGAGTAGCACCTTCTCCCGCTGCTGCTTCCCCATCGCCTCCATCTCCATGACGATCGAGCAGGCGAGGGTTGTTCCTCGCTCGATCCGCGAGAGTGGCAGTGTGTGCGCTGCGGGGCGAGTGTCAAAGTGGAGAGTGGACTGACGAAGACCAGGAGACGGCCGGGCGGAGGAATCCCTAGGGACGCGTTTGGTAGCTTTCGGTTCCCGGGCAGGCCCCGTTGGGTATAAATCGGCCTATTTAGTTGCCTGCAGCCCTTTTATATTGTGGCCCGTGCGCGTCAGCAGGCCGGAGTTAGACCTCGAAACTGTTGGAACACCCCCTGCTGACTGGCCGGTTCCGAGGTTGTTCCACACCCGAGAAGAAGACTAGGAGAAGACAAACAGATTACACAAGTAGATGACATAGGGAACAAAGGGGAACTTTTATTAACTTTCTCTCGGTAAGCTCACGTACAAAGATTGTTCCTCTATTTATAGACTAAGGGGGATATACCACATGGGCCAACCCTAGCCTGGTAGAGGCCACACCGAGTGGGCCTCTACCGGCCCAGTTTCCCAACACTCCCCTGGGTATCTTATCTGTATAACCATGGCTTAAAACTCCGAAAAAACCCAGTGAGAAAATTATGGACAAATGCACACGGTATACTTCTTGCTATGTTGCACGAATTGCCTCATTAAAAACCTCATGTGAGAAACTTCATAAAAACTCACTAAGGGAAAAGGAGTACAATTCACTTAACTATAAAGTTAAGCACTTGATTATCAGGATCAAGATTTCAGCGATGAGTTTGTGAAGATTCTCCCCCTGAACCTTGCATCTCCCTAAGTCTCATCATGCCGATCCCACGGACACATCTCTCGAAAGAAGATGCTGGCAATGATTTAGTGAACAAACCAGCAAGATTTTCACACGACTTAGTATGCAAGACTTTCACTTCGTTCATCTTTTGCAACTCATGTGCATAGAAGAACTTGGGGTTTATATGCTTTGTGAGATTGCTCTTCACGTAACCCGTCTGGACTTGTGCAACACAAGCGGAATTATCTTCATAGATAATTGTTGGGGTTTATACGGTGTTCAGTCCACATGACATCTGGATGTGACTGACTACTCGTCGAAGCCATACACATTCTCGTGATGCTTCATATAATGCTATGATTTCCGAGTGGTTCGTCGAAGTTGACACAAGAGTTTGCTTAGACGATTTCCAGGAAATAGCTGTTCCACCACAAAGGAAAACATATCCATCATGACTTGGATGTGTAGGGTCCGAAGGTACCCAAAGATTCGCATAGCCTACAACAGTAGGTCTTGGTTCTTTTGGTAAAACAAGCCAAGGTCCTTTGTCCCTTGTATGTACCTAAAGATGTCCTTAACGCCTTTCCAATGTCTCTTGGTAGGCTCAGAACTGTACCTTGCAAGAAAATTGACGGCGAATGCAATATTCGGCCGTGTATAATTTGCGAGGTACATAAGTGCGCCAACTGCACTTAAGTAGGGAATTCGTCCCGAATTCTCTCCCTCTTCTTTAGGCCTGAACGGGTCCTTGTATTGCTGCAAAGATCTTCCGACCATCGGGGTCTTAGAAGGATATGCCCTTTTCAAACCCAAATCGTTCCAACACCTTCTGGATGTAGGCCGACTGGTGAACTAGAATCCCAGCAGGGGAATGCTCAAGTTGTAGACCGAGGCAAAACTTGGTTTTGCCTAAGTCTTTTATCTCGAATTCCGATATCAGGTAGGAACTCGCTTCCTAAATATCGTCAGGTGTACCGATTATATTCAAATCGTCCACGTACACCGAGATAATACATAAACCATCCTGGGATCTCCGTATAAAAACACATGGGCAATCTTCATTGCTCGCGTAGCCCTTCTGATGACGGAAATCGCTTAAACAATTATACCACATCCTACCTGATTATTTTAGTCCATACAATGACTTCTTAAGCTGAACACTGTATAAGCTCCTGTTTGCTCTATCCTGGTTCAGGACAGGGATACCTTCTGGTACTTTCATGTATATGTCCGAATCCAAGTTACCATATAGGTAAGCGGTGACAACATCCATTAGTTTCATTTTTAAGTCCATGTTTACTGCCATTGAGATCAAGTATCTAAAGGTAATTCCATCCATGACTGGAGAGTAAGTTTCCTCAAAGTCGACACCTGGTTGCTGAGTGAAACCTTGAGCAACGAGCCTTGCTTTGTACCTTACTACTTCATTATTCTCGTTTCTCTTTCGAACAAAAACCCACTTATGGCCAACAGGGCGAATGTGGGGAGGAGTTAGACAAACAGGTCCAAATAACTCTCTTTTGTTTAACGATAATAATTCAGCAGTAATTGCCTTCTGCCAATCTTTCCAATCCGACCTTTTCTTGCAATCAGCGAGCGTGTTAGGCTCAGGGTCAAGATCTATGATTGAGGCAATTTTCTTGGCAAAATTAACGTCGACACTTGCCATGGCTCGGTTGTATGACTCGCCCGAATTAACATAGTTAATGGCCATTTCGTCATGGAGTGCATCAGGCACATCCTCTTGCTCCACCGGATTTCCCAATCCAGGAGCTAGGTCCTTTAGCTTTCCCGCTCCGATGTGTGCGCACACAACTTCGCTGGGTATTTCTGATATAGGAAAGTTCAAGTCCGGAATTTCGTGCACTAAAATATCCGTACTTGTGTCAGGTCTCAACTGGCTCCCCTCAACAGGGGTAGACTGTAATAAATCTCTCTTATCCTTTTTCTTCGGGCGTCCCCGGGTACTTGGGATTTGAGAAACCGGAATCCGCGTCCTCTTAGGCCTTGGAGCAGGAGCGGGTATACCATCATTTTTCTTTGGTATTTCAACCCTTTCCGGTGCATTGCGTGCATGCACATGCGACTTTGTCACAGTCTTTAAATCACTAAAATGATCGGGAAGTTGATTCGCTAGGGAGTGCAAATCTAGTATCTTTTGGACTTCTCTATTAGTCTCAACAGTGCGCGGGTCATGAGCGTGGATCCCCGTGGCTTTCCACGTGATTTCTCGACTTTTGTCATCCAGGGGTTGATTACCTCCCCCAAAGTCGGAAAAAGATCCTCGTCAAAAATGCAAGAAACGGCCGTGTGACAACACCGTCAAGGGTCCAAGAACCTGATTATGGACACAGTCTCATAACCAACGTATATCCCCGACTTACGGAGCGGTCCCATTGCTGATCGTTGGGGTGGTGGTATAGGTACATATACCTGGCAGCCGAACCTACGGAGGTGGGAAATTTTCGGTGCCGACCCTTGCGCAAGTTGGATGGGAGAGTGGATGTTGTAGGCCGATGGTCGAAAGTTGATGAGATTAGCGGCGTGTAACATCGCGTGTCCCCAACATGTAGTTGGTAAATTACAACCTGAAGGAGTGGTCCGCAATGAATTTAATCCTTTTAATCAATGCCTCCGCAAGTCCATTTTGAGTGTGGACATGCGGTACGGAGTGCTCAAGTTTGATTCCAGTTGCCATGCAATAATCATCGAATGCCTTTGAAGTAAATTCTCCGACATTGTCCATTCGAATAGACTTTAAACGATAATCAGGGAATTTATTCCTTATTTGTATGATTTGGGAGATCAAGTTTGCAAAAGCATGGTTCCTTGTTGACAGTAGGCAAACATTGGACCATTTAGAGGAAGCATCGATGAGCACCATGAAGTACCGAAACGGCCCTGAGAGGGGCTGAATTGGACCACATATGTCCCCTTGAATGCGTTCCAAGAACACGGGGAGTTCATCCTTCACCTTTAGGAGGGACGGTCTAATGATCAATTTCCCCGTAGCGCATGCGGAGCACACGAAATCATCGGGATTCGGGAAATTTTTCACATTAACATTATGACCGTTCGAGTTGTTAATTATATTTCTCATCATCCTAAGACCGGGGTGGCCTAACCTATCATGCCAAAGGCAGAATAGTTCGGAGCTTCTAAAGACAGTCTTAAGGGTAGTGTAAATAGGTGGTGCTACTATCTTAGTGTAGTACATCCCAGTAGCTAATGAAGGAAGTCTTTCGACAACATGTTGACCATTTTCGTCGCTCTTGGTAATGAGTAGGAACTCCTTTCCATTCTCATCATCATCGGTTTCGACATGGAAACCATTTGCGTGGATGTCTCTAAAACTTAAGAGAGTACGAGTTGACTCTGGATACAACAATGCCTCTTCAATGATCAGAGTTGTTCCATTTGGGAGTATGATAGTTGCTCTTCTGGAGCCAACTACATTCGGACCGCAGCCGGCGATCGTCATTATGTTATCAGGGTTTTTGGTAATGGACTCAAAATACTTTGTTTCTCTCAAGATGGTATTTGTGGTGCCGCTATCGCAAGGCACGTTTCCTCCATTTGGGCGCCACACGCGTTCTAAAATATAGTGCCTAATTAATATAATGGAGCGAGGAAGATGCTACATCAAGTAAGTAAAACACATAAACATTTCAGAACATCACACAACCAAATAATGGAATAAATGAATGAAATAAATGTCATCCAATCGCCGAAAACAAATAAATGTTATGCTCTCATAGAGCTTACAACCATATCGAAAAATTGTATCTGATTATTTGCGGAAAAGAAATCATCACAACAAAAGGAGCTCAGGTGGATTCTGCAAAGAAACCATCAAGCTCAGCCTGTATCTCAAGGTCAGTGAGCTTCTCTTCGTTGGCCATCATCATCGAGGCAGTAGAGATGTCTAGCTGAGGCGGGGGGGGGGGGCACAACATGCTCAACCTCCATGGGCACAACGGCGTTCGTGGGAACCGCCGAGGGTGCTGCCACTTGTGCTACGTCTTGCGCCACTACGGGCGCGACGTTTTGCACAGGCGCCGCTCCTGGCGCCAGTGGTGCCTCAACCTGGACAAGGTGCGCCTCGCGCGCCTTCTTGTTGGCCTTGAACGCGTCCACGACGTGTTTAGGGGCCAAACACTGCCTGGAGAAGTGAGTCTTGGAGCCACAGCAGAAGCAGTCCTGGGGCCTTGCCTCCCCCTTGCCCGCCTTGCGTTGCTTGGCCGGTGAAAGTACCGACTTGATACGACTAGAGGGGGGTGAATAGGCGTCTACCAATTTTAATTTGTTTCTCACTTTTAGGCTCAACGAGAAAGGAAGTTATCTAGAGATGCAACTAAGTGAACAGCCTAAATGCAAGAAAACGAACACCAACAACAAAAACAGTAAATAGCAAGGAGTAAAGGAAGGGAACAAGTAACAAGAGGGACACGGAGATGTAATTCCCGTAGTTCACTCCCAAGGAGCTACATCTACGTTGGAGAGGTGTCGGGGCCACACAAGGTCACCCGAGCGCCACAAAGGCCTCACCTTCTTCTCCGGTGAGCTCCCCCACAAAGGAGGCCTCACAATCCACTAACCAGTGACCTTGAAGGCGCCAACCGAAACCTTTACACCAAGGTTGAGGGGGAGGCTCCACAACTCAATTGGAGGCCCTCAACGACACCTCGAAGCTTTACAACACATGCCTCAGCTCTGAGGATGCCCTACACCGTCTAGGGTTCCAAGAAACCCAAGAGCAACAAGATCCACAAAGGATGGGTGGGGGAAATCAATTCTTCTTTGGTGGAAGTGTAGATCTAGGTCACCTCCCTCACCTCTCAAAAGATCAAGTCATTTGAGTGGCTAGAGAGAGAGATCTAGTGAGGTGAAGCTCAAGCATTAATGGAGGAGAGAGAAAAATTCGAGAGAGAGAGACAGGGAGGAAGAAGAGGGGTGCCTTAAATAGGCCCCCTCGCGCTGAACCGTTACAGCCCCCGCGACCTCACCGGAAGTTCCGGTGAGAGGCCGGAAGTTCCGGCCAGCCAGGCTCCAACGGTCATCAGACCGTTGACGCCCGTTCCAGAAGCGCAACCGGAAGTTCCGGTGAACTTCCGAGCAAGTTCCGACCAAGTTCCGGCAAATAGCACACTTCAAAGCAGAAGGTTAGTGAGCCTCCACCGGAACTTGGGGCAGAACAAGAGGCGGAACTTCTGGGTCGCTGGCTTAATCGACCGAAGTTCCGCTCGCGGAAGTTCCGCCAGAACTTTAGCAGGACAAGTTCGATGCAAGTTCGCCAAGTTCGCAAATAGCACACTTCAAAATGAAGGTTACCGAGCCGACGAACTTGGGGCAGAACTAGCGTCGGAACAAACTGTAGAACAGCCCGCAGAAAAAGTTAGAGCGGAACTTCCGGCCTATGACCGGAAGTTCCGGTGAGACACAAAAGGCCCCAACAGAACAGGAACACGCTCTCTCACGGGATAATGGGATGGCTGTGGTGGTGCATATAGGTTTGTGCAAGAACAAGTGATTTCCCACAGCCTTCCAAAATGGACCCCCTCTTAATAGTACGGTGACCTAAAAACAACAACCGGAAAGAAACTAGGAGAAGACTAAAAAGGCCACCGTCTTCAAAAGATCACAAGAGAGCATCCATCACAATAGAAGGAGACATCAACGACGTTTCCCCTGAAACTCAAGAGCACAATTAAAAACACGGTTGGGATTGTCATTTTAACACCAAAAAAACATCATGGGAAGATATAGTCCTTTCAATCTCCCCCTTTTTGGTGTTAGATGACAATCCCACAGATTTGCATAGAATCAAAGCAATCTTTGCAATGGACGGGGCAAGCTCCCCCTGTATGTGTGCAAGGTAGAGAGAAGACCTCTAAGGACAGGACTAGCACACATACACGGAGGCTCCCCCTAACAATTGCAAAGATAGCACAAGTGCAAGGTACAAAAAGGGATAGAGATCATACCAGAACCAACTAAATGAGGTGGAGACAAACGGAGTAATAATAACAATAAGAGCAATGAGGCTCCACCACCATAGCAACAGCTCATAAGATGACAACAAGATACCACACTCACGGCAAAGTATAATATACCACAAAGATACCACATAGTCTCAAGCATAACATACCACATGGTCCACAAGCACACATAAGTTCACGGACATAAAACCACAAGCACACAAATAAACTAGAGAGTTCACGAGTAAGAAAAGATCAAAGGCAAGAACAGGCTCGCGACTCAACCCATGCAAATCCCGTAGACAACCTAATAGACATCTTTCTCCCCCTTTGGCATCGAGACACCAAAAAGGAAGAAGAGATCAATCTACTCGTCCCAGCCACGAGAAGGGGGAGGAGGAGAAGACTCAAAGTGACTGCTGACCTCCTCCTCGACTCATCTTTGGACCATTGCGCTTGTTGCGAATCCAATCCTCCTTGGGAGCAGTGACAGAGCTAGAGACCGGTGAGCAAGGAATGTTGAGGGCTGCCATGATGGCCTTCTGGCGCTGAATATTGTGACGCTGATCAACATAAGCCTGATACTCGCGGTCCTGTAGAAAGCAGAAAGTTTTCTTCACTTTCCCAAGCAGCTTCTTTGCCCAAGATGGCTGCCTCTGGAGAGAAGGACCACCAGCACTAGGGCCACCAGGAGCAGAGGAGGGACCACTAGCAACATCTCGAGCCTTCTTGAGAGTAGCTTCTTTTTCTTCCTGAGTACGAGGATTCTGGTGCTTACTCACACGGAACTTTTTCTCTTCATGAATGGTGATGTTGTCTTGAGGGAAGGGGTTGCCAGTCTTCTCGAGCCACTTGTGTTTAATGAGAGTCTGAATGTAGGGAGCATAGATGCAGGAGCGCTTTTCAATGAGAGCTGCCCACATCTCTGAGTAGATGAAGTGCATAATATCCATTGACCTGTCAGTCTCTCGGCGAAGATAAGTCTGATGCATGAGGTCAACCTGATACCCATGAAACTGATCAAAGTTGCCAGCCTTGGGAGAGATGGTGTTCAAGTACACCCTGCGCATGATGTCAAAAACTGGCAGCAGATGATTCACATACCCAACAGTTCCCCACCCTTCAATATAGAGAGGCTCCAGGACCTCAGGATCAGCAACTACAGGACCATGAACACGCCAACCATTTGCCCCGCGGCCAGGCTGAATGGGATAGCCAAGAAGCTCAGCAAACTCAGCCCAATTAGCGGTAAGAAACACGTCCCTGGTCATCCACTTCATCACACCTTCAGTAGAGGACTGCATGTGAATAAACAGAGTTGAGTAGAACTGAGAAATAGCAGTCACATCAAAGTTCTGACGGTGCTCCATGAGGGGAATCAGCCCAAACTTCTGGCAGATATCAAGAGCCTCTCCAAAGTAGACTTGCTTCTCTTCCATGTGAGGCACATTGATGTACTTCTGAGGAGCAACCACGAACTTCTTCTTTGATGCATAAATTTCTTCATAAATCTGTTCCTGACGGTAGGTGTGAAAATGAGGGTCCAAGCAAAGACGATCACGAGGCACGAGGTAGAGATCCGTAGCCCTGAATGCAGAGTAAGCCTTCTGAGACCACTTGGAAATCTTGGCTTTGGTCATGTCTGGCCTAGCAGCAGTGGCCTTCTGAGCAAGAGCAGGCCTCTTCCTCAGAAGAAGAAGCAAGAGCCTTTCCGCGAGAAGTCTGAGCGGCCGGACGCACAACCTCAAAGATCTTCCTCATCAATCTCAGAGGAATGTCAAGGATGGTGGGCACGCTTGCCTTGGCGAGTATCTCCTTCCCCTGAGAAGAAAGCACAAGAATAGGGAGGGAAGGTGGGATAAGTGCACAAGTTCGGAAGAGGAAACAAAATAAATAGATTGGAAAAATACAAACAGAAAAATTTGCATTGTGGCCGGAACTTCCGCTGAATCGCCGGAACTTCCAGTGAAAATGGTCCACCGGAAGTTTCGGTCGTGGCTCACCGGAAGTTCCGGTGAGGCCACGAACTGACGGTTCTAAACATGAGTTCACTAGATGTAGATCTAAAAGCCACAAGTGCATAGATTTTTCTAGGATGTATTGGACCAATCTACTCAAGCATGATACCCTAGACCTACCAAGATCTTCCAACAAGTTCTAGCCAAAGAACTAGCCTAGACAAGGTGTGCCCTAACTCAAACCATGGTGAGAGCAAGATCTCCATTAATGGAGGGAGTTGAGGGTAAATACCGGAGTCCATGGCGGGAGATCGAGGTGGGGAAGGATCCCACGGAGCAGATCTGCGGAGGAGAGGTTGGAGACGAAGGGGCCGGAGCACCTTCGTGGAGAGGTCCTGGCCGGCGGCGCTCCAAATAGAAGATGGGTCTTGGGGGAAAAAGGAAGAAGATCCCGTTTTCCCCCAGGGCCCACTTTATATAAGACAGGGAGCACCACCGGAAGTTCCGGTCAGGGACCGGAAGTTCCGGTGGACCGGAAGTTCCGCTGACGCCAGGAAGACCATCTCAGGATAGGATAACAAGGAAGAACTTGTGCAGGGAATAGAGAGGGCTTGAGGTAAGGAAAGGCTTAGGATAGATAGCTCAAACTGTGAAGAACCAAAACCAACAAAAACCAAGAAAAACAAAAAGGTCAAAGACACAAATAAAAACGAGTCGGTGGCCGAAGCCACCTTATATAAGAGTAAATGGCTTGACACCACGAAGATATATCTTGGGTTCATTACCAACACTCATCATGAAGCTCAAATGGTCTCCTTTAGAGACTATAGAGTATGAAAACTTTAATGTGCGCATAATAGGGATAGTGTTTGTTCATAAGAGGAACTACACTCCCCCTAAATCCATGCCTACATCCAAACAAGATACACATTGAGACGCGGGTAGGTGTGCAAGGTGCTCAAGCAACATT